>OX493264.1:103933005-106380922 GCA_950370525.1 Bellardia bayeri
AAAAAATTGATTTTTGGTCAAAAATATAGGTGATCACAGATTTTGCTTATTTTCTCGAAAAACCCATTATTTACCGAGATATTAAGGTTTAAAGTTTTTTTTGAAAATTCCCCTGAAAAATTGATTTTTGGCCAAAAATATAGGTGATCACAGATTTTGCTTATTTTCTCGAAAAACCCATTATTTACCGAGATATTAAGGTTTAAAGTTTTTTTTTGAAAATTCCCCTGAAAAATTGATTTTTGGTCAAAAATATAGGTGATCACAGATTTTGCTTATTTTCTCGAAAAACCCATTATTTACCGAGATATTAAGGTTTAAAGTTTTTTTTGAAAATTCCCCTGAAAAATTGATTTTGGTCAAAAATATAGGTGATCACAGATTTTGCTTATTTTCTCGAAAAACCCATTATTTACCGAGATATTAAGGTTTAAAGTTTTTTTTGAAAATTCCCCTGAAAAATTGATTTTTGGCCAAAAATATAGGTGATCACAGATTTTGCTTATTTTCTCGAAAAACCCATTATTTACCGAGATATTAAGGTTTAAAGTTTTTTTTGAAAATTCCCCTGAAAAATTGATTTTTGTCAAAAATATAGGTGATCACAGATATTGCTTATTTTCTCGAAAAACCCATTATTTACCGAGATATTAAGGTTTAAAGTTTTTTTTGAAAATTCCCCTGAAAAATTGATTTTTGGTCAAAAATATAGGTGATCACAGATTTTGCTTATTTTCTCGAAAAACCCATTATTTACCGAGATATTAAGGTTTAAAGTTTTTTTTGAAAATTCCCCTAAAAAATTGATTTTTGGTCAAAAATATAGGTGATCACAGATTTTGCTTATTTTCTCGAAAAACCCATTATTTACCGAGATATTAAGTTTTAAAGTTTTTTTTTTGAAAATTCCCCTAAAAAATTGATTTTTGGTCAAAAATATAGGTGATCACAGATTTGGCTTATTTTCTCGAAAAACCCATTATTTACCGAGATATTAAGGTTTAAAGTTTTTTTTTGAAAATTCCCCTGAAAAATTGATTTTTGGTCAAAAATATAGGTGATCACAGATTTTGCTTATTTTCTCGAAAAACCCATTATTTACCGAGATATTAAGGTTTAAAGTTTTTTTGAAAATTCCCTGAAAAATTGATTTTTGGTCAAAAATATAGGTGATCACAGATTTTGCTTATTTTCTCGAAAAACCCATTATTTACCGAGATATTAAGGTTTAAAGTTTTTTTTGAAAATTCCCTGAAAAATTGATTTTTGGTCAAAAATATAGGTGATCACAGATTTTGCTTATTTTCTCGAAAAACCCATTATTTACCGAGATATTAAGGTTTAAAGTTTTTTTTTTGAAAATTCCCCTAAAAAATTGATTTTTGGCCAAAAATATAGGTGATCACAGATTTTGCTTATTTTCTCGAAAAACCCATTATTTACCGAGATATTAAGTTTTAAAGTTTTTTTTTTGAAAATTCCCCTAAAAAATTGATTTTTGGTCAAAAATATAGGTGATCACAGATTTTGCTTATTTTCTCGAAAACCCATTATTTACCGAGATATTAAGGTTTAAAGTTTTTTTTGAAAATTCCCCTGAAAAATTGATTTTTGGTCAAAAATATAGGTGATCACAGATTTTGCTTATTTTCTCGAAAAACCCATTATTTACCGAGATATTAAGGTTTAAAGTTTTTTTTTTGAAAATTCCCCTAAAAAATTGATTTTTGGCCAAAATATAGGTGATCACAGATTTTGCTTATTTTCTCGAAAAACCCATTATTTCGAGATATTAAGTTTTAAAGTTTTTTTTTTTGAAAATTCCCCTAAAAAATTGATTTTTGGCCAAAAATATAGGTGATCACAGATTTTGCTTATTTTCTCGAAAAACCCATTATTTACCGAGATATTAAGGTTTAAAGTTTTTTTTGAAAATTCCCCTAAAAAATTGATTTTTGGTCAAAAATATAGGTGATCACAGATTTTGCTTATTTTCTCGAAAAACCCATTATTTACCGAGATATTAAGTTTTAAAGTTTTTTTTTGAAAATTCCCCTAAAAAATTGATTTTTGGTCAAAAATATAGGTGATCACAGATTTGGCTTATTTTCTCGAAAAACCCATTATTTACCGAGATATTAAGGTTTAAAGTTTTTTTTTGAAAATTCCCCTGAAAAATTGATTTTTGGTCAAAAATATAGGTGATCACAGATTTTGCTTATTTTCTCGAAAAACCATTATTTACCGAGATATTAAGGTTTAAAGTTTTTTTTGAAAATTCCCCTGAAAAATTGATTTTTGGTCAAAAATATAGGTGATCACAGATTTTGCTTATTTTCTCGAAAAACCCATTATTTACCGAGATATTAAGGTTTAAAGTTTTTTTTGAAAATTCCCCTGAAAAATTGATTTTTGGTCAAAAATATAGGTGATCACAGATTTTGCTTATTTTCTCGAAAAACCCATTATTTACCGAGATATTAAGGTTTAAAGTTTTTTTTTTGAAAATTCCCCTAAAAAATTGATTTTTGGCCAAAAATATAGGTGATCACAGATTTTGCTTATTTTCTCGAAAAACCCATTATTTACCGAGATATTAAGTTTTAAAGTTTTTTTTTGAAAATTCCCTAAAAAATTGATTTTTGGTCAAAAATATAGGTGATCACAGATTTTGCTTATTTTCTCGAAAAACCCATTATTTACCGAGATATTAAGGTTTAAAGTTTTTTTTGAAAATTCCCCTGAAAAATTGATTTTTGGTCAAAAATATAGGTGATCACAGATTTGCTTATTTTCTCGAAAAACCCATTATTTACCGAGATATTAAGGTTTAAGTTTTTTTTTTGAAAATTCCCCTAAAAAATTGATTTTTGGCCAAAAATATAGGTGATCACAGATTTTGCTTATTTTCTCGAAAAACCCATTATTTACCGAGATATTAAGTTTTAAAGTTTTTTTTTGAAAATTCCCCTAAAAAATTGATTTTTGGCCAAAAATATAGGTGATCACAGATTTTGCTTATTTTCTCGAAAAACCCATTATTTACCGAGATATTAAGTTTTAAAGTTTTTTTTTTGAAAATTCCCCTAAAAAATTGATTTTTGGCCAAAAATATAGGTGATCACAGATTTTGCTTATTTTCTCGAAAAACCCATTATTTACCGAGATATTAAGGTTTAAAGTTTTTTTTTGAAAATTCCCCTGAAAAATTGATTTTTGGTCAAAAATATAGGTGATCACAGATTTTGCTTATTTTCTCGAAAAACCCATTATTTACCGAGATATTAAGGTTTAAAGTTTTTTTTGAAAATTCCCCTGAAAAATTGATTTTTGGTCAAAAATATAGGTGATCACAGATTTTGCTTATTTTCTCGAAAAACCCATTATTTACCGAGATATTAAGGTTTAAAGTTTTTTTTGAAAATTCCCCTGAAAAATTGATTTTTGGTCAAAAATATAGGTGATCACAGATTTTGCTTATTTTCTCGAAAAACCCATTATTTACCGAGATATTAAGGTTTAAAGTTTTTTTTTTGAAAATTCCCCTAAAAAATTGATTTTTGGCCAAAAATATAGGTGATCACAGATTTTGCTTATTTTCTCGAAAAACCCATTATTTACCGAGATATTAAGTTTTAAAGTTTTTTTTTGAAAATTCCCCTAAAAAATTGATTTTTGGTCAAAAATATAGGTGATCACAGATTTGGCTTATTTTCTCGAAAAACCCATTATTTACCGAGATATTAAGGTTTAAAGTTTTTTTTTTGAAAATTCCCCTAAAAAATTGATTTTTGGCCAAAAATATAGGTGATCACAGATATTGCTTATTTTCTCGAAAAACCCATTATTTACCGAGATATTAAGTTTTAAAGTTTTTTTTTTGAAAATTCCCCTAAAAAATTGATTTTTGGCCAAAAATATAGGTGATCACAGATTTTGCTTATTTTCTCGAAAAACCCATTATTTACCGAGATATTAAGGTTTAAAGTTTTTTTTGAAAATTCCCCTAAAAAATTGATTTTTGGTCAAAAATATAGGTGATCACAGATTTTGCTTATTTTTTCGAAAAACCCATTATTTACCGAGATATTAAGGTTTAAAGTTTTTTTTGAAAATTCCCCTGAAAAATTGATTTTTGACCAAAAATATAGGTGATCACAGATTTTGCTTATTTTCTCGAAAAACCCATTATTTACCGAGATATTAAGGTTTAAAGTTTTTTTTTGAAAATTCCCCTGAAAAATTGATTTTTGACCAAAAATATAGGTGATCACAGATTTTGCTTATTTTCTCGAAAAACCCATTATTTACCGAGATATTAAGGTTTAAAGTTTTTTTTGAAAATTCCCCTGAAAAATTGATTTTTGCTCAAAAATATAAGTGATCACAGATTTTACTTATTTTCTCGAAAAACGATTTTTGGTCAAAAATGTCAGTGATCACAGATTTTGAGTATTTGCATCCAACCAACCACATATATATATATAAGAACACAGAATTACATATTGTGATGCCAAAGCAATTGACTTTGATAATTCTAAATGTATTAAACGTTCTTCTTTAAAAAATTGTTATCAATAAGTCTGCCCGCCAACTATGAATACTCTGTCATAAATTCTTTGCTATTTCTGATATACAGAAGCTTATTTTAATTACTTCCTTTAGTCGTGTATAATTTCCTCCTAAACTGGGTCATTAAAATACTTAACGACAACTTAACGATTGTGCTTATCGAACAAATAGATCGCTGTGTACTTAACAAATAGCAACAACTATGAGTATTTATATGTACATATATTGTTTCCTATTTGTATGCTTAAGCTACAATAAGGAGGAATAAGGAATTAAAACATTAATTGTCAAATAGTCTTCACTGCTGATAATACGGGGCTAAAAGAAAACATTTAAATTCCTGCCACTTATAAGATGAAATGTTTTCTTATCTAAGGAAACATTATAGAGAATGTCCTTTTTTGTTTTATATGTCACTTGTTGTCATTTTCACAATAAATACAAAATGTCAGTTGTGCTTGCAGGGAGAAACTCATAAAAACACTTACATACATATGTACAAAACTTTAACAGAAAATCCATTTATATCTTTTGTTTTTTTTTTATTTGGCGATTTTAATGGATTTTAAGTATGTCGTGACAAAGGATATGATAGTTTTGATGGCATATTTAATGGATTTGTTTTCATATTGTGTTTGCTTCAAATGATAGAATTTCTACAGTTTTGGTTTGTTGTAAGAATTTAAAGACTTTATCTTCTGAAATCATTGGATTTTCCCAAGTATGTAATAGATTTTATGAGAATACTAGCATTTATGTCTGTATTTCGTTAGACACATATGTATCAGTCTTAACAGGTTTCTAGATTCATTATTTAAGAAAAATAAAAAACTTATCTATAAGATCCTCTTTGAGTGATTCTTAGCTCACACAGCATGTTACGTACGAGTATGTACGTGTTTATTAAGCCATGTTCATTAATTAAATAATTTTATCAGTAATGCAGAAATATTTCTTCTAACTTCTAAAGCCTTCAATGGAGTTCACATAGATCCATTGGCATAAATTCAAAGTTTATAGAAGAAATATTGGGTGTATAACTTAAAAATGCCTTATTTATTCAAATTGTTGGCGATTGTTGCCTTTAACCTTTTTCCATCTTTCAGATAACATATGATTCGAACTGCTCATCTTTTGAGACCAAGAACGAATCAAGCCAATTTCGAATACTCTGTTCTGAAGTCTAGCGTATTCCAGAGAGTGCGTACCAGAGAGTGCGTTCTGCATCAATCGAAAGAAAGGGTAGTCGGACGGGGCATAGTCTGAACTACAAGACTTTTCAACCACTTTTTTCTGAATAGTTTTCAGCAATATGTGGCCAAGCGTTGTCATATTCACATATTCTGGTCGTTTTTTGTTCAACGCTCGCTGCAAACGACTCAGTTACATTCGGTACAGGTTTCATGAGACAGACCATCACAAGGAATCTACACCGCCAGATTTCTCTAGCTCATAATAGATAGAACGCTTTCGGTCTCACCAAATACAGAGTATTATCTTAATGCCATAGATATTTGGCTTTGCTGTGGAATGGCCGGTTTGCCGTGTTTTACATACGGTCTCTTACGCTTCGGGTTGTCGTAATGGATCCATTTTTCAGCACAAGTTTAATAAAGTTTAATCTGCATTTCGGACTTTCAAAATCGTGTTTCATGGTGGTCTCGGCTTCAATTTATATTCCCTACTTTTGGATAATTCCTGCTGCTCTTGTTGCGTTTGACAACAATCTTCATGGAGTAATGCCTCCAATTCTTGGTCGTCCCGTTTTTTGGTGGCACAAAATTTGACATTTTCGAAGAAAAAAAAAACTTTGTTGTTTTCCCTATAATGTTCAATAACTAATGCTGTGTTCTTTTCTGAAATAAAATGTTACAACTTTATTATGTACATTTTTATAATGTTTACCCCACATTTTAAAGATGTCGCATTTGTAATGGTCAGAATAGAACATAAAATCACGACATTGTAACACTTTTTTTTATATGTACAGCTGTTTTTGTTTTTGTTAAAAAAGAAGAAGCAGATAGCTCAATAGTAGAAATACATACATATGTATATATTTATTAAAATTATTTTAGTTACTAAAATGGGAATTGAAGTGGAAAACATCGAATATTTATTTGAAAGTGATGAGAAAATACACATTCATAAACAAAACACATGTCAGCTGTTTTATCGTGCGATTCTCCCCCTTTAAAAATACAGAGTGTGAAAGGTGTAACATTTTTTAAATTTATAGTGTGACATTTATAGAAAAGAACACACTACACTTTAGCAGTGTTGACATTTTTTCAGAAAAGAACACAAAAAAATTAAAAAAAGGTGCGAAATGGGAAAAACGTGTAACATTTTTGCCAGAAAAGAAAACGCCATAAGTAAATATGAATGACAGATACATACATATGTACCTTTCAAAATGGCAAATAAGTTGCTAAAGATAAAAACCGCGTTCAAAATATAGACTTGCCATCTGCTATGAATTTCGTATTTTTAAATTATACATCCAGTACTAATTTTAAAATTTTTATATTTCCAGGCGTTTAAAGTGTAAACATGTATTTAGGCTCCAAATAAATGTAGTACATATATTCCAATTGAAATTGAACTCATTTTAGAGTTATAGTCAAAGTTAACTAAAAGTGAAAAAGATCGTGAAATTATTTCGTCTTAACTTTCGTTCTGGCTATTAATGTTTTTGAATTGTAAATCGTTAGTAATTTTATTTCTTGCTTTAAAATGCCATCAATCTAAGGGTAAATTATTAAAAATTTTACATTAGCATGGTTTAAACTTATATTCTAAGTTTAATTTACTAAGTTTAAGTAAGGTTAAATTGTATGATTTCAGATTTTGCATTAGCTTAAATAAAAATAGTTTGTATTATCTAAACTCAAGGAGAAATCGCATTATACAACTAACATATATACAAACTTGCAGTCTAAATTTGTGCAAAAGTGAATATCTTTTTTAATGAGCTTATATTTTACAATTATATGTAATTGATTCGATTTTTTAATATGATTTGCTATTATCAAAGCTTCAGGGAATTTTTGCGACGTTTGTTGCTAATCACTTCCTGGCATTTACCTGTTTATAATAGCTTATGCTCGCATCATAAGTAGTGTTTGAATTGAAAGTGACAGGAAAAACTTCTTTAGGATATTTATTCCACATACTGATGGTACGACTAATGAAAATATACCCAACCCAACATCAGCAATATTGGTCCAACACTCGCCTTAAATTATACCGATCGACTCAGAATCACTTCCTGAGTCGATTTAACAAAGCTTGTGCTCAGAGTACAGGTCGCAATTTTGAAGATATTTCGATAAAAATTGGTACGTGAAATTTTTTGGATTGAAACTGGTGGAAATCGGTCCATTATTTCACCTGACGCCCATACAAATGTCCTACCGAAATTGGGGTTTATCGATCATTAATGTTTGAATTATGCTAGTATGCAAACAAATTTCACCACAAATGAGCGGTTAATGAAGCCAAATCAGATCTACAAATTTTGTGCAGATTGGTCCATAATTAGTCATAGCTCCCATATAAGGCCCACTCCCAAAAATCACTTTAAAGAGCTTAACTCCCTCAAAAATGTTGGTATCTAAATAGTATTGAACACAAACATATATTTCATATATATCTTAAAATAATTTAATTATTATCGGTCCATAATTAGTCGTAGCTCCGATATAAGGCCCACTTCCGAAAATCACTTTAACGACCATAAATTTCTTAAAAATGTTACCAACATAATGTTATCTACATAAAATTCAACACAAATAACTTTCATATATACAGAAATGCTGACACCTAATTTTATAATGGCCGGTCCATAATTAGACAAAACTCCCATATAAGACCCTCTCCGTAATTCACTTTAACCTCCATAAATCTTGTAAAAGTATTTATATCGAGATAAAGTTTAACATATTATTAATATTTATATTCACAGAAATCATGACACTAAATTTTTGAATGATCGGTCCATAATAGGTTATATCTGCCATATAGCGCCCATTTATGAAAAATTGTTTTATAAATATACTGGGTGTAGGGTATTATATGGTCGGGCTTGACCGACTATACTTTTTTTACTTGTTTTATATTAAAAACAATAGATAAAGCAGCTCATTTTGCAAAATAAGGAAAAAGTAGGGGAAAGAACGGAGCCTTGTGGTCTAATTCAACCTTGAACTCCTGATTTTATTTGTCCTTGTATGAAAATTTTTACAGTTGTCAGCAAATAATTGTAAATAAGAATGTGAAATGCGATCATGTACAACCTGATTCTTGGTTTGATTGCAACATATGTTCCATATGTTCGTTATAGTTGTGAAAGTCTCCGCAAACTTATATTTTTTAAGTTTTTTTTAAAAAATGTTCATGAGGTAACACTTTTTTAGAACCAACCTTGTATTTTCCTAATATAGAGGTGTTGTTTCACTTTGAAACTCTTGCTTTAAGACCTCTGCAATTACCTAGCCTCTTTACATTTATAACTAAACTCCGGAAATAGTTTAACCCTCCAAAAACAGGGAAATGTTAACATCATAGTTATTTACCTCAATTAACATGTGCGTGTTTTGTGGCCAAAAGAAACGAATACTATTAACAAACATTAACTTAATTATAAACAATAAATATACGGAAAAATAAGCATGAAATAAAAAAATATTTTTTCAAAGCAAACACATACACGCTTCAGAAATCCTTCAATTTCCTTATTAATCATATTTGAACAGCAAAAGCTTAACAAAAACTATCCTTTTCCAAAAAACAAAAAGGAAAATTATACGATTTCAAAGGCGTAACTAGTGATTGTTGTTTCTGACGCTGTTGACTAATATGTCAATACTACAGAGAGATAGAGGTTACTTACTACAAAATATTTTGAAAATAAATTTGTGAGTAAATTTTAAGCAGCAACAGCACACTTAAGGGTGCCAGCGGTTCGTCAGAAGATTCATAATACTATCAGATTAAAAAATTATATAACAAAAATATCGGAACTATTCTCAAATTCAATTTAAGCGACAAAAATCAATATCACGTAAACAAATTTGAATAAAATAGAGTATATGAAATATTTCTTTCAATACCATTGGTCACACTGTAGTGGATGGAGCAATTACATTAAACAAAACACCATCATCTTCAAGAACATCATCAGCCTAACAACTGTGTATTAAAGACATAAGCCTTAATGAAATTCTTTTTAATTATTGGGGGGTAAAAACGTGATGAATTTCATTGGATTTTTGATAACAAAAACTATTTAAAAACTTACAAAATTCCAAAGGGTTGTTCACATGATTAAAATAGTTTGAGGCCATAGTAAAGTAAACTTAAAACACGAAAACGCGTAATATGTAAATTTAATTGCAACACATTAAAAATATAGTTGACAATCTTTTGATGTTGACGTGACGCTTTAGATGAAACAACAAATAAAATTTTGAAGCCAAAGGACCATACGTGTATAAATTGAGACCTGCTGAAGGGTATGCAAATAAAAAGTTGTGGATGTAAGTGATGAAATCTTATAAGTTTGTCATATGTAGAAAACCCTGTTAAAATACAATATCCTTGGGGATTAAAAAAATATTTATATAATATTTAACTGGTATTCAATATACTATATTTGGATGTATGTATAAGAAATTAGATACACTTGGAAAAAATATTTGAGAATTATATAGTGCACTGCTAAATGTTTTTCAATATACTTTCTATACAATCAAATGAAGGAAGTTAAGTGATAAAGTTCTCAAAGCAGTATTAACAGATCAATATAAAGAGATGAAATTTTAAAAACTAAATGACCAGCATTTTTTCCAAGCATTATCTGAATGATTATTTTGCCCTGCTGTCGTGAAAAAAATCATTCACATATAAACGTGTGTATTTTATTTTTGACATACTCGTATTATATTCTGTAGCCTGCTGTGGCGAATGTGTTTAATGCTTAAGACAAACTACAAAAACGAGCATAACAAATAGTAAATATTATTTAAAAAAAGAATCAGGCGTTAAAGAAAACACTAATAAAATAAGCTGAATTATCACATTGATTAATTACACATTTTGCCTAAATTAGTCAACATTTGTAAAAGCTTTTTCACACTCGACGTGATTATATACAAGGTATTAGTCCTTGGACCTGAAACAAATAGATTTATTACTTTTTTTTTGCGAACGGTCCAGAAGAAATATCATAAAATTTCTCCGAAATCCAATAGGAAACTTTGTAATGGAAAATTTATAATCATTATAATAAGTTAAACTAATAAGTAATTTTTTTAACCCCTTATTCATAAAAGATTATTAAATTTAACAAACGTTTATTAAGACAGATTTGCATATAAAAATTTGCTTAATAAACGTTTGTTAAATTTAATAATCGTTTCTGAATAAGGGGGTTAAAGATTAAAGATATATTTTTGTGTTTCTGTTGGGAATTGCTTCACGAATCTAAACAATATTTTTGCGGGGGTTCCCTGGGGTCCAGTACTATACATAATATTTTGTGCCGACATGCCCTTAATCAGTACATGCAAATTCGCTGCTTATGCTGATGATCTAACAGTTTATTTTACACCATTGTTCTTTGGACCGGTTGGATGATTATTATGTTGAATAAAGAATAAAAATCTTTATATCTTTTTCACAAGAAAAAGAAGATCTTGTATTTTCTTAATTATAATCTCTCCCTGGGCAGCAGTACAAATTCCGGGAATTTTCGGAAGTAATAAATCCCGAAAACTAGAATTACAAAGTTTACAAAGTCATCAAGAAAAATGTAAATTTTACAAAAAGAAGAAATAAAGGTGAAAGAACTTTTTTTTTAATATAATTAACAAACACAAACTGCGAAGCTTTTTGGCTCTTCTGCAGAAAATACCCAGAGTCTTTGGCGGGAATCGAACCCGCAACCCTCTGACTGATAGTCCGGCAAACTATCGCCTAGTCTATCAGGGCACCCAATTAAAATTAATGTTGGATTGCGAAACTCGGTTTTTTGAATTAGAAATTCTTATATAAAAAGCTTTAAATGATTGAAAGCAAATAGTTATTATTTCAAATCCGGTTAAAGTCACAGATTAAACCCTTTGTTATAGTGATACGAATCTCTGCTTATGTTGCACTTTTATTAAGGCTCAAAGAGATATCAAAAAGTGATCTGGTAAAATCTCACCTTAAAAGAAACCATGAATAAAGGATGATAAAAACCCAAAATTGAAGAGTGATAATGAAATAGAAATTAATGGAATTGAAATATGTAAAAGCCCCCACAAAAGATAATAATCTCTGTTGCGATATGAAATCAAATATTGAATAAGAAATTGAATTTTTTGTTTCGTATTAGTATACAAAAATTTGCCAACTGTTTTGCCTACAAACGATGTTTTTCGTCAGCTTTATATATTGGTAACCAAAATTAAATCAAAATTCATTTGACTATAGATTCCTTAATATTTTTAAAAGGCTTTTTTAAGGTCGATCGATAATATTTGATGCTTTTAAATTAATATAGAAATTAAAGGTAAAATGACATATTATTTTTTTCAATCTAACATTTCAATATAATGTTTTTTTTTTAAATTATTTTATAAACTTTTAATCAATTAAAAATTATAGCTTTGAGGACAGAAAATGTTTGTTTTCAAACATATATACATATATATTTATAATAAATTACTTTTTTGAAATAAATAGTTTTTATTATTAATAAACAAATTTGTTTTAATATGAAACAAAAATCGCGAAAAACCCCGGGATCCCGAAAAATCTCGGAATTTACATTTATGAAATCTCGAATCCAGGGATTTGAAGAACCATTCCCTTTTGGCATTGCTAATATCTATGTATCTGATTGGACACCAACTATCATATCAGCCATGTTATTAATAAAGTTAATAAATACAAGATTTTATTATATTCACTCATAAATAGAAGTAAAGCTATGTATAGACGATCGTCAGACGTCCGAAAAATGTTCAGAAAATGTCTAACAACCGTGAGAACTTAAAATGTTTGTGTTCCAACGTTGTTAGAAAAATCATTTTCAGTACATTGGAAGACAAAAATATTGTCAGACATCTAAAGCTAGATTTACACGATTGAAATTTTCTTCAAAATGTTTCAAACTCGTGTAAACAGCTAAACAGCTTCTTCAAAATTTATTTATTTAATAGTTATTAATAGTTATTAAATAAATAAATTTTGAAGAATTTTTGCTGTTTACACGAGTTTGAAGAGCAATTTTGAAGAAAATTTTAATCGTGTAAATCTAGCTTAACAATCGTGTAAACACATAATTTTGTCATTGTCATTGTTTTAAGACAATTGTCTAACACTTTTCATTGTCATATGTGCAAAGTTTATGCATCTGCCAATGGCTTCATTGTCATATAAATTATTTCTAAACGCAACTCTGCATATACATAAATAAACAAACAAGTGTGCATTAATAACATTTTGGAAAAATAATTTCGGTTGACAAATAAATTCATTGTGTGACAATTGTGTGCCAATTAAACTGACAATTTTCCGTTTGCTAGCAATTTTTCAATGTCAATACATTGCTAGCACATTGCTAGATCTGACAACGTTGTAATAGCTGACGATTGTCTATACATAGCTTGACTCTCTTCTTAGTAACTCAAATAAAATTTTAATCGTGAAAACAATTTTTCAGGCCACAATCCTCTATTGATGTCCAATATGGCGTAATTGGACAAATACTCATTTAAAGCGCTTGCAAAATTTTGAAAATTATTTTTGAATTACCATGGCTTTCTTCCACCGCGAGATTGTCACAAGCTATCTAAATTCTCACCAACGTTTTTGGATTAAATTGTACTTTTGCTGATAACACTCTTATATTTGCATAATATTCAGCCTTATTATGAGTGTCGTTTTCTTTTTACGACAACGACTCTTTCGTAGTTGATAAATAAATAAAATAAATAAAAAGATAAAATTAAATTTGTTTCTAATCTATTACGAAACAGTCGTTGTCGTAAAAAGAAAACGACACTCATAATAAGACTGATTAATCTTAAAAATTAATACTATTTTTCTTTTCTATTATTATAATTGTTACTACATTACAAAATTTACAAACAAATCTATTTCAATACATTTGTCATCATATTTTCACTTTAATTTAGAAATAATATTTTCGTATAAAAAAATTATCATACTTTTCTTTCAGTGCCTACGAAAACCTTTGCAAGCAGGCAGATATTATAGTTTATTAATAACATTTTTAAGGAAATTGTCACCAATTTTTGTTGCCTTAGACATTGAAGTATTTCATCATTTGTTTGTTTAGGAAATAAAATAAATTACAAAAATGTCTTTTAATTAAGTTTCTTTGATAATTGTGTTACATTTATCAAACAAGGCGAAATAATATGGAAAATAAAATATCGACATCATTAACAAGAACAAGATAAATTCAAAGAAAATTTGTAACAGTCAGCATGACAAACAGCATTGCTAAACTACTAACATGCTCAAACATAAGGATGTATGTACGTACATATGTATATATAAAAGGATACAAAATAACTATACGAGTATGCACATACATACATAGTTATAAAAGGGGTTAGAAAATTTTAATTTCACAATTTCTGCAAATAATCTTAAGATCACATAGACAAAGACTTTGTTACAATAAGTAAAAATTACTCTAGAGAATACAGTTTTAAATACCTTTTTTTTTTTTGCTATTTGCAGTTTAATTTTAAATTTTGAAAGGAAAACGCAAATAACGTAATAACACATGTGTATATTTGTCAAAACCTTAACGTGTTTAACCACCCCGACCTTTTTAAAAGGACGAGAGTAGAAAAGTCAACCACACGTGATTGTGATGTCACCGTGCTAAAATAGTAAATATTTAAATTGTGTTTGACACTTAATGATTTATGATGATTTTATTGTACCAAAGTACAAACAACCAGTACTTGTTTGGTTGCTGCAATGCTGGTACTAAAACCTTTGTTTTTTTTTCATTGATATGTGTGTAATATTGCTATTCCTATTGTTATCAAGTAGTTCATGGCATTTCCAAGATTTACGACATGTTTTTTTTGTTTCTTCTATTTTTTCTCTTACGACTTTAGCCAATTTTAAGGATAATGCGTCACATATGCATTATTTTGTTTAGTTTTTTTGTTTGGTCCTTGTGTTGCTACGCGTATCCTTTATTTGCTAACAAATACCAGTAACTTTCTTTGAAAGTTGTGTAAAAAAAGAAACTCATTTACATATTGTTACAACATACATATGCATATCCTGTTTGTAGCAGCAACGTGTGTGTCTGTAGAAAATTTCTCAAGCCATTTTTTCCACTTATCAACCATAGAATTTATGAGGTCGCTTTGTTAGCTTCATGTTTCGCTGGAGAAAAATGTGAAAACATGACTTTTAACCTGTTAATTTGTTATGGTTGTCATTTTTTCCGTCTAACATTTTCAGGTCAAAATCTGTTAGTCTTAAAACAAAATTATATTGAGCAAAAATTGAAAGAAATTTGTTGTTAGATTAATCAAGTGATACTTTTGGTACATACTAAGTATTTTCTTAAGATGTAGTTTTGTTTATATCTTTCATATTATGTATGGAACGCAGTTGGTTATTACAGAATTCGCTATTAAGGAATACAATGCACGGTGGACATTGTCATTTTTAACTGAATAATAAGACTGATATTAAGTTTGATATAGGAAAGCATTACGATTGACATCGCGCATTGAGCAGTCGAGTTTAAGTTTTGACGACCTCAACTACTGGAGGTCTGTGGATTGTCAAATTAGAACTTTATCAGCTTATTGGTTGGCAATGCTTGTGTTTGGCATAGTCGAAAAGTTTGGAATATCAAATTTCAGAGTTATTTATTTAGATCGAATAGCTAAAAGGAGATTGACGTTAAATATAAATACGACAGTTGTTATTTAACACATCGCAAAAAACCGAATATTGAAATTTAAATAGTTAATTTATTAAAAAACTAAAACATTTTGAAAAAAGAATCCAATCCAATAATAAAAATAAGATCTTTAAAATTTTCTTGGTTCAAGCCTTATAAACTGTATTCCATTGGGGTTTTTAGAGCATGATAAAAGTCAAAAGTCTGGCACCAATTATTTGTTTTTATGAATTTGTAAATAAGCTTAAATATATTTATTATAAAAAGGCCAGAATTCTTCTTTAATTATTTATGGAGATATCATAAACTTCCACCTTTCACATTATAGTGCTCCCATAGCCTCGTAAGTATTCTAAGTTGGTTCTTTTATCATTTACCCTTGAACAGAGTATCAAACCCTTTTGCTTGTCTGAGCTCAGAACAATCACCAATTGAACAACGACTTCTAAATCAAGCCAAAAATTAATCCTCCCTTCCACTCCTATGAAAGTGTTCGTTCCTTTCCATGGATCATGTCATGGATTTTATGAACAATTAATCATCATAATGTCAACAAGGTCACAGAAGAGGATAACTTTCCAACATAACAATGGTTTTTAGTTTCATACTTAAGAAACTTAATCAGGATTCGGTAAATTTACACCCGAAAGGTAATCATCATCTTTATGGCAGGTCCCAATTATACAAACAAAGAAATCTAATAAAATAAATCAGTTTTAAAATAAGACAGTTATTCGGTAAAATAAACTAAAATTCAACATTATTTTTTTAATTTCCAAATTTAAGACTTTTTGGGCTCCCTGAAAATATGACTTGAAACTTTGTTCGCATGTTTTTTTAAATTATTTTTATAATCATGAATTGTGTCTGATACCAAGATTCTACATCAAAAGATTCAGGCAATTCAGGTCTCCGACAGCGACTGCGACAAAAACGTAGGGAGGCTAAACCAAATTATAAAGAAACAAATATTTAAACAATTCTTTCAGTAAAAATAATTTAATGAAAATTAAATTTAATGAACTCGAGCCCGACAAAATAAATATCATAAAAATTTAAAATTAACAGTTCGAATAAAAAATAATAATTGTTCTTAAAATAGCTAGGGCACCAGCTAATGTTTGCAATTGTATTTCGTGTACACAAAAAAAATGTCGACGAAAGTGGACAACAAACATAACAAAAAAACAAATGTATTCAGGGTTTCAAGAGAAAGTCTTGACAGAAAGAATACGAAAAAACTGAAGAAAAAGAAGGCAACATGTAAATAAATAAAATTGAAAAATGATAATTACAGCAAATTTTGAACCACCAGTAACACTGGTTAAAAGATTGATGTTTGTCTGTTGGCTAGCAGGCACCCGCAGTGGTGCAGAAGGTTAGAACGCAAAGAATTCTGATGAGAGAACGTGGTGATTCTCGAAACATGTAAATTCAACCCAGGCAAACCCCAGCTCAGCCAAGAAAAATTATCAATAAATTTTAATATAGATTTCATGTTGTAAAACAATTCTTTCAGTAAAAATAATTTAATGAAAATTAAATTTAATGAACCCGACAAAATAAATATCAAAAAAAAATTTAAATCTTATTAGACTTCGCCACTCAACAGTAAATTTAGGCCCGATTTAGCTTCCTGTCATTCTTTACAAGCTACAATGGATATTACAATATCGCCAAAATTAGGTCGACGTAATAGAAAAATATATGAACACCGCTAATTGTTCCCAGCTTAGGCCAACTGAAGATGGAATCTATCCCCCCAAATGGTGTAATAAAGGATTTTTACTGACGGCTCCAGGAGGGGAAATAGAGTTGGTGGTGGATTTTTCATTGAACAATTTGGGATCAAATCCTATTTTAGGCTTCCAGATTTCAGCTCTGTTCTTCAAGCAGAGATCTCTGCCATAAATCGGACTGCTAATTGGTTGAAGTATTATCGAATATCTGGAGATATATGTATATTTACTGATAGCAAAGCCGCCGTAAAAAGAATAGCAGGTGTCTACTCGACGTCTAGGTTAAACACAGAGTGCCGGAATAAGATAGCTGAACATTCTAGGATAACGCCCATATGGGTCCCTGGACTTAGCTCAGTACAGGGCAACTATATTTGATTTAGCCACAAAAGGTACAATGTTGACTGAAGGCGATTGATCCCTTCATTGGCATCACCATTCAGAGTCTGAAAATACTTGTTCAAAACGAAATGTTTAGACTTGCTCCGGAAAAGTGGTTGAATGAAATCACTTGCACTGATACGAGGTCAATCTGAACCGTATTTTATGTGGGAAGGACGAATTCACTGCTCAGTTTTCGTCGCAACCTAATAAGGTTTATTATCTCTTTATTTACAGGTCACTGAACTTTTGGAGCACACGCCAGCAGACTAGGTCTACAGTATAACGATTACTGTAGAAGCTGTCATAACGAGGAGGAAGAGGAAATAATCACCTATTTCCTCTGCCAATATCCGGCCCTATCAACGAAAAGAGAACGTATATTCGGGGCACCCTATATATCATGCTTGGGGGAGCCAAAGAATCTGGATGGTTTGAAAGGGATCGACAGGTTGTCTACTAACGGGTAACACAATGGAATCAACATGATGGATCCTAACCTAGGCCAACTGAACAATATTGGGCTTTTGTCAAACGAAATTTAAAACGCAGCAGTACCGTAGTTCGTGACAATAAAACAAATGTAAGTAATTTTTAATAAGTAGGCAGCGCAGGTGAATTGTGCAACAGCTAATGCTATCCAACAAAATAGAAACACACAAGAGGAAATTAATTTTAGTTTATTTCCTTGTGGTTTAAAATTTTTCAATCTCTTTTTTTGTTACATATGTATATATTGCACTATTTATACAGCAGAATTTTAAGTGAACAATGCTTTATGTCTACATGAGGACAAAACGATGACATTCTACGTATGTAAGTGCTTTCAATTGCTCTACATGAGTTTATTGTCTTAAATGAAAGAAAAATAAAGATTTCAAAAGACAGTTTCGGAGTTTTATTTATAATGAGCTGAATTATTCGGTATTTGTATTAATATTCAGTAATACTATTAAACCGAACCAGAACTAACTGAAAAATATATCCGAATTAATAAAAGCCCATTTCTTTTAAGTTAATCTCAAGAATTCATTTCTAAAAACAAGTGAAAAAAATAATGCGAATTATAAAAAAACGTTACCTATTGGAAATGCCTAAGGCGATTGATATTAATCTTTTAGTAATCTCTTTTGTAAAACAGATGTTTTTTAACAATCTATTTTCCCAAACGATTGTTTTCATTAGAAATCCAAATAGCACAATATCGTTGCCATAATGAATAATTAAACCCTCTAGAAAAAAGAAAAAGAAATTAATATTCTCAAAAACCGAAATCTACTCGTATATAAAAGTCCTTAACATTCAAACAAGTTAACAAACTTTCATTTCGGTTTTGGCTAAAAAAAAACACACTCACAAAATACTAAGATAATTTAAGTATTCGATTGTACCCAGCATACCATTCTAAAGCACTCCGAAAAAGGAGTTAGAAAAGAGTCCAACAAAAGAGCATTTTCGGAGCGCTCCAAAAAAAGGAGTCAGAAAAGAGTCCAACAAAAGAGCATTTTCGGAGCGAAAGAAAAATTTGCTTGTTACTGTCCTGAGTCGGCACGCAGTATGACTCAGAAATTCCACTTAATTATGTGTTTACCAAAGCGTTGTTGGCCTGTTATTTGTGCATTGAACAAAAAAAAACATAGCTGTACCACACAAGACTGATAAAAATAAGATTACACAGAGCCCAAAAAAAACCATCATAAAATACCCTTTTTTGACATTTTCTAAGAGCTCTTTCTGACGGATCATTTTCAAATGTAATGACCCTCTTTTCTGAGGGTTTTCGGAGCAATTATGATTGTTTTTTGGGCTCATAAAGAGCGTTAACGCTCCGAAAAAGGTGTCAGAAAAGACTCTTTTCGGACTATATGGCTTGCTGGGTATTTTGAGTTCATTAGAGATGCTAAATAATGTTTTTCCTTTCGGAGAAAAAATTAATCCCAATATTAATAAGTCTATGAGAATAGAATAGTATTAGCTTTAATTACTTATTTATAAAATGCTTTGCTATTTATTAATGCAGAAAACATAAAATGCACAACATCATCGTCGTCATTATCATCATCTGTGGGCATGATTATTTATTCAAGAAGTGTTTTTTTTTTCGTTGTTAGCTTAGAGTTTATTTTGGTCGATGACCTTTATATAATTGTTATTCTTGCCTTTAGGATGTTTTTGAAAAAAAAAAAAAAAAAACTAAAACTTGCATCTCATTGTTGAATGTGCTGTATTTTAGTGGGTCTTATCTATTGTTAAAAATTAACGGCAACAAATTAATTACAAATTCAACTGACAGTTGTAAAATGTAAAAGAGCTTTGAATTTAAGCTGTTAAAATAATAATTAAGATGAAAGATATTTTGGTTTTTATTACGCAAATTCATTTTAAAGGGGATGACCATTCGTTTGTTCATCCCAAAACCGAAAAAAAAATCTGTTTTCGAATTTGTCTTCTCCGATATTTGAAAAAATTCAGGGCATTTTCAACTTCACAGACAATACGACGTGTATTTTTCCGGCTCTATTTTGACTCAAATGTACTGAGTTTAAGGCTAACTTCATAAATGCAGTGGACTTAGTTTTCACGATGCCGCTGGATCATTATTGCATGTCAATGCTTTTCTATGCGCAACATTTGTCAAATTTGTGCATTGTTTTCATTTGTGATTCTTTTGGGCTAATAAAATTTTATTTTTGAATTTTCTTGACGGCAAAACTTAAAAAAGTAATGGTAAAAATGGCGGCTTTAATTAAATTTAGCAAAACGTTATAATTAATCACACAAGGAAAAACTAAGTTTGCGCGTTCATAAATGCACTGAATTCATTACATTATTTGACAAGAAGTGTTGCCATAAAGAATTGTTTTGCCTTGAAAATAAATTTCTTTGCAGTGTTGCATTTCAAAATTTATTTATGAAGTCAGCCTAACTTTTATATCAGGCGACACAAAAATCAGGCGGGAACTTTTGAAGTAATCAACAACAATTCTAAAATCAAAGTGTTCATCAAATTATTGCAATAAATTCAATTTTGCTCGAAAATTCTCTATGAAAATTATGGATCTGTAAAATCTACATTTCGTAAAATTCTGTCAACATTATCGTCTTTATGAGACCCCTATTAAGATGTTGGTTGATAAAATGTCTGCATTTGAGCTTCTAAAAATCCAAGATGAATTGTTGAGAAATGTTTTCATGCTGAACGCGCCACTTTTTGGGGACTGGAATTGTGATTAGGGTATTATTTTCGAAAATTAGACTGAAAATGAAGTTACCATAAATGGATTAACTTATCATGAGATGTTCACATCTGAATTTAGGACTATTATTGATGATATTGAAATCACTGACATGTCACATGTTAAACAGCCACAAAAATAATGAATTTATTATGTGTGTGAAGATAAATTCGAATTTAACTAGCACAGAAAAAAAAACACATTTCCTAACATTGATAATGTTCCAGTCAGCAGAGCAAAGTTAAGCACTTAACAGTCATATTTACTTGAATTTTGAAAAAAGTAGATTTTAGGATGAAGAATTTAAACAAATATCGAGCTGCACACGTATCCCGCTATATAAAAAGGGTAATCCAAAGGGTCCTAAATGAGACTACATTAGTCGAATTTCTGAAATAATTTTGGAATTTGAATAAACCGAATTTAAAAAAAATGTATTTTTGAAAAAATTAACACAAATCAAATTATAATAAATAATGTGTAAACTGTCTATGCGAGTAATAGCTAAACAGCTTAAAGTAAGTCAATAAGTTATCATGAGAGTCTAAAAAATGTGTTCTTTTTGTTTCCAAACTACAAATGCAAGATGAGCGCTTTGCGAAATGGTTACATTTTTGTCTGTGCTAGTTAAATTCGAATTTATCTTCACACACATGAATTTATTACAAAAGAAATTCCACGATAGCATAATTTCATTTCGATCATGTGACTAAACACCACTTTATAATTTTTTTGTAACGCTATGTTACAATACATTAGATCTGTATATCAACCAATCGAGCCTTATAACTAAAAATCCGTGACGTGATTAACGAAGTAGAGCCACCATTTTGGCAAAGTGTGATTTAAAATTGTTCCTGGTGGACATCTCTCCGATATCATTTTTCATTTATAATTGTCAAGCCTTACTCTCTCAATACAATAACAACTGGAATGATTTTCATATAAATTTTGTGTTTTGTATTGTTTTGAAAAAGAAAATTTTCGCTAAAAAACCTTGTATTTAGTTTTGTAGGAAATCGTTCCCGTTTAATATGATTTTTATTTTTCTAAATCCGACAAGTTCTGTAACAGACCATTAATTTTTTGTAGATGATTTTTTATAATCAATTGTTAAAATAAATTATGAAGCACTTGTAACTCTTCACCAAAATTCCCGGAAATCTACAAGTGTAATATCTATATATTTCAAGGGAAATTTGTCTATTTTTTCTAAATTGTTAGGGGTTTTTTTCACATCAGTAAGAGCATATCATTGCGCATTTTTGCTGGAAAACTCTTTTAAACTTCACTTGATTTCATTAAAAAATAAACATGTCAAAAAATATTTAGCTATCGCCAAACGCTCATAACAACATTAAACAGATGCTTTTAAGACAATAGCAACAAATTGGTAACAAATTTAATAAAAGCAACAAAAGGACAATGGGACAACCAGCTTAAAAAAGGTGTATTATTTGATAAAGAAAAACATCTAAATATTTTCTTTAGTTTCAATTACAATTGAAAAGCTCTTATAGAAACAAAACACGTAAATTCCAATTTTTTTCTTGCTTATCTCTCTAATAGTCTAACAACATTATTTTTTTTCGCTTGCATATTTTATGGGGCATAGATTATGAAATTAGCATATTTTTAAATTCTTTATAAAGAATAAAAAGCATTGCATACTTAAGACAACAATGTCCGCGTGTAAATTAGCTACCGGGAATAGGAAGGAAGGGGAAGAGGAGGAAATTTCGTTTGCATATTTTTAGCCTGAAGATTTTCTTCAATTAAATGTGTAATTATTGTGTGTTTTAATTTACGTTAAAATTTGTTTTCCTTTAAACTTCCCTGTTCTTCTCAAGAGACCTGGAGTTTTTTCTAATTTATTTTTTTTTTATTTTGTTATTTCATTTGGGGTAATTTTTCCCTTTTTATGTGTTGCTCTTAAAAGTTTGAATTAATTTTTTTTCTGTGTTATTTGATTTTCTTATTTTATTATGGTTTGGGTATTTAGCCAAGTTAAATATTGTTTTCCTTTTCAGACTTGAACTGGCCAATATTTACTTATGACTGAATTTTTTTCTAAATATTATTTTTCATCAAAGGGCCATGAACGTTGTTTAGTTTTTATTTAATTTGAATTTTTAATGTTGACATCAAACATATGGAGCATTGAGTAGATGTTTGTTGAACAGGAAATTCACTTTGGTTACTAACTACTTTATGTCTTGACAATTGTTGACTACTAATTATACGCTTAAAATCATTTTAAAGTACTTTGGAAAGTTGAAGAAAAAAACGTTTATATTTTTGTTGATATTTAATGAGACTATTTCAAGCTTGAGTAGTTTTTTGAACTGTAGTTAAAAATATTAATTTATTAAATATTGTTTTTTTAGTGTTTCAGCAAATGAGTGGTAAGAATTATAAAATTTATCTTGACACCTACATATTTGCGATTTTTTTTTTACAATTAACAAAAACTGCGAAGCTTTTGGCTTATTTGCAGAAAACACCTGGAGGGAATCGAACGCGCAACCCTTTGACTGATAGTCCGGCACTCTATCGCTTAGTCTATCGGGGCACTCAAATTTGAGACATTTATGGTCAATGGCCACTAAAATATATTTCTCAAATATGTTGTGCATTCATTTGCGAAGTTTGTTGATTCTGGTATTTGAAAATCATCAAAAATATCTGAGTAAATTTTTACAAAATTCCTAAAATCGAAATTATATTTTGCATCTGTTTTTATATGAAAGGGTTTAGTTTTTGCGCGTGATGGATCAACATTCGGGAAATCGAAGACATCACTACCTACCTCCTCTATACTCCTTCCCCTAATCTGTTTTCTTTCAATCATCAGTTTGAATCAATATTGCATTGAGAAATTTCAACCACAGCGACTCCAATGATCAGTAAGCAGAATCGAAATATTTTGAAAATCAATTTTCCATATCTAGCTGTTTGATCAGAACGACATAAATGCGTAGCAAAGGAGTATTCGAATTTAATATTCAATGACGGATTTCAGGAGGCGCGCTGTGAGGTGGTCTCGAAGGGGAATACCACATTTTCAAACTTTTGTGGTTTGTACAATTTCAAAGATTGTAATATATTGTAAGGCTTTCAAAAACTTTTTCGTAATTTAAAGAAATAATAATAAGTCATAATAATCATATGAAAAGTGTTTCAAAAATAATTTTATATTTGAAATTTAAGAAAATGTTGAAGTTTCTTAGCGAACTAATAAGGTTTTAATATTTTGCTGAAAATTATTATGTTAATTTGAAATGCCTTAAAATTGAAAACATTAAAAATTTACGAAGAAGCCCTCCTTGTCAAGACTTTTGCTAGTTTAAGTTCTTTATTGCCTTTCCTAAATTGAATATTTGTTTCCACCTTCATATTTTCATTAAAGAAGTATATTGACATATTTCAATGCAATATATTAACGAACAATCTTTTGTATTCGGCGTAGCACATGGGTTCATTATTTTTTATTCCTAACTTGATGTATAAAAGTAAAAGGTACCCATTTTCTATGTTTATGAATTAAAAAAAACATTAGTTTAATATTAATTTAATTTCATGTGGTAAACACTTTTTGCAAATTATCCAACACAAATCAAATTATAATAAATAATAAATAAACTGTCAAAATCCTTTAAGGACAATATTCCAGCAATGACAGAAGTGCAAGTAATAGCTAAACAGCTTAAAGTAAGTCAATAAGTTGTCATGAGAGTCTAAAAAAGCGTTCTTTTTGTTTCCAAACCACAAATCAGAGGTCGCAAAAGTTTTATAGTAACATAAATAAAAAATACAAATGTGTAATACCAAAACATACTTATTTAGAAATAAGCAAACCCGTTAGTCGATGGATAGCGAGATGAGGGTTACATTTCAGTAGTAAAAACAAATAAAACCTGCATTGTCGATAAAAAGTTTTAAGGCACGGATTAAGTTTACCAAAGAGCACAGAAATTGGACTGTAGGTGACTGAAAACGTGTAATCTGGTCAGACGAATCCAAATTTAATCGTTTTCAGTCCGAATGTAAAAATATTAATGGTACCGAACAGCCCAGAGAATTCAAAGACTTCAGCTTATTTTGCAAACTCATCTTCCCGATTTTGTAGATAATATCGTCTATAATGTTGATGAAGTTACTTCCCAGCTTGATGTTGACCTAAAGCACGCTTCCAAAATCGTGAAAAAAATGACTTAGCGAGCACAATTTTCTTTTGATGCGGTGGTCTGCAAAAAGTTCCGTCCTCGTTACGATTGGGAATATGCGGTCAAACGCGTAGAGACGGTTGGAATGATTAACACCAACCACACTGGACACGATTTGGCAACGGATTTAGCTCAAATAGGAGAGTATTCGAAATGAATTAATTGACAAATTGTTAGAGTGTATGCAAAGTATTCTTTTTTGTCGATTAATATTTCGATATTTAAAATTTCAAGATTACAGATCATTTCTCAAAAATAAAAACAAATTTCCTCTTTTTTACGTTTTTACACCCTAGAAGATTTTTACCCTCAGAAAGCTAAAATAAATGCTGATGTTTCATAATAAAGTTTA
This sequence comes from Bellardia bayeri, assembly GCA_950370525.1. NCBI lineage: Eukaryota > Metazoa > Arthropoda > Insecta > Diptera > Calliphoridae > Bellardia > Bellardia bayeri. The sequence continues at coordinate 103,958,469 of OX493264.1, forward strand.
TCATTATTTAGGAACAAATTGTTAAACATTTAGCTTTTTTTCCTAGTTAGCCCATCCTGGTTAAAGATTGCATTTATCTACATTTCCAAATTTCAATTTGAGCTTGATTTTATTTAACATAGTGTGGAGGGTATATTGGATTTGTGCTAATGTTTGTAACGCTCAACAATATTATAGTGGAAGGCCAATGTAAGCGGCATGTGGCCGCAGACGGCAGAAGTAGATTTTTTTCAACGTTGCCGCTTAAAACGATGTTGCCATACACATGTATATAATATGTGGCATATGAGTTTAGTTAAAAATTAAAATTTATTTCCATTTTCTTAATTCTTTTTACACAATGTAGTCACTAATAAAGGTTTATTTAAGCTGATTACCGCCCGCGGCCGCATGCCGCTTACATTTGCCTTCCACTATTAATCTTAAACCCATCTTAAAGTATACTGATCGACACAGAATTACTTTCTGAGTCGATTAAATGATGTGCGTCTTTTCCATGTAAACTTTGTGTGCTGAATACAGGTTGCAATTTTGAGGATATATCAAACAAACAAATTTCGACACAAATAAGTTATACATGAAGATTTATCACACCTAGAAAATTTGTGCAGATCGGTCCAAAAATTCCAAACACTACTGTAGTGTGACCGGATTTTATATGAACAATACTTTAAAAAATACATTTTAAATTAGAAGATAATTATCATATTTCTTAATACATCGTGCTCTTACAATAATAGTGTAAAATCAAATAAACCTACGGTGGAAATTAAAGTAAACATATATCATCTATTACGGGATGCAGGGAATTTAAAATCACTTTAAAGCCCAATTTATGCTAAAATCTTTTGTAATTAATTTTATGTTAAAGCTTATTGTAAAGACCTTCCAAATTTAAAATCTTTAGAAATGGAAAAAGATAGGAAGTTAATTAAAATATTTTAATAAATTTCATTAATTACCCAACAGATATAACTTGCCAGTGCCTTGATATCTATAAAACAGTCCCACCAATCCATAAATAGCAAACGTAATCTTTTGAGAAGGAAACATTTCAGTTAGAGAATTTTGCATTAAAATAATTCCATTTCAACAGAGCATGAATGAATGAAATAAATAAATAAATGTGCTTGCTGGATTTGGGTATTGGCAAATTAACAATGGAAACGTTTTTTACTATATTTGGGAGTTTTGCTTTTGAAAAAAAAAATACAAAAAAGTGTTAATGTTAAAATCTACCCATACACAGCTGCATTAAAAAAGCAGGATAATGGAGAAATCGAGATTTTCTACAAAATGAATAAAGCCAGGAAACATTTGCAAACCAAACAAAAAACGGGCAATTCCAATACAATTTATAGCCAAAGGGTGTAAAATTGTACATAGTAAATGTACAAGTATCCAAAGCAGTCAGAATATTTTAATGATTTTTTATAACAACGTGTATGTCTGTATGGTGTAGAAAGCGTCTGCTTATCTTATTAAAATATTAACATTATAAAGTTTAAGACAATGAAGTTTTTTATTTAAGTATTTTGTACTTGGTTAAAATACAAAATAAACACTTTAGATAAACTTAAAAGTTAATTTACAACATCCCCAACTGGCCAGACCCAAAAGAAAATCCTTTTAACAGACAGTCATGTTTATAAGCCAGGGAAACATTTCACTTTCCTTAACTAATTAAAATCAGAATTAAAATAATTGTTTCAAATACTCCTACCTGACAACCATAAAGTCTAGAAACTCCTTTTAAAAACATAAATCACTGAAACACATTTCTTAAGTTTAATAAGCATGTTAAACCACGTGCATTCATATTATTATATGCTTGCTTTCTCGACAAAATTGGTTTCCACAACACCATTGAAAAACCCTGATATAAATTTAGGGCTTTTTGATAATTTACTAAATTTGAAAACCATTAAAAATTGCTTGTAAAGAAGAGTTAAACATAATATGAAAAATTTATTTAAGAAAAAGTGTATCAATTTAATTATGATTCGCCTTTTCGAATGTGAATATGTCTGCCTAAGTGAATGTCGTCTGTCTTTTGTTTTTTTAGCTAAAACTCAAACATGCATGAAATAACCAATTATAAGGCAATGCTCACATAGACATATTTTTATTTTTTTTTTGATACCACAAATAGTTCGAACAAAAAACGCTCTATGACAACGGAAAAGGATGCAGAAGCATTTGTGTATGAAAAAGTTTTTACAAATATGATTTTTTGTGTGAGAAGGAGTATTAAAAGTTTGACTTGCTCTTACAAGCATCCAAAATGCTGCAGGCTGGAATAATTTGTTTCGCAAACATTTGGAATGCTTTTATTTTAATAAAGTTAATTGGAAATCCATTAAATATATTCGAAACTTAAATTACCAAAAAAAAACAAAACTTAGCAAGAGTCTATCAGCCCTGTCACAGAATTTAATTCCGTTCGGAAGTGGAATTAATTCCGTTTCTGCTTCTATAATAAAAGCAAAATTTGTGAAATTTGTGTTTAATTTTTTATCGATAACGATGTTTATACGAGTTATTTTATTTTTCCGATCACTTATATTTGATCTATTAGGTATTAAATGACGATTGTTATAAAATGTTTTACTGTATTTGATTCTTTTGATGAATTTCATATCTCAATAACGATATTTTCATCTCAATAATGATATACATATTTTAGATTTTTTTAGGTATTCCAGATATTCCCGGAAGTGCGGCCAATTACAGACTCACTTTCACAAAATCCAATAGTAAAATTTCAATATTTCAAAAATAAATTTTTGATATTTATTTTAGTCGGGCTCGAGTTCATTAAATTTAATTTTCATTAAATTATTTTTACTGAAGGTAGGAATTGTTTTACAACTTGAAACATTTTTATTATTAAAATTTTTTAATGATAATTTTCTTGGCTGGGATTCGAACCTGGGTTGTTGAATTTACATATGTTTCGAGAAACACCACTTTCTCTAATCAGAATTCTTTGCGTTCTAACCCTCTGCACCACTGCGGTGCCTGCTAGCCAACAGACAAACATCAATCTTTTAACCAGCGTTACCTGGTGGTTGGAAATTTGCTGTAATTATCATCTTTATTTATTAATTTCTATTTACATGTTGCCTCCTCTTCTTCAGTTTTTTCTTTCGTATTTATGTCAAGACTTCGTCTCGAAAACCTGAATATATTTGTTTTATTATGTTTCTTGTCCACTTTCATCGACATTTTATGTGTACTACTTTAAGTACAATTGCAAACATTAGCTTGTGCCCTAGCAACAACTTGTAAAACAATTCCTACCTTCAGTAAACATAATTTAATGAAAATTAAATTTAATGAACTCGAGCCCGACTAAAATAAATATCAAAAATTTCAAAATTAACAGTTCGAATAAAAAATAATAAATTGTTCTATTTCAAAAATATTTCTGTTCGATATCATTTATTGAAATTAGTGAAAAACAAGGATTTTTTAAGAACAATTATTCAAGTTTATAATATTAAATCCCATATAGAATTATTTTTACACAAGCATAGTTATTAAAAAAAAAGATATGTATGCACTCTAAGCATAAAAGTAATGTAAATAAATGTATGGGGAAGTTCATTTGATTTTACATATATGCATTAAAAGGGAATTCCTCTAAATTTGTGCTATTTACAATTGCTCTAACCAGTAAATTTGCTTGTATCCTTTTGTGAAATGAACATATTTCGCAAAAATTAAATTTAACCAAAAACAATTTAAGCCCAAAAGATTTTGAATCGTGCTAAATGGAATAAAATCGTATAAAAAATGGAAAAATTGTTTATAATTTAAACAGTGTTAAATTAAAACCGTGTAAAAAAGACCGTCTAAAGACAGAAATAGGTGTATTTTCATAGGTTGATGTGTTTTTCAGAAGTGGTCCCTATATAGGAGCTATGAAGAATTATGACCCGATCACCATAAAGTTGGTTATTATGTCTGTCGAATTGCCAGTTGATAATGATGTTGATAAGAAATTTAAGTGATTTGCGGAAGTGGACTTTATATGGAGGCTATGGTCAAATATGGACCGATCATCATAAAACTCGGTACGATGCTTGGATTGCTATAGTTGAATTTCAACTGTATAGTGATATTTTAAGAGATTTATGAGCATTTAAGTTATTTTCAGAAGTGGACTTTATATTGGGAATACGGGCAAATATGGAACGATCATCATAAAATTCGGTATGCTGTTTGAATTTTAACTTGATTATTATGTTTATAGGAGATGTATGCTAATTTTAGGTATTTTCGGAAATGTACTTTATATTGTCGCTATGGTCAAATATGATGATGAGCATAATGTTCAGGATGCTGATTTTTATATATAGGTTAATTACTTTCAACTTGATAGTGATTTATATAAGAGATTAATGAGCATTTAAATTGTTTTCGGCAGTAAAATTTATTGGGGACTATGGTCAAATATGAAACGATTCAAACAAAGTACCGTTCTGTGAATTATCTTTACGTGCAACTAATATTTGTTGATTTTTGTATGGATACTGCTTTTCTAAAGTCATTTATGTACCATAGAGCCATATTCCGGGAAAATATTTATATAGGGGCATAACTTGTCCTTATTTAATAAAAAAAATAAAGTGTACAAAATTTCATGATATTATCTGCATTATATTTGAAGAAAATAGCAAAAAAATATCTGAAATATATTGAGGTTGTCTGAAACTTTCGTCTATAACCCATTTTCAATACCAAACATTTCAGTGAAACAAAAAATGTTTCGAAAAAATTTTGTTGTTCTAAGTCTTTTTTTCGAAGCACTATATTAAGAATTTTTGGTTCTACGACCAATATTTCGATGTGTTACACGCCAAATGACAAACTTAATATACCCCTATATCTTTGGTTGTTGTTGTAACAGCATTAATTGCTCAGTTGACAGCCCTTGGCCGAATGATCTCGGGTCATTCCGGTGCGGTGGTTGGTACTGGTAAGATTTCAGCAGCTCATATTAGATAGGTCCCACTAATACAAGTATAGTGGCTATATTCGACTACGAAGAATGGATACAAGAGATCTGAGTAAATGACAAGAAGGAACAATGCCAACTTAATACATATAAGTAGCAATGGAAAAACAATTTCGTTCGGCACTGGCTGGACTTAATAATTAAAATCCATTATATATAAGATTTGTAATACCTATTGTAACTTCGTTTTTAATGAAAATACAATACATAAATAGAAGTAAATAAAATCTTTAGCTAAGTAGTTGTTTGGAATATTAAATAACACAATATTTATTACAAAATGTTTAAAATTTGGTTAAATAATCATATCTAAATGTGTAAAAATCACTTACCAAAAACTGTAGAGACGTAAACCTGCAAGAGACAAAAACCCAGCATTAGTATTTTAAAATGAAGATTCTGTCGCAATTAAACTTAATATTAATCTTAACAATACAAAGGAGAAAAGAGGAGATCATAAGCCACTAGACTTTAAACCACATATCAAAACGTTTAACCCATTTAATGGCTTTTAAACTTTAACGATTCTTAAGAATTTATGAAAAAGTCATAAAAAAACACCCAAATAATAAAACTCAAACTCACAATCATTAAGCGGTTTCGTTCATTAGTCATCGAGGATACACAAAATTTCAAGATTTAAAAAATTAACCAGCAAAAAAACATCAACCATTTAACCAACAGTTTGCCGTTAACATAAAAATTACTCTAAATTTAAGTGTGTGTACAAGTAGCGAGCACTTAAATTTAATGATAAAATGAATGAATTCTATGACTTCGTAACTAATTAGTAAAATACATAAAAACAATAAAGTTTAGCTGTTTTTATTTTCGGTTTTCCTTTTTCCTTATTACAAATGCAAGAAAGGGAAGTTTACTGATGGCTGATGATGATGAAGAGTAGAACTGCTAGTACTTGAAATGTCACACCAGTTGATGAAAGCTAAATTCAACAAGTACCACGCTAATGAAGACATGGCAGGAGGGTAAATAGCATTAAATATAAAATAAAAAAATCCAGCCATAATGAAAGTTGAAATTTTACCCTTAAAAGAAAATTGTAGTAACAAAATTAACAAAGAAATTAAAAATATAAACATAAAAATTATAAAAATTAAAAACGTGTTAAAATTTCTAAAACAGAAACGCAAAAAAAAACCAACGAAAAATACGCCAAAACTGCCAACCAACCAAAAACAACCAAAATTTTTAATGAAGTTCGAAAAAAAAAATTCATTAAAAAAGAAAACGAAAACGTTTTTATAGCTGAATAAAAAACCCCTAAAAATTTTACAGAATTCTCACTGTTTTCCCTAAGAATACAAGAAAAACACGTAAATTTCCTCGTAAATTATAATAAAGAAACATTGTTTTTTATAAAAAAAAAAATATTAAAACATGTTCAAAAAGCATATGCTGATTACATGCCCAATACAATGAATTATGTAAATTTTATATTTTTATATTAATTTTTTTTTAAACTTTCTTTCTCACACTAAAAAAATCTCAAAAAATCTTTTAACAAATTTCACTAATAAGGGTAAAACATCACATGTATCCTCAGGCTACAGCAATACAAACAAATTTATACATACATAAATAAATAAAATACCTGGTACTTCTTTCACTATTTGTAAGGGGGTCAGCAACAGCTTGATAAAAAAATCATCTATAAAATTTGTAACAAAGAAATAAAATAAATAAAAACAGCAGCAGTCAAAGAACAACAGTGCCAGCCAGGGAGTTGGGTGTAGCCCTTCATTACAAAATAAATGACTCATAAACAATAAAGCGGCATCGTTTTTTGGGCTGTTTATTAGAGAAATAATCGCACAATTTTGTTTTCAACATTTGTTTTGTATTGTTTTCATTAAAAACAAAACATTAGAACCGGGTCATCAGTAAATATTACAAAGAGAGTGTGATTTTCTTTTGGGCGTTACAAATATGATATTTATGAGATTTTAATGAAAATTTGAAAATTTATTAACAGCGAAAAGATTATAGAAGCAAATATAAATGGTTATTAAACACGTTTAAAGTTTGAGAAAAATAATGCTACATTTTGGCTAAAAATAATGTTGAAAATTTAATATTTTCTTCCAATATACTGTAATTTGTTATAATCTATTTTAAACACATCCCCTAATATGGCAAAACTGATGAAGAGCAAATTCTCTACGAAGCCAACTATAGATTGATTAAACTCCAGTTCATGCAGGCTTAATTCAGACTTACTCTACAATATTGTTACCCTGTATCCAGTACTTGTATTGTTTCAAAAAGAATTTGATTGAAAATTATTAAAATTTGTATTATATTGGAAAAAAATAAGGTTTTTACATTAAACAATAAATTAAAATTAAAAATTCTATCGGACAGTTGGCCACCACGACCGATTCTTAAATCAAAATTTTCATTCACATTTTGGCAAAATGGCGGGTATATGTAATTATTCACGTCACGGATTTTGTGTTTTAAAGCTGTAATGAACAACATAAAATCGAGTGGTATTGGGACGGCCAAATAACAGTTGAATTTTGTCAAATTATGGGATCGGTGATATAATATGGGCGGTGTAAATATTAAGGAATCAGACTCTCTTGACGTTCTATTCATGAGAATCCAGTGTAATGTCCGCTGGACCAAACACATCTTTCAAGTGTCGAAAGAAGCGCTCAAGTACCTTGGTTTTTTAAAACGGTGTAGAAAATACTACACTCCATCTGATCTTCTTACTATTTACTCCACCTATATTCGACCGAAAATGGAATACAACTCTCATGTATGGGCCGGTGCTTCGAAGTCTATTTTGGAGTTACTCGACCGCGTACAGGAGAGGGCGAAGATGCTTATCGGTGACAGTAGGGTATCCAACTCTATTGATTCATTGGAGCATTGTCGTAATGTGGGTTGTGTTTCACTGTTTGTGGGATGGAATGTGTTCTGCTGAAATCAGGGAACTTGTTCCTGAAACACGCAGTTTTTGTGGTCGACTGGACAGTGGATCGCACAACACACTACAGGGAAAATTCGTTCTTTAGCCGTACTGTCCGTATGTGGAACAAACTACCAGCAGAAGTATTCCCTGCCACTTTCCATATAGGAAAATTCAAGTCAAATGTTCACAAACACTACTCCCTCTATCCTCGCTCCCATAACCTATTTTCCTAGTTCCAACACAATGCATTGTATAAGTAGGGGTCATCCCCTAATTGCTGGTCCAAGAAAAAAAGTGTTTCGGTGGCTATATGTCATGTGACACCGTCCAGTTGAAACCACATGTCAGTGATATTCTTATCACAACATCAATTTGCCAAATTGTTAAAAAAAAGTCTGTAGCAATCACACAACTAGTAAATTTGTCTACATAGCTTACCATACGCAGACATGGTATGCAAATGCTCTAGAATTTTCAGAAGCCCAAGAGGCGGCAAGTTTGCTTATTGACGTATCCAGACAAAAATATTAATATTATTTCAGAAAGTTTAACTTTCATAGTGAATTTTTAACATTTTACTGGGATTTTCAAGCAAAATTCAATACAATGTAGCAATTACAAAGCTTCTCCTACTAATATGTCAAGAAGTGAAATATCAAAACACCAAAACAAATACTTAGGAGTGGCGACAATTTAGAAGAGCTGCTCTTCAGATCACAACTTTGCATTTTTAACAAATTTATTAATATTTGTGCATTTATATGGGGATCGGCACCTAGTTTCGCTGCTACATAAAATTGTAGTCCCGGTCAATTTTTACAACTGTTTCAGACATAATAAGGCACTTGTTGAATTTTCTTGAAACGTTGCATGTCCATTTTGTAGAAACACCAAGGGAGCAGGAATTTCCATATTATGACTTCTGCAGGATGCATGGGGCACCTCCACTCTCTGGCTGACCAGACATTGATAGTGCTGAGTAACTTTCTCCTGCATGACCTAGCGGATCTGTCGTAAACAGACATTAGAAATGGATTGCTTTACAGATGTCGAAAAGGAATTCCTTTCCTTTAAGATCCATTTCAATCCAATACAGTTAATTCTATTGATTGATTAGGCAACTTCGGCATAAAGCTCAAACATGCTTCAATTCAGTGCTTATATTTATACAAACAGTTTATGGAAGCCAGCCGATCTCATAAAGAATATTTGTTTAATGTTTTCTCTAGGGAGTTCCGACAGGAGTCATTGGTGCCTATTATGAGCAAAATTCGATTTTCGACTTATCGAACGAATTTTCATTTGGTATTAGAATCACTCTTTTTGGGTTATTCACAATAGTACATTTCTATCAGCTGGCGCTATATTTATCAAAGTCATTAGCTAAGTGTATGTCTTCTAGTTCTCGAAAGTAATAAGCAATAATATGCTTTATACTTAGAGGTGATCTTAGTTGACTGGCTGCCCTGAATCTACATTTATTCTGTCAGTATTATGCGGAAGTATATTTTTTTTAGAGATTTTGACAAGCACATCCTGTTGAACTGCTCAGCTTCAGCAAATAGCCTTCATAATATTACCAGATTGAGATCCCTGTGGTTTATGCCATACCATTTCGATGTATACCAGGATACTAAAACTAAACGACACTAAACGACAACCTCAGATTTTGATGAATATGGTTCAGTAGTCAGACATCTTAAACATTCTTGTACAGAGAACAATATCGGTTTTGTGGGGTTGGATGATTTAGTAATTGTATCATGTAGTATAAGTAGAGAATTTCATCACCTCGCGTATTTTGGGAGGCAGAAATAGTTCCTTATTTACAGGATAACTCCGAAAGTCCATGTAGCACATAAAATTTTCATTATGGGTTTAGTTTATAATAAGTATCTTCCAAAATAAACTTAAAAATTACCCAATTGAAAATAAACCAATCTATTGACATTCCTCATCACATTGGATAAAATCTCCCAAACATTGACACTCAACATAATCACACTTCTAAGCTGACACTAAGTCCATCAACATTTCTCAACAACATCACGCGTTTTGCAGCTTCACGTTTCATTCATTTACAACCTCCTCAAACATTCTGCTACACACGAAAGTGGAAAACAATACATCAGCATAAAGTAATACATACTTGTGATATATTCACCAAAAAACATTAAATCAAATGGCAAACAAATAATTTCCATTCAAATGGGGATGATTTTTGGAAAAACCTTTGACTGGATAGCATTCTAAATACTTGCACTACAAAGAATAAAATATCAACACTCCACAATAAAGAACGCTGCTTCTATAGGCCATAACAAAATGTGAAAAAAGCTTACGGTCAAAAGTACAGTTAGTCAAACAGTGAGTCAGTTAGTCAAAACATGCTTGTTAGCAATTTGCCAATACGAGTACAGCTGGCACATTTTGTTTTAAATTTTATACTCTCGTATATGAGTGTGCAAGAGTAAATGAGTAAACATCATTAAATAACCTCAAAAGCGCAAAAAATTACAACAAGTGAAAATATTTTTTAAAAATTATTTGAAAAGACACATGTACTATAATTCATTTCCGTTAATACAGACACATGATTACTTGTGTTTTGAGTAGCATCATGTATCTTTTGTAGGACATTTGCTTAACTATTATGCGCTATAGAAAACGTAATCATCGTCGTTATCATCCCTTTTATGAATTGAATACATCCCCATTTTTTATTTTGTATTTATATTTTATATTAAAACTTTAAAATCAACCTCTGCGTACGTGTAATAATTCAAACAATAAAGTGACCAAGCGACAATTTCAAAAATACCCGTACCATAGACTAAAAAGGGACGGTACTTCAATCGCCCCTTCGTCAGATTGCGCTGCTTTGCAACTGAATTAGATATTTTCACATATTCTTTCACACAATAAATCAAAATTAAATTGTGTGTTGTATGCTTCAGGCCATCTTATCACCGTTTTTGTGTGGTACTTTCATCATGTTTTTTAAAGGAAAACATGTTTGTTTTATTTGGGAAAGTTTATTGAAAAATTTTCTAATGATATTTATTTTGAGGTGAGGATTTGAGGTCTTTGAAGGAATAAGTTTAATAAATGGTTGATTTTATAATTATATATTGCTTATATTTAAAAAAAAGTTGAGAAGAGAGAATATGAAAATTAGGATATGTAACTAGAGCTGCGCTCTGTTTGTATGTCTATCTCAGCAAATTCAACCAGTTTTTCAATAGGCGCGATGAAGTTATCAATAACACTTTTTACTACCTGTAGAAGGTTAAAACTCAACGTAGCTATTATAATTTCTACAGTTTTAGCGATCACTTTTGACTTTGGCTTTATCGAACTTGGATGTGAATTGGGCTAGAAATCTGTTGCTTCACCTCCTTCTATACCCTCATTAACAATAGAGCAACTCCAACTGTGCGTTAAAATCCTGTGGTAGACGTGACTGTAAAATTATCGTTTATACTGAAGTTGTCTAAAGGAAACAGTCAAGACTCTTAAGAATTCATAGAGATCTTAATGTTCCCACAATACACTAGGTTGATATTCTCTCCACTTTAAACTACATTGACAAAATTATTAGATTATGCAAATTCACTTGCTAGGGATCACAGACGTCTTAGAACAATCGATCTTACTAGATGAACTTTATTTATGAATACTTTTGTTGGATGTTGCATTGGCTGTAACAACTTTATATATATGTAATTTAGTCTAAGATGTTAATGCTATTGTGTATTTAACAAAAAAGAAAAAAATCCAAAAAAATTTTAAAAATATAAAGTCTCAACTATATGGACTGAGAAATGCACAATTACCATAAATCCCAATAAACAGATGTTGTTCTCGTTACGAGGTTTTATAAGATATCTGACTACTGAAACTATTCATAAGATTCTGCTGTTTGGGGTTATCGTTTATGGAAATGGTATAGAAGGTACCGATAATAGGGTTTTGGTTAGAAGGAGGGGCATTAATTTTTTCACCAATGGCTTCTAGTGGCAGGATAGTGTAACAAATTCTCCAGGTCTCAATCTGTTAATGGCTTTAAATGTTGTTGAATGTTTCTGGCTATTTACTGAAGCTGAGCAGTTCAACATAATAATGAATTTGGTATGTGCTTGTCACAAGTAGTTTCAAGCATCCATCTAACCCAAAACCACGGTAACCAAACAATTTCGCTCAGATATGTCCAGGACTATTATGAAAAGATAATAATCAGTACAGAGATCCATAAGATAATATTAAAACAATATACGATCGTTTAATTTACCAAGAGCCATCCACCAAATATGAACACAAAGCCTTACTGTTGGCCTTACGACCATAATGGAAAGCCATTTAGTATTCCTACCATGATAGATTTGTTTTGCGCTCTAATTGAGTGACACTAAGTGAAAAATATTTATAGCAGTCAAAATGTTTTAAGGCTGCTTTCAGATTAGGCAACTTTAATTGCGCAAGTATAATTTCCATTTTTATTTATTTTCTTTTGGACTTGCTTTTGTGTTCATATTTAGCAACTTGGTTGAGCAAGTTTAATTTTCTTATGCTCGAATTTTCTTAATTTGTTGACGTTTTATTTCATTTCTGTATTCATTGTAATTGTGAAAGTGATTTGAAATTTGGTGTATACAATGGAAGCTGTGTGGGTTTCCAAGAAACTAAGTTGCTGGAAACACCATAACTTTGGCCAATAAACATCTGCTACTCCAGAACCACTTTTTTGGATTACTTAACGGCGTGCACTTTTTGCATATATTGCGTCCGTAAATTCTTCCCTTTGCCCTTTTATTTCTTCTACGGTTATAGTGCTGTCTGTCTTTTTTATTACATTTAAAATTTCATTAAATGATTCCGCTTTTTATTGCGGTCTAAATATGAATAAAAAATGAACGAACATTAGAAATACATTCATTTTGTTCAACTAAATTGATTAGTAGTTCCGTTTCATTTTGCTTCCATTTTCTAAGAATTTTTTAATATAATAAAAATTTATTCACAAATATAAAATTTTCTTAACACAAAATTAGACAACACACCGAAAAAGAAATAAAAGACAATGTCAAAAACAAATAAATATCCCAAGACAAGAATGACAGCAGCAACAGAATTGCCGAGTATAAACAAGCCTGTACTCAAGTCTCGGCAATTATTTCCCCTTCAAACCGACATTTCCTCTTACACCCACAAACACAAGACTTGCGCAAATAAAGTTGCCTAATCTGAAAGGGGCCTAAGGATCATCAAAAGTTGCCATTATATTCCATGAGGACAGTATAACAAAAGTTGGGTTATACAAGGTCGGGCAATAGCTCCAACTAACTTTCAAACACGAATGTTATAATTACGAGTATATACATATAATTTTTTTTAACCACATTTATAGATACGTCATCAAAAACAATCTGGCATAAGTTAGATAACAATAGATCGACAGTTATAATGCCATCCGGTTGCACATTAAACGTGACGTTCTCAACTTATGTTTGTTTAATAATATAGAATACATTCCTTTAAATCTTTTATTTCCTATGTCCTCTTCCTGTGTCATCAGTCTCATATGAGGTTTTTCTTTTAACAAATTAAATTTAATAAAACGTGGTTGTCATTTCTTCATTTTTAGCTATTTGTTTTATATGTGGGGGTTTTTACAAATAATATTATTGGCAAATTGAACCAATTTTCATTTTGGATTTAAAAAATTTTCTATTGACATGTCATGTCAATTTTTCTAACCCTGGTCATAAATAAACATCTTAACAATGATGACAAAAGGACTCTCATAAACTCTCATGCATACACATGCAAGTAGTGTTTTATAAAAAACACACATATTATTTAATCTCATTACAAGGATATTTGGTTTTTTACATGTGTCAGTTTTTTAAATTTCATCAATGATTTTTTTTTTGTTTAAATTTGCGAAGAAATATTTTACAAATATTTTAACATGTGTGGTCACATGTTGCTCTACAAACATTTTGTGATTTGCACCATTTTTTTACAGTTTAACTTTGTTTGTATTTTATTTTTGTTATTAGGATTTAAGGGATTATTGTTGTAGTTGTTGCATGTGTGATATTGAATGTTTAGTTTATGAAATCTCTAAATTTGATTACATTTCAAAGCTTGTCATATTTTTTTGTAGATTTTCTGTGTAATTTTTTGCGACATTTGTGGTTATCAGCATGCAATTTTTGTATTGCAAAAAAAAAAACGTAACAGTTGTGATTTAATAATAGTTACAAAATCAAAATTATTAGATTTAAAACTATTGAAAGATTAAGGCAATTTAGTAATTGGCTAAGGAAGCAAAGACCTCAAATTTTTGCTAATTTAACACTTTCATTTTTGTTAATTTGAATGCAACTTTTTTGTCTTTCTTATCTGAAAACATTACAAACTTTTCAAAACTAATTTGTTTAAAAGGATTCTCAACAAAACCAAAAGTAAATTTGTACATTGTACAACCATGTACTTTAAGTTGTAAATCTTTTCCGTAAGTCTAAAATAAACTGCCATAAATTTTCTAGCATCAGACATATGCAAAGGCGTGACACTTTTATTTTACCAGGTAAATTTATGTTAAAAAGTGAACAAAAAATCCTGGAATTAACAGGATTTTAATACCCCTTTTTAGCTTTCATCTCAGTGAGTTGCGTTAAACAAGTCATTAAGATAAGCTTTTCCGTTTTGTTTCGGTTTTTTTGAGATAGAAATAAATAAAATATGTACAAGTAGAAGTTTAATTTTTAATTCTGTGTTTATTTTTTTGGTGTTTTTTTTTTGGAAAAGAAAATTTATTGCTGGCCGCAGTTTAGCAAATTTGACTTAATCTGCCTGCTGCAATGAAGACAAAAACTACAGAAAAGACTTCAGGAAAAATCTACTTGTATTAAGGCAACAAAAGAACTTTCTCTCTGTATTAAGATTTTTTGGCTTTCGAGTAATACATTTTGATTTCATAGTGATGCTACTTGTAGAGTAGAGGGCATGTTGGGTAGATCATGCAAATTGTGCAATAAAAAATCATTAAAATTTCGTTTATGCAAAGTATTCATTTCCAAATTGTTTAATTGTTCTAATTAAACGAATTCTTTGAGCTGTTTATCCAATTGTTGGACGCGGCCATATAACAGTTGCTAAAGTTTTCATCATGGTTATGTTAAAATAACTCTAAGGTACTTGTAGATATTTCTGTAAATATTTCAGCGGTAACTTTTTAAAAGTAAAATAAAATATATGAAGATTTAATACTATTGGGAATGATGTGTGTGAAGATAAATTCAAATTTATTTGCACAGTAAAAAAAAAATAAATTTTTTAATATTGATAATGTTACAGTCAGCAGGGTACTGTAAAGCACTTATAAAAGTAACTTAGAAAAATTAAGACAAATATGGAATTGCACATGTAACCCACTTTATAGAGAGGGTTTAAACCCTTTGGGTCCCTAATGTTTTATTCAAATTCCAAAATTATTTCAGAAATTCGACTAATGCTGTCTCATTTAGGACCTTTTACAGTACCCTCTCTATGTAGTTCTTCTAGGGAATTTCATCCTAAAAGTTACTTTTTTCAAAAATTCAAGTAATAAGACTATTAAGTGCTAAACACTGCTCTATTGACTGCAACAGTATCAATGTTAAAAAATGTGGTTTTTGTCCGTGCTACACAAATTCCAATTTTACAAACATTCACTTCGTCAATCCTTTTAGTTAGGCCAAGATAATTCGAAGATCTTCATTCTATACCAAGAATTTGTGGTCGTCATCTTGACCGCATACACGACAGGACAAGTAAACAGATTTTACCAGACGAACGTAATGTGATCTTAAATCCATGTGACCACAGATGACATAATAAAATCGTTGTTATCCTACCGATTGCATATTCTGTCCTATCATTTGTGATCGAATTATAAGAAAACCAAACATCGAACAAATAGTTGAGTGGCGATCACTTCTAAATCAGTAGTTTGAATAATAATATGACAAGTTTCAATATTAAAAAATGCTCGATTACTAAAGACATAGAGTAACGTTATATACCAAATCAACTCCTGCAAGACAAAATAAATCATTGTTAACCAATCGTTCGTGTAACTCATCGAAGATGTTTAAGGAAGCGTCTGCGATCGTATCAACATCTGGAAACTCAAATCCTTTTGCATGCATATGAAACGTACACAATATAAAATGTGAAATATACGCCGATCAGTAACATATCAATATCAAGACTGATAGAACCTCTAACGCGAAAAGGTCGTTTCTATTCAGATCCCATCCATCACTACCATTCCATGCGTATTTACAGTTCAATGCCAATCCAAGGCGATACGCCTGTGAACGACTACATCTTCCGAACATACACATCCTTTGGTTCCGTTATTTCATACTGAAACGGCAGCACTGGTCGCGGTCGAATTTCTGAGAAAGCTGGGCAAAGTCAGAGGAAGAGTTTCACTGCTTCTCCTCATCAAGTGATCCCATGAAAACCCCAACACGTCTTGCAGTCGAGAACCGGTTTTAACCAGTTTTTCGACAATCTCAGCACGACATACAGTTTAGAATGTCTCGGGATTTGATTAACACACACAAGGAATTTTTGTACCAATCTATATGTCTTGTCTAGACACTTTGGAGAGACTTAAGCGCTGGATTGCTGTCGGTAAATATGCGGAATATCCAGCAGTTTCTTATACAATGGATAACGTTGAATTTATCAGTTTACTTGAATTTTCCTTGGGTTATATATTGTGGCGTTTCAGCATTTACATAAGTTTAGTTTTAGGAATTCTTCAGGAGACTATTGGAGCATATGTAATGTTCGTAATACACTAGTGCCTATTAAATATTTAGAACTTATGGTCCTTCTAAGAATTACATTTATGTAGGTCGTTTCCTTTTCTTTCAATTTTCTATATGATTTATCCATGAAACATTTCTTGTCAACGACATACTCGTTCGAGATTCTACGACAACATGAAAACAATACAGGCAACAAGTTCCCGGTCATTTCAAAACTTATGCATATTGAGGATTCTATTAGGTGGCGAGAGATAATTTTCAAATCTACTTTTCCTTTCAAATAGCGCACTTCAAAAAATAGAAAATGAAACATTTTGTAGAAAATTAAATACACATTGAGCTCATAATTCATTTTGTATACATACATTGTTGTTGGATAATCCTTTTACCAGCAGTCATGTCAAATGTTGTTAAAGCCACGTTCAAGCAAAAAACCAAAAACAAAAAAAGAAAATACAGGAAGAATGTTTTCTTCACGACTATTGCTCTTGTACTATTTTGCAAACTTAAGCAGAAATAAAAGTTTTGCTTGTGAAAACATTAATGCGAATACAAAAAGGACAAAAAGAAAACTGAAGACATTTTGTCTGAACATGTACAAAGAAGTAAAGATAGAAATAAGATGTATAGTAGCAGTATGAATAGAATGTTTAGTTTTTTGCCACATCTGCATTTAATATTATAATTACACAGACTATTTACTTTTGCAACGAACAACGAAAGATAAATGGTCAAATATTGATATGAAATATTTAAAAGTTTTATTATCTTCCTATATAGTTTGCTATCGCATCCGTTTGAATGGTGTAAAAAATTCCTTAGTAAATCCTTAAGGATTTTATCAGCTTTAAAATAAAAATAAATTTAATTCTCATGTCTCGTTATTTCTGCCGTGCCACAACCCACTTATCAATTTCAATAATCCGTAAATGCGCAAAAAAAAAAAAAGTAACAATGATTTGTTTTTGGTATCCTTTACGTGAGTTTGTCTATCCAACTTGTGTGTGTTTAATACAGTTATTCGAGTTGTAGTTGGTCCTTAACAGGAGCATTCTCATGTTTTTGTTCTTTCAAATTCACTTGTAGGAGTGATAAGTACTTTTTACAATTTTCATTTCAAATTCTTTCATCACAATTTTTGCAGGAAATGTTTTCCTGTAATACATTTGGTTTTGTTGTTATGTATTTTCTTCATCATCGGCATCATCATCAGCAACCATCCTTGATTGTCAACATCACACCATTATATAACAAGTGTGTATTAGTCTCATGCGTCGTTTTCATTTTCAATCAATCAAATGTTCTCTAACAAGACTGTTTTTTTTTTTTTGTAATTTCTTTTCTGTTGTTTGCTCTGGTCTCTAAGTGTTTTTTGCGTATGTGTGTTTAAGGTTGTTAATGTGTCCTGTCGATTTTAACACGTAAACAAACAGAGCACGTAATTTCGATTAGGTCACTCTTACTACCGTATTAGGACCATGGGATAACATTTCGGAATATTGCGACAAAAATAATGTAGTTTTCATTTAATTTTTTTTTTGTTTTGAAGATGATGTGTGTAATTTTAAAATTGATTAGATGGAGATTGATAAGTAGAGGGAAGCGAAAACCAATAAGAAGACAATGTTTTAGTTTAAGAAAGTATTAACAATACGATAGTTTTTTTACACAAAGACGACACCCAGCAAGCCATATGAGTCCGAAAAGAGTCTTTTCTGACACCTTTTTCGGAGCGTTAACGCTCTTTATGAGCCCAAAAAACAATCATATTTGCTGCGAAAACCTTCAGAAAAGAGGGTCATTACATTCGAAAATGGTCCGCCAGAGAGAGCTCTTAGATAATGTCAGAAAAGAGTCTTTTATTAGGGGTTTTTTGGGCTCTTAAAGAGCTCTTAGATAATATCAGAAGTCTTTTGTGAGGGTTTTTTTGGGCTCTGTGTAATTTTGTTTTTATCATTCTTGTGTGGTACAGCTATGTTTTTTTGTTCAAAGCACAAATAACAGGACGGACAACAACGCTTTGGTACACACATAATTAAGTGGAATTTCTGAGTCATACTGCGTACCGACTCAGGACAGTAACAAGCAAATTTTTCTTGCGCTCCGAAAATGCTCTTTTGCTGGACTCTTCTCTGACTCCTTTTTTCGGAGCGCTCCAAAAATGCTCTTTTGTTGGACTCTTTTCTGACTCCTTTTTCGGAGCGCTCCTAGAATGGTATGCTGGGCATTAAACAAATTTAAATTATTGAATTGTATTATATTAAATTGAAAACCCTTTGGAAGACATACAAGAACTATTTAAACGAACTTACACGACAGCAAAGTTGCATGGATATGCTTGTATAAAACATTTACTTCAAATAGTTTAAGTATGAATCTAATGCCAGCATCGTGTGTTTTCGGGGTTAAGATGTATATAAAGGAGAGCACACATACAACATCGAATTGGCGTTAGTTGGGACTTTAAAATTTTATCCATGAGACGTTTTGGGTGCATGGTTGTAAGTCAATTTATGTGTTCCATTTACACCTCTTTCCAGATGGAAACGCTCACACTGCAACTACGTCTTCAAACTATTCAGCTGTATTACGAAAATAAGCGTTTTCTGAGATATGTGAGAAATAAACTAAAAAAACAGTTATTGAGAAATCAATTTTGTATTCCGGAGCTACAACTGGCCGCCTAGATCGTGTGATATCACACCTGTGCATATTTATACCCTACACCACCATAGTAGGGAGGGTATATTGGATTTGTGATGATGTTTGTAACGCCCAGAAATATTGCTCCAACACCCACCTTAAAGTATACCAATCGACTCAGAATCACTTCCTGAGTCGATTTAACGATGTCCGTCCGTCCGTCTGGCTGGCTGTCCATGTAAAGCTTGTGCTCAGAATACAGGTCGCAATTTTGAAGATACTTCGATAAAATTTGGTACGTGAAATTTTTTCAGCAAAAGGACGGATGGGATTGAAACTGGTGGAAATCAGTCCATTATTTCACCTGGTCCCCATACAAATGTCCTCCCGAAATTAGAGTTTAAAGATCACAAATGTTTGAATTATGCAAGGAAACAAACAAATTTCATCACAAAGAAGTGGTAAATGAAGTCAAATCACATCTACAAATTTTGTGCAGATCGGTCCATAATTAGTCGTAGCTCCCATATAAGACCCAATTCCGAAAATCACTTTAAAGAGCATAACACCCTCAAAAATGTTGATATCTAAATAATATTGAACGTAAATATATTCCAGATGTATACAAATAATAAGGTACAATTTTGTTATGATTGGTCCATAATTAGTCGTAGCTCCCATATAATGTCCACTTCCGAAAATCACTTTAACGACCATAAATTTCTTAAAAATGTTGGTATCTATATAAAATTAACACAAATAAGTTGCATATATACAGAAATGCTTACACCTATTTTCATAATGGTCGGTCCAAAATTAGTCGAAACTTTCATATAAGAGACCGTAATTTACTTTAACCTTCATAAATCTTTTAAAAGTATTTACATCGAGATAAAGTATAACAGACATAATATTTATATTCACAGAAATCATGGAACTAAATTTTTGGATGATCGGTTCATAATAGGTAATATCTCCCATATAGCGCCCATTTTTGAAAAATCGTTTTATAGGGTATAGGTTATTATATGGTCGGGCTTGGCCGACTATACTTTGTTACTTGTTTTCTTGATGGGTTGTGTAAAGTTAAAACTCGTTAATTAGTAGCAATGCTGAAAAGAGTGTTAGAAAATTAGACCATCCGAATGCACCACATTCATCGTAGTGGCGGACAACATTTAAATTAAATTATCTTTAAAAAGCAAATGATCTTACTAAATATTCCAATATCCAACTTTATTTTAAGTGTCTTATTTTAAATTTTGAAAATTGTGGACTAGTTGTATTTCATTTATTGCATTCAAAATGTGTTTTTCCTTTAAAATTTCATAAACTATGATTTTCTTTATCAGCCCAATCATGAATAAAAATTTCGTAGGAGTTTTTTCCCTTTTCCTATTCAAATTCAATTAAAAAAAACATAAAAAGCGAAAAAACTCCCGCGGATTTTTTATTCATGATTGGGTCGTATATAAATTTCGGTATTTGACCGAAAGCGAATATTCAATAGAGTTTCAATAGAGAGCATAAACTTTGTTGTGCTGAAACAAGACTTATCTAGGATATGTGCTTGGGATCATTATCCCACATGAATTTCCAGCATTTTATTTTACAATATCGTAATTTTTCCATCTATCTAATAAATAAAAACGACAACAGATGAAGACAAAGAACCTTATGCTTATACATGGGGTCAAAGGCTTTGACATCAAACAAATTTATCTTCGTTTAATCTGACTTTCCCAATTTTCCTGATTTAGATGTTTCTTAACAAAACACATCCCATTTTTAACATTCTGTTTGCTTTAAAAAGGTATCTTCCTCGGACTAAGTGCCTTTATCCAGCTTTCTGAAGCCTATTTCTTATTGTGCAACTACACATATAAATGTTGAGCTCTTCAAATGATCAAACTGCACAGAAAAAAATAAAAATGAATTTCAATTAAAATATTTGTGGAATCAATTAAAAATTTAATTGAAATCGGACCAGTAAACAAAATGATAGTATCAATTAAAAAAAATGTGAGATTTAATTGAAAATATCAGAAAAAGTAATTAAATCAATTAAAATTTTAATTGAAAATTATTTAAAAATCAATTAAAGGTTTAATTGAAAAAAAACATGATTTTACGTAATAAACAATGATAAAATCATGTCGTTGTTTTTAGCTCTTTGCCTTTTGTCTCTGGTTTAAGTTTTCTGTGAATTACTTAAACAACTTTTGTTTTGCAACAATTCATCATCATTGAAATTTCACACATATTTTTCCTTTTAAAATGCAGGGCTTTGCATTTTCACACTTTTCTTACATTATATTTTTCTGGACTAAAGGCAATTGATAACATAAGCGAACATAGAAAAATGGTGTTACCTATTGGATCTATCTATTATTTTCCTGTTGAAATAAAATTCAATGATATTTTTGAATATGGGTCCACAAACGATTAGGCAGAAAGAAAATCGTTTATAGCAAAAGTTGGTACAACACCTAGACCACATAGTCCCGAACTTATATCAACTGATAGTTCACCTTTGTGTCGCCTATGACTAGAGGACGAAATTACCATAGGTAGTATAGAATTGAGGAAATCTGTTTAGTAAGTTCAATGTAAGGAAGATGTGAAGCTGATGTTTTGAGTAGACTTTGAAAGACCTTTATGAAATTTTTCCTAAAGGAAACTCTGAAATTCGTTGTTATGTTTCGCTAAAATCACGAAAAATCAGAACTACAAAAGGCCTATGAATCAATCACAAGTTTGCACCTGAATAATTTAATATAGTTATCTCTGTAAAATACGCTATATCTAAGCATAATAACATATTTTAGTTGTTTGCATGCAGGGTGTTCTACACAAGCACACTGTAATAAGCTCTGAAATAAATTTAATATGAAATCTTAACTCCTGCTATATTAAAATTTATTATTTTAGACAGGATATATTAGCTGAAATGTTACATATACATATTGTAACAATATAGTTTTTTACAAAACCAACACACCTTAGAATCTGATTTTACAACAGTTTGAAATCTCTAAAAACAGTTTACACCTTGTAACACGAACGTTAACAGCCAGAAAAAGTGTTTATTATCTAACAAATTGACCAGTCGACCCCTCAGACTATCTCCCCCTTACAAAACAAACAAATAGACAAATTAAATGTATGTAAAATATGTTATTTTGGACACGCTTTATTATCCAACAAAATCTAAGAAAATAAAAAATCGAAAGCCGAGAAAACGTGGCAACTGTTGGTGTTGATTGCTGTGATGCACACACACACACCAGGCAAGAACAACGCACTTTTAAATTACAACGCTTTTCCTGTGTTTAATTCCCAAAAAAAAATTTATTGCTTTTGAAATTGCATTTTTAACCAACAAAGTGTGTATTATGTAACAAAGACCAACTATTAGCGCTTTCAAATAAATAAAAACGAAATCCTCTAGATATTTTTTTTTTTGGGGGGGGGGGGGGAGAATTAAAAAGTCATAATTTCAAAACACTCATACAAATGACAACAACCAACAAATAAGAGTAACACCCACATTACAACATTAAATTTAAACGTCGGTCCTACCGATAAGCAACAACAAAAATTATACTTTAAAGTTCTTTCCCAACATTTTAGGGTTGGTTTCTATTGCACATTGTTTGTATTTCTATTTGAAGTTGAAAATTACATTTCCTTTTAACATTTTAGAAAACAGGATACAAATAAATGTGTGTAGTGTGTGTGTGTGTGTGTGTGTGTGGTTTAATCATTTATAGAAAATTGTTCTGCCTTTATGTTTTTTTGATATTTGATTCGATTTACTTTCAACATTTTCTTTTTTAATATGCATACAAATTTTGTTTATTTCATTTTACTATTTTTGATTTCTGTGTGGATTATTTTTGTACAAATGATTATGAGAATATTCGCTGACATCTGTAAGAGATTTATGAGTTTTATTCGCCGGCTTGATGTTTTTTTCCCTAGAGAGAAAGTATTTTGGTTTTAACATTTAAAAGACACACACAATCATAATTTGCTATGAAAACTGTAGCAAAAATTTAAAACTTTGTTTGTAGTGTGTATTTTCATTTGTCATTTTAGAATTTATTTTCTTTAAATTGTATAATTTATGCTAAATAAATTGAAAATGTTGCAGATGAATTCTATTGTGGATTTATGAAAATGTTGCTGGTGTTTTAAAACTGTATAAATTATGTACGTGGATGTTTATTAAATGCTTTAAATAGATACTAAAATATAGTTTTATGTAAATAAAAAATACTTTAAAGATTTTATTGTTTTGACATATATGACTAACTACAGTGGCTCACAGCTTATTTTATGCAGTGCGATTTTTTGTTTGTTTTCAAAGCTTCATAAAAAGAAAACTAACAGGAACTTAAAAAAGAAATTGATGTTTTTTTAGTTTTAATATTTATATTGAAATGAACATTTTTGCAATAAATTATTTTTGTTTGTTAGACTATAATATTTTTTCTTTTAAATGACACCAATTTATTTTTTTTAAAAATGCACTGCATAAAATAAGCTGTGAGCGATTGTACGTGGATGTTTAAAACCAGTTAGATATTTTTCAATTCATTTGATTTACTTATTACAATTTCTACGGACTTCATACAGCCTTTTGGCTTGTCTGCAAAAAACACCTAGTCTTTGGCGGAAGCTATCCTCACGGATAGTACAGCACTATCTCCTAGTCTTTTGGGGCACCTAATAGACTATATATAAATCTTTTAAAAGCCTGAATTCTTCAACTGTATGGTAATATAATGAGCCGCGTAATTCAAAACCGTCTCTGGATCGGAAGTGTAATTTGTTTCAAATATTCACAATTTTAAACAATATTTAGTTTAATTACAAGGATTTTAATTATGTACAGACAAAGCCAAATAATACTGTTAAAAGGGAATATATATAAGAGCACTACTTATGTATTTGGATTTGAAATCGTTAAAGAGATTGTAAAAAATATAAAAATATAAAATATAAAAAATAAAAAATATAAAAAAATATAAAAATATAAAATATAAAATAATAACTAACACTTTGCTTTAGTTCAATATAAAATCTTTATACTTGAATGATTTCAAATGAATTTACTACAAAATGTTAATCTTGTTAATTTCCATAATAAAACAATTTATAAATTAACAACAACAAAAAGCCAAAAATGATAGCGAAAAGACTTAATGAAATTACGAAAAACTTTCCTGGCTAATAAATCCTTGTTCTTTTCGCCTGGGCTTAACGCAAATATTAAAAACCATAAATATTTATTAATAAAATTAACGGTTTCATAGAAACGTAATAAAATTGCATTAATTAAATATTCACACAAAAGAAATAAAAAAAAAAGAAACGTACAACATTTAGAAATTAAGCAGCATTTTATGGCAAAGCCAACGCAACCCCTTCAGCGAAAAGTATTTCATTTTAGGATTTTGCTTAAATTTGGAATGTTAAAGGATGGTTATATTATAATGATGTGATACAGATGATGAAGTACACATTTAGATACTTAAATTCACACCCACTTTTTGTTTAATTTCGAAACACAATTCATTCGTACTCCTGCTGGCTGTTCAAATATTTGGCAAGTGATTAAAATTAAGGCCATGTTATGTTAATATTGTTAACTTATTTAAGTTTATCGAAATGAAAAGTTGAAATTAAAAAAAAAAAAAAAAAACTGATGATATCGCACATTTACATAAAGTAATAGACACCAACATGATAATAATTTCTAAATTTGCTTACATCTCCTTCCACCATTTACTTGCAATTTGGAGTAAAAGTTCCGTATAAAATTTTGCTTACTACAAGTAACGTTGGGCATATTTTATGCTTTAATGCTCGTTGAAGTCAGCCAGCCAGCCTGCCTGCCAACCAACCAGTGTTACTTACTCGTACGTAGAAGTAAGTCGAAGCTGAATTTTTAATGAATTTCCAGGAGGAAATTTATTTATTGTTTTTCTGGTTTCTAATAGTAAAACAACTTAACAACTTTTCAAGTTGTCATGGTTGTAAAGTTTCCAACTTGTGTGCTGCTTTGTTGGTGTGTACCACAACATCCGGCATCCAAAGTTCTGGCATCTGTTTCCCATAACGGCTTTAATACGCATCTAGTATCCTTAATTTCCTTAACATTTTCATATGACTGCCATACATACATTTTGATACTATTTGAATTTAAAAATTATGCTTTTATTAATTATGACCCCATACGTATGTTTATGTTCACTTATTTTAATGGCATTATGTTGTATGGTTAACCGCCAACATGACAGAAAGAAACACCATCCCCCCATAACGCACACACACATTTGGTGAATGTCAAATGCCATTTTGTCTTGAATGTATTACACACCAAAAAAGCATATAAAGCAAATGGTCCTTCGGGATAAGTTATTGGAATTCATGAATTTTCAATTAGTTTTGTAAAATCCTTAAGAATCCTTACATGAATGAACTAGTTGAATATTTACCGTTCCTTTGGTTTTAAATCATGCTACAATACTTTTTTCGATTATCCTGACTAGTTTAAATATAGATCCATTTCCAATAACATGTCATGCAAAACAAACATTTTCATCTATTGCAAAAATATGTCAATTCTTGCTATTGAAACAACAGCAGAAAAATCCCAAATATTTGTTATAATAATCAGCACATTATAACAAACTAATAACAATGTAATCTTAAGACTAAAAAAATACACATAAATTGCAACATTCATCCATATTTTGAACGCCTGTGACCCTTAAACAAAAAAAAAAAAAAAACTGAAGGAAAAATAAACAAATTGCAATAAAACACAGAATGTGTAGCGAAAAAATGTCTAGCAACATATAAAATAAAAAACATATTTGTCTTTTTTACACCATGAAGGGAGAAAGCATATTTACTTTAATAAATGTTTTTAATATTATATAGAAGAATTTTCTCATAAATATGAATATATATACTTTGTGCATACAAATACAATTCATGTAAATATAAATATAATGATGTTTAGGTAGAATTTAAGGAACTCTATATAATTAATTATATATGGCGTATCTGAAGCACACCTACTGCTCGTCGATTTTGGCACGGAAGACAGACTTTGTCTTTTGTCTTCCTAGGCCAGCCAAACAAGTTTAAAGACCAAGAATTGGACGCATTACTCCATCAATATTGTTGTCAAATTCGACAACACCTTGTACAATCATTGGGAGCTACTCAAGCCGCAATTTCAAAACGTTTTCGAGCAGCAGAATTTATCCAAAAGCTGGGAAATTGTCTAGCCTATGAAATGAAGCCGGGAGACCTTGAAAGACGATTTCATATTTCTGAAATGCTGCTTAAACCCTATAAAAGGAAATCTATTCGATAAACCGAAGCGCAAGATATCATCTGTGAAGCCCGGTCAACACTTCAAAACCAAATATCCAACACACTAAATTAATTCTCTGTAAAAGGTGGGATCAAAATAGTCCTATCTATTATGCACTGCTGAAATTTAGCCAGACCATCAAAGGGATATTGTACCGAATGCAACTGATTCGTCTGAAGCGAGCATTGGCCGAAAAACAGCCACAATAAGCGGCCAGACATGAAAGCGTTAAATTCCACATATTGCAATACCTGTTAAAATCTATTTAACATTCTCTATTAATGTTTCACCTCTGAATAGGATAGCTGAAATTGGCTTGATTCGTTCTTGGTGTCAAAAGCTGAGTAGCTTTTTAGTTTTTTTTTTGGAATCCATATGTTGCCAGAAAATTAGAAAATGTCATATCTTACAATGGTCAAAACTTTAAATAAATAAAATACAAATGCTTCAAAATAAAACTTAAAATCTTTTTAAAAATCGCGCATTTTTAAGTTATACACCCAATACTATAAAAAGAGCGAACGTGACGATATCAGCGATGTCATGACGCAAAAAATCCATAAATATTTAGCTGTAGAGATATTCAAGACAAGTAAAGTCGCCAAATAATAGGTTAATTGCATCTTTAAATATTGGATATATCTTAATAGTCAAAGCGGAAGTGTTTCTAAGTTGATTAATATTTAGATAGAAACATAATAATTTCTAAATTGTCTACATAGCTGTAATATGGAATAATGGGTGCCGCCCCAAAATTGCTCAACTCGAGCCAACAAAATTAAAAAAAATAACCTACAATTCCTTACTAATCCGAATGTAAAGATGTTTTATAATGGATTTAAACCTATTTTCACAGGTTTTGCTGGACTGGTGTCATACTGTCATCTTATTTTTATTCAATATTGTTTCTACAATTCATCATGGAAAGGCTCACACCTTTCGAATAGATAACGAACAGCGATGTGGCGGTCAACAATTCAATGAAATTATTTTAAACAAAACAGTGGCTCACAGCTTATTTTATGCAGTGCAGTTTTTTTGTTTTCAAAGCTCCATGAAAGAAAACTTACAGTAAATTAAAAAAGAAATTGGTATCAGTTAAAAGAAACAGTTAAAAAAAACAAACAAAAAGCATTTACCGCAGCTCCATAAATGGCAGACTTTGGAAACCAAATACAGAACTAAAGAAAGAAAACCTTAAGACTGGGAATTTAACATTTATTGAAACAACCATGAACAAGTTTAAGTATCTTCAGATTCTGATTCCAACAAGTTGGTTGGAAAGCCCACAGAAACTGGGTATAAGATCAGATTTTCGATTTCACAGGGATAACGATCCCAAGCAAAAATCGGGTATTGTGCAAACGTGGCACCGCCACCACAGTCGCCAGACATTAATGTTATGAAAAAATGTATGATCAATATTAGAAATCAGCATAAGTAATCTCAAAATTTCTAACAAAAACGATTTAAAAAAACCGCTACTAACGTTGTGCTCGTATATTTCGCCAAGTGTTACCCAAAGGCTGGTCGCATTTATGCCAAATCGCCTTAAATCTGTTGTACCTATAGATAGTAAAGGCTATCACACGAAATATTAAATCGTTTAATTGCCAGTTTTAATTTCAAGTTTTCAAAACCCATACGTGCCTGCATAACATAAGCTGTGACCTGAAAAAACGATAATTTTTTTGTTTGTTTAGTTTTAATAAATTAAAATGTAGATTTTTGCAATAAATGTTTTTTGTTTTAAATCACACCAATTTATTTCTTAAGTTCCTGTTAAGTTCTTTTTATGAAGCTTTAAAAACAAAAAAATGCACTGCTTAAAATAAGCTGCCAGCCACTGTAAATATTCAAAAATGGATAAATTTTTTATGACAAAAGGTTTGCTGTCTCTTATTAGACGTCACCACTCTTCAGTAAAGTTTTAGCCCTATTTACATATATTCCTGTCATTATTCAAAATTTGCAATACTTTGGTATCGTGAAAATCATAACGTAATAAAGAAATATGTATATGAACGCTCTTCAGTTCCCAACTTTAGAATTGAACAATATTGTTAAAGGATAGCAAGTCCCAATTTACACAAAGCTATTCTTTAAACTAAACTTTTTATACATCGTGGTGAGGGGAAGATAAGATAAGATAAGCAATTTGGGTTACTCTCTTACTCGTATTACATACGTGTATACAAATGTGTGTATACTCTCAAATAAGAATACAAGCGATTTAAGCAATAACATTGTGCTGTGTAAACACCGAAGAAATTTCAAGGAAAAAATGTTATTAATCTTTGCAATAAATTGATACTAAAATCAGACTGGTAGTGCGTTCTTGATTAAGTATGCAGCACAGGTGGATCGAAATGTTGAGCAACAGTTAATACGATCTCTCATATCTTCTTTTAGCTGATATTTAACTTTAATTATGAATAATGAGGTTTAAAAGTATTCAATTGTTTTTTTTTTTTTATTACATAAATATTAAAACATTTATGCGACAAGAACAATGCTTTAACTATTATGTCTATAATGATTATTTGTAACAAACAACATAATAAATCGAATATGCCGTTGATTTACAAAACAAAAACTATGTACATACATATATAAAAAACAAATGTTGTATATGTATATCGAGTTGATTGGATTTTCGTCACGGTTCTATATTGACAAATAGAGGGCAATATTTCCTTAGCGTTGGTTAAAGCAAAACAAACAAAAAAAAAAACGTTCTTTGACCAAAATATCTGCGTTAGTGGCAATAAGTATTTATTTATGTTTAATTTTTTCGCAAACTTAAACACAGCCTTTCAATATATAATACAACAAAACATGTTTAATATGGTGTGATGAATCAAAGAAAAACCCTTAAATAATATTAATAAATGTCTCAATGTTTTGGATTTTAGCAGAATAGAAATCCTTATAAATTACATGTTATTAAGTTGTATGCAAACAACAATAACTTTTATTAACCTTTTTTTTTTTGTTTTTATTCCTTTTAACCGTGATTAATCATAAATATATAAAGTTTTCCAGGAGACAGAAACGACAGAAACGACAGAAACGTATACTTAATGGAGACACATACGCGTATTATGAAATATTCGTATATATATTAGTTTTTAAATTTATAAACAAATACGAGTAATTTCTGTTCATATACATATCTCCATATATCATTTTTATACCCTCCACCACCATAAGTGGAGAATGAAGGTATATTACGTTTGTCATTCCGTTGAAACTTCGTTAATATTCATCTGAGACCCACAAAGTACATATATGTATATATTCTTGATCCTTATGAATTTCTAAGTCGATTGAGCTATGTCCGTCCATCTGTCCGTCCGTGTAAAACACTCTCACGTCCAAAATACACAACCTAACTTCACAGAATTTCCAGAAAACTGTATTGTATTTTCTTAGGCAGTTTGGTAATGAAAATCAGCAAAATCAGTGAAGTAGAGCCACAGTTACGGACCAAAATGTCAGGCAACCTCCATAAGTGTCATATTTTTATCGATTTTTTTTTGCAATTTTTTTAAATATATTACAGATAATGCCATGAAATTTTTTATAAGTTCTTTTTATGATAAAAAAAGAAAGTGTGAGGAAAATAGTATGAATCGGTCCATGATTTCTCATAGCCCCAAATACAAATATCTTCCCCAAATATGACTCAATTATATATAAATGCCTATAAAATTGGAATATTAATACAAAATTTAGCAAAAATAAGTTTCATGCAAACATAAATTGCAAAACTAATTTTTTTTTTGGTTCGGTCCATGTTTGACCATAGAACCCACTTCCAAAATTCACTTAAATACGTATAAAACTGATATAAATAATGTTAAACGGTTAAAATTTGACATAAGTAATCCTTATAGGTAAATAAACTGTTGTACTAAATTTTATAGTGGTCGGCACATAATTGGTCCTGGCTCCCATTCGAAAAAGTCATTAATCTTTATATATATCTTATAAATATCGGTACCGACCCAAAACTTTATATAAATAATTTCCATATACACAAAAATCATACAGCAGAATTTTGTGAATTTTGGTCCATATTTAACCATATCTCCCATATAAAGCCTTCTTCCGAAAATCACTTCATAGGTCTCTTATATACAACTACCGATCCAAAAGTTTACACGGATCATTTACATACATGCCAAAATCAACCTGCTAGATTTTGAGAATATCGGGCCATATTTGACCATGTCCCGTATATAAGTATGTTAAATATATCGTTATTATGTTAAAATTCAATTAATACACATAAAATTCTCTGTTCCAAAATTGAAGAAGTTCGATCCATGATTTGCCATAGCTGCCATATAAGAACCATTTCCGAAAAACAATTTAATTTATGTCTAATAAATATTGATATCGAACCAACTTTTATACAGATCAGAAATTTAAATCCAGAAATCATACTAATATCGGTTATACTGCAAATATGCTACTGGACTTTGTAGCTGTCAGTCAATAATTGGCAATATCTGCCGGATTAAGACCACTTCCGAGTATAACAACCAACCATACAACTCTTTTAAATAATGTTTTTGAGATCAAATTCAACCAAAAGAAGCCGCACCTTATAATCTTAACTTTTTTTTTATACATACCCTGTTTTTTAACTTGTGCTGAATATGGAAAAATGTTTTTTTAATTGTTACAAGGCATATTGATTATAAGGTAGCGGCCAACAGCTGACTGAAAATTACAAACATTCATTGTTTTTATTTGTATTTATTCAGGTCACTGATGGCAAACATGGTACAATTGTACTCTTTTGATACATATTAAACACAGTTGGTACCGTGGTACTACCACGAGTCATATGGTACAATTTCAAAATACTGTTTGATACTTCAGATGAAACAGATAAATATCAGCCATGTCACAGAATTTAATTCCGTACGGAAGTGGAATTATTTCCGTATTTTGCTTCTAAAGAAAAAGTAAAACGAACAATTGGTTATATTCCGAACAAATTTTTCGTTTTGCTTTTTCTATAGAAGCAAAAAATGGAATTAATTCCACTTCCGAACGAAATGAAATTAATTGACATGGCTGTATATCATATAAGTTAGTATTTGTGTAATAGTGCAAGCAAAAGAGATTTTATTAAATTTCATTAACATTTTGAAACTGATATCATTTTGATCTTTAAATATGCATCTATAAGATGATTATTATGACAATAAATTTTTGATTGAATTATCGAACAATATGAGTTTTTGACATATTCATTTACATTAAATGATTTTGAGGCTGAATTCAAAAACTAAAGCTTAAAATGTAGTTAATCAGGATTTCAAAATCGTTAGAAGTTAACTCTTCTATTTCTTTTATTCTTACAATAATAATTCTAGTTATTTTGGAAATATATATATTTACCAAGGTTAACTTTTCGCAAATGACTCGATACTTCATAAATAAGAATATTTTTAGATAATCGCGACAATTAACGTAATAATGTTGCTATAAGATATATCAAATTTTCGATAAAGTAAATTTGTGGTAAAGTTTTATAATTATTAAACAAATATTAAAAATGGTACCATGGAGGTCTAAAAAGTACATTTTATTTATATAGTTGGTACGAAAAACAAAAACCCATTTTCCATCACTGATTCAGGTATGTGATGGAAATAGAAAACGACAACAATAATAATAAACAAATTTTGACACTTATAAGCATTTTGAAAATTAGAAATTTGTAAACATAAACAACGTTTGACAATACAAAAGTAACAAAAAAAATCAGCGGTGTCTTCAACACTACCTTATAATCAATATGCCTTGAATTGTCAGATTTTTATGAAAATAAGACAAACTCTGTAGTAAAATTGTCTTTCAAACAATATATAAAATACTAAAAAAAAATGTGCACTAATACTGCATATAAACATAGAATAAGCATATTCTAGTCCTTTAACCAGTATAGATGATTTAAAAATGTTGTTATCGAAATAAAATTCAACATAAAACATGAAGGGTATTAAAGATTCGGCACAGCCGAATATTGCACTCTAACTTGTTTTTTGTGTGTTCTTAAAGAATTTATTTGTTTAAATCTATACAGTGAAAAAAGCTGCTTTTAAATCATACGTGTAGGAAATAATGTTTCAATTTTATGGTGTTTAAATGGTATGTTATTTATTTGGCGCCCTCTCTTTTATTCCTCACCCTACATTGTATTTGACATTGTCTTCCTTTATCATTAAAATTATTTAATCGTGTGTAAAAACTGAAAGTGTCTTTATTTCAATAACACAGCGAAATTTATATGTATGTATATGATTTTAAACATTATTTATAACTATTTCAATATTTATTTAACTTCTTGTTGCTCTGAACTCTTATCATTGTATTTTAAAAATGTATTTATGATAAATTATTTTTAGTAACATGTATAATGAACGCTTTATGTTCAATTTATAAAATAGACATAATTTTGATTTATATTGTAGGAAAGTTTTACAACTGTTAACATTTCAATTAAATGTTGAGTTTTGCAAGTATTAATGGGAATGTTAGTGGTAATAAATCTTAATCGATTTGAACATTTTTTTAAATTTATTAATTTCTTGAATAAACTTAAAACGCACCACTTGACAACAGTTATTTAGCTGTAATATTTATTTTCAGCCAAATTAAAATCAAACGGTTTTCTAAAGGGAAATTTATAATCTTCAACACGAGAAACATTTGATGATCAATAGACAATTGGAAGTGGGCCTTTTATTGGGGCTTAGAATCGATGGATCAAAACAAAATTATTATTCATGTTTTATGTTGAATTTTATTTCGATAACAACATTTTTAAATCATCTATACTGGTTAAAGAGATTTTCCTATATATGGGAGCTATGGTCAATTATTGACCGACTCGCACAACGTTTTTAGGTGTGAGAACGATCGACATCGTTACATCGACTCATGAAGTGATTCTGAATCAATCTGTATATTTTATGTTGGGTGTTAGACTAATATTTTTGGGCGCTACATTCACCTGCAAAAATCCAATATACACCCCATCTATGCTAGTGAAGGGTTCATAAAGATTCAGGATTCTGTATTGAGGGGCAAGGAATAATTTAAAACTTAAATTCATTAGACAAAATGATGTCGGGTTAAATACGTTGGGGATACCAAAAGGGACTTGGCAAAATTTTCGACGACACGATCTAGCCGTTACTCTACCATCGTTCATAGCCATTTAGTCGAGCTGTAATGTAATGGATCCTGCTCATACCTCCGTTTATTATCGTCGTAACTGTATTATGTTGAGATCTTAGGAGGAATGTGGCATTGCGTTCTGCGTTATACTGAAATAATTTTCATGCGTACTGTGACATGGTTTTGCCAGATTTTAATATTTTTCCACTATTACTTAATAATAGTGGTCATAGTAGATCATTGACCGATCAATAGTATTTTAAGTAACTAACAAGGTTTCCTTGTGCTGCCTTAAACTCTTCGAGACTATTGTTTCTGCCTTGCCATTCTGTAAGTGATTGTGGCATAAGCTGAGAAGACAAAAACACCTCAAAGTTGTTTCGTAGTTTATAGTCGTAATTTGAAATCGACTGCAAGTCCATGGTTCATTAATTCATTCTTCCCCACGATTGCCGGAACAGATTATACGTCTGCTAAGATCAGTGACCATTATGGTTCAATGTCGGCACCTTATCCTGGTTGACAGCTGGCTAATTGCATAACTAGACAATACCATAAATCTCAAGGTATTGATAACTTATGTATATAGAGGTGGATCCGTAATGATGATGTTGCATTCTTTGAAACTTTCTAGACTTAATTTGTTCTATAGTTTTGCATCGTAGACCTCGATGTATTGCTGAAAATGTGAGCTCGAAAGAATATAAACCGAATTGCAAATAATATATCCTTATATTGGAAATACTTCGAAGCAATTCAATTTGGTAATGTTACTGGTACACAAATGTACTTTGCAAAGCTTTACAAGTCATTTAAGGCCCATGGAGATAAAGTACTAATAACGAGGTAAATAAATGTTGCTAGTTAATTTATTAATATTTATTTTTGAATCTGTTAGAAACTATTAGTTGTGTGACAAAAATTTCAAAGTTAAAGTTCTAAATTATGTTTATTTTTAACGATAGTTTCTGGTTTCTCTAGTTTTGCTGCATATTTAATTAAAATGCAGCCATATATCCAAAAATATCCCCTCAAACAATATCCACCACTGCATTACCAATATTTTTATTAAAATAAAATTATTCAATATCAATCCTTTTTCCATTATATGTATGCCATGACACAATGACCTCTTCAAATTCAAATAAAACCCATCTTACATACATTTATGAAGTGTTTTTAGTAAAATAACAATCAGCATGTGGTATTATTTCGCATTCGAGTACAATATCTTAACAATATCCTGCAACTGGCAAAACAAACATTTATTCAAGTACACAAACGCACACTTGAAAACCCAATAAATAAACTATAAACTATCTTCGATTTGAAATAAAATGAAATGTAATATTTAAGGACGAGAAGGAGGATGTGATGTGTTGTAGGGTTGCATATTTTCGGGTGGCACACACTAAATCAAAAATTAAATTTTTATATTTATTTAATAATAATAATGCTCAGAGAAGTCAAATGGTAAAAGAAATCATAATTTAACGAGAATGAAAGAAACACAGGCGCGTGTCCCTACCGGGTAAGTGACACAAAGGATGAAAATATTAATAAAACCATGACCATAAATATAATTCTTAATCTAAATCGTTATTTATGTATAATAGTTTTCTGATATGGTGTAGTAACGCAGTTACATTTTTCTACAACCAAACAAAACAAAAAAAAAAAAAAAAAGGGTTAAGTACGATTGGGTACGAATGCAGGATATTTGTTCGCGTCGTCATACACACATTATTATTAGAAATTATGTATTAAAGTATTTTGGTCCCAGCATGGTTTCCTTTTTCTCCTTTAGAATATTCTCTAAACGAGGGGAGTGCCATAAATTCATACACACATAAATACATATGTACAGAGACTTTCACTTTTTACATTGACTGCAATTTTTCCCTGTTCGTCCTTTTGTATTTATCAGTACAACCTATTCATGCATAGTTTACAATAATGAATAGTTATGACTACACTCATGTTTGTACAAGTAGTTATGTCGTCGTTCAATATTGTACCTTATTGTTTTATTCATATACATACATATATATTTGATTCCAGCAGTTTGCTTTCTTCTATCGTTTGTACTCATCATAGGGGTTGGATTGAAGTTGTAGTCATTGTTGGGTTATTAAATAAAAAAAAAGGATAAT
The DNA here is from genome assembly GCA_950370525.1 of Bellardia bayeri. Lineage (NCBI taxonomy): Eukaryota > Metazoa > Arthropoda > Insecta > Diptera > Calliphoridae > Bellardia > Bellardia bayeri. The sequence continues at coordinate 103,994,659 of OX493264.1, forward strand.
GCGTGATTTTGTTCGGTACATTTATACAATATTGACATACTCGTACCATTTCAATTACATGTCATCATTTCGATTTTTTTTTTGGTTGTTGTAAAGAAAATATGACATTTTTATTCGTGGGTTTGTTGTTTTGTTTGCTTTAATATTAATAAATTTATGTTTATGTTAAATATAGAACAAACACAATTGTGTAAAAATTGTCATCGTGTAGCGGCTGTAATGTAGAATTTATTAAAAGAAAATTTGTATGAATTTAGGGAATATGTAATCGAACGCTTTTGTAACGCGTATTTTATTGACAACTTAAGGTGGATTCACCCATTCGTTCTTAACAAAAAATTTGTTCGAACAATTTTTTTTATATGAAGTTTGACGTCTCTCTTTTTGAGAGAGAAAATATTTTTTACGAACTTGAATTGGTTTAATTTTATATTTTTTCTAGACAAAAATGAATTGAGTTGCCTGCCAATAGGTTGCAATTTTTTCATACAAATAACAATGCCTTACGTATTTCCATGGCCATTAGCAAAAGCAACTGTCTTTTTTCATTCATTTTGAATTTATGTCTGTGATTTTGAATACACAATACTTTAAAATAATTCAATATTTGTATTTTGACACTTAAAACCCAAAGCAAAATAAATTAATGGCCGCACTTGTAAAACTAATAGATTTTGTTTATATATGGCAGCTTTGATTTTTCAGAAAAATCGTTCGAAATGGGTGAATCGTGCTGCAAAAAACTCTCAGTAAAAAAATTTTTCTGCGGAAAAAATTTTTGTCAAGAACAAATGGGTGAATCCACCTTTAGTGAAAGGGGTTGAAAGAGAAAAACAAAAATAGAATTGATTTTTGTAAAAGTATGAATATAACTATTTTTTATAAAAATCAATAGAGGCCGAAAGTATTGAATTGAAAACTGGCTAACCAAACTATCAGTGTAATCATAGTTTTACAAATAATTACAAAAAAAAAAACAACTGCAGATAACACAGTTTTACAAAATTGAATGAAATAGAAAAACCTGGGACCGGATATTATTTTTCTTGTAGCGCTTGTCGAGTAAAACAAGATTCCAATAGTGAAATATGCTGGACACCTCCAAAACCCGGTTTTCAACTGTAAATCCGGACACCTCCAAAACCCGGTTTTTTAACTGTAAATCCGGATTTTGGAGGTGTCCGGCATATTTCACTATTGGAATCTTCTTTTACTCGACAAGCCTTACAAGAAAAATAATATCCGGTAACAGGTTTTTTGGACTGTCGCACCGTGTAATGTTTGAGTTTGATATTTTAAACATTTCACAATCTAACGAGTAGTTGTGAAGCAACAAATAAACATTAAATCGACAGTTCAATTCCAAACCATGTTATGTCGACTTAGCATGTTTTTATTTTTTTTGCGTTTTTGAATTTAAATTTTTTCAACTTAAATTCTGTCAAATTTTGGTTGTGATTGGCCAGTCCAATCAATAGTTATAAACAACAAAGTTCTACCTCATATGGTTTTTTAGATATCGCCTGTAAACTTTAAGAACTTTTCCTGCAAAACTCACTTTTTCGACTTAGCATGTTTTGGAATTGAGCTGTCGAAATATTGTTGCCAAAAATTCAAGCTTTTTAACATACAAATACACAGTGTTGCATTACTATAATTACACTTGAGATTTGTTATTTTTTGTAAAGTTACAAACAGTTTTTTAAAACGTGTAGATTATGGTTAATGATCTCGTATTATTCAATATTTGGGAGACCACTTTATTAACTTATGAGAGAAATTGTAATTAATATTTTGTTAGTGTTTTATAACTATAATTACATTTTCTGATAAACAAAGCAAAATACTGTAATAACAAAAGTTTAGCTATTATTTATTCTTATTCAGCAATTTTCTACAATTTGCTATAAAATACCGCATGGTTTTGAAATATGTAAAATTTTATTTTATCACCTGGGTTCTACATTTGTAAAATGAAGTGGAATTTTGTGAAAATAATTTGAAAAGTAAAATACCATTTTCAGTTTGATCCATCGTAGTATAAAAGTTTCACTCGTTTTCTATGACGCCGTAAAATTGTATATATGAAATTGAAAACGAATTCAGTTTCACTTCGTAGTGAAATATACAATGAAATATACAGTGGCGAGCAATCGTTACCCAGAAAAACAAAAACATACAAAGAAATCAAAACAAAAAATATTTTATTTTTATTATTTTATTCGTAACAAATAGAAGTAAAAATGAGTTAAAAAGTAAAAACGAAAATAACCCACATAAACTCAATTTTGAACGTTTTATGAATTACATCTATTTTCGCTATCCCACTTTTCTTATCAGCAAAAATCAATGCAAAAAATAGCTGCAGAAATTTAAAATAGTTAACGGACTCAGATGCTCGACTAATGATGTCCGAAATGAGAAAAAATAAGCTGCTAACACTAAAGGCTGCTTCTCTGGCAATTAAAAAAAATGTAAGCGAATGAACTGCTTGAAGAGCGCTCATAACTTCGGATATACTTCATCTGTTAAAAAAAGGAAACCTGCACTGTCCGATAAGAATGTTAAAGTGTGATTTAAATTTGCCAGAGAGCACAGAAATTGGACCACGGATGATTGGAAACGTGTTATCTGGTCTGATGAGTCCAAATATAATCGTTTTCAGTCAGATGGAAAGCAGACCCCGGAAACGTGTTCAAAGACACCATGTGATGCAAACTGTTAAACATGGCGGTGGAAGCATAATGGTTTGGGACTGCATTACATGGTGGCATATTGACCCTCTGCATTTAATAGATAGTATCATGCGAAATATCATACGTCTTTTTCGGCAAATATTTGTCAAGTGTGACCGTACCTTTACAAACGAAAAGAAAACAGGTACGCCCTTAATCTTTGGTTATAGTTGAACAATTTATGGCCGAATTCTCGGTCATTAGTTAACCATTGGTAAACTAAAATACTAACTATTGTTTAACTATTACTTGGTATTCTCATGGCAAACTAAGCATTGCGAATAAAGAATCAGAAGACTGTGAATTTAGCCATTAAACATATATTTGTTAAAGGTGATTTTTTCAAAATCAATCATGATGGATCTAATGGTTTCATCCTAAGGATAGAATCATGATATTTTTCAAAAATAAATTTCGGAGACGGTTTTTTTTATAGTTTGGGGAGTTCTTTGTGAATTTTAATTTGACGTTTTCAAGAACCCAAAATGAATTCTTTTAATTACACAAAATTACTAGATGAAATATTAGAGCCATTTTTCGTAAGTCGTCAAACAAAAGGTGGTTGCCTTCGAAAAATATTAATGTACTTGAAAGGCCTGCATGTTCTCCAGATCAGAACCCCAATTTGAAGTTATACTGAAAATCGACGATATGAAAACATACATATATCAGCTAAAAGAAGCTAAAAGATGATTGGAGATTTATCTATGAATATCTGAAGATATAAGAATAAATCTGATGAATAGTATGCCTGTTGGAATTTTTGAGTTTAGTCAAAAAAAAGGTATTTTATGTTATTTTAATTTCAGTGTATTTATAATTATGAAACACTAAATAATTTCTTTATAAATTTTTAGTAGGTAAAATTCATTGCGCTAATATGCGATAAATAATGAATGCATTGCGAAACCCGAAGCGTAAGAGAAGCCCGGCCATTACTCCAAACCAAATATCCAAGACGCTAAGTAAATTCTCCGTATTTGTGAGTCCAAAAGGGTTCTATTTACTATGAACTGGTGACTTCTGGCCAGACCTGCACCGAATGCAACTGATTCGTTTGAAAAGAGCCTTGGCAGAAAAACTACCAGATATGATACAATTTTAAATAGCATACATTGTAAATTTTCTAATTAACTATTTCAATTACCAGTGCTTAACCCTTAAACTCACATAAAATTACCTATTGTACAATTTTTCCTTGTAAAAAAAAAGAAAACAGCAATACACCACGTTACCCTTTGTCTGCGCTCTAAATTAAATAGAATATTTGACTTTACAATGAATGTCATCAGAGGCAATCGAATGTCAATTGTTCAACAGTACAACAATAGACATTGAAAGATTTATTACCCAGCCTGTTTCCAATGTATTGGCAACAACAAAACATGAATATAGACAATCATTTAACCCATTCCAAACCATAAACCCACAAACAAACGCTGTAATAGGCTGCACAACAAACACACGGGCACATGCGAGTCTCTTTGCAATAATAGAAAATATTTTTGAAACTGAAATAACTAAAAGGGTTTTGTACCTCCTACTGACACATGAATAAATATTTCCTCTATACAAAAATGCGGAAACGGATGTAAGCATGTAAAATTTAAGTTCTTTTTCTCTTACATTTTTGCTTAACGCGTAATAATCGTATGCATAAAACTTTAGTTAGTTCTTTTTAACAGATTCTATGTTTGAAATGGAAAACAAATTTTATTTTCTTTTAAAAAAAAACGCTCGTATATAATAAACCGTGTCAGTGTTTATCAGCAACGACAAAAAATGTCAAATAAATTTTGTTTGCCAACAAATTACATTGTTGCAAAATAACAAAATGTGAAGAAGAAAATCTCGCGGGATTTACATGATAATGAAACATCATCACAATCTTATTGATAACAACTTCTTGCACATAATCATTTCATGAAGTCAATCATCAACAGCTAAAATTGGGTTATATTTGCTTAAGTTTACCACCAAAGCCAACAAAAAAAAGGGTGTCAATATGAATGAATGGGTTATTATGGGCTGGTAATTGAAAATTTGCATGATACACTTTAAATTGAAAATTATGTTAATAATGTTGCTTTATTTCGCGAAATGTAACTTCCTTAAAAACGAAAAAAAAGTATAGAAGACAAGGAAGCAGCATATTCAATTTTATTACAGGTTATTTTAGATTTGTTTTGTAAAAAATTTCCATAAAGGAAGTTAATAAGCTGCCAGCTGATAAGGTTCGTTTTGTATAACAATATTTCCAAAAAAAAAAAAAAAGTTTAAATTCAATTAGTTTGGAAACTGCATATGATGTTTATACAAAATATGGTTTTGATTTATTTAAGTTTTAGAGTTTCATATTGCAACCCTTATAAAATTTACAATATTTTATGTTTAGAATGATTATTTTAAATAAGAACTAGCTGACCCGGCAAACGTTGATTTGCCTTCAAATTTTATTTTTATTGGAAAGGTTTCATGCCAATCGGTCTATTAAAATGCACACCAAACCGACGTACCAAATTTTGTTCAAATACCGTAATCAGGAGCAGAAAAATAGATTTCTAATTTGTGGTTTATATGGGAGATACCATGTCCCTTTGTCCAATTGGACCAAATTGTAAATCTAAACCACCCGGGGCGCCACCCAAACGCATACAAAAAAATTTATGTAAATCGGTTCAGCCATTTAGGAGGAGTTCAGTCACAACACACGTACAGTAGAATTATATATATAAAGAAGATAGGAGTTTATATCAGTAGCATTCATAGCCCCAGGGCCTGAAGATTATCAGTCATTTATATGAATGTTAGGGACGATAAAACAAATTGGATTTGGGAAAAGCAATTTGGAAATACAGCCTCTAATTGCGATATAAAATAGGTCATAACAAGAACAATGTTTAAATTCTAGGCATTTTCTAAATCATTAAAATATAACAAGTAATATTTATATTCGGCCTATGTATATCAGAAGTGTGATCTACTGTGAGCGTCAATAGCAAGTAAACACCTAATATTGTTTAAAAAATGTTTTATTATACATATTATTATGTTATTTAATAGACTTTACTCAAGATGACTTTCTTATTAATTCATTACTTTATTAAATGTACATAAATATATATAGAGATGATAAAATATACATATTGGTATTGGCAAGTAGTACTTATGGTTACTTTACATTTAAGGGTTGCCATTAAGTATTTACTAAATACTATTAGGGGTGTTACAATAACAATAGGGTTATTACCATAACATCCCCCTTTTTATAAAGATATAAAATTATTAAAATGAAGATACGTAAAAATATTTTACAAATTTAATCTATTGGGTGGCATTATTTTCCTCCCATATTTTGAAATATATATATCGTTATTGTTCCTATTATTATTATTAACTTCATCGATTACATTTTCATTGTTACTAATATTAATATTCGTATTACTAACATTAGCATTAACATTTTCATCATTATGATCAGTTCTTACATTTTCATTATTTACATTTTCGTTTTCACACCTGGTATTAAAATCATAATAAACCTTTTCATTATTATTAGAATTCTTTTCTCTAATTTTCTCCTTTGCCAAATTGCCTAATTTTCTACCGATTTTCATTATGTGCTGCCTGTTTCTTCTATAAACTACACCATTTTCATCTCTTACCCAAAATGATCTAGGCTCTTTACATTTTCCAATAATCTTACCTCTGAACCATACTGATGTTGGACTTTTCTTAAAATATATTTGTTCATCTACTTCGATTGGTTTTAGATTAACTGAATTCCTATTGTAGTTTTTAGAGGCATTTAATTGTCTTTGTTTAAATTGTTCTTTTATTTTTTTAGAATTTACTAATTTTGGCTTTAAGTCATTTGAAAATGAAGGCAATTTCGTACGTAATTTTCTGCTCATTAGCAACTCCGAAGGACTTGGCAAACTATCCTTGGATGTTGTTCGATGCTGCAAAAAAGCTATATATGGATCTGTACCAGAATCCTTGCATTTGTATAAAATATTCTTAATTGTTTGAATGGATCTTTCCGCAAGACCATTTGAACGAGATAAATAAGGACTCGATGTTACACCATCAATACCCCAGTCAATACAAAATTGTTTAAAATCGTTTGAATTGAAAGGCGGTCCGTTATCCGAAATTAAAATAGTAGGAATGCCGTGCCTTGCAAAAATTGATTTAAGTTTCGTTATCACCTGTATAGAAGAATAACCGGAACTCAAAAGTTCTACTTCAAAAAATTTTGAGTAATAGTCTATAACTATTAGATACATCCTCTTATCAAATTCAAACAAATCACATCCGACTTTGTACCAAGGAATGTTACAAATATCATGAGTTTTCAGACTCTCTTTAGGATTAGCATTTCTGAATTTTAAACAAATGCTGCAGTTAGATACCATGTTATAAATATCATTATTTATATTGGGCCAATAAATTGAAGCCCTTGCCAAACTCTGGCAACCTTGAATTCCCATATGACCCTCATGTACATAGTGTAACATTTTTGATCTTAAACTTTTAGGCACTAAAATACGTTTATTTTTAAATAAAATACCCTTTATCACACTTATCTCATCTTTAATGGGATAAAATTGTTGTACATCCCCATCAACTTGTTTCTTATTAACCGGCCAACCTTCTCTCACATAGTTCATAATTTTCTTAAAAGTTTGATCATTTTCAGTTTCCTGTTTAATTTTCTCAATTTGATTTTCAGGTAATGCCAATTGGCATATTAATGAGTTGCATTGTAAATCAATGTCTTTGTCTAAATCAGAAAGAATTTTTTCCTTAAGTGGTGCCCGAGACAAAGTATCAGCAATAAACAAATCCTTGCCTGGTTTATACACTACATTTAAATTATACGATAACAACCTTAACATGAATCTCTGAAGACGCGTTGGAATATTATATAAAGGTTTGTTAAACAGTGGAACAAGAGGTTTGTGATCTGTTTCAACAGTCACACTTCTACCATAAATATACTGATGGAAACGTGTGCATCCAAACAATATAGCAAATAGCTCTTTTTCAATTTGTGCATAATTTATTTGACTGTCTGTCAGGGACGCAGATGCGTATGCTACAGGGTTTTCACCATGCATTATAACTGCACCTACCGCAAACTTTGAAGCATCTACTGATAATGTAAGAGGTTGCTTCGTATCATAGTACGTTAAAACTGGAGCTTTCGTAATCTCCTTTTTTAAATTTTCAAATTCCATTTGTTGTTCATTGTTCCAACTCCAAACCGAATCATTCTTCAAAAGATCTCTCAAATGCTTGTTCTTATTCGACAAATTGTCAATAAATGACCCTAAATAGGTAATCATTCCTAAAAATCGTTGTAATTCCTGCTTATTTTTCGGTACGGGCATTGCTAAAATCGATTCTATTCTTTTATCATCGGGTTTTACCCCTCTGTCACTAAATATATGACCAATAAACTTTATTTCAGTTTTTAAAATTGCTGACTTTGCTCTATTAAATTTTAGACCCACTTCCTTTCCCCTTTCTAAAACTTGATTTAAAATTTCATTATGCCTCTCCACACTTGATGCATGTATTAAAAAATCATCCATATATATCACTAAACCTGATATATCACCAAAAAGTCTTATCATTTCAGCATGAAATATCTCCGGTGCTGAACTTACGCCAAATGGCAAACGTAGAAAACGATATCTCCCAAATGGGGTGTTAAAGGTACATAACCTAGATGATTCATCATCCAGTTTTATCATCCAAAAACCAGAATTTGCATCTAGCAAACTAAAAATTTTAGAACCACTCATTCGAGATTTACATTCATCTATTGTAGGAAAATCAAATCTAGGTCTCACAATTACCTTATTTAAATTCCGCGGATCTAAACACAATCTCAAACTACCATTTGATTTTGTTACTAACACAATTGAATTTACCCAATCTGTAGGTTCTTTCACCTCAGTAATAACATTCAGTTTAACCATTCTCATAATTTCATTTTTCAAAGGTTCATGAAGGCTAAACGGTACACGACGCGGCGGATCTATTACCGGTTGACAATGTGCTTTAATTTTCAAATGACACTCTTTCTTAAGACACCCTAACCCATTAAACATATCTTTGTACTTTTCCAAAATTGTCTCACAATTTATTGTGTTGACTTTTTTAATTAAATTCATTGTAGTGGCTAATTCAAGACCTATAATATTGTTACATTTCATGTTTACAATAAAAAAAGATGCAGCATAAATTACATTATTATATAAAAAATCGACAAAAATCTTCCCAACTACCGGTAATCTTTCCCCACTAAACGTAAATATATTATTATATACTTTATTATCTACCTTACTGATACCTAAAGTATTGAAAGTGTTGATTGACATCAGATTCGTTTGGGCTCCTGTATCCACCTGGCAAACTACTGCTTTTCCATTCAATTCTACGTTGACATTCCAAATATTTTTACTAAGCTTTTCACCAATAACTCCAACAAATAGATCTTCTTTATCATCTTCTTCTTCTCCAGTATTATCAAAAACATTTTTTACGTATTTGTTCTTATTCAAATTACCAGCATTTCTTGAAAAACACATCCTAGCATAGTGATTAAATCTCCCACATGCATTGCATGTAACCCCTTCAGCAGGGCACTTGTTGTTGTGTTTTTGGCCACATTTATTACAAATGGCCGACGATTGTTGCTGCTTTTGTAGTAGTTGATACTGCTGCTTTTGATATTGTTGTTGTTGATACGGCTGCTTTTGATATTGTTGTTGTTGTTGTGGTTGCTTCTTTTGTACACGTTGGATTGCTGCTACCACTGGTGCTTCTTCTTCTTGGACATTTTGTATACTGGCCAAATTTTCCTTCGCCATCTCTATACTTTTGGCAATCTCCAAAGCTCTCTTCCAATCGATATTACCTTCACTCAGTAAACGTTCTTTGATATTTTTGTTGTTTTGCGACAGACCACAAATAAAAATATCCTTCACCAAGCTTGAACGCAATAACCCAAACTCACAAGAATTACTTAAATTCTCTAAAATTGTCGCATATTGCCCAATAGATTCTTCATTCTTCTGCTGCCGCGTAAAAAACGCATGACGTTCCATGGCAAGGTTAACTTGAGGAATAAAATATGCTTCAAATAACTTATGCAAATCTTTGTATTTAATCGTGTCCATGTCGACATTAAAAGAATTGAAAATATGCAAACACGCCGGCCCCATATGATGCAATAGTAGCGCAACTTTCCTTTGATCAGATTCATTTACTAAATTCGAAGCCAACAGAAAAATCTTAAACTGCTTACTCCAATTAGCCCATTCCGTTGCAACATTACGAGCTTTAACGTTAAAAAATGGCGTTGTTGACAAATATGGCGTTGCATTTTCTACCACTTGAGGCTTGTTGTCCGGCATTTTGTATATTCTTATTTTTCCTTAATGCAAAAACGACCAAACTGATTTTGTTTTGCTTAGATTTTTTTTTTTTTTTTTTTTTTCACGACTTCACAATTATAATTTTCTTTAATTTTGGTACCCCACACCTGACACCATATTATGTTATTTAATAGACTTTACTCAAGTTGACTTTCTTATTAATTCATTACTTTATTAAATGTACATAAATATATATAGAGATGATAAAATATACATATTGGTATTGGCAAGTAGTACTTATGGTTACTTTACATTTAAGGGTTGCCATTAAGTATTTACTAAATACTATTAGGGGTGTTACAATAACAATAGGGTTATTACCATAACACATATAAACTACAAGTACAAATTTAATACAAAATATATTACATAAAATTGGGACCATACGAAAAAAATACAATTTTAACTGAAAAGTACCAGATTTTCGCGTCTTTGTTTACTTTATAACAAGTTATTTAAATTATGTAAAACATTGTATTTAATATTTTGTTTGTAGGCATTTTGCCTTAATCACAGCTGACAATTTTATAGACATAGAATCAACAAGTTTTTTAGTGAAATCATATGGAATCAGAAATTTTGTGCCATTCATCCTGTATTACTTACTGCCTTTAGGTTATCCTTGCAAAAAATATTTCCTTGTCTAATTTTCTTGTACAGATATTCTCATAGTTGCTCAATTGAATTCAGGTCTGGACACTGCAGATGATGATTTAAAGTTTTTGAACAAGGATTGAGTTTCACTCTTTCACAATTTCTCTACGGAGATAATCTTCCTTTTTCATTGTAGATTCTATACACATAAGATTGCCGACCACTGATGCCGTCATACAACCCCAGACCATTACTGAACCGCCGAGATGTTGGAACATCTTGGTAACATATTTATTACGCAAGGCTTCGTTCTTGGTTCATCATATTTTTCGTAGGATTTTCGACACCAAATACCTCAAACTTACTTTCATCGGAGCCAAAAAATTTGAGGCTCGTTTTTTTTTTATTTTTGCGAAATTCAAACGTTTGGTTCGGTTGTTTTTTTAATATAAAGGGCTTCATACGTGGGTGACGCTCTGCCAAGTAGGCCATTTTGATGCAACGACCTTCTAATCGTATCCGCGCTGACTGGCTTTTCAGAAGTTTTTGTAATATTTTCAGCTATTTTGGCTGCACTAGACATTGGGTTTGCTATTTTGCTCTTACTTCTCGTATTTTAGTTTTTGTAAGACTCTTTGCACCAGGCAAATTTTCTACGGTTTTGAGTTTGGTATACTTGTGACCTTAATTTTTTTGTTTTACAGTGATGCCTTTTAACGATTTTACTTATTTCACGCAGGTATTTACCTTTTCTATGTAAGTCTATTATGATATACGATTTGCCTATTATGATGTTTGACAGGAGTTTCTGAAACTTTGGTCTATAACTCGGATCATACTAAAACCGACTTTGCTCTTTTTCAATACGAAACTTTTCAGTAAAACAAAGTATGTTTGTGAAAAATTTCATAGTTCTAAAGGTATGGTATGTTCTTAACCAATTTTTTTAGCACACAAATTTTTGAAATTAATAAAAAAAAATTAAATATATTTTACTTAGTGGTTACGTCTTTTTCATTAAATATTTGCGATATGTTACCTTAAGTCTTTTTTTTCGTAGCTCTATCGTGCCTTCAATAGACGGACAGATGGACGTACATGGCTAGATCGTTGTATAATCTTACTAGTCGACTCTACGACCAGTATTTAGATGTGTTACAAACGGAATAACAAACTTAATATATCCACCATCTTTTTTATGGTGGGTATAAAACATTGAAAGTTTTTTAGGGAACATTTTCTAGAAAAGAGCTGTTACGGTCGAAAGGTACAAAAATTCGTAATAATGTAAATGTCCAACTTTAAATGGTAACAAAACTTTATAAAATGTTTGGAGTTTGGAGACATCAAATAAATAATCATATCGGTACATAAATAATCAGATCGTTCTACTGATCCGAAATGGTTTCTTTTGAATTTTGTCAAATAAAAAACTGTTTAAAATTCATAAGTATTTACAAGAATTAATTTTTAAATTCTTAAGACTGAATGATGAAGAACAATAAATATTTTTTTTATAATTTAAAATTAATAGTTAAACGAAAATAATGACATACCTCAGTTTGCAGTATTTTATTGTAGAAAAATTTATGAATTTGAGTATTTTTCCACTTTACTTATTTAAACACTTTTTTCTATTTATTACTTCTTCACTTTTTTTAATATTTTTTTTCTAATTAAACACATTTTAATATTTTTAAATACTTTTTTTTATTAATTTTAAAACAGTTTTTATTAATTTAAACACTTATGTTACGTTCATAATTTGTTGTATACAGTACTAAGCACAATTTATTGTTTTTTATTCCAGACAAAAACCTTTGAACACGGTTGTTATTTTTAATGTTTTATATGTTTTACATATAATATTTTTGAATACTTTTTTTATTAATTTTAAAATAGTTTTTTTGAACACTTGAGTTACGTTCATAATTTGTTGTATACAGTACTAAGCACAATTTATTGTTTTTTATTCCAGACAAAAACCTTTGAACACGGTTGTTATTTTTAATGTTTTTGTTTATTTTACATGCTTGGAACACTTCCTTAGCTGTCATTTGTTGCACTATCTTGAACAGCTGTTGTGTAAAAAAATTTCTACAGCAGGTTTAAGTTTTTTCTAGTCGCATTTTCGAGTTTTTGTTTAAAGTTTTAAAATGTTAAAATTAGGCAAATTCGTTGCACAAAATGGTAAATTATAAATTAAATATCACATCTTTCGTTTATAAATGTTATTCATATTACTTTTTTATTAGTGCATATCAGCAATTTAGCGGGCGTACGTATGTTAAGTGTTTCTGCTGCAAAAGCCACAACAAATCCAGATGAACCTGTTGACATCAAAAATCCCTTCGAAAAGGAACGTAAGGTGTGCATATTATGCAAGCATGATATAAGGCCTGACTACAAAAATGTTAAACTTTTGTCACAATTCCAATCGCCATACACCGGCCGCATTTATGGTCGCCACATTACCGGGTTATGTAAACAAAAGCAAATAGAGGTGGAGAAAGCCATAATCAGAGCCCAAAATTGCGCCATGATGCCAACGTACCATAAAGATTTAGATTTTCTGAAGGATCCCAAATTGTTTGATCCAGAGAAGCCCATTCGACCTCATAAATATTAACTTTAATATTTTAAATAAAATACAACAATTTGTTTTCGTTTAATTATTAATTGAAAACGTAGAGTTTTAAATTATTCGTTAATGTACTTAATCATTTCTTCAGGTATTTGCAATCGATCTAATAGGGTAGCTGTTTCTAAACGGGGTTCGATTTTTTCTTGCAAATCAAGCAGAGCTGAGGAAAATCCAGTTTTCCATACATTAATAGCTTCTTGGAGATCTTGAACTTTTTTCACATGTTCTTGCCGGGAGTGAAGCTCTTTACGTGCTATTTCTATTTGTTGTAATAGTTCCTCTTTTGCAATTGGCTTTAGTTCAGTTTTAGCTTTTTCTTCTGCTTCTTCTTTTTCCAATTCATTGGCCAAATAAAATTCTAATCTTTTCTTGGTCATTTTTTCCCTCACCTTTTTACTCAATGCTAATCTATATGGGCGACATTTTGTACTTACGGCTAACTGTTTTAAGTCTGAGGAGTTTTTGCTATTGGGAGTTTCTGTAGTATTAACAGCATGCGTTGCCCCGTCTACATTTTGTTCTAAATCTTTATAATTTATTTTCACATCACTTTGTGGCAACCACCTACTAGGTGTGGAGGCGGGAGTTGTCATTTCTATAAATTTATTTTTTGCTTCAGATCCCAACGCTTTTTTTGCACTATTGTCCTTTCTTACGCTACTACTGCGTCTAAGACCCAGTCTTTTTGTTTGTTTGGGTGTTGTAAAATTTTCATTTGTTGAATTCATTTTTTGTTAATTTTTTACAAGTTCTTTTTAATTTACTACAATAATTGTTTTATGCACTACAAGTAACAAAATAAAAACTAAAAATATCATGGAAAAAATTTACGCGCACAAATCACAAAATAAACACACAATTTGAATGATTTTCTGAAAAGAAATTCTTATTGACATTTGAAGTACTGTATAAATTCAATTTGCTGTGTTGTCATCTCTGAGCTCTCAAAGAATTAATTTAGTAAAAAGTGTTATTTTCAGTATTTGTAATGTATGCAATCTTTTTTATATAATTTGCTAATAAGAAAATCGTAAATATATATACATACAGTCTGTCTAAATTTAGAGTACAGTACTCTTTTTCATTAATTAAGCTAAATATTTTCATTATAATAAGAAATATATGTATGTACCTACATACATATGTATGTATATAAGTTTGAATCAATTTAAAATTTAATGTAAGGTTTTAAGGCATGTGATGGAAATCGACATCGAAAACGAATCAGTTTTAGAAATATATTTTAATGCATTTATATTTTTAAAATTTTTGTTTTAAGATTCTCTTTAGTAGCACAATATCTTTATATTTTATGTGATAAAAGTTATTCAATACGGAAATATCACGAAAAAATTGACTTCTAAAACTCATTCGTTTTCGTTTCCATCACATGCCTGAAAGTTTTTCTATTAAAAAAAAATTAAATTGATTTCATGGAAATTTTGTGGGAAGAAAAAAGAAAGTAACTGAGAGATATAATCAAAAATTAATATAGGTATGTACATATCGCACCCTAAATACAAGAGGGTCACAACTTAAAATACTAAAATTTTGAGGAGACAAATAATGTTCATCGTGCACAAGCAACACACTTAACATAAAAATAGACATAACTGTATTTTTCCAGTTAAAGATAGTGACGTGAAAGAAATTTTTGCAGTAGTTAGAGATGTGTACTCTGAATTAATTTATGGAAAAAAAGTCAGTTTTGGAAAATTTTGAGTTGTGACCCTTTTGTAGTTAGGGTACATATACAGTTGATATTTAAACCCTATTTTATATATTTTTTTTATTATATAGGTATTTTTGTTGGTCGTCCATTCAGCTTCATTACATCCTCTAGTCGTCATTTCAGTCACGGCTCTGGTAATCTTGCCCCACTTTCCCGTTAAAGCTGTTCGGAGATCGTTTTTGGATAAATTGTTTTTTTTCGGATGTTCCTGCTAAAATTTTGGGTTAAGATCAATATATTGCAGATAGATTGTTTTTGCCGATGAGTTTTGAGTCGTTGTCTTGCTGAAAGACTCATTCAGTTTCTTCGGTCAATTAAATAATATTGAACTATTATCAAACAGAAGTACTGTAGTTCTTGACCATAGACAAATATTAGCGATTTGGAATAATGCAGCACAGATGGATCGAAATGTTTTGCAACAATCACCTCTATCGTGAATAAAAATTCCACATGAAATTTGTTCCCATTTCACAGTTTTCCTATTAAAATTCAATGTTAAAAAAATAAAAGGGAACAAATTTCATGTGGAATTTTTATTGACGATAGGGGTGAATAATAATATCCATAAAAACAATAGCACGAGTTTGTCAATCCATTTGTATGGAAATTGTGATAAAATGTACTAATGCCATAATCTCAAGTAAGAAAACTATGATAAATTTTACTCGATATCGAATGCGGTAATTTGGCCCCAGATCGAAATATTGTTCGTAGAAACAAAAATCATACTTATATGTAGGTACATACATATACAGCGGATCACAGCTTATTTCAACCACTCTCTTTAAAAATGATAAAGTCGATATAACTTTTGAATGAAACAAATGATTGAACATATGTGATTAGAATTTAATAAAACAATTTCTTAGCTTTAAAACGAATACCTATTTCATTTATTCTAAAATTCACATACATACATATGTATGTATGTACCTATTTATAAAATTATTAACTAAAAATAAAAAACACAGCTTATTTCAACCAGCTTTTTGTAAGACCTGTTTAATTGACATCACTTATCGGGTAACGGTAAATTTCCAATAACTGTTGTTTGTAGTATGTTTTCGATTATTTAGATCCGGAAGAGAGAGAGAGGGGACCACTCTCTTTCCCCTATCACCAACAAACTCAAAAGTTGAGCAGCAAAAGTTGCATTGTGTGATCCGGGACTTAGATAAGCTTTTAGTTTTTTACCACATAGTACAACAAAGAGAATTAGTTATTCGCCATTATACAAATGGGCAAAATTGCTGAAATGGTTTGCCTGAGTGATTTGACAGTGCAAAGTATAATTTATAGATTCACGCGCGAAAATAGAGTAGTCGATTAGGGCAGAAAACAAAAATTTCAATGAAGCAGATGAGCGCTACATAGTAAGAAAAACCCGAAGCTATCTGCTCTAAAATTAGCTGCAGAAGTTAAAAACGACTTAAACAAAACTTGCAGTGCAGAAACAATTCCAAGAAACCCATTTATAAATAAAAAAAAAAAATCAAGAAGCACGACTTAAATTTGTAGTCCCCATTGTATGTCTGTCTCCTGAAGTCACTAGGGATTCGAGGGAAGGACTGAGGCCGATGAAATTGTTTGTTATTGAAAATGGAAAAAATCGGTGCGGTGCGTTGGGCCTGGCCAAATTTGGAGACAACATAAATAAATCCCTTTAAAAAACAGGGGCCAAATTACCGCATTCGATATCGAGTAAAATTGTTCGTTATTTTCTTATTTGAGATTATGGCATTCGATATCGAGCAAGAAATTCAGTACATTTTATCATAATTTCGATATCGAAATCATTTTTCGATACGATAGCTCATTCGATCACGAATGCGATAATTTGGCCTCAGTATCCATACAAAATTTTGCAAAAATAAGTTTTATGCTAATGACAATTGGTCATTTGTCAATTCTTCTTACGTGATACATGTCAAATAAAAATAAGCATATTCATAAATATGTTTTAAAGTTTTCTATTTGATATTACTCATAGATATTTTTATTGTATTATTGTTATTTATATTTATTCAAATATTTCTCTTGTATGCATGATAATGATAAATCTAATTATATGGGTTTCTATATACGTATGTATGTATGTATATTAGATTATATGTTTGTTTGCATGTATTTATGTAGGTATGTGTTGTTAATTATTTTAAATATTGATGAATTGTTTGTTATGTATGCTAAGTTACTAAACAGCTAATGATGTTTCTTGATTTTTTTATTTCCTTTATTTATTTCTATATTTAAAATAGGTTTTTATGAAAAAATATATATGATATATTTTATAACATTGTTTATATGTTTTGTTTAATATGTTTGTTTTAGCAAATTATTAAATTTCTTTCCGTTGACTTATTAATTAAATTGTGGTTGATTTAAGGAAACATACGTTTCATTTATTTGAGGGTTTTCTTGTTGGTTCGCTTTTTCTTCGGATGTCTAACATAAAAGAAAACGTTCCGCTAAACTGTTGTAAATGAAAGTACATACATATATTAAATGAAAATTATCATAAAATTATACTTTGTATATTGATAATTTGCACTATTGATTTTAGTGTATTGTAAAAAAAACCACAAAATTACAAATGGTTTTAAAAAATAATTTAATAAAGCTATAAATGAAAGTTTCTATTTTCAAAAAATATTATATTTAATATTTATGCTTTAAAGCACGGTGGTAGAATATGAGATAAATTGTTTAAACAAAAAAATTTATATGTATACACTAAATATACTGCTAAACTGAGTATTTAGAAAATAGATAAGTTAACAATTTTTAGTATAATTCCAAATAGAGTAAAATAAACTAAACTTAAAATTTAAAAAAATTTTTTTTTTTTTTTATTTGATTTTATCACTTTTTTATAATTTCTTTAAACAATTAAGAAACAAATAATATAAACATAATTAAATAACAATTTCATTTTTATAAATCAACTAAACACTCAGTTGCAGCATTTTTTACTTAAATTAAAACTCAACTATAATTCAAGGTAATATTTAACATGGTTGCGTAAATTAGAATTTGAAAGTTTTTGCAATTAAAATTGACAGTCGAACAAAACCATATTTCACTGAAAAGAAATAATTTTATTCTATTTTCTTCGACCTTTTTTGTATGTGACTTAAAAATTATTTAATATAAAAAATTGAAAAGAAATTTAAACTTTTTTCGAAAACATTATTTTGGGCTGCCATATTTTGTGTATTAAGGTGGATTCACCCATTTGTTCTTAAAAAGAGAATCGTCAAACTTCATACGAAAAAAACTTTCTCCGAACAAATGGGTGAATCCACTTTTATAATTAATTTTATTTAAAAAATGTTGCGTATTGAAACTTCTTTTAAGCTGTATAGCTTTAAACTAGTTTGACTAAATTTTTTATAGCCGCTTTTTGTTTTCGCTGCATTAAAATTTTCCAATATAAAACCCAGAGATTTTCGTAAAATTAAAACAGTTAAAATAAAGTACATAGTTCAATTGTTTCAATATTGTAACTATGTATTTTCATTACATTTTTAATGTCGCTATTTGTTCTTAAATGTTTCAAATTCAGTCTTGCGCAACCACGTCTGATATATCCGATCTAAATAAAATCTAATTTCTAAAACTTAAAAAAAAAATTATTTGAAAAAAGTAACCTGCTTTTGACAATAAACTAGATAAAACAAATTGACGACTAATGAAAGCAAATAAATTTAATAAAATGTTTTTCCACAAAGAATAACTTTGTCCAGGTTCAGAAAATACAGCACTACTCTGAGGGATATTTTGAAAATTGCTTCAATTTATTCGGATACAACTCCTATGTTTGCATGTTTTCGCAAATATCAGTAATTTGCAAATGATATTTACTACTCTAAGAATTATTGTACTTAAATTTAGGGACCTGTGCCGGTAAATTTTGATACGAGACAGAATTTTAATGCTGCTTAAAAATTTACAAAAATCATGATTTTGCAATGAAAATCTATTAAGGAAATTGTTTAAAAAAAACGTAATTATTTTGCAGCCTACTTTCAAGTTGAACAAATTTAGGCAGCGACAACTATTGAATTGTGTTAGCTGTTCAACTGTTGATCTGCTCTAAGACTTCGTATTTCTCTAAATGGATTTCACGAAATATTTTATTCTTACAATTTCATAAAAACTCTCTCTAAGAAAGAAAAATGTATGGAAAGTAACGCTTTTAGGCAATAAAAAATTAAATATTTGTTAAAATATCTCCCTATGTAAGCATTCATAATTCATTTAATTCAAGAAGCATTTATCATCCCTATTGTGAATAAAAATTCCACATGAAATTTGTTCCCTTTTCACATTTTTTCTATTCAAATTCAATGTAAAAAAATGGAACAAATTTCATGTGAAATTTTTATTCACGATAGGGGTGTATATTTTGCCCTCTCACTGAGCAGTGCTGGTTGAACCATTTAAAGAAAAACAAAATAAAAATTTAATATTCGTCCTTCCTCTTGCGATTCATTCACAATTTATGATAACGTTCCACATCCGAGGAACGAAATTTTATACTACAAATGCATTTTTCATCTCTAGTAAGCGTAACCAAACACTCACGACACACTAAATGGCGACAAGTTTGTATCTCGTACGAAAACTCTGTGGTCTGGCATTTAATACAACACACGTGCTGTGGAGTGGGCGCTAGGGGCAATTGTGAAAATCGTGTTATCTTCTGTAAAGCTTGTTGTATGGCCTGATCTATGCCGGAGGAGGTGGAAGTTGCTGTGGCAGAAGGGCTGGTGGTAGTAGTGTTGGCAGCATTGGCTTCCCTGGTTAAAGTGGAGCATTTAGCAAATGAAGCTGTTGCAGTGGCAGAAGTCTGGGTGGCGGTCGAGGCCAACAACAGAGGAGTGGAGCAGGAAGTTAAGGTGATGGAGGAAGTGACCGAGGTAGTGTATTTCTTATTTAATCGGGATTTATTGGCTGTGATTGTGGTGTAGGGGGCAATTGCTGTTGAGTCCATAAGTCTGACACGTTTAGCTGGCAAAGCATACGACAAAGATGAGCCGCCTGTGCCAATAAGACCAGCGCTGCTGCTGTCTCTGGATGATAGTGTTGCTGTGGCTGAAGTTTTGTAAGCTTTCGATAGGGAGGAATATACACCGGGTGTATGTTGATGACAGAGACTAGCAAACTGCGAGGCATGTCTATTTTTACTACGTCGAACTCGTGAACTGCCCAGTGAACGTGGTACAGTTTTAAAGTGTTCAGAATTCTCCATTAGGAACTTTTCAATGCGTGCTTTGAGGGCTAAATTCAAGATGGCCTTGCGATGAGGTGTAAATTCTAAACCTGTAAAGGGATCCGAAGGTAAACGACCCCATTTAGATTCTTCTTCGGAGTGTTTATCGATTGTGGATTGATCGACGACTTTGCCGGATGGTAAAACTGTTGGAAAGATCTGTAAAGAAAGGAAATATAATGCGCTTTTATTTAAGATATTTTAGTTGTGTAAAAATGTCGAAGTTTAAATTATTAATTTTTAATGAATTTTCATATAACATAATAGGTATATACTATTACAATTAAATCTCTTTATTCTCTTGTAATCTGACCATAAATCTCATTTTTAGTCCTACACAGCGCAGGATTCAAGGTTTGGCTTCTTGGCAAGTTATTGACGTTTTTTAAAAGTTGTCTATACAATCTAAATATTAATATTGTTCTTTATATTGTGTCCTGGAAACTTTGCTGTACAGACTTCAGCAATCTTTTTCGGTCATTGTTAAAAAAAATTTGGATACATATTTACATTTTGTTTATGGTTTTTGTTGACTTATATTCAAAGATATCATGACACTAAATTTTTGGATGATCGGTCTACAATAGGTTATTTCTCCCATATAACGCATATTTCTGAAAAACTGTTTTATACATATACTGGGTGTAGGGTATTATATGGTCGGGCTTGACCGACTATACTTTCTTACTTGTTGTAATTGTTGTAAATATGCTGTCTGTCACCTTCTAAAGAAATTTTATCATGGTTCAACCCATGGTGTAAATATACAAGGTGAGTGCTGTAGCACAGCTGACTTTGTTTACAATTTACTGATGTCAAAAGTAATATTTTTCTCCAAGCATGCTGAAATTACTTTACAAGGTGAGAAGGCAAGAACAACAGGCATTTTTGATTGTGTAATACTTTCGTTACTGTCAAAAACATCTGACATAATATAAAGAAAACAAACATGAATAAAAACAGAACAAAACAGTTAATAAAACAACTCAAAAAACAAACACATTATTTAATATAAAATAGTTCTTTAACACTTTTAAACTATTTTACGCAGATAAAACGGCGACAAAAACTCACTTTATCAAATACAAAATAATTTTTTAACTTTTTAATATAAACTTTGGTTATTTGTAAATATGTAATGATATCAAGGATTTCACCATGAATAAAGCAAAAAATAATCAGCTGGAGCTATGTTGTCACCTTATTTATAATTTCACCATGTGTTGAACCGTCTTTTTTTCAGTAATGCTGTGATGAAGTACATATTAATAAATTTTAAGCAGCAATTTTTACTTCACTATTTATACAGTACTTTTTCATATACAATTTATTATCTCTAATAATCGAAAAAATATTGACATTTCTACAAAAAGCAAATAATCTAGTTCTCGATAAACACAACAAAAGCATTCCTAGAAATAAGCGCGCAAAAAATTTCAACAAAATGCACAAAAATATAATTATAACACCATTTATTCCCACAACTTCACCCAGTAAGATATACTATGGTTTCATTGAAACTCCAAAATATGGCCGTCTATTTCTTGCTCATTATCTAGAGAAAAATCTACACATTTGTTATGCCCACTTCACAAATGGTGATAAAACTATGGAAACATTTACAAATGATTTGCAAAAACTTTGGCCAAAATCAGAAATTGAGCACGATGACGAGCTAACAAACGAAATGTGGAACAAATATGTGACACAGCAACAAGAAGCACAGGAAATTTGTGTGGTTTTAAATGGCACTGATTTTCAAAACAAAGTATGGGCGGCTTTGTTGGAAATACCTTTTGGCGAACAACGCACTTATGCCGATTTGGCTGTGTCGATTGGAAATCCCAAAGCCGTTAGAGCAGTGGCAAGTGCTGTAGGTAGCAATAATATTGCTATTTTTATACCATGTCATCGTATCAAAGCTAAAATGGATGACTTGTACAAATATCGTTGGGGTGGTGATTTGAAAATGAGAATTTTGTTATATGAAAAAGAAAACTTATAAATAATATGTAACTACCTATGTATGTTAAAAATAAAGTTTTTTCTGTGTTTATTATACTTGAAATGTTATAAATAAATAAAATTAATACATTTTTACTGGATTGCATCATTGATTTAACTTTTTCTACTAGAGCTCAGGTAAAACTAAGATAATAACAAGTAATAGTTTTATATTCGGCTTTGTTTTTGGGTTGGACCGATTTTGCTCATTTTCAATGCAGATAATTTCTAACCAAACAAAGAATAGACAGGTGGAAGGACATAGATAAACTGTGTTAGATGTTATATGGATCCAGAATATTTAATATTTTGAAATGTAATTAAACGACGTAAATTTGCATACTATTCGAAAAAACTTTAATCAGCTTTGAAAAGGAAAAACATTTTATTAATCCCGCATCTTAGATATGCTCAATAATTCAACTTCCTGTTTTCTTAACAAGGTGGAAATGTAAGACATACACCGATCGACGATGCATTTGTACGCACATAAATTTTGTTTAGGAAATTACTCTAATTTGTTTGTTTATTCTGATTGTTTTTTTGTAGTTTTCTTTTACATAATTATGTAGAATTTAAAGTACAAAAATAACTACTGCTCTTTTAAGAAAAATTGTACTTGCGAAATAATTACAATATAATTTCGCGTAAATAAGTTAATTTTTAATTAAATATTTGGTTCCAAATTGTTGAAGTATAAACTAAAAAGATAATCAAACAAAATAATCATAAATAATAAAACCACAATATGATTTTTAGAAAGGAGATCTTAAAATATTCATAGTGAACAATAACATTAATACGGTAAAATTTTAAAAAGTTTGAACCGAGAAATTGCAGTTGGGATGCCTTGTGATGTTGGGATATGAAATTAAATAAAACTCACATAAACTGTCGATATGTTTCCACCGAGAGGGGTTTAAAAACCAACATTACGTTAAAAATATCGAATATATGTGTTACAAAATCGCTTTTAATGTCTTATGTCACAACACTGTACGTGATCAAAATATACAAAAAGAAAAAAAATTATGAAAACATTTTTAAAGTACAACGATTATTTTATGATTTAAAACATTATTGTTCCAAATTCATTTTTGTTTTTGTTAATTTAAATTTCAGAATGTTATTCCATCGAAAACGTATATGACTATTCGCTGACAAGATAACAACTATTGAAATATGATTTAGAAATCAACACGTAAACGAGTTCGTAAACAAACGTTCCAAATATTCAAACGGTCATACCAAATATTAAGGAAGGATAGAAAAAAGTTTTATAATTAATTTCTACTAATTTTTGATAAAGTAAATAAAGTTTACACAAATGAATGTCTCTCCTTAATTAATAATACACTATTATTTATTTATTCCCACGACAGCCGGTTCTACGCACTGGAATGACACGAGATCACTCGGCCAAGGGCTGTCAACTCAGCAATTACTGCTGTTACAACAACAACAATAACCACCTGGACAAGGTACAAATGAATCTTAACATCGTAATCGACGACACACAAATTCCGACTGTGAACCACCCAAAAATCTTTGGATTCACCTTTGATAGCCTGTTTACCTCCTCAGCCCACGACACTGCAATCTAAAATTGCGAAATAGAAACACGGTAGTCAAAGCGCTAGCCGGCAGCACTTGGGGTATGAGCAAATAAACCTTGTTGGCTATTTACATATATCTATATGACGATTGGTCGGCCAGTGGTGAATTATGTACGCTTTTTCAGTGTGACCACCTTCGTTGAGTAATACTCTATAGAGCAACATTTTTTTTGAATTCATTTCAATACTATTTCAGCTTTGTTAACAAAGAAGTTCATTTATAATATGCGTGTGTTTAATATGATTTTATTTAAAAAAAAGGTAAATTAATGCTTAATAGACATATTGGCATGCTTTTTTAGCTCTAAAATTTACAATTGTTATAGGTATTTTTTGCATTTGATTTGAGAAGGTAATTCTAAAAGTTTTCTTTATCGTATGTACATAATATATTTTTCAACAAACATTTCTAACTCACCATCAGTTCCCATGTTATAGCATCTAGGAACTCTTCCGGTATTTTAAGCGATGAATTCTTATTCAGTTCTGGTATCGATCGCGATGGTGATCTTTGTCCAGCATCATCATCTCTCTGTCGCAAGCCAGCATAATCATACGGATTGGTAATTTCATTCCATATGCTTTTCACCAGCTCCCTATCGACTTTTTCCAGTGAGCGAGCAGGCAAACCCCAAACCTGCACTTTACGCAAGACTGGTGGACACTTTTGTGTGGCACGTATAATCAATTTAATACTGTTAGTGTTTGACAGCATTTTGTGGGCCGTCTTAAAGAAAAACACTTTCTCGCTTGACTGCTGTTCGGAACTCTTCGAACTGTAGTCACTCTGATAGCAAAACGTCAACGAATCAACATCTTTAGCCAAATCACGCACATACGCAACACGCTCCCAAATACCCTCGTATTTGCCGTGCAACTCAAAGGCTGTTGACCTTAAAGCACCCTGACTGTTCCAGAGTTTAATCACCTTCAAATCGATGGCCTTGGGGAATTCAAAAACAATCTCAATTGGTGGCTTGCTCACCGAGAAGGCCATAAAGCCACGCTGCAACTGTTCGGCATCGTCGGCTATTAGGTTGGAGACCCCATAACCATCTTCACAGACGGCATCGCACTCAACCGTGGGTTTTAATTTGGGATTGAGGAAATTTATTAAACTCATTAAAAAACGAAGAAACTATTGTTCGTAAATGCCTCGACAATTAAAAAAAATCAAACACTATTTCATACACACGTTGCTTCCAGCGCTTTTGGAATATGGATTTTTTGTATTGCGTCTATTGTTCTTTTTAAAAACTGAATAAAATTGTGTGATTTATGTAAAAAATGGCGTCACTTGCGATTGCTTTGTAATTATTTGTACGAAATTATGTGTTTTTTTTTTCGATTTCGGTTGCTAATTTCATTTACTCTTCCTCCTGCACCAATTCCTACTACAACAGCCATTACATTCACTCACATTGTGTGTATTTTGTTGCTTTGTTTGCACATGACATTTTCCATTGACTAAAATACAGCTCTATAAAGTGGCCAACAAAATGAAATGTCAATAGATTTCACCAGCAACTCTGTGAATAATTTCAGTTTTCGCGGTTTTCCGGCCAGTCACCAAGTTGTTTTTTGTTAATTAAAAAAATCGGCTAATAAGTGTTATTTTTATTTTGAAAAATTGCTTAAAATTATAAAATAAAGTGCGGTACATAATAATCATATAAAATATTTTAAAGAAATGTTGTGTGAATACGAAAAAAATATAGTGTAAAAAAGTTGATTGTTTAATAGCGTTGGCTGTAAAATGTAAAAGATGATGTAAAAGGGAAATGATAAAAGTGGAAATAAGGTAACCGGAATTGACATCTGACAGGGTGGGTGCTTGACTTAGCTAAGTTACTTTTGAAAATTTAAATTAACAGCCAAGGGAAGAGACATAAGTTGTGAACAATGTTTTCCGGTTTTGTGTTTAAATTAAAAAATGGTAATTTTAATTATTCCGGTAGGAGGTTTTGATACGAGATTAGCTTCGCAAAGGCGCTTCCTAAAATAATTTTAAAAATTAAATTAACGGCCGTCGGAAGTGATTAAATTGACATATTTTCCGGTTTTGTATTTCAGTTAAAAAAAATGTTAAGCATTAAACACATTCGCTACAGCATGCTACCAACTACAATATGTCAAAAACAAAATACACGCGTCTATATGTAAATGATTATTTTGACGACAGCAGGGCAAAATAAAGCTTTAATGCTTTACGGTAGTATTTTTTGATAAGTGTTAACTTAAAAATGTTGAAAATAATGCAACTATCAGATTTATACTATAATGTGTATAATGAAAATCTTATTAAAATATAATAAATAGTATATGTGCAATTTAAATTCACAAATAATAAAATGTATGTACATACATATATGCATATGTAAATATTATATATGTAATATAGTAATAAAATAATTTATTACAAATATAATAAAAAAAATATAAAAAAATTGAAATAAGTGTAAATAAATAATAAGCAAATGAAATAAAATAAAAAATGTTGTTTAAATCTTAAAAATATTTAATTAAAAAATTAAAATTTATATAAAAATAGAAGAGTAAATTGAATAAAATGTGCAATAAAATGTAAATGTGTAAATTGAAAAAATAATAATGTAGACGGATATTAAACTATAGGACAAGCCTTCTACAGTTAAAGTGAGTATGAAATTATAATTAAAATATTTTATAAATATGAACAGTTCGCGAATTAAAAAAATTGAAATTTTTTATATAAAGTCTTATATTTCTTTTACAAACAGGCTTTGTTTGGTTAGTTGTTAATTTTTTTAATATATATTTTAATCAGCAATAAAGTGTTTTGATATGAACATTAAAAAAAATATTGTCAAACAGTATAACAAATTATATTGCTCTTTTCGTTTCTTTTGTTTCTGATCAATGTTTTTATTTTATATTATATTATTATTGAGGGCTATTTTGATCAATAATTCTTTCTTTTTCTTTCAACAAATGTAAATAAAAAACATTTATGGTTTTTTATATATTTGTTTTACCCAACGTTTCGTTCGCTTTTTTCGAACTTCATCAGGGGTACTTTTACTATATTTCCGTAATAATCTAGTAACAAATAGATAACAAGTTTATAATTAAATTTAGAACTTTTATAAAATCATAACTTACGAATCAAGGTTTACATTTGTATTGTACTTTTCAATTACTTAATTTAAAAAAACTGGACTACACGACACCGAATTAAATAATTAATTAATTAAATACTACACATAGTAGCATTAAGTTTGACTTATTATTCAATGTTTGTATGATACATGTTTATTTTGATTTCATCTCTAAAATTAATATTGCGCCACTTCTTCTCAGATGACTGTGGGAACAAACTTAAATGTGTTCTTGCAAAGTCCAGTCTTGCCTTTAAATTTTTTTCCGCAGCAAATGCACTCTTCTGGGTATTCGCCCGGATAGGTTAGCGCATAGTATGTAGTCGTCGCCGTTCAGTTTTAGCAGATACAACACACCTAATATTGGTCGAAATTTCCCTAGATGATGTAAAAGTACTTTTCAGCGAGTGTTTGCGTTTTCTTTTTGCCCTCCACGTCTTTCTCAGCTTTTTTCTGGTTTTAAAGCGTTTGAACAAAAGAGAGTGCGCTATCTAGGTAATTGATCGCAAATATTCTCCTTTGTTTCTTAATTTCAATACGAGGTTTCGCTTCTCAGGTGTACAGTGTTTACCTCGACCCATATATCAATTCAAATTTTATTCGTTTAAATTAAATTAATAATCAACAAACCTTTTTTAATAAATATTAAACTCGAATTAAATTATTATATATTACTGGCTGACCCGGCAAACGTTGCTTTGCCTTCAAATTTTATTTTTATTGGCCATGTGAAAAGACCGGATTTTCTAGATCTAACCCACAAATAGACATAGTTTGTCCTTGTGACTTATTAATAGTCATGGCAAATGCCAAGCGGATGGGAAATTGCAGACGTCTGAATGGAATGGGTGAGTCTGAAGGGATCATTACAAAATGCACACCAAACCGACATACCAAATTTTGTTCAAATACTGTTATCAGAAGCAAAAATAATAGATTTTTAATTTGTGGTTTGTATGGGAGGTACCACGCCCCTTTGTACAATCCCCCCGATATTTGCAGCAGCACTTAAAAAATGCACACCAAACCGACGTACCACTTAGCAATGCCATCTGAGGATGATGAAATTTTCCCAAATATTCTTTGTTAATCAGGGCTTTTTGGTTTTAAAAATATTTAGCTACTTAGGGGACAAAAAAAGAAAAGCATATAAAATTCAGCAAATTTATGCAAAGAAAAAATGTCAAAACTATATTTCTAATAAAAATTTAACCATGAATACGACTGAACGACGAATGACAACGACTGTTTCGTAATAGATTAAAGAAACAAATTTAATTTTATCTTTAATCTATTACGAAAGAGTCGTTGTCGTAAAAAGAAAACGACACTCATAATAAGGCTGATTATAATATTTTATTATCAGAATTCATGAATTCGGTTAAGAAAGTGCATCGTGCAGTTTTTCATTTTAAAGTCATAATCTTATTTCTGTATTTCTGGTTAAATGGTTACATAAGCAAGTAATATTGTCATATTTAATGTGAAGCGCAGCCAGAAGCATTGTAAGAAATGCCAATGTATTCCGAAAATGCACTGTGGATTATGGGCCGGTGGCCAATATTTTAGAGAGTGGATGCCAAAATTGAACCCAGCATATGAGTCATTTGAGGCGTAGCCGCGCTCAACATTTACGTGAAATCATCCTTAAACATTAAATTATATAGATCGTTCTATCGACTCAATTAATGATTTCATACATTTCTCTAAATTGAAAGCTCTTAAAAAATCACTCCTTATTATACTTTAGAGACCAATTGCTTTTTAGTTTCACAGTGTTTTCTATAGAAACATTTTTCCATCCCTACTATCGCGTCAACTATTATTGTATTGGCCGACTCAATCAGACAGCGCAATTTTGATTCTAACATTACTTAATTATTATTTCATCAATAGTCTATTTAGCATCGGTTATATGACTGCCCTATTGTATATTGGTATAGTCTTTGTATGGGACATACAATCAAGTATGAATTTATCCGCCCAAAATTTTTAAATGTACTTTATTGTTATATGTATTTATACATATTTATAATAAAATATAATCACTCCTATCCACATGAAATTTGTTCCCTTTTATTTTTTTAACATTGAATTTTAATAGGAAAATGTATAAAGGGAACAAATTTCATGTGGAATTTTTATTCACAATAGGGGTGAATATGTATTTGTGGTGGAATTTGCCCGTATAAATCCGATAGTAAAGATGATGCTTTAGATAATCCTCATTGATTTATATAGTAAGAGTTTATTTAAAACAATTTCGTTCTGATTCTTCTTATAGCAAAGATTTTATCAATTTAGCTTTTAATTCATTGCATCTGGCTGGTTCATCATAGATAGTTCTAACCAAATGGCAAATTGTGTTTAACAAGCAAAATTTATTACAACCAGCCTCCAATTGAGGAGTAGCAGAAGTTATTTTATATTTCCAATACTAAAATAATAAATAACATTTAGTAAAGAACATAAAATTTGAATAAACAAAAAAAAATTAACAAACCTGCAGCAATACTTCCGGCTCAGCAGCCATCTTTTCAAATAGAGCATCAATACCAGCAGGACTTAAATCATGGGTGAATTCAGTAAATTGATATTCCTTAAACCATTTAGGTGCAGCTTGAGCACCAAGTTCATTGGCCTCAGTCACATTGAATATCCAAGTATGATGATCAACAACTTGCTAAACGTTTCTTGTTAAGTTTAAAATTTGTATTTTAAAAGTACATAAAAACACTTACATAAGTTAAAGGCTCGATATCATAGGTTCTATAATTGGGGTTTTTGAAAGAGTATGAAGTTAAACTGCCACCATTCCAGTAAATGGCCATAGCATGACCCTTTTCTGAATAATGCAAATTCATTTCATCCTTGTGAGTGTGACCACCAAAGATGCCTCCAATAATATGGCTGTAGCGTTCAATAATGCGTTTATATTCACGGGCCCACACAGTCCAGCAATCAGATTCACCGGAGGGAATATGAGCCAAGATATGCACATATTCTCCAGCCTTTTCGGCAGCCAATAGAGTTTCTTGCAACCAGTCTAATTGAGGTTGGCTTGTGGCACTACCATCCAAATATATCCACCAATTGTAAATATAACAATCGTTGTTGTTCAAAGAAATAACACGGAAGCCGGGTTTGGGAGAGATAGTGTAATAACCACCTTTCAAGACGGTTTCCTTAGCCTCAACTGGTAACCAACGTTGCCAATTGCTCCACAAATGTTCATACAACCAGTTAACGCTTAATTCAGCAGGTACATCTTCATTGCCAAAACTAAACGTTGTAAAAATAAGAAAATATTTTGTAAGTATTTAAAAATTGGGCCAGTCGTACACTTTTACTTACACATTGGTAGGATGTGGCTCATGATTGCCAACTGAAGGGAAAACTTGTACGCCAGGGAACTTTTCAGCCATTAAATTATTAATTTGGGTTAACATGGCTTTATTGCCTTCTTTAGAAGTGGCCCAAATATTATGTGGCACAATATCACCAGTTTGATAGATGTAATCAATCTTTTTATGAGTTTCCCTGATATGATCAAAAGCATTTTCAACCATGTGCAAAGGAGCATCACAATAACGGTAATCACTCCAGTAGCCAGCCTGTGCGGAATCGGGTACGACACCCACTGGATTCAAACGACAGCACAAGGGTTCCTCACATTCAGCCGAAGAACCTACCTTATAATCGGGATCAAAATGTATGTCCGTAATTTGCACAATATTCAAATCGTTATCAGTTTTCTGAGGCACTTCCGATTTGGGTGCCGTTAAAAGACCCTTACTTTGGTCAACTTTAACACTCCAGTTGAAGTTATTCTGTTTAACTTTGCAGAATTTTATGGGAAGGGTGCCACACAACAAGCGAGTATCAGCCAAAGAGTTCATTATAATATAATGTAAAATTGGCCAATTTAAGTTAATTAAACCGTTGCATACTTCTGGCGTTTGAATTTGGAAACGATTGCACAATTCTAAAACCATTTTTTTGGTATCTGATTCATCTTCATCTCGAAAAGTTTTGACAACAACATTAGCCACAGCACGACAGGTGGTGCACATAACGAATTTATCGGCTGAATGCAATTCTGCTATACTTTTTGTGAACATTTCCTTTTTACTGTGTGACTTGGCCAATTGGGTGGAGAGCTGCTTTAAGATGGAGGATTCTACGCCAGTTTCTAGGAATTTAATATACTCCTCAGAGAACTTATCGGCAATGTCCTCTAAAAGGATAAGAGTAAAGGAAATGATTTACTATTTACATTTTATTATATATAATACCAAGAACAACATTTAATTTAAAACGTTAACTTACGAGAAATGGCTGAAAGAGTCTCGTCATCTTGATCAAAATCCACCGGCACACCTGGCAAATTCAAACCATTGACCGCTACAGCCAACAAGGCAAATAATATAAATTTTCGTAACATTTTCTCGAAATATTTTTGGCAAATATCTCACTAGACGTACTCTCTACGCGTTAGAGTCTAAAACTGGACTAAATTTGTTCTTCTGCCGTACTAGTCTTATATTGAATAATTTAAAACTAACAAATTATTTTAAAAATAGAAAATTATTTATATGTTGTTGTAAAACTTTTGATTAAGTTATAAATATATAAAAATTGCTTAATAATTCCAAATGTTCGATTGGTTATCTTAACTGTTTTTTTTTTTTTATTTAACAAAAAATAATTTCGACTGTTCGAATAAAACGAAATAAACGAATAAGAGCTAGTTTCTGGCATAAAGATAATCTACATTTTTCGCTTAAACCTAGATTAAACTAAAAATTGTGTTTCTCAGTTATTATTTATTTGATATATAATCTAGGTTTAACTGAGCATTATTGGTGAGTTAAACCTAGAAATAAAATCTCAAAATACAAACAGCTGAAAAATAAAATAAACAATTCAACAAGTGAAAAGAAATTTACGACATTTTAACAAAAATTAAAAAAAAAATGGATTATTCTAGTGATGATGAGGATTTAACTGATTCAAACACATATAATAACTTAAATATGTCAATTGTTAGAAAGATACGAACAATAAGGACACGTCCAAATCATTTCTGCATTTATACCGACGCCGAATTCTTTCAAAGATTTCGCTTAACAAACTAATTTATTAAAAAAAAAAAAACAAAAATTCTATAAAAAAAACTAAATAATAATTCATTTCTAACAATTGCAAATTGTAATTTTTAGAATTCCTTAGGATACGTTGGTTTGATTTTTTGCGAAAATTTAAGATATTGCCATATTTATATAAAAAATCGAGAAATGCCATATCTATTTTGACTGAACAGTAGGGCAATGCTAACAAAATTGACAGGAGGTAATCCACTACTGAGAAACACAATCAGTAGTTAAATCCCGGCAAAATATATTTGAGGTTTAATATAACAGTGTGTTAAGCTGAGTTTAACTGACAAGTAAAATACTAGCTCTAAGAGATTTAAACATGTTCGAATAATTCGATCACATATTTAAAATTAATCGAATTAATCAAATAATTTAAAATTTATAAATAAAGTAAAATTAGAACATTTTTCTACATGAAGTCGTACATAAAGTAGTATCGACACCAGTAGATTTTGGCCTTTTTAAAGGAGGTATTTATATGTCTTACCTTCCACCGAATAAGCTACCATTTCGACTCAAGGACGCTTTCCTCTATTAACTTTTTGTAAAATATTTGTGCTGTTGGTGCCTATTATTAAAAAAAATATTAATTGAATTGGTCAATGATGCCGGTCACAGAAGCAACATATTTTAAAGTCATAATTTTTCTTACCTCTACTTTCGGAGCATCCCGAAGATAATTAAGTATTTTTGTTATATCCTCTACGGTCCATTTTTTGTTTGGTTTTTTTCTTTGAACTTTTTTTTTTTAATTTTTCACCCTCCATTTCATTGAGGTTTAAACCACAGAGTATAACAGAGGTGACAGAAGGGGAAAGAAAATATAGTTTTATACTTGTCTCTTTCTTTGAGAACTGCCTTTTTGTTTTCTTTATGTTACTATTTTTCTGACGCAATAAAATTCATTTTTGGCACAGAGTATTTTTGTATTGTTTGATACAATCAGAAAAAAATGCATTTATATCATTTAACGAATGCTTTGTACAATGCATACCACAAAGTATAACAATTATTAAAATACAATTTAGTTAGTTATTAAAATCACAATTCAAATTTGTATATAGGGAATTCTTGTTGTATATAGGGAATTGCTTTTTCAACGTTACAAATTTACTACTAGAAAATATTTTCTTTCTCTTTTTAATAGAATTGCCTTATGAGCTAATTGTAGCGATTTTGAAACGCCAAAATTGTCGCCTCTGTTATACTTTGTGGTTTAAACTTTTGTTTTGTTATTGTCAGCTCTGTGAGCCAAGTCGATACATTTTCGTCGACGGCGGCAGCATAAAAGCGGCTTTTTACGCCGGCTCAGTCTTACACCCAAATCAAGTCATTGTTGGCTGGTATATAAGCAGCGGCAAATATGAGGCAATTACTAATCGATTGGCTTGGATTTTTGTTAGTCAGCTGTTCATTTGCAATTAGGTGTTGCAAACTCATGGGTTTGCATATAAATTGAAGTCTAGCATGTGCATTTCTGTATATTTTGTTAGTGTAGAGTAAAAATATGCTAAACCATTTTGCAAATGCAATGATGCAATACCATTTCCCCTATTTGAAGTGGCAAATATGTATATATCATAATTAATTAATAACTTAGATTCTGTCAATATTTCACCATCATATTGTCCACAATTTCCAAGCTTAATATCAAATAAAATAAAGCTTTAAAACATTTATGTATATTATTGTATAAGGAGCTATAAGAGCAATCATTTACAGTGATTACAAAACTTATTTAATTTACGTTTGTAAATTAATATAATTTACGTTTGTGATTAATATAATTTCATATTGTAGTTTTTCACTAGACGGATTTCCAAAATGCCATCATCAAAAAGTAATTAAACTTTACTATATCTGTGTATTAAACATCACACATGATATTTTAACATAACTTTTTTAATCATAAAATTATGACAAATTCTAAAAAGAAACGATAAATTAACACAAAAATATTTATTTGTTTTAATCGATTTTTCATAAAATAAATCGAATTATTCGTTATTCGAAAATGGCCATTTTGAAATTCTTAGAATAATTATTCGTAAGAATTAGTTCGATTATAAGAACGATCATTAATCGAATGGATACCCTAATATGTACTAATATTATGATTTATGTGCTGATATTAGGGCCTATAAAACAGTCAAATTTAATTTATTTTATGTTGAAAAGTTGTTTTTAATTCTTTAGCAGTTATCTAGTTCTTTTAAAAAGTTAAACGTATCCTTTAACGTTTGCCTTAAGCAGATATGAAATAAAGGGGTTTCCAGCAAGAACTTTGTTGGCAGATCTTAAAAAGCTACAATTCGGGCGTCATTCTGAGGCCGCTGTTAGGAATTGTATCAATAAAATTCCTGCATTTGGGTATCTGAAAATCCAAAAGGAATTGTTGAGAAAGAAGCCTTTAACTGCTAAACGTGTAAAAATGTGGTTACGGAGAACAGATCACGATATAGAGAAATGTTAATTTTTGGCATGTGGATTTAACAGGAGAGTGTCACAATTTATTGCAAATTAAATTCTACGATCGCATAAATCGCATAAATCACGTTAAAACGTTAAAAATAAAATCTATACAGATAAAATCTATAACATATATACAGAGCAAATCGAATCGATTACAACCTCAAAACTGAAAATTCGTGAAGTGATTAACGAAATTGATCCGCGATTTTCGCAAACAATCGACATCTGTAGGTGTAGTTGTGCTGGATAACTGTACGATACCTTACTCTCACTAATACAATATATTTAAATGAATTTCATATAAGTTCTTTGTTTTATATTGAAAAAAAAAAACAAAGTTATCGTTTAAATACCATTTATATTAAAATTGTGAAATTACATACATTATTTACGTATTCCATAGTAGAAAATAATATTATACAGTTTGGAACTTATTTCAGGATTGTTTTTTTAAAGATTTAAATCAAATTGATCCCCAGTCCCATTTATCATTTCATGTGATTATTTCTTCCCCGGGTTAAGTTATATAAAACTAAAGATTTTAAATCAGTTGTGGTCATCATAAACATTGCCTATTCCCATTCACTTTCAAAACTATAATAAAGCTACAAAAGCCACTTGACAATTAAAAACACTTGAAACTTTTAACAGTTTATGTTAATAATATAATATAAATCTGAAATCATTTAGCCATTCACGTGTTAGTATTAAAACAAGTAAGAGTGTAAAGTCGGCCAAGTCCAACCGTTTAATAGTCTACTACACCGAGTATGCGAGTAACAGTTTTTCAGAAATTAAATCATTAGAATAAAATCCCGTAGTAGCGTGACTTCTGTGCATATAAAAATTTGTTGCATTAAATTTTATCTCGATGTCTACACTTGTAAACGATTTATGCAAGTTGATGTGATTTTCAGAAGAGAGATTATATGGGAGCTATGACTAATTATGGACCGATCACCATAAAATTGGGCCAAATGATTTGTGTATATATGAAAAACGCTTATGTTGAATATGATTTTGATATAATTTTTGAATATGATTTTTCGCAGCGGGCCTTATATGGGAGCTATGGTTAATTAAGGAACGATTTGGACAAAACTTGTTAATAAGATTAGGCTTCATGTACAACTTATTCCTAGAGAAATTTGTTTTGATACGTGCATAAATCAAACATTTCCCTATTTCGGCAGGACATTTCTATGGGGGTTAGGTGAAATAATCGACCGATTTAAACCAGTTTCATCCCAATCGTCCTTGGACAAAAGAAATATCATGTACCAACTTTTATCGAAATATCTTCAACCTGTACCCTGCGAACAAGGTTTGCATGAACATCATTAAATCGACTCAGAATCATTTTCTTAATGTATGTTTGGGCGTTACAAACATCAGCAAAAATCCAATATACCCTCCACACTAAGGTGGTGTAGAGTATAAATATCATTTTAATACTCGTGATCTTTTTTGGTATTTCCTACAAGTTTAGGACATACGCATTTGTTAACAATGTTGCAAACAGTTGAAAAATAAAAACAAAAACATTTGAAACGTTTAAACGTGCTTGTGACATATCTGCAAAATTATGGCAGACCATTTATCAATTCAATCTAAATCAATACACATTGATTTTTATACACCCAATATTGGATTTGGAGGTATGTATGGTATATACAATCAAATACTGATATGCTATTCGATTAAATATAACGCAATGCAAATCGTATGTTTTAAAGTCGTTGAACACATTTTTTATAACTGATACAAATATATTATATCAGTATATATAGAT
This sequence comes from Bellardia bayeri, assembly GCA_950370525.1. Classification (NCBI taxonomy): domain Eukaryota; kingdom Metazoa; phylum Arthropoda; class Insecta; order Diptera; family Calliphoridae; genus Bellardia; species Bellardia bayeri. The sequence goes on from OX493264.1 coordinate 104,031,273, forward strand.
TTAAATTAGCTTTCAAAATTTAGAAGTTAATATAAATGTTTGTCTTTGCGTTGGTGACATCTAGCAAATTTGAGGTTATAAAGTATTTTAGCTGACAAATAATAAAATAAAAATTAAAAAATTAAAAATAAAAATTTTAATAATTGGGCTGTTTTCCTTTGACATTCAATTATTATTTGTCCATTATTTTCTGAGCTCTCTCTTCTTGACCTGCAAAAGTTGTTTGACCATACTGTTTTCCTTTGACATTCAATTATTATTTGTCCATTATTTTCTGAGCTCTCTCTTCTTGACCTGCAAAAGTTGTTTGACCATACTTTCCCTTAAGGTTCAATACCTTTTTGGTACTAAAGAAAATTTGCCGGAGTTAGACCTTTTTAATAGTTTTTTTTTTAATATAGGGCCATAACGTTGTTCATTGAATTATCTACATTAATTGTGCCAGTTGCACTGACATATTTTCTTACACTAAAGGTATTTCCTATCAAATTGTTTATTCAGATACATGTTTGTGAAGCTGAAAGTTCTTCTCCCTTAAATGCGCTATATAATTATTCATCTTGATGTATGCTAAAGTTAGCTTAATGTTCGTTACAATAAGAACTTTTTGAATATTGTTTTGCTGCTTCACTTATCTTATTTTTTTTAATCGGGTTCTAGTTATGAAGTTTTATCTTCATCTTATTATGCCTATCACCAAAAAGATGGGGATTAAGTTTATCATTTCGTTTGTAACACATCGAAATATTGATCGTAGAACCAAAAAGTCTATATATTCCGGGTTTAATAAGAATCTCAGACGTTCTAGCCATGCCCGTTCATCTGTCCATCCGTACTCCGTCTGTTGAAAATGGTGAACATCGGTTTACGATTTTATCTCATAGCGCCCATACAAATGTCTTCCCGGCTATATGGTATATAATTGCCTATAGAAAATCAGTATTTATAGAAAATTCAACTAATATACGTTTCATACTAAGAGAAATGATAAAACTATACTTTATTTCCATCGATCCATATTTTGACATAGCCCCATATAAAGTCCACTTGCAAAACTAACTTAAATACTCACAAATCTGTTATAGAAACACTATCAAGTTGAAATACAATAAAAATAACCATATAAATCGGCGTACCGAATTTAATGACGATCAGTACTTATTTGACCATAGCCCGCATATACAAGGTGGTGCAAAAGTAATACTCCTACAAAAAATGCTAAAAATTTTGCGATTGGCCCCTAATGTCAGTTCTGTTTTGACATTTGTGTAGTAAACACATGCGAAATACACGTTAATAAACAATGTTACGCTACACTGCTCCAGAACGCGGAATATTGCTGACTATTTATTTGACTAATAATCGGTCGGTGACTTTGGCACAACGTGAATTTCGTCGCAGATTTCCTGGCTGTCCAACGCCTACTGGTAAAACACTGCGACGTTTAGCCGCTCGCCTCGAAGAGACTGGCACAACACGAGATGCTGCCAGGCGTGGCCGACCCCGGAGTAGCCGTTTTGCAGAGAATATTGCTGCTCTAGCCGAGGATGTCATGGAAGCGCCGTCGACATCGACCAGACGACGTGCCACGCAAATGGGTATCAGTCGACAGTCTTTACAGCGAATTTTGGTACAAGATGTTTCCGTACAATGTCCAGACGGTGCATCAGCTGTTAGCTGCTGACCGCCAATCGCGTCTAACATACGCTCAAGCCATCCTTAATCACCACCAAGAGGAAGATGATTTTTCATCAAAAATAATCATGAGTGATGAGGCCCATTTCCATCTTAGCGGGTACGTAAATAAGCAAAAAAAATAAGCTATTTTCAACAGAAAATAAATTATTATTTTTTAAATAAAAGCCAAATGCATAATGTAAAATTTTGCAGCGAAATCAAAATAAGAATAATACTAATGGCGTTTTCTTTTTTGGCAAAAATGTTACACGTTTTTTTCATTTCGCATCTTTTTTAATTTGGTTGTGTTCTTTTCTGAAAAAAATGTCAACACTGCTAAAGTGTAGTGTGTTATTTTCTATAAATGTCACACTATAAATTTAAAAAATGTTGCACCTTTCACACTCTGTATTTTTAGAGGGGGAGAATCGCACGATAAAACAGCTGACATTTGTTTTGTTTATGAATGTTTATTTGTGTTAAGAAACAAAAAAAATATACAAAATGGAAAATATTACTACTTTCTATGTGCTGAAAAAATTATGGATGACTTGTTGGATTCATCTTCATCATCTAATGATGATGAAATATTTGATATAATTATGGAAAGAAATCCAAATCTGCTTTTTTAACACAAACAGGTGTACATGCAAAAAAAAGTGTTACACTGTTGTGATTTTATGTTCTATTCCGACCATTAAAAATGCGACATCTTTAAAATGTAAGGTAAACACTATAAAAATGTACATAATAATATGGTGTTCACACATGCATTTTTAATTGACATTTTTAAACTAACGCCTAATTGAATTCAATTATCCATACAAAATTTCAATTAAGATAATTGCTTCATTAAGAGTTAATTGTTCTAATAATTGTTAAAATTAAAAATACAACCCTGTGACTAGTAATAACTAAAATGGCAGTTGTTTCACTTTTAAATTAATAACGAATATTTTTAGGCTGAAAATTATAATATTAGAACCAAATACAGTGCACTCGGGAAAACGTCAACTAATTAAAACCGCGGGTGTTGACGTTTAAAAAAAGGGTTGAGGTTTTGGGATGTTGACGTAAACGAGCGTTGATGTTTTCCCGAGTACACTGTAAATGTAGTCTTTTTTGTCAGCTGCTGTCAAACGCTAATTAAATGAGCAATATTGAGCATATGTGACGACTTTTTAATTAACCAATAATTAACTCAATTAAAAATGCATGTCTGAACACCATATAAAGGTGTAACAACTAAAATGAATGGTAACTTTGAATTGTCGACGAGTTACTTTCGGTTACGGATATTAAATAAACTTCTGCATGCTATTAAGCTGACTATAGTTTACGTTTCAATTACTTTAACAATGTAGCCTAATTTATGGAGTTACATTAAAATAATTATTTTGCCACCGTATGTGACAAAAATCAATTGACACACAAAAACGAGTTGAAAACTATAAAGGTTTTTTAAATAATATTTTCTTTGTAGTAAGCAAATGCAAAGTTGCATTTAATACTTATGGTTGCATTTCTGTAGAGGAATGATACGGCATAAAACAAAAATGGAATATGAAATGCATCTAATACAGAGGTGATCAAAATTCAAAAGCTTATGTATTGGTGAGAAAATGAGAGAAATTTAAAAGTACAGTAAAACAAAAAAGTAAACGAAAGATTTTTATAAAATAGTAAACGTAAAAAATTGTTTCGGTTTAAAAAATAATAAAAAATTATTTCGCTTTGCAAAATAATGAGTTCCGTTTGTATTTTTAACTCATATTTTGTAACTTCAACTTTAAAGGGGGCTTTAAAAAGATCAAGAAAGGGTTCAAGGGCATCAAAATCTTTAAACCTATCTTGAAAATCAAAATCTTTAAACCTATCTTGAAAATTAAAAAAAGGGTTTCCAAGTGACCTTTAAATGTTTTATAACAGAAAAGGCATTGAGAATTAACAAATGCATTTTTTATTACGAAAAATTTTTGTAATGGTACCATAATTTTTTTACGTACTGTATTTTAAAAACATTTATAGCATCCGCTAAGCATGTGTACCATCTGCCTTGTGAAAGACAACTGAATTAAAAGAGCATAACAAAGTAGTGGGCTGGGCCAATAAGCAATTGCACTATGAAATGATCATCTCTGATTTAATAGCCTTTTCACACTTGCATACATTTAGGAGGAACGCATGAAATATGTTGAAAATGTGAAACATGCATTCACTCTTGCAACATCTAACATCCTATGATCAGTTAAGTAGACAAAAAAAGTAAAATGAATTTTGTAAAGGATTTAATAATATTCGTTTGAAAGAGCAAACCCAGATATTATTGAATTGTATAGGGTTATTAATAGAATGAATACTGGAGAAAGATGATGATGATTTGTAAAATTCAAATTTCATTTTGTTTGTTAATTTTTTTTTTTTTTTTGTTGACTATAAAAGTCACTTTTGTTAGTGATGCAACTTAAATTTCATTTTAAATATCAGTTTTGCTAGTGATGACACTAAAAATATCGGAAGATGTAAATGGAAACAAAAAAAGTTAGGAACATCTTGTGAAGATGTTGAAAGATGTTGATTTTCAGCTGTGTACATTTCTTATGGGAAAATTTCAACATGTTGACAAGTGTGAAAAGGCTATAAATTCATCACATCTAAATCGTTTTATAAATTGATTTTACTTTTCAAAGCGATCATTTATCATCACAAACCTTGTTCATTATCCGATTATACAATTTTATATAAACTGGAAAGATTTTTATAATTTTTAAGGAGGCTAATTTGGTCAAATGTTTGTTTCCAAACGTAAATAAAAAACTTGTTCGATTTTTATTTTATTTACCCAACGTTTCGTTAGTTTTATTCTAACTTCTTCAGGGGTCTCGTTCTAAATAATCTAGTGACAAAATTTATTGTTTTATTACACAGCTTTAACTTATAGACTAAGTTTTACTTACAGCTTTGATATTTTTTATCATTGGATATTAATTTTTATTATTAATTAGTTACTAAATTACTAAAAAACGGGACATCACGAACAGAATTTTGGTATAAATAATCAAATAATTAATAAAAATATAATATACAATAAACGACCACAAAACTTAAGTCAAGTTTAACTTAAAGCTAATATCACAGAACTGATTTAATTATTAATTGCAGAGGAGTATTGAAGTTTCGTGTTGTCTTTGTCTTCTTTCGTGTTCATTGTTGTTTTTATTTTTTGTTGTATGCGTAAACTCTCCAGTGTATACCTTTTGTTTTCCTTCCTTTCTATATCTAATATTTTAACATTATCAACATGTGCCACATGATCACACTCTTTTACGTGCTGGGAAAGTGCCGTCGATATTTTTCCATTTCTTATATCTGTTTTATGTTCGTTGATTCTTGTACCCAGCATTCTTTTTGTTGTACCAATATACACCAAATTGCACATCTCCCCCTCGTTTCCTTCACATTTTATTTCGTACACAACATTGTCTGTTTTTAATTTGTCCATCTTCGGTTTGTTATTCGTAAATAGCTGTCGTATGGTGCTGTTTGATTTGTATGCAATTGTTTTTAATAAAATGGAAATTCTCCAATCGTATAGCAGAAATCTATTTTATTACGTTTTTATTAGCGGATACGATACGAATATAGCTTATTAAAACCATTAAGATTTTCATATGCTAGATTTAAACAGCTATAATTCGATTTTTTTTTACTAATCAAGCCCTAAGAAAGAAAGAAACATGCAAAATATATGTAATAAAGAATCGAAAGATGTTGTTTTTTTTAGCAATATAGTTTAAACTGTGGTATCATATAATAGTTCTTAATATGTTTTGATAAATCTTGATTGAATTAGATATTCGCTTTACTTATTAAAATAAAATAATAAAATATATTTTTTTAATATTATGTTTTGGTTTTTTTAAATAAAGTTTCTTAAAATAAATGACCAATCATATAGAATAAAGCTACAATAAAGGTAATAGAAGCTGTCAAAGTGGCAGCATTATCTGGTTTGTCGGTGGTAACTTCATTGGCCAGCTAAAAAGTAAAAAGTTATTAATGTTAAAGATATTTTTTTAAAATTTGAATTAAATTCTTTGTAACTTACCGATTCCTTTAATTTGGCTTTTAAAACTTTGCAACGAGTGTTGTCGTCATAAACAGTTTTTACTAAATTACATAAAGTGCTTGAAAGGCAACGTTCATTACAGCCAGCGTTGAGTTTGGGATCGGCAGAAGTTATTTGGTATTTCCAGTACTAAAGAAAGTAATGTTAATTATTAAAGGGATACATGTAAAGTTTCTATATAAAAACATGTACCTGGCGTAAAAGATCAGGTTCTTCAGACATTTTTTGAATCAATGCATCAATACCAGCTGGACTTAAATCATTGGTAAAGTCTGTGAATTGATATTCTTTAATCCATTGGGGACTGCGATGCTCAGCATGTTCGTTGGCTTCAGTTAAATTAAAGATCCAAGTATGATGATCAACAACTTGCTGAAATTTGTGTAATTAAGTTTCAATTTTAATTTAATTATTTTTGAATTACTTACATAAGTAGCGGGTTCCACTTCATAGGTCCTATAATTAGGATTCTTATAGGAGTTAGAAGTCAAACTGCCACCATTCCAAAAAACGGCCATAGCATGACCATTTTGAGAGTAATGCAAATTCATTTCATCCTTGTGCGTATGACCACCAAAGATACCACTAATAATATGACTGTAACGCTCAATAATGCGATTATATTCACGGGCCCACACAGTCCAGCAATCATATTCTCCAGATGGAATATGAGCCAAGATATGTACATATTCTCCAGCCTTTTCGGCAGCCAATAGAGTTTCTTGCAACCAGTCTAATTGTGGTTTACTAGTGACACTGCCATCGTAGTATATCCACAAATTGTAAATGTAACAATCGTTGTTATTCAATGAAATGATGCGAAAGCCGGGTTTAGGAGATACTGTGTAATATCCACCTTTTAAAACGGTCGCCTTGGCTTCGGCGGGTAACCAACGTTGCCAGTCGGTCCACAAATGTTCATACAACCAGTCGACTTTCAATTCAGCAGGTACACCTTCGGGACCGAATCTAAAAATGAAGTGGTTTTGTGAAATAATATTTTGAAACAAATTTTTTTTTGTGAAATTATAGTTATTTTTTATCAGCGTTTTTTAAGAAATTTTTTTTTTATCAAAATGTAATGTCTTTTGTAATACATACTAATATTTGGGAAAATGATCGTTTTGTTAATAAAATGTTTGCGAAAATTCCTATCACTTCCTACTTACAGACTGGTAGGATGAGGTTCATGATTGCCAATACATGGGTAAACTGGAATACCGGGGAATTTTTCAGCTATCAAATCATTAATTTGGGTCAGTGTGACTTTATTGATTTCCTTGGATGTGCACCAAACATTGTGTGGCACTATATCGCCAGTTTGATAGATATAATCAATTTTCTTATATGACTCCTTGACATGATCGAAAGCATTTTTCACCATATGTAAAGGCGAATCACAACTACGATAATCACTCCAGTAACCGGCCTTAGAATAATTGGAAATTCCACTGGCTGGGGTATTACGACAGCACATGGGCTCCTCACATTCTGCCAAAGAGCCTGGTTTATATTCAGGGTCAAAATGTATGTCCGTTAACTGAACCACTGTTAAATCATTATTTGTTTTTTTGGGTACTTCAGATTTAGGTTCGGTTAAGTTTCCTTTAGTACTATCGACTTCGACACTCCACTCGAAGTTGCTTTGTTCAACTTTACAGAAACTAATGGGCAATGAACCACACAATGAGCGAGCATCAGCTACAGTATTCATAATAATATAGTATGCAAATGGCCAATTTAAGTCCACTCTACCATTGCATACTTCAGGGGTGTGAATGTTAAAACGAATACACAATTCGAGAATCACTTTCTTGGATTCGGCTTCGGCATTAGGACCATTCAATTCACCATCTTCCGCTCTAAAAGTCTCAGCTAAAACATTTGTTACAGCCCGACAGGTGGTGCACAGGAAGAACTGTTCAATGGGCTCGAATTCAGTTATGCTGGTGATGAACATATCTTTTTGGTTCTGTGTTTTGGCCAATTCGGTGGAGAGCTGTTTTAAGATGGAGGATTCTACACCAGTTTCTAGGAATTTAATATATTCCTCAGAAAATTTATCGGCAATGTCCTCTAAAAGGATAAGAGTAAAGGAAACGATTTACTATTTATATTTTATTATTTATAATTCCAAGAAAAACTTTTTATTTTAATTTTAACTTACGAGAAATGGCAGAAAGGGTCTCGTCATCTTGATCAAAATCCACCGGCACACCTGGCAGATTCACACCATTGACCGCGACAGTTAACAAGGCAAATAATATAAATTTTCTTAACATTTTCTCGAAATATTATTGCCAATATCTCACTAGACGTACTCTCTACGTGTTAGAGTCTAAAAATGGACTAAATTTGTTCTTCGGCCGTACTAGTCTTATATTGAATAATTTAAAACTAACAAACTGTTTTAAGAACAGATATGTATTTATTATTTGTATGTATGTAGTTATAGAATTATGATTAAATTACAAATATATATAAAGTGCTTAATAATTCCAAATATTCGTTTGGTTATCTTAACTGTTTTTAATTTAACAAAAAAACTAACTGGACTTTAATAAACTATGATTTATGTGCTGATATTAGGGTCTATAAAATTAAAAACAATTTTTTTTTATTTTATGTTGAAAAATTGTTTTTAATTATTTTGCAGTTAAATAGTTCTTTTTAAAAGTTAAACGTATCCTTTAACGTTTACCTTAACCTGAAATAAAATTAAGGGGTTTTCAGAAAAACTTCGTTTCACAACAGGGGCATGTGACTGTATGATGTAGTTTTTTTTCTAATGGATATATTACGCTATTCAGAAATGTTAATTTTTGACATGTGACTTTAACAGGAGAGTGTCACAATTTATTGCAAATTAAATTCCACAATCGGATATTTTCACGATATTGCCAATTAATTGGCTTTTTTTTGTGGGGCAACGTTAAAAATATAATCTATATTGAGAAATTGATCCCGACTTGTACGATTTGTGTATATACGCCGCTGATATATTCTTTCCCGGGTTAAGTTATATAAAAAGATTCTAAATCAATTAATAACAATACTTTAAAATTTTACTGAAATCATCATAAACATTGCCTATTCCTATTCATTTTCAAAACAATAACATTTAAGAAAGTATAGTCGGTCAAACCTGACCGTATAATACCCTACACTTAGTATGCGTATAAAAACAAATTTTTAGAAATGGGAGCGCCCATAGAAGCGTGACTCCTGTGCATATAAAAATTATTTGCATTGAATTTTATCTCGATATCGACACTTGTAAAGGATTAATGCATGTTAAAGTGATTTTCAGAAAAGGGTCTTATATGATAGCTATGAGTAATTATGGACCGTTTTAAAATTAGGTGTCATGATTTCGGTATTAAAGAAACTTATTTGTGTTGAATTTTAGTTGGATACCAACATTTATGGTCGTTAAAGTGATTTTCGGAAGTGGGGTTTATATTGGAATGATTATTTTAAATGATGCTTTATTTCTTGGTTCTGAATACTTAAATTTGAAAACAATCATAACAATACTGGAGCCAATTTTATCAGTTATATAATGTTTAATGTCATCAGTTGTACAGGAATCAAATCGAGCAGCAAATATCGTTTTTTTTTTTTTTTTTTAAGAAATAACTTGAAGAATTGGTGTATTGTTTGACGGCATAAAAACAAGAATGGTCGGATTTAAGTTTGTTGAAACAGATAAACTTGTTGAATTGTTTGGCGGATTATGAACTTGTTGAATTGTTTTGCGGTTTGGCGGTTTAAAAACAGGACCGAGTTGATTTAGATTCATAGGAACAGGTGAACTTGTTGAATTGTGATTTAAAGATAATGGCGACACTGATGGTACATTATTTGATGAGTCAGTTGAGGGTACAGAAATAGTCACAGGACTTTTTTCAGTTGTTAATGGGTGAACCAACGACAAGGAAGAACAGGTAGATGAAGATGCTATTAGTAGATTTTCAGAAACTTTTTCAACAGCATTAGCATTAGTTAGAGTTGTAGCTTGTTTCTTTCTTTACGGTGAGCCCGGTTTTTTTTCAAGAAGTTCTTTAAATTGCCTAAATTTTTTAAAAACGTTGTTTAAGTCATTATGGATTTCATTAAACTGATTACATGTGTTTTTAAAAAATGAATAAAATTCCATATCAAGAGCAATACACTTTTTGCAGCACCAGCGCAGACCATTATCTTCACGCAGACTGTCAGCAGTTCGAGCACCAAATCAACACATTTAGCATGTTAAACAAAATCACAAAGCCAGCAGGAAACCATCATATCATCGGATTTATTACGGCATTTAGACTTAGAGCAAGACATGATAACAGTTATTAAGTTGAGATTATAAAATCGACTTTAATATATTTACCCCTATCGTGAATAAAAATTCCACATGAAATTTGTTCCCTTTTCACATTTTTCCTATTTAAATTCAATGTTGAAAAAATAAAAGGGAACAAATTTCATGTGGCATTTTTATTCACGATAGGGGTGATTGTAAATAATTGATTTTATGATTTTATGTTTAAACACACGAAGAAAGAGGTTCAACAGTATAACAGTTTTATATCAGAACAAAAACAAATGAGTGTTATTGTTTTTATTATTCTCACGAATTATTCAAAGTAAGCAGCAGTCATGGTGAAATTAATTACAGGGTGACAGCACTGCTGCAACAATTACAACAAGGCAAGAACAACCGGCATTTTTGTTTGTTTAATACTTTCGTTACTGTCAAAACATCTGGCATAAAATAAAGAAAACAAACATACAAATACGGATATAAACAGAAAACAATAAGACAATAAAAAAAAACAAACACTTTTAGGGCCATTATTACAACTTGCCTCTAATGTTCTTAATAGTAAAAGGTAACTTTAATTAAAGTCAGGAATAAAGTGACCTTTAAAATTTTTCGTTATTACAACTTCCCTGTAAAAAAAAAATAATTTTTTTTTCTGAAATATAGCAATACAATAAATATTTGTTTGTGAAAAAAATTCAAGTTTTCAAAAATATTCTCCAGTTTATTAATATAAATCAAACGTCTGCTTTCCATTTTTGTTTATCAAATTATTTATTGGCAAAACAAAATTAAAATTAATTTATTTTCAATGAAGTTGACATTTTTTCCAGAACAATTTCAAATACATAAACCCACTATAAAATTTAAAGGCAAGATGATCTTACCTTTACCTTATCGGTCGGTTTTAGATTTAAGTAAACTTATAATAACCAAATACTTCTTATCTGTCCGATAACATCATACCTTAGTAAAACAACTCAAAAAACAAACACACTATTTAATATAAAATAGTTCTTTAATGGCTAAATTCAAACCTCCTTATTAAAAAACGATTATTAAATTTAACAAACGTTTATTAGGACAGATTTGCATATAAAAATTTGCTTAATAAACGTTTGTTAAATTTAATAATCGTTTTTGAATAAGGGGGACAGTCTTTAGTTAGCTAATGGCAAATGTTTAACTAATGATTCTATATTCACAATGCTTAGTTTGCCATAAGAATTGCAAGTAGTAGTTAAACAATGGTTAGTATTTTAGTTTACCAATGGTTAACTAATGACCGAGAATTCGGCTATAACACTTTTAATCTATTTTACGCAGATAAAACGGCGACATAAACTCACTTTTTCAAATACAACATAATTTTTTAACGTTTTTATATAAACTTTGACTATTTGTAAACAAGGTTTTGACATTTTCAATTTCACCATGAATAGAGCAAAAAAATAATCAGCTGGCGCTATGCTGTCACCTTGTAAATTAATTTCACCATGAGCACCAGTTATCGTTGTTGTTATTATTTATAATTATCCAGAATGATAGAAATAAAGATTACGCCATCCCAAATTTAAAACTTGATTCTTTTGCGCATATTGGTCAAATGACGCCACGAAATTATTTAATATTAAAAAGAGTAGTCAACATGACAGTGGGGCATTTTCTTACTTTTTCCCTTAAACAATTTTATGAGAAAATTGTTTTTATTTATTTCTAACATTATGAAAATTATCAAATGTTGAAAAAGTATCTAAAATTTAAATTTTTATTAAAAAAAAAAATATTTTCTTTAAGTTTATTTTTTTCTGACTTTAGTTGTTATTTTATTAAGTTTTCTTTTTCGGCTATTTATATTTTGATTGATTTCCACATTGAGTGAGTGATCTTATTCTAAAGTACATCTTACATCTAAAAAAATAGTTTTTTCACTTCATCGCTTTCTTTTATATCCTTTACTTCCTCTAAATGTTTTTGCAAATATTTACTTGTAGCAAGTAATTTGTCTCCATTTAGTTTCATACAAATCTCATCACAAGCTTTTAAGGTATTAAGTAGTGAGCTTGATGGCTTACTTAAACCACCTCCACGTAAGTGATTAACCCATGAGTACGATGAGTCTTCTAGAGGTTTAATGGCAATACTAGAGTTTTTATTTTTTAGTTTATGACATATATAACCCGCCAAGTTCTTTAGACCATCACAATTCAGGTTCTCCAGCTCTTTTTCGTGAATTTCTTTTTGAAATTCTTCGTGTTCTATGCTTGTAGAAATGGTCTTAAGTATTTACCTGCAAAAATCGGAAGAGAATTTAAACTCTGTGTTATTTTAAACTTTTAACTTAAATTTACCTGTTAAAGAATTATGCACATCTTCTAAATCAGGAGGATTATCTACCTCTACATTTGCATTAGTGCCTGAGAGCTCTTCGTTGTACCCCAGAAAATACGATCGAAGTCTTAATTTAAATTCTTGATGGTCGGTATGGTCGTGAAGACATCCCTTATGTTTTAATTTTAGAGTTGCTCTGTTACTTAACCATATGCGTAATAATTAAATAAAGAACTGCACAAAAAAAAAAAAAAAAAAATACGTATGTGTACAACTTACCCATTTCATATATTAAATTTCTTTCAAAGTCCTCCTGTTTAAAATGTAAAGAGCAAATTCTATGTATCCCTATGTATCTTAATAGAGTCCGGTCGATTGCAAAATTGTATCCAAATTTTAGTTTTCTTTTCATTGTTTTTTGGAAACGAATAAAAGGGCTATAGAAAGATTTCTTAAAAACAAGCACAACATTAGTTTTTAGCACAATTGCTCACTTCATTTTTACCATCGTTTTGCATACATTTGCCCACTGCACTCTTTTTTTTTTTTTTTTTTTTTTTTTTTTTTTTGTAACAATTTGTAAATTTTATTATGTTAATTCCTTATACATATATATGTAAGTGGCCTGAGCGCCAAAAAAGCATTGTAGAGGCGAGTTGGCAATATAGTATATATTTAAAGCTTTTTCCTTCTTAACATAATTTTATAAATACAAAATAGAAAAAACTATATATTTATAGATATAAATTTTAATGTAATATAATAAATAATAAAATAACGTAATAAATTATTCAAAATGTTACATTAAAATGTCTTTTATGTTTTGTATAATATTTAACGTTTCTTTTAAATATTGAAATTCTATTAATGTTTACAATTTACTTCCACTTTTTAATCAACTTTTTTTTGAACTTACGGCTTCAAAATTAACTTCAAACACTTATTATTTTTTTTTGCACTATATTTTATTAATTCTTGTACAAAATTCTTTATAATTATTGAAATCCAACAAATACATTTTTGGAGAATTGTTAAAGTAATTTTAAATGCAGGATTGCCAAATCTGGCATAACATATAGATTTTTTTCGGGGAAAATTAGTAATTAAACAAGAATATATTGACTTCTCGGGCTTTCTAATTTGTTTTTTTTTTAGCGAAGTTATATTTAAAAGCATATTCATAAAACACAGAAGCGAATGCCAAAGCGCATTCATACAGGTTAATGATTTTTATGTATGATTTTTTTATGCATGTCATCCATCCACTTAAATTAAACGTTCTAACTCACGGCCGATTTTCGAGTTTTTATGGCTGATAGTTAAATTGCGGTAGAAACTTTTTAACGCTCGGTTAAGAGTTAGAGGCGTTTGAACTTGAAATGTTAATTTATGAATAACTTTCCAGTATGGCTGGCATTTGTATCAATCGACAGCTTTTTAAATACCTTTCGATCTATGTATAACATATTAAGTTTGTTTAACCCATTAAGTGGCAATTACAGGAAAAGTGCTTGTTTCCAAATTTGTATAAGTTTTTCAAAGAAGTTCATTTTAAAACATCAATAACTTTAGTTTTGGAAAAATGTGTTAAGCAAATAAATTTCTATATTTGTGTGTTAAGAACTGTGTTTGTAGCTACAGGGTGGGCCAACTTGGACTGACGGATTTGAAATGCTTATAACTTTTGCATTTTTAATTTTTTTTAATTTTTTTTTTTTTTGCAGATAATACAGAATTTTATAAAATTTCATAATGTCATCATACTCAGTGGAAGAACGTGTAAAAAAATATGCCAATAGATTGATTTTGCTAGCTACAGAAAGTGACAATTTTTTGGATAATCTGATTATGAGCGATGAAGTACATTTTCATTTAAATGGATATGTGAATAAACAGAACTGCCGAATTTGGGGTACAGAGAATCCAAGAGCATTGCATCAGCGACAATTACACCCTGTCAGATGCACTGTTTGGTGTGGAATCATGGCTGATAAAGTTATTGGTCCATATTTCTTCGAAAATGAGCTTAATGAACCACAAACCGTCTCTGGGGTGGTATACCGGACCATGTTGGAAAATTTTTTACGTCCGATAGTTCTCAATAATCGTAACATATGGTTCCAGCAAGATGGAGCTACAGCTCATACCGCAAGAGCCACAAAAGTTATAAGCAGTTCAAATCAGTCAGTCAAACTTGGCCCACCCTGTACATAAGTTCTTCTAAAAATGAATTTTTTCTGCGAAAATGCCAGCTCAATATATTAATGATTGATTCAAAATTTGTTCTATTCATTATATGTATCTAATGTATCTAATTACATACGAGTAATTCCCTCAACACACTAAAATAAATAAAAATTTTAATAATTCGGAAAAACAAAGAATATGCAACTCTTGCATGGGTTAAACTACGTCGTACATGCGCATGGCGTAATCTGTTTTTCTATCATTCTTGTATGGTTACAGTTTTTCAATTTGCATTGATTATTGTTATTGTATTTTAATCTATTTATTTACGAAAACATAATCAAATTAAAGAACACTTTAAAGTTTTAATATTGCTGATGTTATTGTTTGTTTGTTTGTTTGTTAAATCACAGTTTGTTGTAGCACAGAATTAGTGATTATTTTATAAAATGCAATTAATAAAATCAAAAGAATATTTGTTAATTTTATTTTTTGTTTATTCTTAAAACAGCTTTAGGAACGCACAATAAAAACACGTCTTATTCTCACGAAGTCTCTCAAAATAATTTGAACCAGCAACAAAATTCAATGCTAACCGTCCTTGAACTGAATAAAGCTCGAAAGTGATTCTGAGTCGATCGGTATGGTAGTGTGGGGTATAATAAAGCTATAAAACCTTAAACAATTAAAAACACTCGAACTTTAAACAATTTATGTTGATAAAATAAACATTTAACTATTCACGTGATAACGCTAAAAATATCACTTTAGTAGTCGTGATCTTTGTTGGTATTTACTACAAGTTTAGGACAAAACCTGTTGCTAACAATCTTGCTAACAGTTGAAAAATAAAGAAGAAAAAGAAAACAAAAACACATTTGAAACGTTAAAACGTGCTTGTTAATGATGTGCAAAATTATGGCAGATCATTTATCAATTCAATCTAAATCAATACACATTGATTTTTATAGACTCACCTTTGGATTTGCAGGTATATACAATCAAATTTAAAGTCGCTGAACTCATATTATATAACTGATATTATATCAGTAAAGATTTAAATTAGCTTTCAAAATTTAGAATTTAATATAAATGTTTGTCTTTGCGTTGGTGACATTTAGCAAATTTGAGATTATAAAGTATTTTAGCTGACAAATAATGAAATTTTAATAATTGAGCTGTTATCCTTTGACATTTATTTAGTATTACCTGTGGAATTAGATATTTAATTAATATCTCAGTGACAAATGAAATAAAAATCGAGTTGAATAAAAAAAAACAGCTACAAGTAATAAAGTAATTATGAATTTTTTCAGAAAATGTTTCAATTATTATTTGTCCATTATTTTCTGAGCTCTCTCTTCTTGACCTGCAAAAGTTGTTTGACCATACTTTCCCTTAAGGTTCAATACCTTTTTGGTACTAAAGTAAATTTGCCGGAGTTAGACCTTTTTAATAGTTTTTTTTTTTAATATAGGGCCATAACGTTGTTCATTGAATTATCTACATTAATTGTGCCAGTTGCACTGACATATTTTCTTACACTAAAGGTATTTCCTATCAAATTTTTTATTCAGATACATGTTTGTGAAGCTGAAAGTTCTTCTCCCTTAAATGCGCTATATAATTATTCATCTGGATGTATGCTAAAGTTAGCTTAATGTTCGTTACAATAAGAACTTTTTGAATATTGTTTTGCTGCTTTACTTATATTAGTTTTTCTAATCGACTTCTAGTTTCGCATCTTTGCATTACGGCTTCTTTTAATTTTTTTCTGAAATATTCAAAGTTCTCTATTCAAAGTTCGTTAATCTTTAAATATAATAATAACAAGTAAGATAGTATAGTCGGTTAAGCCCGACCATATTACCCTACACCCAGTATATTATTATACAGTTTTTCAGAAATGAGATGGGAGATATTACCTATTATGGACCGATCATCCAAAAATGTATTGAAATGTATAAACATTATGTATGTATTATATGCTTTATCTCGATATTTATGGAGGTTAAAGTGAATTACGGACAGGGTCTTTTATAGGACTTTTGATCGACCATTATAAAATTAGGTGTCATTATTATTTATATATGAAATTTATTTTTGTTGAATTTTATTTGGATAACAACATTTTAATAGATTTATGGTAGTTAAAGTGATTTTCGAAAGTGGGTCTTATATGGGAGCTACGACTAATTATAGGCCGATCATCAAAAATTTGTATATACACGACACATATTTGCATAACGGCCTACTATACAAATTAAAACATTTGCTGGAAGCTCCATTTTATCTACTGCTCAAGTCCTATCTCAGTGATAGAAGTTTTTATGTCAACATCAACGATGAAAACTCTGAAATCGGAGTCATAAAAGCTTAACTTACTTGGTAATTGGTTAAAAAAGTGGAACATTAAAGTGAATACAGAAAAATCTACCCACGTTACATTTACACTTAGAAATGGTGACTGCCCTATCGTAAATTTAAATGGAGATGAAATACCGAAATCAAACGACGTCAAATATTTAGTTCTTAACATTGATCGTCGCTTAACTTGGAAAACACATATAAAACTGAAAAGAAAACAACTGAAAATTAAAACAAATAAAATGTACTGGCTTCTTGGCTCAAGGTCAGTATTAAGCTTAAACAACAAATTACTTTTATATAAAGCTGTGTTAAAACCTGTATGGACCTATTGTATACAATTATGGGGAACCGGTTCCTACTCCAATATAGATATAATTCAAAAATATCAGTCAAAAACACTTAGGCTTATATTAGGTGCTCCATGGTATATACGAAATACCACAATTCACAACGATCTCAATATGCCATATATAAGGGATGAAATTAAGAACTACAGTATAAATTATTTGCAGAGTCTTAGCGACCATCAAAATATTCTAGCAGTATCGCTCTTGGATGATAGTGACGAAGTAAGACGATTAAAAAGACTGCACATACTTGATATACCATTTAAATTTTAAATAACATATGTTATATACAAATATTAAATTTCTTTAAAATTGTTAAGTTTTTATTGTTAAATTTAATGGAATTTAACGCTACTTTTATTTTTTTTATTGTTAATGTATCTATTGAATTTGCTTATTATTTTAATTTTAAATAGATTGCAAATAAAGAACATAAAAAAAAGTGTTTAAGAGAGTTATGCACTTTAAAGTGATTTTCGGAAATGGGGCTTATATAGGAGCTATGATCAATTATGGACCGATCTTCATAAAATTTGTAGATGTGATTTGGATTTATTTATTACTCATTTGTGGTGAAATTTGTTTGGATACTTGCATAATTCAAACATTTATGATCGTTAAACTCCTATTTCGGGAGGACATTTGTATGGGGGCTAGGTGAAATAATGGACCGATTTCCACCGGTTTCAATCCATCCGTTCTTGGGCCGAAAAAATATCATGTACCAATTTTTGTTGAAATTTCTATAAAATTGCGACCGGTACTCTGCGCACAAGCTTTACATGGACAGCCAGTCAGACGGACGGACGGACGGACGGTGGGTGTTGGACCAATATTTCTGGGCGTTACAAACATCAGCACAAATCCACTATGGTGGTGTAGAGTATAAATATGTATACATATGTATATACGCAAACTATTTCGTCATATTTTTGTAAAACGTGTGCTGCTCTTGTTAAACTTGTTCCCTTATTTGCTTGTGGGATGTTCTGCTATTTAACTGCCACTGCCCTAAATTGCTTATTAATTTGTCTTTTGCATCAATTCCCTCATCTACTTCGAGATGTCTGGAGGCTTCTGCTTCCACCACTTCAATGTGGACTCACTTTGTCCACACTGATCACTTTTATTAAATAATTTATTTATGTATTTTTTTTTTTTTTTGTGTTTAAAAGTCGCCTTTTATGACGCGAACTACACTGCATTTTTTTAATTTAAATTTAATTTTTTTTAATTATTTGTTAATAATTTTACCTTTTTAATTCTCGTTTTAAAATTATGTGAATACCACACCCAAAAATAAAATGACTATAAAAACACATTAAAGAAGCAATTAATGATCGAGGTATGTATGTTCATCCCAAAAAGTATACAAAAACAACAGGCATTTTGTTTTTGTAAAAATACCTGTCTGTCAAAAATAAAAATCATTAACACAAATTTTGACAGTTGTACAGTAAAAAGTTTATGCTTAGTTGCGTTAACGAGTCTACCTTAGGGTATGTACAGAGTGGCAGCTTGTTGCCGAGCCAAGCTGGTTGACGGTTATTTCAAGAATTGTTCATGCGAGAAACAAGTTTGAGTGTTCATAGTGGATGCGAGACCTGCTCGGCTCGGCAACAAGCTGCCACTCTGTATATACCCTTATTAAATATACTTTGTTTAAGAAGCAACTAGAATAAAATATCAAAAGCAACAACAACTCAATATGCAATCGTGTTAACACAAAACCATTTAACTACAAACTCTTGTTTAACTATGATATGATCCATGACTGCATTACATTGGACCATGTTGTAAGTAGTCCATTTCATCTAAAATGTATGACGTAGTCCAATATTATTTGCAGGGTAGTTGTAGTTATACAACAAAATGTTATAGAATAAATAAACATACTTAACAAATATCAAGAAACTTTATTGCAAAATGTTGCTAATAATGATTTATGATCATTTAATTAAATCTATTTATTCGAAGTAAATTTTTTGGATTTTAATTTCAAGTAATTCTTTAATATATAATTAGTAATAGAAATAGTGGCAAATAAAGCTACGATATAATAAATTCTTGAAGTCATTAAAATTAAAACCGTTTGTGAAGTGTTTGCTGGGATGTTATCTGCATAGATCAGTTGTTTAAAAAAAAATCACATAAATAAATAGAATTATAGTACAGTACGTTTCACAAAAAATGTGTACATTTACCATTTATTGTATTAACATAATTAATTTATACTTTCATGACTAATCAAGACTCATCTAAGTGGATAGTTTTCTTTTATCTCTATAGATAGTTATTATTGTATCCCTAGGCTAATGAATATTCTCTAAAAAAAACAATAAATAATCGTTTGTTCTCTGTACAACATCCATTTATACGCAGATGACGTGCAACTTACTCTAAGTAGCTCTGTTCAAAATATAGTTTCAGGAATATCATCTCTAAATGAGGATTTGAACAAAATTGTGCAAATGGACTCTGTTTGAATCCACACAAATCTAAATGCATTGTGATATGTAAAAGGAGCTTAAATCGTTACATTCCAGAAGATATTGTTTTAAATGGCGAAAATATTAAAATTGTTAATTCAGCGAAAAATCTCGGTGTAATTTTCAATAGCAATCTGACATGGACTGATCATATAAACTCACTGGTTGGTCAAACATATATAAAGTTACGAGCTCTCTGGTCTACACAATATTTTACACCAATAAGAATAAGAACCTTACTAGCCAAGACGTATCTGATTCCTTCTCTAATTTATGGGTGCGAGTTATTTGGAAGCTGTGATTCAAGTAGTAAAAATAAGCTTAATATATTGTTTAACAACATTATAAGATATGTGTATGGATTGAGAAGGTTTGATCATGTTTCTGCTGTTTCCAATAAACTTTACGGAGTTTCACTTGATAGCCTATTAAAAATTCGTATTCTTGTCTTCTGGCACAAAATAATAAATACTCAAACTCCCAAATATATATTTGAAAAAATACGTTTCTTTCAATCGTCTCGAAATCGAAATATTATAATACCTCGACATCAATATCTAGTGTCTGAATGGCAGTTTTATGTACATGCCGCTCGTCTTTGGAACAATCTTCCACGAAATCAACAAATAAATAGTAATGCTAATAGTTTCAGAAATTTTTTATATAACTTTTCCACGTAAGATGTTATCAATATAGGTTTTTCTGTAACTAATTTGTTCATGCTCATGATAAAATTGTTTATAACGTAATGCGTTCCTGTACTATAAATATAAGACTTAGTCTTGTTGTACAGGAAATGAAAAAAATTCAATAAATAAATAAATAAATAAATCTATATACAATATTTATATCATTTATTGCACATGTACATACATATATAGGCATAAAGGTTTTGAGTTTCTTCCTCAGAAGAAAACATACTGTTTTATAGTCTTGACCTGCAATGTATCGGCTAACCGAAGAGCTAGGCTCTAAAATATTCACAACACAGAATTCGACAAGTTTAGGCACCATACCATTGAAAATGGCGGAAATCTGTCCATTATTTCATCCAGTCCTCACACAAATGTCCGACTTATACAATATCTGATTTATTTAAATATCCACAAAAGTTTTGTCACACATAACTTGTATAACACTGTAACTCCATAACAAGGACTTTGTTTTGCTTAAACCAAGACTTTACTAGTTTGAATTTATGCTTGGGATCATTGGCCTGTATGAATTCCCATAGGAGTAGCATTTGTTCTCTGGCATATGTTATGATTTTGCAATATTGCTACGTAATCTACAGCGTGACGAGTTTTCGGTCACTGATATTAAATAAACTGCCGCATGTGTTTAAGCTGACTATAGTTTACGTTTCAATTGTTTGTATTTAATTACTTCGAAAAATGTAGCCTAGTTTAGGGATTTAAATTAATTTAAATCACTGTAAAAAAAAAGAATTATAATATTGTTACGTTTTTATACCCTCCACCACCATAAGTGCTGAATGAGGGTAAATATAGGTTTGTCATTCCGTGTGTAACACTGAGAAATACTCTGACACAGAACAAAATATATATATTCTTGGTTCTTATGAAATTTTAAGTCGATTGAGCTATGTCCGTCTGTCTGTCTGTCTGTCCTGTCTGTGTAAAACACTCTCACGTCCAAAGGACACAACCGAAATCAACAGAGTTTACAAGACCCCGTTTATAATTCTCCTAAGCAGTTGGGTATTGAAAATCAGAAAAATCGGTGTAGTAGAACCAGAGTGATGGTCCAAAATGTGAGATAACCTTTATAAAAATTTGATATTTTTAGATATTTTTTTTTTTTAGCAATTCTTTTTAAATGTATTGCAGATAACACCATACAAAATAATTTTGTATACGTTATTTTTATGATAAAAGAAGTAAGTGTGAGGAAAATAGTATGAATAGGTCCATGATTTCTCATAGCCCCCATACAAAAATCTTCCAGAAATATTGCTCAATTATTCATAAATGCCTATAAAATGGGATTATCAATGCAAAATTCAGCAAATATAAGTTTTATGCAAAAAACAAATCGCAAAACGAAATTAGCCCCCACTTAGCCCCAAAATTCACTTAAATACGTATAAAACTGATATAAATAATGCTAAACGGCTAAAATTTTACAAAATAATCCTTTTAGGTAAATAAATTGTTGTACTAAATTTTATGGTGGTCGGCCCATAACTGATCATAGCTCCCACATAAGGACCACATCCGAAAAAGCCATTTATCTTTATATCGTATCGTATAAATATAGGTATCGACTCACAACTTTGCACAGATTATTTACATATCATCCCACAAAATTTTGTGAAATTCGGTCCATTTTTAACCGTATCTTCCATATAAAGCCCTCTTCCGAAAATCACTTCAATACTCATAAATCTCTTATAAATAACGGCACCAATCCAAAATTTTACGCGGATCATTTACAAACATGCCAAAATCAAACTGCTGGATTTTGAGAATATCGGTCATTATTTGACTATATACCCCATATAAGGTCCACTTTCGAAATCTACGTTATTATTAATATATCTAAAATATAACGTTATTACGTTGAAATCCGATTTAAAATATCCGCATATGCATAAAAATCACTGTTCCAAAATTTAAGAAGATCGACCCATAATTTGTCATAGCTGCCATATAAGAACTATTTCCGAAAAAACAAATAAACGCACAAAAATATCTAATAAATATCTATATCGAACCAACTTTTATATAGATCAATAATTTTAATCCAAAAATCATACTAATATGGATACTATGGATAAACTGGATTTTGTAGCTGTCAAATGAATTTCAAAATATGCTAAATCTTGAAAAACTAAGTGCTAAATAGTTCTACAGAAGAAAAAATAAGTGCTAAATTTTTTCAATGTAACAATACATTTTTTATTTAAAATGTTACAGATATAAATTATAGTTTTTTCTAATTTTGTTCATAACAATTGTTGACTTGTTTTAATAGATTATATTACATTCATTCAATACAATTTCCGTGTTCATTTACTTACCACACCGAAAGAAATTTAGTTGCAATATTAATAAAAGTTATTTTTTATTTCTCCAAGAGTATTATTTTGGGTAAAAAAGTAAAAATTTGTTCGAGAACAAAATTGTTTTTTATCAAGCAAATTATGCTAAAAAGCTAAATGCATTTTCGAGAAACAAAATGCTAAATCTAGCACTGAAAGTGCTAAAATGGCAACACTGGATCTTGTTCGTTATTCGATTATACTTGTTGTGGATACAATAGAGTCTCTTTAAGCACATGCAACGATTTTTTAAAAACTGAAAAGATTTTATCAAATTGGAAACTCTCCATTCGTATAGCAGAAATCTATTTTATTACGTTCTTATTAGCGGATACGATACGAATCTAGCTTATGAAAATCACTAGTAAGATGTCCATAGGCTAGATTTAAACAGCTAAAATTCGATTTTTAGACTAATCAAGTCTTAAGAGAAAAAAAAGATAAAATGTATCTAATAAATAATTAAAAGATATTTTTGCCAATTTCAAAGTTCGAAGATATAGCAAGAAAGTTTAAATTGTGGTATCCTTAAAAAGTTCTTATTATATATTGACGCCCTTTCATTGAATTAGATGTTCGTTTTACTTGTAAGGTAGCGAAATTAAATTACACAATTAAAGTTAATTTTATATTATTTTATTTTGTTTTTTAAAAAGTAATACAAATAAATTTCCTAATTAGTTCCTTAAAATAAATGACTAATCATATAGAATAAAGCTACAATAAAGGTAATAGAAGCTGTCAAAGTGGCAGCATTATCTGGTTTGTCGGTGGTAACTTCATTGGCCAGCTAAAAAGTAAAAAGTTATTAATGTTAAAGATATTTTTTTAAAATTTGAATTAAATTCTTTGTAACTTACCGATTCCTTTAATTTGGCTTTTAAAACTTTGCAACGAGTGTTGTCGTCATAAACAGTTTTTACTAAATTACACAAAGTGCTTGAAAGACAACGTTCATTACAGCCAGCGTTAAGTTTGGGATCGGCAGAAGTTATTTGGTATTTCCAGTACTAAAGAAAGTAATGTTAATTATTAATGGGATACATGTAAAGTTTCTATATAAAAACATGTACCTGACGTAAAAGATCAGGTTCTTCAGACATTTTTTCAAACAAAGCATCAATACCAGCTGGACTTAAATCATTGGTAAAGTCTGTGAATTGATATTCCTTAATCCATTGGGGACTGCGATGCTCACCATGTTCGTTGGCTTCAGTTAAATTAAAGATCCAAGTATGATGATCAACCACTTGCTGAAATTTGTGTAATTAAGTTTAAGTTTAAATTTTAATTTAATTATTTTCGAATAAATTTTTGAATTACTTACATAAGTAGCGGGTTCCACTTCATAGGTCCTATAATTAGGATTCTTATTGGAGTAAGAAGTTAAACTGCCACCATTCCAGTAAATGGCCATAGCATGACCATTTTGAGAGTAATGCAAATTCATTTCATCCTTGTGCGTATGACCACCAAAGATACCGCCAATAATATGACTGTAACGCTCAATAATGCGATTATATTCACGGGCCCACACAGTCCAGCAATCAGGTTCTCCAGATGGAATATGTGCCAAGATATGTACATATTCTCCAGCCTTTTCGGCAGCCAATAGAGTTTCTTGCAACCAGTCTAATTGTGGTTTACTAGTGACACTGCCATCGTAGTATATCCACCAATTGTAAATGTAACAATCGTTGTTATTCAATGAAATGATGCGAAAGCCGGGTTTAGGAGATACTGTGTAATATCCACCTTTTAAGACGGTCGCCTTGGCTTCAGCGGGTAACCAACGTTGCCAGTTGGTCCACAAATGTTCATACAACCAGTCGACTTTCATTTCAGCAGGTACATCTTCGTGGCCGAATCTAAAAAGAAAGGGGTTTTGTGAAATAATTTTTTGAAACGAATTTTTTTTTTGTGAAATATTTAAAAATATTTTATTTGAAATTATTTTTTTGCCAAAAGAATTTTTTTTGTGATACAAATTTGTGGGTAAATTATCGTTTTTGTTAATAAAATATGCCAACATTTCTGTCAGTTCCTACTTACATATTGGTGGGATGAGGTTCATGATTTCCTACACAGGGGTAAACTGGAATACCGGTGAATTTTTCAGCTATTAAATTATTAATTTGGGTCATAATGGCTTTATTGCCTTCTTTGGTTGTAGACCAAACATTGTGCGGCACTATATCGCCAGTTTGATAGATATAATCAATTTTCTTATATGACTCCTTGACATGATCGAAAGCATTTTCCACCATATGTAAAGGCGAATCGCAATTACGATAATCACTCCAGTAACCGGCCATAGAATAATCGGAAATTCCACTGGCTGGGGTATTACGACAGCATATAGGCTCCTCACATTCTGCCAAAGAGCCTGGTTTATATTCAGGGTCAAAATGTATGTCCGTTAACTGAACCACTGTTAAATCATTATTCGTTTTTTTGGGTACTTCAGATTTAGGTTCGGTTAAGTTTCCTTTAGTACTATCGACTTCGACACTCCACTCAAAGTTGCTTTGTTCAACTTTACAGAAACTTATGGGCAATGAGCCACACAATGAGCGAGCATCAGCTACAGTATTCATAATAATATAGTGTATAATTGGCAAATTTAAGTCCACCAAACCACTGCATACTTCTGGGGTTCGAATGTTGAAACGATTACACAATTCCATAACCATTTTCTTGGTGTTGGCTTCGGCGTTCGGACCATTCAATTCACCATCTTCTTCTCTAAAAGTCTCGCCTATGACATTTATTACAGCCCGACAGGTGGTGCACATGAAGAACTGATCAATGGCCCCCAATTCAGATATGCTGGTGGTGAATATATCTTTTTGGCTGTGTGATTTAGCCAATTGTGTAGAGAGTTGCTTAAGGGTGGCGGATTCATGGCCAGTTTTTATGTATTTAACATATTCTTGGGAGAATTTTTTTGCGATATCATCTAGAATGATAGTAAATAAATGTAAAAAAAATTTAGCTATACAATGGCCACATACGTATGTTGTTATAAATTATAATTTAATAGAATATTTCTTGAAGCTAAGTTAAGAGAATTGGCACCTAGGGGGCTTAACAGTAAAAACGTTTTGTTTTTTATAGCAGTACTCATGTTGCTAATCAATAATTTAAATTTTGTTTTTTTATAACAATCATATAGTAGTTGAATTGAAAATTGCTGCCGTATTTCAAAGATCTATTGCTGATAAGAATTGTATTATGAAAGGAAACTTGATTACGACTGTAGGCAATTAATAAATTAAATTTCATTTGTTATAAAAATAAAAATATTATATGAACAAAAAATATGGATTAATGAAATGAATTAAGGAAATTTGTGGTAAAGTTACTTTGGAAAATGTGTGCAAGGGTTTCTTTGCTTTCAGAGCGGGATGGGATATAAAAAGTATCGTGTTATTTTGGTGTAAAAAAACCAAAAATTATAACTTATTAGAGTTGATGAGATCGCTGGGGTTATGGGAGTTATGTTTATGCAAAAATTTGTTTTTAAATATTTGTTGTATTTTAATGTATCTGTAATCTTTCTAATGGAAATGTACTATAACCTATCCTCCATAGTATACTCCCTACGAGTATACTTCCTGAGCCAATTTCCGTTCGTCTGGCTTTCTGTCCATATGAAGCGTGTGCTCAAAGTACAGGTCGCAATTTTAAATATATTTCGATTAAATTAGGTCAGTTGTATTTTTTTGGCTTAAGGACATTTGGGATTGAAATTGGTTGAAATTGGTCTATTATTTCATACAAATGTTCTCCCGAAAAAGTGGTTTATTCGTCATAAATATTTGATTTATGCACGTATTTAAACACATTGCGTCACAAACAAGTTGTACGTGAAGTCTAATCGCATTTACAAATCGGTCATATAATTGACAATAGTTCCCATATAAGTCCCTTTTCCGAAAATCACTTTAAGGATCATAAATCTCTTAAAAATGTTGGTATCAAAATAAAATTCAATAAAATAGTTTTCATATACAAAGAAATTATGACACCTATTTTTTAACGTTGGGTCCACAATTAGTCAAAGGTTTGTAGTTTTTTTTTCGAAACTGTTTATACCAAAACTATCTTATCATCAAAGATATCAATAATGTCAAAAATTCAAACTGAATAAACATGGTGTTGGGTGATTATACGTGCAGTGTCCACTGTCTATTCCGAGTCGTAATATAAATTGTACCACAAAAAGTACAATTGTACCAGCTTTGACATTTCTGGTTTGACGTGGTGATAAGTATGTTTGAGAGAATTAAAAATAATAATTTGATAAATTCCTTGCCCAATTTAGCAGAACCAGAATCAGTTTGTGTTCATTACTTATTCCAGATTATTATGATTCAGATAAAATTTAATAAAATACTCCATAATTTTTAGGAGATTTGAATAAAATTAGAGATATTTACATATTTCCTTAGATCAAACTTCATTTTAAATAATATATTTAACACAAACAAATCAAATAAAATAACTATGCTACCTTGTAATTGCCATCTGTTGAACCCATTTTAGATGCGATGTTTTGTTAATGTTTTGCGAGTAGAGAAATCGAAAATACTTTTCTTAGTTTAAATTTCTGATTTCTTATCAGTAACAAGTTGCTCGTGGAACTACCCAGAAAATTAGCCTAAAGAATAGAAGGTTTCCCTGTTTATCATGCAACTTTATCCATTCTCCTATTATAATGGGTGATTTTTTAAAAGCTATATAAAAGTTTTTCAAAAAAAAAAAAAAACACATAAAATTCAGAAAATGCATGAATCTTTATTTGAATCGATAGTACGGTCCATATAATTTAATGTTTGAAGATTATTATTATGTTGACCTTGACTGCGCCTCAAATGGTCCATCCGCTGAGTCCAATTTTGGCATACTCTTTCCAACATTTCGGACGGTATCTCACGAATAAATGCTTCAATGTTGTCTTCCAATGCGTTAATTGAAGCGGGCTTGTCTGTATAGACATGAGCTTTAACATAGCCCCACAAAAAATAGTCTAAAGGCGTTAAATCGCACGATCTAGCCGGCCAATTGACCGGTCCCGAACGTGAAATAAAATGTTCACCGAACTCGCTTCTCAATAAGTCTATTGTTGAGCGTGCTGTGTGGCATGTGGCACCGTCTTGTTGAAACCACCTGTCATGCAAGTCAAGCTCTTGCATTTTGGGCAAAAAAAAAAAGTTGAATATAATCTCACGGTAGCGCTCACCATTCACAGTTACGTTACGATTCGTATCATCTTTGAAGAAGTACGGTCCAATGATGCTCTTGCAATGCTTCTGGCTGATATTCACTACAAAATCGACAATTCTGACTATTTACGTACCTATTGAGCCAAAAATGAGCTTCGTAGCTGCACACAAAGAAGCGCGCGATGAACTTTCTTAACAGAGCACGCATTTTGATAATAAAATTCAATAGTTTGCAAACGTTGTTCGTTTGTAAATTATAGACCAAACAGAAGATGTTTGACAGTGAAACAAAACACGAAACGTGCGTCAGCTGTTTAAACCAGTGTTGCCAAAAAGATAATAGCTAAAAATCCACCCTTTATAATGGGTGATACAAGTAGAGATATATTATTCAATAGCATTTTTTTGATAGATTACGTGTGAGTCATGTCATGCTGTCATATTATTTTTGTTTACTATTGTTTGGCATTTCATTATCGAAAGACTTACGGCTGGGCAACGTTTACAAATCGTTTAAATTTATTGCAAAAATTCATGTTCTGGGAAGAATGTGTTTCGTGCACTTTGCTCAACTTATGGCAAACATATTCGGCCTACTGAGCGTAATATTCGCAACACCATCACTCATTTATTATATTAAAGCTATTCGAGAATTTAATAAGGATCAAATTAAATTCATCTCATCAATTGGAATTAAAGAATGAATGTCTTTCTAATCGTTTATAATCATTTCACAAGCATTTGACGGAGTATGGCAGTATAGGTTATTTGGTCTAAATCTACTTGAAGAAATGAACATTTCTTAAGCTTAAAATAGGAGACTTAAAGTCCCTTAAAGCTGTGTCTTCTCTTTTTATACATGACATACTCTACTGGTATACCAACTAAGTATCGAGCTCACAATTGTTACTGATGATACTGTTATTCGAAGCATTCACTAAGTGTCTCTCTTCTGCTTACAAGATCGTACATTTCAGTTAGAAATATGATTAAGACAACGAGAATCATTCCTCTTGATAAATAACTAAAAATATCTCAACAATCCATGGATAAATAGTATGTCGCCTTACGGATTGCAAGTTGTCTCAAATTTTAAGTATTTCAATTAATAGTTATAATATTTATTTATATATTTTATTATATTGAAAGTTTCATTCAAATACCTCAATAATAACATGATAGTAGAAAAAATAATTAAACTGATCCTTAACCTACCTGAAATAGCTGAAATGACCTCATCATCTCCGGTAAATTCAATTGGAACACCAGGTATATTTAAGCCAGTTACCGTTACGGCCAACAAGGCTAAAATTAAAAATTTTCTAAACATTTTCTTTTATAGTTTATTTTTATCACTTTCCAACTCGCGTTCTGTTTGTGATCGAGTCTAATAACGGACTAAATTTTGCGATAGATTTTTCAACAAATATGTTGGATTACACAAACAAGTTTTTTTAATCTACACTAAAGCGCAAAAGTAAATTAACATTGGTTAATTACTGAGGATTTTTTTTTCAGAATTATAGAGTAGTGGATTCGCTATTAACTATTATTAAACTATTAACCGACTTGAATCCAGTTAAAAAGTCTTGAATGGCAGTCTGAATGAATTGGTTTTCAGAGTATTGTAAAACAATAACAAAATAAGTTTTTTCACTTTTTTATATTTACAAACAAGCAAGAGTTTAACCCCCTTATTCAAAAACTATTATTAAATTTAAGAAACGTTTATTAAGACAGATTTGCATATACAAATTTGCTTAATAAACGTTTGTTTAATTTAATCATTGTTTTTGAATAAGGGGGTACGTATTTACTTTTTCTACACAGTGTAAATAAACTGTTCTACGAGTATTTTTGTTAGTTAACTTAAATAGATTAAACTACAAAAGCAGATTAATGAATGGCATATAAAAGTGTATAAAATTTGCTTATCTAACTAAAAACCTAATAATTTTAAAAGGCTGCTTATCTTAACAGTTATTACCGATGTTAATTTAAACTAAAATACGAGTACAAAAAACAATTTTTAATAGATTCTATGATAAGAGGAAGTACTTTACAAGTACCGATTATATTTTTAAATTTATAAGCTACAAATGAAAAGATAATAATTAAAAGGACTGACCTCCTTAAGTGTAAAAATATAAAAAATTTATTATTTTCTAAATAAAATAATAAATTTGCTAAATTTTAATTATAGATTTTTAATGTGTGAAGAAATTAAATTTTGAAGAATAAATTTTGAGTGGCTTTCAATATCATTTGAGACAACTTTTAATTTATGCGGCGTTTCCCAGTAAAGCGACTATAAAGATGTATTTCAAGAAGTATTTTGTATTTTTTTTTTTTTTGGGTACATTTAAGACTCAGTTGGTACCGTGATACCTCCATGTGTCATTTTGAACAATCTCAATTAAGCTGATGTTCTATTTTTTTTCAATTTGAAACCGAGAGTAATAATGTGTTCGGTAAGTTAAGTTTGAAATAATTTTAGGAATTAAGTCCCTCACAACATTAAAAGCTTGTTATGCTATACTGATGTTATGTATATACTAAGTTCACTCTGGCATCAAAATGTTCCTGATTCCAAGCTATTTAATTTCCAATTGTTAAGTCATTATTTGGTTATTAATCCGTGTCTTAATCAGATTTCTAATTGAAATATATGTTGTTGTAAGTTTAAGAATACTTAGAATATCATTATTATTAGCAAATGCTGATGGGGGACTTCGGCTTCAAGGAGTTGAGATGAGTCTTCTGATTTAAGAGCCGACTATAGATAGTGCTTTATCCGGCCATATGAAATATATTTCTGATTGTGTAGTATTTATTTTAATGTCTTCTTTCGGTTGACATTTCAAAGCAGTACATACAATTTAGATTATGTTTTATAACTAAGGCCAGCTAGGCGAGCTCTTAGGAGCTGAAGGATTTTACAGCTACCAGCTTGTCGTAAATCTGTTAAGAATATAATTCAATAGGTATTTGATTTTTTAGAACAAGTCTTATAAATCAATTATAAGCTGCGTAAGCTTCGTTCTGGAATATCGGATTAATACATAGTTATATATTTATTAAAGAAACATGTGTTGCAGGACTTTGCCGGTGAAATGGATAGTTCACATGCTTGTCAATAGAACTATCAATTCTAGCCTATGTTGGGAGAATTTAAGGTGTAAGGACTTTTGTTACACCTTATGTATTTGGAACTGACAATGTAATCCTGAACGGTTTTAAGACAGCAGAATTTTATGATACTGATATCTTTGTTTTTAGTAATTTTTGGTTATAGATCTCTGGAATATAATAAAACACGTTTATCTACAACACAGCAGTATTTTTTCACATCATAAAGCAAACGCCTCACAGTGGTGTAATTTAGAAAAAAGGGAGAATAAACCTTTAATTTCTACACGGAACGTTCAATTTAAATTAAATTGTATATGCCTTGAAAGCAAGTATGTGACAAATTGAAAACGATCGCAATTCTTTGTCGTGGCTATTATCTCTTATATTTACTACGATACGAGATATTCTCATATAAAAATTAAATTTTTAACATTTGTAGCCATCCTAGTGTGATTTTTCGTACATATCGAGTCCAAATATGTACCGATTTTTTTGAATATAAACCTTCGACGTATTTATACCGTACACCACCATAATGGGGAGAGTATATTGGATTTGTGCTGATATTTGTAACGCTCAGAAATATTGGTCCAACACTCACCTTAAAGTATACCGATCGATTCAGAATCACTTTCTGAGTCGATTTAACGGTGTCCGTCCGTCTGGCTGGCTGGCTGTCCATGTAAACTTTGTGCGCAGAGTACAGGTCGCAATTTTGAAGATATTCCAATAAAATTTGGTACGTGATATTTTTTCGGAGATTTAAACTGGTAGAAATTGGTCCCTTATTTCACCTGGCACCCCATACAAATGTCCTCCAGAAATTGGGGTTTCCCGATCATAATATAAATAAAATTCAACAAAAATAAATTTCATATATACAATAATGATAATACCTAATTTTATAATGGTCGGTCAAAACTCCCATATAAGACCATGTCCGTAATTCACTGTAACCTCCATAAATCATTTAAAAGTATTTATATCGAGATAAAGTTTAACATATTATAAATATATATATTCACAGAAATCATGACTATAAATTTTTGGATGATCCGTCCATAATAGGTAGTATCTCCCATATAGCGCTAGTTTCGGAAAAACTGTTTTATACATATACTGGGCGAAGGGTATTATATGGTCGGGCTTGACCGACTATAATTTCTGACTTGTTTTTAATCTTGTTAATCTGCCTTATCAGAAATACTCTTCAAAGTGCTAATATTAAACAATAAATACGATTATTTATTTATTTAGAACTTTTTGACAAAAGAAATCAGGGGAATCGAAATTGTAACTACATATTTTCAACAATTGGTTGAATAAGATTTCTTTAAAATAAAGAAAATCTTGTCATAAATTTAAAAAAATATTTTTTGAATTTTGCATACGTTCTTAGATTGTATGTTTCCTTAGATGCATCCAATAAGTTTTAAAAACCTAACGAACAAATTAATATTCGTCTAGGTTCTATATTCCAGTACGAAGTGAAACTAAAATTATTTTAAATCTCACATAGACATTTTCTCCGAGTTCAAGAAAGCTAGTGAAACATTTATTCTACGATTGACTAAACTGGAAATGATGCTTTGCTTTTCAAATAATTTTCACAGAATTTATAACACAAACTAATAAATATTTCACTTCTACTTCATTTTAAAAATGTAAAATATATATAAGATTGATTATAGCAATCACAACTTCTGATGCTCACATTCTAACAAATACCTGAAAACAAAGTTTGGATTATTTCTTATCGCAAGTATTTTTGATAATTCTACTAAATGTCACTGATTATTAACAAATATTTAAAGTATTAGGAATGTAGTTTTAATGATGAGGTTTATTAATCGAAATCAAAAACAGAAACACATAGAAGGTCTCACATACTAAAAGTCCAATCCCATCTATAGATATTTGGCCACTTTTTCGTGAAATGTGCGATGTGGATCTAGGTGAGACTTTGCCCTTTAATTTTAGCCATAAAACGTACAAATCGACGAATAACCAAAAAAAGAATTTATTCAAGGTTAAACTTAGATTTTAATTTTTAGTTAAATTATAGTAAAAAACTGTTGTATTTTAATATAATGTATTATTATACCCTCCACCACAATAAGTGGTGAATGCGGGTTTATACATATAAGTTTGTCATTCCGTGTGTAACAATGAGAAATACTCAACTGGGACCCAACAAAGTATATATATTCTTGGTTCTTATGAAATTCTAAGTCGATTGTTTCATGTCCGTCTGTCTGTCCTGTCTGTGTAAAACACTCTCATGTCCAAAGGACACAACCGAAATCAACAGAGTTTACAAAAACCCGTCTATAATTCTCCTAAGCAGTTTGGTATTGAAAATCAGAAAAATCGGTGTGGTAGAACCAGAGTAATGGACCAAAATGTGAGACAACCTCCATAAAAATATTGATATTTTTAGACATTTTTTAAAATATATTGCAGATATTACCATGACATGATTTCCATGATTTCTCATAGCCCCCATACAAAAATCTTCCAGAAATATTGCTCAATTATTCATAAATGCATATAAAATGGGAATATCAATACAAAATTCAGCAAAAATAAGTTTTATGCAAAAAAAAAAAAAAATCGCAAAACGAAATTTTGTTTTAGTTCGATCCATGTTTGACCATAGACCCCATATTAAATCCACTTCCAAAATTCACTTAAATACGTATAAAACTGATGTAAATAATGCTAAACGGCTAAAATTTTATAAAAACAATCCTTATAGGTAAATAATTTGTTCTACTAAATTTTATGGTGGTCTGCCGATAACTGGTCATAGCTCCCACACAAGGACCACATCCAAAAAAGCCATTTATTTATCCATTTCGGTCCATTTTTAACCGTATATGGGGGATAAAGCCCTTTTCCGAAAATCACTTCAATACTCATAAATCTCTTATAAATAATGGTACACTTCCGAAATTTACATTAATACTAATATATATCTTCAATAACCCGTTATTATGTTCAAAATCGACCTGGAATATCCTCACATATTCCAAAATTTAAGAAGATCATACTGTTTCAAAATTTAAGAAGATCGGCCCATAATTTGTCATAGCTGCCATATAAGAACCATTTCCGAAAAACAAATAAATAAACGCACAAAAATATCTAATAAACATCTATATCGAACCAACTTTTATATAGATCAGTAATTTTAATCCAGAAATCATACTAATATGGATACTATGGATAAACTGGATTTTGTAGCTGTCAGTCAATAATTGGCAATAGCTCCTGAATTAAGTCCACTTCCGAGAATACTAAACAATCATATAACTCTTGTAAATAACGTTATTGAGATGAAATTCAACCAATATAAGCCTCAAATACGAGAAACCAATTTAGTGGATACTGGATTTAGAAGCTATCAGTCCATAACTGATTCACTTCTACTATGCCAACTCATAATTCTTTTGTAAATAATATTATTGAGATCAAATTCAACCAAAAGAAGCCTCACCTTATATCGTATCCTTTTTTATACTCTGTTTTATACGCTGTTTCTTAACTTGTTGTGAATATGAAAAAATGTTCTTGTAATTTTACAAATTGTTAAATTACAATCAAGATTATTATGAGAATCAAACAAACTCTGTAAATTACAGTAAGAATCGGTAACTACATCAATTATAAATGGTCGAAATTAGATAAAATTTCAAATTATTTAACATAAATTATGTTGGTCGTAAAATTGTCTTTCAAACAATATATAAAATACTAATAAAATTTGCACTAAGACTGAATAGACCACAGAATTACGAATTACTAGTCCTATAACCAGCGTAGTTCTCTATTTCTTATTACGTTTAGGTGGAGGGTATTAAAGATTCGACACAGCCGAATATAGCACTCTAACTTGTTTTTCAGTTACTTTTACAACTAAAACTTATTAAAATTTTGTGGCAAAAACGCCAAACCTTAGCCCCCGTAAACTTTTTGCTCCTAATATTCACAGACCTTTTTTTGGATTTTTTGAACAATCCGATTTAAAATATAATTTTTTCGGCACAATAAGGATGGAGATTGAAATTGGTTGACATCTAACCATTATATTAACAAGTTCCTATACAAATTTCCTCTCCAACTAGGACTTCATCGGGCATGAATTTATACACTTATCCAAAAACAATTGTCTACAAATCATTTATATAATTAAATCACTTCTAAAATGGCCCAATTCCAAAAATCACTTTAACGATCATATATATTTTCAAAAAGTTGGTATCCTAATACAATTCAACACAAATGTGTTTGATATACGAGTACAAACAATTCATTCGGCATAATTTTATGATGATCGGTCCATAATTAGTCATAGCTCTCATATAAGAAACACTTCCGAAAATCATCTCTTAAAAATATTGATATCGCAATTAAATTCAACATCAATATGTTTCATATACTGTGAATGTCAAAATAAAAACAACACCACATATTATTAAAAAAAAAAGTTTAATTATATTAATATGAATAATATTATATTATATAGACATGTATATAGACAAGTATACCAAACACAAAGCGTGGTGCAAAATGTCAAGGCGTCTTACAAAAACTGAAGTAAGAGCAAACCCAATATCAAGTGCTGTAAAAATAGCTCAAAGTGTAACGAAAACTTGTGGAAAACCTGTAAACATTTTGCATCAAAATGACCTACATGGTAGAGAGTCACATAATAAGTCCTTTATATCAAATATCAATCAAATCAAACGTTTAAATTAATTAAAATTAATTTAAATTTTAGTCGATTTAGAGTCGAAACCCCTCCAAACAAATATGTTGAACCAAGAACGAAGCCTTTAGTAATAAATATGTTACCAAGACGGTAAAACATGGCGGCGGTTCAGTAATGGGCTGGAATTTTATGGCGTAATCACGGGTCGATAGTCTTACATTTATAGAATCTACAAAAAAGGAAGATTATTTCGTCATTTTTTAAAAAACAGTGTAGACCCTAGTGTAGAAAAATTAGGACAATGATCCTAAATAAAATTGTGAATGAGTGGTTGCTCAATCATTGTCCTTCTCAGTCCCCAGAACTCAATCCAATTGAGCACTTGTGGGAATATCTGGACAAAAAAAAAATTAAGCAAAGAAATATTTCCTGCAAGGATAACCTAAAGGCAGTAATACAGGAAGAATGGAACAAAATTTCGACTGATGTCACTAAAAACTCTTTAGATTTCAGCTGTGATAAAGGCAAAAGGCCTACAAACAAAATATTAAATACAACTGTTCAATTCACAACTGATGTTGTAGTATCGTATGATTTGTATGTCGTCTGAATGTTGTTGGTAATTTCTATATAAATATTTTGTACAACAACTACGATATATTTATATATGTTTTTAATTAATAAAATTAATAAACAACAAATTTAAATAATGGAGGTTGTTGTATTTACTTGAAAATATTTACTTGTTGTATTTACTTGCCTCAATTGATAAAATGTCTGCATTATATTTGCAAAAATTATTTTGTTTTTCTCACTTGTATTATTAAGGCCCGATTATCGTTCACAGCACTAAAATCTTGTGTTGTCTTGACTACAACACAACATGCATTTTTCATACGATTAACCCGATAAGTGTTGTGTATTGTAATCGCAGTTTACAACATACAGTGGGAGGCAAAACTGACCGAATGTTTTACAGTAAGGAAGTTAGGTAATGAAAATAATACAAATATAGATATATTATCATGTACATATATGTATTTTTTTATTTAATTGAACCTTATTCTAAATTACGAGTATAAATCACAAAAACTCACATAAATTGCTTCAAAAAAAATAAAAAAAAAAACAAAAAATTCACTATTCGGACACTTTTGCACAGTACAAGAAGTAAATATTATCACGATATTGATCTGTTAAAATATAACAGTAGTTGGCTCGTTGGTTTTTTTGTTGTTGCTTTTATTGCTCTATTTGTGCATTACTGTATGACCTGTAAACTGATATTGAAAACAATGTGATAAATTTGTTGCAAAATAATTATTCATGTCGTAAAATTGCTGAAAAATTAAATTTAAGTAAATCCACGGTAAATGATATAAAAAAAACGGCGTAATGTAGGTTGCAAAATAACCAAGGGGGTCGACCAAGACTACTTTCTGATGGTGATGCCCGGCAGATTGAAAGTTTGCTACATAACAAGGACACTAAGACCCCGAAAGTGCTGCAAAAAGTATGTCAGTTCCTGGAGGGTTAGACGCGCATTAAATAGAATTGGTTTAGTAGCCAGTGTGAAAAAGAAAAAGCCAGCACTTTCCGATAGAAATGTGAAAAAAACGCATTCATTTCTCTAAAACAGCAGATGACTGGAAACGGGTTATTTGGAGCGACAAAACGAAAGTCAACCGATACCAGTCTGATGAAAAAAAATACTATTGGCATAGTACGCATGAGCGCATCCAAAAGCTTCCTTCATTAATGCAAAACATCCGGGCAGTTTTGCTTCCCACTGTACAACATCAAAATATTTAGTGTTGTGAACGGTAATTTTATTTATTAGGTTTTGTATCTTGGTTTGATATTTTACTTCTGACATTTTAAAGGCTTGACTTATAAGCATACAACTTTTCTCAAAATGGTGTTCATACAATGTATAACATACAACAAATGTTTTTAATATACCTGTTTGCTTTATTATGACTCGAAAAATCTAACAATATTAGGTGTTTACTTTATATTAAGGATCAGAGTATACCAAAGTCATTTTATCAAATTTTATAACAATCGGTCCAATGGCTCGTAATATGTTTAACTATAATATATACTATAGGCTACTATAGGTACTGTAGCTTAATTGATTAGCGCGTTTGATCATTAAGCATGAGTTGGTATTTGTGGCCTTGGTTAGATTCCCAGCCGCTGCCACTCAAAACAACATCAGTTTCTGATAATTATTAGCTTTTTCTATCCTATCATAACTAATATTTATCACAGCGCCCTCCTTTGGTGGTATAGCATTTAATCGCCACCGAAGTAAAATAATTAAAAAAAATGGCTATAAATCAAGCTTCGATCAATGCGCCTACTCACCACCAGAGGCGCTGCAATACTGTACTATTAACAAACATAACGCGCAATTACAGTGTTGTCATATGAAAAGCTTTTCTCTACTTTCACCACCTATCCCTTTCCAAAGAAAGTAATTGCCTGAGGTTTCCTTCTCTTATAAAAAAAAGAATAATATGAGTAAATAATCAATTGATTTTATATACTAATACTATTTACCGCATACCTAATATTCAATTCCCTAAGTAACATCATAATTGTGGACCAGATAATTAATACTAAATATCAACTAATTTTATTTAAATAGTTAATAAAAAACCTAGCAATAAAACATTTTCTTTAATAGTTTTTTTAAACATCAAGATTATTACTTTATTTTTAATTTATTTCATTTTAAAATTATGCTTCTTAATTATGGATTTAATATTTCTCATTTGTTTGTATTTTTGTTTATATGGAATACTTAAATATTGGAATTTTTCAATTAAAACACTTACAAACAGTACATAAAATGCATACAATTATTTTCGAAATTTGTTTTTTTTTTAACTTTTGCTATATTTAATTCATACTACGTACTGTAAAATCAAAAAAAAAAAAAAAAATTATATGCTGCTATATACATTTTACATAATAATATGAATTACTTAAATATTTATACATACTGCGGTTATAAATACAATGCACTCAAAAAGTGTTTTGTTTAAACAAGCTGTCATGTGTAATCGTGACATCATCAAACCTGTTGTTAAGACAAACCCATAATTTGTATTTGAAGAGATTGCACTAGTGTATTTGATTTTTGAGTGCAGTGTATTTGGTTAAAATTCTGCTGTTTTTGTGTGTTATTTTTATAGTTTTTATTGTGCTAATATCTCTTTTATAGTTTTGCTTTTGGTTCGGAACATTTTTAATTAATTTCTTTGGACTATTAATACTTTTTTGTTGTAGACTACGTTTGTTTTGGATTTTTAATTTATAGAGCACAAATTAATGTTGCAATATCCAAATCATGCTCTTCGGCTTTACGTATCATAATGGAAGCTTGATTTTGAAAACGGCCGGTTGAGAGTAATCGTATGGTGGTGACACCACAGAATATGGCCTGTTCGGGTCCTATTTAGAAGAGTAGTTTAGTATTAGGTTTATTTACATTTAATAATTATTATAATTTTAAGTATGTATTTACTAACCAGGTTCATTAGAGAAACCACATATATCACTGGACTTTTCCATAGCCGTTGAATCCAAACCAGATGATCCACCGATTTCCAAACGATTAGCAAATATACCACACTAGAATTGAAAATCAATATGTTTCAATTATTGTACAATTTAAATCGTTTATATATTTAGTTAAAACAACTCTTTGGTTTCATACTTTGCACAACAATTTAATTTCATTCTACTCACATCATAATTTGGTTTATCCTGTCGAACTGCCTTGCCACCAATCTTCAAATTTGCTACAGACACAACAGCCGGAAATAAAGCAGAGATAGAACAATTACGATTATGACCATAGTTGGCCATGTGGTATAAGGCATCAATATCTTGAACCAAAATATTGCAAGCTAAAATTAACAAAGACAGAATGTGAACAAAAAAACCTCTCACAAAAATTGCATTTACAACAAGACTAATTGCATAACAGAGCTGCATTCGATTTGTTAACGTTTCATTCAAGCACTTACGTTGGGTAATTTTATGAAAACGCACATTGGCTATAAAGCTGCCTTTGATTGGTATACGGTATTGCAAAAGAGCTGCATTTTGACTAGACCGGAAGAATTTTTTGTTAGTTAAACGTGGCCTAAAACAAGAAAAAACACACAACATAAATAAATTCAAAAGAAAAATATTCATACCTAAACTCTTTTGTGTTTAAATACTTTAGTATTTACCATTGTTTGTAATTATTGCAAAACTCCTGTACTCTTTCTTCTAATGTACGATGATGATCCTTTATGCTGGGAAAATATTCACCATTTAATTCCCAACCATCCACAAACTGTATATTAAAACAAAACCAAAGGAAACATAAGTAAAAAGTATGTTTAAAGCAAAAGTTTTATGTTTTAATAAACTATTAAATAAATCATATTTCTTGCACCCACCGCCATTAAACCACCACTTTCACAATCAACATTGTAGTGTTTCATCGTTATTTCCACAATGGTATCGGGTTCACCCACAATATATAGACCACAAACTTGTAGAGAATCTTCTAATTGCAATAGTGCTGCTGCCGTATCACTGTCCTCGTTGCTGTTGCTGTTGCCATTGATGTTGGCGAATAGTGAGGCACGAGCTGGTTGCTTCTTAAATGCATAATCACCCGATTCAGAGGCAACATGCATGCAATCTGTTGATGAGAAAAGAAATGAAAACTTATTGTAGGATTAAATATTTCTTCTGGCTTTTGTGGTTAATTTGAAAGAAGTCATACATACATTTCGTTTAT
Organism: Bellardia bayeri; assembly: GCA_950370525.1. Taxonomy (NCBI): domain Eukaryota; kingdom Metazoa; phylum Arthropoda; class Insecta; order Diptera; family Calliphoridae; genus Bellardia; species Bellardia bayeri. The sequence continues at coordinate 104,072,066 of OX493264.1, forward strand.
CATAAATAAATTTTTAATCAAATTTCAAGTTTAAAGATTCAACATATTTTTTTATTATTCCCTAATTTTTCCCTACACTACCAAAAAGATGGGGGGAATTAGTAAGTTATACGGTCCACGATTTTTCATAGTCCTCTTACAAATGTCTTACCGGAATATAGCTCTATGGTACATAAATGCCTATTGAAAATCAGTATTCATACAAAATTCAGCAAAAATAAATTTCATGCTAAGGGATATTAGAAAACGATATTCACCCCTATCGTGAATAAAAATTCCACATGAAATTTGTTCCCTTTTCACATTTTTCCTATTAAAATTCAATGTTAAAAAAATAAAAGGGAACAAATTTCATGTGGAATTTTTATTTACGTAGGGGTGATTGTGTTTGCATTAGTCCATGGTCAAATTACTTTACATGGTGGTGTTCAAACGCCAGCTGTTTTTTTTTTAAGTCAGGTTCGTTATGTCAATTTTTTTTTTAATTGTATATAACAGTGGCAAGCACACATGGTTACTTGTTTTATAACTATGACTTAAAAACCGAATAAAACTCTCAAATTTTTAAAAATAATAATGGTTTTTATTTAAAATGTTAAATAAATAAAACAAAAATGAAAATAAATTAAAATTCATGAATTATTAAAGCGAATGTGAAGTTTAAGGTAAATTTGTGTGAAATGACAATGTATCCACTTTTGCACGTTAATCTTGATGTCACCTTGTAAAGTAATTTCACCATGTATCAGTCTCTATTGGTCCATAGCATACTGTGGTAAATCACAAATCTAGCTAGATAAAATAAATACAAAATGTCTGGCACATTTCTTCTGATCGTTTAATGAGCTTCTCAATACAATAGGTAACCGTAATTCATGTTTTGTTTTTTTTTTGTTTTTAGCTCTGATTAGAAAAAAATAAACTTGAAAGTCATTCAGATTCAGAAAGGAAATTTTTTAAGAATGGGTAAAAACTTCCAAAATACATCGCAAAGACGCCTTATTGACATTAATAGATATGGTCTTCAAGATATACCGGAAAACGTGAAAAGAAATGGATAAAAAGTGGTAGACATCGTGACCGTTTCTTAACATCAAATTCAGTTTGTCTTAAAAAGCCGTAGCTGTATAAAAATAATAATTTAATACATTTTAAATTAATACAATAAAAAATGTTTAAAACAGCATACACATTAATTACATATATAGCAAATAATGTGTTTTTCTTAAATCAATCTTAGTTGGGCTTACATGAAGTACGAATTCGAGCTTAACTCAATCCTATTTTTGGATTATATAAAGTACGAATTCGTGCCTAAATCTAGTTCAAAATCCTTGAAACAAACCGATTTTAGGATTACATCAAGTATGAATTCGAGTTTAAATGTAGTTCAAAATTCTTGAAACAAGCTCATTTTGAGATTAATTATTTTGGATTACATCAAGTACGAATTCGTGCTTAAATGTAGTTTATAATTCTTGAATCAAGCTTATTTAGGGATTAATTCAATGTCAGCCATTCTTAAGCAGAGCTAAAATTAAGATTTTTTGACTTGATGAATCCGTACTTGAATCAAGTATTTTGTACTCGGTATAAGAAAATCCGTACTTACCCTACTATTGACACCGCTACGGATTGATTTAAGTACGGATTACTCAATTTTTTTTATTGTATGTATTGCCTGAAAGTGTACAACCGAAAAGTTGTAAAAAAGCTGGATGAAAACCGAAAAACTTTGATGTCTGTAGTGAAAAATCGAGAAAAAGTAAGATATAAAGTCTTTTGGATTCTACTGACCATCGAGAAATTATTAAAGCTTCACTAGCAAGTGTTTCGCAAAATGGGAAAGCAAGCTTCAGCCAGACGTGTGTAAGACCTGTCGGAATTTGTAAGAGACTGTGCCTTTAGGGAGACTTTCTCCCAATTAAGCCTTATCTTCAATGGTTGATGTTAATTTGTCGAAACATTAATACGATGTTATTTGGCTAAAAAACCTTTTGCCATCCTACACTAATGTTCCAAAAGCTAAGAAAAAATGTTATCCAGCTGAAACAGAAATCACTGAGATGCATGCAAAAATTTAACTGCATTCATTAGGGAATCATACTATTGAAAGGCTTTGTTTGGCTCAAAAAGAGGTTTATATCGGTATTGATGAACTGAAGAATGATAAAAAATCGTCTTAATATTTTGATAAAATGGGGATGCGATGCGAAAATCACCTAAATCTCTTATAAACTTTATTATCAAATTGAAAGTCAAAACAAATATTTCACATATGTACGAACTTTCTGGTGATCGACCCATAATTAGTAATAGCACTCATATGAGAACTATGTACTTCCGAAAAACACATTAAATATCTTCTAAATATCGATATCGCACTGGCATATTTCACAGATCAATTATATGTAGCTAAATATTTTACTATTGGATTTTGTAAAGATCAGTCCATAATCGGCCATAACACCCATAAGAGGGCGGATCAAAAACTTCTTAGCCTAGAACAGAAAGCGCAGTATAAACAGAAAAAAGTGAAGTGTTTTGGAAACTTCCATCAGTGCTATGAACACGTGTTAAATTTCTTTACGATCTGACAACTTCTTCATATAGAAACAGGTGTTCAAAAAAGAGGCATCTGCAATTTTTTTACAATGGAAAAATTAGAATTTCTTGGTGTCATTAAATATTTAAATAAAAAAGTTTTATCGGGACAAGAAGACAACACGTTTTTTAGCAATGGTTAAAATCAACGAATTAATGTACGAGTTTGCTTGACTTTTACCAGTTCCCAAATCTAAAAAAAAAAAAATACGAGCTGGCAAGTGAAGATGCAATTACAGTTGTAAACCACTATTTTGAAGGCCTTGAGGAAACTTATTTTTATCAAGTGTAACTAAATGTATTGAAGTTTCAGGAGGATATATTGAAAAATAAAAATGTTTTTGAAAAACTAACTATTCTCTTTCTGTGCTTGGCTAGGAAGTTTCCGAACCGCCCTCTTGTTAACTCTTACTTGTTTTAATTAATTTAAGTTCCCACGTGACTTATTTATCTTTTGAGTTCCTATATGCCACTTATTTCCCAAATATGTAACTCTAACATTTGCTTTTTCAGTTCGTTCATGCGTATTAATTATGACGTCGATATAGAATAGTTATTAAGTCATTGACATAATTAAAGTTAATTTGTAACAATAATGATTTCATATGTGATGCTCAATAAATATTCTTCCCATAAAATAACAACTCTCATGGCAATGGAATAGTAACCCAACAAAAAGTTAAATTGAACATTCGGGAGAATATAACCATATGATAATCCACAAAAGTTAAAATTATATAAAAATCTTCCAATTAGGTTCAATACCCAAAGACACTTTAACACTCATATAAATTTTAAAAATACGTTCTCATCATAATGAAATTCATATGTAATCAATGAGCTGTACATAAGAATCCCAATAGATTTTTAAATGATCGGTCGCAACATTTTTATACCCACCACCAAAAAGATGACGGGTTTATTCAGTTATCATTTCGTTTGTAGCATATCGAAATATTGGCCGTTGAAACAAAAAGTATATACATATATTCTTTACAAATTTCTATTACGATCTAGCTACGATCTGTTTGACCGTCGGTTGAAGCCACGATAGAGCCATCGAAAAAAGAACTAAACAGGACAAAACTTTCGCAAAATATTTTGTTTTATCAGAAATGTTTGGTATTAAACATGAACCAAAATCATGGGCCAAACATTTAAAAAACCGCGATATTTTTCAATTGTTTTGCTATTGTCTGTAAATATATTGCAAATGGAATTTGGCATAAATCAATTCAGTTATAAAATAACAAGTTCTGTTAAAAATGTTATAAACAGGTCCACGGTTTCTCCCAGTTCCCATATAATTAATTGTTCTCTTGGAATATGGCTCTATGGTACATAAATGCCTATACTAAATTCAGCAAAAATAAATTTTTTATAAAAATAAATCATATGAATCGGTACAAGGTTCCGAAAATAACTTAAATACACATGAATCTCTTAAAAATACCGTTATCAACTTGAAATTCAACGTAAATAAGCTTCACATATAGTGGGGAACACAAATGAGTACATGTTAAGGTGGTTTTAGACAGTATTTATTTTGTAGTGTACTTGTCAGTTGTACGATACATATGAAATTGTGCATGTCTGTCATTGGTTTTTAGTTTCATGTGACATAATCTACAATAGAAGACAACAGCTGTTTTTGTTATGATTATTTTCGCGAGAACAAAAAAGTTCTTGCAAATATAGTTTGAAAAAAAAATGGATTAAAAGAACTTGCAGCATTATTGCAATAATAGCTTTTATAAAATATAAAAATAGAAAAATTAAGCAAGATTTAAAGAGAAAATGTACCCTATGGAAGCAAAAATCGTTATATTAAGTTAAGTAAAAATTAATATGTATAAATACGTTTTTCAAATAAAAAGTTTTATACAAATTAATTGTTTTGTTTAATACAATTTTTTTTAAATATAAATTTGCTGAATTAGAAACACTACGAGTATATTCTTGGCGCCATAAACAATTGACTTGCAAAACAGCTGGTTGCAGGCGCTTTGTCAGATGAAAATAGAACATGCTCTAATTGAAAATTTTACACTGTAAATGCAGGCTGATATTTCCAGAAGAATTTTTGTTTTTGTTTTTTGCTTTTACACGACGTGTATGCATTTTGCAGTGGAAAGTTTGACAAGCACACTGCAAAATACATACTGTCTAAAACCACCTTTAATACTTTGTGCACTTGTTTTTTTTTTTTTATTGTTTAACTAACAAAAACCTATTGAGTGAAATTTTCAAATTAAAAGTTTTAATGAATAAAAAATTTAGATTTTTTCTCAAAACCATCTAAGAGTCTACAGCAGCGTTGTCAACTTGGTGCGTTTGGCACCATTTTTAGTGTTTTTTTACATTTTTTGTGCGCTTTTTAATTTTTCCGCAAATGTAATGAAATCTATCTTTTTACTAATTTTTAATTGCGGTTTTTAATAATTCATTCTATATGATGAAAAAGGACCACATAAAATGTATTTTAATCAAATTCAGTCAAATTCGTTACATGACGATTACTGCTAAAGGAAATAAAAATTCTTGTATAGGCTGATGGTTTGGTCTACTAAAGTGTAGACGAACAAACAGGGTTAGAGTCCCAGTGGAGGCCTAACAAATTTTATTGAAAAAATTCATATAGAAATACTTAAAATAGCAAAGAAAAATAATTAAAAAAAGTACCAATGATGTACTGAAATTAGCCCTTCTTTACCAAATAGTACTTCAGTTCTGAATAGCATATTGTGAGTTAAATATTATGTGATTAAATGCTTATTTGATATTTATTAGCTCGTTTAAAAAAAGTCTTGTAATATTATTAGTTTTACTGTTAATCGTTAATATCTTTTTAAAAAATTAATTAAATAAACATTTTTAATAAAAAGAAATCCTAAACTTGGTGCGTTTTTTTTTAATGCACCGTTTTTTTATTATGGTGGTTTTTTACAATTTTAAAGTTGACAACGCTGGTCTACAGTAAAATACGCTCTTAGAACTATGATTACGTAAACAGTTCTTGCATTATATTTTAGTAATCGGTCTTAAATAATCAATTTTATTCTGAAGACTTTTTATGGTTTGCTGGTATTTACACAATCCAACAACAGTATGCATTTAATATTTGATTACAAAAGCTGGTTTTATTTATATTGCCTTTTCTTTTACTAATTTAACGATTACAACAATACGACAAATTAATTTGTGAATGATATCAATCGCATTAAAACCCTTCAAATATTTTACTCTGAACAGCACAACAATAATATGCATATAATTCGTGGATTTGATTACAATTCAATATTCGTTTATTCTACTTTTGCCCTTCAAACAATTTGAGAATATATACTCAATATGTGTCCACTTCCCACTCAACCAAATGTTCGAAAATTCTCCAATAATAAAAATAACGAATCTTTGCAATAGTAAACAAATTTTCAAAAATTTCAAGAATGAAGGTTTTTCAGTCACAAACTGAGCGCTAAGTAAACATTTTTCGAATCAGTTGCTATAGTCGTTGTCAAATGTTTGCAAGTGTAACGTTGCCTCCTGGTCATGTGGGAAATATAGCAGACAAGTGGTCATGTGAGTTAATAGTTGTGAGTTGTGGGTGTATGTTCTGTGAACTTGTGGCAGCCACAAAGTCAATATCTTTGTTTTTCTTTGGCCCAAGTATTCTTTTAAATGTGGGAGTAACATAATGTTTTGCGGGAAGAAGGTACTAATACAAACACTCTTAAAGCCTTGCATGTTTGTCTGTGACAAAATAAGAAACGGAATGAGCAAGTATGTATGTATGTATATTAGGGTGGCCCTTATTTTGCATTTGCTCCTTGTCATTTACAAAATGATAATATGAGTAAAATAAAATGTTGAAGAAGTATCAACATAAGAATACGTTTTGTATCGCACTTGCAAATAGTTGGCATATAATATTTGAGGAATATTTCATTCCCTAAAACCTCAAAATACGTTCGATGTGTTTTGAACTTAATTTAACGTCTTAACTGGCAGAAATAAATAAATATAAGTTTTGCGCTAACCATTGATAAAATATACCAATAGAGATGTCCTCATTAAAGTTCAGTTTGCAAACTCCTAAAGTTGTCAGAAGTGTGATCAATCGAATTTAACAAATATATTGAATATTCAATAACTTTTTTTTTAAGCACACACAAAACTGCGAAGCCTTTTGGCTTGTCTGCAGAAAACAACCAGAGTTTTTGGCTGGCACTGAATCCTCAGACTGATAATTCAGCACACTAACGGCTGGTCATTTGATTTCATCATTTCTTGGATAAAAAAAAACATTTCTAGGAACTCAGCTAATATATGTATTTACAGAGAACTAAGGTAGCGTTAGCGCAAATGTACAGACAAAAATTTTTAAATTTAATTGCAAGAAAAAAAAAAACGCCCCAGAATCGTGCATAAAATTTAACACATTTTATACAAGCCAGTTCTCTCATTAGCTTTTCTAATGTTCAAAATAACATATTTGTCTCAAGTTTAATGAATATATTTTAAAAAACTAACATTGAATTGAATTAGATAAACAATAAAAAACACTGTGAGACAAATGGTAGGGGTCAGTGATCATCCCGATGAAACATACGGGAATTATTATCGTTAAAAAGAAGTTATACGTGTCGCGGCGTTTCGCTGGTTCACGTCTAGGAATCGAGATATATCGATTTGAAGTTAGTAACTATCATATAGGGGAAATTGTCACATTTTTTTGACATAACTCGAGAACCATTAGTCCGATTTTGCTGAAAAAATTTATAATTATCTATAATTGTAATTAGTAATTACAATTCCTTTAATCTGTTCATACAATGTTTCGCCACATAAGCAACAGTTTCGCAGTTATTAATAAATATATGAAGAAAAATTAAATTTTTGTATTTTTAATTCATAAAAATCCAAAACGGTAAAAAAAAGTATCAAGTCCTATTACTTTCACGTAAAGTCGCATAACCTATGAACAAAATGAGACATAAATCATGAAAATCGATGAACGCCTTTCGCTTTTATTCACAATTAAGTAAAGATATGAATTTCAAAAATTTGCTCGAGATATGCACAAAATTCTTTTAAAAACCGGAGAAAAATTAACTTGTACATTTTGTGCATATCTCGAACAAATTTTTGAAATTTCGATATAACATTTCCCGTTGTTGTCATCCCATCCCGATTTTGACTGTCGCATAGTGAAATTAGTCCTAATGAGCATTAAAAATTCAAATTTGAATGGTGGTACCATGGTGTAACTATACAAGGTGAGTGCAGTAGCACAGCTGACTGACTTTGTTTATAATTTACTTATGTCAAATGTAATACTTTTTCAAGTGTTTTTGATAGTAGTACAATATTTTACACAAACAAAATGCCTGTTGTTTCTGTATTGTGTTGTATTTGTTGCCGATTTGCACTCACCTTGTATAATTACACCATGATGGTATCTATAATAGGTTCTAGCGTGGGTTCGCTTTGAAATTTGAGGAATTCGAACAAATTTGTTTTTAGTTAAAATTATAACAAATTTCAACCTTGAAGCATTACAAAAGGGATGCCAAACGGGATTCGGGTTTCATAAATATAAATTCCGGGATCCTGGGATTTTATAACCTCATAGCTTTTAATTTTAAATTTATTAAAAGTTTATAAACCATTTATAAACAAGTAAGAAAGTATAGTCGGTCAAGCCCGACCATATAATATCTCATAAATAACGGAGATATGAGCAAAAATCCGAGACAACCTCTGAAAATGTCATCAAAAAAACTATCAAACGAAGTATATTAATATAATATATGTATATATGTATGTATATAATATAATAATGCATCCACAACAAAGGTGAAGGGTATATAAGATTCGGCATAGCCGAATATAGCACTCGTACATGTTTGATATCTCTTTGAGCCTTAGTAAAAGGACAACATCAGCAGAGATTCATATCACTGAGACAAAGGACTTTGTCTGTTAATTTAACACTCTGTCACTGAGACAAATTGTTTAAGTAAAACAAATTCTACATCTGCTGATCTTTTAAATCAATTAAAGCTTTTTATATATAGGAATTTTCAAATTCCAAAAACCACCAAAAACATATTACACATCAAATAGTGCGTTCGGTTTGGCAAACCAAAATTAATTTGAATTATTTTACCTTAATTTCTTCAACATACTTAAATTCATGTTGATGACTTTGTAAAATCCCGGGATTTTCTAAAACAAATGCAAATTCACTAAATTAAAATTCCTAATTGCAAAACAAAAAGTGCAAAATCTGAGCCCTCTTAATATGTTGATATTAAAATAATATTGAAATACAATCATATTTCCTTTCCAGCTATCATTTTACGTTTAAAGTTCATTCATCTATTAAAAAATTTTTTAAGAGGACCGATCAAAAAAAAAAGAGAAAATTAAAATGAAAATGCAATAAAAATCTGCAATTAATGCCACACATTCAGCAAGCGAGAATAATGCCATTAATATTTAGTAATTTCAACTATAAAACTAATTGTTTTGAATACCAACACTCAGCTTTACAATTACTTAGCACATTGTAACAAAAATTTCAGCACATTAAAGATGTCTGCTGTTTAACGGCCCATTATATATTAGAAACAATTATTTTGTATGATCTCATTAATTATGAATGATTTACATTTTCAAGAGCTTATACCAAATAATAGTAATTAAATTTAATAAATTAATTCAAATAAAACAAGTAAGAAAGTATAGTCGGTCAAGCCCGACCATATAATACCCTACACCCAGTATATGAATAAAACAGTTTTTCAGAAATGGCCGTTATATGGAAGATATAACCTATTGTGGACCGATCATCCAAAAATTTGGTGTCATGATGTCTGTGAATATAAGTATTATGTTTTTAACTTTATCTCGATATAAATACTTTTAAACGATTTATGGAGCTTAAAGTGAATTCTTATATGTCGACTAATTATGCACAACATTGTACCGTATTATTTTTAGACATACGAAATATATTTTCGTTCAATATTATTTAGATACCAACATTTTTGAGCGAGTTATGCTCTTTAAAGTTATTTTCGGAAGTGAACCTTATATGGGAGCTACGAGTAATTATAGAACGATCATAATAAAATTGTACCGTATTATTTGTAGACATATGAAATATATTTTCGTTCAATATTATTTAGATACCAACATTTTTGAGCGAGTTATGCTCTTTAAAGTTATTTTCGGAAGTGGACCTTATATGGGAGCTACGAGGAATTATGGACAGATCTGCACATTGCGAGTTGGCTTTATTTACCACTCATTTGTGATGAAATTTGTTTGGATAGTTGCATAATTCAAATATTTATGATCAGTAAACCCCAATTTCGGGAGGACATTTGTATGGGGGCCGGGTGAAATAACAGACCGATTGCCATCAGTTTCAATCCCATCTATCCTTGGGGCGAAAAAATATCATATACCAAATTTAATCGAAATATCTTAAAAATTGCGACCTGTACTCTGCTCACAAGCTTTACATGGACAGCCAGCCAGACGGACGGACGGACATTGTTAAATCGACTCAGAAAGTGATTCTGGGTCGATTGGTATACTTTAAGGTGGGTGTTGGACGTTACAAACATCAGCACAAATCCAATATACCCTCCCCACTACGGTGGTATAGGCTATAATGAGAGCAATAAAAACAAAATTAACAGAAACCATAGAAAAATAATTAAAATTAAAATTAATAAATTTCTAAACAAAAATAAAATCATTATAAAGAAAACTTAAAACTAGAATTACCGGTTATAGTGTGCAATTCATATGCGCTCGCCTGAGGGTACAATTGAAATGTCCTTTTAACATTTGGCCAAGCCTGTAAATACAAAATTGAAATAATTAAAAACAATAATAATTATGTATGTATATAAATAATTACAATTACAATCACATTGAATTTTAATAATTATGTATGTATGTATAAACATTAATAAAATATTTTCTCTGTGGTTTCTCTCTAAGGACTTCATTTGTTCACACACAGAATGTATGTAAAATGATTGACGTATTACAAACTAAACGTATTAAAATGATATACAAATAATCATTCATATACTTCCACTTTCACAATTCATATGCGTATGGATTTACAAGTATTTAATCAAATATTGAAAGTAAATAGCATAATAAACATAATATTATGCCACTACTAGCGTTTATTTGTAATTAAGTCATGCATGAAACCCACATGAATGTCGCATCTGCCTCTTTTTTACTTGATGGTTCCATTTGTATTTTTCTTCATTGGTTTATAGTAACAATGATTATGAGTCTTTATTTCTGATATTATTGTAGAGCATAATAAAATGCGTAAAATCAAAGACATAAAGTGAACTTTAAATCCGTTTGGGAATATAGGATTACTTTGGTAGAAAATGTGATATGTAGAAACAAATTTGATTTCACTAAGTGTTCTTACTGTCTACGAACATACACTGGAGAAGGAATATACAGGAGAGGCTAAAAATGCAGGAATTCGATAGGTAAGAACTGCGAATCACGATCGAACTTATTGAACTGGATGTCTATATCAGTGGTGAGACCCGTTATTACTTATGTTTGCACTATCTGCTGCGAATCAATAAAAACTGGCTGCCATAGGAAATTGCTGGCAAAAGTTCGATGAAAATGTCTCTGAAGCCACAATAAGCGATGGACATCATCTTATATCTGATACCTATTTAGAAGTATGTCATGTGAATGGCTACTAGTGGTTTACTCAGGTTATACGAGTCAAATTTATTAAGGCCTATGAGAATAGGACATATGGTTTTCGGTCATGGATCAGCATTACATGGCAACGGAAATAAACTTCATCAGGCCTTCACAAATAGAGATTAAATGGATTAACTTCTCATTTTAAACGTTGTTTATTCGGTATTTATTGACGGATTGAAAACGAAAATAGACACAGGAATGCCATTCAGACTTCCCAATGAATGTAATGTCTGCGGAGATACAGGCAATTTAGAAAGTCATTGATCTAGTGGCTAGATAGATAGATTTCTATGTGGATAGTCAGGCGGCATTAAAGGCTCTGGGTAATCATATTATCAAAACGAAACTACTAAATGACTGTAAGCGAGCCCTAGTGCAGGGGCCAAATTACCGCATTCGTGATCGAATGAGCTATCGTATCGAAAAATGATTTCGATATCGAAATTATGATAAAATGCACTAAATTTCTAGCTCGATATCGAATGCCATAATCTCAAATAAGAAAATTACGACCAATTTTACACGATATCGAATGCGGTAATTTGGCCCCAGTACTTCGATATTTGTCTATGTTGGGTACCATGTCATTTAATATAGAAAGCTTGTCTGTTTGCAACGAGCTTCGGAACTATCCTTAAAAGTAATAGAAGCATCAGAGAAACCACCACTGAGCTATTACAACAGTAAAGTATTAGAGAAAGTCTTACTTTGAACCTGACCTGTGATAGGATAGTAGATAGGAGAGTAGACTGCTGGCCTTGTGGCCTAAATTTAATACTTCAAATATCAGGATTTTAATGAGCCTAAATGTAAGTAGTGTTAGAGTGGATATGATCACAGGTAATTTTGTAGTATGGCCAGGACCAGCACTCCGGACTTCTGCGAAATAAGCAGAAGTTCTTTAGGACAAAAGATAATTTCGGGATCATAAGGGACTTATAGTAGATAATTTTTGTAATTCTTAAATGGACAAATCTTTCAGTTTTCTCCTAATGATCTGCCCTAGGGTATTTTCTGGGATTAAATTATCTTATTTGAAATTTTTTTTTTTCGATTTTTCCTACTTATCTCTATAATACTTTTTATTCTTTCGACTAAATACTTCATTCAGTTACAAAAGATAGAAACAAAATAAAACTACACCTTTTTTTAAAAACGAAAGCTAAACATTTTTATGTAAATATTATAAATATTAGATATAAGATAAGTACTAAAAACACAATTGGATAAATATGGAAATATATTGCTGAATATTTGATTTCAATTTTTTATTATAATATTTCTTAATATGTTAATTTGTTTTCTGTATTTCAAGAACGCGACAAAAAAAAACTGCATTTAGCAAAATCTGCGAATTAAAACATAATGTTGTAAAACAAATTTTTTAAACTAAAATATAATAAAAAGGCTTTAGCATTCGTTTTTGTTTGCAACCTTTAGCATGATTTAACACGCGACATTTAGCATTAGCTCACCTAACTTCAAAAAAAGCTTTGTATTTATTAAGTATTTTACAATTAAAAGACCATAAATAATATTATATTGCATTGAATTCTTAAAAAAAATGTATACAAATTTAGTTGATCTATTATTAAAATAGATAAATTTTTACGCGTCGAAATAAAGTAAACAGTGGCATCATCCTTAAGCAAAAAAAAAAACGCTGTCATTCCAAGAGTAGTTATTTTTTCTTTGTTTGAAAGTTCAACGGCAAAGTACCTTTCAAAGTAATTGCTAGTTCAATAATTTATAATTAAAAAAGATTAAGTTGTGACGTTAAGTAGTGAAACATTTACAATGAGAGCATAAACACCAATTGAGACCCGGCAAATCCAAATATCGCTGTGAGAAATAGGTAAAATCGTTGCAAGGCATCACTGTGCAATATAAAAATTATAGACAAGTATACCAACCACAATAACGTAGAACATTTACGTGGTGCAAAACGACGAAAATTTCTGGAAAACCGGTACGGTTAGAATTTCTTTATATCAAAGAAAACCCAAACCGAACGTTTGATTTTCGCAAAAAAAAAATATATAAACGAACCTCAAATTTTTGGAATAATATTCTTTTCACCGATGAAAGTAAGTTTGAGATATTCAGAGTAAAAAACCCCAAAAAATATGGCGAACCATGAACGAAGCCTTTAGTAATAATTATGTTACAAAGACGATAAAGCATGGCGGCGGCTCAGTAACTGTTTGACGTTGTATGGTGGTATCAGGTGTCAGAAATCTTACATTTATAGAATCTATAATGAAAAAGAAAGATTATATCGATATTTTAAAAAACAATGTAGCCCCTACTGTGTAGTAATTAGAACTAGCGCAGAACTTTTTCTTATAACACGACAATGATCCTTAGCATACCTCCAAAATTGTGAAATAGTGGTTCCTTAATCATGATCCAAAAGCTTTAGATCATCCTCCGCAATCCCCAGACCTCAATCTAATTGAGCTCCTGTGGGAATACCGGGACAAAAAAATTAGGCAAATAAATACTTGCAAGGATAATCTAAAGTCAGTAATACAGAACGAATGAAATAAAATTTCGCCTGATTTCACTAAAAAAACTCATTGGTTCTATGTCTAGATGAATGTTAGCTGGGATCAAGGCAAAAGGACTACAATCAAAATATTAAATACAATGTTTTTCATAATGTTCCTATTTACATTATTTTGAAGGGAAAAATCTGGTAGTCTTCCGTTAAAATTGAATTATGCTTTTATGTTCCTTTAGTTACTAGTTTTTGTTTTGTTATTTTACTTACATACATACGTTACTTATGAATTATGCAATATATGTATGTATGTATGTATGTATTTTAAATTTGTACTTGTAGTATACATACAAATGTATATAACAAAACTTTTTTTAAACAGTATTATTTGTTAACTTTCTATTGAGGCTCGCAGTACGTATATTTGTCCTAGACTTTTACCCACTAGTCGAAAATGTTTAGATACTAACAAATTCCCAGTGGGAAAAATTGCAAGTGCTTCCATTTGCAGGCCTTAAAGAACACCTGTTTACACATTCTAAAAGATTTGATACTCATTCCACTATGGCTTCTCTCAGAAGGCATTCTAGAAGGCATTTCATACATATTTAAAATTGCTTTTCAAAAGAGTGTCAACAAATCATGATTATTCCTGATATATCGTCACTACAACAATAAACATTATATTGCTCACTTTGTTATAGTAAGAGTAATAAAAATTAATAAATAGAGCGCCTATAAATTTAGTACTATATGAAAATTTGTGGTGTAAAATACGCGTGAAACAGTAATTTATATACATGAAATTTTTTAAATTAATTTAAAATTAAAACTTTTTTTTATTTAAAACCCCCTTCTTTTGCTTTCCTCAATGAAATTATTAATTTGGCAGACCCTTCTATGAGGCATAAGTTGGTAGACCTTCCAACTGTCCTTCTCAAGTAGTCCTTCTAGCAGGCATAGAACCAGTAGCGAGTAGGCAAGGCCTTGACTAACAATAACACGCTATGTAAAATTGAAACGATTTGGCAATGCGACTGGAAGTCCTTGTGACTGCCAAAGAAGGCCTTCTAGAAGGCCGCTTTTCAGCACCTTTTTCCAGCTGGGTTTTATAATGCTATAAAAAATATTTACATTTGCAGACAAAGACTTGAGTTTATTGCACTCCAATACATTTAAATGCATTGTCATATGTATATACATATGTATGTATGTACTCGTGTACACAAAATATATCAAAATAGTACATAAGCATCCTTGTTGTATGTTTATGTACTACAATACATATATATTTTTAAGGATATTATTGACAATCGCTGTTACAGTTGTGTCACCAAGAGGACAATGCGTCACTTCGTGTTTACAATCTGTTTAAATTCATCACATTTCAATGACTTTTCTCTGAAAGGAATATTTCAACAAGCGCTTAATCCAAACACTTAAGTCAATAAATGTTCCAAGAGAACGAAACTCTTGCGAAACTTGTAGCACAAGGGTTATATTTACTTTGGTGAAGAATATTAGAAAAAACGAAAAAGTAATTAAAGTAAAAAAATAAAGAAACAAAAAAGGTTTAAATAAATTATTGTATTTTTTGATACATTACATTTTGTGCATAATTATTTGTTATCGTAAATTGTTGGGAATATAAAAAAACAAAAAAAATGAAAGGGACCTTTTCTTGTTGAATTGATTTTTAATGATGTTCACAATTAATATGGAGGCTTAATGCTGCAAATTTATTTAAATTAAACCAAAAAATAAGTTCAGCAGACTTTGTTTTCATTTGGCTAAATCTTTGTTTCGTAGAATATTTATACTCGTATAATATTAATTAATACAGTGCAGTGGTATTACGCACATATTAATATCTATTAAAAGTTCCTTCGTACCCATTGTTTTACAAAGTAAAGCTTCTGTCACATTTGGTAAATATTTACTCAAAAAAGCGTAACCACTTGTTTTAGCACAAATTTGTTTGACGTTGTTTACTCTTACAAGAGTTTTGCAAGATCCAACAGCATTAAATAAATTAAAACCAACTATTTGTTGCGCTTTGGCGTATAAAAAGTTTTTTAAATAAATAAACGAGTTCAAATGTACTTATGTTATTTAGTGTCTTTTTCGACAAATATTAGACAAATGTGACCGTACCTTTAGTCAATATTAAGTGAAAGTAAGTGAGGTTAATTCTTCATTTTTACATGATTTATAACACAACATCTTTATCATGATATACTTTTCTTCGAGATTTGAATTTTGTTAAATAGAAGACAGTTTGATGGACAAATAATAGAACTAAATATTAGGAATATCGATATTTAAAACACCTGTAAATAAAACCCTTTAAACCTGCCACAAAAGTGATAGGATGTGATACATTTTTTCTAATAGAACATTGTATTTAATAATTGAAAGTATAGTCGGTCAAGCCATATAATACCCTACACCTAATATATATGCAAACAGTTTTTCAGAAATGTGCGCTATATCAGAGATATGACCTATTACGATCAAAATTTAGTGGCTGACTTCTGAGCATAAAAAAATGTTTGTGTTAAATTTTGTATCGATATAAACTCATTAAAGAGATTTATACATGTCAAAGTGATTTTCGGAAGTGGGCCTTATGACAATGAGCTATGATTTATTTGTGTATATAAAAAATATATTAAAAATATATATGGGATATATGGTCAATTATGGGCCGATATGCAAAAAATTTGTAGATGTGATTAGGTTTCATGTACAACATATTTGTATGTAGCAAAATTTGTTTGAATATGTGCATAAATCAAAAATTTCTTAGTTCGAAAGGACATTTGTACTGAGGCTAGGTGAAATAATAGACCGATTTCAACCAATTTCAATCCCAAGCGTCCAAACTTCATCGAAATAGCTTGAAAATTGCGACCTGTACTTTGCAACAAGCTTTACATGGACAGCCAGTACTAATATTTATGGGCTTTACAAACATTAGCACAAATCCAATAAATCTTTACCATTATGGTCGTAAAGGATATAAATACGATTCAAATTCATCTAAAGAGCCTTGCGGCTGCAAATGTAGTCAATAATCTGTTGCACTAGACTTAATAAACTCAAAACTTTACACTAAAGATTGTCTGCATAAGTAATTTCTATTATTACTTTTACATCAGATCTGAATTTTTTAATTGTTTTCAGACTATTCCAATTATATTTCAGAAGTTTTTACTTTGTATTTAAATTGTATTTCTATTTGAATTTGCTGATAAGAAATATAATTGAAATATTCTGCAATTTTATAAGAAAATTCTAAAATTTAAGTGATGATACCGAAATGCAATTAGAAACTTCTGAAGTACTAAAAGCTCAATCTTATTTAGTGGAGTGGTCGTGTCAATAAGTAATCTAACCTAGATTTTGTAGCCCCTTAAATAAATGTATAATAGAGTTTCCAAAAAACCCGACAAAATAAAAAATGTCGGTTTCGGTTTTAAAAAATTTAAACCGGTTGTCTTCGGTTTTATTGGATTTCAGCTACTTTATTATGATATAATAGAAACAAAAAATATTTCATTAGATAATATTGTCATTTATTAAATTAGGTTTATTGCTAAACAAATTAGAAAATAATAATTTTCGGCAAATAAACAATTAGTTCTCAAAAAAAAACTCATTTTGCACAAGTGTGTCTTTTGAAATACACATGATATTATTGTGTATCATCTGTTAAACACTTTTTGCAAATTATCCAACACAAATTAAATCATAATAAATAATGAAGAAACTTATGAGCGAATGAGGAAAATATTCTAGTGTGAGTAATAGCTAAACAGCTTAAAGTAGGTCTATTGTTCCCAAACCACAAATCAGAGGTCCCAAATAGCTATCAACGTATGCGGACGTACGTCTCATGCTAAGACAAATGAAAAGAGACAAATGTTTAACACTACAATATGCTTCTATAACAATAAGCAAACCGTTTAGTCGGTGAATAGCAAGATAAGCCCTTTGCGATATTGGTTACAACTGAGCAGTAGAAAAATTAAAATCTGCATTTTCGATAAACAATTTTCAGGCACGGTTTAGGTTTGTCAGAGAGTATAGAAATTGGACAGTATAATGACTTGTCCAATGAATCCAAAGTTAAACATGGGCGTCTAACAGACTATATAATTTAAAGACACCATGTTAAGGAAAGAATAAAGCACGGTGGGCGGAACGGGTTACTTTACATGGTGTTACCTCGAACCACTGCAAACAATTGAATCGATAATGAGGAAAGAAGACTCTGTGTATTTTGCCAACTCATCTACCCGATTTTATACATAAGATCGTCTATTATGTGGATGAAGTTACTAGATAGTTATCCAAAGCACACTTCCAAAATTGTGAAAGAATGGCGAGCTGAATTTTCTATTGATGCAGTGGCCAGCAAAAAGTTTCAAACTCGTAAAGAGATATTTGGGACACTCTGAGTTAACTCCAACTTATTTACACGAGCTTTCACAGTTTTTGGGTGGTGAAAAATTGACAACATGCGGGTTATTTTCGTTGCGTTTGTCTTTTTCTTAGAATTTGATACTTTTAGTCTTGATTTATAAATTATATTGTTAAATATCAAACATAAAATTAATGACAAAAAACATTTTCTAATTTTCTTTATTAGTTTTATTTTTATGCAATAACAAGTACACAAAATACTAATATATACTTATTTGTGTTCCCTACTGTACTAATATATTTCTTTCAATGGGTTCAATGCCAAATCTTAAAAGCAAAATTTTTTAAATTATGGAAAAATGTTTGGTGAGTAATCCAACTACTACTAAGTTTAAAAATTGGCACTCGTTTGATTTTGAAACAAAAACAACTTAAATAACCACCCGTTTACACACATACGAGTAACAGTTCGAAAAACTCAATACACTCACATTTTTTTTTTTACTAATACACTCACATTTTTTCACTTGCAGAGCTACTCGCAGCTACCATTGCATAGGAAAAGTCAAATAAAAAAATAATGCTGCCATGTATATTTTCCAATGAATAGAAAGTGGATAATATAATATTTATAATTGAAATTTTCGTTTGTTTTATGAGTGATTGTAAACAAATTTCTTTCAAATAATATTGATAAACAAAATGTTTTCATTTTGGAGAATAAATATCATTAAAATCATAATAATTATTGTTAATGAAAGTTTTCCCACATGAAAAATTTTTATGTGATCAACTCGGCAACTCTATTTTTCAATCAAAACAAAAATGGAAGTAAAATTAAATTTAAAAAATATCGTTCCCATCCTCTTCTGTGGAATATGAGTGATAAAGCATATCGGAGGAACGATTTGAAAAGCAAGGCCTTCGAAGCAATTGCAAATCAAATGGAGCTGCCGTTTAAAGTTTTCGCTTTGACTACATTTTGAAAATGAACTCTTACTGTCCTGTGTAAACAGTAATGCTAATTGCAATTGATTCGAGTTTTTTGAATAAGTTTTCGTATATAATACGTACACGGCACTCTCATGCGAATACTAGCATGTGTAATTGCGGGGTAAACTAAAAACGTTGTCACTATTTAACCCCTGCTTAATATTCTTGTCTTTATTTTTAAATATTATTAATCATGAAAAAACTGATTAAAAAAACAAGTACATACATATGTACATACATACATATCGCACCCTATTTACAAAAGTGGCACAACTCAAAATACTAAAATTTTTAGGAGAGACAAAAAAGTTCATCGTACACAAGCAATACACTTAACATAAATATAGATAAATTTTGTATTTTTCCAGTTAAAGAAGATAGTGATGTGAAAGAAATTTTTGCAGTCTGAATTAATTTATGGAATAAAATCAATTTTTAAAATTTTGAGTTGTGACACTTTTGTAATTAGGGTGCGATATGTATGTATATCAGATTTTATTTATAATTACTCGTGCGGGGAATTGCTTGAGCTAGAACATAATGAATATTACCCCAGAATACATATACAAATTCTGTATAACTTTTATCCTTTTTAATTTCACAATAATTATCTTACAACACATCTTTCTGTTTCGCAAATAAAGATGTTATTTTCTTTTATTTTATTTTCTTGCAAGTAAAATAGCATTTTCTTGCCATGGTTACTTTGTATCATGTCCTTTGTTCTTTAAAGAAATGGTCATTGAAATCTACAGTTTTTCCTCTATTTTATTCAAATATTATTAACGAGTTTATTTATCATAATAAAGTTTTTAATTATTCATGACCAAGTAAGTTGTGGCTTGCTTTGCTTTGACTTTTTTGTGTTTTCTGTTCATCTTAACAACTTCTTAAATACTTATAGTAGTCGTGATTTTGAGATGCTTAGAAAGATGATTTTTCAATTTAATGTGAAATTGTTATATGAAATGAAATTACACCTAATTCTATTTCTACACGGTAATTGGTTCCAGGAAAACCCCGTGTAAAAAAAAACGTATAAAAAAGACATTAATCGCATGCGAAATAGGTGATTGGTTTCTAATCTCCAAAACAATAGGTTTTTTTAGTGACAAACAAGGATTTTTTAAGAACAACTATTCAGGATTATAATATTAAATCACATACATATGTAGGTACAAAAAAAAGTCAAAAATATTTTCATGATAATATGATGATTGTCTACCTATAGAATACACCATTTCCTATTGAAATACTGTTTTATTTTATATTTTATATTTTCTTATACGTTTATTTATTACTATTATTCTTATAATTATCTATGTACTAAATTAAAACTAAACAATAAGAAATTAATTTATGTTTTTAAAACAACGTCGAGGTTTGCCTTTGTGGGTCACACCGCAGTAGATATAACGATGTCGTACGGTTAAAATCATGGGACTTAATTTGCGAGTTTTCTGGACTGTCTGTAAAAATGTAAGTGATATTAAAAGAGTTTTTAAATTATTTGTTCGAATTTCGAAATTCGAATGAAATACATATATTTCATAATTATAACCATGAAAGCAATACAATTTTTAAAATGTTTGTTTTTTTTATGATTTTAATTATATTTTTAACAAATACTGTGGACTTCAGCAGTTATCACTATTATTAAATTGTGGTAAGTTCTTCAGCTTAATCTAGATAACACGCTTTTTCTTTTCACTGTATCTATTGTTTTGATTTATTTCGGTGGCTCACCTGTGATCGTCTATTAATTTTAACAAATTCCGTATTGATTGTATTGCCTTGAGTCGCGATCACAATTAACAGGAAGCATGTTAATATTATTAAGATTTTCACTAAATCCATTATTATTTAGGTTTCCGTTCTCTTCTTTCGATTCAATTTGCTTTAGTGTTTTTGTAAAACCGAAGACAAACAACAACTACTGATCCATAAAGTTTTAAAGACAGCCTTCAACTGAACTGATAAGCAAGCAACACTTTGCAACTGCAACTTTATATGATGCGATACAAAGTGAAAAATAATTATTTTCAATCTCTCTTTTTTTTTATTTAACTTTATTTTAGTTCATCTTCTAGAATTATTTAAAAAAAACATTTTCAACTGTAAACAAAAAACATATCAGTTTTATGAATGAACAAGCAAATCAACATGTTGACAACATTAATGAAACGGCAAGTAATCTTGAATTAGGAGCAACAGTTTTATATGGGTTCAATGGAAAACATTTTGCAAAAATAAAAATTTATTTGGCTTTGCAAGAGCTACGCAGTGGCACAAAGGGGGTTTGCAAAAAGAACTTTGTTTTTTAAATAAAATTAAATACAGAATTTTTGTTTAAATCATCAAAATTTGGTTACAAACTCAATGTTTGAACTCCCGCATATTCTCACATTAGTAAAAACATTATTCAGACTTGGCTGAATGCAAGTACTTCTACGAAATCTTCTTGACTTTTTTATAGTTTTGCCTACTGTAAAAACTCGTATTAACTAAAATAGCAGGACTAACGATTTTAGTAATAGTGTATAATTTGTTTAATAATTAACGTCAAAAATTCATACGAAAACTTCGTAAATTTTTAATGTATTTAATTTTAAATATATTGAGTCAGCACTTAGCACACTGAGTAACAGGAGCATATCCTGTGGACTAAGTGTGAATCCTGTAAAAACGGAACTTGTACTCTTCACAAGGTGGTAAAAAATTGATAAATTTATTCCACCGAAATTAAATGGTATTAGAATTAAAGTTTGCGGAAAGTGCTAAATACTTGGGCATTATTCTAGATAGAAAATTATCCCGGACTATGAACATACAGAACAGGATTAATAAAGCCTATGTGGCAATATACTCATGCAAAAAGGCAATTGGAACCAACTGGGGAATTAACTCCAAAGGTATTGGCATGTACTTAAGAATTACTCACACAGAAATGCCGTTGGACGTGTACTAAGGAACTGTGCCATCCTGATTACAGATGCGGTAAGAGCAACGCCATAAAAAGCACTGTTTACTGGCTACCAGTGGATTTGATGGCAACTCAACTCAATTCGCTCTCAACTCTGCTGTGAGGCTAAAAGCTGGTAACTCATGGTTTCAAAACGACTACGGTCACTCTGCATACCGAAACCATTTTTCGATATGCGATTCTCCACATGTATCCCGAATAGGTTCATGGGTTGATGGACTCTGTCCTCCAATGGAGTAATAAGGATTTCTAGGATAACGCTAACATGGGTCCCTAGACATAGCTCAATACAGGGTAACTATATTGCTGATGATCTAGCCAGGAAAGGTACTATGTTGACTGATGCGGCGATTGATCCCTTTATTGGCATCGCCATTAAAAGTCTAAAATTACTTGTTCAGACTTGCTCAGATAAAGTGATCGAACGAAAACACTTGCACTACTGCGAGGTCCACCTAGCATGTATTTGATGTGGGAAGAACGAATTCACTGCTTAGTTTTCGTCAAAACTTAATAAGGCACACTCCAGAAGACTAGGTCTACAGTATAACGATTACTGTAGAACTGTAACGAGGAGGAAGATGAAACAATCATTCATTTTATCATTTGGCCATATTTTGTGATGATCGGTCCATAATTAGTCATAGATCCCATATAAGGCCACTTTCCAACCCTAAATCTCTTAATAACGTTAGTACCCAAATAAAATTGAATACAAATAAATATTAAATAAACAAGAAATCATGACAACTAATTTTATAACGATCGATCCATCGGTTCCTTTCGAAAATCACTTTAACATTTATAAGTATTTTGTAAGTGTTCGGTCAATAATAGTTCATAGCTCCTATATAGAGTCCATTTCAGAAAATCTGTTTTTGAACATATACTGAGTGTAGAGTATTATATGGTTGGGCTTGACCGACTATACTGTCTTACTTGATTTTAAAATATAATGAAATAAAATATTAAATTTCTCTATTTTTCAACTTAATAAATGACATCTTTATAGGAATAAAATAGGACAAATATCTTGTCATTATTTTAGAATTTCAGTTCTATTTTTGTTCGTTTTTTTAGTTATTGTAAACCTGACTTAAAATTTAGATTTCGGTATACCTTTTATATAAAGTACAGTGTACTCTCTCTTAAAAGGACACCTAAGGGACTGACGACTTTGTGCGCTTATGAGAAGTGTCTTTTTATCAGAGAAATACAAAAAGAGTAATCAATAATCTGTAATATTGTACACATGTAAATATATTTATCTTTAAACACTTTTATTTCCAAAACGAAAACATACATATAAAGATAAGACAAAATAAACAGAATTTTCATTTATGTTCTTGCGAAAAACGAAAAAACATTTAAAAATAAGGCAAAGTAAACAAAATATTCATTAATATTTTTGCGAATAAAAATGAAAAAGCTTGAATAACCAGATATTCAACTGGAATTAAAAAAAGTCCGAAATATTAGCTGGGCGAATTTTTCCTTTAATTTCAATATCTTGAAAACGCAGTTGAAGATCAGTCAGCATTTTAATACTTTCAAGGTCGCTGTGATATAAAGAAAACCTTTTAAGGTTTCTTATGACTAAATAAGCCTCTTTATAAGAAGTTAACTTGTCTTCAATTTCATTTTCTAGCTCATCTTCAGACGAGCTTTCCACCATTCCTTCGGAATCTATTAACATTTCAGTACTAGTGTTTTCCACATCTTCATCATTATTAACTATGTCATTATCTAAATTGATATAATCTTCGACGTCAACTTGTATCTGGCTCTGAACTCGATTTACGATACCGGAGAACTGAGCAAGCGCTGATAGTGGAAGCTCATCTTTTGCAGACCAACAGCCATCATTATTTGGGCTATAATTTTCTCTAAAACCAGCTTTTCTGAAGCAATTTTTCACTGTCAAACTGTCCGGTTATGGGGACATAAAATGTCATTCATCGTTGAAAAAAGTGTCCGCATTCTGTTATGGGATCCCTTACAATTTTTTTGCTACTGAAAAAAGTGTCCGTATATGGGAGGTGCCCGCTTATGGGAGGTGTCCTTTAGGAGAGAGTACACTGTATATGAGATATATCCAAAAATAATTATGGATGTGTTTGTTCATATCTCAGCTATTTGTTGATCGATATCAATATTTTCGAAAATACGTCTATTACATATATTGGCACAAGATATTTGACAGGTTCGGAATTATGATTTAAACCGATAAAGGGCCATGATTACATCAACTTTTCTTTATATGGAAATGCTGTAATAACAATGAGCACTATATTAAATCGGGCATTTTGAAAATTAATTTATTTATTTTAGAATCAAAATAATCATGCCAAATGATATTAATTAAACAAATTAATTATACGAGTACAAAAAAAAATAAATTTGCTTAATGTTTTCTAAAACAAATTCATTTATTAAAATTTTTTAATCATAATTTCCAACTACATTTACAATAATCTATCGCTAGAGCAGGGTATCGGCTTGCCATTGTGTTTAAAACCACAATTCTTGTCACTTCTGCGGGGTGCTTGGGCTATGAAGTAAACTAATTCCGATGAGGTATCCTTCAAAAACAATAAGTATTTTATTTAAAAAAAAAAATATATTGTTATTATGATTACAAGTTGCTCAAGTACTTGTCAGATTTACTAAATTTAAACTAAATTAATTAGACTATAGCCAATTGTAAAATAAATTTGAGTTCTGGAATATGTCTTATAAATCTGACTATTACTTGAACAAATTTATTATTTCATCATCATATTTACATTGAAATCATGGGATGCATTTGTGTCCAAAATTTCCTCATTGGCCAACGAATACTTTAATAAAATATAAATAAATATAAATAATTTCACATTAAATAAATACATTGTCTTTGTTCTGTCTTTCAGTTTAATAACAATTAACGTTTTTTTTTTCGTTTTCTTTTTCAAAACTGTTACTTGACACCGGAAATATTAACACTTTAATAATTTTCCATTGTGCTTGTAACCACAATTGGCTGCTTGACGTGGAGGCGGTATAAATATTGATTTATTGCGTCGACGATTCTGTTTAAGAGATATTTTTTTTTAAATTAGTTTAAATAATTTATTTAATTTTTTTTTTTTTTTTTTAATTGGAAGTTACTCACTTCTTGCGGATTTGTGTTTGATTCAATATTCAATGTTTCATTGAAATTTGTATTTAATTGTGTTGTGTTTGTTATATGGTTATTGTTGTTGCTACTATTATTATAATGTTTATTGATATTATTGTTGTTGTAATCTAGTTCATTGGCTTTTAACAATGCGCAAATTATTAATATTATTAAAATTTTTATAAACATTTGTTGATCTCTTACGAAGCGTATAAATCCAACTGATTGCACTAATTTCTTCTTACACTTGTCGTATTTTCAATTCTCGACTGATAAGACGCGCGAGCTGCTTAATTATTGTGTCATTATGAAATGAAATTAAGTTGAATTTTATTTTTATTTTTCCATAGTTGTTGGCATAGGCTGTAGTGATTGTTATAAAAATTGCGTTTGAAAATTTCATAAAAAAAAATGTCCAGAAATATTTAATTGATTCAGTTTGGTGGTGGGGGGGTAAAAACTTGAATTAAATTTTTACTTTTAACACTGATTGTTTGAAAATATAAAAGCTTTCAAAATTATATACATACATATACATGAGTATTACATGAGCGGAACAATTTAGTATACCAGATATTTGATGTAGTGTGTATTTTACAGTTGATAATAATTTAACTATCAGTACTGTCTGTTGTTGTTGCATTTCCTTTTCAATTTTTAACAATAACAATTCTTAACAAAATTATAAAATAAGCTTGTAATTGTAATTGGTTCAGATTTGTACATTTTGAAATATTTGCATGAAATAAAAGAAACTGTTTTAAAATATTGCAATTACACCTAATTTTGTTTTTACGCGATAGATACGTTCCTCGAAAAAATCGCATAAAAAACTCACGTGGAAAAAAATAGAGTATCCATATTAAATGAGGGAATTGGTTCCATGTATGAAATATAAGTTAAATTTTTTTATTGTTTTATTTTTGTTTTTTTTTTGTTTTTTTTTTTGTTTTATTTTACAAAAATGAAAAATAATGAGATCATTTTATAACATTTTTTAAAAATAACTTATATTGAGCTCCAATTGAGTTGAACTAAAATAGTAATTTAGTTCTTTTCCATTTTTCTATTTCCTGAAGGGGGTTAGGTCAAGTACAAGACCTTTTAAGTCTTTTGATTTCATCGCTATCATCTAAAAGTTTAATCGCTCATATATTGGAATAATTAATGGGTCTATTTAGGTATCTCTCACTGAACTTGGTAATTTCATTTTTGATTGTTGGAATTTGTAGATCTTTTGTAGAATACCATATGTCCAAATCGGTTTAAGGATTGATTTATATAATAGGATACATTACATACATTTTTCTTGTTATACCCTTCACCTTCATGAGAAGGGTATATATAAATTTGTCATTCCGTTTGTAATTTCCACAATATAATTTTCCGACCCTATAAAGTATATATATTCTGGATCCTTATAGATAGCGGAGTCTAGTAAGACATGTCCGTCTGTCTGTCTGTTGAAATCAATTTTCTGAAGTCCCCAGATATCTTCGGGATCAAAATCTTCAATAATTCTGTCAGACATACTTTCGAGAAGTTTGCTTTTTAAAATCAGCAAAATCCGTCCATACATAAAGGAGATATATGAGCAAAAATCCGAGACAACCTCTGAAAATTTCATCAAACAAAATATCAAGCAAATTCATCAACAGATGACGTGTTTATCGACATACAACTTGTTTAGCATTTTCATCAACAGATGGCGTGTTTATCAACATACAACTTATTTGTGTACATTTAAATAAATAAAGACTCGTTATATTTTCTTTAAACTACTTGACGCTTTTATTTTGCAATTAAAAAGAATCCGGTTTATTTAAAGGAAACAAACCACCGTTTTTAAAATGTAAAAACGTCATAATATAATATATATATATATGTATGCATACAATATAATTATGCATCCACAACAAAGATAAAGGGTATATAAGATCCGGTATAGCCGAATATAGCACTCTTACTTCTTTTTATATTAAGTTCTAGTCGTTTCATTTTAACATGTTATTTCCATGTCAGTCTTCGATCAAGAAGAAGGCCTAAGTATTTCACATTATTGTTTCTTGGTATATTTGTGCCGTTTAAATATACTGGCGAGCAATAATTTTTCCTTGGTGTAAATGTGAAATGAAGAGATTTTGTGTTATTTACTTTTATATTCCATTTCTGTAGCCAATCTTGAAGAAGATTCATTTTATTTTGTACCAACTCAGAAGCCATGACTGGCGACTCATTTGTAGCTAATATTGCAGTATCGTCCGCATACGTAGCAAAGGTTAAGTCATTCATTATAGGCATATCTGCTATAAAAATGGTATAAAATACTGGTCCCAGCACACTTCCTTGTGGAGTACCTGTGTTTATGTCACCAAAATCTGAAAAATTTTCCCGCTGACTTTTTCCTCTTCCCAAAACTGAAGACCACGATGAAAGGCAAGCGTTTTGTCTACGATTGAGGAGATAAACAGATAATCGAAACAGGAGCTGTTGGCGATACCAAAAAGCGCGTTTCAAAAGTGTTTCGAGGATTAGAAAAAAAGCTGTGATAAGTGTATTAAATCTGAGGGGGATTACTTTGAAGGGGACAAGATAGTTATTGATGAATAAATAAATACTTTTTGAAAAAATGGTTATTTTTTGATCAAACCTCGTAGATATATGTAATACAAATAAGAGAGTAACAAGAATTGCTACTTCAATCAAGTTTGTACTTGTCTTATTTTCCCCTCACCACGATGTCTAAAACATAATCAGCTAAGCTTAAAGAATTGCTCCGTGTAAATTGGGACATACTAATCAAATAACAGTTTGCAATACAAAATTCTAGCCTTAAGAAGTGCAAGGAACGAACTCGGCCAAACAGTTTGGTACTTTTTAAAAATAAGTTCGCTTTCACACTCTTCAATTCTGACTCGTCGTAAATTTTCTTATTTTCTTTTCTTTCATGCATGTTGATTTGCATTAAAAGAAAACGAAAATTGAATTGAGGTATGAATGAAGTGGCAAGTTCCAAAGAGAATTGAACAAAAACTGCTCAGCTAAAACTGAAGAGTGTGAAACAGGACTAATAAAAGTGAAATGATATGTCCCCTCTTCAAATATTACTAGCCCTATATTGCGTTTAAAACAATTGACACAAATTTCTAGCAGGGATCATCTAATGTTACTTTTCGTTGGGGAAAATTAACTTTTGTTCTTTCTGACGGCGTTTTTGTGTGTTTAAACTAATGAAACTAAACAAATTTGGCACATAATAACTTTATAAAACGAAGTTTGTCACAAATTCTCAAAACATTTTTCTGTAGCAGTCTAATACATATTAACTGATGTGTAACTATCTGAATTTAACAATAGTGTTACTTGTAATTTACATTTTTAATACTTCAGCAAGCCACATAAATGCAATGAAAAGAGTTTTATTATTATGCCTTTATTATTTTTTTAATAAATATCTTTACAAGTAAAAAAAGTTTCTTTTATGTTAAAATTTCTGCTATTTTGAAGAACTGAGCAAATAATTATTAAATTGATTTTGCTATCAAAAGCAAAATACACACATTTATTAGGCAAATATTAGGCTTCTGTGAGTATTTTTGTGTGGGATACCTAACATTGTGTAAGCAATAAAGCCGCTTAAAGGCTTGTCAAAGAGACAAGCAACAAAAAAAGTAACGAAATTTTTTTTTTGTTAAATTATTTAAATATAAAAAAACAGCCAACTAGTTTTTCTACATAAAAAAAAAATTGTTTTATAAGAGAAATGCATGCAGCAAAATCATACTTGTGTTCGATTTGGTTTTAGTTTTGGCGAGTATGTAGAAAATGTATGTTAGAGGACTCCATTTCACAAACATCCAACATTTTTAGACTAATGGAAACCGTGATGCATTTAAAGTTGTCAAAGTAAAAACAGTTGTCATAATAAATGTCATACAATTCATGAACAGTTACACGTCCATATGGTTTTTATTTATTCTCTAATCCGTTTAAGAAAAAAAACGTATACGCAATGTTGCTTGTGTTAGAGATTAATACATATCACTCATACGTCAGACGCAATGTTGCTTGTGTTAGAAATTAATAAATATCACTCATACGTCATACTCATAACAGGTCATTAGCTAAGATTTTCGTTATCTAGTTGTTGCTTTTTAGTTTTTGTTTATTCTTTTGTTTTTTTTTGTTAGAATACACAACAACAAAATATTACACAATTTCAACAAACAAATAAAGAAATTCAAATAAAATTCATAACTTTGTTTGCTGAAAATGATAAATGACTTTTGATACATAGAAAGTAATATTTGTGTTCAACAAATACAACAAGGCTTATCTTTTTAAAACACCTTAAACTATTGTTAAATTTATCTATTGAAATTACACAAAAGACTACATATACATTGAAATGTATATTAAACAACCTTAATATACACAAGTAAAAAAGCCGGACATTATATACCCACCATCACTAATATATTGTAATACAGGCACAGATCTGCATTAGTGTATTTTGTATAAAAACATTTATGTGGTTCAGTCGATTTGGTTAATTTTAGTGGTACATTTCGATTCTAGAATCGTTTAAATCCTTATAGTCCTGTTGCTCCTAAAGCCAACATTTCGATGTGTTGCAAATGGGATGACAAGCTTAATATACCCTCCGTCCTTTTGGTAATGGTTACAAAAATAAACACTATAGTTACAACACTTTGAAGTACACGTGTTTACATGTAAATACATTACAGCCCACTTGTATTGCAACCGTTTCGTATTTTTTTTTTATTTGTACTATGTATATACACAGAATTTAATATTAATTACTAAACACTTTTTTAATACTGACAAATTTCAAATAGCTTTTAATGCTTATTTTTAAATTCATCACAGCCTTGATTTTAAATTCTGTAGAAAATTTGTACTGCAGTTAAAAAAACAAAAAAAAAAACAAGATAAATTCAATAGTATTTTCGAATTTAATTTTTGTCTTAATTTCATGAAAACTTTAAAAGAAATTAAGTTTTTATAGCGTATTGTTTACAGGCAGTGAATTGTCATGTTCGATAAAAATTTTTTTAAATTGTTTACATATTTTTAAAAAAGAAACAAAGAAATTGTAACAAAAGCAATGCAAGAGCATTTGCACAAGATTGTGAATTGCGCTAATGTTAATAGGATGCGAGATAAATAAAATGTAATTTTTCTTACAAATATAGCACTTATATTTGTAAGAAAAATTTGTAAAAAAACCGGAAAGAAATCGCCATGTCGCCAAGTGGAAATTTATGTCGCCATAAGCACTAAAAATCGCCATATCTGACAGCCCTGGCCCTGTTTGCACTATTTTATTTTTTTACAATAGCGCCATGTTCTAGTAATTTCTGGCGGCATCCAGAAAATACAATCGAAAGTTCTTTTCTATGGTCTTTAAAACTTAATGTTGAAATACTGCGTGTTAATAACAACGTGTTATCAACAATGTTTGTAAATTGAACTACAATTCTGTAACAATAGTTTTAAATATAGGTACAATGATTCCATACGCTGAGAACGCATTGTGAAGAGTTGCTCAGTGTTGAAATGTCTAGCCCAATGTTCAGGTCTCAATCCAATTGAGAACTCATGGCGCGATGTGGAGCAGTAAGACCCAAGAATTCGGCCGACTTGTGTGAAGAAAATCTGAAATGCTTGACACGCAATTTCAAAGGAGCGCTGCATGGCTCTGGTGGAGAGTATGACTAGGAGATGTGTAGCTGTTATTATATACAAAGGATATTCTTTTAAATATTAATTGGGCAAATTAATAAAACAAAAAGTAGAGTGGCGTGATCTTAGGGTAACAAGAAACACGTTTGAAAAATAAAAGGTTTTAAAAAACAACAAACAGCAGAAAATATTTGTTTTAATTGCCAACAGATGCCAAGTGTGCTAACATGGTGTTCACCACTGGCATCGTAGAGTCGTAAATCGAGAATATGTTGGCTAAATATTGGCAGAATCACAATTACGTTTTATTTGATATTTGGCCACTGTAAATAATACCAATCAAAATGTTTGAAATAAATATCTGATGTTGAAAATGTTATTGCGGAAAGTAATATTGAGGATTATATAACATTGCCTATAAAAAATTTGATTTTGTTATTAAAGTTATTATTAAAGATAAATTTAGACGAAACGATTTTACGTCGACTTGAGAGAAAAACTTAATATCTTAATTTATTTAAAAAAGATTCAATTATTCGAATTAGTTTGAATACTTTTCATTTTATACCATTTATTATTTGTCCTAACTTTATTTAATTGGAAACAATTTGATTTAAGTATTATATATTACATTTATTTTACTTTCGTGATAAAAAAGATGCACTAAAAATAAAAAAAAAATATATTTTTAATGCGCTTACGTGTACTTACATACAAATAAATTATTTAAATTGCCACAAGAGTTTATTGTGTGCAACTTTTCTATAAATTTATACCACCACACAACATTACAAACTTTGCACTAAGCACTTTGCACTGCTACTACTCTCACTTGTATTATGATGAATGTGTAACAACTCCACTTTATACTCGTATGAATTATTAGTTAAAAAAAAAACTTATATTTCGTTTTACTACTCTGTTTGCTAACACAGTGCTACAAAGTGAAATAATAACTGCATTATCTACGAGGTCTGATCAAAAAATAACCATTATTTTAAATTTTTTCAAAAAGTATTTATTTATTCATCAATAACTATCTTGTCCCCTTCAAAATAATCCGCCTCAGATATAATACACTTATGACAGCATTTTTCCCAACCTCGAAACACTTCTGAAATGAGCTTTTTGGTATCGCCAACAGCTCCTGTTACGATTTGTCTTTTATCCGCTCAATAGTAGCAAAACGCTTTCCTTTCATCGGTGTCTTCAGTTTTGGGAAGAGGAAAAAGTGAGCGGGGGCCAAGTGCGGTGAATACGGTGGTTAAGGAATGATAACGGTTTTGTTTTTGGCCAAAAACTCACGCACAAGCATCGATGTGTGAGCTGGTGCGTTATCATGGTGCAAAATCCATGATTGGTTTTTCCACAATTCTGTGCGTTTCTGACGAATTGCTTCGCGCAAACGGCGCATAACTTCAAGGTAGTATTCCTTATTGACCGTACGACCTTGTGTCAAGAATTCATGATGCACCACGCCATTGCAGTCGAAGAAAACAGTGAGAAAATCCTTCACATTTAACCGAACTTGGCGCTCTTTCAAGGTAGTATTCCTTATTGACCGTACGACCTTGTGGCAAGAATTCGTGATGCACCACGCCATTACAGTCGAAGAAAACAGTGAGAAAATCCTTCACATTTGACCGAACTTGGCGTGCTTTTTTCGGTCTTGGCTCTTCTGGACGTTTCCATTGGAATGATTGGGCTTTGATTCCAATGTCATAGCCGTACACCCATGATTCGTCACCAGTTATGACCTTTTTGAGGAAATCTGGATCGTTGTTGACGATTTTCAACAAAATTTAGCAATTTTGAAACAATCTTCGCTGCCGCACGTTTCATGCCTAAAACATCCGTAAAAATTGCATGGCATGAGCTGAACGATATGCCAACATCATCAGCAACCTCTTTGATAGAGATTCGACGATTATCCAAAATCATTTTCTTCACTGCTTCAATGTTTTCATCGGTTGTTGTCCTAGTCGCCCGATCATCGTCTCAGCCTTCCTTAAACTGGTTATACTACAATTGAACTTGTGTTCTGCTCATAGTAGACTCACCAAACGCCACAGTCAACATTTCAAATGTCCTTGCGCATTTAATTTCAGTTTTTACACAAAACTTAATACAGTTCCACTGAACCATTTTTTTCGAATAGTAAAAAATCGAAGAGCACACCAAAACACGACTAACCGTTTTATCTGTCAAAAACAAACTGACAATCCAAAATGGCTGATATTACCAACATATAAGTATAACAGACGTGTGTACCAACATAACAGAACAAAAATGCGAAAATCAAATATACGTAACTCATGAAATTTGAAAATAACGGTAATTTTTTGATCAGACCTCGTATGTTGGCTATGCAAAATTCTGGGTTAATTTTCGAAATTTAAAAAAAAATTCATACGCAAATATTCATGTAGGCTTTAGCCAACAAACTAGTAGTTACTTGCAAGCTTTTTCTACTGCAGCACAGTGTATTACTTCTTTAGCTACAATTAATTTGCCCACAAACATCTGCATTAAAACTAAAGGCACAACTTGGGCTGATTGCTGCTGAGTGTATGTGCGGCAAAATTACAGGAATTTAAAGTCCTACTTGTGGTTTGATAAACGACATGCAATTCAGGCATAAAATTGTGTTTCAGAAGTTTCTAATACAAATTACAACGAGTAGCAACCAACTTTATGATTTAAATATGCACAAAATGCTACGAGTAATAAAGAAAATTGTTTGTGTTGAAGGAAAAACAAAGCGATTTGTGTTTTTTTTATGAAACATTTTTTTATTGTTTTAATGTGTTGCAAGGAAAACATACATAAAAATACAGTTTTTTTTTCTCATTTGTAGTCACTTTAAATGTATGACTTTATACAAGTTGATGTAAAATAAATTAATTATGTATGTGAGTTCATTTCCATAAATTAATGGTAATAAATGCAGAAGTTATATTTTGATGAAGAGTTCTGTACAGAATGCAATATGCCAATACTTCAGAATTTTCTTTATCAAGCTGATAAACTCTTTATCGTCCATGACATTCTCGGCTACAGCAGCAATATTCTCTGCAGAACGGCTACTCCGGGGTCTGCAACGCCTGGCAGCATCTCGTGTTGTGCCAGTCTCTTCGAGGCGAGCGGCTAAACGTCGTCAGGAAATCTGCGACGAAATTCACGTTGTGCCAAAGTCACCGACCGATTATTGGTCAAATAAATAGTCAGCAATATTCCGCGATCTGGAGTAGTGTAGCGTAACATTGTTAATTAACGTGTATTTCGCATGTGTTTACTACACAAATGTCAAAACAGAACTGACATTAGGGGCCAATCGCAAAATTTATAGAATTTTCTGATAGGAGGATTACTTTTGCGCCACCTTGTATAACTAAGTTAACGGTCTTAATACTAAATTTTTAATATCCAAATCGTAGATCCTTCGGATTTTTATACGTATAGATGACGAAACGTTATTAGACGTCACCTCTCTTTAGTAAAGTTTTGGTCCGATTATTCAAATGCTGCAATGGATTGCTATTGGAGAAATCAGGATGATAGATATATGAAAAAGCTTCAGCAAATTCTGGGCCATTGTCCAAGGAAATTTAAAACGAAATGGTACTGTAGTCCTTGACAATAAATTAAATGTTAGCGTTTTGGCAGCACAGGTGAATCGAAATATTGTGCAACATAATAACATTAAAACAAATTTTAGTAACCGAATTTCCAACTGAATTTTCGAAAAAAAAAAAAAATGTTCCAAACACGCCTCAAGAGCACATAGCGTTTTTGGATTTTCCGGATACCAAATATGATAAGTTTGCTTGTTGATGTCCACAGACTAATACAAAGGTGGCTGTGTCTGCAAGAATTATTTAATACAGAAAAACCAACGATTATTATAGAATAGATTGAATGTATCTACGGTTCAGGGAATGGTCGGACAGGATTCATTGTAATGTAGGGGAGAGGGGGTACGTTTGAACACGGGGCACCTTTGAACAATGTTGATAAAATCTCAGTTTAACATTTTTTGTGATCCTTAACCGAATTTTTCACATGACAACCTTGTTTTCTAGCAACGTCAATAACTTTTGCTAGTCTTTTCAGTCGTCTACCGAATGTAGTTGGGTGAACAAGTTTTCGCAGTGCCATTGTAAATTTTTTTATTTTTTTGTAAGAGTGTAAGATGTATTCAGGGATCGTTTTCTTTCGTGAAAGAAATTTATTGCAGTCCAAAATTCATTTCAAACATTTATGTAAAAAATATATATATGTAAAAAAATAATATTTATTATAAATTCCATGCTTAAGCATGTCTTTTGAAATCTTTAGCCAGCCTGCTAGTTCATCATTCACTTCAATAAGAGCATTAATATATGCTGATAATTTCGCTTCGATTCCCCGATAACTTTTAATATGTTATAAAGTGTTGCTCTCTTTTTAGTTCATCCAAACAATGATATTGAATACATATTAATATTGAAAAGAATTAGATTTTAAATCGTTGAGCAAACTTATTGATTCTGCGATTAACTAAAAGTGGCCTAAAATGTTTGTCCATATTATTAGCTCAACATTGAAACCACTAATGTAGGGATTAGTTGGTATATTCAGTAAAGCCCTACCATTTAATAACCAACACCGAGTATATTTATACTTTAAGGAGGCTGTTACTCTAATATACACAGAAAAAAATAAAAATGAGTTTCAATTAAAATATTTGTGGAATCAATTAAAAATTTAATTGAAATCGGACCTGTAAACAAAATGATAGTATCAATTAAAAAAAAATGTGAGATTTAATTGAAAATATCAGAAAAATCAGAAAAAGTAATTGAATCAATTAAAATTTTAATTGAAAATTATTTTAAAATCAATTAAAGGTTTAATTGAAAAAAACATATATTTTTTTCTTTTTTACATATTTAGGCTATTCAAATATCAGCACAAATCCAATATATCCTCAACTATGGTGGTGAAGGGTATGCAAATGCCAGAGCAGAATAATTTATAGTTTAAAGTTTTAAAGTAAATCCATTTCGTTTTCATTTCAAATATTTGAATTCTGCTCCATTATTTGATACTTTTAAAACTCCCAGCGTACTATAATTAAAACCATTCAAATACATTTTTAATTTAATTTTATTAATTTCCTTGCTTTGGTTTGAATACACACTTAAATCGATTACTAAACAAAAGTTCTTAAATTTTTAGAATTTGAAAAAAATCTGTTCATAATATCATAATATATCTTCCGGCATTAAATATTTCCTTATAAAAAGGGGTTATCTAATCATTTATATTTAACCACAATGTAATTGTTATATTTGTTGCTTTAGATAAAAATAATAAAAGGGATTCTCTCACACAACCACATACCTTTATTGTATCAACTCAAAAGGTATTTTACTTACAATCCAGTCAAACATAAATAAATACATAGTATTTAGTAAATCTTTGTTGGTATTGATAAATCCTTAACACGGAAACACACAGATACTCTCTCCTACTTAAATAAAGTTTGATTAGATGTTACACACCTACTTATTCATATTTCCACACTGTCTTTTGTGTGTTCAAGTGTATGTAACGATAAATATTATTTTACTCTTTTCTTTTCTGTTCTGTTCTGTTTTTTTTTTTTTTGACTAATTTTATTTTCTTTATATTATATGTACGAGTATATCTTTCTTTCTATGCAAATTATTTAACAATAGAATATTTATACCTTGATGTATTTGGATAGCAAGTAATGAGAACAGCAAATATGTGTGCATGTGCTTAATAAAAGCCATAGATAAAAAGGATAAAGTCATTTAAAATGAAATGTACCAAGTTACTTTAGAAACAATTTTGTGTTCAGAGATTAAAGTAATGATTATGTTATAGATTATATTGAGATTCACAAAGTTTGTTTCTTTAAATAAAGTTTATAGAAATGTTGCTACACAAATGTTATTTTGAATATTTGTTAAAGGAAAAACTGAATTTCTACATAAAATTTAAGAGTTCTCTTCAACATAATGAGGGTGCTGTAGCTTAATTGATTAGCGCGTTTGATCATTAAGCTGCCACTCAAAACAACATCAGTTTTTGATAATTATTAGTTTTTCTATCCTTGAAGTAAAACTTCGAATAAAAATTTTTAAAAATATCCTATCATAACTAATATTTATCACAGCGCCCTTCTTCTGTGGTATAACATTTAAACGCCACCGAAGTAAAATAATTAATAAATAATGGCTATAAATCAAGCTCCGATCAATGCGCCTACTCACCACCAGAGGCGCTGCAATACTGTACTATTAACAAACATAACGCGCAATTACAGTGTTGTCATATGAAAAGATTTTCTCTACGTTCACTACCTATTCTTCTTTCGAAAGAAAATAACACACAATTAATTAATTAATTAATATATAGGCATATTAATTGCCTGAGTGTTACTCTTCTTTAAAAAAAATACTAACACCAGAAAAATTCGGCGATTAAGACAGAATAGTTAAAAAAGCATCGATTTCGGTTGAAATGGGAGTTGATGTTGTTGCATTGTATTTTGTGGAATCCAATAGATAGTTTACAGGTTTGCTTTTACAAAACTCATTACTTTCATAAAAAAAGTCACGTTATTATATTCTGGTGTGTCCGAAACTTCATTTTGCTTTGTTGTAAATTACTACAAAGACCGATTTGTTATTGTAAAAGCAGCCATCTATCTCGCATTATCTTGTCCAATTAAATCTGCCACAATGTAGTTTTCATTTCATAAATACATTTTGAAGAAGAAGTAAATTGAAGGAAGTCTAGAAATAATTCCGCCTATAATTGATATCGATTAAGCGTCTTTTATCGTCATGAAATTTAATTTCTATTTTCCAAATAAAATCTCACTTTACCAGGTGTAACCTTCAAAACTCCAGGGAATGACCAGGCATGCTATCAATCTCTCCACATACAAATGTTTCCCTCGCAGTATATATGAAATAGTCCAAGGCTTATCTAGCAATTTTATCTTTGTGGTTTGCAACTGTAATTGCATCTTCATTTGAGGTAAAACGCTTGCCAGCAAAGAATTTTTTTTAGATTTGGGAACAGGTAAAAGTCACTGGGAGCTAAATCAGGTAAATAAGGTGGGTGGTCTAGGAACTCGTCCTTAAAATCGTTGATTTTAGCCATTGTTAAAACACTCTTGTGCGCTGATGCATTGGCTTGATGAAAAATTACTTTTTTGTGTTGTAAGTCGGAACGTTTTTCTCAAATTTTTACATTTAATTGCTCCAAAATGATGCAATAGTACAATGAATTTATTGTTTTACCCCTTTGGAAAAAAGACAATCAATAAAATATCTTTGAAGTCCCAAAAAATCGTTGCCATAATCTTACCAGCCGATGGAACTGTTTTTGCCTTCTTTGGGGCACTTTCTCCAGCTTCAGTCCATTGCATGGATTGTTCTTTTGTCTCTGGAGTACACCTGTTCTATATGAAGGAGTTGCCAGATCGAAAAGAAATTTAACATGTGTTCATAGCGCAGATGGAAGTATCTAAAACACTTAACACTGCCCTTTCTGTTCTGGGCTAAAAAGTTTCCGAACCGCCCTCGTGCACTCCTTTGTTGTTTTAAAAAGATACTGAATTACATTACAAAAGTTGACAAATCTTTTACTAATGTTTCAGTTTTTTTAAGTGATCCAAACACTTCATCCAGTTTTAGCAACTTGCTGTAATACACTATACTCTACTGGTAGCGCTCGCAGACAGACACAAACTTTTCTTTCTTTGCTGTTTACAATTCAATTATTTGAAAGTACAAGATTTAACACAGTTAAATAACAATTAAAAAATATCTTAATACCAACAAGGAATTACAAGAAAAATACGAATAAGTAGCAAAACAAAACTAAAATCGTCCAAAAAACATGAAATTGAATGTAAAAGAAAAAACATGAACTAACTTTTGTATCCTTAAAATGTAACCAAAAATAGTTCAATTTCAAAAATATCCTTAGTAAACACTTTAGGTCAACTACAACGGCAACAGTAGAAGTGGCAGCAACAATAAATGTTGCAGAAGAAAACAAAACATAAAGTACCAAGAAGGAAAACTAAACAAAAGCAAAAAAAAAACAAGAAAAGATGTTCTACATCATTGTGAAGTATAAGAAGCAAGCAAGAACAAACAGTTTCATAGTGAACAATTCGCTTGTTGCTCAAAAAGATGTAGCAACAATAAGAAATGATAAACGAAAGCAAAATATACAAGTATTAAGAACTTAACAACAACTGATGTCAAATGTCAAAAACAATTTTTGTTGTCTAAAGACTAGAAAGAATACAATTAAGCGCAAGTAAAAGTGCAATGAATTTGCTGACAACAAATATGTATGTTTTAAGCGGATATAAAATAACTACTTGCAGTCACAACAGCAACAATAAAAATAACAACAAATATAAAGAAACCAACAACAAGCAGCCAAAGTTTAAATTGAAACATTTGTAGGAGTTTTTTTTTTAATTTTCTTAGTTTTATTTTGCATAGAGAAGGATACCTAAGGTGAAAAAGTTGATCGTAATATACAGCGTATGAATGATACCTAGAGGAAAGGCAAGAGATGCAGAATGCTCTTGCCATAGCATCAGATGCAGAATGCTCTTGCCATAGCATCAGATATTACAACGTTGTCATATCTAGCAATGTGCTAGCAATGTACTGACATTGAAAAATTTTTAGCAAATGGTAAATTGTTAGTTTAGACGACTGTAAAAAGCTAACAATTTCATTTGCACACAATTGGCACACAATGAATTTATCTGTCAACCGAAATTGTCAGTTCACACGGTTGTCAGATTGTTGTGTGGCAATGTCAAATTCATTTTGCAGCTCTGTGTGTGTGTTTAAAAATTGTAATTATTGTCATGGAACAAAAAAGGGCAATTGAAACCATTTTATCTGCACTCTATTAACCAGGATTCATCAAAAGATATGTCGCTATCCATTTTTTATTTTTTTTAATTTAATTTTTAATTTTCTTCCACTTTTTTCCAAAATGTTATAAATGCACACTTGTTTGTTTATTTATGTATATACAGAGTTGCATTTAGAAATAATTTCTATGACAATGCTGCCATTGGCAGATGCATAAACTTTGCACATATGACAATGAAAAGTGTTTGACAATTGTCTTAAAACAGTGACAATGACAAAATTGTGTGTTTACACGATTGTTAGATGTCTGACAATATTTTTGTCTTCCAATGTACTGAAAATGCTTTTTCTTACAACGTTGGAAGGCAACAATTGTAAGTTTACACGGTTGCTAGACATTTTCTGAACATTTTTCGGACAACGTTGAAATATCTGACGATCGTGGACACATGGCTTATGTTATTTAACTCATTCCGTTCATAACACATTAAAATTCTAAATCTGGCTGCTTACAAAATTCTAAGACGATCTAGTTATGGCCGTCCAGCTGTGTGTTGAAGACATTATAATGACTAGAGAGAAAGCCCTAATATATTGTATGGTTTAATTGTATTAAAAATGGTCAAAATTTAAAGTTATGCCAACGAAAAATGTTAAAACTAAGCCGAATATAATACTTTTACTTGCTACATGTTACGGGGTTTTAAACTTTTCATGTTTAATATTTTATTTCGATTGGCAACTTCCCGTTTTTGGTTTGGTGCTGCTGGAAATTTACTTTTGATGGAGCGTTTTACAACATTACATGTGGCTTTTTAAGTTTTAAGGTGTGATGATGACATACTTCACATTCAGATATTTGTTGAAATGTATTTCCACATTGTACACGCGCTTTGGACATTTGGTTTCACTGGGTATTTAAAACAAAATAAAAAAAATTAAAGGCTTAAAACTAGTATTAAAGAAAATTTAACAAACTTTTCGACAAAGCATCGGATCTCAGCTGTTCCAAATATTGGTAGGTTATGGTTATACTTATAAAATTTGAAGTTGCTTAGATGTTTTGAATTCATTTTGGTTTGTACTATTATTAAACAAATAGTACAAAGACTCTTAATATAAATTATATATAACTTTTTAAAAATAAACTTTTTGGTAGCACAGTTGCAGCCACTAACATATTTAACGTGCCGCAGGGATGGAAAATTAATTTTTAACAAAAATTAAAAATAATATTAAACATACACTTTGTTAAATCTCAGGGTTAAAAAAATTAGTAAATATTGTTAGACATAAAATTGTTTGTAGAAAAATTGGGTTTTAGAACTTTGTAGTTTGTTGGTAACATTTTCTTGACTCTCCTTTTTTATCCACTAGTCCTAACAAAATTTTAAAACGAACTTCGTCCCTCATATATTCGTTGTTTAACAAAAATATTTGGTATTGAAAATAGACAAAATTGTTCAAGCAGAACTAAAGTTATAATATCTAAAGGGATTTCCTGTAACAAATTTGTTTTCCAACAGGGTCATATTAGAATAACTTGAAATTTTTGACATATTGCCGTAGACTCGAAAATTCGGTTGCATCAAGAGATGTTAATAACTACATTTTGACGTATTACAATTTCCAAAGTCCTATTTAATTGGAAACCAAATTTTGCCGAGCCCGAAAACCGCACCGATCATGTGATTTAATATCACTCGCTTATATTTTAAAGTAGATTTGCCATTCTGCCAATATGTAATAAACAGTTCGCGATGAATCAAAGTACAACCGTAACAACTTTTCCATTCCTGACGTGTAGCTATTTTTTTCTGCTACTTTTTTCAAAAATTCCTCTCAACTTAAATAGTTTTTAAAGTGTGTTAACAACAATGACAGTAAGAACACAATGACAAGTAAAAGAGGAGACAGGACAACAAGTTTAAAACTTAAACTGCGTTAAATTGCCAATTTAACATTTTTATAAATTGTAGTTATTTAGTTGGTATATAGTTAGACATACTAACAGAAGAAGTTCATATTTACCTACATGTATGTAAATTAACTTGCAAGTATAGTGTAAAAATATGAATTTTTATTCAAGCGGATGCGGATGTCTTGAATGTGAATTTAATAATTTTTGCATATGGCCAGCATAGTCTACATACATATGTATGTATGTAGATGGGTATGCCCAGCAAACAAAAAAGTTTGATATCAACTAGATATCAAACAAACTGTGAAATTGTTTTCAAATAATAACTCTACATGTATAAATATTTTTTGCATATTTATTTAGAGATTTCTTTTAACTTATCACTTACTGCCGTATTTATAAAAAATAAAGTATGCTTGAAGTGTGCTTTAAGACAAAATTTTCATACAAAATTTTCTTAAAGTACACTTGAAGTCTACTTTAATTTTTTATAAATACGGCAGTTAGTGTTTGCTGGGTTAAAATTCTACTCACTCAACTTACTACCAAGTTACACTTAGTGATAAAATAACTTTTTTTCTACATATTTCTATGTTAGTCTTGTATTCATGCTTCAATTGTACTTTCAATTTGTTTGTGTCTGTCTCTCTTCCTTTTTATACCCTACACCAACATAGTGGGGAGGGTAGATACATATATTGGATTTGTACTGATGTTTGTAACGCCCAGAAATATTGGTCCAACACCCACCTTAAAGTATACCAATGGACTCATAATGACTTTCTGAGTCGATTTAACGATGTCTGTCCGTCCGTCCGTCTGGCTGACAATTTTGAAGATACTTCGATAAAATTTGGTACATAATACTTTTTCGTCCCAAGGACGGATAGGATTGAAACTGCTGGAAATCGGTCCACCTGGCCCTCATACAAATGTCCTCCCGAAATTGGGGTTTACCGCTCATAAATCTTTGAATTATGCAACTCTACAAACAAATTTCACCACAAATGAAGGTAAATCACATCTACAAATTTTGTCAAGATCGGTCAATAATTAGTCGTAGCCTCCATATAAGGCCCACTTCCAAAAATCACTTTAAAGATCATAGCTCTCTCAAAAATGTTGGTATCCAAATAATATTGAACACAAATATATTTCATATATATACGACTAATACGGTACAATTAAATTATGATCGGACCATAATTAGTCGTAGTTCCCATATAAGGCCTACTTCTGAAAATCACTTTAACGACCATAAATTTCTTAAAATTGTTGGTATCCAAATAATATTGAACACAAATATATTTCATATATGTATCTATATACGACTAATACGGTACAATTTAATTATGATCGGACCATAATTAGTCGATACTCCCATATAAGACCCTGTACGTAATTCACTTTAGCCTCTACAAAAGTATTTATATTGAGATATACTATATGTAGTTTAACTCATATAATATTTATATTCACAGAAATCATCATAATAGGTAATCAGGCATGTGATGGAAATCGATATTGAAAACGAATCACTTTTGGAAATACATTTTATTGCATTTATATTCTAATTTTTAAAATTTTTGTTTTAAGATTCTCTTTAGTAGCCCAATATCTTTATGTTTTATGTGTTAAAAGTTTTTCAATACAGAAATATTACGAAAAAATTGACTTCTAAAACTCATTCGTTTTCGATATCGGTTTCCATCACATGCCTGAATATCTCCCATAAAAAAACTGTTTTATACATATACT
The DNA here is from genome assembly GCA_950370525.1 of Bellardia bayeri. Classification (NCBI taxonomy): domain Eukaryota; kingdom Metazoa; phylum Arthropoda; class Insecta; order Diptera; family Calliphoridae; genus Bellardia; species Bellardia bayeri. The sequence goes on from OX493264.1 coordinate 104,115,830, forward strand.
GGGTGTAGGGTATTATATGGTCGGACTTGACCGACTATACTTACTTACTTGTTTTCTGTTGTCTTTGGCTTTTACAACTTGTTACTATTATTTTGCTGGTCATTTATTGCATTCATTTTTATGCCAAGTACGAGTATGTAGATATGAAACTTATAATTTAAATTGTTCTTTTGTTACTCCTCCTCCCATGTACATATGGTATTTTCTTAACTTTGGCCTTAGTTATAATTGCATCGTATATGTGTGAGTGCAGTATTTATGTACTTATATGTATGTACGAGAGTTTATGGGAGTATGTGTGTAAGTATAAAAATGTTAAGTTAGTGATTTGTAACGACTTTATATCGTTGACAATTGAGATTATAATAATTCCCTTCGATGGCTCTTTTTATAATTTGTTTTTCTACAGCTTATGCTTTGTTAGTTGTAATATCGTTTTCTTATTTTTTTTATATTGTTTTATCATTGATATTAAAATTATGTTTTTCAATATGTTTGGAAAAGTAAATTGTTTGGAATCTACCTCATAACGTCTAATACCCATGGTTTCCTCATGAAAGTCGATTATGCGGAATACTTTTTAAGCCTGTTAAACTCGGATAAAGGCCTTAAGAGTTTTCAATGGAATTACTCTAATTTACCATCTTATACGAGCAAGTCGTCGTTTTATGTTAAATGTATGTTTTATGTTGAATATTGTAAATGGAAATATTAATTGTGAATATCTTTTAAAATCTGTAAAATTTAATGTTCCACGTCGTAGTGGATACTGTAGTACTGTAGTACAAATTATGCTGATGCAGACCCATTTGTTAGAATATGTAGACAATTTAATGATTTATACCAATTTGTTGACTTTGGTCCCAATTCTAGTATTATTAAATGTAAAATTATTGTCTTCCTTAATTGTTAACTTTTTTTCTTTTTATTTTCATATTTCTAATTTAAGTAAAAATAAGTTTCTTTTGTTAATAGTCTGTAAGGATTTATATTCATAGACTAAATAAATAAATAAAAAGAAAATGTTCAAATAATTACCAATGCACAATTAAATAGATATATAGATGTTTTAATAATTATGTAACAAAAAAAGCGATTGAATACTCTTGTTTACTTATTTATTAATTTTAAAGAAACGCTTAAAGAAGAAACTAAATTTAAATTTCTTTTATAATAATCCGTGCTTTTGTTTTAATGGATCACATTAACTGTTGCATAACATTTTGCACCAACTGCTACCTATTCCAAATCGCTTACATTTTGATACCCTACACCCCAATAGTTGGGAGCATATAGTGGATTTGTGCTGATGTTTGTAAAGCCCAAAAATATTAGTCTAACACCAATCTTAAAGTTCGAAACTTGAAGCTCAGAATTTGTTTATGAGTCGATTTAACATGGCTGTCCATGTTAACTTTGTGCTCAGAAAACAGGTCGCAATTTTAGCAAAGTAGTATTAGAGTTTAAGTTTTGAAGATGAACCCAACATCTTCAAAACCTTTTCATTTAATTTTTAAGATTTTTATATTATCTGAAAGTACTCAGCTGGATCTTTAAAAAATATGCTTGCATGAACTATTTATCAGGCAGAATCTACATCTTGTACACAAAATACAGATCGCATGTTTACCACAAGAGAATTCGAGTATTACTTTTAAAGATGACCATAAAACTTCTACAGAGCCGGAGCTGTGTCAGCTCAAAATAAGGCATCTTTGACATTACACTAGAGCCCCGATTTGCGTCTATCCTATTTTCGTCGCTTTTCTAAATGTGGTTTAATCCGCTTTGCGTCGTTTTTTATTTTTCATTAGATATTTATATTTTTCGAAAAGTCCTCGGCTAGATCTTGAAACAAAAACATGCTTTATTATTTTCTATACCCAAATATAATCAATCGACTTTTTTCGGCCAAAATAATGCCTTAACTTTTGTTTTATTAGACATGAACATTATTTAAGAATATATACAAAATATATATTTTTCGGAAAGGTATTTTTATAGAAATTATTTAAGTATAAAAAACATGTCCAATTTTCTAAATAAGTTGGCCCTATACTTTCCATATTTGACCATTTTTTTTATCAAAATTTCAACTTTAGTTCTATATATTTATAATTCTAAAGCTGCAATTAAAGAACGGAAAACTTTAAGTTCTACCTTATTTATTCTTAAGAAATTTTACCTGCCCCCAAAGAAATGTGAATCTTAGGGACAAAATTGTAAAAAATTCTAATTTTGGTATTTTTATCTTTTTTAGAATGATAGATTTAATCTGCATAAAAAATGTCTTTGCATTATGTTAATAAATAAAAGTTTTATTACATATATGTTGAATCTCTAAAAAACATAATTTGTATAAAATTTTAATAATTTGGCAAATATCGCGTGCAATTTGGCTTCTAAATGTATTCCTAAATTTCCTAAATTTAATTGTTTTATTAAGATAAAGTGATTTCTCACCACTCACCATACAGTACTCACGTACAGTTTTAACTGACAGTTAAACAGTTGAATCTGACAGTTAAAACTGTACGTATGTGGGTAATAACTGACAGTTCAACTCAACTGTTCAGTTTAACTGAGAAATTTTAAATTTTATATTTTTAACTGACAGTTTCAACTGAACTGAACGTGTGTGGAGGTTCAACCGTACCGTTCTCAGTTCAGTCGAGCGAGTGTACGTATCATGTCGCGTAAAAAGAACCAAGTGATAATTGATTTTATTGCAATATATAGATGTGAACCTTGCCTATTGCAAGTTAAATCTAGCGTTTACCATGAGCGCGCCAAAAAAGATGCTGCCTACAACAAGCTGGCGAAGAAGTTACAAGAATTACAACCTGACGCAGAAAATAAATCTGTTTTGTCAAAAATAAACAGTTTAAGATCCGCTTTTCGCAAAGAAAAAAGAAACTTGAGGCATCAAAGAAGTCTGGAGCATCATCAGCATGCGCAAATAATTGGGGAAATCGAATGGTTCTTCATTTAATTCTTTTAATAAACTAATGTGGGAAGATAAATTTCGTTGTAATAACCACTTCTTGCATCATTGTTTACGCTGTTTATTTTTTTTTTTTAATTACAAAAAATACACCTAAAGCGGCCAAACCTTCCTGCTCGTTTGAATCCATGTTAAAAACTGAAGTATTGAACTACACATCTACATTAGAGGTGGAATAGTGTTATATGGAAATCCTTAGTAACAAGATTTGGATACGGTAGAACCCTTAATTTTGTGGGGTGGGATGGGGGTAAATGGCCTCTCATCGGGATCAGAAGTAGGAGAAAACGAAACAAAATCCACTGAAAGCTTTATAACTGTCCCTGAGTCGCACTTACAGGGTTAAAATGTGAGACCAACCCTCACTAATATCTGCCCTCCTTAAGGATGTTCCCATACAAAATATTATTTTTTATAAAATTAGCTCTCACCGCCCTAACTAGCCCCAGATTGCTCCTAGAGGAGTAAAATGTATGACCGAACATACCTATCCTCCATTTTCGGTCAATACAAAAATTTTAATAAAAAAAAAAATTTATATATTTTTGTAATTCAATAATGTTTACGAGTATTATAATTAAATTTAATTGTTTTTTTTTTTTTATTTAGTTCTTTTATTCGACCTTTTTTTATATTCTATAAATTCTAATTGCTTGGAAAAAACAATTTATTTAATTGTTTTTATTATGCGAAGGATATTTTTTCCTATTTCCAGCGACAATTTGAAGCAAAAACATTTTTTCCTCGTTACGGCGACCTGTAAGTAAGATTAAACAGAATCAAAATTGTATGAAAAGAATTTAAACATATGTATTTAACTTAGTGGTTACATCTTTTTCATCAAATATTGCCATGACCGTATCTTGAGATACAACGTCACATTTTGTACAAATGTGTCAATGAGCACTGCCTCTTTAACAGACTAACGAATGAGTAGTGCTTCATTTCTGAATAAAAATAGTTTTTTGTTAGTGTTTCTGTAAAACTAGGATTAATGTTCTTGGCTTAGGTCTGTGTTTGGCGAAGTCTGCTCTTTATCACTTGCCCTCATCTCTCTCTCGCTCTCTTTTATCTCTTCTTAACTTTGCAGATGATGACAGTTTATTGTATTAATGGATTTATTAAATTATAGGGACACCAATATAAAAAGTAAATTTAACATGATATTTTGCGTAATTTTTATCACAATAAGACGGTAATTACTTAATAAATTAGTTAAACGATTGTTTGTTTTACAAATTAAGTAAAATTTTTTAGCTAGACTTTAAATATGATTCACAACACACATTTTCTTGTCAATTAAATAAATTTAAAAGTTTGCAAGAAAGATTTTCCAAGTAACCTCCTACTATTAACGTAATCTTTTACTACATAACACCCACTATGTATTTATCTCTTCCACCAATATATTTATTTTTTATTAACTAGATATCCGTTAATATCCGTTTCCTTAAAAGTTGTGTAAATAAGCTTACATCTTGTTAATAAACTTTCAAAATGTTGCTTGTAAACAAAATTGTTATTAACTCATTTTCCTTTTATAATTGGCACTTGAAAAACTTTAACTTATATTTTGTACTTTTAATCTTTTACAGATTGTTTACCAAAATATAGAATCAAAACGAACTACTATCTATAAACACAACAACAATAAAAAACGAAAATCTAAATTTTCTACATAAAAAACGTTTATGACTTTTTAACCTCTAAACATTTCTTTTACATTCACTTCTATTAAAAGATCAATATTTCATTCCAGTAAACAAAATACTCCTAAGTAAATATTTTACGCGTTTTTTTATACAACAAAAGCAAATACCACTAAGAAAACAACTACCAGAATAAACAAAAAAAAAAAAAAAAAAAAACAAAGATGAAAGAAAAAGTTTTTAAAAATATACATTAAAAAATATCAGCGCCATCAAAAACATCATACATCATAATTCTTGAATAATTTTTTACACTTTTTTGTTAAAAATTTATATTGATTTTACCTTGTGGTAGGGGTTAATTTGGAAGTATTTATTGTATTGTGTGAATAATTTAAAGTTTAGGCTTATTTTTTCCATAAACATTCTTTAACAGGTTGTTGTTTCAGTTTCGTAAATGAATTAAGGATAAATTTATAAAAGATAAAGTTGATAAAGCTGAAAAATTCTTGAAATTAAATAGAAATACTAATATACTTATTTTAAGAGCAGATAAAGGTAATGCTACTGTAGCTATGACCAAACAGGATTAAAATATTGCAGGATATATTACGAAATATCAATTGATTAAAAGAGATCCAACAAATAAACTTCAGAAGACTAATAAAGATTTAGTAGAGAAACTAGATAAATTTAATATTATAACAAATATTGAACAAATTAAACTTAAAACAAATGTCGCCACTGCACCAAGATTTTATGGACTACCAAAAACTCACAAACAAGAATTCCCATTAAGACCAATTTGTTCTTTTGTCAATTCTCCAACGCACGAACTATGTAAATTAATTACGAACATTTTAAAGAATATTACTAAAAATTCAGAATATAATGTCAAAGACTCGCTACAATTCAAAGATAAACTAATGGTGTTTTCTTTTCTGAAATAAAATGTTACACCTTTATTAAGTACATTTTTATAATGTTTACTCCACATTTTAAAGATGTCGCATTTTTAATGGTCAGAATAGAACATAAAATCACAACAGTGTAACATTTTTTTTTCATGTACAGCTGTACAGCTACACCACCTTAGTGGATTTGTGGATATGTTTGTAATGCCCAGAAATATTGGTCCAACACCCACCTTAAAGTATACCGATCGACTCAGAATCACTTTCTGAGTGGGCCTTATATGGGAGCTATGACTAATTATGGACCGATCACCATAACATTTTACCGTATTAGTCGTATGTATATGAAATATATTTGTGTTAAATATTATTTTTATACCGACATTTTGAAGAGACTTATACTCTTTTAAGTGATTTTTGGAAGTAGGCGTTATACGACTAATTATGGACCGATCTTCACGAAATTTGTAGATGTGCTTTAGCTTCATTTACTACTTATCTGTGGTAAATTTTGTTTGCATACTTGCATAATTCAAAGATTTATGACCGGTAAACCCCAATTTCGGGAGGACATTTGTATGGGGCCTAGGTGAAATAATGGACCGATTTCCACCAGTTTCAATCACATCCATCCTTGGGCCGAAAAAATGGCACGTACCAAATTTTATCGAAATATCTTCAAAATTGCGACCTGTACTCTGCCACAAGCTTTACATGGAAGCCAGCCAGCCAGACGGACGTACGGACGGACATCGTTAAATCGACTCAGAAAGTGATTCTGAGCCGATCGGTATACTGGGTATACTGGGTGTTGGACCAATATTTCTGGGCGTTACAAACATCATCAATGGAAAATCAATATAAAATGAAAATCGTACACAAATTCCTTGAAAATTCAACATTGTCCAGTTCAATAATTACAAAATAGCTAAAGTTTTCAAAAAGTACTTTAAATGATGTTATAAAACGATTCAAATCGTAAACTGAGGCAAGTAAATATGTTATTAAAATCAACCAGGAACTTGCAAAGCAAAATCCGGGTTCCTGCGATAATAGGAACACTATTCAACTTCAGAGTAAGTACCACAAGAATAATATATGCTGGATGATTATATATATTATTATATATTATGAATGAATATTCAATTCGTAGTGAAAATAGAATGACGTTACTATAAAACGTCCTCGTTTTTTTAACGACGAAATATGTATATATATCAGAGATCGGCAATGAATCGTTTTTTTACGATTCAACTATTCATAACATTTTAAGTATAAGTAGTTTTACATCATTGCCATTTAACTACTATGAGTTACTCAAACTCACAAGGGCCGATGTTGAATGTGAACCACACCTAAACGCCAAGCTTTTTTCCGAATTTTATTTGACATTTCTCTATTTCAGACTTACTCAATTAGAACTATGGAGAGATACATATTCCAACAACGTGTTAAAGTTATCCAGACTTATTATGAAAATGCATATCGTGCACTTCGTGATTTTTTTGGTAAATTGTCACCTTAGTGGATTCGTCAATAAACAGAATTGCCGCATTTGGGCGAATGAGAATCCAAGAGTGATTGTCGAAAAACCAATGCACCCACAAAGAGTGACTGTTTGGTGCGGTTTATGGGCTGGCGGCATCGTCGGGCCGTATTTTTTCCAAAATGAGGCCGGTCAGGCAGTTACTGTGATAACGAACTTTTTATGGCCCGAATTGGAAGATATGGATGTGGACGATATGTGGTTTCAGCAGGACGGTGCCACTTGCCACACAGCTAACGAAACAATGGCTCTTTTGCGCAACAAATTCAATGGCCGTGTTATCTCACGTAATGTCGATGTCAACTGGCCGCCAAGATCATGTGATTTGACACCGTTGGACTTTTTTCTTTGGGGATACTTGAAAGAAAAGGTGTACGTCGATAAGCCAGCAACAGTTCAAGAGCTAAAGGATGAGATAATTCGGCACATTAACGGCATAGAACCTCCATTATGGCTCAGGGTCATCGAAAATTTGGACCATCGGATGGAGGTGTGACGCAGTGGTCGCGGCGCCCATTTGGCCGATATTTTGTTTCTGACATAATTGAGTAATACCAATATATCATAATAAAATAAAATTACAATAATTTCCTAAATAGTTTGTGTTTTATTCAAAATCAACCACTCGTTAAATGCAAATGGATATAAGTATGAGTACTACGCCGACATCGAGCTCATACCATTCCCAATATGTTTGATTCATAAAGTCAAGATTCGAGTATACTCACTTTTTCAGTACTCATAACTGATCTCTGATATATGTATAGTATATGCTAAAATGGGTCTCTAAAAGCTACAGGGAAGACAACGCTTACTGTTACAACGAAACGAGATGATCTATATAAATTTTGTAAAAGCAAAACTAATAACAAACATTAGTACATACAATAAAAGATCATATGAATAAAAACATAAAACTTTTTATTATATTTTTTTTTCAAATTCTTTTATACAGGGTTTGTCCATGTATGTACATAAGTCTTGCATAAATTTAAGCAAATATTCCACATCAAATGTCATAAATAAACAACAAAATATTGCGACAGTGACAACAAGTCCTAAATGAAATTATCAGTAGCACCACACGTGTACGTGTCTCAGAAATCATATAAATTACCTTAACATGTACTCATAAATAGATTTATGAATGTTTGCTAAGGTTGTCTCGAAAAACGGGGAAACATTTTTCTGTATTAGCTAGATCTAAAGCTGTTATTAAATGGTCTTAATGAGGCGTAAAATGTGGCGTGTACTGGCAGTATTTTTTCAGGAAATACGTTACACTTTCCGTCGGGGTTACGTTCCAAAAAGAAAAAAAAAAACACGACGCAAAGTGAATTAAGATTTTCTTTAGCAAACCATGTAAAGATCGAAGGTAGGTTCTAGGGTTAGGAAAATAGGAAAATTAGGAAAATACTAATACGTCGGCTTTCTTTCACAAAAAATTGGTCCAATCTTTGCTGAACAATTTTTTTTTGCAACGTAAAATAAATTTCTTTGTAGCAATTGTCTGTATTACTACCACTAGCATTATCGTTGGATAATGCTTTACTTTTTATGTCGGCAAATAAGCTTAAAAAAAACATAAAAGTTTTCGAAACAACTTTCCGTTTTCTAATCGCAGCTTTGGAATTGTAGAAATATAGAACTAAAGTTGAAATTATAACAAAGTCGGAACAGCTTAGGGGCAACATATATAATTCGAAAATTCAGCATGTTTTTTTTTTTTTAAATGATATCTGTAATTATGCTTTTCAGAAAAATTTAAATTTGTTATATATATTTTAAAAAAAGCTTTTTAAAAAAAAATTGTTAATAAAATTGTTGTTACTAAAAGCAAACAAATTTAAAAAAGGCAATCAAAAATTCTGCTTGAACAAACCTGGACCTTGGTTTGGCAAATTTTGGAGATTTAAATTTTTAATGCAAATCTTAATGTTTTTTAAAGATCTCGGCTACAATTTTCAGAGAATATCTTGGAATTTCATGGCAAAGGTGTCCAACTTTAAAACACCATTGGAAGTTTTGTGAAATCCATCTTCAAAACTAAAACTCGCAAATTCCTTGGCTATGTTCATGTTATATTTTATCATTTAGAAATGCCAGATTTTTTAGCAAATAATTTCAATTCTGCCCCATAGTATGAATATGCAATAATCCCCTTTTGTCACCTCTTCAACTATCTATCGTATTAGACCATTCCTTCAGATAAGTTTTGATCCGAATGGATTGGTATCGAAGAAGTCAGATCGACGTAAGAGAATAATATATTAGTCCTCAGCAATTGAACAATAGTAGGCTTGTGTCAAAGGCAAGTTACTATAGTTCTTTTATAGTTTACTATAGTTGATGGCAATAAAAAATATTATGGATCGAAATGTTGTTAGTGTGATCTGTCACTATAAAGTCACTGATGCTCGACAGTAGCTTTATAATAATATTAATAATACTCGCTATGTGTGTGATGTCTTACAACAACTGCGACAGACAGATTGGTGTCATCATTTCTGTATATATGAAACTTATTTGTGTTGAATTTTATTTGGATGCCAATAAAATTAATTTTAAGAAATTTATGCTCTTTTAAGTGATTTTTGGAAGTGGGACTTATATGGGAACTACGACTAATTATGGACCGATCGTCATAAAATTCTACCATATTATGTATGTATACGAAACATATTTATGTTCAATATTATTTGAATATCAACAGTTGTAAAAGAGTTATGCTCTTTAAAGTGATTTTCGGAAGTGGGCCTTATATGGAGGCTACGACTAGATGTGTAGATGTGATTTAGCTTCATTTATTACTCATTTGTGGTGAAATTTGTTTGCATAGTTGCATAATTCCAATATTTATGATCGGTAAACCCCAATGTCAGGAGGACATTTGTATGGGGGCCAGTTTCAATCCCATCCGTCCTTGGGCCGAAAAAGTATTTTGTACTAAATTTTATCGAAATATCTTCAAAATTTCGACCTGTACTCTGCGCGCAAGTTTTACGTGGACAGCCACCCAGCCAGACGGACGGACATCGTTAAATCGACTCAGGAAGTGATTCTGAGTCGATCGGTATACTTTAAGGTGGGCGTTTGACCAATATTTCTGGGCATTACAAACATCAGCACAAATCCAATATATCTATCCTCCCCACTATGGTGGTGTAGGGTATAAAAAATCTGCTATAAATCTCATATATCGTCGGACAAAATAAAGTGCGGTTGTAACCTTCTTCATACCTTTTTGACATTTTTCTTCTACATGTATTATTTACTATTTATTCACAGTGCCGTTATTTGTTGGAGTATCTGAATTATTTACAAAAACATTGCAATTTTATAAAGTCGCTCGTGCATTTATATTTCTGATGTTAATATATTGAAGTGTACAAGAAATCTCCGCGACATTATAAAGTGCGGTTTTCTGTTAACCTTAAAATAAGAGTTGTATTCCAGACTTTTTTTTAATTTTTGTTAAATTTTTAAAAAATTATAAATTATAGTGAAGTACTTATTTATTTAATTTAATATTATTTAAATATACACAAAATAAGGCTAGACCCAGAAAAGGAAAACGATTTGTTGGTACTAGATCGTGAAAATAGGATGCAACAGAAAGCTTTGAGTTCTAAGTATAAGATAACGGAATCTGTTTGAAGTTAAAAAAAACTTCCTTTATTTAGGACAAGACACAAAAAGTATTTAGTTTTAATTTATTTAATGCTGTTTGATCTTGCAAAACTCTTGTAAGAGTAAACAACGTCAAACAAATTTGTGTTAAAACAAGTGGTTACACTTTTTTGAGTAAATATGTGCCAAATGTGAGCGTACCTTATAGTTGTTCTTAGAAAAACCTTGTTTTTCACTAATTTCAATAGGTTTTAGAGATAAAGAACCAATCACCTATTTTGCATACAATCAATTATCGTGTAAAAACAGAATTAAGGTACGATCATATTTGGAAAATATTTGCCGAAAAAGACGTAACCACTAAATAACATAAATTTGAACTAGTTTATTTATTTAAAAAAACTTTTCTTATATAGGCCAAAGCACAACAAATATGTAGTTTTAATTTATTTGATGCTGTTTGATCTTGCAAAACTTTTGTAAGAGTACACAATGTCAAACAAATTTGTGTTAAAACAAGTGGTTACACTTTTTTGAGTAAATATTTGCAATTACAAATATAATTTGTATTTTTTTAAAAAAAATTTTTTAATAAAAAAAACAGGAAATATTTGAAACCGCCATTTATTTTGTCCGACAGTGTACTATGTGGTTACGTCCGCCTCTGGAAACAAAAACTACAACACGTACTTACGATTTTATCTTGGGCAATAAAAAGAATCGTTCAAGAAATTAACTGGCGAATTTTAAAATTTAACAAAGTAAAAAAATTTCACTTCTAAGAGTGTCTAAAACTAGGTGGTACATAAGTGCAACACTCAAATACACAGAAAAAAATTAAAATGAGTTTCAATTAAAATATTTGTGGAATCAATTAAAAATTTAATTGTAATCGGACCTGTAAACAAAATGATAGTATCAATTAAAAAAAATGTGAGATTTAATTGAAAATATCAGAAAAAGTAATTGAATCAATTGAAATTTTAATTGAAATTATTTTAAAATCAATTAAAGGTTTAATTGAAAAAAACATGATTTTTTTTCTGTGTAGAATTAAAACTAATTGAGTAATCTCGCTGAATAAAGATTACACCAACTAATATTTAAATTCCTTCCCGATTCATCTACAAAACGAACGTTCACAAGAGAATCGTAAATATTAACTAAGATTTTGAACTTGCCAGAAGAGTACACAGAAAAAAATTCAAATGAGTTTCAATTAAAATATTTGTGGAATTACAAATTTAATTGAAATCGGACCTGTAAACAAAATGATAGTATCAATTAAAAAAAAATTTGATATTTAATTGAAAATATCAGAAAAATCAGAAAAAGTAATTGAATCAATTAAAATTTTAATTGAAAATTATTTTAAAATCAATTAAAGGTTTAATTGAAAAAAAAACATGATTTCTTTTTCTGTGTAGATTCAAATATTGTATGTTAAACATGTATTTTAAAATATAATTTTAAATTTATAAGAAATTTTAAGAGGAAAAAAACATAAAATTTTTTTGTTATTCCCAAACCTAAAATTGTACCCTCATTTGCACAAAAATCTCCAATTTTGGAACAAATCCCAACACTGAACCAAAGAGCTTTATTTATTTTTTTTTTGTTAGTTTTTGTTTTTCTCACAAACTAAAAACAAATTTAGTAAAAATAATATTTATTATTAAATAGCTAATGATGAAGTTTCAATATATTCAAAGTTAAAAAAGCGAGAGGGCATAAAATATGTATGTACATATTCACAAAATCCTGCGTTTGTTATTTTTCCCTAGAGACTAAAAATTTACTTTCGAGACACTCTAATGTAACATACTTAAACCATCATATACATATTTATTTATATGCAACATATGTTTTTTTTCTTGTGAATGAATGAATGAATGAACAAAAAGGAAGAGTTTTTTTTTTTTTGCTATATACGAGTATGTACATACATATGTACCTACATCCTTTCGCATATCACAAAAGTACTTAAATGTAGGTGTTTAAAGGATTTTCAAAAGGATACAAACTTACCTTAACACTCAGCACAATAATTGAGAGTGAAAGAAATACAACAGCCTTCATTTTGTATGATTGTAATGCTTGATGCTGGTGCCGAAAAGAACTGTTGATGAAATACTTTATGTGTGCGGACTGCTTTCAAATAACAAAATAAATCTTAATAGAGTCAAGTTACTCAAGCTTAGTTTTTCCTTTTTTTTTTTTTTGTTTCTATTTCAGTTGCTTTTACGTTTTGGGTTAATAAAATTTAATTAACTTCTGACGACCGTAAAAAGGACAACAGATGAACAAGTGGCAAATGGTCCTTAATTTTTGTTTTATTTCTACACAACAGCAAGTGACAAATTAGAATATTAATATATAAAATATGATCATAAAATATGCTGGCTTCTTAATGTGACTTCTGCTGTTTGATTAAATCTTCAGTAGAGCAAAGACAAGAACAAATAAAAAATATGGTTATAAAGTAAAGTAAATTAAATTAACACTTCAATCACTGGCAATACGTGTAGCTATTTAACAATGTCCTTTTTGGCTCAAGACAGTTTATTCTTTTCTATTTTTACTTTTTTCTTATTTTGTTTATGATTCAAGCTACACAAAACACTTGTTGTTTTCAAATAAAAAAGAATATATACGAGTACGTATATTGTACTTTATCTTAATTGTATATATCTTTTAGTTTATATTTTCCCCCAAAAATAACACAATTTTATGTTGTTTAACAATCATGTTTGAAATGGTCAAAGCTGCTGCTTATTGGAAAATATTGTCACAAGAGGCATGGAAAAAATAATAATTTTATTAGCGCAACAAATTGACAAGTGAATTACTTAAGATAAATTTCCCAAAAAAAAAAAAAACATTTAATTTGATATCAAACACTAAATTTTTTTGTATTGTGTTTTGGTAAAATTGTCACATCAAAAAACAATTAAATTGAATTAACTTCACTTTGCTTTGGTCACTTGGCTTTTTGCAAGATAACTTGGCGTAGCAAAAAAATAACCGTTTTTTTTTTAATTCAAATAATTTTTATTACGTTTTTCAATATTATTTGCACTTAATTGTATTTAGTTCTTAACGACCGTTAACTTGGTCAACTGTCGTTAGAATGTTGGATGCCTTAAACATCACAAGTCCTTTTATACAGAAATCCTTTACAACAAAAGCTTTCCAAACACACACTCACTCACACAAAAATCCAACAAATTTGTGAATGAATTTGTTTGCAACAAGTTGTTGTCATTTTTTCTACTAACTAAACATTTTTCTTTAAGAAACTTTTTTTTAATAATAAGGTTGAAAACTTAGCTAAGACACATAAAAGCTTTTTCCGAGTTGCCATTGTTGACTTACAGCGATAAACCCAAATCGATTGGCTGGGTTGCTGGAGCTAAGTTTTGTACATTTCTTGGATGATGAAGGTCTCCACGATCGTAATAATTAGCATAATGCTCCCCAGGTACATGGTAGAGACCGTAGTGGACCCCACTATTGGCCACCTGAAGTATGTTAAGAGATAATTAAACTTAATATTTGGCATATTTTTAAATTTCTTTTGTGTTTGTCAAAACGTACCCGTTTCAGACCGTTAATGGAAGCCAATAACAGAGCCATTTTTGCTAAAAGTAGAGCCTTGCCACTAACCACGGATAACATCTGAAATCCCATGGGTACGAGGACGGCACCCAGAGCTGTCACCCCAAACATCATTGTTATCATCATGTTGAAACGTTGTCGACGGTGGCGGGCTGTGCCAACCGGGTCTGCATTGTTAGATAGCGATGAATCTAAAAGAGAAGAATTAAAAACAAATCGTATATGAATTATTTAACAGAATCAATGAATTAATAATTTACTAAAATACTTTAAATTATTAGAATTTTTTTATTTTAATTTAAATTGGGTAAATAAGATCAATCTAGAATAAGTAAGAGTGTTATATTCGGAACGAGTTTTTTACATTTCTGACCAACAAAGAAGAATTTGGGAACAATTTCTTCTTACTAACTTCTCCCTTCTAGGCCCTATCGTGCCTTCAACAGATAACCTGATAGATAATGTCCGCCATTTATCATTCCATGTCCATGTTAGCAACCAAACTACAGGTAACAATTTTTCATATAATGCAAGATAATGAAATTTGAAATAGGTTCACAATTGATACCAGGCCTTATAAGGGCTACTCTGCGAATAAACTCGACAAAATTTATTTTTCAAAATTATGTAAGCATGGATATTTATGTACGTCGTGTTCGGTTTATAATTGACCCCAAACTAAATTTTGAAAGACTAATTATCAAGCTTCCATATAATTATTCTCACCAAAATAACTTTATCGAGATTATTAACTTCACTTGAACAAATCCTATGAGGAACAGTTGATGTTTAATGCTTAATGGTGTCAGTATAAAGATAAAATTTGAAATATGAATTTCAATAAATAATTTTTCATCCAGAAACGTCCTACAAAGCTTCTACACCATTCTGTCTTCGATTTCATTTCTCTTACCCGTTCCAGGTTTATTCTCAATTAGGTTCTGACTTAACTTTCTCACAGTACTTTCGACAAATATGTATTTCCTGATCAAACACATCTCCAGCGAAATTTTGAATACAGATGACTTTGAGCTCATGATGACGTAAAAGGTATTAAATGTTATTGTTGAAATAAATTATTAAATTTTTCCTTTAATTGCATAAATTCATTTGAAGACTAGAAATGGTAGTACAATTGAAAATAATGTTTAAAAAAAATTTATATATAAATTATTTATAAATTAAAATATTTAAACAATTCTAATGAAAAATTATACTAGTTCTAAAACGCATAAATATAATCAGTATTAGTTCTAGTCGGGCGTTGACACCAATAATTTTTGTTAAAAGTTATCAGCATCGGAAGAAATTGCAAGAAAGTCCCAATATACACGAAGCAATTTTTATTGAATAGATTGCTATAATCGCTCATATATTTATTTTAGAGTATACACACATTTGTATACACACATGTAATACGAATAAGTGACTAAGTCCTGTTTCCTACACTTCTGTTTTATCTGATCAGCTTTTGTTCAATTCTCTTTTGAACTTTTCATTTCATTCACACAGGTCAATTCAATTTTCGTTCTTTTTCATGCAAATCAACATGCATGTAAGAAGGTAATAATTACCGTCAAGTTTGCACTTCTTCATTCTCTTTTCCCTCCTCATCTCTTGAAGAGTCAGAATTGAAGAGTGTGAAAGCGTACTAACACGAATTGCTTGTACAATCAAGTGTGTACTTTTATGTCTAAAAGCTTAGCTTAAATAATTGCTTCGTGTAAATTTGGACTAAATAAATAACAACGCTTTTAGAAACTAGAAAGGATCTAGTTATCAGAAACAGTGAATAAAATGTTATTCCTTCTTTAAAATTCTGTTGGCAATTTTTGGTAAACTATTCAATGTAATTTCCAGTCCATGATTTCTCCCAGTTTTTATACAATTTTTTTCCTAGAATATGCCACCAAAAGTCTTGTAAAATTAAATCAAAAAACATATATTGTGTGAATCTGTTCATATTTCACCATCTTCCAAAATACGTGTCTTTTATAAACATCGTTATCAATTTGAATTCGACACAAGTAATGCTTATATATTTGTTAATTGTCGTTGTTTATAAAGATCGACCAATAACTGATCGTAGCTCACATATATGGACCACTTTTAAAAACATGTATATGAATACATGTACTATATAGGTATACGTACATATGTGTCTACTATAAATGTCTTTGTAAGTTTTTTTGATCCAAAATCACGCCTGAACAACTGAGCCGATTTGATTGGTACCATGAAGGGATAAAAAGGGGAAAACCGTTAAAATTTGTACCATTTATAAATCTTTCAATAGTCTGTTTTAAAATAATAATCTTTTCTAAGAGACACTACTTCAAGAAAGTAAAACGGGTAAAAAGGGAAAAAGAAAAGTGGCAAAACAATTTTAAGGATTTGTATTTTGGATTTTTTTTTTGTATCTGTTGTTTAAGACAACGAATTTTAAATTGTAATTTTATGCTGAAACGTCAAAATTTGTATTGCTGCTTTCTGTCATCACAAAAATATTTATTTGAAAATTAGTTTTCCGTAGACTATCGAAAATGAAAGGTGATTTAGTGCTTTAGTGTTAAGATCGGCTCATATCTTCATAAATTTTTACCTAAATATACGGACCACTTCCAAAGAACACATTAGCCTACATAGATGTCTTATAAATATCGAAAAAGAATTTGACACAGATCTACACAATTATATGTATTATGCTACTGGATTTTGTGACGATTAGTCTATAATTGACCATGCTATAATAACCCACTTGGCGCAACCGTCCTTTTAAAAGCACATAAAATATACGGGGGAATACCCGGTTTGTACGTGCATTTAAGTACACATTTTTATACCCTTCACCTTCATGAGAAGGGTATATATAAGTTTGTCATTCCGTTTATAATTTCCACAATATAATTTTCCGACCCTATAGGTATATATATTCTGGATCCTTATAGATAGCGGAGTCGATTAAGCCATGTCCGTCTGTCTGTCTGGATGTTGAAATCAGTTTTTTAAAGTCCACAGATATCTTCGGGATCCAAATCTTCAATAATTCTGTCAGACATGCTTTCGAGAAGTTTGCTATTTAAAATCAGCAAAATCGGTTTAGGCCAAAGAGAGTTATGGATCGATATGTGAGACAACCTCCATAAAAATTTGATATTTTTTGTCGTTGTTTTTATGATAAAAGAAGAAAGTGTGCGGAAAGTAGTACGAATCGGTCCATGACTTCTCATAGCCCCCATACAAAAATCTTCCCGAAATATTGCTCAATTATACATATACATATACCTATAAAATTGGAATATCAAGACAAAATTCAGCAAAAATAAATTGTATGCAAAAACAAATCGAAACGAAATTTTGTTTAGTTCGGTCCATGTTTGACCATAGTCCCCATATAAAGTCCACTTCCAAAATTCACTTAAATACGTATAAGACAGATATAAATAATGTTAAACGGCTAAAATTTGACATTAATAATCTTTATAGGCAAATAAATTGTTGTACAAAATTTTATGGTGGTCGGCCCAGAATTGGTCATTGCTCCCATACAAGGACCACATCTGAAAAAGACATTTATCCCTATATATATTGTATAAATATCGGTACCGACTCAAAGCGTTGCACGGATCATTTACATATATACAAAAATCATTCCACAAAATTTTGTGAATTTCGGTCTATTTTTAACCGTATGCCCCATATAAAGCCCTCTTCCGAAAATCACTTTAATACTCATAAATCTCTTATAAATAACGGTACCAATCCAAAATTTTACACGTATCATTTACATACATGCCTAAATCAAACTGTTGGATTTTGAGAATATCGGTCCATATTTGACTATGTCCCCCATAGAGGGTCCACTTCCGAAATTTACGTTATTACTAATATATATCTTAAATATACCGTTATTATGTTGAAATTCGACGTGAAATATCCTCATATGCATGAAAATCACTGTTCCAAAATTTAAGAAGATCGGCCCATAATTTGTCATAGCTGCCATATTATAAGAACCATTTCCAAAAAAACAAATAAATTCGGGTGAAAAAATATTCTTTTCGGATTTAACCCATATTCGGTCCATATTTTATAATCATGATATATATCGTTGGAAAGGTATTTTTAATACCTTTTATTTAATGTATTAGAAATTATCAGACACCCAGTAGTTCCCGAGATATAGGCATATATATTTTCAACGAAAATATACGCCCCCTCGAAAATAGGCATGACCGCCAACAAATTTGTTTTTGCTGGCATCTCTTCTAAAAGCCCTATTTGATGAAGTTTTTTTTCGAGCAAAGTCACTAAAACCGAATTATTCCCCTTTTTTATACTCTGTTTGTTAAATTACACTCAAGATTATTATGAACATCAGACAAACTCTGTAAATTGTGGTAAAAATTGCATCCACAACAAAGGTGAAGGGTATATAAGATTCGGTAGAGCCGAATATAGCTCTTTCACTTGTTTTATATTGTCATTGTTTATTCTTTGTTGTGTGTCTTTTGAATCTAATAGCGTCAGTTGATAAAAGAAGTTTGTTGTGTTTGAATTGTATATTGAGTGTTTTGTGAAAGTGTTTTTTTTTTAATTGTGCACAATGGAAACAAACTGGTAATTAAATCATTTACATAGGTTCTTGTTTTTGTTTAAAAAGTAAATAGAGAAACGTAGTAGGTAAACAACAAATAAATGGAAACCGAGCTCAATGCAGTATTGTGGCGCCACGGTCCATTTTCCCACTGCTTCCTTTTATAAGGACAGTTGCAAAATATACTACCTATCTAATTTTCATTAGTTAATATTTTATGTGTTATTATGTAGTAAATTAAACCGAAAGGCATTGAACCTTAACGAAATTTTGAAAGAATTTGAGCAATGGAGTGATGATGATGTTTGTGAGGCCATTTACATCGCACTGCCTGTTAACGCTAATGAACAATTTGCCAGGCGGTCAGCTACGTGCAGAGGCAGAAATGAGGTACAAAAATGTTCCTGAATGCGAAGGCGATGGCGATAGCGATATTGCATTATCGGATCTAATCAAGCGCAAAAGGATTGCAGAGCCAAGGCCAAGTAGATAATAAAAACAATTAAAGAAAGTGGCAGCAAGTGGATATTGTTCCAAGCCTGCCACAATGGGAGGTATTTTCAGAATGCTATCAAAATCCAGATCCAATGGAAATATTTTTGAAGTTATTTGATAATGGCATACATCCTAAGGAGTGCTTCTTGGCGTATCACACCCCAACTTAGAACATTTGTATTATATTTTTCAATCAATTCAGATCCTGAAGATGAACAGAAGATGTTTGAAATATATTGGTCTAATTTGTAAAAAAAATACAATAATTTTTTTTTATTTTATTGGATTTAAAGAGGCAACACAAAATAAAAGCTTAATAATTAAAATATTAATCAATTAGAACATAAAGTTTATTGTTTCTTTTTTTATTTTATTAATTTTAACTATACAAATTATTTTTTTTTTAATATTAAATTGTTAATTTCGTTATTTTTGAATAACAACAAAGTAGTATATTTAGCTACCGTCCTTTTAAGATAACACCCGATTCCGGGAAAATTATAGCTTTTTAGAAAAAAATTTATTATAAACAAAATGTTTAAATACCTCTGAGAATTTAAGTTTAGAAATAAAAATTTAAGTGTTCAAAAAAAAATCCGGCGTTATCTGGGATAATATACACTTGCTAGAATAGCACAATATTTTATTTAGCTCATGGGCTCGCAACTTTCAATCAATTTCATTCACTTTTTTTTAAACAAGCCAGACTTACATACCTTTTCTCTTCACATTCTCCACATATGCTTCCGTTAGTTGCTTTAAATTAATCTCCAGCATATGAGTGTTTAGCATTTTGGTAAAACTTAAAGCCAAACGATCAAACCAGGTCAAATACTGCAAATCCTTACGTTGCAAGAAATCACTTTAAAATTATACAAAAAAAAAACAGACACTTTCTTATAAACTTGCCATACATTTATTAACACATTTACATACTCTTTATGATTAATGCTCATTGACACTTGATTCTCCTTAGCATCCGGCGTTTTTACAAATCTCATACCTGGCCATAAGGTAATTATTTGACGACTTGTGACGTCATCGACAATATTTAAACTTGTCATTTTTAGACACTGCCAAGTGGAGGTGGCTTTGGGCGTTGAGGTCTGGAAACAAATTTTAAAAGGTTTTTTTTTTTATTTTCTTTTACATACAGGCTTATTTATAGATTTGTTTTATTTTATTTTAACCATGTATATAGATTTATTCATACAATTTCACATTCTTTTATTAGCTGTCGTAGAAGGCGCATTTGTTGTATCCATGCTATTTGTGGCTGCTCCGTTTGAGAGTTAGTGTCTCTTGTTGTGGTGGGTAGAACATTTGAGTTACTTAAATTTGATATGGTTAATATTATAAGAATTTTCAGGGAATCTTTTAATATAAACTGTATATTCTTTGGTAATTTATTCTTGATTTTAATCATTTTAGCTAATATTCCAATTTAACCGCTCGATTAATAATTATTTATTCTGCGTTTGCTTAATAACTGAAAGTTTGTTTTCCACACAACTTGCATTTTATAAAGAAAATCTTTCGTCTGCTTTTATCATTTAATCAAGCAGTGAAGAGTAACATTTCTCCATGCATTCCATGCCAGCCCATAATAATTATACACCAACCAACCACAAAGTGCAGTCAATTGTCATTTGTGCCACATGTACTGCGTGCAGTTGCATGTGGCACTGACCGTTACACATTTTTGCTTTCATTTTCTGACTGTTTCGGAATCTCTGCTTGAACTGGTCTTTAATTTTTATACTTATTTATTTATATATTAACCTATTGATTCTGAAAATGAATGTGTTATACTAGAATATGAAAATTGTTAATATTTTTGCACAAACTTTGGTTGTGTTTTTTTTTTTTTTTTTCTTTTTTTGTGTAGTGAATTGGAAATTTTCATAATGAAATCACAGTATGTAAATATAATATTTAGAGGTACGAAAGTGCTTATTTTAAATGTTTAAATTGGTTTTGTTTTATTAAAATGCATACGAGTATCTTACATTGTAGTAATCGTCGAATTTAAATTTCTCTTTACCGAAAAAAAAAAAAATCTATTAGCAACCTAGATATAATTTTGTAGAGAAGTGAACAAAAGAAATATCTAAATAATTTAGTATTGTATATTTTAGTTTGAGTTTTTATTAACAGGAATGAACCAAGTACATTTAGAAGAAATAAATAACACTATTAAGTCCCCTTATCCTCTAAAAAGCTCACCACTTGAATCATAATTAATTCCTTGATTATGAATCTGTCCCTAAGCGTTAGAAATCTATAAGACCAGGGGCCAAATTACCGCATTCGATATCGAGTAAAATTTATCGTAATTTTCTTATTTGAGATTATGGCATTCGATATCGAGCAAGAAATTTAATACATTTTATCATAATTACGATGTCGAAATCATTTTTCGATACGATAGCTCATTCGATCACGAATACGGTAATTTGGCCCCAGGTATAATATGAAATGTATTTCTGTAAAATCTACTGAATTTTAAAAGTATATTTTATTTTTAATCGTCAAAAATATGGAACACCGGAGCAATGTCATCGAATTATCAATGTTATAACGGATTCATTTGAAAGAAAAATGTATTGTTCAGCGCTATTTTTAGATATAACGCCAGCATTTGATAGAGTATTGCACGAAGGCCAGTTATATAAACTTGAACATATTTTACCAGCTCCATTTTATTCCATACTAAAGTCCTATTTAAATAAGCGAACGTTTTATGTAAAGTTTGACGACGAAAAATCAAGCACACATCAAATATACTCAGGCGTGCCACAGGCAGTGTTTTAGGACCCATATTATATACTATTTATACTTCAGATATGCCAACAATTGATAATGTTACTCTAGCAACGTACGGCTATAATATCAACAAACAAATCACCAGTTGAAGCGTCATCTATAGTTCAAAGGGGGAATGAAATGTTTTACAACAATGGTTCCACAAATGGAAATTTGAAACAAATACAGAAAAGTCAAGTCATGTCACATTTACTTTGTGTTTCATGCACTTCGCTCAACTTATGGCCAACATAATCGGCCTACTGAGCGTACTATTCGCAACACCATTAACCATTTTGAGAACCAGCATTCATTATTGGATAATATTCGACCGAATAGACCACGTCCAGCATGCTGTGAAGAAAATATAGCGGCCGTAGCTGAGAATGTAAACGAAAACCGTGGATAATCGATTCGGCGCCGTTCACAGCAACTCGGACTGACGTATGGAACGACTTGACGCATTTTACGTCAAGGCCTTAAATTGAAAGCGTAACGACGGCGCCACTTTTTACACATCGCATCAATCAATGGATTTATTGAGAGAACACTTCGGTGAGCACTTAATTTTACGTTTTGAGCCGGTCGATTGGCCGTTAGACTTTTTTGGGATATTGGGGATATGTAAAGCCTAAAGTTTATGCGGAGAAATCCGCTTCGATTCAGGCCTTGGATGAAAACATTACGCATGTCATTCGCCAGTTACCAGTCGAAATGCTCGAACGAGTCATCGGAAATTGGACTCAACGGATAGACCATCTGCGACGTAGCAACGGCCAACATTTGATAGACAGACATACAGGGGTGTCATAGAAACCAATATTGTCAGAATTGGTTTTTAAACCGATAAGAAAAAATGCTTTGGTGATATTTCTAGTATCACGATATTTATTGAACGTGTAACAGTACCCTATGACACCAAAGCATTTTTTCTTGTCGGTTTTAAAACCAATTCTGACAATATTGGTTTCTATGACACCCCTGATAATCTTTAGAAACTAAATTCCAAATAATGTTCTTTCAATGATAATAAACATTCCCCATTAAATTCAAATTTTCTGTCTTTTTTTTTCTATAAAAAAGTAGGGAACCTCGAAATGAATCACGCTTTACAAATCTTTAATTTGTTAGCCAGAGAAGTTGTGTCAATTTTAAACTTTAGCCCTTTGTTAGCAGACTTAATGCCAGTTCGGTACTCTAGGTTCAGTTTTGATATACATATACTCCAATAAATGAAAAATATTTATTGTAATGCCATCAACTTCCTAAGTCAAGAATTCGAGTAAAACTCATTTTATTATTTTTTTAATTAAAATACTTGTTTGTTTTATTTAAAGTTTTAAGTATCAACAGTTTTGCTTTTAATAATTTTAATTATAATTTTTATTAAATTTTAGTTTTACGAAAATTAGATATATTTAGCTAAAAAAAATTATAAAATAATAAAATATTAAGCAAAATTTCATACTATGTATGTGTGTATGTATGTAAATTTAAACTAATCAAAATTAATTGAAATTTTCCTAAAATTATTTTTTGCAATAACTTTTATATTTTGACTACTTAGAGTTAAATATAATTACAGCTAAGAAACAAATATAATAATAATGAACTGTTTTAATATTTTGTAAATTTATTTATAATTCAAATTTACAATAATATTAAGAAAAAATTAAATAAAAATTATTAGACTTTTTAATGGTTGTAATATGAGAATTATTCAATTGATTCTATAATTTTAAAGATATACGAGTATATATCTGCTTGATAACAAAATTTTAGTATTTGCAAATTGTAAAACCATTTAACCCTTCGATGAGTGACAGTTCTGAACTTCACGGCCGTGTGAAAAGGTCCCTACGGATCTTTTTTGTAAATCATGTTTTTTTTCACATACAAATTTCTTTTTTTTTATTTTGTTTTTTTTTTTTTGTTTTTATTGTTTATAACTAAATTCTACAGACAAAAATAATTTTTTCAACTTTTTTAACTCAAAGACATTAGGGATGATGCAAAAACAAAAAATTTGAAGAACTGGTTTATTACTAGTAGTATAAAATTAGAATATTGTGCCTTTCCTTGAAAGCAATAAAGTTCATGTCTTCGAATTTTTCTTAGAATTTTTTGTTTTTATCATCATCCCTAATGTCTTTGAGTTTAGGTCTTTGTGTTCAGAACAAGTAAATTATGTATTGAAACAATAAAAAAGTTATAATGATGCCCAAAAACATGCATTTATTAGTGAAATTCAGTACAAGGTCCATACGGACCTATTCACAAGTCCGCGTACTATTCTCACTAAAACCTCAATAACTCCTAAAGCAATGATCCGATCGGCTTAATTATTGTTCCAAAAAATGCTTTACAAAATACTCTTGGGGGGTTGTGGTGGCCGAAGTAGGAGTAATTTCACATTGAAAAGGCAAAAAGGTCCCTAGGGACCTTCTCACTCATCGGAGGGTTAAGTGAAGTGGATATTGATTGATATTAAAAGTGTCTTACATCATTACAGTAAAAATGAAAGTAATTTTACCACTTGGCCTTAAATTAATTGAAAACACTTTTAATACCAAACAATGGTTTGTTTTTTCTTTGCAAATTTGTTATTTTATTAAATGGTTTGTTTCCTATGAATTTATTACCTTTTTTGTTTTGTAAATTTTTAATTCAATTTTGTATTTGTATGGGCGGCAGCGTGTGTTATTTATTTGTTTAAAACAGAAAATTTAACTAAAAATAAATATTTTAGTGCAGTTAAATGAAACAATTATATATTTTGAGTTTGCCTTTAATTTTATATTTATATACGTCTACTTAGTATTTATATATTAATTATACCATAAATTAATTATATTATTATTTACATGTTACTATTAAACAGTAGTGTTTACAATAATAGCAGAAGCATTGTTGAACTTCTGTATTAAAAGCTATAATACATTTGTAATTAAACGAAACAAATTCTTTGTCATTAATCGAACTCACAAGTCTTAGAATGTAAGTCCCCATTAACACGAACCAATTCTTTCAGCTGAGGGGAAGATAATACGAGTACACACTTGATTGTACTGGCAATTTGTGTTAGTCCGCTTTCACACTCTTTAATTCTGACTCTTCAAAGCAAGTGTGAGTAGTGAAAAGAGAATAAAAGAGGTACAAACTTAACGGTACTAGTCAATTTTCTTATTTCCTTTTGTTTTGTTCTTTCATGCATGTTGATTTACATGAAAAAGTACGAAAACTTAATTGACGTGTGTGAATGAAATTGCAAGTTTAAAAGTGAATTGAACAAAAACTAGTCAGCTAAAACTGAAGTGTGTGAAATAGGACTTTCTCTCTTGCTCGTAAAACATATGTATGTGTATACAAATGTGTGTATACTTTCAGATAAATATACGAACGATGTAAGCACGAAGAATTGTGTTGTGTGAACACCGAAGAAATTTCAAGCAAAAAATTGTATCTTTTCAATAAAAATTGCTTCGCGTAAATTGGGAATTAGAGACTTCCGGGACATGTTACATTGAATTTAGGGATTTTTTTTAACTGTTTCAGATACTTAAGCCCCTACAACCAAACACAATCTTGTGGACCGGTTTGCAGATGTTTTTTTTATATCAAGTTTTGACAACATTAATGCTTGTGGGTTCTTTATATAAAGTTTTGACATTTTAAATCGCACAAGAAAGCCGCACCAAATGAAATTAGATATTTACCCCTATCGTGAATAAAAATTCCAAATGAAAGTTGTTCCCTTTTCAGATTAAATTCAATGTTAAAAAAATAAAAGGGAACAAATTTCATGTGGAATTTTTATTCACGATAGGGGTGATTATTTTCATTGCAATTACTCTAAAGATTTCATCTATTTACTCTCTCTCTCTCAATTACATTTATTTTTTATATTTTACGAACCGAAAAAATAGTTTTAATATTAATTAACGAATGCCAAGGAAGATAAAGTGATAATAGCTATGAAATATAGTCAACAACAATAAACATGGCAATAAAAATCGCAAACTAAATCGCACTTCATTTAACTATATTTTTCTCTGAGAAACGAAATTCACAATAAAATCCGCAAGCTAATCACCCCTATCGTGAATAAAAATCCCACGTGAAATTTGTTCATTTTTCCTATTTAAATTCAATGTTAAAAAAATAAAAGTGAGCAAATTTCACGTGGAATTTTTATTCACGATAGGGTTCTACACTAAAGTGGGAATACCCTTATTTTATATACATACTCGTAGTTTCTAAGCGTGAAAGATGTTGATGCATAGAGACATTAAATGAACAATATCATGCTTAATTAAGCAAGCTGTTTTAATTTTCTTTCAACATTTCCAGTAGGATCTGAAAGGACGAAGCGTTGATTATTAAAGTTATAAACCTGGTAAGTATACATACTATATATGTCTTGCCAATTAAGATATCCTAAAATTGGAATCTTTCTACCATGGATGATCAACCCTTTATGGATAATTTTATTTTTAGTTTTTAAATAACTTCCGAAAATCTCTTTTAGTTAAAACATTTTTAAAAATATTTGTAAGTAGAAGACAATATCCACCACATCAAGCTGATCAGTAAAATTAAAATGCTCTTTGAGCATTAATATTTCTCAGGCCTTAAACATGCGGTTGAAGAAATACAATTGTTCACAAATAATTTAATATTTGCAATTATATTATAATTATATTCGATTTATAGTTCACATTCACATTCTTCTTTATGCTCCATCATTAATTTTAAACCTGAGTTTTTAATTTAGGCTTGCACATTTACTACACCAGTTTGGTACTTGGAGAGATTTACTATCTTGGAGATATACTCAGGCATATTAAACTATATAAACACTTGACCACACTATTTTGCGATCGATCAGGCAAAGTGTAGAATTTCTCGGTTTATTTACAAGTTGTATATTATATTTTAAGTTATTGTGGTCATATAAAGTGTAGTATTTTTGCTACTTACTATACTTGTAAGCAGGTATGGAAAATTTGATACACTTAGTATTCCAACAACTCATTTGATACTTCCAAATAATTTTAAATATTTAATGTAAAAACACAAGACTTTATTTGCTGTTCCATTATAAGCATGTCTTCTCAAGTCGTATTTATTTTCTTGGCTTTCATTTTTTCTAATTTCGTCATTTTAGGAAGAAGACATCGACCCACTCCCTGAACCGATTTCAATGTTGTAATTTTATTTTGTAATTGGATTTTTGGAAAAGTTTTTCATAGACCGTTCAGCAAACTCCAAATTACATTTCTAAATTCAAATGTGATCTAATTGTATTCTATTATTAAACAATTAAATAAAACCAATTTTTTTTTTTTTGACTTCCAAACAAATAAAGTTTTATATTTATGGCGATATATGTACATATGTAGATAACTCTTATTTCTGTAGATTTTGTGGTACTAACTTTGATTCGCTTTAAATTCTTTGGAGATAGAGGAATAGAATAGCTCGTTAGTGAAATTAAGTAATTAATATTTCTATATTTTATAAGCACACCAATGTCTAATGTCTTTTTGTTGAAAACAAAATTTCCTGTTATCAAATAGGCCGCTTTAAAGGTGGATTCACCCATTCGTTCTTAACAAAAAATTGTTCGAACAATTTTTTTTATATGAAGTTTGACGTCTCTCTTTTTGAGAAATAGAAAATATTTTTTACGAACTTGAATTGGTTTAATTTTATATTTTTTCTGGACAAAAATGAATTGAGTTGCCAATAGGTTGCATTTTTTCATACAAATAACAATGCCTTATGTATTTCCATCAGCCATCAGCAAAAGCAACTTTCTTTTTTCATTAATTTTGAATTTATATCTGTGATTTTGAATACACTTTAAAATAATTTATTATTTGTATTTTGACACTTAAAATCCAAAGCAAAATAAATCAATGGTCGCCCGCACTTGTAAAACTAATAGATTTTTTTGCATATGGCAGCTTTGATTTTTCAGAAAAATCGTTCGAAATGGGTGAATCGTGCTGCAAAAAACTCTCAGTAAAAAAAAATTGTCTCTGGAAAAATTTTTTGTTAAGAACAAATGGGTGAATCCACCTTAACTAAAGCCCTAATCATAATGTTTTTAATTATGTCAATCGTATTTTTTGTATGCTTATGGTTTTTTTCCTTAATAATATTCTCAATTCTTTATTCGTGATTTAGAAGTTTTAAAAGTTTTATTTAATTATTTTAAAACCTCCGCGTTTTGCATTTAAAAGCCCAAATTCCTGTTTAGCTTTTCTGTTTGTCAGCGCTAGGCTACCGTACAGAATACTGTAACACTGGTATCACTCCCATGACAGCCGATTCTACGCAATGGAATATCCCGATTTCACTCATTTAAGTTCTATGAACTCTATCTAGAACCATCGGTATTACAACAACAATCACTGGGTTTAAAGCGTATGTGCTTTTGGACAATGCTAACGGGACGCTCTTTCAGGTCAACTGATTGCATTTTGAGAGGGAAATGCAAACGAACAGAATTTGCTCATTGCACATTTTATTAAGTACCCTGAAATACATATACATACATATATTGAATTATATTACGATAATATTTTCATTATGAATCTTTATTAAGTTCCTAGGTTACTAAAAATAATCTTTTAATAAATAAGAAATTCTGTATGAAATTTATGAAAAGTAACTAATTGAACTAACATACATAAGTTAGTTATAAACTTTGATGAAACTCTGTGATAATCCAGTACGTTTGCATAGTCTAGTCCATTGCTTGTCTTTTTGACTTTATACAAATCGGTTATCATTTCCTGTAGCACAATATTTAGAATCGTTACAAAATATTTCGCAGTAAATATGAGATAGTTCAATCATTATAAACATATGAAATTAGTTGGAAAATATAAATTAAAGAGAAATATTTATAAATCATTTAAAACAATTTATCTGGTATCTAAAAGTTTGAAATATTATAACAGCTAAACGACAACATTTTCTTTCAGATAAGAAATTACCCAAAAATAAACTGAAATCTGCTATTATTTGTAACACAACTGTATAATAATTAATAAAGTAAATACATAACTGTATGATTAATAATTTTATCTATTTATTACTTGTTTTTTTTTTGTTTTGTTTATTTTTAATATTTAAAAAGTTGAGGTTCATAAGTGCTGAAAAATAATTTCTTTTAATTTCTTACATTTCAGGTTTCTATTACAATTTACATATAACAGTTTAAAACAATTTAAAGTTGGATGAAAAGGGTAAGTTTGTTTCCGAATTATCTATTTAAGAAAACTCTCAGCTCAAAATGAAAATTTAAATTTGCAATTATTTACATTTGAAATTTGTTTGGAATCTGTTATACTCATAACTGTTATACATGTAATTACCTATGTTAATTTAAAACTTTTTTATATAGAAAAAAGATCTGGTATTATTTTTATATATTGCTTAAATTTATATTTCTTTAACAAAAACAAAGGACAATTGGCATAATTGTAATATATTTTTTCTAACTTTTTTGATTTCCTCAAAAACAGTTCATTTTATATTTAGTTTTTTATGGCAGATTTTCAAAAAAAAAAAAAAAAAAAAAAATTATAATAAATCTTATCAATTTGTAAAGTTTTCGTTTTGTCTTAAAAAATGTTTTTTTGTTTGTGTGTGTTTAGGTGTAGATTTTGTGTATGTAAAGTGTAAAGATCCTTGAAATAGCACTAACTTGTTTGTTACACTGTATACTTAAATAAATATTTGTTTCTTTTTTTTATTTTCTGACTTTATTGAAATATAATAATTTTCCTAGCAAAAAATATATTTGTTTTTGTGGTTTTGGTTTGTTTGTTTTATGATTTTCTCAATTTGTTGATTTGTATGATGGTTTCATTTCTCTTTACTAACCAATTTATTAATGATTGTATGAATTTGCTTTAAATTTTCTCACTTTTTATTGTTTTTTTTTTTCTATTTATTTTGTGTTTTATGAAAACTAAATAATTTTAATTTTAAACTCATGGTGTAACTATACAAGGTGGGTTCAAATAGACAACACAATACAGAAACAACAGGCATTTTGTTTGTGTAAAATAATGTACTACTGTCAAAAACACTTGAAAAAGTATTACTTTTAACATATGTAAGTAAATTGTAAATAAAGTCAGTCAGCTGTGCTACTGCACTCACCTTGTATAGTTACACCATGTTTAAACTTAAAGAAATTATAAGAATTGTTTAGAAACAAAAAATAAAATGAAAAAAGAAATAGAAATTAGAAATAAAATTATTTAACTGGCATTTAAACTTAATATAAACTACGATATCGTCATCATGATGTTGTTTTCGTATTTGCCGCAGACGTTTGTGGTTGGATGTGGCCGAAACGTGGTAGAAAAAGACCAAATTTCGATTCGATACCATTTAGTAGAGGTACAGCAGCACGATAGCCACCAATGTGATCGGCATTAATGCGTAAATTGGAGGTTTCAATGGCTTTTGGTTTGTGCACTTCAGAGCCAGTGGGCTGAGAGCCACCAAAGTCAACATAGAAGAGACGTTGCAGCAATTCGTATGTCACCAAGGTGACACCGAATTGTGGTGATGAACGGAAGACACGGGCTGGATAATGAAAAAAGAAATCATTTTTTATTTGTTTAGAATAGGTTGTGCGTTAAGAAACCTACCGGCTGTTCCTTTCCAGAATGCTCTCGGACCTTCTTCAGCCATAATTTTCTTTGTAGCATCCCATACTCCAGTGTAGGTGGTTTGACCCGATCGGGCTACCACCTGTAAGCGGGTCTTTATCACATCGGCCGGTGTTACCAAAGAAGCAGCTGGTACACCAGCTATGGCACCCGCAGCCAATAAAGTTAAAGGATGATTGTAGCTGCAAATAATTGAAAGATACGTTAAGTTTAATAACTATAAACCAGTCTTTAGTAATAAAGTAACTAGAAATGTATAAAATAGCGAATATTAAGCATTAAACACATTCGAGACAGCAGGCTACCGACTACAACATGTCAAAAATAAAATACACACGTTTATATGAAAGTGATTATATTGAAGACAGCAGGTAGCACGACTGCTGGTTGTTGTTCATGCTGATTTTTTCGTCGCTGTCAAATTAAACTAATTTCTATTTTTGTTGGAGACAAAACAAAAACAGTGTTGACCGTATATGTAGCAAATGCAAAATTAAAATGTTGTGATCACTTGTGCATCAATAGTTGTTAAATTTAACAATAATATTATATTATTTTAATAATATTATAGTTTATATTAATAAAAATGAATGAAGTTTATTAGTCCGGAATCATGTACATGTTTTTCATGTTTCATATATAAAACGCTACTTTAAAAAAATAAATGGCACCACTGAAATATAAATGGATTACTGCAACAGCTGTTTATATTTTCATTGTTTTGTTTGATTAGTGTTTGTAAGTGTTTTATTGTTTAAGATTTATTATTTTTAATGTTTTATTTACTTTTTTTTGTTGTATTTTACTAATACCTTCTACAGGGTGGGCCAACTTGGACTGACTGATTTGAAATGCTTATAACTTTTGCATTTTTAATTTTTTTTTTTTTGCAGATAATACAGAATTTTATAAAATTTCATAATGTCATCATACTCAGTGGAAGAACGTGTAAAAATTGTTGAATTTTATTATGCTTCCGGACGATCAATTGTTACAACACAAAGAAAATACCGTCAGCATTTTAATACTGCAGAGGCTCCCAGTGTAAACATGATAAGAAGCTTAATGACCCGTTTTGAGAATTTGGGTTCAGTGGGTAATGAACCATGAAGAAATGTTGTTCGTCCTGTTCGCACTGAACAAGCTATAGAAGCTGTACGAGAAAGTGTTCACACGGATGGAACTGTGTCTACTCGTCGACGAGCTACTCAATTGAATATCTCCAGAACATCGCTACGACGTATTCTAAAAGTTGATCTGAAGATGTTTCCATATAAAATTCAATTGGCCCAAGAATTATTGCCGAGGGATGCACCACAACGGCTACAATATGCCAATAGATTGATTTCGCTAGCTACAGAAAATGACAATTTTTTGGATAATCTGATTATGAGCGATGAAGCACATTTTCATTTAAATGGATATGTGAATAAACAGAACTGCCGAATTTGGGGTACAGAGGATCCAAGAGCATTGCATCAGCGACAATTACACCCTGTCAGATGCACTGTTTGGTGTGGAATCATGGCTGATAAAGTTATTGGTCCATATTTCTTCGAAAATGAGCTTAATGAACCACAAACCGTCTCTGGGGTGGTATACCGGACCATGTTGGAAAATTTTTTACATCCGATAGTTCTCAATAATCGTAACATATGGTTCCAGCAAGATGGAGCTACAGCTCATACCGCAAGAGCCACAATGGCACTTCAGTCAGTCAAACTTGGCCCACCCTGTATAAAAGCAACAAAATTCTCTTCAGCCATTATGTTATTAAAAAAATTCGAAGAGCAAATTATTAAAACGTCAGATTTTGGAATCAGCTGCTGAGTATGTATAGTACATATGTAACTGTCGTTTTCAAAATACTTAAGTAGCTGGCTACAGGGCGACATAAGTACCCAGCGGCATTTGCACTCGTGTAGCCTGCTGTCGCGAATGTGTTTAATGCTTTAAAGAACAATATACTATGAATGGAAATTTTTACATACTTGTTATGCATACATTTTTCTATAGAAAAAACTCTTATACAGAAAGTTCATAAAACGAAAGATATTTTATTATGTTCCATCTGCTATCAATGTATCTATGTAAATCAGTGGTCAGCACTCATAGCCAACAGAAGCAGAAGAGGTTTTTTACACAACATAAATGTAAACGGAACTCTCGAAATTTTATACATTGCCCTTCAACGGATCTACATAGTGTCAAATAATAAAAAAAAACAGTACAACTGAGCGGAAAGAAATATCGATTGATATGTAAAATGTAATTAATCATTCCTGCGACATGCCGCAATACTGTCTGTGTAGAGAAGATACCGCAAAAAGGAAAAATGCCGCAGCAACGAAATTCACAAAATTCTGTAGTATGATTTTTGTGTATATGTAAATGATACATGTAAAATTATATAAAGATTTTTGTTTTTTGGATTTGGTCCTTAAATGGAAGCTATGACCAATTATGATCCGACCATCATTAAATTTAGTACAACAATTTAAAAATAGCTACTTATAAGGAATATTTATGTCGAATTTCCACCTGATAACAATATTTATACCAGATGTGAACGTATTTAAGTGAATGCAAACATGAACCGAACTAAACAAAATTTCGTTTTGCAACTTCCTTTTTACATGAAACTTATTTTTGCTGAATTTTGTATTGATATGCCAATTTTATAGGCATTTATGTATCATTGAGTCATGTTTCGGGAAGATATTTTTATAGGGGCTATGAGAAATCATGGACCTATTCTTACTAGTTTCCTCACAGTTTCTTCTTTTTACATAAAAATAACGTGTACAAAATTTCATGATGTTATCTGCAATATATTTATAAAACATTGGAAAACAATGGATAAAAAGTATACAATTTTTATGGAGGTTGCCTCACATTTTGGTTTGTAACTCTGATTCTACTATACCGATTTTTCTGATTTTCAATACCAAACTTTCCTATAAAATAAAAAATATTTTTCTGTAAATTTCGTTAAGTTAAGTTGTGTATTTTGGACGTTAGAGTGTTTTACACAGACAGACAGACAGACGGTCATAGCTCAATTGACTTAGAATTTGGGTGCCTCGAGTCAGAGTATTGCGGGTTCGATTCCTGCCAAAGACTCTGGATGTTTTCTGCAGATAAGAGAAAAGCTTCGCAGTTTGTGTTTGTTATAAAAAAAAATCATGAGGATCAATAATAATATATGTATATTGTTGGGTTTCAGATGAATATTAACAAAGTTTGACACGGAATGGCAAACGTAATATACCCTCATTAACAACTTGTGGTGGTGGAGGGTATAATTACAGAAATTATTTTCTTACTAGTTCTTAATTCGACTTTAACTCACTTTTCTAACTTCACTTTTAACATCAAATTCACACTCACCCTTCATCATCGGCAAACAGAGCCTTTGTATGGGCATAAGTTGGGAAATAAATGGCCGAGAATGGCACATCACGCAGCAGACAAGCACGAGCGCCCTTGTACAGACCAAACAAACCCAAATCACGTACAACCGATAAGGCACGCACTTTACTGCCGCCCGCAATTTCGCCGGCAACTTGCAAACGAATTTTAACAATTTCCAAAGGATTTGTAAAGACCACTTGAGAGGCACCAGCCTAAAATTATAATTATGTATGTATATATTATATTGAAGTGTTGATGTTATAATAAAAACTAATGCTAATTAAACTTACACAACCACCAGCTAAAATTTCAGACCACATGGGTATTTGGCCTTGTCTATCGGTACATTTATCACGCACTAAATCGTTGACAGTTAATTTAATGGCTTTTTCGGGTGCCACACCCATCAGTTGAGGTAGTAGACCACGGTAAAGACCTAAGACACCTTCGTGGCGTATAACCTAAAAATAATATAGATAATAATAATAATAATGATAAGTTGCAGGAATTTTATTCATTATATTTTGTTTTACTAATCAGATTTAAAGGTTACACAGACAAATGTTCCCGAACTCAAAATGTCCATGTTGGCTTTTTGCTAATTCTGATTAAAAGTAAATCAGTTTCATACTGGTGTAGTTTATATGATAATTTTAAATTTACCTTTTTAAAACAATCCCAGGAATTTCTATAGGCCACCTCACCAATATATGAACCTGTGCGTTGATTTTGCATGCGTGTCTTGACCAAATCAATGGGATAAACAACCGTAGCACCCACGGCTTTAAAAATTAATTTTATATTTGATTGTTAAAATTTCAATTATTATAAGAATAATGTATGTATGTAGTTTTGCTTACCGCCTGCCAAAGAGCCCAATGTAAAACGATACGTGCTCTCTAAAATCTGTATAAATGCTGATCTATCGGCTGGACTTTCGACGGCCCTTATTTCAGCCAATCTAGTGGTGATATGCTTTGTATAATGCTCGGGTGCAATGTTGCTCAGATCGCTATAAACAATGCGGCTAAAATATTGGAAATAAAATAAAGTTTATCACTCTAGGGATATATTTTGATTATATATACATACATATAATTTTGAATGGATAAATTAACATTTAGGAATATAAACAAATGCTAGGGTCTTGGGAGGTAGAACAAACTATATTTTACAAAAACAAAAGTAGGTGTTTTTTTTTAGGAACAAAAAATAATGTGGAAGTCTTGTAACAAAAACTAACTTTGTTAATTTTGTAATTAACACTTGCCTACTTGCTTGAATCTTTTTACGTCTCCACCAACTATTGTGTTTAATTTGTAATATTTTTTTAAACAATAAACATTAAAAGAAATAAAAACAAGAGGAATAATATTTACAATTAATATAATATTGACAGTGTTTGACAAAATGTTTAACTAGTATGTATAGGTATTTAGGAAAATGAACTACTAAAGATTTACTGAAAGTCTTCGAAATAACACGAGATTTTCTGTTCCAAATAACTTGTAATCTTGAATATGCTAAAAAGTCTTGCAGAGTCCTGATTCAGAAACATAGCCAGAAAGAATTTAAAATTTTTTTGTATCAGAACCATATAGTTTTCAAATTATTTTTCAAAGCTTTTTTTAGACGGTGCTAGCAATGTACTGACATTGAAAAATTATTAGCAAAAGGTTAATTGTCAGTTCAGACGACTGCAAGAAAACACAATTGTCACACAATGAATTTATCTGTCAACCGAAATTGTCAGTCCACAGGGTTGTCAAATTGTTGTGTGGCAAAAATTGTCAAATCGTTGTGAGATTGTGTGTGTATTTAAAAATTTTAAATATTGTCATGGAACAAAAAAAAAAAAAACACTTCAAACAATTTTATCTGCATATGTCCTAGAAAGTAGCGAAGATGAAGACAAAAAAAAACGCCGCAAAGAAGGATTGGGTGCTTCAGCGACAGCAGGAGGATTTTTATGCAAAATTACTCATTCAACTGCGAACTGAAGAGCCGGAGTTGTAGCGAAACTTTTTAAGATTAATTGGCTCATAGCTGCACTCTATGAAACAGGATTCAATAATATATACATATGTCACTATCAATTTTTTATTTTCTTTAATTTAATGCTTAATTTAGAAATAATTTCTCTGACAATGCTGACGGCTGCATAAACTTTGCATATATGACAATTAAGTGTTCGACAATTGTCCTAAAAAAATCTTACAATGACAAAAAAAAAAGGGTTCACACGATTGTTAGATGTCTGACAATATGTTTGTGTTACAATGTACTGAAAATGCTTTTTCTTACAACGTTGGAAGACAAAAATTTAAAGTTCACATGGTTGTTAGACATCCTGACTGTTCTGAAAACTGTCTGTACGATGCTTTAGACTAAATAACGGCTAAATACTGAAACCAAAACTTATACAAATGACAATCATAGATTATGGAATTTTAAACTCTTGAATATAATAAATATGATACAAATTCATGATAAACAATAATATTTATGGAGTCTACAAAAATATGCCAAAACTTGCTCTAACATTATAAATTCTTTTTGGAAATTATTAATGATTTCCAATGATTTTTTAACCATAACCAATAGGTTTGGTTTCTCTTCGTGACCTTATAGAAAATTTGCTAAATAACGAATGAAAACAACATCAATCATAAATCGAATGCTTTTCTAAAGTATGGAAGGCGAACTTTTCTCAAGAATAAAGGAATTGCAGCAACTGCGGACGTACAGTGGCTTATAGCTTATTTTATTCAGTGCAGTTTTTTGTTCTCAAAGCTGCTTAAAAAGAAAACTAACAGGGACTTTAAAAAAGAAATTGGTGACATTTAAAAGAAAATTGTTTTATGGTCCAACAAATAAAAATAATTTATTTGCAAAAATGTACATTTAAATATAAAAAATAAGCTGTAACGTGAAAATTTTTTTTGTGTTTTTTTTTTTTAATTTTAATATATTAAAATATACATTATTGATTAATATTTTGTATTGCTGGATCAAATTATATTATTAAGCTTTTATTTTGTGTTGCCTCTTTAAATCCAATAAAATAAAAAATTATTGTATTTTTTTATATATTATTGCAATAAATTTGTTTTTAGATTCCGACATCTACATATTTCTATTTAAAAGGTTTTATTTAAAAATAAAAAGTGTAAATCACACTATGATTTCAAAAACTTTCAGTATTAATTAACCTATCATAATGAAAAAGATGTTCTCAATATATTTGAAAACTAGATAAACTAATATCAATTTCTAAACACTGATAACTCACCCAGTTTGGTGTAATGCTCCAGTCAATTGATACAAGATATCAATTTCTAAAGGAGTAATTTGACTCATAGTTTGAGCAGCATACAAAAGTTCATCTTTGGTAACAGGTTCTGTGCGATTACCTTGTGTAGATTGTAAATAGATGCGTTTTATCAATTCCATATTATTTAGCAACGAGGTGAAAGCCATAAAATATGGAAAGCTTACCTTATGGCCTTCGGTGACCTAAAATAAATTATGGAATAATTTATAATACAAAATATACTGGTTATTTTCACAAAATAACTTACAGCTACTAAATTATCTTTAACATTGGCGGTGAGTAAATGCCTTTTAACTTTAACCATAATATCTTGAAAATCTAATGGGGAAATATATCCAGAACCAGCTGGATCTTTGCTACGGAATGCTTCCATGGCATATTCCTCATGAAAATCATGAAGTAATTGAGTAAATTCAACGTAATTAATTAAACGTTGTTTTTTCTACAAGAAAACAAAATAAAAATTAAACAAATTAAAATAATGTACATAGGTATAAAAATTAAAACTTACTTCACCAAAATATCGTTTAATAAAAGGACTGTCTAGGCTAAATGGTATTTTTGAATGTAGTTCAGTTTTTTGTACGACATCAGCAAAATCAGCTGCAAGTTTTAATAAAATATAGAAATTTGATAAAGTTTCAAATTAAACAAACTTTACAAATACAAATACTTACTGTAGGATACTGTGCCATTGCCTTGACGATCGAATAATTGAAAAGCTGTTTTATATAAAGCGTCTGGTGTACACAATAAACCTTCAAAAGCTTGAAATTCTGAGAATGATATAAGTCCATCCTTGCTTGTATCTGCAATACCAGCTAATAAACGCACTGATTCCTGTAATAAGATTTCAAGAAACAAGAATTTTGAAATTTCATTTCAGAAATTTAACGTCAAAGTTATTAGAATATGTATTTTTATTCGACCTTTATTATTTCAATTATTACTAATTTTTCAAGCTTGAGGTCTTTTTTTTTTTAATATAAAAAACTTTTTATCGTTTATTTAAATCCAATATTTCGGCACTTCCTTGAGTGCCTTCGTCAGGGTTTTTTTCTTTCTTAATTTTACAATTTTTAACAAATTATAACAAATTAAAAATTGTAAAATTAAGAAAGAAAAAAAAAACCCTGACGAAGGCACTCAAGGAAGTGCCGAAATATTGGATTTAAATAAACGATAAAAAGTTTTTTATATTTAAAAAAAAAGACCTCAAGCTTGAAAAATTAGTAATAATTGATAGTCAAAGTTATTAGTTAGTTATAGTTTTTTTAAATGGCTGTTTAATTTGTTTTTATTTAAATTATGTTGCTGACTTTTGACCACTGTATGAACTGAATATTTAATATTTATTGTTTATTAGATGATATTTTTCAAATATTTATTAATTAAATGTCTTATCTATTTAAGGTGGTTTTAGACGGTACGTATTTTGCAGTGTACTTGTCAGTTGTACGATACCACAAACTATAGCGATACATATGTAATTGTGAATGTCTGTCAAAATTGACAATTTCTAGGCAGTTTATAATTTTTGCTTTCACACGTCGGCTTTTAAGGTGGATTCACTCATTTGTTCTTAACAAAAATTTTTTCCGGAGAAAATTTGTTTTACTGAGAGTTTTTTGCAGTACGATTCAAAGCTGCCATATGTAAACAAAATCTATTAGTTTTACAAGTGCGGGCGACCATTGATTTATTTTGCTTTGGATTTTAAGTGTCAAAATACAAATAATAAATTATTTTAAAGTGTATTCAAAATCACAGATATAAATTCAAAATGAATGAAAAAAGAAAGTTGCTTTTGCTGATGACTGATGGAAATACATAAGGCATTGTTATTTGTATGAAAAAATGCAACCTATTGGCAACTCAATTCATTTTTGCCCAGAAAAAATATAAAATTAAACCAATTCATGTTCGTAAAAAATATTTTCTATCTCTCAAAAAGAGAGACGTCAAACTTCATATAAAAAATAATTGTTCGAACAAATTTTTTGTTAAGAACGAATGGGTGAATCCACCTTTAGTTTCATGTGACATAATCTACAATAGTTCGAAGACAGCAGCTGTTTTTGTTATGATTATTTTTGCGGGTGTTTTGTATTCTTGCAAATATAGTTTGAAAAAATGGTCTAAAAAATGAAATAATTGTAAACATAAAAAATTAAGCAAAAATTAAAGAGAATTTTAGGTGCCAAAAATTGTTATATTTAAGTTAAATAAAAATTAATATGTATATATACGTTTTCTCAATAAATATTTCAATACAAATTTATTGTTTTATTTAATACAATTTTTTTTAAATATAAATTTGCTATATCACAAACTCTACGAGTATGTTCTTGGCGCCATAAACAAATGCAAAACAGCTGGTTGCAGGCGATTTGTCAGATGAAAATAGAATATGCTCTATTTGAAAATTTTACACTGTAAATGCAGGCTGATATTTCCAGAAGAATTTTTGTTTTTTTTACTTTTACACGACGTGTATGCATTTTGCAGTGGAAAATTTGACAAGCACACTGCAAAATACATACCGTCTAAAACCATCTTTAATTGTTCTTTTTCTTAATATACTATTTTTTATGACTGGACATGTAGTAAGTAAGTAGTCTTCGATAGTGTTATCTATTGGGGAATGTCTGCTTGTAAATGTTTTCAGGCACAACGGAGTGTAAGTACAAAATGTATACCGCCAAATTAGTCTAGGCATAATAAAGCTTAGCAACAGAATTGGAATCTCTATGTAGTATATGCTATTATCATGTGTGGAAAGTTTATACGGCTACGTTTACAGTAAAGTGGAATATATTTAAATTTGATAGAATTTAGGGCCCCGATTACCGTTCACAACACTAAGTATTTTGATGTTGTATGTTGTAAACTGCGATTACGATTCACAACACTTATAGGCTTAATCGTATGAAAAATTTATAATGTGTTGTACGCGAGACAATACAACATTTTTGTGTTGTGAACGATAATCGGGCCCTAGATTTAGCCATTAAAAAAAAATGTAGTAAGATATGTATTAATAAATCATAAGTGTCAAATTACAAGTTTAAATATGTAGATTATAATTTAAACATTTTTAAATTTATATTAAAATAAAGTTTATGTAAATAACAGCAATGTTTACTATCACTAATTATAATTAGTGATACAAAATCAAACTTTCCGAATTGGAATTGGTCTCATCCCATTCCCATTTAGTTTGTTGCACTGTGTTATTCTTATTCCTATAACCATTTTACTACTGGGATCAATGGTTAACAACGCGAAACAATAATTGTGAAAATTGTCTGATATTGTCTCCGAACCATGACAGGGACAAAACATTATCGATTATTTACCTATAAATAAAAAATTGTCAACAACCCAGCAAAAACTTGATTTACATTTTAATGACTTCTAGTATTCATTATTTCGTAGCTTTAATCGCCACTTTTTGTATTACTAATTATAGATTAAAGAATTACGTTATATATTTATATACATATGTGTATATATCTTAAAAAGGTCATAATTATAAAATCCGCTTTCATACGTCTCAATTCTGACTCTTCAAGGAAAGTATTTTTGGTTGAGAAGGGATAAGGAAATAAGAGGGGTACATACTTGAAGTTACTAGTCAACTTTCTTATTTCCTTTTGTTTTCTTCTATTATTTTCTCCGTCTTTTCTACGCGGAATTGTTTGCATAAAAAAGTAGAAACTTAAACATAAAGAAAATTATAGATATGCGTGTGTACGAAATGGCAGGTTCTATACAGAATTGAACAAAAACTGGGCAACTAAATCTGAAATGTATGAAACAGAACTTAGTTTATGATTATACAACTTTATTAATATCATTTGCAAGATACTGACGAGTTATAGAATTACTTATTACTTTTACTCTAAAATTATTTAATTTATTGTTACGTTTTTACCTTTTAAAAACGGTGGGTTATTTTCTTTAAATAAACCGGATTCTTATTAATTGCAAAATAAAAGCGTCAAGTAGTTTGAAGAAAATATAACGTGTATTTATTAATTTAAATGTACAAAGAAACGATTAAAAATTAACAATTTCTCTGCCTTTTTACACACTTATATTACGGTTTAAGATTACTTTGATGTTTACAATAAACTAATTCACTTTATTTACCCTGTTAGACTATTTATACAGCAAACATAATTTCTGGAAGGTTCGGGGCTAAGATACTAGAATGATCATGACTGCAAGTCTAGAATATTCAGCCAAAGCCGTTAAAACTTAATGTTGCCATATTGTTCAGCTATGTTCTAAAACACCATGTTATAGTTGTACCCACACGTATAAAGGCATCAGCCTTCTGACATCTATTGCCCATAGATCCGTCAAATCGTGCAGGTAAAATTCGCTCAGACTATCCAATCTTTGATTTGTAAAGGCCGGAATTTGACACAGGAGATGACGTTTGATAATGACAACTTTTACAGAAGTCATTATAGGGGAGATTTAACCTCCTAGCTTGAACACCGATCAGACAGTGTTCTGCGATGAGTTCATCATGAACCGCGATGAAAGCGGAAGCACATGTCTTGGTCAATGAATCCGTAATGCAATTCCCTGGTGTGCTATGTGAAAGCAAGAGAGCTATGCCCCTAGTCATAAGGTCGACCCGAAGACTATAATAAGACCCTGGTGCGAATTGCACCTGTAATCTTCATTTATAACTTTATAGGGCTTTTATAGATTGACTTCCTAAGCCTTAAAAATCACATAGTAGTAATCTGAGAGCCGTGACGGACAAATGGTCCGCCGATTTGTGGGGTGATAATCTCTGAGAAGCCTTGTTCATGTCTCTAGCGAATTCATATATCTAGCAAACGAATTGTAGTCTCATATGGAGCCTCTTAAATTCTATAAGGCGTCTATCAATAAAACCTTCTATGATTAAAAAAATGTTGATTTCTGCGATCTAGAAGAAACTGAAAAAGCATTTTATATCATGCAAATATCGACAAATTGGAAAACTTTACAACAATTACTTGACAAAGTTTTTTAGTTTATAAATTACAATGTAATGGTAATGACAATGAAAAAACAGCAAATGTTATTGAAACTTTAAAAAGTGGAAACACTGCAAATAAAAGCCTTGAATTCCCACGTTACCAAAAACTCAATATCCTTGTCATAACAACTGATCATAATATTTAATAATAAAATGCGGCATAAAAAAGTGACACAGTAAGAAAAAAGTTTCCGTTATAGTTAAAGACAGCTTTCAGAGGTTCTAAAGGACCTGAGAAACTTTAAAACGAATTTTTCGATTGTGTTATTGATGCAAGATTACAAAATTGTTTTCTCTTTAGATTCTGAAAGATCGTTTGCCCCTGATGGCTATGAGTGCCGACCACTGCTCTAGGGTTCTAGTGGATAACAAGAATGTAAGTAATTCATTTAACTTTATGATAACTTAGACACATTATAGCACATTTTTGAGCGTCATGACTTAACATTGATTGATAGGTATCAGTTAACATTGATTGATAGGTATCAAAATCATATGGCTTTTAGTAATAACAAGTAAGAGTTTATATCTTATATAACCACCACCAAGTCACCTATTATGGGGCTTACACCATAAAATATTGTATCGTAATTTCTATTTATTTTAGTAGGTTTATTTTGGCAGAATTTCATCTCAATAACGATATTTACAAGAATTTTATGCATATTACAGTTATAATCAAGAGTTTATATTTGTGTCTTTCTTTCAGAATTGCTCCTTGCTTATATTTTAGCAACGTGTAACATAAAGCGATTTACATGCATGAATAGAAGCTATGGCCAATTATGGACAAATTTTCACAAAAAAAAACTGATCTGTGTAAAATTTCGGTTTGATATGGATGTTTATGTAGGTTAATGAGTTTTCGGGAGTAGTCCTCATAAGGGAGCTATGACCTATTATGGGCCAATCATCATGAAATTCTGTACGACGATTTATATGTATATATGTATATTAGGGTGGCCCCAAAATAAAGTTGCGGATGTTCCCGACTAATATGAAAATTTGATTCATTTTAAGACTACGTTTCTCAATTTTTTTGTCCTGGGGTCAATATTTGGTGAGCTGGATAAAAAGGTCCTTTATAGAGGTTTTTTGATTTTTTTTTACATTTCTTCCAAAGAAACTATATGTAAATTTGGTATCATATGAACGGTCTTTAAGAGGCGCATTCAATGGGTTATCCAAAATTAAAAAAAAAATTTTAAATTCAAAAATTTTGAAAATTTCAGACAAAATTTTATTTTTTTTTATTTTTTCATAGAATTTACTTAAATTAATAATTGAAATTTCTTGATTATAAACATCATGCAATTTAACCCAAATGGGTTTTCTCGTCCCTTTCTTATCAATAGCAAATATGTCGGTAGATCAAAGAATGTTAGATAAAAATTTCATTATTCTGTCTTTTTTTCGAAACTCTATCGTGCCTTTAACAGACGGACAGACGAACGGATATGGATAGAATATATAGACTTTTTGGTTCTACGACCATTTCTTCGATGTGTTACAAACTGAATGACAAACTTAATATACCCCCATCTTTTTAGTGGTGAGTAGAAAAATATAAATAAATATTTGATTGTTATTAACTTTCGCAAAATTTGTTTGTTAAACAAATAAATTCATAGTTGAAGTCAGCTTAACTACAGTTTATATCAAATAAACACAATATGTGCCAGACAAATTATGTCAAGGT
This sequence comes from Bellardia bayeri, assembly GCA_950370525.1. NCBI lineage: Eukaryota > Metazoa > Arthropoda > Insecta > Diptera > Calliphoridae > Bellardia > Bellardia bayeri. The sequence goes on from OX493264.1 coordinate 104,160,278, forward strand.
CAAATAATTAACTAAAATTAGAATATTAGAATTAAGTAAAACAAAACAAACAAACAAACGATCAGTATATCACCAAACCAGTAAAAGCGAAATATAGAACAAATTGTTCAATGACTGATTATATTCTAGATAATAATTAAATTTAACCAACAACTTGTTTGCACTAGTCTAAGGTATAATATTGTTTATTTAAATAAATAAAGAAAAAATAGAAACGAAATGAATGAACAGTGTTTCGCTGCAATCTTGATTAACACGCGTCTAATAAGTGACTTTGTTTTGACGTTCATCGGTTGAGTACAGAACAACGTCAGGCAATTAAAGATAATTATTAGTATGACCATAATAATTATCGCTAAAATTAATAAAATATTAAACAAATTAGCTGTGATTATGTTGGATAGAGGAAGGTAGGCATAAAGAAGAAGGTAGTCAGGAAGGTGACATTTTTTAATATACTTAACAATTGCTAGTAAATAAATCTTAAAACTTTGATCATAACGATAAGACCACTAACAAGTTAGTTTAATTTAAAAATTAACTGAATGACTAATGTTTGATATTTAAAGGTATAGTTTCTTTAAAAATTAAATATTCATATTCATTTTGTTATAAACTATATAAAAAAAAAGTTCTTAAATTGATATTAATTTAAGAAAAGCTATAAAAAGAAACTACTATTAATTTGCTTTTATAAAAATCTCTGTTTTTATATTGATGGATCGCATTAAATGTTACACAACATAGGTAGATCTACTGCGATTTTATTATCAAGAACTACAACAGCACCATCAATCAAATAATAAAGATTACGCATTGCGCAGGTCCGTTATGTTTTACAAAAACTCTGAGAGTACAATTGGGACCAAAATTTCTTCTTGTGACGTCACAAGTCAAAAATATTTTTATGTTTGCTTAACTTCTATACAAATTTGAAAAGTGTTAAAATGAAGTGTGCCGTTTTTATACCCTCCACCACAATAAGTGGTTAATGTGGGTCATTCCGTGTGTAACACTGAGAAAAACTCATCTGAGACTCAACGAAGTATATATATTTTTAGTCCCTACGAAATTCTAAGTCGATTGAGCCATGCCCGTCTGTCTGTCTGTGTAAAACACTCTCACGTCCAAATAACACAACCGAAATCAACAAAGTTTACAAAAAAACCGCTTATAGTTCTTCTAAGCAGTTTGGTATTGAAAATCAGCAAAATTGGTATAGTAGAACAAGAGTTATGGATCAAAATATTAAGACAACCTCCATAAAAAATTGATATTTTTAAACATTTTTCTTGCTATATTTTTAAATATGTTGCAGATAATACCATGAAATTTTGTATACGTTGTTTTTATGAAAAAAAAAAATAAAGTGAGAGGAAAATAGTACGAATAGGTCCATGATTTCTCATAGCCTCCATTCAAAAATCTTCCTAAAATATTGCTGAATTGTACATGAATGCCAAAAAAAAAATTGGAATATCAATAAAAATCAGCAGGAATAAGTTTCATGTAAAAAGAAATCGCAAAACGAAGTTTTTTTTTAGTTCGGTCCATGTTTGACCAAACCATCAGGCTATACAAGAATTTTTATTTGCATGTTTAAAATGTTAATTTTATTTTTAAACAAAAATTTCCACCCTATTCATCTTTAGCAATAACTTTCATGTGACGAATTTAATAGTATGAATTCATTGATCATACATTCGTATTTAAAATACATTTAGTGAGGTCCTTTTTCATCGTATAGATTTCATGATAATGAATTATTAAAAAACTGCAATTAAAAATTAGTAAAAATAAAGATTTCGTCACATTTCCGGAAAAACTAAAAAACGCACCGCGCACCAACTAAAGAATTTTTCGAACAAAAAATTTAAAAAAAGCACCAAAAATATTGCGAAACCCACCAAGTTGACAACGCTGATTATTCACATCCGCAATTTAACTGAAAGCTTTAAATTACATACAAATTGCTGTAAAAGTTCATAAATTTTATTGTAAAATTTAGCAAACATATACAATTGAGAGTTAAATATTGTATATGTACATATGTATGTATATGGATATCTACTATTGTACCTACATACATACATATATAAGAGTACTATTATATTTAATACAGCAAGAATAACAATAAAACATATCAAAATAATTGTAAATAGGTACATAGTTGTACTAAAGGTAAAAAAGTAAAAAGAATATATGGCAGGTGATAGATGGTGGGTGTGAGTTTTTGCAAATGCTTTATAATTTGGATCTTTGCCATTTTTTTTTTCCTTAAAAGTTTTTTTAGTTTTAAGTGTATAAAATAGAGCATTTATTTTATATAGTACATATGTGTATGTACCTACAATATATTATTTGCTAAGTTTTTTTTTTTCTTTCTTATCAGTAATTTATTTTACTACATACAGTGGCACAGTAAAGTCTGCATAACCCCTTGAAAAATGGGGTTTTGGGTTATCTATGAAGAATTTAGCAATAAAGTTCATTTCAAACAAATTCAATCGAACAATAAACAATAAATTTTCACCAAACATTTTTTTTACACACAATATATAAAATTAATTTTTCAAACACAGAAAAGTCTGCATACGGCTATGTGGAAAAGTAAATAAAATGGAACTCCGTACTTAAACAGTGCTACCACACGCTTCAGGCATCTTCACGAGATACCGTTAGTTAGAAAAAAGTTTAATTGTTGTTAATTTTGCAGTTTTTGTTATTTAACGAAAATGGGCAAAGAAATGTGTGTAAAAGTGCGTGAGCTTATTGTAAAGTTCCATAAAGAAAAAAATCTTTAAAAGAGTTGGGTAAACTAGTAGGGCATCCAAAATCAAGCATTCAGACAATAATTCGGGAATATAATGAAACAAAAAGTGTAGAAAACAAACCAAGGAGTGGTCGCCCACCTAAACTGACTCCACATGCAAAGCGGCAAATTTTGTTGAATGTTCAAGAAAATCCTAAAATTACGGCAGTAGAAATTGCAAAGACCTTAGAAAACCAGCATATTGCTTCAGTGCGTCCAGAAACGGTGAGACACGTATTAAGAAGCAATGGATTTGACAGCCGTGTGCCCCGAAAGAAGCCGTTTATTAGTAAAATAAATATGCAAAAACGCGACGAATTTCCTAAAAAAAAAAAAAATACATTGCTGCAGATGAGCGTTTTTGGGCTTATGTTTTATTTAGCGACGAGAGCAAGTTCAACTTGTTTGGTTATGACGGAAAGCAAAAAATATGGCGTCAAAATAACGAAGAATTATTGCCTAAAAACTTGCTTCCTACATTGAAACACGGTGGTGGCTCCATTATGGTATGGGGTTGCATGTCGGCGGCTGGGGTGGGTAATTTAGTATTTATCAATATACTTAAATATTCTCAAAGATAATCTGAGGCAATCCGTAAATAAATTGGGTCTTGCAGAAGGTTGGTACTTTCAGCAAGACAACGACCCAAAGCATACCGCTGGTGTTGTTAAAGAATGGCTACTGTATAACGTGCCTCATCGCCCTATAGAGAATTTATGGGATGAATTAAACCGCCAAGTTAGATAAAGCACGAATAACGATAAACAGGATCTTAAAAACGCTCTACTTGAAGAATGGAATTTAATTTCAAATAATTACACACAAGTATTAGCAAATTCTATGAAAAATAGATTAAATGCTGTTCTACAAAGCCAAGGCGGACCCACTAAGTATTAATTTTGTTGTTTTTTTTTTATTTACTTCTAGCCCAAATAAATTTTTAATTTAAAGTAGGTATGTAGACTTTTCTGTGTTTGAAAAATTAATTTTATATATTTTTGTTAATAAAAATTGTGTGTAAAAAAATGTTTGCTCAAAATTTATTGTTTGTTGTTCGATTGAATTTGTTTGAAATGAACTTTATTGCTAAATTGTTTATAGATAACCCAAACCCCATTTTCCAAGGGGGTATGCAGACTTTACTGTGCCACTGTATGTATTATTGTAATTGTTTCTCATTTAAGTACTATGAATGAATGATCGAATTGTTTTTATTTTCATTATGTATGTACTTACATCATTAAATGCGGCATCTGTGAATAAACCCAAAAATTTCCTTACAAAATCTTCGCTAGTCATAAAATGTTCACCATTCTTTTCGTATGTTGCGTATTTTTGGAAGACTTCACGTAGTTTATCGGTGCTGGCACGTTTTAAAAACGAGTGTCCCTTTAAATAAATAAAAAAAAAAAAATACAAAATGTAGTAAAATAAAGAGTATAATTTTATAAATATCAAAAGTATTATTGTATACTGTGTTTTGAGTTTAAGAAGAATAACAAATATAAGATAAAGCTAAATAAAATGCAATGCAAAATAAAAGTCAAACGAATTACAACAAGGTCATTTAGCAGCAACATGTGGTTATACCCTACACCACCATAGTGGGGAAATCGGTTCATTATTTCACCTGTCCCTCATACAAATGTCCTCCCGAAATAGGAGTTTAACGATCATAAATGTTTGAATTATGAAAGTATCCAAACAAATTTCACCACAAATGAGTTATAAATGAAGATAAATCACATCTACAAATTTTGTCCATATCAGTTCGTAATTAGTCGTAGCTCCCATATAAGGCACACTTCCGAAAATTACCTTAAAGAGCATAACTCTTTTAGAAATGTTGGTATCCAAATAATATTGAACACAAATATGTTTCGTATATGTAGAAATAATATGGTAGAATTTTATAATGATCGGTCCATAATTAGTCGTAGCTCTCATATAAGGACCACTTTAAAAAGCATAACTCTTTTAAAAATGTTGGTATACAAATAATATTGAACACAAACATGTTTAGTATATGAATATATGTACATATAATATTGTGGAATTGTATGATGATCGGTCCATAATTAGTCGTAGCTCCCATATACGGCCGACTTCCGAAAATCTCTTTAACGACTATAAATCTCTTCAAAATGTTGTTATCCGAATAAAATTTAATAAAAATAAGTTTCATATGTACAGAAATGATGACATCAAATTTTCAGGCATGTGATGGAAATTGAAAACGAATGAGTTTTAGAAGTCAATTTTTTCGTAATATTTCTGTATTGAAAAAATTTTATTACATAAAATATAAAGATATTGAGCTACTAAAGAGAATCTTAAAACAAAAATTTTAAAAATTAGATTATAAATGCATTAAAATGTATTTCCAAAACTGATTCGTTTTCGATTTCCATCACATGCCTGTTTATAATGGTTGGTTCATAACTAGTCAAAACTCCCATATAAGACCCTCTTCATAATTCACTTTAACCTTCATAAATCTTTTAAAACTATTTATATCGAGATAAATTATAACATACACAATATTTATATTCACGGATGTCATGACATTAAATTTTTGGATGGTCGGTCCATAATAGGTAATATCTTCCATATAGCGCCCATTTCTAAAAATTTAATTTATATGCTGTAGGGTATTGTATGGTCGGGCTTGACCCTACAAATTATTATTTAAGAGCGACATGATATTAAAAACACAAGAGTGACTAAAACGAGTATAAACACTGAGAGAAATAATTTGCTTGGTAAATAATACAAACATTTCAAATTCCCCTGACCATTAAACAATGCGACAACAAATAGTTTTCAATATACCGCACAAAATCTAATGTTCAACTAACAAATCGGTAATCTGGTTGGTTTTTTATAAATATCCACCTAACTTAACATCTATTAAATTACTGTTAAAAAGAACACAACTAAAATATGGCTACTAAAGGAAAAAGATCCATTTACAAATATTCAGAGGAGTCACTACAAAATGCACTAGCAGAAATAAGACACGGATGAGCCTCAATATTAGGAGCCAGTGTAAAATATGGTGTTCCACGATCCACTATTCAAGACAGAATTCATGATCGAGTTTTTGAGGGCCCTCGCAGAATGGGACCACCAACAATTCTAACAAAAGCAGAAGAGCGACGTTTGGAAAACTGGTGCAATGACTTGGCAAAATGTGAAGTTCCACTAAAATAGACGACTTGCTGAATACGGTTCAACTAATAATTAAAAAAGATGAACAAACTACGCCATTTGCAAATGATCGTCCAGGAAGAAAATGGTTCGCCAATTTTTTAAAACGCCACCCCGGCTTGGCGCTGAAGGAATAAGTAAAGGGCGTGCTGTTATAACTGAAGAAAGTATTAGAAAATGGTTTTAAGCGTTAAAAAGCTTCTTCAGTCAGGAAAATGCCCTTGATATTTTGGATGATCAAGATCGAATTTTTAAAGGTGACGACACAAGTTTCTGTATGTGCCCAAAAACTGGAAGAGTAATAGCTCCTAAAGGTTATCGCAATGTTTATATGTATACAGAGAGGAAACGAAAAGGAAACTGTGACAGTATTACTTGTTTTTATCAGCAAGCGGTAAAACTGTGTACCCAATGGTAGTTTTTCCCTACGTGCATGTTCCAAAAGATATTGTTAGCAGCCTTCCAGACAGATGTTTTCTCGGAAAATCAAAAAGCGGATGGATGGTTAGTGAGACGTTTTATGAGTACATTGTTAATTGTGTCTATAATTGGCTTAGTGAAAACAATGTTGAACGTCCAATTTTATTATTTGTGGATGGACACAAGTATCATATGACTCTGGAAGTGAGCGAATTTTGTGATAACAATCAAATAATTTTATATGCGTTACCGCCAAACACAACACATATAATGCAACCCGCAGACGTAAGCGTTTTTAAACCACTAAAGTCGGAATGGAAAAAAAAACATTGACAGAATGGCAATTTAAGCCAGAAAATAGCGACAAAGTGCTATCAAAATCAACTTTTTGCCCACTTCTCAATACGATTCCTTCCGACCTTAATATGGAAAACACTATTAAAAACGGTTTTCGGAAATGCGGTCTTTATCCATTTAACGCCGATAATGCTGATTTTACCAAATGTGTTAGAAACCGTTTAGAAGAATTGGCAAGTCAAGTCAAAACATGAAGATTGTCAGCCTCAAAAATTCTAATTTATGTGAGCAGGGAATTGACTCAAATATTGTTATTGACGAGATTCGTGCTTTACAGAATGGCGAAAACGTACAAAATATAGAAATTATAGACGATGTTACAATACAGCCTGGCACATATGTATAGGTATTACTAATGACGAAGGAGTTCTAGAAAGGCATTATAGACCAACAACAACACCAACGTCGACTAATTGTAATAATTATTTTACAACTCCAACCTCTTCAACAATACAAGAAAAAACACGCGCTTCAATTAAGCCTTCAACGAATTCATCTTCTATATGTCAAGTGGCTGCCGAATGTCCCTCGCCTATTTCTTCAATTTGTAGCACGATTATAAGAAATGTTTTGTGTAATAGCATTAGCTCTTCCCCTTCAGAAAAAAATATTTATTTCCCTCTGTCATTGTTCTCTTATGTATAAAATATTAGATTTTTATATTATTTTTTGCCAACCTATGTACCTACTAAGCTATTTACCCGTGTCTGGCCACTTTTTGGGTTCGTGCAGAAATTCAAGCAAGCCATTTCTATACTACATACTTATAAAATACATACTGGGTTGTATTATTGATTCCGCGCGGAAAGGAAAACTAAGCGGAAAGAAATATTGATCGATATGTCAAATGTAATTATTCGTTCCTGCGGCATGTTGCAATACTGTCTGTGTTGAGATGATACCACCAAAAAGAAAAAATACCACAGCAACGGAATGTATAATTTCAAATTATGTTTCCACAAATAAAATTACTTTCCACAATCGCGGAACAGAATGAAATTTTGTCTTGTTTTGGCTCAACAATTTAAACGAAATATCAGCACCCGTATTGAATCTATTTTGTGTTTGCCTTGGTAACAAATAATTGTTATTCGAAAGAGCTCAAAACTAATATTAAGTTTTAGTTTTAAGTGTAGAACAATTTATATAGAAACAACTATTTATACTAATGAAACCCAGCTTTTAATTATGATCAATTTCAACTTTATGTATAGAAGCAAACACAAGACAATAAGAAAATTACCAAAAATAGATGCAATTTTTAGTCTGTATTTCAAAATAATAAATAAATACGTGCCCGATATTTTATTTCGATTAAAGGAGTCTGCAAGTTAAAACAATGGGATTTTATTTCACTGTAATATTCTTTTACTTTTGTAATTATAAATACATATTTAGTTTAGGTTTAATTTTCTGAACACTTTTTTTTATTAGATTTAGTTATTTTTTTCTCTCAGTGTGTATTCCATACCAAATAAATAATACGTATTAAAAAGAGAGAGAGAGAGAGAGATAATTATAAGATAAATATGATTCACTCAACATACACTTTGCGATTTTTTCTTTAACAGCATTTTTTCCTTTTGTGTGTTTCTCTTCTGCTCAATTAGACTTTCGAGTAATTCTGATGTTTAAATATGAATATTTGTTATATTGAATTTTTACTGCCTTTACTTGTTAACTTAAGTAGTGCAAAAATGCAATTAAAAACTTAACAAAACTTCCAATTCAGCGTTTCCGCTTTATTTTAATTCTTTCTTGGCGTATGTGTATTTTTTGTAGCGAATTACACATGAAAACCGCACACGCGTTTCAGACACCAAACTAAAATTTATCAAGAAACAACCAACTCAAACGTCGACGAAATAACAACTAAATAAATCTCATTAAAATGCCAGCATAAGCAACCTCAATTCTATGAACCCAGTGAGCGGGAATTTTTGTTTTGTTTGTATAAAAACAATTTAACAAAGTAAAAACCAAACAATACGGGCAGAACAGTAAAGAAACATCAAGAATAAAATATGTACAATGTACATATGTATAAGTATGTACCTACTTACATATATACCTACTCCATGTATATTGTGTTTTTATTTTACTTCAATTTTACCTGTTGTTTGTTTTTATGTTTACATATTTCAGTCTTCTTGCCTTTCTTTTTCGATCAGACTTTTCCATCTTCCCAAACGAATGTCTTCAAAATTTTATCAATGAAAAAGTGTTCTATAGTAAAGAAAACTAGTTTTGTGTGATAACACAACTTCTGTTAGAACAACCAACATGAAATATGTATAATGGTGTTCCAAAATCTCTTATGAAATTGTCAACCACATTTTCATAAATTATTTTTATTTATTTATTTATGAATTCTTTATCTAACATGTGTTTATATTTGTTGGTCCACATATTGTGTATTTTCAAAACTTTTTGTTTTTGTTTGTTGTTATTTTGTGATGTTATTTATTGATCGTGAAATCAGCCTTTTGTGTACCTATGTATGTATATTGTCTAGCTAAATACAAACTTCATATACCTACATACAGACATAGTTAAGTAGGAGATGATTCAGTGAGCATAAAATAAAATAATTTTATGCCATAAATTCACCTCTTTTAATGAGACTTTGCCCATAGAGCAGAAACTCAAGAGAAAACTACTCAAAAATTAAACACATATGATTGATGTTGTTGGTTTGGTGATGTTTTTTTTTACTCAGCAGAGTTTCTCAACATCTTCCTCTAAACATTCTGATATTTTGTGAATATTTTAAAAATTTAACTCAACTACTTAATATAATTAATAATAATATAGGTACATACGATTGGATCTGTTTATAATTTTAGTAGCCTACTACGATATTTATAAACCCCCAAAAAATTCCATTAACTCGTGGTTGATTGTTTTATTTTTATTAAGCATTATTGTTGTTTCTTGTTGCACGAAGCATAGTAAACACACGCGATGAAATTACAATTGATAGGTATTAGTAATTGGTAAGTCGCTGATATTTCGTTTTCTTAAAATTTAAATTATATTAATTTAATAAGTTTTTTATATCTGACAAAAACTCTATCATTTTTCTTATTTTTAGCATTTGACATTTAACAGCACTGGTCTATTTTGAAATTTTGAAATTTTTATTTAAACAAAAACATAAAAATTCAAGTTTATATGGGGTATTTCATATTTTTTGAGCACCTGCTGAAACCGACATACTATGACGCTTAATTCGTTAAGTTCTATGAATTGAAAAAAACATTGTACAGGGTTTGGATGGCTATTCTTAAAGGATATGACATGCAAAGTTTTACGTTGAAAAGTCTTCACCTTAAGAATTGGTGGGCATCCAAAATTCGAAAAATTAAAAAAAACGACTTGGAACTTTTCAAGAGTTTTTTCATCCATTCCGTTTTCTTTGTAATAGTTTTTTAGCTTTCAGATCCAAACCAATACAAAATATAGTCACTAGACTTGGAGGATATATCCACAAAAAAAATTTTGATATCGCTGCTGGGCGAAAAGTTGCATGTGGTTTACAAGTGAAACGAAAATTTTCCGAATTTTGAACTTTATGAAGATTTTACATAGGGTTTTTGCGCCGCTTAATAAAAATGAGTTTTAAGCGCAGAATTAAAAAAACTGCGTAATTTTATAAAGTTTGAGGTATATCAAGTTGGTGTCAGCGCACCAATAACGTATTACGGAGATCACAAATTTAAAAGAAATTAGCGTAAATTTTGTAAAAATTTATCTTTTTTGCGTCTGACAATCTGAATTGTCTTTTAAGTTGGGTAGTGTATTGCGTGATGTGAGTAACTTCATAAAGGGTACATCCGAGGCGAAAACGCACTTTAAAATTTTTAAACTCAAAAATTTTATGAACTTTTGAAAATTTTTGCAAAAAAAAACATTTTTTTAAAGCTTTTTTTATATCCAAACATGACATGGGAACATGTTTAGGTATCTAAATGGATTCTTCGCGACGGACTAAACTGATAAAGTGCAAAAAAAAAGAATTTCGCTTTGTGACAAGTAAAGCGCTGTATCAATTGCGCTGCAACGTACATCGAATAGAAGACTTTACTGAGCTTGATACTAAAATTGAAAACGCACGAAAAATTTTAAAGATTTAAAATTTTATGGAGAAACAAATTTTTCTAACATCAAAAACTGTAATTTTTATATTTTTTTTTTTTAAATTTAAAAATTATGTATTAGCGAACGGATTTCACATGCTCAAATATCGGTTTATACACACGCAAATCAACATTGATGTCAGACAAAAAAAAATTCTAAGTCCCGTAAATTTTTGAAGTTGTATGTCTCTTGTACAATACATATCAAAATACATAAATTTTAACTTTTTAAATAAGAAATCACAAAAAATATAATGTTAAACACAACTTGTGTAATATTTTTCTTTTATAATATCTTAGTCCACTTTCACACTTTTCAATTCTGACTCGTCAAGGCAAGTATTTTTGGATGAGAAGTGAAAAGAGAACAGAATGGGTACAAACTTGACGGTACAAGTCAATTTTCTTATTTCGTCGTTTAAGATTAAGCCGATAAGTGTTGTAAATCGTAATCGCAGTTTACAACATACGACATCAAAATACTTAGTGTTGTGAACGGTTTGTTTTTTTCCTTTCATGCATGTTGATTTGCATTAAAAAGTACGAAAATTGAATTGACGTGTGTGAATGAAATGGCAAGTTCAAAAGAGAATTGAACAAAAACTGGTCAGCTAAAACTGTGTGATACAAGACTTACAGTATTTTATAAATCAATAAATGAATTTAGCATATTTTATTAATTCAGGTAAAATTACAATGTCAAAACAATTTAGTTTAATAAGTTTTAAATAACATTTGAGTATATAATCCAATTTATCCATCATATACGATTACAGGTACTTATTTTCAAAAGAGTAAAGTAGTTTTGTTATTTAATTTTATTTGGCTAAATATTATTTCAATATTTTGTTAAAATAGGAGAAGTTTTTGTACAATTTACCCGTTGAAATTCAGAAATTGTTTCCTCTATAAATTTTAGCTTATGGAATTCAGCATTTAAAATTGCTTTTTATGTTTACAGATAAATTAGTAATTTCTACTATCCCGACTCAATATTATTTGAAATTATTATACTTAAACTTTAAAATTGTTAATAATTAAGATAACACTACTATAAATTAGTTTTGTTTTTGATTGTCAAATCGTCACTTTGCTATTTTTTGAAACAAAAAATCGTCAAAATGACGATAAAACGTCAAATCTGGCAGCTATGCTATTGACTCATAACATTTTAATTTTGTATTTTGCTTTTTATTTAATTTAATTTGTTGTACACATTTTGCTATATGGTCAACACTGTTTTTGTTTTGTCTCCAACAAAAATAGAAATTAGTTTAATTTGACAGCAACGAAAAAACCGGCATGGACAACAACCTGCAGTCGTGTTGTCTGCTGTCGTCAATATAGTCACACTCATATAAACGTGTGTATTTTATTTTTGACATATTGTAGTCGGTAGCCTGCTGTCTCGATTGTGTTTAATGCTTAACTTTTATTGTTGTTAGCTGCTTTCTCACACTGTTTACGTTTGAATTTTGCCATTGTTTTTGTTGTTATCTAATCGATTAATTTTCAATATTATTATTATCACTCAAATATTGTTTGAGTGTATTTCTTACTGTTCTTATCAGTACGAGAATAGTTGCTCTCCTCCTAATAGGAAATTGTTTGTTTGGATACAATTTTTTCTCACGAGTATAAAAACGTGTACATATATTATAAGCTTAGTGTGGAAACGGGTTAAGTTAACTTTTTATAAACATTTAGGTTTAAATTATTGATGATTATATTCTTTAAAATACACAGTTTGTACCTATTATAACGTGGAGTTACAACAAAGTTTTTAATTTTTTTTAATTACAGCCAAAAAACATCGAAAGTTTACTTTTGCGCCACCTTGTACCTATTTTTATACCCTTCACCTTCATGAGAAGGGTATATATAAGTTTGTCAATCCGTTTGTAATTTCCACAATATAATTTTTCGACCCTATAAAGTATATATATTCTGGATCCTTATAGATAGCGGAGTCTATTAAGCCATGTCCGTCTGTCTGTCTGTTGAAATCAATTTTCTGAAGTCCCCAGATATCTTCGGGATCCAAATATTCAATAATTCTATCAGACACGCTTTCGAGAAGTTTGTTATTTAAAATCAGCAAAAGCCGTCCATAAATAACGGAGATATGAGCAAAAATCCGCGACAACCTCTGAAAATTTCATCAAAAAAAACTATCAAACAAAGTGTATTAATATAATATATGTATATATGTATGTATGTATATAATATAATTATGCATCCACAACAAAGGTGAAGGGTATATAAGATTCGGCATAGCCGAATATAGCACTCTTACTTGTTCAATACTAATTTTATATACGAGTATGTACTTTATAATATGTTAGAATTCTCAAACAAATTAGAATTCTCAACAGAATTTGAAGAAATGTAAGAAAACATTAATAGAGCAAGCACGAATGGAAGTAGAACAAAGCACAACCAGACGATACCCAAATTCTTAAATCTTACTAATACCCTAGACAAAACCAGTAGTTTACTTCATTGGATTGCATTCGTTGCTTAATATTTTTATTTCATCGAATTATATTCCCTAGTATTTTAAAGTCTCTGGTAAAAAACAAAGTAGTTTTATTCAAAGCTTTTTATTAAATTAACGGTCCCATCGTCTACTGAAAAACAGGGCAGCTTTATAAAGGCTGAATTATTTAGACGTTTTTTCTAATTTTACATAAACCACTGGTTGACGAAATCTTTATTATTGCCTAAAAGAAAAAGCTTTGACATTTACTTTTTAAAAATAATTTATTTTAATTAATGTGGTTGGTCCATTTATATGGTCTAATTTTCGATTACTTTTTTGATGACTGCTTTGCTAATGATACGCCGGCTAATCGACGAAGACTTTTTTCACTTGACATTATATCAATAAAAAAAAATGTAGAGGTGTGTTATAACACGTTTTAAGCGGCCAGTTGGCAGATCCGAAACGCGAAATTAGCTGCGTAGCAAAATTATATATCAAAAAAGCAATTGCTTCGCGCATCATAGCTCCGTGTTTCAGAAACTAAATGTTGCAGGCATTACGGGCTTCAATTTTAAGTAACAAACATTTTTAAAGAAATAAGGATTGATGAAACCACTGACTGAAATTAAAACGTTCGGCGACTACAGTTCATAAGCCAAGATGTTGAATAAAAATTCTCCAAGATTCCCCAAGGCCGAAATGCGCGCTCGACTACGTGGTTGATAGATCGTGGTATACCCACAAACTCTCAGCTACAGGTATAATATACTTCTTACTACGGACTGGATGTGGTGTATACGGTCGCGTAGCATTCAATACCGTACATTAAGATTCTAATTTATTCTCGCAAGATCGATGAAGCTGACCATATGTTGATCAAAGTGCAGGAAAAACTCACAGATCGCTGATTTGCGTAATAAAGCTGAATAAATTGGAGACGTTGTTGCAGTGAGAACCTTTCCATGATGAATTGTCAAACAATACTGAATAAAAATAAGGTGACAGTCACGTGTAATATGTAAAAAAAACAACCGAACAAAAGGCTAAATGGATCACCCATAGATTGTTTTTATTTTGTCTTATTGAGAGATAATTTTCGTGGCATTAGAAACACTAACGCACTCCTATTAAGCTGTGCTTAATAGCAGTTTTAAAAAAAGTGAAGTCAGGCATACCTAACCAAATGATAACCATCAGCGGTATGAGCATATTTATCGTAATAATTAGTTAAGGTTGGGAGCGTATTTTAGCACAAATTTGTTTGACGTTGTTTACTCTTACAAGTGTTTTGCAAGATCAAACATCATCAAATAAAATAGAACTAAATATTTGTTGTGTCTTGTTTTAATAAATAAACGAATTCAAATATATATTTCTTCGGCATATATTTGCCAAGTGTGACCGCAACTTTAGTCATTTGGTACGTACAAATTTACTTGTAAATTAATTATACTGGACAACAATTCTACCAAAAATTGGGTAGATAATTTTGTTGATTCCCGGAATTCGATCATATATTTGCCGAATTTGGTCAAATTTTAACTTAATACCACAGTTTTCAAGAGTATTAAAAATGTTAAAGTACTTGACGGGATAATATATTATTTGGTGGCTAGAATCAATTATAGATCCATAATCAATGAATAATAAACCAAGCAATAATTCAGACATTTCCCTACCGGAAGATTAATTTTAACATTACATACAATAAATAAAAACAAATTTCATGTTTATAGTCTTTAGATTACGATTTTAATATACATACAGACATACGTAAAAACATTTATGTAAATCAGCTGTTTAAGCAAAAACATAAACATGTTTTCAATTAAAATTTTTATAAAAAAAAAATTAAAGAATTCATCAAAATATTTACAAATTATTACAATTTAATGATTGGTTGACAGTTGCAGCAAATATATTTTGTCTACCGTATTCTATAATTATATTTTTCGCTAGATATTTTAATTTCAACGTCAGCACAATAAACAACAAGTGTGAAAATGTTACAAAAATAAATATTATTATTTATAACTTTATGAATATGAGCGTTTCTATATTATGAATTTGTATGGCAAAAATATTTATTATTAAGTTCTAGTCTTCATTTATTATTTTTGGGTTAAATTTTATACGACTGTCAATACAATGTCGATTATCAGCGTAATAATAAGATAATAATCACTTGAATGATAAGAAATGTGCCAGTTACATTAAATAGTCAAGACAACAGTGGAATGATGATCAGACCACCAGCAAAGTTGTAAAATTCATTGAGGTTTATTGAAGTCTGAATGAACGGAGAGATGCATGTTTATATATTTATTTATTTATGTATATGATTATTTCATTGGAGCAAATATTGATTGTTGCTAATCTATGGATTTTTAATCGTCAATATTTTGTTGTTTATTATTTTTGTGTTATTTGTTTATTTTTGCTGAATAAGTCATGGAATCTTTTTCACATTTTTTCATTTGCTGTTACTAGAATACATCAGGCATATTTGGGAGATAATTTGTATTTTTATTTTATAATGACCTCAATGCACGTTTAATTATATTCAAAAAAAAAATGTAATTAAAAGAAAAACAACAGCCAACTAAATTAAATCAATTAATTAATGCACGTATAAATAGTTTAGAAATTTTGAACTCTATACAATTGAATTAATTTTTGGAGGCTGTAAGGCGTCAATTACTTCCGTAAGAATTTTTGTTTACAAATTTGAGAAATTATCTCTTGCCAAAATCATTTATTGTTCGATTTGCTTGGTAGTGCACAAAGGGCCGATCGTCTTATTGGAAGTATAGGAACTGATCAGATCAATAGAAAAGAAATTGATCTTACAGAGTATTGTTCTTGATGTGTGTGAAGTTAAATTTCGAAATTTATAGCTCTAGACTCTAGACACAACATAGTTCTGTTTAAATGCTAACACAGCACTGTTAAACATCGTAAATCAATGCAAGTGTATTTAAAATGAAATTACGAACACGAAATGGAGAAAATGAACACGACCTGCCGTTTCTTTGGAACAAATATGAATATACATACCTACTCGTTTAAGGTTAAAATCTAAAAAATGCTCCTTTTGTTCTTTGACAACAATTTTGCGTGTAATTAAATTGCAAAATTTGGTTTTATTTACTCTTATAATAAATAAGGACGCATACCCACATATTCATATATTATATGTTTACTTTTGTTCTCTTCCTTTGTATGAAGTTGTTTTGTTTGTTTATAATAATAAATACCTACGTATTATTTTGTTGTCGCATTCGCTACATGATTTATTATGCGACACACATGTAAACAAAACAATAAAAACGACCTTCATTAATGGTAGGAGAGAGAGAGCGAGAGATAGAGATGAGAAAACGCCGAAAAACAGATATATGCAGCTCTATGCCAAGTTTTCCATAAGATACACTCACATGCAAGTACTGCACTAACATACATGATAAAAAATAATAAAAAAGCCATTTGTTTTTGTTTACTGAAACCAAAAAACATGTAGTAACATCTAAACTGCATAGTACATAGTACATTAATTTAATATGTAATTATGGAAACATACAGTAATATAAAGGTGTTAATTCATTTAGATATTGAGTAACAAAAGTATGATTTGAAGAGTTGTAAAAGATTTTCACTCAAAGCGAACTAAGAACAAAGGATATCAGGATAATATCCAAAATAATGGAGGAAGTTTATTAGAAAGGGCAGGTCATTCTTCAAGTTCAGTCAGAGGAAGCTGTTTATTTTTCTTAAGATTTTGAGTTAGTTGGATATGTCAGCGGCCTGTAAAGAAATTTCTGTCAGTATTCGGAACTTGGACATAATTTTGCCGAATACCGTAAACAACTTTAATAAAAAAGGCCAAAGCTAACAAAAATAAAGAAAATTATGTTTAGAAAAACTCTTATCCTATAAGAGAAGTATTAGTTATTTAAAAACTATCGAGAAAAATATGCAATTAAAATGCAACTTAAATTGAGAAAAAGTGAAGATATTTCGGAAATTGTTGGCCGTACAGAAATTTTTTCATTAGATTCCTTTAGGCTGAATGTTAAGTCCTTCTTTAAACACAAATTCCCAGATTCAGCTGGACTCTAAAATTTTACAATAATCTTCGTATTTGCAAAAATAACTGGATGCGAATCGACCTCGCCATAGACTAGCACAGCACTAATTAACCTACCGGCTAATCCTTGAATGAGATATCACTATAAATTGTTTAGATTCAACATTTCTATAACGAAAAGGCTCTTGAATTATTGTAGCAAAGTAACTGTCTATTTATTCCTTATAATATAGGAAAATGCCAGGCTGAGGTTTACAGTCCACCAACTTTGGAATACAGTATATATGTATATGAGGTCACCAGGAATAGTTGCTGGCTATGAGGCAATTTTGGTCTTTTTTGAGCATTGGGCGAACTAGCTTATTACTTTAGATGACTGGGAGGCTTTAAGGTATATCTGATCGATTTAATGAATTCTGTCGCAGATGCGGCGTGGGAATGAGAAGAATAACTTGAAATACTTCTTATAACGTTATTCGATGAACTGTCTCACGTATTGAACATTTAATTTGAGCATCCGAGTTAAATAGATATGGTTTATGAGCATTAAAAAGCCAAGTAAAACTTAATATTTAAAAACTAACTAGACGAGCAAATACTTCAGATTATTTATAGTAAATTTTTTCATGTTTGATCATACCAATAGATTTGATGAATATATAGATTGCAGCCATCTGCTCTTAATTATTCTGCATAGTAATCTGTTAAGCATTCAGAATAAAGATACTTAACATTTGGATTGTCTATTAAATCTGGTAAAAATTTTAATTTCATAATTTAAAATTATCCTTGGATTAGCGGTAAAGTTGTTTTAAATGTAACCGTATTTTCGATTATTTTTGTAAGGGCAACAGCAATTTCAGTTATTTTGGGGACGATAGTTGAGCTGAAATTAGCTTAGCGGCAATTGTAGCCAATATGGTATTTTAAGCATGGAAGTAATACATATACATATCTATATGAATGATTTTAATTTTTATTTTAGATTATTGTAACAGTAGGGCTTGAAAAACCTTTTTATTTGTCATTATTTTCTAAAATAAAACATTTGTAATAATTACTATGTATTTACATTCCTTAAAATCTCTGTCATCCAAATATAAAACAAGTTGATGTCACCATTAAAATTGAGTCTTGTGCCAGACGTCACATTTAATTTTGTTTGTCTCTTTGTTTTGTTTTTGGTACCGGTCTCTGTCATATTACCCTACGCTTTTATTTCTTTTGTTCGACATAACTGTTAAAATACAGCAGGCTGTCCCATAAGGAGGTACCAAATCACCCCAATCTAATAATAAGTACATACATATGTACGTAAATATTAGAGAAGTCCAACCCGATCTATGATAAATATGTTATAAATATATTTCGTTTTTTTTGTTTTAATGTAAAAACATCGCCAATCTAATATTAGTTTCGATTCCTTCCTTTTAATTTCATTGGCAGTTTTTGGAAATGTCACATTTGTTAGCGTAGTGGATTTATTAATTTATAAAAAATGTTTCGTTCTACTTTTATGTGGGCCGACATGGCAAACACTCATTCAATATGATGATGATATGCGTGTTTGCGGAATTCGACTGTAAAGCTTTGTACACGCGGTTTTCAGATCTTACAACGTTGTTCGAAAAATGTTCATAACATGTCTTCCAACGTTGTAAGAAAAACCATTTTCATTACATTGTAATATTGTTTTAAGACAATTGTAAACACTCTTAGTTGTCATATGTGCAAAGTTTATGCATCTGTCAATGTCAGCATTATCAGAGAAATTATTTCTAAATGCAACTCTGTAAATACAAACATAATTAAATAAAGAAACAAAAGTGTATATTAATAACATTTTGGAAAAAAGTGGAAAATTTTGGAAATTGTTGCAATTGCTCTTTTTGTTCCATGACAATATTTACATTTTTTAAGCACACACACACAATGCCTCACAACGAATTTGACAACCGTGTGAACTGACAATTTCGGTTGACAGATAAATATTCATTGTGTGACAATTGTGTGCCAATGAAATTGTAAGGTTTTCTTACAGACATCTGAACTGGCAATTTACCTTTTGCTAATATTTTTTCAATGTCAGTACATTGCTAGCACATTGCTAGATCTGACAGCATTGTATGATCTGACCACCACATAGCTTAAGTCAAAGATTTAATGTAGTCCATTTCCGGTTGATAGTGGCTACATACTCAAAAACTATTTGGTACCATCATTACTCCGAAATCCCAATTACCCTACTGTTGACACAAAAAAAAAACACGACGTATAATTGAAAATAGCAAATTAAATATCTTATTATTCTTTAATAATTAATGTATTTAAGTTGCAAAGAGAAAAGAGAGAAATGCAAAGAGAACAAAGTCTCTTCAAAAATTTTCTTAGCGCAAAGTGTGATTTGCAAAGAATATTGTGGAACAGAAACACTTATCTCTTTGCAAAAAATGCAATTTGATAAGTGTAAAGTGAAAAGTTGCTAAATTGTTTGTGGAATATGGCCCTGTTTTCCACATTTGAATGCCGTATTGATCCAAGGATTAATGGAATCAAATAGCCGTTTTGATTCTTCAAACGTAATTCATTTCATTAATTTATGCATTCAAACTATAAATTGTGCTAGTATTGATATAGATATTGGGTTGCTAGGTTAACCTGAAATCGAAGTTGAGTATGCCACCAAATTGGGCTAGCCAACAAAGTATGCAACACAACTACATAATTTATTTTCTCTTCATTTCATCTTTTCTACATTATGTATTCGTAAAATAACGTACATCATTAAATTGCTGCTACAATTCCAGCGCCTTGTGTAAATTGCTCACGTAAAACCAAACCAGCACAGTCAAATTTCGTTTAACTGTCAAACATTTTATAAATTATATGTAAACTCGCATAATTGCATAAAATTATCAGTTTCCTGTGTTAAATTCAAGAAAATTTCATTGCATCCATCTATTCAATAGTCGACTGTCTTCATATGAAAACTGTTGTTAAAACACAAAATTCCATAAAATTATGTGACAGTTATAAATTTTACTGAAGGACATAAACAATAGATATGAGAGGCACGTCATACAAATTCGTGATTTTATTTACGTTTTTGTTTTATCAAGTGACAAGAAAATTTAAATATTTTTCTGTGCAAAAAAAAAAAAAAATAGAAATTTTGTTATAAAATCTGAGATATTTTTGTCTCGAGAAAAGTAGACAAATAGAGTTTGTAAATTATAGTGTAACTACTTTGTTTGTATGAATACTTTTTTATACTATTTCAAAGTACATACCCTAAGGATTAATATGGTATATTTTCTCTTTTTGATTTAAATGTCAAAGCAATATTCTTTAGGTATACCGTGTATTACATGTTCAAAAAATGCTTAAAGTTAAAGCTACAGGCCTTTAGTTTCCCTACATTGTTCATTTTCCTTGCAAAACTTTCGGTTAAAAAATATTATATAGGAGATTAATTTAAAGAATTTAATTGTAAACAAAACATTTAAAATATAAAAGGATGTCGGAATCTTTATCTGACATTTACCACCTGACCCACGATGTCGAACGATAACGTTCGCTTAGATAAGACTTAAGACACAAACTTTTTATCGTATCTATTTTTTACTCAATCAAGTTTGTTCATTCCACAATCAAGTTTGTGTCTTAAATCTAATCTAAGCGAACGTTATCGTTCGAGATCGTGGGCCAGGGGGTTACTTTTTGTGGCTTCCCAGTGTTGCATCGTAATTTGCTTATTTTATAAAAAAAACTGTAGATGACGATTAAGGCAGCCAGTTAACAGGTGCTCACTGAAATTCTTTCCATAGTTTTGGAAAAAAGATTTTCACAAAATGCTCATATTTATAATACATACTATAATAATTTTCAATCGCAGTCACTCTATGTAATATTAAAAAAGTTTTTAATAAACTGTAATATATTCTTGTAATGAGTATTATGTGTGTTAGTCCTCACTTGATTCTAATATTTTTTTGCTTGAATCAGCATTCAGGGGACGACCACTACGCATGCAATGCATTATGTTGAAACTAGGAAAATAGGTTATGGAAGGGAGCATAGAGGGAGTAGTGTTTGTCAACATTTGATTTGAATTCTCCTATATTGAAAGTGGCAGGGAATACTTCTACGGGTAGTTTATTCCACATACGGACAGTACGGCTAAAGAACGAATTTTCCTTGTAATGTGTTGTGTGATCCACTGTTCAGTCAACCATGAATGGATGGGTCCTGACTGAAGATCGTGTATTACGCAAAAAACTACGTGTTTCGGGAACAAGTTCCCTAATTTCAATAGAACACATTTCATTATAGTATCGATAGAACAACCCACATTGTGATACAATTGCGGATATTAGAAAAACTTTTTGCAGAAATTTATATAGTAACACGGAAGGTCAGATCTCGGGACGACAGGAACTAATTCTGGTTTGGAGTTATAATTGAGCCATTTTTTGAAGATTCGCCTGGAAACGCGGTTACGAAATTTTAGCCTATAGATATCATTGATATATGTATGGTTTCAGCAGGACGGTACCACATATTACACAGCCACAGAAATATTGACAACAAATCAAATCAAAGCCCGATCATGCGATTTAGCACAATTTTTTGTAAAGCCATGTTAAAGATGGAGTTTATACTGAGCTAATCGAATCCATTGCGAATCCTTAAAATTCAAAATCATTAACGTGATTAACTAAATAGACCCTCTATTTTGCCATTTTGAAAAAAAGAAGCGGTGGTTATCCGATATAATTTTTTTTTTTAAATAGGGTGATTCATTTAGAATAATTTTACGTTCCGTGCCTGTCATCTGGTCTCCCACATCGTGTGATATCACACCTCTACGCTTTTTGTTTGGAGTTACACACAGCTTCAAAAGTGTGTAAGCACCAGTGAATTTTTTGATTTTTTTAAGATTATGAAAAGCATTATAGTTCAACTTAAATTTTTTTTCATAACCAAATCTATTATTCAACCAAATATCCAACAAAACGAAACTTTTAAATTTCAATCGATGGATAGATTTTAGGATTTTCATTATCTTAAAAAAAATCAAATAATTTGTTGTGTTTACTCACTTTTGAGGCTCATAGTATGTCGTTATTAGCGAGATACCGGTTCTCCAAATTTTCATCCACACATTTATGCCAGAATAACTATCTAACTTTCAGAGAAAGTTATCTATAACGTAAAGAAAAATGTATGTGTGTATGTCAAATTAAATTTGTATATTTATGATTTATTCCAATTACTGTTTTGCTTTTTTATTTTCCTAATTCTGCTTTATTACAATATATGCACATATGGCAACTATTCTTTCTCCCTAAATAAGCTATCTACATAATATTTCATTTAATACTTAAACTGTTTTCCTTATTTATGATTTATATTTATATTGTAAAAAGCAACAAAATAAAAAGAGCTTTTATATTAACTTTGACTTTGGCTAAAGTCATTATGATGTGTTGTATGCACAATGTAAGTTTATTCTCAATTGCTGTTGTACTTTTAATACCCGCATTGTATTGTTTTTGTTTCGTAATTTCTTATATTTCTGTACTTTTTTTTATTTTGCTATATTTCTATAGTTTTGCCCATGTGATTTCCACATCAAAGTGCTACTATAGCACACAAACAACAATTTCAAGTGCATTTAACGCCTGACTGTTTGTTATAATCTACACTACGATAGTGGGGTGGGTATATTGGATTTGTGCTGATGTTTGTAGCGCCCAGAAATATTGGTTCTACACCCACCTAAAAGATATTTCGATAAAATTTGGTACGTGATATTTTTTCGGCCAAAGGCTGGATGGGATTAAAACTGGTGGAAATCTGTTCATTATTTCCCCTAGCCCCAATACAAATGTCCTCCCGAAATAGGGGTTTAAATGTTTGAATTATGCAAGTATCCCTACGAATTTCACCACAAATGAGTAGTAAATGAAGCCAAATTATATCTATAAATTTTTTGCAGGTCGCTCAATAATTACTTGTAGCTCCCATATAAGGCCCACTTCCGAAAATCACTTTAAAGAGCATAACTCTCTCAAAAATTTTGGTATCCAAATAATATTGAACCCAAATATATTTCATATGTATAAAAATATTACGGTACAATTTTGTGATGATCGGTCCATAATTTGTCGTAGCTGTCATATAAGGCCCACTTCCGAAAGTCATTTTAACAACCACAAAACTCTTAAAAATAAAACCAAATAAAATTCAACACACATAAATTTCATATATACAGAAATAAGTACACATAATTTTATAATGGTCGGTCCTTAATTAGTCTAATCTCTCATATAAGACCCTCTCCGTAATTCCTGCATAAATTTTTTAAAAATATTTACATAAATCGTTTAACGAACATAAATTTTATATTCACAGAAGTCATAGCACTAAATTTTGGATGTCCAT
Organism: Bellardia bayeri; assembly: GCA_950370525.1. NCBI lineage: Eukaryota > Metazoa > Arthropoda > Insecta > Diptera > Calliphoridae > Bellardia > Bellardia bayeri. The sequence goes on from OX493264.1 coordinate 104,184,235, forward strand.
ATAGCGCCCATTTCTGAAAACTATTTTATACATATACTGGGTATAGGGTATTATATGATCGGGCTTGACCGACTATACTTTCTTATTTGTTTTTCTACTATAATTGTGTCATTTTTAACATTTTCTAGTTAAAAAATACCCTATTTACAAATTGAGTCATACTGTAAGTATGAAAATAGTATTTAATTTAAATATTTGACAATTATAGATAGTGAAACAAAACGGCAAGATAAAAACGTGAACAATTTTATTTTACAGTTTCCATAAATCAGACACGAATTCGAAATTTTAATTAATTATTTAGATGTTACTTAATTGTATTGGGTGCATTCGAAATGCCATAACGTTAGCTTTGGTTTATGAAAATTTAATTAGTTGGAAATCTGTTCATTATTTCCCCTAGCCCCCATACAAATTCCTCCCGAAATAGGGGTTTAAATGTTTGAATTATGCAAGTATCCACACGAATTTCACCACAAATGAGTAGTAAATGAAGCCAAATTACATCTATAAATTTTTTGCAGATCGCTCAATAATTACTTGTAGCTCCCATATAAGGCCCACTTCCGAAAATCACTTTAAAGGGCATAACTCTCTCAATTAAATTAAACTTATTATGTGTTATTAAGTCTGAGAGCATTAAGAGCAAAAAAATAAATATGCTTTGCTAAATATAGGGTGATAGATTTAGCTAATTCGTTTATTTTTACTTTTGTACCAGATTCTAGAAAAAAAATCCAGGACACATTAGGACAATTTTAAATTCCTATTCACTAGGATACATTAAGATAAATTAACGAATTTGGTTCCACAGGAAGTTTGATGTCCTTATTCTTGGTTAAATATCAATGACAGAAATAATGCATTATCATAGTAGAAATGAGTTCGTGATCGTTATGGGTTTTATTATTTCTCTAAATGAACTTGATGAGGACAACGGCTTATCCTGCTTAATGCCAGAACAAAACGAGTTTACTGGAAACGAGCGGATGATAGTTTGGTTAATAGGGGGAATCGACACATTTTGATAGGACCGCAAGCCTTATAGCCTCATATCTGAAACTAGTAGGAACAATTTGTTATAGATAATTGTTTAACAAAGCAGTGCGGCTGCTTTACTTTAAGGTATTGTACGATGTTTTTTAGTTTTTATGAAAAGGTTATATCACATTATAATTTAATTCTAATCTATACTAAAGTAGATTTTAACAATAAAAAAAAACATCTAGTTTTTACATTAGATTAAATTGTTACAAATACTTTTCTGTAAAATGTTATACAATATTTTCAATAAAACAAACTGTTATACACAATATTTTTATAGACAAAAACAGTACACAGTAAACGATTGTACATAATATTTCAAAAATATAATTATTTAAATACATTTATAGACTAAATTGTATACGTAAGGTGTGTATAACACACAATTTTCTGCAGAAAAACTGTAATACACATAATTTTCGGTAGAAAAACTGTTATAAACAAGATTGTGACTGTTATACACATGACTTTCTACAGAAAAAAGTGTTTTACACAATACTTTCTATAGAAAAAACTGTTATACGAAATACTTTCTATAGAAAATATGCACAATGCTTTCTATAGAAAAAACTATTATACACAATATTTTGTATAGAAAAAACTATTATACATAATATTTTGTCTAGAAAAAACTATTATACACAATATTGTTACACCGTTATACACAATATACAAAATATTTTATACACAATATTTACTATAGAAAATATATAACAGTATTTTGTTTTCTGTAGAAATGATTGTGTATAACTGTTATACACAATATTTTCTATAGAAAATAAAATACAATCATTTCTACAGAAAACAAAATACTGTTATACACAGAAAATAAAATATATTTATACACAATATTTTCTATAGAAAAAATTTAATACAATAACAATTAATTATTTATCAAAAATTTCAAACTCTTGTTAAACTGATAAATATCCGCTAAAACTCTGTAGTGGTGCACATATTAAATTACACATATGTACTCGTATTAAACTCATATAAAAAATCTGAACTAACCTCTTGTAGTTTCTCGGTCATGTTGTATGTAGTATATTTAATTTTTATAAAACTATCAATAGATTAATTTTTTTGTATGAAAAATATTACAGACTTTTTAACAACACTTCAAAAGTTTTTTTAATTTTTAAATTTTCGCTTATAAATGCAAGTTATTTCAAAAATTGTTTCTTAATAACAACAAAATATATTATACTTCTTATTAATTTCTCGTATATTTCACATTGAATTTGACTTTAAAACCTTGAACATTATTAGGTTTTATTTATTTCTTAATTTTTTCTTGCCAAAATTATTTATTCATTTACATATATAGAAATAATTTCCAAAAATATTGAACAATTTTATAAAAATAATTAAAAAAAAACAACACTCGTATTAATGTTTGCTAAATACTCGATACTTAGTTATATACATATATGAAATGACAATCGTGCGAAATTGAACACAGACGGGAAAAAAGCAATATTTAATTATTTTATATTTTTATAAATGAGAAAAAATACGTCTGTTTGAAGACTCGTTTGTACGATAACTGTTGCGGCAAAAATGTATCTGTTATTTTAGGCTTTTCACCCGTTTGTTGAAAGTGTATGGGTAAAGAAAAATTCTTTAGCTGTATACATTTGTGGTGCTGGTGGGGCTGTATGTGGTCAGAGGCGTACATTTATATAATAGTACATTTTTTCTACTACTACTATGGATTAGTTAGTATACTATTTGCACCTGTTAAATATTGTGTGCAGCTACAGCTCTGCTTTGCATAAGTTTGTAAAATATAACAGATAACAGCTAATATTTTATGACTAACATGACTGTGTTAACACTGGCACTAGATTTGTATAAAACAACAAAATTTTAAATTGGTACAATTTTTTTTTTTTGCCTAACAATAACTAATTAGAATTTGCAGGAAATCTGAAATCAGGAAAAAAGGCCAATGTTTTGTAATCTTTTATGAAAAAAGTTCCACTATGTACAAATAATCTAAATTACACATTAAGGCAACTATGTAAGCAATTTCTTTACCTCAAAAAATGTTTTAATACACACGTACATTATTAAATAAATTTCACCTCCTTAAATATTTTTACCGCATACAGCACTGGTCTTCTGTACGCTCGCGACATTAAGAAAAAAATATTAAAAGCTTTTTTTACAATAAACAAAAAATATGGTACATACATACATACATATGTATGTATATACAGAACTGTAACAACAAAATGAATATGAATATTATACAATAATTATTTTACAACAACAAATACATGTACATATTTTAATAACTTTAATAAATATGTAATAACAAAACTTCTCCAGAAACTACTTAATTAACATTTTTTTAACCGCAAACAGAACACAAGTCAAATTATACCTAAGTACATACATACAATGTATGTAATTCAGTACGCAAGCACTTGCTTAAAAATAATTATGACTTCCTCTTCTTCTTTATCGCCTGATGTAAACAATAAAAACAACATTTGTTTTTGCTTTGCTTTTTTACAAAAAGCTCTTCTTTTTGTTTTGTTCGTTTTTTTTTGCGCTTAAAAAAAATTGTTGTTTACATTTGTATGCAAAATTCTAAAAACTGTTTTTGTTTTGATTTTACTTTCTCTTCTGTATTTGTTGTAAATTGTTTGCGTGTGTGGCTGGCTGGGTGTTAAGAAGTATTTTTATACCCTACACCACATTGTGGGGAGGGTATATTGGATTTGTGCTGATGTTTGTAACGCCCAGAAATATTGGTCCAACACCCACCATAAAGTATACCGATCGGCTCAGAATCACTTTCTTGTTATTATTTAAATATGAATGTATCAGAGATGAAAAAGTCGATACGATCTTTCTTTCTTGATATTATTCTATTTTGAAAAGTACCACAGAAGTGCCAAGAATCTATTAATATTGGATGTATATCTTAAACATGTGGGAATCATAGTGGAGTATCTTTAGCTACATACATATATGTCACTTTAAAGGGTACATACATACATACATACATATATGTCACTTATTCTGACTTATGCTAGATTTAAGCAAAATTTCTTCAAAATTTATTTATTTAATAACTGTTAATAACTATTAAGCCAGATTTACACGATTGAAATTTTCTTCAAAATGCTTGAAACTCCTGTAAATAGCAAAATTTCTTCAAAATTTATTTATTTAATAACTGTTAATAACTATTAAATAAATAAATTTTGAAGAATTTTTGCTGTTTACACGAGTTTGAAGCATTTTGAAGAGCAACTTTGAAGAAAATTTCAATCGTGTAAATCTAGCTTTAGTGATTGAATATAATAGTGTAAACAACAGAGTTCTTCTTGGCTTCGAAAAAGTTTTGCTTTACTTCTTTAGTTTGAAAACTTATGGTGAATGTGTTCCATCAACGTTTTACAGATTTTACTTGTCCGAAATATTGCTTAAAATAAAAACAAAAATAATTTTTGCTCCGAATCATTATTTGCGATGAAAATGCTTTGTATTTGGTGGGACAAAAAGGATCCTATATATTGAGTGCTACTGAAATCTGGCCAGACCATCACAGGCAACTAATTCGTTCAAAGCGAACATTGACTGACAAATGCCCAGAATATGTGGCCAGACATGACAGAGTAATATTCCATTATGACGACGATAGGCCGCATGTTGCAGTACCTGTTAAAAACTATTTAGAAAGGAGTGGTTGTGGGGTTTTGTCTCACCCGCCTTATAGTCCACATCACATCCTGTCCGACTACTATTTGTTTCGATCGATGCAGAACGCTTTCGCTGTGATACGTTTCACTTCAGAACAGAGTGTCTGAAATAAACTTGATTCATTCTTGGCCTCAGTTCTTTTAGAGCGAAATTAATATGTTACCAGAAAGATGGAAGAAGGTCAAAGCTAACAAAGACCAGTACATTTATATTGTACATATGTTTCAAAATGAAAGCTTAAAGTTTGAATTTGAATTATATTTAGTATTTTATGTATTAATTAAATAATTTATGTTCAATAGAAGTACAGTATGTGAAAAAAATAAGACAACAGGCAGGAAGCGAAAAACAACGATATGGTGGTTTCATCAATGCTTAATACTTAAAGGCCCATGTTGGTCAACTGAAGAGCTTAAAATTGATTTGTGCATCTGTTACGCACAATTAGAAATGGCTTTCAAGAAGATGGATAAAAAAACCTACCTTGCAAGAAGTACCTTTTTTGAGCAAACAGAATGTTAAAAATATAAACAACGGCGAAATTTGGAAAATGTACTGGTGTTGGTCAGATGAAACGACGATTAATTTGTTTTAATCTGATAACACAACCTTCGTTCGACAAGAATACAATAAATAATTTTGACGGAGTTATACCAAAAAACCATAATTTTTATTACTTTTTTAATTTTTTGTTTGCATGTTTTATTTGGTTGGTTGGTTGGTTGGATTACGTGGTAGTTCACTACGTGCGAACACTTAAGTAGAGTCGAAGAGACCCCGTTTTAAAAGACCACACCAATCGTCAGATTTAATGTCGTATACAACATGCTGTAGCTAAGATGTGTAAAAAAGTCGTGTCTTGCTAGACCCAACCCGTAGCTGTGAGATATCTCAGTAGGTCATTGAGTTTTGACCCGGCTACCTCACTAAGGTTGTTCAAAGTATAGTTTCCCATGAATTTATGTTTCTTGACACTCAGGGCTGGGCATTCGCAGAGAAGGTGGAAAATCGTTTCCTCTTTTTCCCTATCCTTACAACTACGACAATGGTCGTTAAAAGAGAGTCCCAGACGATTTGCGTGCTTGCCTAACGTCCAGTGTCCCGTTAATACTGACAGCAACCTTGATATATTTATTTACTTTTTCTTAAATTTTTGTTTTTAATTTTTTTTTATGTTTTCCAAACAAGTTGAAATCATAACAACATAACATAAACAATGTTATCGGCGCTGAAAAATGCTTTGAAACTGTTTTCTCGCATTCAATCAGCTTTGCGCTCTGACCAGCTCGGCGCCCACTATAACCGCTTCGCGATTGTTTATACTAATTTGTATAGAACCAGTTTTCTCGCGTTCTCGCGTCGACAAATGCGAGAAAATTGGTTCTAGACAAAACAAATTAAGAAAAAGTAAATAAAACATCAACAAATTAAAAAAGTAATAAAAATTAAAAAGAAAATAAAAATTAAAAAATAAAATAAATATTAAACAAAAAAAAATACAAATTCAAATAAATAATAAAAGTAAAATGCAAATGCACACAAACATATGTATGTACATAAACCACAAATAATAGATAAAATATCATCGCTGATTCTCGCATCCACTATGAACACTCAAACTTGTTACTCGCATGAACAATTCTCGCAATGAGTGTCAACCAGCTCGCCTCGGCAACAAGCTGCCACTTTGTACATACCCTTAATCTTCATTTCTTTCGTTTCCTTAAGAACCCACTAAAGCTAAACACCTGTGCTTAAAACCCTTTTTTCTGTACAACACAATTTTAACTATAAGATACATATACATATATAAAAAAATTAAAGTTTTTGTACTATAAAGGAGAGAGAAAAAAGCACTATTTTAATATTATTTCGATACCGTACCTCGTGTGATAAGGAAAATATAAAAACAAATAGAGAAATGAAAAAAAGTTTATTTTTACAGCCACAGCAAAATGTTTGTTAATATGACTAAACATTGTTGATACGCATAATTATACAAACACCAAAAACCCTAACATGCGTAACATATTTTATTGACCTTGACCGATATGTTTGCTAGTAAGAAATGTGTGTATTATATAAATATATAGACTATATTTATTAAAAATCAAGTAAGAAAGTATAGTCGGTCAAGCCCAAACATATAATACCCTACACCAAGGATATGCGCAAAAACAGTATTTCTGAAATTCGCGCTATATGGGAACTATGAAACAATTGCATGCCATGACTTCTGTGCATATAAATATTGTTTGAGTTGAGGGCCTTATATGGGAGCTGTGAGTAATTATGGACCGATCATCATTAAATTCGGCTGAACGATTTATGTATATTTAAAACATATTCGTGTTGAATAGTATTTGGAACATTTCTTAGAGAGTTATGCTCTTTAAAGTGATTTTTGGAAGTGGGCCTTAACCCTTATTTCGGGAGGACATTTGTATGGGGGCTAGGTGATTTCAACCAATTTCAATCCCAATCATCCTTGGGCCGAAAAAACATCATCTACTAAAATTGTATGGAAATATCTTTATAATTGCGACCTGTACTTTGCGCACAAGGTTTACATGGACAGCCAGCCAGCCTGAGTCGATCGGTATAATTTGGGTGATCGGGTGGGTGTTGGACTAATATTTTGGGTGTTTGTGTTACAAAAATCATAGTAAGAGATATTATTATGCATTTGTGCTGATGTTTGTAACCATATTAGCCTTACACATGCCACTAGACTTAGAATCACTTTCTGAGTGGGCAGGTCGCAATTTTGAAGATATTTCGATCAAATTTAGTACGTCAATATTTGAATCAAGGACGATTGGTATTGCAATTGGTACAAATCGGTCGATTATTTAACCTAGCCATAAGTCCTACCGCCCTTCATCGGTCATAAATGAATCCAAAGAACTTTCGCCACAAATAACATAGCTCCCACCTAAGATTCACTGCTGAACATCACCTTAATATGCACAAATCTTTGGCAAGTGTTGATAAGAAATGAAATTGAATTTGTATTGTTATGCTAAAAATTTCTAATGATGAGACCATAATAAGTCATAGCTTCTATATAACGGCCTTTGTTGAAATATTTTATTAGTTGTATAGTTTTATATGGTCGAACTTGACTGACTGTACTTTCTTACTTGTTACTCTTTATCTTTGTTAACTGTAATAATGATTTTCGTACTATAAATTTTTAATTTCTCTATATTTTTATTTAATTTGTATTCAAAGCTTTTAATTAGTTTAAAAGGTTTTGTTCTTTACTCTTTAGATTCTAAATTCTCAATTTCGAATTTGTTTTTATATGCATTTTGTTTTAAGTATTGTAATCTGAGAATATTTCGTTTCATTTAATTGCATTGCTGGTTGACTTGCATTTATCAGAATCTTTTGTTTTTGTTTCTAGTTTTTCATTTTATCCACTTAAAGAGCAGTAAATAAAGAAAAAGAGCCAAGAAATAAGACAGAAGCCAACTGAGGTATTTTAGAGGTGGACAAACAAACAGCCTTTTGTTAATTAGAGGTTAGTTAGTTAAATTGATATCTTTGGCATCGATAATGGTCATTTGTAGCGCCTTGTGCAAATGTTCAATATAAATTCAACAGTAACATTAGAGTTAATTAGTTTGTGACGTAAAATCGATAAAAACTACATGAGGAACTGTAATTAAAAGATTTAAATCATTTTGATTTATAGAAAAGAGATTTTTGTAACAATAGATGGAATATTTAGGGATAGATTTCGCTAAATTTAAGGTCAGAATTTTAAAGATATGTATTTCGTAATAAAATTGGTTAAACTCGGTCCATGATAACACCATGATTATGTTCTTCCGAATTGGGGTTTAATCCTGAAGAGTCTCATACGATAATCACTTCATCGTGATTACATATTTTCTTACATCGATATTGAGATATAATAAGACTTAAATAACTTTTATCAGTGCTCGATATCGTAGCATGATACCAGGCTTCTTTCTGCCTATATTGGCTGATGTGGACGACATATGGTTTCAACGGTACCACATGCCACACAGCTTGTGAAACAATTCGCGACATGAATATGCCAACTAGAACTTTCTGGCCACCATTTAAATCGTTGTCAACCATGTTTTATCGGAAATATCTCCAGTTTTTATATGTGTGTAAATGTATTCATTATTTGTATGTCGCAGTTTTTTGTAAAAAAAAAAACAAATATTTATTAAATCGTGAAAAGTACAATAATGATTGTCACGCTATATGAAATAAATAAAATTATTTTTATTTGTTTGTTTTATTATTTATACTACTTGTTTATATGTTTGTTACTTTCCTTCTCCAGCTCCTCTCTAGCAATGACTGTCAGTCAGAATGTCTGAGTAAAAGAAAAGGAATGTTTGGCATGGTAAATATGTTCACATTCTCCAAGCGACCTTGATGAAACAAATAATAGAAGAATGAAATGACATGATATAGAGAGAAATCCAGCAAACGCACACAAAACTAATCGAAAAATTCTTATAATACGGATTGTTTCTATTTCGTATTATTTTTTATTATTACTATTTTTTCTTTTAATTATAAACTTTTAATATCAATAATATTGATGATTTGTATTGCAAAATAGTTTTAATGCAATGCGCAGGGGAGAATTTATTTGTTGTTTATTTATTATTATTACGGTGTTTATTGACGTGCTACATGACGTATGAGTTTTGTAATGGAGGGATTTATTTTCACGTCAATTAATATTAATCATACGCACTTAATCGTAAATTGTTTTTTTTTTGTGAAATGCGACTTAAATTTACTATAAATCAGCATTTAATAAATCGTTTAATTATTTAAATATGAAAACAAGCATGCTAATCAATTACGAGTATATATCTACCTATATTTATATTAATAGATCAAGAAAATAAAGCGTTGCTGTACATTGTTGTTTTAATAAACAATAAGAAAATCTAATTTATGATTTATATTTTGGAAACTCTTTTCAGATGTCTTAAAAAAATCTATATTAGGGAAAAAATTGTGCCTATTAGTTGAAAATTTTTTGCATTTTTGCCAAACAACTCAAGTCTAAGTGGGAAAAATTGTATTTAAACTCTTAAACATTTGGTTACAAACTCATTCGCCTTGACTTAGTCCTGTATATCTCGGAACCCAAATGATCCTTATGTTGAATAACTTAGCGAAGTCCTTAAGTTATGAGAAGCAGACAGATTTTTGTTTTTTTCCTGACTCTCTTGAATGTCGACTCAACTGTTTGAATAGATATTTACGGAAGATAAGAATACAATCCACCATCTTACCAGATGCTTTAACAACTAAATCATTTAAAGAAGCCTTAATAACAAAACTTGCAAATTTATGTTTCTTTTGCAATAGTATACTATTCTAAATAAGTTTACTTTTCCAGAGTACGTAGGCAAAGAGATTCGGACCAATACTATTTACAATGGTCCTAATGCTGGATTCGTAAAATTAGCTGCTGTTCAAAACGAAGAATTGTTTTTATCGGTCAGCAATCATGTACTACTATTACCTATACTTTGTTTTGGATTTGTGGTAATTACTCTGTGACATTTCCCTTCTCCATTTGGGCAGGAGGTCTACACAGCCGCCTATATTTTACCTTATAATGGTAAATCAGTATCGAATAGACACGTTCGTGTATATTCAAAAGTGGAATATGTTAAACAATCTATACTAAAACGTTAACTGCTAAAATCTTTAAAATGACCGACAGAAGAGCATTGCTAAAACAAATCTGATTGATTCTACGTACCTTTTTAAACTTTCTTAAAGAAGCTATTTTTCCGGAATACTGCTTCAAAAATAATCAGACGAAATGTGTGATCCCAGTAAATCCAATGATTCTTATGTCGGATTCGCCATTCTATAACGCAAACATAAGTAGCGACTGTTAGCTATCATGTAATATCTTGAATACAGAACCAGTGCCATATTTTGGGATTTGTGGCAATTTTGTGTTTTCCGCTTCATTTGGACAGATGGTTTAGGCAGTCCCTTATATTTTTGTATATTGGTATAATAGTGAAAAAGAACTTTTAACCCTAGTTCTAGCCAATTGGTTTATTTCCACACCCAAAATTTGTTAGCAGGTCGGTCGGTAATTTACTATAGCTACCATACAGATATAAACGACAATAAATCTATTAAAAAAGTTGGTATGCAAATAAAACTCAATGCAAATAAGGTTCATATGTACAAAAGTCATGTCAACTAATTTCGTAACGATCGGTGCATAAATAGCAATAGGAGTCATATAAGATCTACTTCTGAAAATCACTTTCTCTTGAAAGCATTAGTTTTCAAATAAAAACACAAAAAAGTTTCATATATAAGGTACAAAAGTCATGTCACATAATTTTAAAACGATCGGTCCTTATAAGATCCACTTTCCCATATAAGTTCCACTTTTGAAAATTACCTGAAAACCAATACATCTCTCCGTAATGGCGATATAGTTCTTTTTGGTGTTTTCTGCTATATTCCTACAATTTCATAATTTTTCACAACACTATCATCTCTACTGTTTTTGTTTTAATCAAATAAAGCTAAGCGTAGATGCAAATGTTTCCGGTTTCCTTTCCTTTCGTCTCACAGTATTGTTTGACTTTTTTGATATTGCCTAAGCTGCAGCTTAGGCAATGTTGTTGTTGCTATTTTCGTTATTTTTGTAGCTACTATTATTAATACAGTGTGTTAATTCGTTGAATAGAAATACACAAGTTGCTATAACAAAACCTAATACTATTTATGGTATAGCGAGAATATTATTTTTACTGTAATCCATCCTATACGAGTACTAGACAAACAAACGAACTAAATAGTATTATTATTTACAAAAAGTTCAAGTTCTATCCTGGGGGTGGTGAAATGACATAGAAATGTGGCACGTGTATTCAGTGACATTGAAGGACTCTTGTGACTATTGCGACACGTGTTAATGACTTTTAAACATCTTTTGGCAAAATATTTGTATTGTAATATATTGTTTATTTTGTGTGACAAAAGTAGAAAAAATGTATAGCTGTTTGTCAAAACGGAAATAAAATACTTGTAAAAAACTAAATATATTATAATGCACAAGATTTAGTACTTATCAAGTGCTACAGCATTTCTCTTGTGCTTTGAGAGAATAAAAATGGCAATTCATAGTGTATTGAAATTTGTATTTTATTATAAGGCCAGTCAAATCAGTCTTTCTGCTTATAAATATATAAATATGGTAATTTTAAGCTCTTTGAACTCCACTTATTTCAATTGATTTAAAATGTATCCACTTGCACTTATTGCAAATCACTAATAATTTTTTATTGTTCCAAACTACAGTACCACTCAAAGGAAAGTTTAAGCAGAATGTAGTTGTTGGAAATACACAAATGTTTGCGATTCGGAATATATATGCAGTTGAGCAATTATTTAGCGATCTATTAAAAGAAAAATTCGGATTTCTTTTAAAGGAAATAAATTTTAATTTCTTGTATAAATGATTAGAGTATTCAAATGTTTTTTATTTACATAAATATTAGAACATTTATTAAGAGTAATTTTTTAATAGCTTTCGGATTTGATAAAAAAAAAAACACATAAAATTTAGAGAAATGTATGAAATTTTTATTTGAGTCGCTATAACGATTATATACATACATACGAGGGCGGTCTGGAACAGAAAGCGCGGGATAAATAGAAAAAAGTTAATTTTACTGAATTTAAACTTGATTTTTTTTGCTGGATTTAAACGTGGTCGTACAAGCATTGAGGATGAACCACGTAGTGGACGTCCAAAAACAGCAACAACAACAGAAATTAGAGCCAAAGTGCATTATATGGTATCAAATTATCGACGAATAATAGTGCGTGAAATAGCGAATATCATTGGGATCTTCAATGATCGAGTCCATTTAATTTTGCATGAAGAACTAGTGCTGAAAAAGCTTTTTGCAAGATGGGTGCCGCATTTGTTAAAAGAGATAATAATGAACATTTCTCAAGCTTGTTTGGATCGTTTTAAGAAAAATAAAATGGATTTTAAGCGTCGTTTCATAACTGTTGATGAGACATGAATCCACCACTACATCAGAGACAAAAAACAATCCAAGCAATAAACTGAAACTGGAGGAAGGCAAAAACAATTCAATCGTCTGGTAAGGTTATGGCAACGTTTTTTTTTTTGGGACTTCAAAGGTATTTTATTGATAAATTCAGAGTACTATTGGCAACATTTTGTACAAATTCGAGAAAAACGTCCTGGCTTACAACAAAAAATACAACCCAATTCTCCTGATTTAGCTCCCAGTGACTTTTACCAGTTCTCAAATCTAAAAAAAAAATCCTAGCTGGCAAGCGTAAACCACTATTTTGAAGGCCTTGAGGAAAACTGTTTTAATCAAGGGATAGAATTGCTAGATAAGCGTTGGATTAAGTTGAAGTTTCAGGAGCTTCTATTGGAAAATAAAAATGGTTTTAAAAATCTAACTATTCTCTTTCTGTGCTAGGCTAAGAGGTTTCCGAATCACCCTCGTATACATAATTCAATGTTTAAATATTGTATTATGTTAATGTTGACCGCGGCTAAGCATTAAATGTTTTCATATGCTGGGTCCAATTTTGGCACATCTACTCTCTCCAACATACCGGCATCTCACGAATAAATTCTTCAATATTAGCTTCCAGTGCATCAATCGTTGTCCCTATGGATATAAGCCTTAACATAGCCCCACAAAGAAATACTCTTTCTTAACCGAGCATGAATTTTGATAATAAAATTTAATAATTTGCAACCGCTGTTCGTTTCTTGGTCGTTCCATGGTTAAATTGTAGACCAAACTAAACATGTTTAATAAACAATTTGTTACGAGGAAACAGCTGAGCTGCCAAAAACAGTATTACCAAAAAGAAATTTGCTAAAAAATCACTTTACTACAGAATTTTATTAAATCTTTGTTAATTATACCCTACACCACCTTAGTGGAATTTAAGCTAATGTTTGGAACTGCTAAAAGTGATAGACCATACGTACCTCTGTCACAAAGTATGTATACAGTGGTGACAATTAGACGTCTAAAAAGAGCTATGATCAGCTGTTAAGGCAGTTCTCTTAAAAAGAGAAAGAAAATATTTTGTACTAGTATGTTTGCAATGTGAAAAAGCAAAACACAATATACAACAAGAATTTTGTGGACAAAGCAAAATAAACAAAACAGACAATTTGAGTTAGAATAAAATTTTAATTGAAATTTTAAATTTTGTTTATTAAAAATAATAAATAAATAAAAAGTGAACTTATTATACCTTCTTTGTGATTTCAATAAATGATACTAAATTGTTTATAAAACAAAAAAAAAATAAATATTCCAGCAATAATGTAACAAAACAATAATTATGAATTGAAAAATTTACTGAAAAATAATAACATAAAGATAACAAAAAAGCAGTTCTCAAAGAAAGAGACAAATATAAAACTAGTGTATCTTTCGTTTCGTGACATCTTGTGCGCAAAGTACTGGTCTCAATTTTGAAGATATTTACAATATACAATATAAAATTTAGCATTTCTGATTAAGAACGATTGCTATTGAAATTGTTTTAAATGAACCTATTTATTTATTACCTAACACCAATACGAATGTCCTCCCAAAATAGAACTTCACCAGTCATACATTTACAATTATACACTTTTTTACACACATTTTGTTACAAAAACATAATTTGCATTGTATAGGTCTATAAAAACACACCACACCCAAACATTTAATGCAGATCGTTCAATAATTGACCATACCTCCACTTATATATATGGCCCACTTCCGAAAATCACTTTAACGACTATGAATGTCTAAAAATATTTGTATCCAAATAAAATTAAAATAAAAATATAAATATGTTTTATACGAGTATATACAATTGCTATTTTAACTAATTGTACAATGTTACGATTGGTCCATTATTATTCTTAGCTCCCATATAAGACCCTGTTTTGAAAATTAATTTAACATGCTTAAATCTTTTACAAATTGTGATATTGAGATACAATTTAATGCAAAAGTCTTGGTTCTGGGTGATGGTGTGGGGACAACTTCACACCGGCCTTCTGACCTAATTTTACGATGATCGGCCCATAATAGATCATAGTTAGTGTGACCACCTCAATTTTGAGCGAAACCGGGACATTTTTCGAAAAAAGTACTAAAATCCGGACATTCAAACTTAAAACCGGGCCATTTTTTATGGAAAAAAAAACTTTATTATTCAAGTTAAATTTAGACAATTATAATGTTATAAGTAATTTGAATCTAATTTTCTGTCGCTTTTTGTTTAAAATCGTATTTATCCTGTGATGAAATTTGCTTTAGCAATGTTGGGGATTCTTTCAAAAAATTGTAAAATTCAACGCATTCGTACTTTAAATTATATTTGAGAAATAGCATATGTTTCAAAGTATCTAGATTGAGTTGCGATTTTTCTTTTGTCCATTTTGCGATCAACGAAAATATACGCTCTACACTTGCAGATGTTGCTGGCAAACAAAATATAAATTCAATGATTCGCGCGAAGCGAGTGTACGGTACATTGTTACTTTGAAAATGTGTGAAACATACCACCCAACGTTGATGTGGTTTAGTATAACGTGGCTTAGTAGGAGGATTATTTTTATTCCATTCGCTAATTTTCTCTGGGGTAATAAATTTCAATATGTAACCAAACTCGTCAAACAATTCTACATTGTAGTCTTCAGGTTTTAACCAATCTTTTCAACAATAAATTTGATCGTTGTTACTACATCTTTCCAATTCGGTGCAGCAGCGAGTCCCTTTTTGTTTGAGTAAAAACAATTAAACAATTATAATAAATGCGACCTTTAAATTTGTTGTATTTAAAATTGCAATGACTCTTTTTTGACATGATGTAGGAGCTCTTTCTGAGTCGAAAAAACCCTTATAAAAGACTATTTTCTGACATTATCTAAGAGCTCTTTCTGACGGACCATTTTCGAATGTAATGACCCTCTTTTCTGAAGGTTTTCGGAGCAATAATGATTGTTTTTTGGGCTCATAAAGAGCATGAACGCTCCGGAAAAGGTGTCAGATATGTATAGACACATGATTTTAAAATGAATCATTAAAAATAATTAATTTCCAGTAAAATATGATCCGATTGTGCCAAATTTCAATGAAATAGACTGTTTTGTTGTTCAAGTCCACATATTTTTTTATTTAATTAAATTCAAAATAAAAATCCGGGTCATCCGGGGGATGTCACCGGGACACCGGGATATTGGTTCCAAAACCGGGCCATGTTCTGGATTTTCCAGGCCAGTTGGTGGCACTAGTCATAGTTCTTATATAGCGGCCATTTATGAAGAACTGTTTTTGCTCCAATTCTCGTTTATACTCTTTTACTTGCTAATATTATTAATTTAAATCCAAGATTTTTAATTTTTGAAATTTTTGTATGTACATATGTACATATGTTTTTTATAATTATCAATTTTTAAGTTAAAATCATGAAAAATATAAAATACTAAACTTAGCTTATAGGTCAAAATAACAATGATACTCCAGTTCCCCACGGAAACTTATACCTTCTATTTACATTATGAAAACGTAATAAATTCTATTATATAACCACATGGAGACATATACATACATACTTATGTATATGTGTAATACCTTTACAAAAGGAGTGCAGTTGTATTTATGTACAGCTGTGGGTAGAGAAATAGCGAACTTTACTATTTCAGTAGTTTAACGGAGATGGAATTTTTGTTTTTTTTTCAATATACATACTAGCGTTTTCCTGTCTGGACTTATTAGATTAATTTTGGTTTCACTTGTGAAAAGTACTCATTTCTCGAATTTGATATCCTTGTTCTGGTGTAGTTTTGCAAAACACAATCGTGCCTTTATATTATTTTTAGACAGAAGTGTTTTTTCTACTTACACGACCATAAAGCTGATCTTCATTGAGGCGTCTAAGTACAAGTCTTCTGAAAACATTTAACCTAAATTCCTCATTTATTTCAATCATTATTGTTTTCGATGACTTGAAAGGATCTAGCTTACTTTTCTTAACTATTGCCATATCTACAAATTTGCATCTGATTTAACACATTTAATGACATTATAAAACATCTTTTGAGAACATCCAATTATTTCCGCTTTTTTTGTTTGTTTTATAAACTTTTGCAAAAGATCTGAAATAAAATTTTTTTCTCAAGTGAGCAGTGCGGTCCTCTACCCATTTTGGTTGACAAAATTAATGATAAATAATATTTTTGTTAAATTACACAAGAATTTGCCACCGAACTTAACATCAACTATTTTTGTTTAAAAGCCGAATTGTCAAAATAAAAAACTTTATTGTTCATATTTCCAACCAATTTTTAAAGAAGCAGAGTGGAGCAAAAGAACAGAATGCTATGTATTATCATTCCATTTTTCAATATAATACGTTTGGCACGTCATAGAACATTGGTGCGCTATTTCTATGTCCATAGCTGTATGTATATGTTTTCATACTCTTTTCAGCTACTTAATACTTGAAACCGTTAAATTTTTTCCAAGAACTGCAATTAACAATAACAATGATATTAAACATTAAAAACAAATTTAAACATGCCATAAACTTAACTGACAATTGCACTGCACTCTGAATCACAAACTATTACTCTCTCTATCTCTTTATGATTCTCTGACACGGGTTAGAGCAAACAAATCAATAAAGGTGGCACAAGAAAATAATAAAAGAGACTGACTGACTGACATGACAGCAAGGGAAAACAGAGTAGAAAAAACAAAATACACAAACAGAACACGAAATGTCATCAAGAGGTCATACATACCTATGTACAGTAACATAATTATAATTAATATGTAATAATAGAATAATTAACATGTTATACTATTTTTTCACATGAACTTACATCTTGACATTGAACTGGCTTAATAATCCAAACAATTGGATGGAAATTATTAAACATTATAATGAAAGCGAAATTAAAGGTTTCTCTTTTTAAAGTTGACTAATTTCTTAAACTTTTTTTTTTAGAAATTTGTTTACACACTTATTTTATTTTTTTAGACACCCCGTAAAAGATCAAGGTTATTTGTTTAAAAACCTATTAAAAGCAGTTTTAAACTAAAATTAATAAAAGGATTTATTTATTAAAAATATGGTTTAAAATAAAAATTAAGAAGTTATTTTTTTTTTGCTCCGTTTTCTTATTTCGATTTTGAGTCCCGGAACTTTCTTACAAAATTAAATTTTATTATTTCTTTTTGTTTGTATTTATTTTGCAAATAACAAACTATGTACAATATTCGCTTAATTTTGTTTCTGTTAAATTATTGATTTTTAATTTTCTGCTTTATTTCCTGGTTATTTTTTCTATTTAGATTATAAAACACATGTGTATCAAACGACCGACAAAGCCAAAAAAAAAAACGCACTATTCCTTTTTTAAACTAAAATTTATTTCTATTTCTTCTTTTTTTAAAACTTGGATTTAATTTTGCTATTGTTGTTTTACCACCGTGTATTTTTCGTATGATTCCCGTTTAGACGTCTGCGTATTTTGCGTTGTTTAACACTGGACCAACCACGAAGAACTGAGGAAAGAAATAATGTACAGGAGCCAGCAAACTCTTGTCGTTGTTGTATGGAAAGAGTTATTGTGTATGTGTGTGTGTTTCGTCAATAATGTAGAGGAATGTAATGTTGAACTGCGAGATAGTTACAACGGAGGTTAAAAATTTTGATAACAAAATTTGTCTTGTGTGGACAACTTTTGCCGACTTAAAGGTCTTATTATCAACATATTTTCGAACAACTACGTTTTCATAAAATTGCTATAATACTCTTCTTTTAATTTAAAATGTAATTTTAATAAAAAATAAGTAAGAAAGTATAGTCGGTCAAGCCCGACCATATAATACCCTACACCCAGTATATGTATAAAACAGTTTTTCAGAAATGGGCGTTATATAAACTATTGTGGATCGATCATCCAAAAATTTAGTGTCATGATTTCTGTGAATATAAATATTATGTATGTTATACTTTATTTCGATATAAATACTTTTAAAAGATTTATGGAGGCTAAAGTAAATTACGGTCTCTTATATGGGAGTTTCGACTAATTATGGACCGACCATTATAAAATTAGGTGTCATCATTTCTGTATATATGAAACTTATTTGTGTTGAATTTTATTTAGATAGCAGAATTTTTAGGAAATTTTTGGTCGTTAAATTGATTTTCGAAGTGGCCCTTATATGGTCTATGACTAATTATCAGAAAGTGATTCTGAGTCGATCGGTATACTTTAAGGTGGATGTTGGCCAATATCTAGAAAATCATTTTTTCAAACGATGCATAATTTTACTAAATTCGTTTGTTGGCCACCCGATTATGAGATTTAACACCACTTTATTTAAGATTGAGTCTATACAGATCCAATCGGATCGATTACAGCTATGGTTTTATAGCTGTAATAGTTTTTAAATTTTTTTTTGGCAAAAAAAATTGGAAAGTTTTTAATAGGTGTAAATAGAAATGTTAAACAAAAATAAACTTAAGACCAATTTTACGAAAGCCACTTTTGACAACCAATTATATTTTTTTAATTTGCTGCCGCTTTGTAATTTTAAAATTTAAATTTTCATTTTTATTTATGTATGTAGTTATAAATAAATGGATTTATTTAAACACAAACCCAAAACAATCAGACATTTAAACATTTTTAAAGGATTTTCATTTCTTGAGAATTATACAATTTCTTAAAATAAAGAACGCAATAAAATAGAGCTGACGAGGGGCTAGTTTCACATTTAAAAATGTTAAAATGTTTAAATGTGTTAAAATATATTAAGTAATATGGGAATTCTTTATGAACGTCTACTATATAAAAAGTGTATGCATTTTCAAAATATGTAAAGTTAATAAACTATATTGATGTCATTGATAAATTACATATATAAAAACTGCTGAAAAATACAAATAAAGTATAATTAGAATGCCTTTATAATGCGAAACACTGGAAAGTTTGCCTCTGAAGTAACAAATTGTTGTCATGAATATGACATTTTGCAACTGACTACCAATTTATCGTATGGTCAAGTTGATTGCTTTTAACGGTGTCATAAGACTCTATAGATATACTACAGGCACGAATCTAGAAAAACTTACAAAGTTTCATCGAAAGTGTCTCGAATATATCCAGGATTAAATAATACACGGCATTTGGCAAACCTAGCCATCTTGCCACAGTGAGCCTACTTTACGTTGACCTTATGACTT
This sequence comes from Bellardia bayeri, assembly GCA_950370525.1. Classification (NCBI taxonomy): domain Eukaryota; kingdom Metazoa; phylum Arthropoda; class Insecta; order Diptera; family Calliphoridae; genus Bellardia; species Bellardia bayeri. The sequence goes on from OX493264.1 coordinate 104,204,311, forward strand.
AATAAGTAGCTTTCAATGCTGTCATAAAAGCGGTGAAATTTTGATCTTTCATCCTTATAGGGATGCCTTGTTGAACTCTGGGAAAACATTATATCTGGTTCAGCCAGGCTACAATCTCTCTAATTAAACCTATTTAAGTTTTTTACTGATAGATGCATCAGTTATTTTAAAAGCATATTAAAAAAAATATGCTAAACTTATTTAAAATATTATTTTATTTCCATAAAATAGAATTTAATTTTTTTTTAGTTTTTAATATGTTGTTTTTCTTTAATAAAATTATACCTACCTATACAATTTTATAAAATACTTACTCCCCTATCGTGAATAAAAATTCCCCATGAAATTTGTTCCCTTTTCATATTTTTCCTATTAAAATTCAATGTTAAAAAAATAAAAGGGAACAAATTTCATGTGGAATTTTTATTCACGATAGGGGTGTTAATTTTTATAATTATTTCTTAAGATTTAATGAAATCCACGGGATTCCCGGCAAATTAAATTTTTAATCCTCGTTCTCTAAGAAAAACAATATTCGGGAAATCCCGAACCCTAATTACAGCCTTAAAACACAAAATTGGTGATGTTATTAACGAATAGACCCGCCTTTTTCAAGTGTATTTTAGAAGTTTCAAATAATATTTCAGAAATTTTCAGTTATATTTCAGAAACATCAAATAGAATTTCAGACATTTGCATCTAACATATAATTGTATTTCAGAAATTTACCTTTCACATTAAATCAAAGTTAATCGCAGTTAGAGATGCTGTATTATATATCAACCTCATATTTTAGCAACTTCCAGCATTATCTAGCTGAAGCATTCGGGAGAGTTCTACTTCTACTATCATCCTATACAATAGATGATGGATGTTGATACCACACATTAAAAACGATAATGCGTTTCGTAGCATGCATAAGTTATTATTAAGTGGCTGACATTTTACATCGAATGACTCGAATGACATTTCAGCACTTTTTCTAAAGTGCTTTACAACTTTTTCATCAGCCACTGTTAAATTCCCTTGTTTCGTATGTCATCTCAGAGAGTGTGATGTTTTTCCTAGGAGAGAATAATATAGAGAGTTAACCGGAATTGCTAAAAAAAAAACAGAGATGCCATAAAATATGTTTCTTGAGTGTTGAAAGGATAATGTACTTATTTACAGAAACCGAAAATAACAGGTCCACTTTAATTTTGGTATTTAATTGGCACCATTTACCATTTAAAATTTTTTTTTGTGTTATATTACTGAGAGAGTGATTTGTAAGAGAACATTTTAGATTAGTAGTTGCGAGAAACAGAAAATAATATAACGGAAATAATCAAGATGAGTGAGTGAACTTTTATTTCTGAACTTTACAAATAAATGTCAAAAGTTCATTTGATGCAAATCAATGATATAAAAATTATAAATAATTGTTTGTAAAATTTCACAAAAAAATAATTTTACAAAAAAAATTAAAGTTAAAAAAAAATCTTAAATAAAAAAATCATAAATTTATAAAAATTTTCATATAGTATGTAAATGAAAAAGAAAGAATGTTCACAGTTATTATGACCAACCATAATTGAAATAGTTATAGACATTAAAAAAAAAACAACAAAAAACTATAAAGATTATACCAAACCATGTAAACAAAAATCATTTTATCACAGTAATTTCGAGTGATTTATTTTTAAAAACAAAATATATGTAAATCACAAATTTTGATTTCTGATTATATGGACGAGTTATTTTCGGTCTCTGCATATTTACCTTATTTGACCACATTGAGCCACAACTAGTGAATAGTAAATCGAACTAAAATATTCTCGTTTTTTAACGTCACATCTTATTTTATGCAGTATGTTAGCTCAATACAGCGTTGTTGGTTTTTCTTTTTTCTACTTCCATCAACCTTTTCTGTTTATTGCAGGCTTAACATGCCTACAATAAGGGTAAATTTGTTATATAGAGCAAGATTTGCCACACAGGAATCATACACTGGAGCCATTCCTAGATATAGAGTTAGATTTCAGTAACATTACAATTGAAGCGATAAAAAAAAGCTCTCGTTGGACTTAGAATCCAAGAGTAGTAGTAATAATGATAAGTAGCAAAATTATCAAGTCCACTATTGAAGAAATTTATCCTACTAGAGTGACTCTAATTTCTTTGACTATTAGCGGTTTATAGCATTCTTAGACGTATCCAGGAACGAGGAAGTAAGATAATTGCTCATGCCAATGATGTTGTGAAACTGGTAAAAGGTAAATTTCTTTCAACAATCAATGTTCGAGAAGACGGAGCTGGTACTATTCACTATTGTACTATTCACGATTAACACTACCGAAACTGGGAGTTGATACAGAAGCAAAGGTTTTACTTTCCACTGAAGAAAGAACATACAGGAGAGACTGAAATGCGCCTCTGCGCATGCAGGAATTCCATAGGTAAAAATTGAAGATTACGTCCAAACGTAGTGAACTGCATCAGTGGTAAGACTTAGCATTACTTTTTATGATTGAATGATATAGAAAGATACTTATTAACAGTTTAGAGATGTACGATGTATGTGATGGGAATGGCTATTAGGTGTTTAGTCAAATTATATGAGTCAACTTTATTAAGGCCTGGGAAAATAGGCCATACATGAATCCGTATTGACCAGGTTATCTCGGACTACATGATAATGGAAATAAATTTCCCCCAAGAGAGATCCCGAACAGGAGTGTTTGGAAGAACTCCTACAGATTATACAATGAATCGAAATTGGAAGTAGGCTCAAGTTCTAACCTGTCATGGGGTAGTAGATGTGACTGTAGGATGTCTACTGCACGAACTGAATACTTCAGACACCAAGCTACTTCTGGACCTGGGGGGTTACTCTCTATTGCGATGCGAAAGGAAATGCGATGCGATAAGCGTACAAATTGATACTCTTACGCATCGAATTTGCTTTCGCATCGCCATAGAGAGTAAGCCCCCTGGATAAAAATAATGTTGTACGTATGGGTAGTTGTCACAGGAGCAACATTGCAGAGACGAACAAAAGCTGGACCCTGTGGTGCATATTATCTGCCATTGCCCGGGACTTTAACTCCATAGGGTTAGATCGTCAATTATATGATAAAGTTGAAGATGTCGGCTTTTGTAGGACATCTTCGGTTTCAAAAAGAGATTATTGAGATGGCTATATGGTAGTTAATTATGTAAATATTTTGATATGACAGTTCTTTTAGTCTTTTTCCAGGAAATCTATTCTATGGAATTTCCTTTGATTTTAAAATAATATACCTTTATTGTTGACGTTATTTTTACAGCTCTGCTGTCTTCGAAGGTGCTTCTGTGGTGGAAAAACAGAAACAGCTGTCGCTGAGCTTTTGACCAAGTAAGATTTGTATCGTCCTGGATTGCTTTTGTTCAAAAAAATTGTAAAAACGTTCAAATTAAACCACTAATTTTGAATGCATCTATTATTTTATTTTAATCTTTAAATAAATTACAAGCATTATTAAGTTCTTTTTTATTTTTATGCTCCCATTTAAAATATATGTTTAATATTCTTCTTAAATTACTTTTTTTAAAATACCAATTATTTTTCTTTTTTAAATATGTTCGATTTCAGTTTACCATACAATAATATATGGTGATAAAAAGAAAATATACGTACATCAAATATAATTAATAATTTCAGGACATGAAACACTAGTTGTTGTTAAAGTATTTAGTTTATTTGTTTTAGTAATAATTAAACAAGTATTAAAAAGTAAATATAACTGGGATTTTTTTATAATATTTAAGCGTGTGTTTCTTTGCAAATAGTTGTAGTTTTTTTAAGGCTCTAGTTTTAATAAATTAGTTTTTTTTTTGTTTAAATATAACTTATTTAAAATAGTGTAAATAAACTATATAGTAAATTGAATATATTAACAAACATAAAAATGTTTTAATAATATATAAATAACAATAAGATAATGCTTTAATTATAAAAATCTAAGAAAGCTAATAAGAAAATAGAACTTAAAACAGTTAAATTATAATAAATTACTAATACTAATAACAATGCAATAAAATGCTCAGATAGTTGCAATTTAACAATAAAATCAAGTTGTTTATGGGCCTTAGTAGTTTTACATTTTTTTTGTATATGTATTTAATTTTTACTTCAAAAATGGTTGAAAATATATATGTATATGTATGTATATACTTTTCTAAAAATATCGGTTTGTCATCAATTATTTGTTATTACAAATTTGTTTTTATTAATGCTGTTTTGTTTTTTTTTTAACAGGTTTCCATTTTTATTATTCAATTATTTTGTTTATTAAAGCACTTTATATTTTAATTTTTTATGTTTTTTTAAAGTAAATTGTTTGTATGTATGTAGTATACAACTTTAGCCAAAACAAATTATAGGGTTTTAATTTAGTTTTATATTTAATGCCGCCAAAATATTTTTAAGTAATTTTAGTATTTTTCATCATAATAATTTTGAATAATTTTTAGTTTTGTTTGCAACTTGTAATTTAAATTTTTCAGATTTCTTTTAAATCGGTTTTCTCTTAAGCTTTTGTTTCCATTAATAAGCCTTTAAATTCGTTTTGCTCCTTTTGTATATTTTTAGATAAAGAATTCTTTAAACTATCTGCGCAGATCCACTACACGTATCTTTTGATCGGAATCCATTTGAATGTGTTGGGCTTCCTGGAAAATTCACAAAAATAAAAAACAAATTATTAAATTAGTGTGTTAAAATTGTTAAATGAAATTTGTATTCAATTTACCATAAATAATGGTGGATCATTGGGATGTGGATGAAATCCGCTTTTTCGACATTCAGCAATATAATTCAGACCATAAGTTGGGGTAAGTATAAAGAAACCGGTACTGAAATGAATGACAAACATTCTTATAAAAATAGCCTTCAAGATTTTCGACGGAACTTAATAAAATAAACTAAATTGTTTCATAAGTTATTGCTTTTAAGTTTTTAATAACTATTCCTCATCATTATTATTTGCTTACAAACCACTCTGTCTCACTTTTCTTCAGATTGCAAGTAAGTGGCAGTAACTATTTAAGATTCGTCAAACCCATTTCAACTTACGTTTGATATTTTGGTGCGCAAACAATGGCAATAGCTTCGGGCATCATTATCTGATACGAACAATGTGTATGCAAGTCCACCGATGATAAAAACGATGTCTGTGTAGGATGTGTCTATAACAACAAATAAAAAATTAATCATTTTCTTCGTTATTCAGGCATGATTTTCAAACTCACATGTATCCATCCCAATGTTATTAAATTTTGTTCATCTTGCACTTCAAATATTTCCTCTTCATGTATGGTGGTGCACGAATCTGGTGTACCCTGTTGTTTGGGTATTATAATATGAGTTATATACAAACGATGATGGGCTAAGTGTCCAGCCAATATACCACAAGTTTCAATATTTTTGATGGTATTTGTCTGGGCAAGTTGCAGAAATACATCCATTGTGTTTTGTGGTATGATGACAGGGCGCAGTGAACCCTCCAGCAGGGAATTAGATCGATCGAATTGAGGTTTTTGTGTACGATCAAAAGCGGGTTTTGAGGGAAGGCTTAAGAAATTTTTTAAAGAAATTGATTAGGAAAGAAATATATAAAACTTATATAAAAAAAACTAAAATTTATGAAATAAACTTTGTTTTGTGAAAATTTTAAGATTGTCACAAAAGCATAAAATTTGTAATTAGAACTAAGGTTTTTCTTAATAAGTTAAACACTTACTTTGATCGTTTATCCTCCTTATCCAAACTATCTGATGGCAATAGTAAATTGGACTTATGACCGCCCGTTGGAAAATCGTTGGGATACACTACCTGATCCAGTAAACCCATATCGGGTGCAGTAGGCTGAACATTAGGATCTATTTTAACATGTAGATTGGCTGGTATTAGTGAAGCTGATTTTGTTGAAGCTTCTCGCATACGACGTTCACGTTCCATTTCACGCACACGTTCTGCCTCCTTATTGGCCAGAAACTGTTCATATTCCCGCTGATAACGATCCAATAGTTTCACGCGTAACTTTTCTGAGGTGGGCATAACCTCTTCTTTGATGCGTTTATTAATAAATTTCATTTCAGACTTAATGCTGCTATAGTCGGGATGGGTGCGTATCTTCTCCACAAACAGTGTTAGATATTTCATGTACAGGGTGAAAGCATTTTCATGATTACCCTCAGCTAGGTACACTTGAGCCATGCGTAACATTTCTGTGCCAGAGCGATAGTAGCTGCATAAAAAAATACAAATAAAAATAGACAATTTTTATAAAAAAAATTTTGCATTTTTAGATACAAGTGTTTAGCAATACACATATCAACAGGAGTCTAACCTTCAGTCGCTATTAACAAAAAGGATTTTGATATAACCTCATTATAAGGTCATTTTATTGACCTTATTTTGCCATTTATAATTCCAAAATACAACTGCTATAAAAGACATGCTCCCACCCCTCCGAAAACAAGGTTAAAGTTATGCAAAAATTTAGCTTGCTGCAATTTTCTTTTAACAAACAACACAGTTCACCTAATTTAAACTTACCGATGTATGGATTGTTTAGGATCCACCTCAATCATGTTGCCATAGTTGACCAAGTAGCGCATTCTCTCCTGGGGCTCCACTATGCTCATGCCCATGTAATTTATAACTTTTGAAGACATTTTCTGGGAATTTTAACACTTGCAAATATATTTTGCAATAAATTATAAGTTTTCATCCGTTTTTATTTATTATTAGTTTAGTACTAATTTGTTGTTTATGGTGTTGTTGCAATGGTAAATATTTTTTTTATTTATTTTTCTTCGTATTTTTAGAAACATTTATTATAATTACTCATTATGTGCAGAGACCAAAACAAAACAATAAGAATTAAACTGTGTAGCAGAAAAGAAATGTCAAATAATGATGACGAGCATTACAGCGGTTGTTTTGGTTACAGTGGTTGATTTGCCGATTGCTGTATAAGAAACAGTGATGGCGCTGTTGTGAGTAACGATTTTTTTTATGTGTTTTACGAGAGTAAAAACCTGGGGCCAAATTACCGCATTCGATATCGAGTAAAATTGATCGTAATTTTCTTATTTGAGATTATAGCATTCGATATCGAGCAAGAAATTTAGTACATTTTATCATAATTTCGATATCGAAATCATTTTTCGATACGATAGCTCATTCGTTCACGAATGCGGTAATTTGGCCACAGGAGGCTTATTCTGTATTGCGATGCGAAAATAAATACTACTCGAAAATACATAAAAGCGAACAGTTGCTATTCTCTTTTGCGAAAAGTACTTTTTTAATCGCATTTGAAATGCGAAAAGGCGGCAAGTTGGAATTCTTAATTACGAAAACAATGTCAAAAATAGCAAAATTCATTCGATGGCAAAACAGCTTTCGCAAAGCACTTATTGTTGTGGTATCTAATATATTATTTGCTTTTAATAATTAAATTTCATCCAGGGAGACGAACAATAAGACCAACAAGACGCGCCAAATTCAAATATTCAACCTGAAATTTTTTATAAAGCTGAAAAATAAATATATGTATGTATACCTATAGTGCAACAGAATCCATTTTTGCGAATAACACAATTTTCTTGTTTTTTTTTTGTTTTTGTAAATTAAAGTATACGAGTATATAATTAAAACCAGCAATTTTGTCACAAACCAAATAAATTTGACGTTTATTTCTTTACTTTAGAACAATGTTGCCACATACCGAAATGAATTTCGATTGCGAATGCGAAAGTCCTACAGAATACCAAATACCTTTCGCATCGTAATTCATTTGCGCATCGCTATGACTTTCGCATCGCAATACAGAATAAGCCCCCAGGAATTTTTTACTCTTAAAAAAAAAATAGTTTTAGTTAAGAATGGTGTTAAGTCTAGTTGTACATACTCAGTTAGATCTTGCCTGGTCTTTACTTCCGTCCTCTCCACCCGTTAAGTTTTTACCCAAAAATCAGATGATCTTTCAATGTACACAATTTGTAACTTCCTGTAGAAAAGTTGGTTTTAATTAAGAATGACGTTAAGTCTTTTCCCCTGCCACCTTCAGATTTCTGGAGTATTGATGCCAGGAAATCTAATAAATTTTATAGCTCGAATGTCGATGAAGATTTACTTTAAACCTCCCACTGGACATTTTTAAAAAGATTTTTAATGAATATTTTGTATACATGTAAACTAGGGATGAAATTGTTCCTCTGTTAAATTTCTAATATCTGGCATATACTCTGACGTATTTATCAAGTCCTTCAGAAACTTTGAATCTTTGAACAAGATTCACAGGAATGAAAAAGTTTTATTAAGAAAATAATTCAAATCTAAAAAACTTATATTATTGTAATAATTTATTTTTATTCCAGTTCATATTATTCATAGATTTGTTTTCCAAAATATTCTTCTAGTTTGCCTTTTTCAGTTTCATTTTGTTGAATGTCATTCTTTATTAAATATCAGTTTTCGTACATTCCACAGATAAGTTTTTCCTCTTTATAGGTACCTTGTACGCGAATGTAGTTTTAGTTTCTTTTTATATGAATACAGCAACTACTTATATATACTTAGTTCTAATCTTAATTTTAAGCCGATTATATGTGTCTTTATCTTTGTATTGATATTATTTGCTGTATTTATGGGTGGGTTCTTTAAATCTTTTGAACTTGTCCCCTACTAAATTGTATATTTGTGTTTGTTTGTTTGTTTTAAAACATTTTATTATCATTCAGTTGGTCTCTGCGGGTTCTTAGGTGCGTGTGAAAAATAAATTATTTGCTATTAACAAACGCAGTGAGTTATATTTTGTGTTAATTTTTTCCAATTGGAAAAATATTTAGAAACTATTTAAAAATATGGGACGATTCTATAATCTTATTTACTTCTATATTTTACAATGAAACAATGCTATGTTCAGAATATATACATATATAAATAGTGGAATTTCGATGTGATTTTGAAAATGATACCAAATCATAAAAATATTGAATTTCTACATAAAACACTCGAAATTTATACAAAAAATACATAGATTTGTTCTCACTTATTTTTGATTATTTAACTGATTGTTCGACCTTTTTATTTATTAAACAATTATATTTTATTTTCGAGATTAAGGTCTAATATTTTTATTTAATTATTGTTATTGTTTCCCTGAAGATGCTACACATTGTTGTAGCGAAATATCGGAATAAATAAAAAAATAAAAACAATATTAGACCTTAATCTCGAAAATAAAATATAATTGTTCAAAAAATACATATATAGGAAGGTGAGTGCAGTAGTACAGCTTACTGACTTTGTTTACAATTTATTTAAGTATGTCAAAAGTAATACTTTTTCAAATCTTTTACACAATAAAGTGTTTCTGTATTGTGTTGTATTTGTTGCCGATTTGTCTTGTATAATTATACCATGACATCTTTCTATAATTCAAAATTTAAAAAATATTCTTGTGTTGTAACAATTGTCTGGAATTATAAATATTCAATGCTCTCCCGTCAAAATGCTACTTGTCAAAACAGACATTGTGGTACCCATATTGAGCATGGTTGAAACATGGCGTTTTCCAGATTGTATGGTCGGCGAAAAACTCGGACTGTTACGAATTTTGAATATACAATTAATCATACTCTTCTGAAGTCAAGTAAAATTTTATTTTAATTTAAATTTTAGTTTAAATTATTTTCAAAAAAATAAAATAAACATTTCCATAAAAAGTTCTTGAAAAATCAGGTTAGACACATACCCACGGTGCAACTATACAAGGTGAGTGCAAATCGACAACAAATACAACACAAAACAGAAACAACAGGCATTTTGTTTGTGTAAAATAATGTACTACTGTCAAAAATACTTGAAAAAGTATTACTTTTGATATAAGTAAATTGTAAACAAAGTCAGTCAGCTGGGCTACTGCACTCACCTTGTATAGTTGCACCATGCACATACCGTTAGATGTGATTTGAAATATCCCTTTAAATAATATTCCATATTGTATGTGCTGTCTTGAGAGGAAATATAAATATGTACATATGTATACCTATGTATGTATTTTTGGAAACACTATAAGACAAACCAAGGTTTATTTTGAGAGGACTAACATACATGTGCGATCTTCAATATACATAAAGTAATCAACTAATATTGTTTAAAAAAATGTTTTATTATAAATATATGTACGTATGCTACAAGTACAAATTTTAAATAAAATGTATTGCATAATTCATAAGTAACTTAAATAAAATAGGTATAACTTATTAACAAAAACTTGAAAAATAAGGAACATAAAAAAAATAATCCAATATTAACGGAAAATTACCAGATTTGTCGCTTCAAAATAAATTAAACAGGAACATTATATAAAATATTGTATTTTCATTCATTCTGTATTACTGTCATTGGTTATCACTGCAAGAAATATTTTATTTGGTGCTCAACTGGATTGAGGTCTGGGGACTACGGAGGATGATTTAAAGTTTTTGGGCAATAATTAAGCATATACTCTTTCACAATTTTGGAGGAATGCTTAGGATCATTGTCCTGTTGAAAAACCCAGTTCTGCGCTAGTTCTTATTTCTCTACATTGTTTTTTAAAATGTAGAAATAGTCTTTCTTTTTCATTGCAGATCCTATAAATGTTAGATTACCGATGCCGCCATACAACTCTGGCCCATTACTGAGTCGCAAAACATGTTTCATACCAACAATTTTGTTCTTTGAAAGAGCATCTTACTACCATGTAGGCCAATTTGATGTAAAAATCTTCTAATCGTACTCGCGCTTAAAGGTTTTCCAGAAGTTTTCGTAACAGTTTCAATTTACTTGCTCCTACCTTAGTCTTTGTAGGACGCTTTGGTCGTTTTGCACCAGGCCAATTTTCTACGGTATTGTGTATTGATTTTACCTACATATTTCACCTTTTATTTACCTTTTCTTTAAATTACAATTGTTTTGAACATCACTTTACCGTTATACTTTCAAACAAAGAAAAATTGATGATGATGTCACTGTTTTTTATTTTATTTTGACGCTTTTTTTGTGAATTCAATTCTACTTAAATAACTACCTAGGTATATAAAAATGCAATATAATTTTCAAATATAAAATTATTTACATATGTATGTATGTATGTATATTAATATAATTAGGCTTTTAATATTGAAATGATGTAGGTATTCCTTTCGAGTTGTGAATGATGTAGATCCCTAAAAAAATTTGATTACAAAATATAACGCAAACACCCATACATACATATGTAAGTATATTAAAAATACACTTGCACCAAGCATTACAACAGTTAAAAAAAACAAAAAATTAATATTTTTTATTACCTGATTAAAACTCTATCATAAGATTAAACAAATGTTAACTAATAAATAAATCCGTACTGTAAAAATAGCAAAAAATTTCTTGTTGAATTCAAAAAGAGATGTTACTAAAAACATAAATTGCAATTAAGCAAATTAAATGAATTCAATACAGACATATACAAAGTCACTTTTACAACTTGACTTTGGCACACTTTGATAAAATTACAATTCATATAAAAAACACAAATAAATTTAAAAAAACAACTAATACATAGTAATAAAATTAAGCAACACCAAAGAAGACAAGACAAAATAAGAGTGGCTGACAGACATCAAGACCATATGGATGGATAAATTATTACCGCCAAATAACTGATGCGTGTATTTGTACATACAAAGGCGAAAAAAACTTAGATTGAAAAAGCGTAAGAAAAAGCAAATATGTTATGAATTAAATAAATCAACAAAATAAACTAAAATAACAATAAATGCTGTGACAAAAGCAACAACACTAGTAGACAAATCACTAGAAAAACAACAAAGAGACATACAAAAAATAGCGAACAAACATTTTGTATAAACACAAAACACACAGAAACAAAATTATTGTACCTATAGATACCCTCATAAACAAAGAACCCCTAATAGGTACTGATAACAAAAACAAACAACAACAATGATATCCATGGGCTGGCTCAAAGAGAGTGAGAATCAAATGAGATCATATCACAATAAGTGTTGCCATACGGTGTAAATAACATGCATAAGAAATTAACTCGTTTTTGTACGTGGATTGTTATTAATATTTTGAATTACAGCAACGTTTTTGTAGAACCATGTTTACGAGTATGTTGCAATTTGTTTAGTTGGATGTTTGCACCTAGAGCCACATAATTAAAACCAAGTCAAAAGATCATATGTTATTTCCAGCAGTTCTGCATTTACTACATAAAACGTCCCTTTTAGACTGCAATTCTCCCTAATATCTTATTAATTGATTGACTCTAATTTATATATTTTTGGGTAATTTGACATTATTGTGCAGCCGTTACTTAAGTGTCTATTAGTAAACTAGAGTGTGAGTTACTTTAAATTCTAATAGATAGTATTGTCATATCTTATTTAAAAAAAAAAACTTTTTTTACTTTTTGTTTTAATTTACTAAAATTATAATAATTTCTGTAATGTGCGATCGGATAGAGTTAATCACCCCTATTCTGACTTTCGATTCGAATCGAAATTTTCTCCGTTTGGCAAATTTGGTATTCAGAGTTTCGATTCCGCTACGTTTCTTTCGATTTTCGATTACTCTTTTTATAAACTTAAAAAGTGTTTAATTTATAAAATGTAAGTATAAAATGCTTACAGAGTGATTTATATAAATTTTTGTTGTACGGTCAATCAAGAGGTGATATTTTTTCAGGTCAAAAACAACGACATCAGAGCAATACGAAAAGCTGGCAAGTTTAATGTCAACAACACAGGATATTGCTTGCGGCTACCATAAACGATCCAAGTAGGAATTTCAGGTATTTTCTTTTCTTTTCTGTGTTCTGAGTCACGTTGTTCTCCTCTTTCGCCAATAAAGCCACTGCTATAGATTCCATTTCCCCTTCAAACACAAAAATTAAAAATACCACCTACGGCTTGACAGGATTCTTAGCACTTAAATAATTTGCAAACAAAAATGATTACCTTTTTATTATTATTAGTTCACAAGTCTTTTGTATTATTTTATTTTTATTATTTCTCCTTATTAATCGCACAAATTTTTTTATTTTTCTATTTTTATTGTTTGTTGTGACTTTTGTTTATTAAAATAGTAACAAACTTGCTCATTTGTTTGTTTCTATTCCACATTTCATAGTAACAAATTGGTTTTGTAAACATTGTTGTCTTCTTCTTGTTGTTTCGATTCAGTTTTTGTTTGGAATACCAATTTTCGATCGTAGCGTAACTGAATGCGGAGACGTAATCGAAACTCAGAATAGGGCTGAATGTTAATACATATGAAATAAAAATTTGGAAGACTTTATATATAGTTTAAATAATAGAACGGCGGCCTTGTTTATGAAAAAAAATTTTGAAACATACGATGAATATGATCATTAATTATAGCAAAAAGAAATCATTTTACGGCAGCCAGAGATATAAAGGTGGAACTAGAATTAAATATTTCGACTCGAACTGTCCAAAAAAGACTTAACGAAATCGGTCTAAAAAGTACGTTCGCTAAGAAAAAGCCTCTTTTATTAGCTGCAAATATAAAAAACGGTTAGACTTTGCAAATATGTATATATATATCAGATAAAATAGTAACTAAATTAAATTATAATTATTTAAAAATAATACACCTAATTCTGTTTTTACACGGTCTTCTTTTACACCTTTTGGAAAATAACAAAATTTAAAGTTTTTTTTACACGATTTTATTCAATTTAGCACGATTTAAAATCTTTTGAGCTTAAATTTTTTTTGGTTAAATTTAATTTTTGCGATATATGTCAATATCACAAATTTAGGGGAATTCCTTTTTTGTGGACGCAAGCAAATTTACTGGCCAGAGCAATTGTAAATAGCACAAATTTAGGTGCATACAATCAAAATCAACATACATATTTTTACATTACTTTTAAGCTTAGAGTCATATCGTTTTGTTTAAACTATGCTTGTGTAAAAACACATGACATACATACATATATATGTGATTTAATATTAGTAAACCTGATAGTTGTTCTTAGACAATCCTTGTTGTTCACTAATTTCAATAGGTTTTAGAGATAAGGAACCAATTACTTATTTTGCATACAATCAATGTCTTTTTTTACACGGACTTTCCTGGAACCAATTACCGTGTAGAATTAGTTGTACATGTTTTAATAAAAAAACAGGAAATATTTGAAACCGGACCTACAGTATATGTTAAAATAACTAGTTATATAGATATCTAATTCTGTCACTAATAGTGACCCTAAATGATGGCTAAATGTTTGGGGCACTTAGCTATAACTGCATTTTTTTTACGTTCTATTAAAAATTTGTACCATTACCTTGTAAAAATACATACATAATAACTAACGATATACTGGCAACACTTTTATCACAGTCAATTGTTTTTCTGCTCTCTGAACATGAGAGTATGACAAATAAACAAAAATCAAAATACAAAAGTGGACATATACATATTTATGCATGTATAAAAAGAAAACAAGAAGACTTGAGTATGCAATTACACAAACAAATAATACAAAAATAAATAATACTGGAAATATAAATGAAATCAACGGTCAGTTTTGTAAAAATCGTACAAGAAGTTGGCACGTCGTACGGTAGTTACGCTTGTTTAACGAAAATTCGCTCATCTATTTGAGTATAAATAACAATAATAATAAATAAAAAACTGGGTGCAATAAATAATAAACTACGAAATTTTTTACAGTGTAAAATAACATTGATGCGATCTAAAAATTTCAATTTAATTTGTCTCAGAGAGGGTGTTAATTAAACCTTAAATAATTGAAAACCTAAAGTACATACATAACTATCACATATCGAATTGATTTAACTAGATTTGATAATTCCAAAAGAAAAATACAAATAATCAAGATCATTAATATCAAATTATATCGTACCTACTACTACTACTACTACTTTACATATATTAAATTTTTTTTGTAAAGCGTAAAAAACACAACACCAACGACGAATGTACAACTGTACAGCAACATCATTATCATCATCGTGTTCACATTGTAATTGATAAATAACGTGTGATAAATGTGGATTTGACAACAGTTTTTGTACTTTTGTTTTCTGTTTGTTTTTTGTTGTTGGTGGCTGGTTGTGCTTTATTTTTTGTGAATTTAAATAAATGAATTATATTATATTGTGTAAATCATTTTTATATTAAAATTAGTTGTGGAAATAGTTTTGAAAAGGAGCATACATAGACGAATAAAAAGGTGCAATAATAGCATTTAAATATTATTATAAATTTATAGAATTAAAAAAAAATATTTTTGTGAAAAATTATACATTTTCTTTGTTAAAGTTTATAAAATATTTTAGTGTTTCTATTTTATGTTGAATATTTCGAGTATTCAATTTTCTGCGGCAGTGCTCCACATTTTTAAAGGATTTATTAATAAATCGAGAATTAAACAGTGAACTGAACTGGTAAGTTGTCTTTTTTAGAAATATAATTTCTATAAACGACATATTTTTTTCATTTTTACCTATTAATAATAAAAATTCTTGTGTGTGCATAAATAAGAAATTAAAGTACCTACTTAGTTTTTCGATTAGCGATTTATTAAAATTTAATTGAATTTGTTTACATACTCGTATGTATACCAATCCTCAAAAGCTGCATTCAAAACAAACAAAATCAGTTTGCACAGGTTTAAACATTCCCATTTAGTAAAGCATTTAATAAAGTTGTATCTTTGAATATTTATAAAAAAAAAAACAGTTTGTTTTAATATTTGCGCCGAAACCCATTCAGATTCGTTACCAATTGAATCCAGTAATATTTGAACGACTTCTAGATACCATTTTGTGGCACAATATTTAGAAACTACAGTATTTCTATAAAGTATATGATAAATTCATAAGGTAATGACATCGAATTTCTTTTTAAATGGGTTTTAAAATGACTGAAATTGAATTAGTCTTTAACGAACTCAAGAATCGATAAACAAATATATTTTAAATAACTGCAAGTCTCTTAAATTTTTAGAATAGAATCAAAATAATGACATAAGCTACTTAAGTTTCTTCCAAGTGCGATGGCTTGGCTAAAAAAAAAACACCATCGGAAGTATTAGTTCAAAATTACTTACGAAAGCTATAATTTTAATAAAAAAAAAAGTAATATTGGAATAATGGTAGTCACTTTTAATCCGCTTCCTTTGCTGTGGGGTTTTCAAAGGAACAAGCAACATGTCTTTAGGCGATCAATTATAATTCACAAGGCTGTACAGAATAATGACCTTATTTTGAAGTAGAAGTAGTATAAACGGAAAATTAAATAGCTTATCTTATCCTGTACTCCTGAAAATATAATTATATTATTATTTTAGGTTTCATAGTCAGCCATTCTCAAAACGCTTTACTTGGGTCCATTAATTTGATCTCATTGTGTTACACGTTAGTTAAACAATCAACACTGTTTGTTTCCATTACAAACCACCCCAATTCCTTGACGATAGTGTGGATATGTCTTAAGTTCATCATTGATAGCTCCTGCAAGCACGATAGGAAATAGACCCAAAATATGCGCCTCTCGTAATTCACAGGGCCGGGCATTGGCAGTTCCTACAGTAATTATTATACCATCGGCTCATTCTCTAGGCTTAATTTGGTCACGACTAAAGGTAATCAATGAATTTGTCCTACCTTTTTTAAATAAGGGCCAAATTGACCTCGTAGTAGAACAAGACCACATTGTCGGAGCAAGTCCAAACAGTTCTTGCTGAACATTTATCGTAAGACTTGTGTGAAAAATACCAATGAAGAGGTCAATCGCCTTCTCAGTCATCATTGTACCTATTATGGTCAGTTTGTCAGCTTTATAGTTGTCCTGTATTGTACGATGTCCAGGGACCCATATAAGCGTTATCCTAGAATGTCTCACTATATCATTCAAATATTCTGACTAAGATATCGAGTAAACACCCGCTATACTAGTAATAACCGCTTTGTCGTTGTGAGATCTTACAACGTTGTCCGAAAAATGTTCAGAAAATGTCTAACAACCGTGTGAGCTTAAATTTTTTGTCTTCCAACGTTGTAAGAAAAAGCATTGACAATTTACCTTTTGCTAACAATTTTTCAATATCAGTACCTTGCTAGCATATTGCTAGATCTGACAACATTATATTATCTGACAACCATCTATACATAGCTTTATTGTTAGTTGGTTTTTAATGACTATACAATAAACACTAAGAAACAGTAAAAAATCCTCATTATCTTCTGTAAAACTAGTTCCAAAATTAAAGAACTATAGTTCTAGAACTGTGTATTTACACCGTAAAGCTTCCTTAGAACTAGTTTCGATAATAATAATTTCAAACAAAAATCACCAATTAATGGACTTTAAAAACTGATCTGAAGTAAAAAATTCAAACAAAAGAAAAATAGAACGATTACAGTTTATGTGTATGAATTGTAGAACAATTATTTTGAGTGGAAACAACATTTGAAATAATATTTAAATAAAGTCATATCTCAAAACTTATTATCAGAATAAGCCACAAAACGGTCTTCCAATATCAGTCCTAACACATTCGACGTCTGTAGTATGGCCATGTAATATAACTATCTGATGTTTGCACATTTTTAGTTACTAAAGGTATGGTCACATATGGTAAATATTCATTCAAATAAGCGTAACCACTTGTTTTAGCACAAGTTTGTTTGACGTTGTTTACTCTTACAAGAGTTTTGCAAGAACAAACAGCATCAAATATAATAAAACTAAATATTTATTGTGTCTTGTCCTAAATAAACTTAGTAAAGCATACTAGTCCAAGTCCGTAAGAACAAAGCCATTCAAATACATATGTATAAAAATATTGAAGGCATCAAATTAAATCGCACAAAAACTTAATTTAATAAAAATCAAAAGTACGAGTACATACATTCATACATTGCTAAGTAAATTTGTTTATTATTATTTCGTTTTTTTTTTCAATAATTCATAAACTTAAAAGTGTTTGCCACCTTTGAGCGAGCAAACATTAACAACTCACATATATGTGCATATCTTATTCATTCATTTATCCACAATTTTTATTTGAAAGCTGCTAAATGTTTAAA
Organism: Bellardia bayeri; assembly: GCA_950370525.1. Taxonomy (NCBI): domain Eukaryota; kingdom Metazoa; phylum Arthropoda; class Insecta; order Diptera; family Calliphoridae; genus Bellardia; species Bellardia bayeri. Next base: position 104,222,485 of record OX493264.1, read on the forward strand.
AGTAAATAAAAAATGGAATAAAAGGAAATATTTGTTTGGGACACTTAAACGCTTTTTACCTTTTATTAACCTTTTAATAATAAATTATTTAAGTAGACAAATTTATTTTTATTTCTCTGCTCTAAGTAAACTATTTTTTTGTTATTAAATTTATTACTCACCAAGAGTGCAACTTTTTATATAAAATATTTTTATTTTATTGTCATTAATTTTTTTTTTTATTTTTTGTTATACATACGAATAATAATAATAATAATAATAATAAAACAAAATAAAACTTACTTTCAATGTCATTAAGCCGCTTGATACTTTGGTACGAGTATTAAACATAAGAAACGTAAAGAAAAACAAGTAAAAAAGTATAGTCGGTCAAGCCCGACCATATAATAGCCTACACCTAGTATATGCATAAAAAATTTTCAGAAAAGGGCGCTATATGGGAGATATTATAGACCGATCATACAAAAATTTAGTGCCATGATTTCTGTGAGTATAAATATTATGTATGTTATATTTTATCCCGATGTAAATACTTTTAAAAGATTTATGGAGGTTAAAGTAAATTACGGAGAGGGGCTTATATGGCAGTTTCGACTAATTATGGACCGACCATTATAAAATTAGGTATCATCATTTCTGTATATATGAAACTTATTTGTGTTGAATTTTATTTAGATACCAACATTTTTAAGAAATTTATGATCGTTAAAGTGAATTTCGGAAGTGGGCCTTATATGGGAGCTATGACTAATTATGGACCGATTATCATAAAATTGTACCATATTATTTTTATATATAAGAAACATATTTGTGTTCAATATTATTTGGATACCGACATTTTTAAGTGAGTTACGGTCTTTAAACTGATTTTCGGAAGTGAGTCTTATATGGGAGCTATGACTAATTAAGGACCGATCATCATAAAATTGTACCATATAATTCGTATATATTATATGAAATATATTTGCGTTCAATATTATTAAGATACCAACATTTTTAAGTGAGTTACGGTCTTTAAAGTGATTTTCGGGAGTGGGCCTAATATGGGAGCTATGATAAATTATGGACCGATCATCATAAAATTGTACCATATAATTCGTATATATTATATGAAACTTATTTGTGTTGAATTTTATTTAGATACCAAAATTTTTAAGAAATTTATGATCGTTAAAGTGAATTTCGGAAGTGGGCCTTCTATGGGAGCTATGACTAATTATGGACCGATCATCATAAAATTGTACCATATTATTTTTATATATAAGAAACATATTTGTGTTCAATATTATTTGGATACCGAAATTTTTAAGTGAGTTACGGTCTTTAAACTGATTTTCGGAAGTGAGTCTTATATGAGAGCTATGATAAATTATGGACCGATCTGCACAAATTAGATCTGATTTGGCATCATTTACTAGACATTTGTGGTGAAATTTGTTTAATCGACTCAGGAAGTGATTCTGAGGCGATCGGTATACTTTAAAGTGGGTGTTGGACCAATATTTCTGGGCGTTACAAACATCAGCACAAATCCAATATACCCTCCCCACTATGATGGTGTAGAGTATAAAAAAAAACTTTAAATAAAACGAAAAAAATAATTTAATATGCGAATAGTGTAATAATAATAAGCTGAAGTTTAAATAAGTTTAATGCGTGCTTTTGTTGTTTTATTGATATGTTTAAAATTAAATTCCACTAGTGTTTTGTTTATAAAGAAATTACCTGTTTGCAATATTAATTTATGTAAATGCATAAATTTAATCAAATAATTCTGAAACAATTAAAGAATATTTTAAATCATTTATTAGCTCTTTTACTTAAAAATTCCTAAAATATTCTTAAATATTTTAAAATTTCAGAAGAATTTTCACTTTAAGGAAATAAAAAATAAAAAGTTTGTTTTCTATTTCCTCTTTTTATTTGTTTATATGACATTTTTAACATTTGTTAATAGCTTTTGCGCACTTTTTTGTTTAGTTTGGTGTTAATTTTAAATTAACGTTTTGTTTTTGATAAATTGTTTTTTAGTTATTGTTTGTTTATAATTATGACACATGTGACTAAGCACGTTTTGCTTTTGATTACTTTTCAATTCAGATTATTAAGTTATTTTTCAGACAGCTAGTAACAAAAAATATGTCGTATGTAAATTAACGCATGCTATAATTTTGGGATTACGTAGGTTATATTAAAAAGTGATATAAACAACATTAGGGGAACTACTTAGCTATTAAGTTAAACCCAAATAAAATAACATAATTATAAAATAATAAAATGTACATAACAATTCATTTGTACATATATATATGTATAAAAAATATTTGTGGTGTCTTGTCCTAAATAAAGCTTTTTAAATAAATGAGCGGCTTCAAATATATTTTATTTAGTGGTTACGTCTTTTTCGACAAATATTTGCCAAGTGTTACCGCACATTTACTGCCGTACTCAGAAAAAATAAAGTTGGTTTGAAGTCTGCTTTAAGACAAAATTTCCTTAAAGTACATTTGAAGTCTACTTTAATTTTTTCTGAATAAGGGCATTAGTCTTTAGTGATTTGAGGAAGTATTTAGTTTATTTTTTCAGTTTTGACCCAATTCAAAACATACTGAGCAAGAATGCTGCTTTATCGCCAAAAGGAGAATCTTCATCATATTAATTTGTTTATATCACAAAACCATAGGTTAGAGCGTGGAACACATTGTGTAGTACGTGAATATCATCTGTACAGAGTACTGATTTCCGTAGGTATAGTTTAAATTGTCTGTAAAAATACTAGGGATGCCAATCCTTAAATTCCGATTCCGAAAATCGCGGGATTTTTGGATTTATCAAATCCCTAATACCGAGATTTGTTTTAAAAAATAATAAATTAATATATTAATAATAAATATTTATGCTTAAAGAAATATGAAATATTTAAAAGCACCCCATAATAATCCCCACAAACGATATATAGTTTTTCTCCAGCTTCATATATTAGTAGCGAAATTAAATTAAAATTCTTTTTACTATAAATACCTTAATATTTTTAAGAATCTGTTTTAAGATCGATCGATAATATTCTGTTGCTTTTTAATTAATAAAAAATAAAGGCGAAATGACATTATCAGGCATGTCACAGAATTCGATCGGAATGGTTGCAATTCCATATTCGCAAATCGATCGTTTTTACTTAGCGTTCTCTAGATTCCGATCGATTTTGTTTATTCCCAAAAAAATTTTAAATCTCGGTTTTTAACTTAAATATGGTAACCAAAACAAAAAAAATATGATTTTTGTAATAAAAAGTATAACAAATGCGAACAGAAAGAGCGCTAACAAAGGAATTTTTAATAAAAGTGAACAAAATTTTTCAAAAATGCCCGGAATTAAAATTGTTGCTGTTTTAAATGAACAAAGACATCAAAACGCAGTTGAAAAGCTACAAAGAAGAAATTTAAGGGATGCATCTGAAAACGACATAAGTTTTCGTTTTGCTGACACCAACTTTGAAATTTTTAAAATTTTATTTAAATATCAATAAGATAATTAAAACAACAATGAAATAATAAAATTAATTATTTAATTGTTATTATAAATTAGTAGTATGAGTTTTTTTCAGTATAAAATCATAAAAAATAACAATTCCACTTTAGAAATCTAAAGTGGTTTCATTCCGAAAAAAAAATTCGTTTTTCGTTTTCTAAAGACTCAATTTATGGAATCAAAACCACTTTCGATCGTAAGTTCTGTGACATGGCTGATTATTTTTGTCAATCTAACATTTCAATGTAATGTTATTATTTTGTTAAGTTATTAATGGTTTTAAAACTTTTAATCAATTTAAAAATTATAGGTATGAGGACAGAAAATGTTTGTTTTTAAAGATACAGATATATATATATTTAGCATAAGTTACTTTTTTGAAATACATACATGGATTTTATTATTAATAAACTAATTTGTTTTAATATAAAACTGTTGGCACTTTTGATCTGAACCACAAATATATTACTTAAAAGTGAAAACACCGTGTCGTTTAATTCAATAAAAGGTTTATTCAAATAATATTTTACAATAGTTAAGAAAAAGTAACTTGTTCGATTAAGGATATAAAAAGGAATGAAAAACTAGATACATACAAATTATTAAAGCGCCAGAAATTTCTATGGGAAAAACAATTGGAAAACTAATACATGGTTGATAATATTTTGGTTTGAATCAGGGTATTGAAATATTCAACAGAAACAAAAATCCCGAAAATCACATAATCCAGAAAAATCCCGAATCCCGGGATTTGAAAAACCAGTCTCATTTGGCATCCCTAAAAAATACTTACCTTTATCTGATTAGATTTTTTCATACCCATTCGTTTCTGAAGTAAATATAAGGTTCCAAAGGACAACTTATTCCATAGTATGTTTGTCTCGAAACTAAATTTATACCTTAACATAATCAAGGCTTTAATTTTTTAAATGTACAGTTCAAACTCGCGACCGCTCCAGCTAGTTTATTCTCTAGTTCATTCCCTACAGAGTTGCGTATTCTTCATTAAGGATATATTCCCCAAGAACAAGAGTATTTGCTATTTGTATATTTCTTTTTAATTCTTGACTACAATTGCCATCAATTTCTTGCACTGTGAAGACATATGAACCTCATTGAAGAGAAAATTCACAAAGGAGAGTTATATATCTATATGATCCTTGTGTATATAACTGGATTACTGGACTCTAAATTATAGCACGAAATTGTTTCCATTTTTTTTTTTTGTTCAAAACGAATTTTTCATCTTGACACAAATATCACTCGTTGAAGAAGCAATTGCTCTTGGTAAATAAAATTTATTTTACACAAAACATGTTTAGCATTATCTATGTTTCATGGATTGTGTGTTGATCGTTTCAGGGTCACACTGGCAAAATCAGGTTTCTACACCTGTTACCAGTTGATTGACAACAACTAAGTATATGCATTTGCCAATGATACTACGCACATACATAAATTCATCTACTTAAATATATGAAGCAAACCAGGCAAATGAATCAGTTATACGAAAAGGAATCTATAGCTAATTTCATTGTACATATATTCATAATGAAGTTTTAAGTTAAAACCTATTTAAACGTTTAAATATGTTTCCACAGCCAAACTATTTGTTCCATAAACATATGTTTCTCATATATGTACTGTGAGCGTAAAAATAAAGTCTATGCTACATATTATTTGAAAGAGAAGCTTAATTATATTAATTTAAATAATATTACATTAGAAAATTATATTGCCTCTTTTATAGTTATTCAAGTATATAATAGAATTCACAAAAAAATAAACAAAAACTTACAAAAATTTAATTAGTTTGTTGTTAAAATAGTCCAACTTTTACGCGTCAAATTAAAGTAAACTGTGACATCATCTTTATACAATTAGCCCCTGTTATTCGAAAAGTGGTGGCAATTCTATTAATTGTTCTTTGTTTGAAAGTATAATGGTAAAGTGCCGTTAAAAATAATTGCAAGTTTCAGAATTAATCATTAAAGAGATTAAGTTGTGACGATAGTAGTGAAAAATTTACAATGGTAAGACAAAAATTAGGCAAAGAAATATTTCTTGCAAAGATAACCTAAATGCAGTAATACAAAATGAATGGTACACAATTGCGTCTGAATTCACTCTTTGATTCTAGAAGATTGAAAGCTGTAATAAAGATAAAAGGACTGCAAACAAAATATTAAATGCAATGTTTAACACAATTTTAATAACCTGTCTAAAGCTAAGTATAGACGATATGTTGAATCAGCATATTTATGCTGAAAAATTTGTTACAAGTGCTTACATATCGTTAAACGCAAAATTTTTTCAGCATACGTATGTTTAACAACATTTGTTAACACTTTGTTAACAATGCCAACAAACGTATGTTAGTAATTTTAGCATATCGTGTAAACAGCATATTATTCATGGTGAAATTAAATACAAGGTGACAGCATTGCTACAACTATTACAACAAGGCAAGAACAACAGGCATTTTTGTTTGTGTAATACTTTCGTTACTGTCAAAAACATCTGGCATAAAATAAAGAAAACAAACATACAAACATGGATAAAAGCAGAAAACAATAGTAGTGAAAAATTGTTTATTTTATTTTCTTAAACAATTTCGAAACTCGTGATGATTTTGTTCGGGGCATTCTGATTAATGAGGAAATTCTAGACAGTCGTATCTGTGTTTCCCTCTTGCCACGCGAACAGTATGCTCGAAAGGTGAACAATTGGCTGATATATTGGCAATTAAGACTGCTGCTATAAAAATTATGAAATTACCTCTGAAACAGGATGAAAGTGATTACTTTTCCAGCAGTGATGAAGAAGATTCACAACCTTTTTCTCCCCTACCTGATGATGCCAATAGTGAGGCCATTTAAATAACAGATTTGTATAATTTTGTTAATACAGGCTACTTTATTTTTTAGTTTTCCTATCGTAAGTGGTCGATTCTTTGTCCAGAGGTTTTCAGGAGAAATCAAATCCAGATTTCTATATACCCGAAATTAATTCTTCCCGCTACGCGTACAACATGTCTCTCAAAGAGGTCAACTTTAATGTGGTTAAGGCTATTTTCAATTTGCCCACCATTAAGGAACCCTCTAATAATAATGTTTTAATTAAAATTAATGCAGTCTTATTCTTCCAAAAAAGTTTTTATTTTTATTCAAATTTTAAAATAAAAGATTGGAAATATACATAATAAAAAAAAAATTATAGTGTGTTCTCGAACTGGCTTTATTGGGAATAAAGCTGCTTGGAGTAAGATTCTTTTGGCATAACGTACTCCACTGTTCTCTTTTTCTTGGGTCTTGAGGAACCTTAAAGAAAGTACCACTTCCAGCTATTCCTTTTTTACGGCATAAGATGCAACATCGCATTTTTCTGCAGCAAAAAAAAATCACTTTTAAAGAGAAATCTTAACATTTATCTTACAGAAAAAACTAACACTTTTAGTAAAACAACTCAAAAAACAAACACACTATTTAATATAATATAGTTTTTTTTTAACACTTTTAAGCTATTTTACGCAGATAAAACGGCGAAAAAACTCAATTTTTCAAAAACAAAATAATTTTGTAACGTTTTTTTTATAAACTTTGACTATTTGTAAACAACTTTTTGACATTTTCAATTTCACCATGAACAGAGCAAAAAATAATCAGCTGGCGCTATGCTGTCACCTTGTATTTAATTTCACCATGATATTATTAGTGTTTGACAAATTCCCTGCGTATGTTGACATGTTTATATATGTTATTTGTTGAAAAGCGTATGCAAGCTTTTCAGCATATGGCAAATTCATATGCATATGCGATAGTGTCTATGCGATCAGAGTTGTATTTTCTAATAAAGCTGATAAGAAAACAACAATGTCGGCTTCATTGATTTAAATCACAAATTATAATCTAAAGAACAGACGTTTACAATTTTTTAATTGTTTGTATAGTTTATACAATTTATTATATTCACATATATCAACACAATAATTGAACACAAATATTTATTTGAATGGCGGAAAACTGCGTTTGTTTACATTAACAAAAACATATGTTTTTGCATCTTTTTCGTGTACTAGTGTGGCACCTATGACATCTTTGTTGCGATTTTTTTTTGAGTGTGATAGAAATCGGTCAGATTTTCCAGTGAATGAATCGTACGATTGTGTAGAATAGTGTATCACAACCTTTAAGCCCAGCCGCCGATAGCTTTGTTATGTACATACACTTCTTGTTGCATATGTACCTACAAACATACACAGGTCTCTGGAAATAAACAATAAATTATTATAAATGTTTTACATGTTTTACATGTTTTCGTGCATTATTTGCATATTTAGTGTATAATTAAGCTCGATTTTGTTGGAAGTTCTGCAATATTTTATTATTTATTATTATTGCTGTTTTTTACAATAAAATATGTTCGATTTTTTATACCAATTCCTTGTATAATTTTACACAATAACTTTCTTCCTTTCGTCGTTCTACCCATTTCTTGTGCCAAACTTCGCATCCTTTTGCTTTTAATTCCACTTCATCGTCATCCAAAATCAGCACTGTACAAGCAATAGCTAGATAAATTTCCTTCCACGCCATCCTTTATGTTTTTTTTACTGATATTATTTTTATTATTTAATTTTATTTCAAAAATTACACATAAAAGACAGAAGTTGAATAATAATTAAAAAATGTTGTCAAACTGAATAATTTCACAAACAAATGTTTATACGACTTAGCATATGTAGCACCACATACAATTTAACATATCGTATGCTAACTCTTATGTTGACATTTCATTTGCTGACATATGCTGACATCAAAAAATTTGCTACTTTCAACATATCGTGTAAACGTCTAACATATGACATAGGAATTTGCTGCTAATTTTAATCATATGGCTGTCAGCATATATATGCTGATTCAACATATCGTCTAAACTTAGCTTAAAATAAAACAAATATAAAAATTATAAGCGTCAAAATAAAATAAAATTGAATTATTTTTTATGTTTCCTAGTTTTTGTTAATTTAATAGTTTGCTTAAGTTACTTATGAATTATACAATAAATTTTGTTTTAAATTTGTACTTGTAGCATATATAATAAAATATTTTATAAGTGTTTATTTTATATTGACACTCACTGTATATACAACATTAGCTAGATATAATATTTTTAAATCGTTCCTCCTTGGCCCTGAACAACAACGAACTTTATTTAAAATACAATTTTTTAAACCGCTTAATCAAAACGGCACATTTTGAATTATGCCGGTATTTTTTTTAATCAGCGATAAACCTAAGAGATCTTAAATAATTTTTAATTTGAATTATGCAATCCATTCACAATTTGGAAAACGATATACACGAACATACATACATACATATATTGAATATATGTAAACTACGTAATTTTATTTACATATCTACAAACACCAGATCTCAAATTAATTGATAAAATTGTTTTTTCTCGTTTTCTTATTATTTTTCTTGCATTAAAAAAGTTCATTCAACGTCTTTGTTCTTTGTTTACAAATATATAAATACAATACTCTTGCTTTTGTTATTATTATTTTTAAAATTGTTGTTGCAATGTAAATAAGTTCAACAAAAACAATCAACAATTTTTTACTTGAAACTTAGAAATAATCTTACAGTGGTGTATATAAAAATGGTAAAAGGGAAATATTTTTTGTTAAGATTTTGGAAAACAGCGGCGATGTTGAATGTGAACCACACCTAAACGCCAAGCTTTTTGCCGAATTTTATTTGACATTTCTCTATTTCAGACTTACTCAATTTGAACCATGGAGAGATACACAATCCAACAACGTGTTAAAGTTATCCAGACTTATTATGAAAATGGGCGTTCAAATCAAAATGCATATCGTGCACTTCGTGATTTTTTTGGTCAATTTGATCGTCCAAATGTGCGTACAATCGCAAAAATCGTTGAAAAATTCGAGCAAACCGGGTCTGTAGAAGATGTGAGAACACCAGTGCATGCTCGTACTGCAGAAAATATTGCTGCTGTTCGCGATAGTGTGCCTGAAGAGCCGTCCACCTCAACTCGTCGTCGTACCCAACAATTGCACCTCTCACGCTCGTCGTTGATGAACATTATGCATAAAGACTTGCATTTACACGCTTACAAGGTGCAATTGGCTCAAGAACTAACGCCTCTTGACCATTCCAAACGTCGTGAATGGGCAGAATGGTGGCAAGAAATGGTAACAGTGGATGATCAATTTTCGAAGAAAATCATCTTCAGTGATGAGGCACATTTTCACCTCAGTGGATTCGTCAATAAACAGAATTGCCGCATTTGGGCGAATGAGAATCCAAGAGTGATTGTCGAAAAACCAATGCACCCACAAAGAGTGACTGTTTGGTGCGGTTTATGGGCTGGCGGCATCATCGGGCCGTATTTTTTCCAAAATGAGGCCGGTCAGGCAGTTACTGTGAATGGTGTTCGCTATCGTGAGATGATAACGAACTTTTTATGGCCCGAATTGGAAGATATGGATGTGGACGATATGTGGTTTCAGTAGGACGATGCCACTTGCCACACAGCTAACGAAACAATGGCTCTTTTGCGCAACAAATTCAATGGCCGTGTTATCTCACGTAATGGCGATGTCAATTGGCCGCCAAGATTATGTGATTTGACACCGTTGGACTTTTTTCTTTGGGGTTATTTGAAAGAAAAGGTGTACATCGATAAGCCAGCAACAATTCAAGAGCTAAAGGATGAGATAATTCGGCACATTAACGGCATAGAACCTCCATTATGCCTCAGGGTCATCGAAAATTTGGACCATCGAATGGAGGTGTGCCGCCGTGGTTGCGGCGCCCATTTGGCCGATATTTTGTTCCATACATAATTGAGTAATACCAATATATCATAATAAAATAAAATTACAATAATTTCCTAAATAGTTTGTGTGTTATTCAAAATCAACATCGCCCCTTGAAATTTAACCACCCGTTATTATAACACCAAATGAAGTACAGTGGCTCACAGCTTATTTAATGCAGTGTATTTTTTTGTTTTCAAAGTTTCATAAAAAGAAAACTAACAGGAACTTAAATATGAAATTGGTGTCATTTAAAAGATATACTATACATATATATAGTCTAAATAGCAAATATTTATTCAAAAAAGCGTAACCACTTGTTTTAGCACAAATTTGTTTGACGTTGTTTACTCTTACAAGGGTTTTTCAAGATCAAACAGTATCAAATAAAATAAGTCTTGTCTTAAATAAAATAATTATTTTTAAATAATAAACGAGTTCAAAAATATTTTATTAAGTGGTTACATATTTTCGGCAATTATTTGCCAAGTGTGACCGTACCTTAACAAACAAAAAACATTTATTGGAAAAATTTACACTTTAATATACTAAAATTAAAAAAGCAAACAAAAATTTAGTTTTTTCATGTCACAGATTAAATGTTTATTTATTGCAAAGTGATTTTTTGGGTGCAATTTATTCTACAAGTTTTGCTAATGGTTAAACAATTGAATCTATGATGCGCTTTTGTTCATCACTGCGTATCATGTTATCATGTTGTCAACTTATTTATAAATAATTATTTGTTTTTAAACATTTCTAAAGCTTTATCATTAATTTATAATGCACATACCTACACATATGTTCAAAATATTAGTACTAATTTATATTTCTTTGTTTATTTTACAGTTTCAACTCCGTACAACTGCTTTTTTAGAATTCTCCCCTATGAGTTGTTAAAAGATCTTTATTAGAAATGAATAACAAATTGTACAGTATAGCCAGTGTATTCGCATTATTATGCCTTTCATGTTTGTTATGGCAAACGTTGGAAGCATATCAAATAGGTTTGGGACGAGCCGATATTACAGGACCTCCCGTGGAAATTAATTTTGTAAGTATTTAATTTGTACTATAAATATCTAGAAAAGTGTAATGAAAGTAAAATTGCATTTTCAAAACTTAATTTAATAAAATAGAAAATATATGTTTTCGAGGCTATAAGTTTCTCAAGTGGTTAAACGATATGAAACAGTTCATTTGCTAACTCACAAATGTTAATAAATTCACTGATTTAACTATATTTAAATCCATTATCTAAGATCCCTCTAGAAACCTGCATACGAGGGTGGTTCGGAACCTTCTTAGCCTAGCACAGAAAGAGAATAGTTAGTTTTTCTAAAACATTTTTATTTTTCAATATAATCTCCGGAAACTTAAATACACTTAGTCCAAGGCTTCTCTAGCAATTCTATCCCTTGATTAAAATAGTTGTCCTCAAGGCCTTCAAAATAGTGGTTTACAACTGTAATTGCATTTTCATTTGAGGTAAAACGCTTGCCAGCTAGTAATTGTTTTAGATTTGGGAACATGTAAAAGTCACTGGGAGCTAAATCAGGAGAATAAGGTGGGTGAACAAGCAACTCGTACTTTAATTCGTTGATTTTAGCCATTTTTAAAACACTCCTGTGCGCCGGTTGTCTTGATGAAAATTAAATTTTTTGTGTTGTAAGCCAAAATGTTGTAATGGTACTCTGAATTTATTGTTTTACGCTTTTATAGATAGTCAATTAATAAAACAACTTTGAAGTTCCAAAAAAACCGTTGCCATAATCTTACCAGCCGATGGAATTGTTTTTGCCTTCTTTGGGGCACTTCCTCCAGCTTCAGTTCATTGCTTGGATTGTTCTTTTGCCTCTGGAGTATAGTGGTGAATCCATGTCTCATCCACAGTTATGAAACGAAGCTGAAGATTCATTTTATTTTTCTTAAAACGACAAGCTTCAGAAATTTTAATTCTTATGTTAAGAACTGCGGTACCCATCTTTTAGAAAGCTTTTTCATCTATAGTTCTTAATGTAAGATTAAATGGACTCGATCATTTGAGATGCCCATGATATTAGCTATTTCACGCACTTTGGCTATAAGTCCTGTTGTTGTTGCTGTTATTGGACGCCCACTACGTGGTTCATCCTTAGGCTTGCCAGACGTACTGCATTTAGAAGTACGCGTATTTTTTTTTTATTACTAATTGTACTTCTGTCTGCATAAGACCTAAAGAAGTACGCAAATGTACTTTTTTCAGCCTCTGTACATCTTTTTGTACTATTTTTATTTTTTTTAAGGAACAATTTCTTATTTGATAGCACATATTTTGCTTAGTGTATAAAATAAGCAACTTCAAGCTAGTTAGTTAAACAGCTCTACCAAAAATTTGTGCAACAATAGAATGAACAATTTTATGGTTTTTTTAGCCCAAGGTATCCGTAGCAACTCCGATAGTCAACGGGAGATTTGCCTGTTCAAAAAACGTGCCGAAGAGTTTCTAACGTTTACATAGAATAACGTTTTACTTTAAAAAATAACAAATCTGAAAAACTTTAAATTTTTAAGCTTAATTCTAACATTTCATTTCACGACTTCGTAGAAGTAATTGAATCATTTAAAATCAAAAAAATTTACTTGGATCAACTGTTTGACGAATTTATATCTTTAAAGACTTTTGCTCAAAATATTCCGGAAGAAAATTCTGTTGAAGAAAAATGGGAAACATTCCTAAAAAGTGGATCATATCCCAATTTCAAAAAAATTTGTATGTTTATATTTTCAATTCCTCATTCTAATGCGGCAACCGAGAGAATTTTTAGTTTGATGTTAAATTTTTGGAGAAAGGAACGAAACAAGCTTCTAATTGAAAATGTAGAAAGCGAATTAATAATAAAAACAAATTTTGAGTACATATGTAATGAATTTTGAAATTTTTTAAAAACGGAAGATGGTAAAAATGGAATAGTTTACCAAGTCCAAAAAAAGTGATAAATATTTATAATTTCTTCAAGTTGCCAAAAAACAAGTTGTATTAAAACATTTAATATAGAATAGAAAAAAATTATTTTATTTTTTAAAAATAAAATCTAATACACCTGACTAATTTTAAGTTATTTTTTATTACGCAAAAATAACATTATGAATTTTTTGTCCGAGTAAATTTTTATTTAAATTTCTAATTGTTCCATTGTAAAAAACTCGCTGATGGGGTTTTTTGAACAGCTGTTTCTATATGAAGGAGTTGCCAGATCGAAAAGAAATTTGACACGTGTTCGTAGCACTGATGGGATGTTTCCAAAACACTTAACTTTTTTCTGTTTGTTTCTAGGCTAAGAAGTTTCCAAACCGCCCTATCTACGAGGGCAAACCTAAAATATGTAAAATTTATTTAACAAATATTCCTCAAATGTTAATTTACTTTCTTATCATGTAGAATTTAGTAAAATACAATTTTTCCGAAATAAATATCTATTAAAAGTATTTAAAAATTAAACTCATATTCCACTCCTAAACTCACAAGCAAAATTAATTATTTGCAAGCAGTATTTACTATTTATTTACTCGTTAAATAATAAAAAGCTTTATTTATTTTTTAGATGGGTTATGCCAGCATCAAACAAGTTGGCCGAGGCATTCACTTGAGACAATTTGCCCGCGCCTTTGTGGTTGAAGATGAAAATAATAAACGTATCGCTTTTGTGTCAGTAGACGCCGGTATGATGGGTTACGGCGTTAAGCGTGAGGTAATTAAATTATATGTACAACATGAATAAAAATAATTATAATTTTATAATTGTTTTAATTGTGTTGTTCGTGTTCCACATGTTAAATGCTAACTGAAAATCTAACATAAAAAAATGTAAAAAATAAACTTTAATTACAGGTAATTAAACGTTTGAAAGCACGATATAGTGATATTTACAGCAATGAAAACGTTGTAATTAGTGGTACACATACACACGGTGCTCCTGGGGGTTTTCTAATGCATCTCTTGTACGATATATCCATATTGGGCTTTGTGCCACAGACGTTTGAGGCCATGGCTAATGGTATATACTTGGTAAGGATCTATATGTATAAAAACCATCAATCATTCATATATATTAATGTGTTGTTACTTTTGTAGAGTATTAAAAGAGCCACTGACAATATGGTAGATGGCAGAATCTATTTATCTCGCACTGTAATCCTTAATGCCAATATCAATCGTTCTCCCACTTCCTATTTACGCAATCCAGCCGAAGAACGTGCCCAATATGAACATGATGTTGATAAAGAGCTTACACAGTTGCGTTTTGTCGATCAGGAAAATAACATAATGGGGGTATTCAACTGGTACGCTGTTCACGCCACTTCCATGAATAACACCAACAAATTGGTATCCAGTGACAATGTGGGTTATGCTGCTTTACTTCTGGAAAAGGAATATAATGCTAACAAGGTGCCCGGAAAGGTAAGGAGAATTTTAATAAAATTTTGCATTGCAATTAACTATTGTTTTCTATTTTAAGGGTAAATTTGTGGGTGCCTTTTGTTCCGCCAATTTGGGCGATGTTTCGCCCAATATTTTGGGTCCTAAATGCTCACATACTGGCAATCCCTGCGATTTACTGACTTCGAAATGTCCCGCCAAAGAGGGTGAATGTTTTGCTTCTGGTCCTGGTAGAGATATGTTCGAAAGTACGAAAATTATTGGTGAACGTTTGGCCGTGGGAGCTTTGGTAAGTGAATATTTTCTTTTACATATTTCTTATCGGCATTAAAAAATTTACACGAATTAATTTTTATTGAAAAGATTGGAGAGAATACACACATTTGTATACACATACAAATGTAATACGAATAAGAAAGTAACACGAATTGCTAATACACTCATGTGTGTACTCGTCTTATCTTTCCCTCACCCCGATATCTGAAAGGTAATCAGATTAGCTTAAAGAATTGCTTCGTGTAAATTGGGACTATCAAATGTCCTGTTTTTCAGAATAAAAAAATATTAGAAAATATTTAACTGGGTACAACAAGCTTCATAAGTGCCAACAAAGAGCTCAATCATTTATTTATAAAGGAATATTTTTTATGGAGACATAAAACAATATTTAAATTTAACTACCAGATGTGCGTTTGTGATAACAATATTAAAAGTCTGACAGAAATTATTTTTAAAATTATTAAATTAAAAATTTTATTAAAAATGTGTATTTGACATACAATTAAAAAATCCCCTTATTTGTTTGCTCTAAACAGAGAGTTAATTTTGAGGAATATTTAAGAAGACTTTTGCTAGAACTTTTGTGATTAATAAGCAACATATTATTATACGTTTTTATTATTAAAAACGAGAAATTTGGGTTTATGAAGAATCTGATTTAATAATTAATAATCAAAAAACAATGCTGTGTTTTTAATCTACTTTCAAAATACAAATTTTATTTATATACATACATATACAGTCGCTCACAGCTTATTTAATGCAGAGCCGTTTTTGTTTTCAAAGCTCCATAAAAAGAAAAGAAATAGGAAGTTTAAAAACAAATTTGTGTCATTTAAAAGAAAAAATGTTATAGTTTCACAAAAAATGTTCGCTTTTTCTCGTCACAACTTATTTTATGTCAATTTATCTAGGACCAATAGCTCAATATAGCGTTGTTGGTTTTTGGTTTTTATTTTTTTTTTCAACTTCTATCAATATTTTCTGTTGAATTGTTGAATTAGGCCCATAACAATGGCAGAAAGGCACCAAATAAAATTTTCAATGAGCATGATGAGCGACACATTTTAAGAAAAATAATTGCAAACCCAAAGCTATCAGCTTCACAACTGCTCACGGAAGTTATAGCTGACCTGGCCAAACAATGTTTTTAATGGCAAACATTAGCCAAGTGTGACCGTACACTATAACAGTTTTTCTTTTAAGTGACACCAATTTATTTTTTAAGTTCCTTTAGATTTCTTTTTAGGGAGCTTTAAAAAAATTACTGCATAAAATAAGCTGTCAGCCACTGTATTTCCTAAACTTGTTATTTACAAATTAAAAACAATAACTAAAAAATTGTGTAAATTTAAAAATATTTTACATGCTGAGAAGATTTCTTACTAAATTTAGAAGTACTAATAGTTGTGTTTTTAAACAAATTAGATATTAGATACATTATGATTAAGTTTCGCTGAAATTTCATTGTCATTAGTTCATATAAATACGTATGTACATATGTATGTAATTCATCCTTCACACTCCCTTAAGAACGCATTCTATTGGCATTTTTCCTATAAATATGTAAAAAAAAAATCGACTAATTCTCTTAATCTGTAGCGCTTACTCAATGAAGCAAGCGAAGAAGACAATAATGGACGTGAAATCACTGGCGAATTAAATTATATTCATCAATTTGTTGATATGCCCAATTACAATGGCACCACCTACAGTCCACTATTGCGTAAAATTGATAAAATCCGTGGCTGTCAACCGGCCATGGGTTATAGTTTTGCAGCGGGTACTACCGACGGTCCTGGTGCATTTAATTTTGAACAGGGTACCTTAACGGAAAATGCCATGTGGAATTTAGTGCGTGATTTTATTGTCCCCCCTACCCAGGATGATATATCGTGTCATTCACCTAAACCCATACTCTTGGCTACCGGCAGGGTAAGTCTGAATAACTAAATTTAAAATCTTTACTTTATTAATGGTTATATTTTACTTCAATACAGGCTACTTTCCCCTATGAATGGCAACCGAAAATTGTGCCCACACAAATACTGCAAATTGGTGATTTGATTATTACCGCAGTGCCTGGTGAGTTAACCACCATGGCCGGTAGACGTTTGCGCAATAAAGTAAGAGCTGTAGCAGCTGCTACTGGTGGTAAGGATGTTGATGTTATATTGGCAGGTCTCTCTAACCTCTACTCCAGTTATATCACCACACCCGAAGAATATCAGGCTCAACGTTATGAAGCGGCCTCAACAATATTTGGACCCAATACCCACACCATATACATGGATGTATTTGAACGTTTAACTAAAGCCATGTTGAGAGGCGAAATTGTAGATGCTGGTCCAAATCCTCCCTATATGAATGATCGTATGTTGTCCATGAATACGGGCGTTATATTTGATGGCCATCCTTTGGACAAAGATTTCGGTTATGTGAAGAAACAACCCTCAAAGCAATATAAAATAAATGATACCGTCGAGGTAACTTTCGTGTCGGGCAATCCGCGTAATTATCTATTCCACGAAAAGACCTATCTGGCGGTTGAACGTAAAATCAATGAAGAAAGATGGAAAGTTGTGCACACCGATGCCAGCTGGGATACCAAGTAAATAAAATGACACCATGACACACACAGCTTCAAAAGTGTGTAAGCACCAGTGAATTTTTTTATTTTTTTAAGATTATGAAAAGCATTATAGTTCAACTTAAATTTTTTTTCATAACCGAATCTATTATTCAACCGAATATCCAACAAAACGAAACTTTAAAATTTCAATCGATGGATAGATTTTAGGATTTTCATTATCTTAAAAAAATCAAATAATTTGTTGTGTTTACTCACTTTTGAGGCTCATAGTATGTATATTAATGTAAATTATTTTATTACAGATTCATTTGGGAACGTACTCATTTGATTTTAGGTTTCAGTGATGTTCACATACACTGGTTCATCGGTCCCAATACATTACCCGGTGAATATCGCATACGTCACTTTGGCAATTACAAATACATTTTAGGTGGCATCTTTCCCTATGAAGGCCAAACACATTCGTTTACGGTTAAAGAAGACTAAGAAACAACGAGTATTTTCAGTTAAGAAAGCTACTGTTATGAGGAATAATAGAGAATTGGAGTCATTCCTCTCTTGAGGATTTAGTGTTGTTTGTGCTGTTTGATCTAGTCACAGACTGTATGCTTCAGGGTGTAAATATTTAAAGAAAACAAAAAACAAATCACAAAATATTTTTACAAAAATTGTTTTACCAATTTTTTCCATATTTATTATATACTTTTTGTTAATATGTAGTATTTTGTATATAAATAATAGAATAATTTAATATTCTATTAAATAGTATATACATGCAACCAAATACTTTATTCATAAAAACAATAAAGAATTTAAGTAAAAGATGCTTATAAAGAAAGTAATTTATAAGTTTGTTAATCAAATTTGAACAATTTTTATGAATAAAGTTCGATAATTTATAATTCCTACTTATTTAAAGCTTTATTTTTATAATTATGTAAATAAATTATAGTTATACTTACATATATAAAAACAAGTCGTGTTTTATTTAAAAACCTTCTTATCTTAGAAACATCTAACTGATAATTTTTTTAAATTTTAAAATGTCTGTAGTTGTATTACAACGTCTTCAGAATTTAATTAATTCTACTGCAACTGATATTTCAGCTTTTTTACAGAACATTGTGTGATATTTTACAAATGTTTAAATAATACTTTGAAAATGTTAGAATTTGTATTTTAAATTTAATAAATTAACACTCTTGTTTTTTAATTTGTATAATTAAATATTCATTTTTACAAACTTCTTGTCGCTTGAAGCTCTTAATGTGTTTTGAATTAAAGTAAAAAAACTAAACCATTGCCAAGATTTAATTTATCGGTTGTTGTACTGAATAGGTTTAAGTATTTGATATAAAAACAAGCTTTCTATGTAGCAGAAATTTTAAAATAATTCACAATAGGGTTAAACATTTAAACTTAATTATATGTGTTAATTAATTTAAGTACGGTAGCGTTACCAGAATAACCGAAATGAAATGAATTACGGCGGACATTTCCTAAATTAATTAACGCAGAAATACATTAAGGATCATCTACAGAAGTGCCTGTTGCCGTTCATAACTAGGATTTCGTTTACGGTTTTAAAGCATACCGAAAAAACTTCGTTTCTTCGTGTAACATACACAACTTGTTTTACATATTTATTTATACATACATAATATATTTTACGATCGGCATTTTTGTTTATTATTTTTAAATCAAATACAGTGGATCTTATTGCTTATTTTATGCGGTGCATTTTTTGTTTCGAAAACTCTATAAAAATAAAACTGGAGCTTAAAAAATTGGTGTCATTTAAAAGAAAAAATGTTATAGTCTAACAAACACAACGTCAAGTGTCGATTTGAAATAGTGCTAATGAGGCCAAAAAATCATTAAATGCTTCAATCATGAAAATCGGGTCCATAACAAAATAAAATTTTTAATGAACTTGATCAAATTTTAGCCTTGACTATAAAGTCATCCTGTATAAAATCATTTTAAAACAAATTTGAACCATGACGGGTGCACAATGGTACGTAAGAAATGGGAATATCCTTCCACAGGGTCTTAGAAGTTCCTCTGAGAGAGAGAGATGAGTTGAAGAAAGTCCGTGATAAATATATATTAAAACTGAAATGCCACCCGAACTCGCTTATTAGACTTCTGGCAAAGAGCCAAACTCGACTAAGACTTCGTAGAGCTGGGGCCAAATTACCGCATTCGTGATCAAATGAGCTATCGTATCGAAAAATGATTTCGATATAGAAATTATGATAAAATGTATTAAATTTCTTGCTCGATATCGTATGCCATAATCTCAAATAAGAAAATTACGATCAATTTCACTCGATATCGAATGCGGTAATTTGGCCCCTGATCTACCAGCCTGCAAAGATGAGGCCCATTTGTCGGTCAATGCTATTGTTAGAGCATTATGTTGCCAAAAAGATGGGAATCATATGGTCCATAGTTAATACAATACTTTGAATAAATTTATACATATATGTACATATGTATAGTAGTAGAAATGTTTCACAATAAAAACTAAAAGCAACCAATCACAATAGCATTAAAAGTCACTACAAATAGAAACACCACCACTAACTAATATCGACATTGTTTTCACCACATTCAAGAAAATAACTTTTTCTTTCTTTCTGTAGCTAATTCAGCAACCACCCCATAAAACTGTAAAAAAACACTCGTGGTGTAACTGTAAAAGGTGAGTGCAAATCGTCAACAAATACAACACATTACAGAAACAGTCAGTCAACTGTGCTACTGCACTCACCATTACACCATAAAAAACACCATTGCCTACTTTTATAATGACAAATTTTCAATGACATTGAAAAATTTCGAATAATTTCTAAAAAAACTCACCACGATTTTATACTCACCACGATTTTCAACCACTTAATTCACCACACGAGCAAAAAAAATTCTATTGGCTGCTGGGGTTTGTTCATTATGTGATTTTGACGATTTTTTTCGAAAAACAATAAATTTGGCAGCCCTGAGTGGGGGATATTTATTTAGTTTGCATTGATTGAGTGTGTGTCTCTACATAAAGCAAATAACGAAATAACATCAGTATACAACTGTTATTCTTAAAGCGCGGACGCAGAATTTGGAGGTGGTGAAGTGGCAAACTACAAATAGCAAAACAAAAAGAATACAGCAAAATAAAAAGAAATTAGTGTAAAAGAAACAAACGAATATCGGAAAGAAAAAAAGGATTTACGAATAATAATCCTTAAGTGTTATATGTTATTTAATAAATTATAAACAAAATAGATGGAATAAAACAAACGGAATTCATACACGTCAATACAATTTAACAATAAGAACTGGGTGCCAACAGAAGAATTATTATTGCAAAGTGAGTGAGTCCAATAATTTAAAGTCTATGATGTGTGTTTTATGCTTTATTATATTATAAAAACTATTTGTACAAATGGGAGTGAGTGTATATAAAAGTTAAACGAAATAAATTAAAGACAACAAACGTGCGTATCTAAAGAGCAGCCAAACAATTTAATTTGTCTCAAAACATTGTTATTATTATTGTATGGCCTGACAGCCTTTTTGCTGGTTGTCTCTAAGCAAAACATTTACATACATATTGTTTTTGCATCATATTCATTCATTCATTCATTCGATTCATTTCTTATTTATTTTGTTTTTATTTCATTTTTTGTTTATGTTCTTTCTCTTGTGCGCATTTTGCCCTTTGTTATTGTTGTTTTTTTAGTGTAAAGAAAAGCGAATGAAAAGATACAAAAAAACACACACACACTCTTGTCTACAAAAACACAGCAATAGGTATAAAGAATATTATAATGAAAAAAATACTGGAAATTTGTTGTTTAGTTTTTCTTTAATAATTAAAAATAACTTTTGTGTTTTTGGGGCATGTTTCTCTGAAATAATAATATTTAGTAAGTACCTATGGACAATGATTAAAAACAGTTTTTACATACATACATGCATACTTACAATTTTTATATAAATTTAAAAATCATCCATTAATTTAATAGGAAGTGAATTTTCTATGAAAAAATCTTTATTAGAATTTCTAATCGTGTTTAAATGACATTTTTTCTTGTGTGATAACAAGAAAATGAAGCCGTTTAAGTTTTGATTCAGTTTCTTATCTTTAATTTTATTTTTTTCATTAAAAGCCGGCATTGATTTGTTCAATTTTTTATACTGTCTGTAGGTAGGGTGAATGCACGTAAAGTCGGCATGCACGTATAGTCGGCACTTTTGACTTAAAAGTCAAATAAATAAGAATAACGGTAAATTTACACATGATTACAATTACTCTTTAATTCTTAAAACACTCAATTCTCTAAATCTATTATTCACAATTGGATGAGACGAGTAGTTTGATCTTTAATTGTCCTCCTTCAGTGACGACCTTTTGATACGTGCCGTAGTGCTTGTTTTTTAAGTTTTTTTTTTAGTGCGAACGTGAAGTGAAACAAGTAAGTAAATACATATCTTTAAGTATTTTTGTGCAAAACCTTTTTTAAAAGATAGTATATTCCCTATATATTGCTCTTTTGAAACAGTTTTTATAAAAAATATTTAATTTTAATAATTTTAGGGGCTGCCGACATTAGGAATACAAAATTTTGTGATTTTCTATTGTCGGCATATGGTGTCGACTATAGGTAAAATCCATTTTTCTCATGTTGAGCTCAAATTATAAAAATATGTTTATTCCTCTTCTGTCTTTTAAATTCATATAAAAAAACAGAGTTTAAAACGATTTTACCCAATAGTCGGCACATTTTTTATTGAGTACCATATGAGTGCCGACTATAAGTATTCTAAGTATTCTAAAGTCGGCATTTATTTTTGTTAAGAATACAAATATTATAATTTTAAGGGTGGTTGGTAAAAACTTTTCAGAAAACTATAATGCACCCACAAGGAAAAAGACCAATGCATCAGTATTCTGAAAATGCTTTAAAAAAGCTCTTTGCGAGATTAGAGAAGGCAAGATATCAATTTTAGGTGCCAGCAAAAAATATGGTGTTCCTCGTTCAACAATTGAGGATAGGCTTAGCGGACGCGTGTCAGAAGGTCCTCGCAGAATGGGTCCACATACGGTATTATCTTCTTTAGAAGAAGCCCGTTTGGTAATTTTAAAATTGCGTAGGCTCGTCGCATATTATACCTGATTCCGTGTCACCAACCTTTGAAAAGCATTTATATTTTCCTAAACCATCGACTTCTTCAAAGTTCTCATTAAATCCAAAAACCCCTAGTGCTATATCTGCTCTTGCATGGAGAGCCCATATCGAGTCAAAAGATCGATAAATTGACCCTAATGTGAATATTTTTTTTCTTTACGTAGTTTTTCATACATAGATTTAAGAAAATAAGTATCCAAACTTCCATTAATATTATTTAAACAAAAATAATATAAATATAAATTATAAAAAATATAATTTTTAATAAAAAACATTTGATTTTCTTAATGATCTTAATATTTCCTTATTGAAAAACCAATGCCGACAATAGGAGCATAAAATATCGAAGTTAGGAAAAATGGTGCCGACTATAGCCAAAAATCGAATATTTTAAGACACTCTTAATTTTCTCAAATGAAATAAAAACAAACAATAAAACAGTTAATTGAGTTAAAAACTACACAATTTGCTTAGCAACTATAATCCATTGACAATACAATACTATTTTTGCGCTCAAAACTACACTTATTTGAAAACGAAAAAAAAGTTAAACTGCCGACTACTCGTGCATTCACCCTATTTCTTTTTCTTATTTTATTTCTAAAAAACCGGGTCATATTTCAAAAAACTACAAAAATTCTCGAAATAAGTACGAGTTACATACCTAGGTATATTTAACTTATTGTTTTTTTTTTTATATACATATAGGTATACTTAGTACATACATATGTCCCCATACCATATGTTGACTATTATTGTCCTTGTGTTTTTTGTTTTCATATAGTTTTTTTTTTTTTTTTTAGTTTTTAATTTAGTGGTACACGTCATTTTTTTTTAAATTTTCTTAGGTCAATGATTGTTGCTATTTGTTTTAATCAGCAGTGGACGCAACGACATTATTATCAATATTTCTACATGATTCTAAAACAAACTACATAACAGCAGCATCATAACACAAGTATACTGATGGAAATTAGAATAATGTTTCTAGAGCTTTCATTGTATGATTTCTAAAAAGTGTTTTAGCACTTTAAAACGATATTGATGTAATATGCAGTGCTTTGAACAGTGCTTTTAGAATTAGGAATTATAATAATGTTTTTAAAGATTTTCTGCTATGATTTTTTAAATTAGCTTTAACACAGCAGCACCGTGGTTTAAAGTCATTATATTGTTACGTTTTTACCTTTAAAAAGCGGTGGTTTATTTCATTTAAATAAACTGGATTCCTTCTAATTGCAAAATAAGAGCTTCAAATAGTTTGAAGAAAAAAATATAACGAGTCTTTATTAATTTAAATGTACACAAAAACAATTAAATATGAACACTGTCTTTTTACACACTTATACAAGGTGGCGCAAAAGTAATCCTCCTATCAGAAAATGCTATAAATTTTGCGATTGGCCCCTAATGTCAGTTCTGTTTTGACATTTGTGTAGTAAACACATGCGAAATACACGTTAATAAACAATGTTACGCTACACTGCTCCAGAACGCGGAATATTGCTGACTATTTATTTGACCAATAATCGGTCGGTGACTTTGGCATAACGTGATTTTCGTCGCAGATTTCCTGGCCGTCCAACGCCTACTGGTGAAACACTGCGATGTTTAGCCGCTCGCCTCGAAGAGACTGGCACAACACGAGATGCTGCCAGGCGTGGCAGAGGATGTCATGGAAGCGCCACGCAAATGGGTATCAGTCGACGGTCTTTACAGCGAATTTTGGTACAAGATTTGAAGATGTTTCCGTACAAAGTCCAGACGGTGCATCAGCTGTTAGCTGCTGACCGCCAATCGCGTCTAACATACGCTCAAGCCATCCTTAATCACCACCAAGAGGAAGATGATTTTTCATCAAAAATAATCATGAGTGATGAGGCCCATTTCCATCTTTTATGTGAATAATGCTTTGTTATTGTACTTCTGGTTACTTCTACTGGGAAGCACTTGACCGACTGAAAGCATTTATCGCAATTATTTTGACCCTAGCGATTTGCACATATAAAACGTAGTTAAGCAACCGTGATTCAAAGCTCTCCAACTTATTTAAAACGCTATAAAGCCGAGGAATATGTCTCAGAATATTGGGACAATGACACATTAAACCCATCGATGGCCTTAGTATTACATACAGCTTTTTATGACACACTCTTTAGTTTAGCGAAATTTTCACATCGTAAAGCTATTACCTCTAGTTAACCTACATTGAACCCATTTAGTTATTTTTGCAAAAAAATATTTAACTTGAGAATTGCACAATTATCGCATGATAATACGACCCAGAAGATTATTTTTTTTTAAATATAAATACAGTTTTGACAGCAGTTATACTGTTTATACGAATCACAAATTTATACACTTGTTGTTTAGAAGTTTCATCTTCGTTCAAAAAATTTATACGAGTAAAAGAAAAATAATTAAAATGCATTTAAATTTGTTATTTATACCTACCTGTTATGTTTAGATTCTATATAAGTACATTGTCTAACCCTATGCAAATGGTCACTGGTGCATATACCCATTGTGTACCCTACGACCACATGAAATCTTTATGTGAGCATTGTGTATTTTGTCATTAAAAACTTAAATGATTTTAAGTTCAGCAACCAGTTGACAATGTGTATATAATATACACACAAATGCAGCACACATTTAATCTTAAATAATAAGTTAGAACTAAAGATCTTACTATTAAAGACGTATAACTTTAAATTTTTTTTTTCTGATTTTGAATACTACAAAAGAAAACCTGAATCGTAAAAAACATTTATTTTTATTAAAGGTGTTTCCTTTTAACAAGTATTTCTTTATTTTGATTTAATTTATTATGTAATAAAATAGTTGTTTTATGTATTTTAAATGTCAATTAAAAAAGGGCTTATGAGAGATAGAATTTCAATGGTTGGGATAAAAAAAATATAAATATAAAGAAATATATTAAATTTCTTTATATATTTTTTTTAACAAATTTTTTATGAACACCATGAAAAAGTTAGCGTAATCCGAAATCGATTGTTCGATTCAACTATGAAACATTTGTTTCACACTAATTTATTTCTTACTTTATTTATATTCTATTTTAAATAATAGTAACATAGGAAGGGTCAATAAAAGGAGACTAGTTACACAACTGTCACCGCAGATATATTGAAAAGAACTAGCACTTTAAGATATTGCTGACAGAGATGAAGAAAATTCACAGCTTTAAAAGAATTTCTTCAGTTTTGGGTGAATTAATCACCGCTATCGTGAATAAAAATTTCACATGAAATTTGTTTCCTTTTATTTTTTTAACATTGAATTTTAATAGGAAAATGTGAAAAGGGAACAAATTTCATGTGGAATTTTTATTCACGATAGGGGTGAATACTATTTAATCAATATCCTATTAAACTAAGTTAATTAATTAAGAAATAAAGTATTTTTGCTGGAATGCAAGATATGTTGTTTTAAAATTATATCCTATGTATAATATAATCCAGTGTTAGAAAAATGAATTCCATGGAATTATGCAATCAGGATATTTATTTTTCATTATAAAATTGGCCTTGTTACTATGCCTCTCGGCGAAAAATTCTGTAAAATTCTTATGGCCAGTTTTTAACTTGATATTTAAATACAAATTAGTAAATTTTTCCTTAAACTTAAGTTTTATTTAAATATTTGATCATTTTTTCAGTCTCAAATTGCGTTTGGTATTTATTTATGATCAAAGTATGGTAGCACTATTGAATGTCAAAAAAATATAAACAACTTCTTCATTTAACAGCTGATTTACTATTTAGTTTACAAATTGTTGTAAACTAAATGGACAAAAGCTGGATCATTCATATTCTCTTCATCTGAATTCATTGTTTTAGTTGATATTAATGACACAATAGCACAATGTTTTTATTCGCGGCGAGTTTATTTATTGAATATTTTTAACAAATAATATAAAAAAACTTCAATGCGCAATTTTCATAATTTGCAGAACTGTCAAAATCATATGGTAGTATGAACAAGTTAGGTTGTATTTAAATGGACGTAGTCAGTGGTTTAAGTTCTATTTAAATATGATCTATAAAAACGAATTTGGTATTTAAACAGAACTTAAGTTTAAAAAACCTCTTAATTTTTAAATTAAAAACTGGCCATTAGACAGTTCTTTCTTAATAGCAGCGTCTAAATAAAAGCAACCGGAATTATCGCAAATCTTATTTTTGTACGTATATTCTAACTTTCTAATCCATAATATTTAAGCAACATATTATGACGTTTCCAGAGTCAATGTATAATAAAGTTATATAATCCATAACGCCCACAATGCAAGCGATTTTTTACATGGCTTTAGAGTCGTCTTAAGATCTGTAATATTTTGTTTGTTCCGCAATTGTGATCTTCTAAATAACCACTAAGCGCAAAGGTGGGTGTTTATTGAACACTGAAAGCTGTGAACACTGTGATTACCAATCCTGTAACCAATTTATCAATCTTACTCTAAATAAATTTAAGTGATCAAATTCACATACATACATATATAACTCAAGAATTTGTGCACTCTACCAATGACTGTCGTAGACCATACATTACCAGTGTCTCCAAACTTATTGTTTGATAGTGATCTCTACAATGTGGTTTGACAGCGAATACACTATTGAAAAAGATCGAATTAAATCAGGAGCAAGAATTATAAGACGACAATCTTCTTGAAGAGAGGACCTCTGCTTTTTTAAAGAAAAATCGTTTTTAAATTTTTAACACATATGTATATCACAAACTGATTGATAAAATTCAATACTACTAAAAGTCAATTAGGGTTGTAAGATTCCCAATTAATGTAAATTTATGGTTGGGATTTTGATTAGAATAAGATTTAGTTTTAAAAATAAAAGTCAAATTAATTGTTATATCAACAACTTATGCCAAACTTTTGTTGACACTTAAAACAACTATTCGAGTAGTCGCAATATAACACACAACTCAGTCGTTTTCTACTGCTAATTATTTCTCCATTTGTTTCAATTTAAATAGATTGCCATTCATAATATGTAGTTCACTTGCACTATTTACACACACCCATAAGCTGTTGGTTGTTGAGCTGATTTTTCATGGAAATACACATCACATTTTTAAGATTTAAAATTTTAGTTTAAATATGTATGTTCATTCATTTCCCTTCAAAAAAGTAATAATCTTAGATTTATTTGATCTTTTTCTATGGCATGCAAATATTTATGTACATACAAATGTATTTAAAAATAAATAAAATAGAAGCTGCTCTTTTATTGTTCCTTAAATACAGCTCTGTTATCTTTTCTTGAAAACTCTTTCATTTAAAAGCGATTCTGTGTGCAAGTGTATGTATCAGAGATGGGAAATTTAGTATTATGGTATGACTCAAGTGTTTGAAACAAAATTATTATAGTAGACAATATGACTGTTTTTACAAACTATTTTACAAAAAAAAAAGTATTGTTATTTTGTAGGTAAATACTTATTTAAATGTTGTCAAAAATAATCGTAGTTAGAAAGGAGGAAGTTGTTTATCTTTAACAAGTATTATTTTACTTTTTATTGTATAGGTATGAACAGTTGCTATTTAAAATGTTTGCAAACTTTGATGTTAGATTTATGTTTCATATAAGGAACCGATATTAAATAAATTTTATATGTGCATAATTATATGTTATTCGTTATTTTTTTTAAGGAAAACTACAATATAGGTATGTATACACTTTTACAAAAGAGTATGAAAGTAATAAATATTTTGTTAAAGACATCAAAGAATGCACAACCAGTATTAAGAAAAATTTATACATTTTGCCAATTTCTTTTTATTCCTTATACCTATACATTTAACAGGTAGCAGTTTAAATACTATTTTAGCATATCTTTGATTTGATAAAGTTACCGCTACTTTAACCATCCTCATACTTCCAACCCTGCTAGGTCTTTACACAGTTCTAAGTCATTAAGCTTAATTTCAATTTCTATTAATGAACACACAGTCAGTCACGTAGACCATAATTTATGCGTTGGAAACTCACAATCAGAAAAGTACTGCTGCATACTTTAATAAAAGTACTCGTCTCCGTCTGAGTGTGTGTGGTACGAGTACTTGTTAATATGAAAGTGTTGTGTGCGCCTGTTTTAGTATCAGTTAAATTCTAACCCCCTTATTCATAAAACTTATCAAAGGTTTATAACAGGCTGATAAAGCAAATTTTGTATGGATATTTGCTTTAATAGCCTGTTATAAACCCTTGATAAGTTTTTATGAATTAGACTGTAAATATAAAATCACTCATTTAGGATGTTTTTATTTTAATAAAATTCAATCTAATACATATTGTTTGTTAGATTTAATTCTTTTTTTTTTTATTTTGTTTTTATTATTATTTCTATTTGCACTAAATCAAGTGCAAGTGGATAAGTATGTTTTTTCTCGTTTTTGTTTTGTTGTGGTGTTTCTTTTCTTTGTTTTTCTTTTGAGTTCCTTATAGGAATTTTATAAGAGCAATCATCCCCTAATTCTGGTTAGATGAGAAGAGCGTTCGTTGCCTTATGTTTGTAAACTTTATTTGCAGAGATTCTCAATGAATTGGTCTAATGAGAATTTTGGGAAATACATATACTTACAAACCTATCAATATTTTATATTTAGTTTTTTTCTAATAAGAACAACAATTTTATTGAAATGAGACACAGTATTTCTAATTGGCTAAACGTTAGCGAACGCCATTGACCGTTATAGCACAATCGTTTTCATGACTTAAAAATACAATCAAATTTAAAACATCATGTTCACTATTCATAGATGCTAAATGAAGGCCGTGGCGGTTTTTTTGGTAAACCATGTCTGAACCTTCAACAAAATTATGGCCCGATTATCTTTTAAAACACTCGACTACAACACAACATGCATTTTTTAAAGATTAATGCCCTTATTCATAAAACTTACAACAGGTTTATAAAACAAATTTTGTATGGAAATTTGCTTTATAAACCTGTTGTAAGTTTCTATGAATAAGGGGATAAACCGATAAGTGTCGTGAATTGTAATCGCAGTTTACAACATACAACATCAAAATATTTAGTGTTTTGAACTGTAACATTTTAAAAAGTGTACAAGTTAGTAGTATTTATGTACCTGGCAGACAAATGAAATTTAGAAGCTAGTAAACCACTCATTAAAATGAAAACACAATTAAAACTTTCATAATTTAGTATAAATATTTGTTCAAAGCTAACAATTTTAGCTCTACTCTCCTATGAGAAATTTGTTAAAATCATATACCCTTATTAGTTAAAAGTAAAAACAGACTTTACCCCTAAAGTTTTACCCCCTTATTCATAAAAACGTACAACAGGTATATAACAGGTTTATAAAGCAAATTTCCATACAAAATTTGTTTTTAAAACCTCTTATAAACCTGTTGTAAGTTTTATGAATAAGGGCATTAATGTTCTTCCTTCTATCCTAATATATCAAAGAATTTTATTAATTTGAAATATGTACATATGTATATTCAAATCAAGACCTGATAGTTTGGGAAGTTTGTGTGAGCTGTTACAAGTGTCTAACTTCTTTTATGTCAACGCCATATTTAACTTGTGATGAGATTAACCCAGGGGAAAAAATTGCAAGTGCTTCCATTTGCAGGCCTTAAAAAATACCTGTTTACACATTCTAAAAGATTCGATACTCATTCCACAATGCCTTCTCTCAGAAGGCGTTCATAAGGCGTTTCATATAGTGGATGGCGGCATGTAATACCAGTGAATAAAAGTTTTATTTCTTTACAAAATTATTCATACAAAAATTTTGAAGTATCGCAATTTACTTTATCTGACAATGCTGGTAGAAGCTGCAGCCCGGCAAAGTAGAATTTTGTTAAACTTTGCCGCTTAAAACGATGTTGCCATACACATGTACATATATAATATGCGACATATGAAAAAAAAAAATCTTCCAGTTTTTTAATAATTTTTACACCATGTTTATTTAAGAATTTATTTATGTAAAAAACAAATCAATTTAATTTTTTGACTTTTGCCGCTTTAAATATGCCGCGCAAATTTGCGTACCTACAAAAAGTATAAGCAGCAAAAAGAACAGCTGAAATCCGCCCGCAGCCGTATGCCGGTTACATTGGCCTACCACTAATACACATTCAAAATTTCATTTCAAAAGAATGCCAACAAATCATGAATAGCAAACACGAATGGTTTTGCAATTATTCCTGTATATCGAAACTACAATAACAGACTTCATTTTGCTCACTTTGTTATACGAGTACATAATTAAAATTAATAAAGAGAGCTTCTGTAAATTTAGTCTTTTATGAAATTTTGTGTTGTAAAGTTCATGTAAAGTAGTACTTTATATACAAGTGATTTATTAAATTAATTAAAATTAATTTAAAATTCTTCTTTTATTTAAGACCCCTTCTTTTACTTTCCTCAATGAAATTATTAATGAAAGTTCTTGTGGCTGCAAAATAAAGCCTCTTTACAGCATCTTTTTCCCACTGGGAAATTTTGTCTTTCAAATTTTAATACAAGCATACTTTTTCTTGATACGAGTTTGCTTTCAAATTCTCCTTCCAATTGTGTGTTTTAAGTTACAGTCAAGAAAACAGCTGATTGCAATTTGAATAAACATTTTTTTTGTTTTTTTTTTAAAACATTCTGGCGCCATAATTTTTTGTGTTCTTCCAATCAATAATCTACCAAATTAAAAAGCACTAATTGAAGTTATTTGTACTTATTGTTTTCTTGACGACATTTTGAAAACCAATTGCTTTAAATTTGCGTACAGCCTACGACACAGCTTTCAATTTATGAGAATTTTGACAGCAGTATGTTTAAAAAATTTGAAATTTTAAAATTTCAACGATAACTTCAGCGTAAATGACAGTTTTTTTAATATTCTTAAAGCCGTCCATATACCTAAGAACTAGAACTACTCGTTATGTAGTCTGTATTCCCATAGAAAAGTGTTAGCATCTTAATCGGTTCCTATCCGCTAGAATGTATCACGAATCGATTATAATTCTTTTCTTCTAAGATCCTTTATTTAATTTAAATTAATTTACAATTATAATAACAATCGAGTAGGATTAAATTGAAATTAATAATTATTAATGTTATTCAAAATCAATTTTCATGTCATTATTTTAATATACCGAAATTTGGTTGAAAAAATTTACAATTTGTCCTCAGCATGAAGCATCTAAAAATATTTTATAACATTATATTCAAATACAAAGTATTTTTAAATTTATAAAACAATATGACTTTAACTAATTAGGTGCCAATGCAATAAATATCAATGAAACATGTTTTAACACATCAACCTGTTTGTATTCAGTCAATCAGAACTTTTTAGCAAAAGTTATATGTTAATTATACGCGTTTAAGGTTTTATTTGAAAGTAACAAATTAAAATAATCTTATTAAAGTCCTACCGAATACAGCTGTTTAGTTAAAAACTTAAATGCCGAATGCACTTTCCTAATCTATGAATAACAAATAAAATTGTTACTAAACCACTGCTTAGTAATGCGTATGGTATGCAGTATGTAGATCATTCTATAGAACGCAAACCAGTTTGGCTGTAAAACCAACGATTTTCGTTTGAAATTCTTACATTTAGAAATAGTTCTTAAGTAGCTTGTGCAAAGTCTTGTCATTTGGAACAGCTGTGAAGCTAAAGGGGTTTTCAACGAGAACGCTGTTTTCCAACACATTAGAATGACATGAAAATTTTCACATTTTACTTGTTGTCATATCAATAGTAGAAGCTTTGATAATTGTTATAATGAATTCAATTTCGCTCTAAAATCGCTTAGAAATGAAAAGTGTGGCTCTGTAAAAGCTATATTTCGTAAAAATTATGATATTTTCGGTCAACATAATCGTCATTCTAAGACCGTTATTAAGTATTTGTTCGATAAAGTTCAGTCGACTGTCTTGCTAGAAAAAGTGCCAACAGCAACGCGTGTCCATTTGGTGTCAGATTCAGTGAATTCATTCAAGTACAACCTGCAGGAAAAATTATTTTTGTATGAAGTACATTTTCATTTGTTGGGGTTCGTCAACAAGCATTTTTAGCTTTAGAAAATCCAAGAGCCATTGCTGAAAAGTCAATCAAAAAAATCAATTTATTGCAAACCAAATTTCCCAATTACATAATTTCACGGAATTCAACTGTCAATTGGGAACACGCATTATGCGATTTACAAATCTATAGAAAGCCATGGAAACGATTATAATGATTT
The DNA here is from genome assembly GCA_950370525.1 of Bellardia bayeri. Classification (NCBI taxonomy): domain Eukaryota; kingdom Metazoa; phylum Arthropoda; class Insecta; order Diptera; family Calliphoridae; genus Bellardia; species Bellardia bayeri. The sequence goes on from OX493264.1 coordinate 104,255,615, forward strand.
CGTGACGGGAATTATAAGATAAACCCGCAATTTTGGCAAAATGTGTTTGAAAATTTGAATTCGTGGCGGACATCTGTCCGATATATTTTTTAATTTATAGTTACCTTTCAATACAATAAAATTGTGACTTAATTTCATAAAAATTCTTTGTTTTATTTTGGTTTTAAAAACAAAGTACTTGCTGGAAACGCCTGCAAATGTAGAGCCAACACAACAGTTCTTTCTAATTGTATTTCAAAAATTTTCAATACTACTTCAGGAACCAGTGCCGAGTAACTGGTTTCTTGAAAACTGTGAAATAAAACAACTACATTAACTGTAAGCTAGATTTACACGATTGAAATTCTCATCAAAATTGTTCTTCAAAATGATTCAAACTCGTGTAAACAGCAAAATTTCTTCAAAATTTATTGATTTAATAACTATAAAATAAAGAATGTTCTACAGAACGTATTCTAAAAGTGATTACGAAATCTTTAGTTTCAAGAAGAATTCGAAGTCTTGATGATTGATACTCAATCAGTTGTGTATTTCGGAACAAGTTTTGAGTTTATTTTCAAAATAAATTTCAAACAAAATTTTGAAAATAACTTAATATTTTCTTAAAATTAATCACCATTTTAATAACCCGAATCCTCAGTGTTTATAGTTAGAAAAATGTTTTTCATTCATTTAAGCCGAATAATTAAAACTGGCAATAAAATTTATTTAAAAACCACTTAATTAACGATTTATTAATCTGCTTGCAATAATTATAACAGGTGATGCCGTTAAAATGTTATTAAATTTGATAAAGATTAATTTAAACAAGATTGAAAAAAAAACATTTCACAAAAGAAATTATCAATGAAAACTGGTTGTTTGTGTTTCCAGAAAACAACGTGGTCACACAATAAATAAAATGAAAGTGTTGCCTTGTCAGTTGAGTTGGTTGGCTAGCTGCTGGCTCTCTGTCAGCCGGTCTAGTGATTTGAAATGAAGAAGTGCTGGCTTAGACATGGCCATAACACATTCAATGGATTGTATTACTTTTTTAACTCGTTTCTTTGTTCCATTGTTGTTGTCGCTGTTGCATTTAAGTTTAACACCGATAAATGGTTACATATCACGCGTAACGGTTTGTGGTCTTAAACTTTTAGTTTTTAATGGCAAATACCTCAACTCAGAAGTTGTAGGAAAAAATACATGATGCATCTTTAATGTTAATTGTATAATATTTATATGGCTACAAATACATACATACAGTGGGAAGCAAAACTGTACGGATGTTTTGTATAAAGAAAGTAAGGTAATGAAAATACAAATATGGGTATATTATCATATATAAGTATGTATTGTACCTTATTCTAAAGCACAAAAACTCACATAAATTGCTTCAAAAAAATAAAAAATTCACTATTCGGACACTTTTGCACAGTACAAAAAATAACCATTATCACGATATTGATCTGTTAAAATGTAACAGTAGTTGGCCCGTTGGTTTTTTTGTTTGTTGCGATCTCGTTATCAAGCTTTTATTGCTCTATTTGTGCATTATTGTTTGACCTGTAAAGTGATTAACTTGATTTTTAAATAAAAAATTAAAAGATTTTTAAAAATGAAAAAAATTCCAACTGATATTGAAAACAATGTGATAAATTTGTTGCAAAATAATTATTCATGCCGTAAAATTGCTGACAAATTAAATTTAAGTAAATCCACGGTAAACTATTTAAAAAACGGCGTAACGTAGCTTTAAATAATAACCAAGGGGGTCGACTAAGACTGTTTTTTGATAGTGCTGCCCGGCAGATGGAACGTTTGTTACATAATAATGACATCAAGACCCCGAAAAATGCTGCAAAAAGTATTGGTAAGGATTTGAGTTCCTGGACGGTTAGACGCACATAAAATAGATTTGGTTTAGTAGTCAAAGTCAACCGATACCAGTCTGATGGAAAAGAATACTATTGGCATAGGCCGCATGAGCGCATCCAAAAGCACCATCCCTAATGCAAAACATCCGGACAGTTTTGCTTCCCACTGTGTGTCAGTAATAACCGGTACTTGTAGCTAATTTTCTGTGTACATATTTCTTCTCCAACAAAGTAGATATTTGTCTCTTTGGAGGTGAGTCTCAAATGTCTTGGTTCAGAGTGAAATTAGATTTCATAGTTTTCTTAAGTTTGTAAGTTTAAAAATTTTATAGTTATTGGGAAAAATATTTCACTTATATTGGTATAAATTCAGGAGCGAGAAACCTGGCCATTTTCCAAATTAAATATTTTTAAGCTTGATTGATAGTGAGTTAGAGTTTAGGCCTGGTTTAAGCCTGATGAGGGTCAGTAAATTAAGATTCCTTTTAAGTTTTATCAAATTAAAAGTTTTCTCATTGATATTACTATCAACTACTCAACAGGCACATGCCAAATATAACGAAATCACTTTCTCCCCTCACCAAATTTCAAGTATTTGTTTTATCTTTTATTTACTCGTAATGACTGCTGCTATATTTTAGACAACAAAAAAATTATAAAGATGCGCTAATCGATCATTTTTTTTATAAATTGTTGTTTTTTTGCAGTGGAAAAAAAAGAAAATAAATAAAAACCAGTTGTATTTGTCGTATTACATTTCAAGGCAAAACATGTTCACTGTATCCCAATAGTTGAATAAAATCACCTTTTAATGAATTATTGTTTTAAATGGGTTTTTATTGCATTTGCCAGTATTTTATAGATTTTCTTTTTATTTGTTTGCAACTACTTTATACAGGTTATACACACACTTACAATCAACATAAAAAGTGTTAGTATGTCATTAAGGAAACGAAAATAGAGACACGAACAAACCTTTTAAATAACTACCTACTTAATGTTTTATTGATGATATTTTAATTGTGTAGCTTTAAGTTTTAACTGCCATTTCAAATCTAATGAGACGAGCTACACCATAAACATGTTGCACAGCTGATGAATGCAGTTGTTAATAAATATCGACAAAAAATATCTTTTATAATAAACTAAGGTTTGTTTTATTAGCAAGGTGAGATTGATTTACAAATACAATCTACGTTTTTGTTTTTTGAATCTATCAAATTAAGTTAATTTAATTTTTGTGTTTTTAAGTGATTTTAAATGGCAAAGTGCCAGTATTTTTGAAAACCTTTATCAGCAGAGATGGCAATTGATTTGAAATTTGTAATTGTTTTCTCAATATTTTGCCATTTAAGTGCGACTTTAACTGATTTGGCTTTTTTTTTCGTTATTAGCAAAAACTTTACTTTAAATTTATGGCAACTAACAGAAAGGTACAGTCTATTGGTTTATTTAGGCTTTAGACTTTTCGATACGAATTTTGTTTTTTAAAACCATGCCAATTTGGATTGTTTTGAAAAAATGGCAGTTCTATTTCGATAATCACTTCATGAATTTTGAGTGTAACGGCTGCAATCAATTCGATTAGCTCGGTGTATACTGCATCTTTAGCACAAATTCTCAAAACATAATCCCGTGTTGTTAAATTGCATGTTCGAGGTGGCCTATTAACAGCGATCGCCTATTAATTTCGCGATCGAGAATCATTTTTTTGTTAACATCTCTCACTATGTGTGAACCATGCTCGCGTGCAAGTAAATGTTTATTACCTTACTTGAACCTCTCTTTGCTCCAGGTTTTCTAATAAAGACACCCAATTTATCGGAATGAATTACTGACGTAAATAGTGTTGAATATGGCACTTATTCTGTCCAGATAAAACTGCGAATGCCATTAAGTCTACCAAATTACTGTATAATAATTCAAGCGTAAGTAATGGCTATAAAAAAGCCCCGAAACATGTTCAATATCAAGTAGGGATGCCAATCCCGATCCCGGATTTTTCGGGATTTATAAATCCCAAAAATTAGTATTTGTATAAAAGATCCAGGGAAGTATAATTCTTTTTATCTGCTTTTTTTAGCATACACAAATACAAAACATTTTAACATAAATCATTGCTTTTTAGCATTTTTAATAAGAGAAAATAAAAAAAAAAATCGAATCACTGATTCCACCTTAAATCACAAATTGAAGAGGTCAGAAATATTCCAAAATTATTTACAAATTTAAAGTTTTACAAATGTATGTTGAACAAATAAAGATGAAAGAATAAAAATTAATTTTGGATTACCAAACTCTAACGATCTATTTGAATAGTCTACGGGTTTTGAAATTGGAAATTCCATTTAAAAAAGCTTTAAATGATTTTAAAGCTCAACAGATGACAGATAAAGAATTTGTTTTACTTAAACAAATGGGCGTGTGAGTTCCAAAACTTGTTCGTTCCAAAAAATTAAAAAAATATGTTAACAATGGAAGCTGATAGTTCTTTTGGCACTTTATAAGGATAAATATGCTGATTGTATCAATTCATATCCTTTCTTATGTTTTTTTTTTATATCCTAAAATTGCAGTTCGTAGCAAAACTGTTTCGTTCCAATTCACAAACATTGTCAAAACTGTCTTGTTGCATATTTCATAGCAAAACTCGTTGGTTCCCTGTTTGTGTGGTGAAATTTCGAATATTTTTATGTATAGATTTTTTCTTATATTCAGGCATGTGATGGAAATCGATATCGAAAACGAATCAGTTTTGGAACTACATTTTAATGCATTTATAATCTAATTTTTAAAATTTTCTTTAGTACCCCAATATCTTTATATTTTATGCGATAAAAGTTTTCCAATACAGATATATTACGAAAAAATTGACTTCTAAAACTCATTCGTTTTCGATATCGATTTCCATCACATGCCTGAATACTGTAATTGTTCAGATTAGTACTCGCAATTATTTAGACCATTATTGTGATTTGTTAGAAATACAACAACCATTAAAATGGTCAGATAACTTTGCAATGAAACCATTTTTGAGGCAAAAAAGAAAATCAAAGATATTATACCAAAACCACTTCCCATAAATGTGGCAATTAAATCTAAAAGGAAAAAAGATGTTGAAGCTCTTTTGTCTAAGCACTTTGGAGAGAATTGGAGACAAAACAAAACCTTGGAATTTTATGTTTCGCTTTTGGCAACGACAATGCTGGTCATGACGTGGAAGACAATAACGAGAAGTATACTGAAGCTGAAGTACTTTCTTCGTCTGTTTAAAAATTCATATATTTTATTTTCACTTTTTAACAAGTTACCTTAGTTTTAATAAATTAATAAAACTTTTAAAATATAGTTAAGCTAATTAATTTATTTTACTGGTGGGTTATTGTAAGTTGCAAAACCCGAATCCCGGAATTTGCAAATCCAATGCCGTTTGACATTCCTAGAATCAAGGGATATTTAGCAAGGCTACCTTTAATTTTTGATCTGTTGTTACATTATTCATCTATCAATTAGGAAAAACTGTTTGTTAATGACTCATAGGCTATCTCTTATTGTCAATTGAAGATTGGCGAAAGAATTTCTCAAAAATCTGGCCCTGTATCAATGTGCAGAGAACGTGAATTCCGATTACTCTTTCGTAACTCCATTTAAGGAACTTTATAGCGATATGAACTAGCCAATGTCACTAAAATATATCTTTTCTGCAGTTATTTGGAAATAATATACTTTTTCATTAACTAAATACACCAATACCTCACTATGTGTCAGGGTTACGTTCCAAAAAAAAAAACACGATGCAAAGTGAATTCAGATTTTCTATAGCAAACTATGTAAAGATGGAAGATAGGTTCTAGGGTTACGAAAATACTAAGTCGTCGGCTTTCTTTCACAAACAATTGGTCCAATGTTTGCTGAACAGCTTTTTTTTCAACGTACATAATATAAATTTCCTTGTAGCAGTTGTCTGTATTAATACCACTAGCATTATCGTTGGATAATGCTTTAATTTTTTTTGTCATCAAATAAGCTTATTTGGCTTTTGTCTGAAATACCATTTTAATTAACTTGATTAATTAACAACTTGATTTTCAATCCAAATAGAAAGCAAGGACCCCATTTTGATCATCAAAGCACTTCTTATACGGCCATCATTTTACCATCTAATAATGTGGCAGATTTTGCAAAAATTTAAAAAAAAAATTAAAGACTCGAATCCCAACAACGCAACCTCGAAAATCTAACGACTCACAGTGAAAATTACTACTAATTAAGCAGCGACGTAACTTCGAAAAAAAAAATACGCATAACGAAACGATGCAAAGCGAGGTATTGGTGTATTAATAAAGTAATTCTTCATATTATGAATTCACGATTTGAGATTGTATTTAGGCCAACACCATCATCAGAATATATGTAAATGCTAACCAGAATTAGACTAATTTAGACCAATTTTGTGCCAAATGCCATAATCTTGTCAATGAATTTCTCTTAAATCCAAATGTTGGTCAACATAGACACTGCAATATGCTTACACATAGTTATACATACATTCATTTATAAACTCAATTTTACACATTCAACAATAATAAATAATTAAAGGTTATCAAAGTGTTGTTTTAATGTCACCAATGATGATATGTGTCAAATTTCAAATAACTCAACAAGGCAAAGATACAAAATAAATTATCAAACAAAAGAAAACTGTCAAATTAATTTTGTATTGCTGCCGTTAAAACAATGAGACTTGGGAAATTAAATGGTTAATAAATTACAAAATTTTATTAGATTTAAACAACTTATAAAAACACACCACAACTTTGTTAGAATGAATGAATATTTATGTTAAAAATCTAAACTATATTAAAATTGTACATAAGCAATTTATTAATTTGAAAATACAATTAGTTACGCTACACAGAAAAAAAAAATCATGTTTCTTTTTCAATTAAACATTTAAGTGATTTTAAAATAATTTTTCAATTAAAATTTTAATTGATTCAATTACTTTTTCTGATATTTTCAATTAAATCTCACATTGATACTATCATTTTGTTTACAGGTCCGATTTCAATTAAATTTTTAATTGATTCCACAAATATTTTAATTGAAACTCATTTTTATTTTTTTCTGTGTACCAAATAAAACACATTTTAATTATATAATTATTGTCCAATAAAACATTGACATACATATAACAGACAGAAAACCTGTAAATCGTAATAAATTTTCACTTATAAAAACAAACAATTCATCTAAAATTAATAACACCGCCCCAGCAAGCCATATGAGTCCGAAAAGTGTCTTTTCTGACACCTTTTCCGGAGCGTTCTTGCTGTTTATGAGCCCAAAAACAATCATTATTGCTCCGAAAACCTTCAGAAAAAAGGGTCATTACATTTGAAAATGGTCCGTCAGAGAGAGCTCTTAGATAATGTCAGAAAAGAGTCTTTTATGAGGGTTTTTTTTTGGGCTCTGAAAGAGCTCTTACATCATGTCAGAAAAGAGTCATTGCAATTTTAAATACAAACAATTAAAAGTTCACATTTATTATTATTTTTTTTAATTGTTTTTACTTAAACAAAAAGGGAAAAAATTAAATTAATTGTATTTACAGTAAAAAAAAATTAAATGGAATTCATTTAAATAAAATATATAAACATGGAAAAAAAAATAATTTTTTAAGCAAATTTTTCTTTCGCTCCGAAAATGCTTTTTAGTTGGACTCTTTTCTGACTCCTTTTTTGGAGCGCTCCGAAAATGCTCTTTAGTTGAACTTTTATCTGACTCCTTTTTCGAAGCGCTCCTAGAATGGTATGCTGGGGCCAGTGTTATAAAGTTTGTTTAAATGTTATTTTTATCATCTTCACAACTTTAAATGTCATTTTATGAATTTTTTTTTTTCATTATTTCTTTTAATGGCAAAGAGCAATTTTCCTCAAATATGCTAGCAGCTATTTTCAAATAAAATTTAAATATTTTTTGCTACTGACTAACTGCTGCTTTGCTGTTTACATTTAATTATTATTTTATAATTTATTTAATTATATTTTAAAAATTTTGCTAATTGAAAATATGGTTTCTGTTTTTTTTTTTGTTGCCTTTTATCATGCACGTGTGAAATTTGTGATTTTATGGTTTTTGTATAATTTTGTCAAATGTTTATGAATATTATTATAGTTTTAGTTTTATTTTATTTATAAAGTTAAACCAGTTTTACTTTATTTAAATTTGTTTGAGGTAGTGAATGAACTTTATTGAAATAAATTTATATAGATCTGTATTTAAATAAATACTCGTATATGCAAATAAAGTTGTATATTACTACTCTATGTTTTAAATCTCACTTTCATAAACAAATTTAGTTAATATAAAAAAAGATGATTAAAATAAATTTTTAAAACTTTACTACCCAAAACTACCCATCGTTTTGTTTTAAAAATATGTATGTGCTACAAAAGTTATGTTGATGAAAAATTATAAACAACAAAAGCATTGGAAATACTTTTGAAATACCTTTCATTTGATAGATATATTGTATATTGTTATTATACTTAGTATTGGTTAAATATTTTTCGGCCATTTATGGACCGATTTGGTTGATTTTCAATACCAAAGTTCTATAAAGTATTATGTAATGATATAATTGAATGCTTAATTAGCATATAACTCTGTTATTAATCTAATTAATCGTGTCAAAAAAATTGAGGCGTTTAAGGTAATAATAGACCTAAACACGTCCCCTGCCAAAGCACTGATTACTATTGTGGACTGTTTACCCCTGGGCATTTTACTGCAAATCGCAGCTTACACTGCATTGTAGTAGTACACGAAAACCTTGTATTATTCTGTGTTTACCTGTAAACAACCGATAGGTCGAAATGGATCAATGACATACACACTACAGAGAACTCTATACAAATGTTTACAGGCAGCTTAAAATCACGGGGTAGAATATCTGGCATTTACTCCGGCTGAAATTGATTAAGACTGTCCCGTAGACATCCGGAGCACTGTAGTATAATTCAGGTCGAAATAATTACAGCCATGAAACATGTTCAGTATCAACGCCAAGGATATTCTTAACTCTTTTGAACTTTAAAGAATTTATATAATACATGAAGAATAACCGAGTGTCTCTTGAGCATATAATGCGACATTCATCCGCGTTAAAGACATTAAAGGGTATTGGAAAAACAAATTCGTTTTATAAACCCTTTTACAATACATTTATTAATATGCTTTACATAGCTACATAACGACCCCCGATTCCGCCATGCATCCCCAGACCATTACGGAGCCTACAAGGATAAAGGTTGATTTAGGTATTTTTTTTTTAGCGAAATTTGATTTGATTTGAATGACGCAGTAAAGCTTTTAGCGATAGGTGCGTTATCAAAACCGTAAAGTTTGGTCGGTAATCTTGTCTTAATCGAATCCACAATGAAAAAAGAAGATTACCTCAAGATTCTTAGGCAAGGATGACCTAAAGGTGGCTTTGCAGGATGAGTGAAATAAAATTTCGCCTGATTTCACAAAAAAACTTGTTGACTCAATGCCTCGAAGATTAGGAGCCGTATTAAAATCAAAAGGACGGCAAACAAAATATTAAGAATAAAGTCCAGTGTATAATGAAGATTACTGTTTACTTTGATTTGACGCGTAAAAATCGGGATCTTTTTATAAAAACTGAAATATTTTTTTAGTGCCTCTATTTTAGTTTCTTATTTTAATAAATTTAATTTGTCTTTAATTACAATGCATTTCGCAATATTGTTTTTATACCCTACACCACCATAGTGGGGAGGGTATATAGGATTTGTGCTGATGTTTGTAACGCCTAGAAATATTGGTCCAACACACACCTTAAAGTATACCGATCGTATCAGAATCACTTTCTGAGTCGATTTAACAATGTCCGTCCGTCCGTCTGGCTGGTTGTCCATGTAAAGCTTGTGCGCAATTTTGAAGATATTTCGATAAAATTTGGTACGTGATATTTTTTCGGCCCAAGGACGGATGGGATTGAAACTGGTGGAAATCAGTCCATTATTTCACTTGGCCCCCATACAAATGTCCTCCCGAAATAGGAGTTTAACGATCATAAAAGTTTGAATTATGAAAGTATGCAAACAAATTTCACCACAAATGAGTAATAACTGAAGCTAAAACACATTTGCAAATGTTGCTAAGATCGGTCCATAATTAGTCGTAGCTCCCATATAAGGCCCACTTCCGAAAATCACTTTAAAGAGCATAACTCACTCAAAAATATTGGTATCCAAATAATATTTAATACAAATATATTTCATATGTATGCAAATAATACGGTACAATTTTATTGTGATCGGTCCATAATTAGTCGTAGCTCCCATATATGGCCCACTTCCGAAAATCTTTTTAACGGTCATAAATTTCTTAAAATGTTGGTAATCAAATGAAATTCGACACAAATAAGTTTCTCATATACTGACACCTAATTTTAAAATGGTCGGTCCATAATTGGTCGAAACTCCTATATAAGACCCTCTACGTAATTCACTTTAACCTCCATAAATCTTTTAAAACTATTTATATCGAGATAAAGTTTAACACATATAATATTTATATTCACAGAAATCATGGAACTAAATTTTTGGATGATTGGTCCATAATAAGTAATATCTCCCATATAACGCCCATTTCTGAAAAACTTTTTATACATATGCTAGGTGTAGGGTATAATATAGTCGGGTTTGACAGACTATACTCTTTTACTTGTTTACATATCAATTTTTTTTATATATGTATAATAAAAGTTTGTTTTAAATAATTTGCGGTGTTTACTTTCATTTGGCGCTCACAATACATATTTAGGGTATTCAAATTAAATTAAAATAGTCGGGCTTGACCGACTATTTTTTCTTACTTTTTTTAATTATAAAATTATGAAACATTTTCAAAAGAAACTATAAATTAAGACTAAAGTATTTATTCGTTTTATTCGATTATTCTTCATAAAATTAATTGAATTATTCCTTATTCGAAAATTGTCATTTTGAAATTCTTCGAATAATTATTCGTAAGAAATTGTTTGATTATTTGAACGATTATTTTTCGAATGGATACCCTAATATTAACTCTTCAATTGTTTAATTCATATTTTTTTAATATTTAATTTTGCTGACTTTTTAGTTTTAATTTTAACACAGTACTAAATAAAAATTACAAAATACCTAATTAAAATAAGTATTTTCGAAAAATTTGCCCTTAAAATCATTATTAAACACGAAATAGGAAGTATTTATTAAGCACAGCCTAATTGGCTCAGTGGTTTAAAACCGACATGTTTATTAAAAAAAATCACATTTAGCTAAACAAAAATATACAATTTGACTAACTTGAAAATATTACGAGGTCAGTAAACATGAGAGTACATTTAAATTTAAGTAAATACTTTTCATTTGCATGGTTTTCTTAGCAAAAATCTGTTAAAGTTTAAGTTTTCATTCATAGTTGTTTGGTAGGAAACATTTGAAAAATGTTTTAAATTTGAAGCCATCAAACAAACGAGCAACATAAAAAAGCCAAATAAACAACAACTGTTCATGTAAAAACTACATACATATTTGCTGATGATGGTTAACTGCTGGTTTGAGCATTATCATCATTTTCGTCTTAAATTTTTCACCAACAATATGAAACTTTATTGTCATTTACAGAGAATTGTAGTTTCAGCAAAAAAAATAAAAAAGGAAAAACAATGTGTAAATAAGAAAATGTTAAATGTCTGCCTGCAATACAAACGAAGACAAACAATTTGATTCCATTATAATAACGTGAAATATCAATACAAGGGCTGTTCATAGAAGTTAGCAACTGAAAACAACAGTTCAAAAACAATTTCTGTGTGATTAAAAAAAAAAAGTTTATGTTGCGATTTAAATTTGCTTTTTACCAAGAATACCCTTAATAGACAATTGTTTTTCTTTCATTCAACGTTTTAACTTTGTTAAAGCTTTAACAAACGAGGTACTTATTGTATTTGAGTTTTTATTTTAAATAAAGGTTAATTATAACAATCACATCAAAGAACACACTACATACATACATATGTATATACATACACTTTGTTTTCTGCAAATAAATCCCACCATTTGGTAGTTCAAATGCAGACAAATTAAACTTACATTTATACATACATACTCGTATACTCGTATCTATAATCAAGTATTTGTGTAAGTAGATTGTAATTAAATACATTCGTGTTGTTGTGTGTATGTATAAGTACTTGAAATTACTTAGCAATTATGTATAAGTATGTGAATTTAATTACCCATATCGTCTTACACTTCCTTATTCCCTTACGAAATAATTCAGTTATTTATTTATTATCTAATAAACAAAACTATTACTAAATCACTAATGGCCGAATTCACAGTCTTTAGTTAGCTAATGACAACGGCTTAACTAATGATTCTTTATTCGCAATGCTTAGTTTGCCATAAGAATAACAAGTAATAGTTAAACAATAGTTAGTATTTTAGTTTACCAATGGTTAACTAATGACCGAGAATTCGGCCATAAATCATTAATTATGGCATAGAAAATGTAAAAAAAAACTGCAGTAATAGCAAAATCCGTATTCTGACACACTAATGCAAGAAATGTGCTGCATGAGTGTTGGAATTTTGGTTTAAAGTTTATTTTATATTCGCTCTACAGACTAAAATTTTAGTTATTTAAAAGGGAGGAGATATATTGGCAGCGATACTACAGACTCAATTGGCATCTCTGATGATAGCCGTGGTGCATCATGACATTGCTTAAAAGGTGCTCTTTTTTCACTCTGCTCTAAAGGGGATGAAGACTACGGTATGCGGCAATTAATTTTAATTTTATTTTTACAAGACTTGATCTATCGGGGCTGCATATAAGTAAGATGGAATCGTTTATTTAATCCAGCATCGGGTTGGCGTAGGATTGAACAGCACACAAGTAGGAATAGGCAATTATAGTGCAACCGTAACATTATATTTTTAAGATATAAAATAGTTACCAATTTTTGCAAAATAACACCCCACTTAAATAAATATTTTTTGTGCGAAAATTTCTAATCTCCAAAATGAGTAAGTAAGTGACCAGGAAATGAAGCACCGTTGTTAAAACCCCGTCGTTCACACCAATATCATCCAACATTGGAAGAAATAACTTTTCATCATGTTGGGATATCGGGAATCTTCTGAAATGTCTGGGTAGCAAACTATATCCATAATCGTCATCATTTTGTGCCCATTAGTTTTTGTCCTTGGGCATGTTGGATATATGATCTTCCCAGATTTTGTCGGTATTGCTATCCAGAGCTAGAATATAGCGAAACCGGTGCCAGGAGCTTCATCTAGTCGACGAGATGAGTTATGAGCCCGTTCCCTAACTGATAACTTTTGACAGAAGATAGAAAGCATGCTCGTATAGTTGGTTAAATGAATGATGTTTGTGCTGGTGACAACAAAATTATATTGAAAAGTAAAGTGACAATTAGAAGGTATTGGAAGGACCTGTTATTTTCGGTCTCTGGTTTAAAGTTTCACATGATTTTGTAATACTTAAAAGCATGCCTGTATGTATTTCGAAATTTGATATTACGTTTCTAAACATTTACTTAATATGTAATCGTAAGTAAAAAAACTTATGTAAACGTTTCAATTTTAAATTTATATTACTGTGTTGCAAGTAATAGTTTATAATTGTTTTTTACCTCACAATATATTTTTAGAATTTCACTGTGCTTACACAGCAATATTTTAATAAATTATTGCCAACAAAAATATGATTTTCTGCGTTTAGTTTTTAAACTGAACATTTATTTACTTACGAGTATATTTGTTCATCATAAAATCTTTTAAATAATGCAAAGTAACACTTTGTCAGTCAGTCATTCATATTTATTCATACAATTTGCTCAAGTCAATCGTATATCATTGCAATAATTATGGTGTTTTGGTTTTGGTGTTTTTTTCCTTAAAAAAAAAAAAAATAGTGTTAATAATTATGCGATTTAATAATTGAAAATTTAAAAGTATCATATTGTTTGTTAAAGGTATCTATATATATGTATATATATGTAATTCTATATTCCTATGTTATCAAAAAATAAATTTCTATGGCTTTTCACTGCTCAAAAGTTGTTACAAAACATTTAGGCATTCTTGAAGCTAGACGACATAAAATCCGGTCGCATAAGTGTTTTAATATTTAAGTAATAAAAAAAATGTTGTTAAATACTTTTGAACACAAAATGATACTCATTAATAGGGTGTTTTTTTAGATGTATAGAAGTTTAAGTTGGTTATTTTATCAGCTGTCAAGTGATTTATGTTTGAAGTCGCTAGTCTACGCCGACAAGCCCAAAACGATTGACCACTTGAAGGACAACATTCGCCCTGTTATTGCCGATATAGAACCACAAATTTTGTTAAAAGTCAACGAAAATTGGACCTCTAGATTAGACTACATCTGAGCTAGTCATATGCCAGAAGTCATAATTAAATTATAATGCCAAAAGGTTATCTTTCGAATAAAGTAAATTTCATCTAAAAAAAAAACACAGAACTATGATTTTCATAATAAATTTGCACAATTCGAAAGAGTTGTTCAGGCGTCCAAACCAAACTAAACATAAATCAATTGACAGCTGACAAAATGGCCGCAAATTAAAAAAGTGTTGCTAACTTAAATTTCCATACATCCAAAAGAAAAACATCCTTTATTTATATTTATGAAAAGCTGAGAGAAAAACTAAAGTTAGCAGTCAAACTTTATTTTCAATAACCGATTAATCGTTCAAATCCGCTGTCTCACATTAACAAAACTATTATTTTACAACCACATTAATAATTTTAACAGAAGTTGAATAGTTAATGGCAACATCACTCAGTAGTGCAATTGTTTGTGGGGAATTATAAAATGATGCATGTGTAATTTACAAAACTATTAAAACACACACTAGAGAAACACTTGTGTTAAAAAAGAACTGACTGAAAAACTTAACAATTGCATAAAATTTATATATTTATTACATTGTTGTTGTTTTTTTTCTTGCAAGTTTTACTTTAACTGCATAAATGCTTTTAAAGATGAGAGATGCTGATATTCACGATTTTTGCTAAATGATAATCAATACACAGTCAATTTTATTTTGCATATAATTAAATATTTGCAGTAATTGAAGTGAAATATATGGTGTGTCAGTTGAAGTGTGACATACTTAACTCGCTATAAATATCGTATTTATTTGTCAGATTTGAACAATGTTGGCTACCGTTATCAGCTAAAATGCTTTCTACCTCGACTAAGTTCTATAAATAATTTTAAATTATAAAAATATCAATTTTTGATTTCAAACAGAATAGACAAATCTAATCAAAAGAGCAATTTTTTATATCGAGATTCCTTTTTTCAAACAGTTTTAAGGCTTTTGGTTTTTATAGTTTTGACTAATTTTTCTGCGAGAGGATGACAAATAAATTCTCAATTGAAAGGGATTTTAGTTCTAAAAATTATACTATCATTTAGAAATATCTACGCTTTAATAGAATGAATAAATTTACAGGCAGCATTTTGTTACAAAACGAGCGTGGCTTTTTCCAGAAAAAGAGGTTTCATTGTTCCACATGCATACAAGCAATTTGAAATTGTGTTACTCTTTCTTTTGATAATATGCTTTCTGGAGTATTTAGTTTCTAATTTCACTACCATGAACAAATCCAACAGAGACCAGATTTGTACATATTAAGAACCACATTAGGGGTTAGATTGTAAACAACTATAATGCTTTGCAATTTGGGTATTAAAAGATCTTGATGATATGTAACTTCTCTTCTGATTATTTTAAAACTCGTATATCCCAGCATTTCTATGGCTTTGGTATTTAAAGCAATTTAATTAACTGAAATATGATTTTACCATCAGGAAATACTCACCATTCGTTAGAGATTGTGATTTTGGAGAACTTACTCCACAGCATCTTAAATGGTTGCGTTTAAAGCGTCAATTGTGTTGCCATTTTTTGTTGGACTTGACTGATCAAAATACCTTAAAAAAAAGAAATCAATGGAATTAGTGTCTAGGAAATTTAAATGGCATTTTTTGACTGAAATTAAAAGATAGATTTTATTTTAATTTTCTCATCCTGAGACGTGGAAGCGTATAATTAATTATTCTTTTTTTTTATTGCTTGGACCAGTGGACAACCTTTAGTCATGCAATGCATTGTGTTGGAACTAGGAAAATAGGTTATGGGAGAGAGGATAGAGGGAGTAGTGGTTGTGAACATTTGACTTGAATTTTTCTATATTGAAAGTGGCAGGGAATACTTCTGGTAGTTTATTCCACATACGGACAGTACGGCTAAAGAACGAATTTTCCCTGTAGTGTGTTGTGCGATCAATTGTCCAAGCGATCACAAATGGCTGAGACCTGACTGAAGAACGTGTATTACGTAAAAAACTACGTGTTTCAGGAACAAGTTCCCTGATTTCAGCAGTACACATTCCATTATAGTATCGATAGAACAGTGAAACACAACCCACATTGCGACGATGCTCCAATGAATCAATAGAGTTGGATACCCTACTGTCACCGATAAGCATCTTCGCCCTCTCCTGTACGCGGTCGAGTAATTTCAAAATAGACTTCGAAGCACCGGCCCATATATGAGAGTTGTATTCCATTTTCGGTCAGATGGAGATCAGATAGAGTGAATTATTTTCTACACCGTTTTAAAAAACCAAGGCACTTGAGCGCTTCTTTTGGCACTTGAAAAATGTGTTTGGTCCAGCGGACACCACACTGGATTCTCATGCCTAGAACGTCAAGAGCGTTTGATTCCTTAATATTTACACCGCCCATAAAAACAGCTGAAGCAACATGATCTGCTGTGCGTTTGTGCGTTAATATACAACACTGAGTCTTACGTGCATTAAAATCGACTCTATTGGCACAACCCCATTCCGAGATTGTCTTAATATCTTGTCTCAGCGTATCATTCATGTTTTGTCTCATTTCCCCAATCCCCAAAGGGTTTGGTCTATGGTTAAATGAGTATGAATGGCAAATGCTGCTATCATCTGCAAAAGAATAGATAGGCTTGGAAGAAATAAAGTAGGAAAAAACACGGAGCCTTACCGATATCCGTTTGTCTGTTGAAACCCCTAATATCTTTCTGAAGTCTCTCAAAAACATACAAACGAATGATGCATCAATACACAGACATAGATCGGCTAAAATAAATCGAATTATATAACTGAAAAATGGCGATTTTGTTCATTGAAAAACAGTTTTACACCAAAACAATTTATTTTCTTCCATACTGTTTTTACTTTGTCCTTTTTAACGGCAATATTTAATTTTTTATTTGCACATATAAAACCGGAAATACATGTGATTAGGCGCATAGTATTTCGGCAATTGCTACAGCCTGTATTTATATGTTTAATTATACTGAATAAATATACATAATTAAAAACTACGGGGAACTTACAACAGCGAGTAGTTTTTATTATTTATTTTATTTAAATATTATTCTGTGGAAAATGAGAAATTTTTAGTTCTAAGAAATGTTATTGAAATGGCAAAAGGTTTTACGTTATTAATAAAATTAAAAATGCTACAATCAGAGCTTCGGATTAAACAATTCAATGTGAGCTTTATTCGCTAAAATCTTAATACAGAATGACTATCAATAATTAAATATTATTCATTAATTCATAATAAAATTCATTAAACATTTAAATGGATCAATTTTTGTTATTTCAAATCTAAAGCAAATTGAATGAAAATATTTTTGTTCAGTAAATTTAGTTTTTTTTTTTGAATTAAAAGAAATTGTCTAAAGACTATTTGTAAATGCTTTAGGCAAATACTTGCCGGGAAAGACGTAACCACTAAAGGAAATATTTTTGAACTCGTATATTTATTGAAAAAAATTGTTTTATTTAATGCTGTTTGATCTTGCAAAACTCTTGTAAGAGTAAACAACGTCAAACAAATTTGTGCTAAAACAAGTGGTTACGCTCTTTTCAGTAAATATTTGCCATGCCCGATCATACCTTAAGGAATAAATTTAATTAACAATGAATTTTCAAATGAATGATTTCATTATGTTAGAAGTACTATGAAATAATTCGTAACGTATAATAGAATGGTTAAGAGACAAAATTTATTTGATTATTAAAATGTAATTAAGAATTTTAAAAGTGGATAAATATTATTAAAGAAATTCTAACTTACTTACTTTTGTAAAGCCGGTTTCTTTTACTGGTATCTAAAATGAAAGCCAAGTTTAGCGACTTATCTTGTTATCCAGGAGTAAAACCCTATCTTAACTGTACAAGGTGATCTTAGACAACGCCAATACGACTTAGATAATGTTTGCCAGACCCCGATAGGATGATGTAGAACGAAATTTCTCATATAGGGTTGCTTCATTATATTTATTCAGTATAATCTCACTTCAAATTTTGTCTGTCACTGTGAACTAAGCTAACTATTTCTAGAATTAAATTCAAGAATATTCCAACTTCAATAAATATAGAAATATTTTCAATTTAAAATTTGAAATTGTCAAATTAAATATTGGAATTTTTGTTTTCAAGTAAAGTGAATTATTTAATAAAAATTATTTGCAAATTTAATTTACTACATTAAATTAATAATTTTATATTTTATGCCAAAACATCTTCATGGCTTGTCTTTAATTTTTAACAGGTTTCTTTTGTTACTTGATACAATTCGATTTAGATAATCTAGACGGATTTGCCTAAATTTGCTTTAAACAAATTTGCTTTAAAAAATCAAAATGTCTTAATAGAACTTCTAACAATGATATGACTAAAAAGACATTTGCATTTTAAAGAGGAAATTTGTTCAATATTAAGGCCATTTGCGTGTAGTTATTAAATGAATAATATGTAAATTAAATGAATTAATTAAATTTATAATGCAAACATAAGAAATCACAATAGTCAAGTATTGTTTATTGTACATATAAAAAAAAAACATTTAAAATAAATTAATTAAAATAAACTTGCGAATTAATAAAAATTCGAATTTATAGAAAAAACGGTCCATTGTTAAGTTTGCTGGCTTTTGCTCTAGTTAGTGGTTTTTAACGTAGTTTTTTTTTTTTTTCAAAGTAATATTGACATTTGTCAAAAAGTGTGGCAATTTTTAAAAGTGTGGTTTTACTCGTAAAAATGTAAGTACAACTCTGTACATCTTTCAAACGTATTACATATTACATGCGATTTAGTTTTCGTAACGGAAATTGCGCTCTAAACTCTTTTCGATTCGAATCGAATTAAACAATAACCACCCCCTTGGAATTTTTACGTCTGCTAAGATTTTTTCGTATGTAACGATTGGGTTTATAGAACTGAAACAAGATTTGCATAAATTTTATTTTTTGATGTATTGTTATCATTTAAAAATTGTTGAACTTTTAATGAATAAGTTCATTTTAACATCTTTTCCAAATACCAAATAGAACCTAAATGGTTCTACTAAGAATTTTAAAATGTTGTTTGCTTAGAAAGTTTAACATACCGGTTGGATTTGTTGGTGCTATGTTTTTTAGAAAAAATCTAAATAACCAACAAAAGATAATAATCTTTTGAAAACAATAGAGAGAGCATAGACCGGTTATTTGGTTTTTAATATTTGACGGGTTTATAGAAATACATAGATTGTTAAATAATGTTTAGGTTTTGTTTTTAAATTTTCTTTTAGGGATTATATAACACCTCGTAACTTAGAGCATTCCAGTTTAAATCACACTAAAATTGACTGAAACTAATAAAATATTGATGGTGCCATAAATTGAAACGAATAAATAAAATTTAAAAAAATTTTAAAACCAATAAATGTTTACAATTTTGATCTGATAGTTAATCTTGTTTCATAGAATTATAAAAATAGAAACAATTCGTAAGTTCCAATTTACATCAAGCACTTCTTTCAACAAAGCTGATTAGCTTTTAGAGATCGGGGTGAGAGGAAGATAACACGAATGAACATTTGATTGTACTAGCAATTCGTGTTACTCTCTCATTCATATTACATATGTGTATTCAAATGTATGTATATTTTAAGAATCAGACTTATCAACTTGGTGCGTTTCGCACCATTTTTGGTGCTTTTTTTTAATTTTGGTGCGTTTTTTTTTAATTTTTCCCAAAATGTAATGAAATTTTTATTTTTATTAATTTTTAACTGCAGTTTTTTAATAATTCATTATCACGAAATCTATACGATGAACAAGGATCCCGATTGTATGATAAATGAATACATACTATCAAATTCGTCATATAAAGGTTATTGCTAAAGGTGAATAGGGTTAAAATCTTTGTTCGAAAATAAAATTAACATTTTGAACATGGAAATAAAAATTCTTGTGTAGCCTGATGGTTTGGTGCACTGCATTGAAGACGAACAACCATGGTCAGAGTCCCAGTGGAGCCCTAACAAATTTCATTGAAAAAAAATTTAAATATAAATACTAAAATAGAAAACAAAACTAATTAAAAAAAAGTACCAGATATGTACTGAAATTAGCCCTTTTTAACCAATTAATACTTCAGTTCCGAATAGCATATTGGCAGTTAAATTTTGAGTGTTTTTTTTATAAAAAGCTTTTACTGTTACTTTTACTATTAATCATTCATCTCTTTTTAAAAAGTTTTGTATGGAATTTATGAAATTAAAAAAATCAATATACATTTTAAATATAAAATAAATTCTAAACTTGGTGGGTTTTATTTTATAATGGCGCGTTTTTTCCATTTTGGTGCGTTTTGAAATTTCAAAGTTTACAACGGTGATAAGGATCGTGCTGTGTGAACACCGTGGAAATTGCAAGAGAAAAATTGTATTAATCTTTTTAATAAAAATTTTTGTATGTATATTGGGACTAAGCGTGAAACACATGTAAACTACTTTTTTTATTAATAATTAACATCAATTATAGCAAACAATAATGCATTATTGTGAATTGCATATACATACAAAACAACTAAACATTTATTGTCAAAAACATTAATTAATTACATTAGCGCAATTCACAATCTTGTGCAAATGGTATTGCATCATTGCATTTGCAAAATGCTTAGCATATTTTTGCTCTTGCTGTGTACTTTGTTAGTGTAGAGCAAAAATATGTTAAACCTTTTTTCAAATACAATGATGCAATACCATTTGCACAAGATTGTGAATTGCGCTATTATAAGCATTCTTATTAAGCAATTCATTTCCGTTTGGCAAAACGTGCTCTAAAAATATACACATTAAATTTTAGAAAAAAAGCAAAAAAATTAAATAAATCGGAAAAATCTTTTTTTAATGTAATATAATTTTTTCACAGTAGACTGGCTGTCGTTAAGACTTTTTTGCGCCATTAAAATTAATTGTCCCACATTTTTTTTTTTATAAATTTTATTTATAAAAAAACTAATTTCAAGTTCACTGAACTGTTTACGCACTTCCTACAAAAACGATTTAATTCCATTGTTGAAACAAATGATGACAGTTACAAAAAAAAAAAAACAGTTGTATTAATAATTTATGCAAATGCAGAAACACTGCTAAAATTAATGCAAACTTTTATTGTTACAATATAAAACTAAATTTTCACAAACCTACGCATTCATTTCACAGTAATTATTTTGCAATTGTTATTTTAAATGAAAATTTACATAAAAAACTTTAAAGTTCTGTTTTATGTTTTTTAGTAGGCCACACTACGTATATTTATTTAATAGAATAGAGCAACATTTAAATTTAGTTCTTTTTACACAGTCCCTCCCACCAAGGGATTGCTGTATGAATCTAGGAAATTTACATGGCAACAATTTGATATAAAACGGTAATCGCTATTATTGTTTTTTTTTTTTTTTGTGTAAAAACGGGGGATTAATGATAGAGGTTTTTGAACTAAATTTAATCGGTTTATGAAACAAATAAAATTGTTATAAATTTATTTATTTAAATTTACCAAAGAACAGTATTTTTTATTGCATGAACGTCAGTGGTAATAAACATTTCTAACAATAATTTTTTTTTAATAAAAAGTCTTTAAATTCTTTCTTTTTTTTCAAAAATTCACATCAGATTGATTGCAATAGTAGTTATGTAAATAGAATCCCTGAAGGATTTTATAAAAGTTGATCTAAATTTCATGATTATAGAGGATCAGTAACAGTCACCGCTTGATCTTAGCCAGACTTTCGAATGCATTTGTTCAGTTAAATATAGTACCCTCTATAGTCCCCAATGGAGGGACTTTTGTCAATTAACAAATCTTCCATGGAAAAATCTATTTTATAGATTATTATGATCAAGAAATCAGCATCCACTTGTTAATATTCAGTAGTTACGCTTCAGTTCTTGTGTAAATTTATCTTTAAAAAGTAAATGCTGTAGACAGTTTCTTGCCAATGAGTTCGGCAAAGATACAATTCTCCAATACATTTTGGTGTCCCGATATCAAGACAGTTGCAAGACAGCGGGGTTGCAATTTCATATGCACCTGTCAGCATATTAAATGTACTTTCAATAGTTTGCAGTGTTCTTCAAAAAATATTATTCTGAAAATCCCAATTTGTTCTTTTTCTGTTTCTAATCAGGGACTTTTATCTTGAAATTTATAAAGTAAAGAAAGAGTTCTAGCTATGTTTAGAGCGTTAGTTTAATGGTATTAAGATTGATAGCTGCATTTTTAGTTACGTATATTGCAAATGAAAACAAACACGCAATACCTACCTACACGTAGAGAAAAGATAAAACCGCAAACATTTAGATATTTGTACAAGTTTTTTTTTTTAACAATATTTCTAATTATAGTTTATTTAAGCTTTTTTTTATTAATATTCCAATTAGTGTTCAAGCTTAAGGTCTTTTTTGAACTTTAAAATTAAAACTTTTTCCTTAATATGCTACACAACAAAGCAGCGACATATTGATAATAAAGATTTTATTTAAAAAAAGACTTTCAGCTTTAACAATTATTGTAATATTTTCTAACAATACTATGGTCGATGACTGATGCATATGATTGTTACAGTCATATATATGATTACAGTAATTATATATATGTTAATGACAATCATGTTCCTGTTGAATCATTTCTCTCTACTGAATTATTACACTCCTGTCTCGTAACTTTAACATATTTAAATAATATAACTTTAATATTTTTAAAAACTTGTAAAAGTGTGAAATTTTTGCAGTGATCATGTTTTTTCATTGGTTGTATTAATATATTTGACTCGTGTTTCTCAATATTTTACTAGCATTAGCTAAGCATTTCATTGAACAATTTAGTGGTGTTTAAATTTCTAAGAAAAACATAAAACTTCTAGTTTGAGTTAATGACTTTAGGTTTGTTTGTTTAATTTTTGTGGCCACACCATTAAACGGTTTATTTTGAAGCATCTTGAGGTAACTTGAAAACATTAAAATTTTATCTGATTTCGAATTTGCAACGCTTTCAAAGAATCAAGCTAAAAAGACAAGTTTAAAATACGAGTTCAATAAGAATCTAATATTTCAAAATATGTATTTAATTAAATGCTAAATTGAATCAGTACTAAAAATTTTAACCGGATTACAAGTTTAGAAATCGCATTAAATTATCTAATACCTGCAGGCATGTTATTTTCGATTACCTAAACTGGTATAAATAATTAAAATAAAAATAATTTATTGTAATGTTTGTATATAAATAGTCTTTAAAATAAATTTATTTTACTTTAAGGATTTGTTTTTAATTCTCTAATTGATATCTATTGTTTTTTTTTTGTGCCGCTAAGCTGTTAATGTCTATTAATGGGAATTTATTGTTTTTATTGTAGACATACAAGAGCCGCTTGGGAATAAATAATTAATTAATTTAGAAAAATATTTTAAAACTTAAATTTACTATTACATATTTTAATATTTATTTCTGTTTTCCCAACTAATTTCAGTAAACTATCTGCCATCTTGAAAAAATATAAAAATATTAACAAAAAATGCTGCAACTGCGACGAAGGAAAACTGTTTCCCTGCCACTACTCACATTATTTTTCCTACTATGCACCATTAAATCCATCAACACAGAAGTATATACCGCTTTGGCGGAGATGGAAGAGCTATTAGAGACTGAATCCGTATTAATTAGTAATTTAGAGGGTTTTATTAAAGTAGAACAACAAAAGTTGGATTATTTAAAAACGTAAGTAAACTATAATTTGTTTTCCTTTCAAACTTCTAATTAAACTTGTTTGCAAAAAAAATTCATAAATAATTTAAAAACTAACTAAAATTTACTAATGAAATCATTTGTCATTTGCCTGGCAATTGCATAACATATAAATAATGAATTATGCAAATATCCGTACCACCAGTTTATGATGATGTATCGGTCTATCGTTGTTATGTATGTTATCACAAAGGCATTAACAGAACAATAAAAATTATATTTATGTCTACTGCTATTAATGTCATGTTTAAGAAAATATACGAATAATAATTATACTGGTTTAAAATAGTGGTTTCTTTTCAAATTAGATGTTGATTTCTTATTAACATTAGTTTTTATCGCAATTAAAGTTAAAACAACAAAACATTTTAATAAAAATAACTGGATGTTAATGTTTTAATAAAAAACAATATTTCTACAGGAAAAGTTTTTTAATATTAAAGTACAGATTTTTTGCATCCTTATAAAGAGAGTGCCCCAAATTCACGCAATACATTAGAGCCCCGATTTGCGTCTACCTATTTGCGACGTTTCGATTTGTGTCGCCTTTTTAAATGTGGTTTAATCCGATTTGCGTCGCTATATATCTACCATAATTCCATAATTACATGTGAATATTTTACGCAAGTAGGCGTGTAAAAAGCGGAATTCTCATTTTATTCTTACTTACCATAAGAAATTAATTTTGGATATGCTTTTATGTATGTATGTACATATGTAAATAGATTTTTTTTCTCCTTAAGCCTAGTACTCTGTTGAAATTTGGCAAAAATGTTGAGCAACATTAATTATTTCATACGGAAAATTTGACGTATAGCCAATGTTGCCTATCACGCGAATTTACATAATTTGACGTTTTTTTTAATTGAAAGTACGTCACATTGTTTTACTTATGTAAACAAAACAAAACATAAATCGAAAATAAATAAAAGTTAAAATATTAAAAAATCTGTGTTGAATCGAAATCTTTAAATAAAAATGATGATGAATAGGATGCGTTTAAGTAAAGCATGCATAATTTTCTCCGGCTCTGGTTCGTCGGCTAACGGGTGGGGTAAATATACTTAACGCGAGTTGTAATAAAGACCACATAGAAATATAATTTAATTGCATGCAAATAGGGGGGTAAATAACTTATTTCGATGAAAGAGCTAAGGGTAAAAAAAATGAATAAAATTTTACTAATTGAAAATATCTGAAATTACGACTTCATTACATCTAATGTAGTTGTTGCAAATAAGGTGTTAAACTTGCAATAAGAGCCCTCCCAACCATGATCATCACTAATGCATAATCCAATGTTATTCATTGCTGGATGATCCCTACTATAATCCATTGCTACTCAACTCTACTTTGCTGTTAGAATTAAAACGTTTAAATTTATAGATTCATGATTTCAGTTTTTTTATTTTAGAATAATTAACAAATATACTTGTATATAAGAATAGTATAAGCATAATTTTTAAATTCAAAATAATTTTCATGCAAAAACATTTTTCCTATAGTAAATATATAACACTAATTTTAATAAGAAAATAAAAAAAATTTTGTAACAATTTGAATAATAAAAAAATTAAAGACAGAATTGGTCTAAGCACCTTGTATTAAATTTTTTTGTTTTTTTTTTTTTTTTTTTTTTAAGGTTCACGAATATGCAAATAAAACAAAATTCAAATTAGGGTAGGTCAGTTTAGAATAATATAAAAAGAACGGAAATGTGAAAAATCAGTAGACTATCAGAGTTGTAGACCAAAAAGTAACAAAGGGGTAATACCTAGTGTGATTAATTAGAGTTAAAGATATTGTAGAATTACAAAAAAACCTTGAATTTACCTTAACATTCTAAGTGTTGAAGTATCACTTGTTTTTTCTCTGTTTTTCATACAATCACTAATAACCATAACAAATTTTCTCTTTTGCTGTTGGTAGATCTTTCTTGAAATTAAGTTTTCTACTGATTTTCTTATTACTATATATTGATTAAATCTTTTAATTTTTTTGTTGCTTTTCGTATACAATTTTTATTTAATTTATTCTATTTTTCTTTAATTTGTTTTAATTTCTTTCGCTTTTACTTTCTATATCTCATCTTTTCCTCAAATTTTTAAATCTATCACACCGCTTTAATTTTATAATTTTTAAATATATGTATACATTTTTCACTACAATTTATAATTTTTTCTTTACTTCATCTTTTTATTAGTTTAGCATTATTTAGATTTTTATTCTTTATCAAACAATTAACAATTTTTTTTCTTTCTCCAATTATTGGTTTCACTTATAAAGTAGAACAAAAACTAACTGTCAAAAATATAATAAAAAGATTTTCAACTTACTTTTGTCACAGTTTAGTCCATCGATGAATGGCCATTCAGCTTTATGTGATGAAGGGAGACAAATTATAAAATGTATTCTGATGTGATTGATGATAGATTTTTTTTTCTTCTTCCTTATTTTACATATACTGCCAGCAACATGTTTTAAAAGACTTTAGCAACATTTCTTATATGATAACCCTCTGCAACTTTTTTGGTCATTCTAATTTTTTTTTTAAAAAAAAAAGGTAATATTGGGAAAATATTTAAATCAATTTCACCGTGGAGTTCTATTAAAAATGACAATAAGATATTTTATACTGTAAAAGTATACAGATATTGAATATGAAGAATACGTTTACTGGTTTATTGATCTTGAGGACGATATTAGTTTCTTCTTATTAATCCTTTTTATTGATCTGGAACCGTTTATTGTATTTGGTCTCGATTACAGGTTTAAACACATTTATGGCAATATTAATCCTCAGGAAAAATATCACCTAATTCCTTGAGAAAAATGTGGTTCGAATACTAAATCGCTGTGTATAAGTTACTTTCTGCCAATTTTAGGTGTTGTGATGAGGCAATTTTTGGGAAGATGAAAAGTATGTAATGGGTGCCAAATATATATAAAAACATGAATTTTGTTTTTTTCTTAGAAAAAGTCTCGATGAGAAATTAATTAAATTTGAAATCTTACCCAAGTAGATGTGGCACCAAACTTGTTTATTCGAATAATTTTAGGCTTATTGATGTTTGTCAATAAACTAGGTGAATAAATTTATAAAAAAGTTTACTTTTTAATTAAAAAAAAAATTGTTTTTTTTTTTTTTTTTTTGTTTTTGTGAAATTATGTAACTTTTCAATTATATAACGTTTCTTGAAAATCTATAGAAATAAAAATTGACTGCTTATTCTCAAAAAAAAAACGGTATAATAATGAACCGTGTTCATAAAAAAAATTCCAATATATATGATCAGAAAATCTACAAGGTAAATGGCTTAATAAAATTTGGCGCGAGCTACAAGTAAAATAAGAATTAACTAGTAAAAACATATGATACAAAGAATGTATTTTGTAGCTGGTGGTGACTTTTAAAATATAAACGGTGGGTCAAAATAAAAGAAAATCTCAATTTATATAGATTTATTGCAATATTAGTAATCACAAAAATGTAAAAACATTTAATAACACAAATTCAACTTTTAGCTTGAATTGATTATTTGTATAATTTTCTTATTGTGTCTTAAAACTTAAACATTTTGAATGATATACAAATATAAATGCAAATTTAAACAATTAAATTGAAACTTCCTAGATTTTAACTACTAATAGTGTTTAACGAATAATTTGCAGATATAATTGGTTTAAGTTAAAAAAAAACAACAGATATTTTTGAAAATGTAGTACCTTTTAATAGAAAATAAATAATGGGAAATTTTTGATTTGTAGCAGTTATTAGTAGATGTTATGTCTCTTTTTCAATGACTAGTTCAAGTTGAGAGTACAACTACCAGAAAACTAAAGAGAAAACTGGTTACTTATACAAAACTCTGTAGCAAACTGCCAGCACTTTACAAACAACAAGTAATAGATATTGTTGTTGCGACAGAAGAGCTTTTGGATGAAAATTCCACGTGAAACAATTGCTACTTTAATTATTTCGCTGTGAAAAAATAATGTTGCCAGATACATTTCACATGTTTTTCACAAAATGAACAGAGTACTACTTCTGCAACATTTTTTCATGAAAATTTCATGTTTATTTATTTAACATGTATTTTGACAGCATTCCACTTGAAACACTTTGAACAGAGTACTATGCTTTAAATATTTTTTTATTCCTTGTTTAAAAATATATTTTCAATTATTCTTTTATATGTAGTAATAAAAAAACCTGCTTAAATAAATATAATCAAAAATATGATTTTGCTTGCTACATTTTTAAATTTTAACCTATTCAACAAAAAGTCAGTACATTTGATTCGATTTGCGTCGTATTTCCCCGGTCCCTATTAACGACGCAAATTGGGGCTCTACTGTACTTGTACAGGTAACTGTACAAATGGCGGCAAGCTTTGGCACATACAATTTTTATTTTTACCTCGCCTTCAGTAAGATGTGTATACAAATTGTTTGAAGTAAAACTGTAAAAACCCATGCAGAAGCGTTAGAGTAGGCGTGGTCGTAACAACTGAGAAACCTTCCCGGACTCATACCCAACAACTTTGCCGAAGATCATCACATGATCAAATGCATAGTTTACGATTCTATAAAGGACATATATACAAACATTAATTTTTTGAGATGGGGCGTGAATATGGGCGTGTCACATAAAATTTTTATGTTTACCTCGTCTTCAGTAAGATGTGTATACAATTTGTTTGAAGTAACTCTGTAAAACCCCATGCAGAAGCAATTAATCAATTAAAAAAAGTGGGGGTTAAAGTAGGCGTGGTCATACCAACTGAGAAATCTTCCCGGACTCATGCACAACAACTTTGGCAAAGATTATCACATGATCAGATGCATAGTTTAGGAGTCTATAAAGGACATACATACATACATACCAACATTAATTTTTTTTATATACATATATAGAAGATATAGAACCCTAGATATTTAACATTAATATTAATTTTGTATATGAGCTAAATATTCACTTTGTATGGGAGCTGCCACGCCCACTGGTATGATCCCGCCCAATTTTCCCATGACTATTCATAATATAATCAACGTGCACAAATTTATAAGACTCTGGCTATTATAGAACTGGAGATATATGATATTAAATATTTAGTTTGTATAGGAGCTGACACGCCCACTGGTCCGATCACGCCTATTTCTTTCCTGATTATTCAAATCAGTAACATATGGGATACTGCAATGTTTCAAAACTCTTGTATCGCAATAGCCAAGATATATGATGTTATTCAATTTATGTGGGAGGAGCCACGCCCACTTGAAATATATATAGCCGTAAACCTAATTTGGACTATAACCTTTCAAATGCAACCGGTTTGGGCCAAATCGGTTGGATAGTTTTAGAGTCTATAGAGGACAAACATACAAACATTGTATTTTATATATATGTATACATAGATTAAATTAAATAAATAAGTACTTTACTATAATTTAGTATTTTTTTAAAAATTAACACAAATTTTTCAAAAAAAAAAAATAAAAAATCAGGTATACAACTCTTATTTTAAGGTTAACAGCAAACCGCACTTTAGTAGGTCGCGGAAATTTCTTGTGCACTTCAATATCATCATCATCATCAGAAATATAACTGAACGTCTTTATAAAATTGCAATGTTTATGTAAATAATTCAGATTACAAAGTCGCACTTTATTTTGTCCGACAGTGTATTTCTTTGTCAATAGGAAATATGTTTGGAAATACTTTTTTATCTTTTTTTCTGCAATAAAAACAAATACCTGCGCTAAGTATTAGTAATTAAGAAAAAATATCCTTGAGTTTGTAAACCATATGCAACACGTGCTACTTATGATCGGTTATCGGTTATGTACTTATAAACGACTACATATGGCTTTCTTTTTATCCAAAACAGCTGTTGGCGTGACATCTAAGGTACACATTTCACTAGCATAAACTCACACACACACACTTTTATCACTACAAGATAAATAATTTCTTAAATTTATACAGGGTGTTTGTATAAAAGAAAAAATATTCAATAATTATAGGATTCCAATTAATAAATGTACCTTTCTTTAACAACACCTTAAAAAAAGAATTCGAACGAAGTATGCTCGCTCATGTTGTTGTTATTAAAATCTACCCATTATTAGTTATTCGGATTTAACAAAGAAAAATTAATTTTCTTGTAATAATTTGCAAAATTTTTACCAAACTATGCACAAACTGAAATTATTAAATATTTATGACTAATTCCAACATTTCAATCATAGAGTAGCCAGAATTTACATGACCGATCACACCGCAAAATAATTGCTAAAGACCACATACAGTTTTTACCACAAAACTTTGTTCATAGTTTTACAATCAAGTTAAGCTCGCAAAAAATGTGCAAATATACTTAAATTTTTTGAAAAATAAACACAAAAATTATATTTACTGCAGAAACGATATTATTTTATTTAATTTGATTTAATGCACATGTCAACAGAAATTTGCAAAGACTAAAGAAAGACTGCAAATTTTATGTATTTTCAGCTTTTTCGTTAATACCTTCGTCTTTATTTTTTCTACTTGAGTCTTTTTGTTTGCTGTCATTGTCTGTTTTTTGTTTGTTGGTTTTTAATGCCACAGTTGTATGAGTTATTTAATGTCTGATAGTATGTATGTATATATTCCGAAGCATAACCACTGGCTGAAGAACATATGCCAACCGGGAGTGCTATTGTCCGCTTAAGGGAAGTAACTTACTTGAATACAACAAAAAAAAAAAAATAGCAGCAAATATAAGAACTACAAAAACAACATGGCAAATACTTGTAATAAAAACTGACACAACAATTAAGACTATTAACTGAAATAAATTTTCATGTAGGTGTGTGTTTGTGTAAGAGTGTTCATTTGCAGTTTCTTGAAAGAGTGTGATCTTTTAAAAGGCGGCTTGAATATTTGTAACTTTATAATTGAGTTGCTATGAGTTTCTATTAAGATGACAAGAAAGTATTTACGTCAGATTTATTCTTTACATTTGAGAAGAATAGCATCTGATAATCAATTCAAATCAAAATAAAATGTAAGAATCTGAAGTATCTTTTATTTGGCTTGAGTTCATTAATTTTAATAATTTAAACAATAACATTGTAAAGTAATATTCTTAGACAATTGGCACTTCTTCTTTGAATTGTTAAAATTAATGAAATCAAGCCAAATAAAATTTTCTCGATTAATAAATATCAAAAGTTCAACAAGTTTTTCATTAAGAAAAACAGAAAAACTATAAAAATTATTGTAAAGAAACATTGTATTTGTTAGTTAATTTTCTCAAATAGCGTTGATATGACTCCGTTTTGATACGATTACATTACTTATGATCCAGTTCTCAAAATGAAGAATTGTTAAAAAGTACAAAAAAGAATTTCGAAAATGTTCATCTAATTCCATATCAATACTACCTGTTTATGAAAATTACTCATACAACTTCCACAGAACTCTGATTTGATATTTAGAAACCTAGAGAATTGCATTCGGGATCTGGCGATTAACAGTGTTGGGCATAACTAAAAATAAACACCAGTGGAAGAAGTTTAAATTTTATTACGATTATCTTAAGTGCAATTTTTTCGGGCGCACTCCTTTAATCAGAAGTTTGTGGTTAATGTCGCTACTACTTTATTTTTATATTAAAATTAGTTGTGGAAATAGTTTTGAAAAGGAGCATACATAGACGAATAAAAATGTGCAATAATAGCATATAAATATTACTATACATTTATAGAAATTTATAGAATTAAAAATTTTAATTTTAAATTTTATTTGTTAAAGTTTATAAAATAGTTTAGTGTTTCTATTTTATGTTGAATATTTCGAGTATTCAATTTTCTGCGGCAGTGCTCCACATTTTTAAAGGATTTATTAATAAATCGATAATTAAACACTGAACTGAACTGGTAAGTTGTCTTTTTTTAGAAATTTAATTTCTATAAACGACAGGTTTTTTTTCATTTTTACCTATTAATGATAAAAATCCTTGTGTGTGCATAAGATAAGAAATTAAAGTACCTACTTACTTTTTCGATTAGCGATTTATTAAAATTTTACCAATCCTCAAAAACTGCATTCAAAACAAACAAAATCAGGTTTAAACATTCCCATTTAGTAAAGCATTTAATAAAGTTGTATCTTATTGAATATCATTTGAATATTTATAAAAAAAAAAGTTTGTTTTAATATTTGCGCCGAAACCCATTCAGATTCGTTACCAATTGAATCCAGTAATATTTGAACGACTTCTAGATACTATTTTGTGGCACAATATTTTGAAACTACAGTTTGTTTTAATGTATCTAAAGTGAGTCTTAAACTTTATAGATTATTTAAATACTAACTGCTTATGTACAGCTGATATTTGAACGAATATTCAAAAAATTCTGCAGATATCAAAATTTAATAATTTCATAGCTTTAAACAACTGCTAAAGTGTAGGTCTTTTTTGATGCCAGTTTAATGATGTTAAATAAAAATATACTTATATAGTTGTATGGCACGAGCCACAACATAAACATTATCATATTAAACTTAATAATCATGCTAAACAAAACATGCAATTCAGAAAAGAAAAACCAAACAAAAAAGAGGAAACAAATGAAGGCTGTTACACATACTCATCCTACAGAAAGTAAGAAGAAAAGATGGTGATGGAGAGGCAATGGACAAAAAAAAAAACACTAAATATGAATGTAAAGTAACAGACAAAAAGACAATAGTTTTGAAACAGCTGACAGCTGTTTGGATCCTGTCTTTATTCAAACAGCAAAAACAATAACAACGGCAGCCACCACAATACAAACATTCATACATATTTATATAGGTACGCACTCTCTCACTCTCCTTATCGCATTTATGTATATGCTGTACAACAACTAGAAGTAGAAATTATCCTTTAATAACATATTCCTTTAACGTTTTACTCTTATGATCTTAATTTAAAACATTTCAATTTAAAAGTATGTATATGGTTTTATATTATTGTTGATATTTTTGTTTGATACTCGTATTTTGGTTCCTACCACATCCGTTTTTCATTGTGATTGCAAAAGTGTGTGGTAGTTGTTATTAAGTTTTGTTCTGTTGCTGTTGTTGTTGTTTTGCTATCAAGTTATTCAATCATGAGTGAGTGTATAGGTGATGTATGCTCATACATATATCCTGTTTCCTTTAATTTTGTTTCTGCCAGGGGAAATTAAATTCATTATTCTTGTTTTATATTTATGTATGTATGTTTGTCGCTACTAATGTATATAAGTACATATATTTTAAGATACTTATATACATACTTATGCTTATGTAACATACATACATATTTGTATACATAGTTCTTTTATATGTAAACAAAATTATTGTTATGCAAAAAGATAAGAACTTGTTCTTATTGTTTGTCTACAATATTAAAGAAATATAATCGAATTTTGTATCCTTGAACACCTTTCAAAGCAGAACACAGTTTGTTTTATTTTAGTTGTCCAAATATGTAAGCAGATCGTGCTTATTTAGACACCAACCAATTAAAATATATTCACAATTGCCTGCATTCTTTAATAGTAATTTTGAAAATTTCAAATGTCCTTAAGCATACGAAATTGCACAAAATAAGTAATAAAAAATAAAGTTCAAATAAGTAATTTTAAAGTGTTTAAAATAAAATACTACTCAATTCCACTTATTTAAGTTTTCTCTATTCAGTTAAAATGTACATATTTGAAAACCTTAAAACTTTTATATATTTTTAAAAATAAGTAAAAAAAGTATAGTCGGTCAAGCCCGACACATTAAATACTCTATACCCTATGTGCAAACAGTTTTTCAGAAATGGGCGCTATATGGAAGCTATGACCTATTATGGTAGTGGCATGACTTTGATATATGTATATAATATATTTGATATATTATATTTTAAATGATTTATAGATGTTATAGTGATTTTCGAGGGGGGTTATGGTCATTTGCTTAATGAAATTGAAGAGCAGTTAGAATACTTTGATTTAGAGAGATAGCAAATTAGCAAAGCTGTACAAATCTTCACTGCTTCCATACAGCTTCTCACGAAATTGGTGGAAAATATGAAGACTGTCAACATATTTAGAATACATAAGTTTTATTTATGACTCTATTGGCTTTCCCATAGTTCAATTTAGCGCTACCATTTATCAGTAGACTGTTCTTTGCCTTACTTTGCTGTATAAAGTATTTTTTCTGCTGCCAGTTTCTTTGTAATTACTAATTACATTTTAGCACATCTGAATAATAAATTAAATTTCTACTTTGCTTTTTTGAATGTGCTTCTTTTTTTTGGGTTAGTTTTTTCCCAGCCTACAAATATCTTATAAATGAAATCAAGATTTTTTCAATTGAACTTAAATGTATCACAGATCATTTGTAAATTGTATGCCTATTAGTTTATGAGAAAGGAAATTGTTTTATTGTACAATTTCAAATACTATACATGTTATTTAGTCCATATTCTGGGAACTTTATTTATTCTATGTGATTTATTTTTTCAAACACACCTTTTTGAAAGATTTATCACCAAATTAAATTGTCCTGTAATCAAATTGCAATGTATATTTTCAACACACACCCACATGATAAAAAAAGATTTAATTTAAATTTAAACTAAAACAAAAAATAAATCAATAAGAAAATTGAAATAAGATACTCCAGGGAAAGAAAAGAAAACTAATAAAAGTACACAATTTTCCAGCAAGAAATAATAATGAAATACAGCTGCGGTAAAAAAAAATAGCACCGAAGGCAGGATTCGACAGTACATATGAGATTTTCTTCGATTTAGTTCCCTAGTTATTCCCCTGACACATAATTGAAATATGCCCATCATTTATTCAACGTAAGGAAGATTTGTGGAACTTTTATTGACTTTTTATGGAAAAGATTTACAATTTCAGGTGAAGTATAAAAATTTGGACAGTAAAAAAATAGCACTTTCAAATTAAAAAATTAAACTTAAAATATTTCAAATAAATAAAAAAAAAAATAAAATGAAGCTGATGAAACAAATAACTTATTAATATTTTTGCCGACTTTGTTGGGAATAACGGCGGCGCAGGGCTTCGGCATGGAGTTAATTATTTAGGTATTTTCGCCCACGACTCCTTTACTACAGCCGATAGATGTGAATTGTGGATTGTATTCTGCAAATAAAATGATTTTACTTTTGTCCGTCCAGGGCTGGATAATAAAAATGTAGTATGATCAGATATGAAATAAATGATCGAAGTGCTATTATTTTTGCCGGCCCTGTGTATGTACATATATTTGAAAAATAAATTTAAATCCATCCAAATATTCGGGGGTTTCTTTTAGTACAAAAATCAAATAATTATTTACAAACAAGGTGTCATGAGTCAATAGGAAAATGTGGGGGGTCAGTTTGAAATAATCTCTACCATTTATTTCCATAAAGGGGTGGCTGGTTTGGTGGTTTGTTTGAACGAAAAAATAAAAAGTAACGGTCGTTTCATAGAAATCCTAATGCTACAAGCATAAAGTAGAAATATTATTTTTCATTTGTTTGCACAACTATATATATATGTAGGTTTTTATATACATACGAGTATGTATGTACAATATTTATACATATAGTACATACATATATGTATATTCGTATATGAAATTATTTTCTTAACAAAAAAGTTAATAAAAGCCGGCTGCGTTTGCGTTTTTCTACAAAAGATATAAAATAATAATAATTTTTAGTTTTCAACCCTCATTTCTTGGCGATACGAGTATAACACGAGTCAACGACTTAACAGTCTTTCAAATCGAATAAAATGAAATGAGTTGCAATAGTACGAGTATTTAGAATATTTTGATGTTTTTTTTTTAATTTATTTGGTTTTTGCTGAGTCTATCCATAAGGAGCAGATGTTTTCTTAAGCGGAACGCGCCAACCTTGTTACACGTGTATTTATTGTGTGTTTGTGTGTTGAGTTTGTTTTTATGGATTGTATTGAAAGTTGCATGTTGTACTGGTATCTTGACATACAGCAAAGCAAAATAAACTCTAAGGGGGAAGAAAATTTATTTGAGCTGAGCTCTAAGGCTGATGACGATATACATGGTTGGATATTGTTTATTTCTGTGTTCTGTTTGAGTTAAATTTTTTGGTGGCTGTATTTCGAACTAAATTACTTTCAACAACTGCAGTTTGTAAAACAGTCTCGAGCAATAATTCGGAGAGTGAACACGTTTCGTTTAGAAAACGATTTAGAACAAAAACTATTTTATAATTTTGAAGAGGTACAAAAAAAAAAAGAAAATATTCATGTTACTTAAACTGCTATCTAAAGTGTAGACACTAAATTAAAACAAAAGAGAAAATTAAAAAAAAAAAAAACATAAATAATGTCTAAACATAATTATACAAATCCGGCTTTTTGCCAGAACAGTGAGTTTTATCCCGTGCCCTCTGCCAACAAAGAAAATGTGGAGTCAATTTATAATCGTAGTTTGCAAATGAATTTTAATTCGAATACAACGCGTTATGATCCGCGCGAAGGTCCATTGCGCATGCAACGAAGCATGTCCACGCGTTCGGTGGCCATTAAGAAGTCTATGGTTGAATCTACCCCAGCTGTACACCAACAACGTCTGCAGCAACAGCAACTGCAGGAAGTACATAACTCGCACTACATTCAGCAACAACCAGTGCGTCCCATTAAGTCTCAAAACTCAAACCATTTGAATGAAACATTTGAAACCAGATCGGGTTCTGGCCGTTATGCTTTAGTGCCCGTGGAAGAGTTGCCCTCCAATCAAAACAATCGCTATGCCATAGTACCAGGACCACCTATGTCCAATATAAATATACGTGACTCTCCTTCACCTCTAGTGGCTGCCAGACGTTATGCCAAATCACAAGATGATTTAGATCGGTATTCTTCGCAAATACAATTGCAACCACAAGAACCTCATTCGTTTCATGAAGATCCCTCGGCAGCGCCCTTTGCCAGCCTACCTCCCATACTAGATCAACCCCAGCTACAACCGAAACGCAGGATATCTTTGGAAAATCGCCAATCCTCTGTCCAGAATTTGCAGCAGCCCAAAATAAAACATGCCTTTTCCAGTGATTTTGGCAGCAAAACATTTCTGGTGGTAGACAAGAACTCCAACCAAAGATATCAAATGGTGCCCACGGCCGAGGATGAAGAATTAGTGGATGATAATCACGAAATTATACAAATGCATAATGGCAAAGCCCATCGTTATGCCATGATACCGGCCGAGGATGAGGAAGATTATATACAACACAATGAGGAAGAAGAAACCTGTCTTAGCAATACCGATTTGAATCGCAGCGAAAATTTTCTACCTCGAGGCTATGAACACTCTCGTACTCCCATGCGCACATCTACACCACAAAAAGGTGTCTCCATGGCTAATTTAAGCTCTTATCCCAATACGCCACTGAAAAATCCCCAAGCTACTAAAATGCTACATGAGCTGCTCTCCACTCCACCACGTAAAACACCCGGCAAACCCACGAGCCGTTCTCAGCACACCACACCCCGGCAAATGTATGCTTCTCAAAGGGATTTGAGAATGCACTACAATCATCAATTACAAAATGCTACACAATCTGCTCCACCTCCTCCACCACCCATAATGCCGCGTAAAAATTCACAATTATCGCCGCAAAGACTGCACTACGAAACTATACAAACGGTAATGCCTTTGCAAAACGATCGCACTATGGCTGTTATACAACCGAGATTGGCGGGAACTCGCATGCATCCCCAGCTGGACGAGGAAGATGAAGACTGCAGTAGTATACAGCAAAAGTCACACAACAATAATTCATATCCCCAGAAAATAGCCAGTGCTACCATAACATTAGCCATAGTATCGCTAATGTTGGTGTTGGGAAGTTCTATGAATTCGGCTCTTATCGTGTATATGATTGCTCATGTAAGTATTCTGAAAAAAAAACTAAAGGATTTTATTTTATGATGTTAGCGGTAGGCGACAAATTTAGGAAAAGAAGCGAAGTACTTGGAATTTTTATTCTTTTAGCCTTCTCCTTATCCCTTGTTTGTAATTTTTACGATATTGAGTTTCGACACTCTAAAGTAGGGATCATCATGGAAAGAGAAGACAGAAGATCCTAAATATCTAGAGCATTTTTGTTGAAATTAACCTTGAAAAGGCCTCAAATACCTAGTGTACCAAAGTCTTCTGTCAATCTTATCTTGTATCTTATATCGATGCATAAATGTCTTAAGATATGAAATGTGTGGATTTATGGAAACATTTTTGATTTAAACACACTTTTGAACATTTCATTAGTAAGAAAAATTCCGATTCGATGATTAGAAATGGAATAAGCTGTAAAGTCATCGCATGACATCAATACTGTATTCTCTTGTTCACTTCACAACTTTTAAAGTTATTTTTTTTTTCAACAAGTTCCAAAATGCAAAATATAAATCTGTTTCTAACTGAAAATGAGATTTATTCAGACATGTCACAAAAATTAATTCCGTATTTTGCTTCTATAGAAAAAGTAACACGAAATTTTTTTTTCGCAATGAAACCAGAAATTCTTAAAATTACATTTCTACGTAGCAAATTAAAAGTGACTAAAGACTAACCCCCTTATTCAAAAAAAAAATTATTAAATTTAACAACCGTTTATTAAGACAGATTTGCATATAAAAATTTGCTTAATAAACGTTTGTTAAATTTAATAATCGTTTTTGAATAAGGGGGTAACTGCCCTATTTATAAAAAATAAAGTAGGCTTGAAGTGTGCTTTAAGACAAACTTTTCATGCAAAATTTTCTTAAAGTACACTTGAAGTATACTTTAATTTTTTATAAATACGGCAGCAAATAAATATCAAGAAATTTAAAAAATTAACAGTTCGAATAAAAAATAATAATTGTTCTAAAAGTGATTTCATTCCGAATGGTATTAAATTCTGTGACATGGCTGATTATCTCATTGCTCTAGAAAATCTTTTTGGTTTGTTAGAACTTATTTTTTCGCCAAGACTTGAGGACTTGAAATCGCATTGGGATAACATTAATTTACTACTTTCAAATTCTGAAATTCTCTTCGCTTACCGCCTGTCGCATATCCATTCCTATTGGTCAGATAATCTCTTTAATAAATGTATGTACATATATATCAACTAAATTTCTCTTACTCGCTCTTTTAGATGGGCAAATCATTTTATCTGCAATTCAGTTTAGTGGCTGCCATCAGTGGAGTCGGTTTGGGTTACTTAGGTTTTCGATCGCGCCACTGTGAATGGTTACCGAATAGAAGCTATACCTCCGGTTATATTTTGGTAACCATGTTCTGTCTGTTGAAATGCTGCGGTCTGCTAGTTATCCTAGTGCTTGATCCCTATCCCGGTTTACCTTTGCATGATGTCACCACTGGCATTATCTTGGGTCTGTCAACATTCACCATGTTTTTCATCGGTTTAGGTGTAATTGGCACTTTGTGGTGCTATCGTCCACCACCAGATAATCGTGTTGATGTGGTGTAATTTAGTTTTACTTTAGAATTAATTTTTATAATTTATTACATTTTTTCAGTTTGTTTAATTTTTTTTTTTTTTTTGATGTACTTAATAATTTAATAACATGTCATGACGGCTAAAATACCAAAAAAATCTTATAAAAATAAATCATATAAATAATAATAATACATTTAAGTAACTATCCGAATTTTCGACTGCAAAGACTGTATATACAAATAATTATAATAATTCGCTAAGTACTTAGTATGTAATTTAAATTAATTAAAATTATTGTTGTACGTGTGTGTACTAAATAAATATTATGGTGCAGATAATGGTTGTATTTAATAAAAACAAAACGTAGTTTTTAGTTATTTTTTAATTATATTTTTAAATTTAGATACTATGATTTAGAGTTTTAAGCATGTTGTATCTATTATATGAATAAATAAAAGTGTTGTATATTTTAAAATAATAGAAAGTGAGTTCTTTTTTTTCTGAAATTTGTAGCATACCAAAAATATAATAAGAAATTTTAAGAATGTGAATATTTTCAATTAGTTTACTGAATCTCTAAATCTTTTTCTCCTAATTTTTGTATCTCTAATAAAGCACTTCAAAATGAAAGTGACGTTTACATTTGGGTAGTGCAACTTTTTGCAGTCGGCTAGCTGGTGGTCAACTGGTAAGAACAATTGATGAGGAGTTTATATCTTCCCAATTGTTAAAAATAATTGGCTATTATAGAAGAGGGCTAGTATGAAGCTGGTGGTATATAACAGAAGTTTTGCCACAATTGCCTATAACACTGGTAGTTGCGTATTCCTAAAATTAGCTTCTAAAATAATACTATTTCCCAGTAAAAAAAATTCGTGTTTGTTAAGGCTCTAAAAAGAAAAAGCGCATAATCGAGTGCCCCCACAGTACCCTCACTCTTTGTTTGTTTTGCTTTGTTCCCTGCTTAGAAATCCAGCGTTACAATTTTTATAATCATTGACAACATTGGCTTCAAAACAAGAACATAAGGCCACTTTCAGATTAGGCAACTTTAATTGCGCAAGTATAAATTTCAAATAAATATCCCAAGACAAGCATGACAGCAGCTCTTTTGAAGCAGTAAATGCTTACGAATAAAATATACAAAATAGATGCATTTTTAGTGCTGACAACGAAGAAGGTTTTAAGTCGAAAAAACAAAAATTAAATTATAGCCTACAGATTTACGTATGACAACGAAAGTCAATTACAAAACGAATATTGCGCTTCTCAGTTACTATGAATTTTTCTTAAGCAAAAATATTCAGATAGAATTTGTTCTTTGATTGGTGTGCGCGAAGTGACATAAAACACTTTAGAGAAGTGATTTATTTGCATGTGTGATTAGGATAAAGGAAGCGCTTATTGTCAGCAGAAAGTAGTCCTCCAAACCGGGATTACCGGAATACAAAAATCATACATCCCATCAGCATGTTTGAAGCGATTTGAGGTATGAATTCATACATAAAACCTGCTCCTTTTGGAGCACATTTTTTACTGGGTTCTTATTAAGCCAGGCTACCAGCGAACAATTGGCGTCAACAGTATTGTGTTTAGTAAATAAAGTGTACGATTTATAACGTATGAAGCACCCAGCTGAAAAACGTGTCGTTTCATTGTGGTATTGCAAAAATGTATTTTATGAAATAGCGTTTTATGTATCACAAAATTTTTCTTCTTAATAATTTTAGTCAGGCTTGAGTTCATTAAATTTAATTTTCATTAAATTATTTTTACTGAAGTTAGAAATTACAACTTGAAAAGTTGTAATTAGGAATTACAACTTGAAAAGTTGTAGTTGTAATTCCTAACTTCAGTAAAAATAATTTAATGCACTCAAGCCTGACTAAAATTATTAAGAAGTAAAATTAACAGTTCAATTATGAAATAATAATTATTCTGTATCACAAAATTTTAAAATCTATACGTACGGTCACCTTTACTTAAAGAAACGTAACCACTTGTTTTAGCACAAATTTGTTTGACGTTGTTTACACTAACAAGAGTTTTGCAAGATCAAACAGCATCAAATAAATTAAAACTTAATATTTGTTGTGCTTTGGCCGAAATAAGAAAAGTTTTTTTTTAAATAAATAAATAAACGAGTTCAAATATATGTATGTTATTTAGGGCAAATGTATGTCTTTTTCGGCAAATATTTGCCAAATGTGACTGTAGCTTAATATTTAAACTTCATAACACAGATATCAACTGTTGTTTCAAATCTACATATGAAATTATTATCTATATTTTAAACAAGTAAGAAAATATGGTCGATCAAACCCGACCATATAATACTCTACAGCGAGTATATGAGCAAAAAAATATTCAGTTATGAGAGCTATGACCCATAATGGAATAATGATTATAATATTTAACAGCTGACTTCTGTACATATACAAATTATTTGCATTGCATTTTAAATCAGTATCAACATTAGTAAAATATTCATGCTAATTACAATGATTTTCAGAAGAGGCTCTTATATATAAGGTCCACTTCCGAAACTTACTTTATCGACCATAAATCTCTGTTAATAAATTTGTCATTTATGCTTTAAAATGTTGATATAATTTTCCTTTGTTTTTAATTTTCAAGCTACATATTTTGAACAGAAAATAAATTAGTATTCTTAAAATTTAAAATGCTAAAAAAAATAAAAAATGCTAAATGTAAAATTTTGCAGCTTAATCAAAATGAAATAAGCTAAATTTAGCAAATGGTCACACTGATTCTAGTAGTAATATCTAGTAGTCTAGTAGTTCGCTCATGCACCATTTATTCTTTTGTTCAGTATTCTTGTATATGGTTCGTGTCGAAACTAGCTCTAATGAAACAAAAAATCTACTGAACAACAAAGTGGTGGGAATAACTAATGTATTGAAAAATTGAACTGAATGATATTAAATGGTTAATCCCTGATCCTAAATGAAGTGGTGATAAAATAAATGATCTTTGTTCAATCAACATTATTCAAATCAAAATAATAAATCGCAATAAATACTAAATTGTATATTAATACAAAATGTACAGGAATACATGGATTAAAACAATTAAACCAAACCAAGTTATTTTTATTATTATATCCGTTTTTTTTTTCTTATATTTCTAGTAAAATGCTTGAATACCAAAGAGAACACGCTGAAGCAGCTGTCGATATTACAAATTATGTTTCAAATCCTATAAATGCCTACTTACTTACAAAACGCTTAACCACAGATTGGAAACAAGTGGAAAATCTTATGGCTCATGATGTGGGAGGAGGTAATGTTTAATACAAGTTACATACATTTGCATATACATATATTCAAATGCATTTTGAAATAAATTTCAAAATAATTTATATTTTTAGATTTCCTAACTAATATAACAAACTTCCGCAACATATTGAAATTCCCCTCCGATGAAGATTTGAATGGAGCGGCGGTGGCCTTGATGCGCCTGCAAGATACTTACAATTTAGAAACTTCAAGTTTGGCCAGAGGTGAACTAAATGGCATACAATATAGGTAAGGAGGGAATCAATAGGCTTGAAAAAATATTAAATTTTGTGTTATAAACTACCCCTACCCCTAATTTAACTACATAATTCAATAGACCGAATACTCCATCTGACTCTATCATTTAACTAAACTTCAATAATTCATTTCCTCTTTCCTTTTTGTTTTTAGTACTGAAATGTCATCAGATGATTGCTTCGAATTGGGACGTCAGTCATATGTCAATCACGATTATTATCATACCGTTTTATGGATGAATGAAGCCATGACTAGAATGTTGGATGAGCCCAGAAATCGTACATTGGCATTTACAAAAGCTGACATTTTAGAATATTTAGCATTTTCAACATACAAACAAGGTAAGTTAAGTTTTTTGTTGTTTACTTTATTAATTTAATAAACTGCAAATATTATTAATATAAATTATAATTTAAACACATGAGCAAAAATTCATACATACCTTTCATATACATACAAACATGTAGAAGTTTTATAGATTTTACCACAACCACTACAACTAATATTCCACTGAACAAAGTTTTAAACTGTAAGATTTACACACTTTAAAAAGATTAAAACTTTTTTTAGATTCTTGCATGCTTAAAGTGATAAATAAGTAAATATCAGAGTCAGACCGAGCATTCGGTTTCGGATTAGAC
Source organism: Bellardia bayeri (assembly GCA_950370525.1). Lineage (NCBI taxonomy): Eukaryota > Metazoa > Arthropoda > Insecta > Diptera > Calliphoridae > Bellardia > Bellardia bayeri. The sequence continues at coordinate 104,299,460 of OX493264.1, forward strand.
CAATAATTGGAACACTATTATTCGGGTTTCGGCCATATTTTGACCGAATACTGAAATTTTTATAAAGAAATTTTTATAAAATAAATGAAGTGCCACTCTTGATGAAAAATAAATTGGTTTTCAAAACTATTTTCTAAAAATGGCACTCAATTGTCATCTAGTAAATTTATCTAATTATTACGACTCTCCCAAGAATTATTTTTATACCAAACAAAACTATATACCAGGCTAAAAATACAGTGTTTTCAAAAGTGTTGTGTTGTTGTGGTGACGTCAAAAGCGGTATTATTGTCGTAACAACATTGCGACAAGATGAAAAACAGTAGTCGTAGAACGATTGTTCGGCGTTACCATGTCGATGTTGGCATATCTTGGAATGACATTGCACTAATTATATTTGACTAAGCATTTACATGACCATTTAGCTTTAAACAAATTAATTAAATTTATTATTATTAAATTTAAAACTTGTTTGTAAAATTTATTTAAAGAATAAATTCTTTTCCAAATCTGTTCATGTAGTGAGTAAAGTTGTATGTTGTTGTTGATGATGCTGTTGATGTCTCCTGTCAGTCATTGCTGTCGGTGAAAGCTGTTAAAAGGCTTGTATATACATTTGAAGATTGATATTAATACTTAAGCTACATTTTCCCAAAGAGAAAACGATTTTATGTTTATTATCCCTTATACAGTGGGATACAAGAAAATCGCTTGGTAGAGTAAATCAATATATCTGTGTCAAAGCATTTTTGTTGAAATTTTTTATAAATGTTAAAGAAATTATTATTTTAATAATGATAAAACATTATTTATCTATATTATCAAAAAAAGTTATGTGTTTCAGAATGATTTGATAAACATTTAGCAATTTTTGTGTTCTCAAGAAAAAGGAACGTTTATTTTCAATTCTATACTCTCCAAAAATATATAAATAAGATAGATCAATAAAATATAACCAAAGACTAGTAAGAAAGTATAGTCAGTCATTCAAGTCCCACCATATAATACCCAAAAACAAGTAAATAAGAAAAATGTAGAAACATGTTTTCTCATGATTTTATCGAGACCTAGCAATCATCGAACCAGATAATATCGAATTTTTAAGGAATTTGTAAACGATTTTATTTCTATTTTGATTTTTCATTGCTCATCACTCTTAAAAATACATATATGATTATATACATATATATATATATATATATATAATGTTTATATATATATTATAAAGCTACGAAGAGGAAATTTAAGGGATGCAGCTGATCCTCTGTCATATTTCATTGCAAACGACAAAAGTTTTCTTGTTGCTGACACCAACTTTGAAATTTTTAACATTTTATTTAAATATCAATGCGATAGTTAAAAATGTAACAATGAAATAAAAAAATTAATATTTATTTGTCATTATAAATTAGTAGTATGAGTTTATTTCAGTATAAAATCATTAAAATTAACAATTCCACTTTAAAAATTTCAAGTGGTTTCATTTAAAAAAAAAATAGTTTTTCGTTTTCTAAAGACTCAATTTACGGAACCATCGGCATTGAGTTCTGTGACATAGCTTATGTGAAAAATGTTGCGTAAAAGTTTTATAATTTTAATTAATATGTATTTCTAATTTCAATTAATATTTTTGCAATTGGTGGTACCACTGTACCCTTATTGCCATTTCAAAACATATATAGTATATTTCAAAATCCATTTTATCCTTTATTAGAAACATTAAATTTTGCACATATTTTCATTGCCTTTTTATAAAGAAATAACATAAATGTTTATCTCAAACAACTTTAAATTGTATGACGCCATATTAAGTTAAAATATAAAATAACTGCAACCAAAAAAGTATAGAAATTGAGCAACAGCATAACGAGAACTTTTTAAAATGTAAAAAAAAAATAAACAAACATTTATTTATGCCTGAGAATTTCTATGAACCCACACGTATATACATAGTTGTTTAAATGCTCTACAATTGGTAATAAGTAGGAGTTAAATATATTACAAAAATGGTATAATCGGTCATCATACGATTCTTTCTCGGAATAAGGCATTTTAGTATAGAAGAGCTGTATCGATACAAAATTCCTACAAGTTTTATTATAAACGATTTGTATAAAATAAATCATACGATCATCTATTTTGTTCATTGGTTCACATTTGACCATATCCCCCATATATAAGTCTATTTCCGGAAATCTCTTATAAATATCATTATCAATATGAGATTTAACATAAATAAGCTTCATGTATGTATATGAAGCTTGAAAATGCAAAATATTGTAAAATGTTAGCTTTTGTAAATCCCAGTGTACGATTTCTAGGCTCATCTAACGTTGTAGTCATGGCTTCATTCATCCATAAAACGGTATGATAATAATCGTGATTGACATATGACTGACGTACCAATTCGAAACAATCATCTGATGACATTTCAGTACTAAAAACAAAAAGGAAAGAGGAAATGAATTATTGAAGTTTAGTTAAATTATAGAGTCAGATGGAGTATTCGGATGGTTTCGGTAGGACTCTATTGAATTATGATGTTAAATTTAAGGGTAGTTTATAACACAAAATTTGATTTTTTTTTACAACATACTTTTCGGTGATCAGCCCATAATTGTTTGTAGCTTTTTTTTTTTTTTTTAAGAGAAGTAACACCTCAGGCAATTAATATACCTATATTATTTAATTAATTGTGTTCTTTGGAAAGGGCTAGGCAGAAGAAGAAAAAGTGGTGAAAGTAGAGAAAAGCTTTTCATATGACAACACTGTAATTTTTGCGTTATGTTATAGTACAGTATTGCAGCGCCTCTGGTGGTGAGTAGGCGCATTGATCAAAGCTTAATTTATAGCCATTATTTTTAATTATTTTACTTCGGTGGCATTTAAATGCTATACCACCAAAGGAGGGCGCTGTGATAAATATTAGTTATGATAGGATAGAAAAACTAATAATAATAGAAACTGATGTTGTTTTGAGTGGCAGCGACTGGGAATCGAACCCAGGCCACAAATACCAACTCATGCTTAATGATCAAACGCGCTAATCAATTAAGCTACAGCACCCGCAATTATGCTTCCTTATGTCCACATTCGAAAATAACTTAAATTCTTATTAATATCGTTATCTTATTGAAATTCGACATAAGTTGTCCTTATATGCACTGCGTTGCATTCGATCATGCAACAGATTTATTTTTTTATCGTCAGATATTGATCATCTAACACCTATAACAGTTTTTATATTGTCGGTTTTCATTATAAATTTTAGGCTTAATATTCCCCAAATGTTCTCAATGGAGTGCCAGGTCTTGATGAAAAATAAATTGGTTTTCATTATTATTTTCTAAAAATGGCACTCAATTCTCATTTAGTAAATTTGTGCAATCAGAAGAATTCATTTTGGTGTTAGGAAACGCCAATTCAAGCATACTGTCTTTATCAAAAGTTTCCCAAAATCATCACCGCTACCGAAATTTAATTTTTAAAAATATCGTGGTTCCTTCCGTAGGTCTTTCCAATAGCAGTTGAAAACATTTGAAGCATAGCGATTGAATTTGCTCTTATCCGAAAAAATCATCCTAAACAATTAAAATAGTGCAAGAATTAACAAAGATTATTTTCAGTTAGTTTTTTAAATTCTTTTAGCGACACACATGACAAATATTTACTCAAGAAAGCGTAACCATTTGTTTTAGCAGAAATTTGTTTGACGTTGTTTACTCTTACAAGAATTTTGCAATAACAAACAGCATCAAATAAAATGAAACTAAATACTTGTATTGTCCTGTCCTAAATAAATAAACGAGTACAAAAATATTTTATTTTGGTGGCAAATATTTGCCAAATGTGACCGAACTTTAACAGTTTTGTGCCGATGTACACAGAAAAAAATAAAAATGAGTTTCAATTAAAATATTTGTGGAATCAATTAAAAATTTAATTGAAATCGGACCTGTAAACAAAATGATAGTAGCAATTAAAAAAAAATGTGAGATTTAATTGAAAATATCAGAAAAAGTAATTGAATCAATTAAAATTTTAATTGGAAAAAAACATGATTTTTTTTTCTGTGTAAATGCCTTGGCATCAACAACAGCTTTTGATGGGGGGTTTTTTTTATCAGTCTACTTTTTTTACCCGCATATTACTTTGCTAAATTTTTTACTACAACTTGTGACCGGTTTATTTCTTTGGCAATTGCTCGAAAACGTCTTGTATAAACTGAAATTGTACCTTTCCAAAATCACTAACGTACTAACCGAACCACGCGGCTTTTTATAGCAAATTATTGAAAATTCCACAATGAATATAAATAACAGCTATACTTTTGTGTTTCTAGTTTTCTTTATTTGTTTATCATAAAAAGTAATTATAGTTACGAAACACTAACAAAATATTAATGCACTATTACTTTCTGAAATAAATTTGGTGGTCTCCCAAATTTCGGATAAAAAGAGATCATTAAACATTTTTTACACGATTTAAAACAAATAGCAAACAACGCAGGCTCATAATTCCACTTCTGAAATAACGATATCAAAATAAAACTTTACACAGATCGAAAATTTATAACCAAATTCCATTTCTGTAATTCGCATCATATTTCATATTTCATAAGTTTCGTGGCAAGTTTAAGCGGGAACTTAAAGTGAGCGATCAATCAACATGTCTTTTTCTCGAACTTGTATATCAAATTTACTTTTCATAGTAGTGTACATTTCATCTAATTCGTTTTGTAACTCATTATTTCGTTTTACAATTTTATACAATTTATTTTGTATTTTATCTCTTGTTTAACATCTCTCCTTGGGTATTGTAATTCTTTAGTAGCAACACAAAAGGAATATCGTATGTAACTTTGTATGTATTTTATTTCGAGCTCTAAAAATAGGTCAATGCTAAAAACATTATTGCTTATGTATGTATGTATTATCTTAGCAAGAAAAGTTGCAGTAAACAGGCCTTCCTAAGGGCCTTCTTTTCGATCTGCCAAACCCTTCATATAAGAACAGGTGTTCAAAAAAGACGCAACCGCTATTTTTTACAATGGAAAAATTAGAAATCCGTGGTGTCATTAAATATTTAAATAAAAAAGGTTTTTTGGGACAAGAAATTCATAATGATATGGTGAGTTTGTTAGGCGAAAGTGCTCCTTCATATGCAACAGTAAAAAATTGGGTTGCTGAATTTAAACGTGGTCGTACAAGCATTGAGGATGAACCACGTAGTGGACGTCCAAAAACAGCAACAACATCAGAAATTGTAGCCAAAGTGCATGATATGGTATATAAATCATTGACGAGTAAAAGTGCGTGAAATAGCTAATATCATGGGCATCTCAAATGATTGAGACCATTTAATTTTGCATGAAGAACTATAGATAAAAAAGCTTTCTGAAAGATGGGTGCCGCATTTCGACCAAATATGCATAAGAATAAAAATTTCTGAAGCTTGTCGTTTTAAGAAAAATAAAATGGATTTTAAGCTTTACTTCATAAGCTTTACTTCACCACTATACTCCAGAGGCAAAAGAACAATCCAAGCAATGAACTTAAGCTGGAGGAAGTGCCCCAAAGAAGGCAAAAACAATTCAATAGGGTGGCAAGTTTATGGCAACGGTTTTTTGGGACTTTAAAGGTATTTTATTGGTTGACTATCTTTAAAAGCGTAAAATAATAAATTCAGAGTACTATTGCAACATATTGGATTAATTAAATGTAAAAATTCGAGGAAAACGTCCTGGCTTACAATACAAAAAGATAAGTTTTCATCAAGACAACACACCAGCGCACTAACGTGTTTTAGCAATGGTTAAAATCAACGAATTAAAGTACGAGTTGCTTGTCCACCCACCTTATTCTCCTGATTTAGCTCCCAGTGACTTTTACTTGTTCCCAAATCTAAAAAAATTCCTAGACGGCAAGCGTTTGAATATGAAATAGTAAACCACTATTTTGAAGGCCTTGAGGAAAACTATAAAAGGAATATAATTGCTAGATAAGTGTTGGACTAAGTGTATTGAAGTTTCAGGAGATTTATTGAAAAATAAAAATGATTTTACTGTACTAGGCTAAGAAGTTGCCCAAGTAGAATAAAGGCCTACAAAGTGAAGCCCTAGCAATTTTTTCCGCTTGGACCACATGTAAGTGTATTAGTATCCATATATTTACAAATATATAAGGACATTTGTGTGAATTTAGTAGTAACCCTGTAGTTCTGGGGATCTGCGATGTTACTAGTTCTTAGTTAAAGTTTTATATACAGCCAGAGTTCGGAAGTGGTATTAATTCCGTAGTTAGATTTTATGCAAATTAAGGAAGAAATTTGACTAAAAAGGTAATGTATGAAGACGTTTGCGCCTATATATGTCCTCTGGCAAGGTAAAACAGTCCAAAATATAGAAAGCCAACACATTTAAAGTTGAACAAGTTTATTTCGAAAAAAAATATTTCGTTTTGCTTTTTCTTTAGAAACCAAAAACGAAATTACATTCCTTGACATGGCTAATAATATGGGAATTATAATTTAACTCGATAACTTGACAAGCTGTGCAAAGTGTTGTGCTAAGAATAAAAAAGTTGCCCTTTATTTTACAAGAAACTAGCGAGAAATAAGTGAATTTTGCACTTATGCAAACAAACATAGACTGTAATAAAAAGTATTTCTGTCATATAAAAAATCAATGATTCACATTCACAGATTTATTCACAAATTCATTCACAGACATTTTATAACAAAATTTATTTACTGAAAACTCTTAATATTTTTTCTTTTTTGGTCTCTTTGTATGTTTAAGTATCCTGGACACATACATATATACCTACACATACAATCATAGTTATAACTCTTGTTTTGCTTTTTCTACACAAAACCAGCCAATTGGAAATTTTGTTTGTTCTCTTAGATGTGTTTTTTTTTTAAATATAAAAAACATAGATATTTATCGGTGTAGATAGATAGAATACAAATTTAAAAAAAAAAAAAAACAGAAAATTCAAATTTAATAGGGAATGTTTATTATGATTTGAAAGAACATTCTTTGGTATTTATTTTTTTAAAGATTATGTCTATCAAATGTTGGCCGTTACTACGTCGCAGATGGTCTATCCGTTGAGTACAATTTTCGATGACTCGTTCGAGCATTTCGACTGGTAATTAGCGAATGACACGCTTGATTTTGTCCTCCAAGGCCTGAATCGAAGCATGTTTGTCCGCATAAACTTTAGACTTTACATATACCCTCAGGAAAAAGTCTAACGGTGTGATATAAAACATTCTTGGTGGCCAACCGACCGGCCCAAAACGTGAAATAATGTGTTCAGCGAAGTGTTCTCTCAATAAATCCATTGATTGCTGCGTTGTCTTTTTAATAAAAAGAGACCTTAAGTTGAAACAATTACTAAAATATTAATTAAAAAAAAGGTCAAATAAACTATAATAAAGAAATATTATATGATTTAATAAGAAGCATTTTAGTTTTGTCCGATACTGTAGATAAACACGCTGTTGATAATGCATAATTTCCCTTACTTGCTTATATTGTATTTATTCACAAAACATAACAGCGCAATTCACATTATTGTGCAAATGGTATTGCATCATTGCATTTGCAAAAAGGGTTTAGCATATACTCGTATTTGCTCTTGCTGTGCATTTTGTTAGTGTAGAGCAAAAATATGCTAAACTATTTTGCAAATGCAATGATGAAATACCATTTGCACAATATTGTGAACTGCGCTATTATTAAACTGTACCTACATAAATAAAATAAAACAAGATTTTAGTACATTATTTAAATGAAAACACAGAATTCATTAATGTCAATGTCACAGTTGATCATCAGAGTCCGAAATTTATCAACACAAACAGGCAGTCTGTGCAAGACAAAAGAAAATGTCATATTTGCAACATACTAATTGCACGCAAAATGGCTGCAACAACAACTACAACATAAACAAAACAACCGCAATAATAATAACAACTAACTACATGTGCAAGTATGTATGTACATCGAATACAATGTAGAGACTACGTGCGACTACGTTACTAAATCCAGCAGATTGTAGAAGGTGTCCTCCTTCTTTATGCAATTTATCACTTTCATTATATTTACAACAGAGAATAAAATTAATTACATCATACATTTACATTTACATTTTCCACCTGCCCTAAGCTCGGCAATATTTACCACATACCCACAAACCAAGCATCTCGACATCATCCCCAACCTCCCAAACTCATAAACACACCAGCATTGTGCATTTAACGCTTGCATTTAACTATAACCAACACTTGCTCTATATTTATTATGAAGAAAGTTTTATTTTTATTTCACCCATGTTGTTGTCCATTTGTTCTTTATTCATGTTTACCCACTTTGTCCGCACTCCACCTCTTATCGGGCTGTGTCTGTGTAAATAAAGGCAATGTTGAGAATGCCCTTTCTATGACAAATGAATTGTTGCAACTGATACCAAATCATGAACGTGCTTCAGGTAATAAAGTTTACTATGAAAAAGAATTGAAAGAATTGTCGGTGAGAAAAAAGGTGAAAGGTGATGATGGCACAGATGAGACACCTAAATCCGATTTGGTAAGTATAAAACATACACTGCTCTATATTTAACTTAATTAAATAATATAATAAGCAACATTTTTTTCACTGTAAATGCAAACTACAGCCCATTTCCAAAGCTGAGCCCTACACCATGTTCGATCAAACCGAACGCAAGGCCTATGAATTGCTGTGCCAAGGTAAACTGAAACCCACACCCGCTCAAATAAGAGCTCTAAAATGCCGCTATGTCAACAATAATGTAGCATTCTTGAAAATTGGTCCCCTAAAATTGGAAGAAGCCTCCAAAGAACCCTATATTGTGCTCTATCATGATGTTATTTTCGACAGAGAAATTGAGATTATTAAGAAAATGGCCAGGCCAAGATTCCGCCGAGCAACAGTTCAGAATGCTTTAACTGGTGAATTGGAAACGGCTAACTATCGCATAAGTAAGTCGGCTTGGTTGAAGACCGAAGAACATCCCATTATTAGGAATATTGTACAGAGAACCGAAGATATGACAGGTCTAGATATGATAACGGCCGAAGAGCTGCAAGTGGTCAACTATGGCATAGGTGGACATTATGAGCCACACTTTGATTTTGCAAGGGTAAGTAAAAAATAATTATTATAGTTTTAGTTTAAGTTTTTAAAGTGTGAATATCTTTTAGAATTGTTTAAATTCTAAGAATAAAACTAGACTTATCGGACAGTAAGACCCACTCGTTAATCGAAATAAAAATATCTGGGTCCATTGCTATTTGTGGAGTAGTTAGAATATCAAGCGTTTTCTTATAGTAATATAGATCCAAGGCTCTTCTTGTCCTTCTGATTTCTGTAGCTTTGACGGGGATCATTCTACACAAAGCCCTGATGCTGATCATGTAATTTAGCTAATTAAGAAACTGTCCAAAGCAGTCCTACTCTTGGAAGATAATGACATAATATGAATCGCCTTCAGATGGGACCATTTTGTTGTAGTAACTAATCTTAAAGACCTATTTCATATTCACCAACTATATAGTTCTATGGAAGTGCCTGATCTGACAAGTGAATAAAAAAATTTCTAACGGTCATTATTTTCAACTAATTGACCATCCCAATGTCCTAGTTCGACACTCAACAATTGCTGGCATAACTTCCTGGAAAACATTGCTCTGATCCAGGATTTATCTAGATATGTATATCCATTATGAAATTCTTAAATTTTACCGACTCGATCATGAAAGTTCAAATAAAGATACATAGAAGGAAAGGGAATAAAATTTACTCTCTTTTCAACAGACTTAGGTTTTTCGCTCTCAGTTACCTATCTAGTTTCCGTATGTGGTTGGAGCCATATTTAAATATTAAAATCCCTCGTATATCGGGAATACATTTTCTTAAAGCATCCCCATATTGTATTAACAACGTATAGATAAGTACGATTACCACGACATCGAAGGTATTCATCTTTCATCTTTAGGATATTATAGTAGCGGCAGATGAATTGCAAAATTTATCGATTTTAAGTCATTGTGACTTTAGATGTCGAAATTTTTACTAATAAATTTTTTTTACACGAATTTTCTTAAAAAATTACATACATAGGCAATGATCAAATAATTAGCTTTAATTCTTTTATATTAAGGATATAAAAACTAGCAAATTTTTTGATTTTGAGAATTTCTTAAATTTAGAAATTAAAGTTTCGATTAGAACATTAAGAAAATAGTCCGCGGCACCTAGTGATACACTTGGATCCTCCAGAAATATTTCCACTGAAGATAACTTCCTTAATATTCATACCAGGGCGGTTCAGAACCTTCTTAGCCTAGAACATAAAGCGCGGTATAAACAGAAAAAAGTTAAGGGTTTTGGAAACTACCATCTGTGCTATGAACACATGTTAAATTTCTTTTCGATCTGCCAACTCCTTCAATTTTTTACAATGGCAAAATTAGAAATTCGTGGTGTCAGTAAATATTTAAATAAAAAAGGTTTTTTGGGACAAGAAATTCATAATGATATGGTGAATTTGTTAGGCGAAAGTGCTCCTTCATATGCAACAGTAAAAAATTGGGTTGCTGAATTTAAACGTGGTCGTACAAGCATTGAGGATGAACCACGTAGTGGACGTCCAAAAACAGCATCAACATCAGAAATTGTAGCCAAAGTGCTAAATGATCAACGAATAAAAGTGCGTAAAATAGCTAAATATCATGGGCATCTCAAATGATCGAGTCCATTTAATTTTGCATGAAGAACTACAATTGAAAAAGCTTTCTGCAAAATGGGTGCCGCATTTGTTAACAGTCGACCAATAATGCATAAGAATTAAAATTTCTGAAGCTTGTCGTTTTAAGAAAAATAAAATGGATTTTAAGCTTCATTTCATAACTGTAGATGAGGCATGGATTCACCGCTATACTCCAGAGACCAAAGTGCAATCCAAGCAATGAACTGAAGTTAGAAGAAGTGCCCCAAAGAAGGCAAAAACGGTTTTTTGGGACTTCAAATGTATTTTATTGATTGACTATCTGCAAAAGGGTAAAACAATAAATTCAGAGTACTATTGCAACATTTTGGATCAATTAAATGCAAAAATTCGACACAAAAAAAATATTTTTCATCAAGACAACGCACCAGCGCACAAGAGTGTTTTAACAATGGCTAAAATCAACGAATTAAAGTACGAGTTGCTTGGCCACCCACCTTATTTTCCTGATTTAGCTCCCAGTGACTTTTACATGTTCCTAAATCTAAAACAATTCCTAGCTGGCAAGCGTTTTACCTCAAAGTTGTAAACCACTATTTTGAAGGTCTTGAGGAAAACTATTTGACTCAATGGATAGAATTGCTAGATAAGCGTTGGACTAAGTGTATTGAAGTTTCAGCAGATTATATTGAAAAATGAAAATGTTTTTCAAAAACTAACTATTCTCTTTCTGCGCTAAGCTAAGAAGTTTCCAAACCACCCTCGTATGTGCAGATATTAGTTTGTAAAGCAAGCAGTGGAAAAGGAATTATTTTTTTTTTAAGTTATTTAGAAAAAAAGAAGTTACCTAGAGAGTTGAGTCTACGATTTGCCAGATTCCTACAGTGCCATAGAAGGTAGACCTTCTACTTGTCTCCACCATTATGACAACTTCTAAAGATGCTATGAACTTCACTTATTTTAACAAGCTGTGATTCCGTCATGTGGTTTTTTATATGTGGATTTTTTAATAATCTTACAATAAGTTCTGGAGTCTAAGCAATGATATTTCAAAATTTTTTCTTCCCTAAATGTCCATAATTAGGCAAGCTATTTGCAGTTGTGGTGTGAATAGCATCCTTTTTTACCACTCTCTTTAACTATGACTGAATATTTCGAATACATGCAAAACGTTTGTTGTCTCTTCAACAACACCACTCTTCAGGAAAGTTTTAACCCGATTTGGCACCCTGTCATTATTCAAAAGCGGCAATGCTTTCTAGGTTACATAAACATTCAGCCCAATCATGAATAAAAATTCCGCGGTAGTCTTTTTTTATTCATGATTGGCCTGATTAAAACATTTATGCGACCGGACTTTATGTAAACAAAAAATGCGTTATTATATGCATCAAGTAAACGTATGTGCAATGAGATTTGCCAACCCACATCGAATTATAAAAATTGTGAAACATTTTACAGTTCACAACTACACAATTTCATTTAATAAATATTAAAATGTGGGTTTTTTCTAATTACTGAAATGGCAAATACTGACCACTTTATGTTATGCTAACATTTTCCACATGCCCTTAGGGACAGTGATAAAAAATGTTTCAACAATATTGCAATTTGTACTTTGTATAAATTACGATTTGTTTTAAATTATAGTTAATGACTTTTAGTTTAAATGATTTTTGTTGAGTAATAACATGATTTTGTTGTTATTTATTACAGCGTGAAGAAGTGCGTGCTTTCCAGGGACTTAATTCGGGTAATCGTATAGCCACTGTTTTGTTCTATGTAAGTTTTAACATTTTTTTTTTTATATAATAATTGATTATTATGGTTTAATTATATTTCTTGTCTATTTTTTTTTTTTCTTTTAAGATGAGTGATGTTGAACAAGGTGGCGCTACCGTTTTCACAGCTATTAATACAGCTGTTTGGCCCAAAAAGGGTGCAGCTGCTTTCTGGTACAATTTACATAGATCGGGCGAGGGTGATTACAGAACAAGACATGCAGCATGTCCGGTACTTACTGGTTCAAAATGGGGTAAGCTAAAGATTTGATATTCCCCTTAAACCAATTAATTAACTTTAATATTTAATATTGCATATTTATGATTTCTTTCTGTTTTACATTGTTTTTCTTTAACAGTTTCCAATAAGTGGATTCATGAAAGCCGTCAAGAATTCAGACGTCCTTGTGCTTTGGAACCTGATCATGGCGAATTTGCCATATAGTGCAATTATGCTTATTGTTTAATTTTAAATATTTTCTAAAATTAATTTACTCATTATACAATTTTTCTCTCTACCGCCCTCTACACTCTTTAACTCTCATTCAAGGCTTTAAGATTATGTTTACATTATATGTATACTACATAAATACTTCTGTATTTATATATTTTTATATCAGCCATCCATTTACCTGTTAGTTTTTTTATTTTTTTTTTCTTTTCTAAACATCTTAAAATCTTAGACTTTTGGAGAAGTTACAAAGAATAATCTATGTACTTGATTATCTGCTCTTTTTAATTTCAAACAAAAAACAATTGAATCTCGTTTTAATGTTATTAAAATTTACTTCCATTTTCCTTCCTTTTTTTGTTAAATTTTCTCATGTGCAATTGTTGTTTTAACAATATTTATTTAAAAATGTTTTTAATAAAACTGAATAAATTAATTCTTGTGGCATTTTATTACACTTTTTTACTACTACTTTTTCTTTGTAATTTTGCCAAAAATGGAAATTTAATTGAAATTCTTCAAATTATTTTATTAGATTGTTTTGTATTCAATTAAATTTGCCAGAATTTGTAAAATTGTTTGCTTTATTTGAATATGTTAAGAAAACATTTACATATTGCATTGTATAGTTACATATGTAGCCGTTTGTCCCATAAATATAAATTTTAGATGCAACAAATAAATATTTAAACATTTGTTAAAAACGTATTGATGTTTTATTTATTTTATGGTGATTGCCGAACAAGATACAATTTAAATGGATTTTTAGTTAAGTGCAGCGTTGCCGGAATGATGATTTTATCATATTTTTGATGAATTTTTACCTAAAATATTTGATTTTTTTTTTTTTTGCAAAAATATGATTTTTTAATGAAGCCTTTTTCCTTTGAAATAAAAAGTTGGAACATATTTTTTATAATTAATGCTAGCTGCGGTTACGTTTTATGTATTATATGAAGTGACCCATATAGAGTACACATTATAAATCAGTTGCAATTTGATTTACGTACAACAACACACACATGCAATTTGATTAGTTGCATTTCATTCATTAAAAGATGAGCTATTTTGTAACATTTGCAACTCCATTTTAAAAGTCAGTGCTGGAAAGGCAGCCCTTATAAAATATAAAATAACAAAAAACACCAAGAAGGAGCAAATTGTTTACAAAAATCTCAAGTTACCATTAAAGAAAAATTTGGCGAAGCTGCAACTTTGCACTTGTATAACTGCCATTTTCCTTTATGGACCACTTATCCATTTTTCTGAAAACGTCTATTCCTGATTCAAATGTAACTTCTAAAGTATCATGTGGCAGAACCAAAAGTACTTGTCTAGTCAAAAAAGTTTTAGGCTGAATTTATTTGCAATGTACTTGTTGCCTTTAATTTTATCGACAGTATTTTTGGTGTTGTGTTGTGCTGTGTATTGTTGTATTCTTTTGCGTACAAAGAAGTATTTAAAAAAATTTTTAAAACTTCCAAAATAAGAGTAAAAAGAAAACAACTAGTCAATTTATAATTAAAAACAAGTAAGAAAGTATAATCGGTCAAGCCCAACCATATAATACCCTACACCCAGTATATTTATAAAACAATTTTTCAGAAATGGGCGCTATATGGGAGATATTACCTATTACGGACCGATCATCCAAAAATTTAGTGTCATGATATCTGTGAATATAAGTATTATATGTGTTAAACTTTATCTCGATATAAATACTTTTAAAAGATTTATGAAGGTTGAAGTGAATTAAGTTTCGACTAATTATTATTAAATATGAAATTTATTTGTGTTAAATTTTATTTGGATACCAAAATTCTTAAGAAATTAAAAGTGATTTTCGAAAGTGGGCCTTATATGGGAGCTATGACTAGTTTTGGAGCGATCATCATAAAATTCTACCATATTATATGTATGTATACGAAACATATTATTTCGATACCAACAGTTTTAAAAGAGTTATGCTCTTTAAAGTGATTTTCGGATGTGGGCCTTATATGGAGGCTACGACTAATTATGGACCGATCTTGACAACATTTGTAAATGTGATTTAGCTTCATTTATTACTCATTTGTGGTGAAATTTGTTTGCATACTTTCATAATTCAATCTTTTATGATCGTTAAACTCCTATTTCGGGAGGACATTTGTATGGGGGCCACGTGAAATAATGGACTGATTTCCACCAGTTTCAATCCCATCCGTTCTTGGGCCGAAAAAATATCACGTACCAAATTTTATTGAAATATCTTCAAAATTGCGACCTGTACTTTGCGCACAAGCTTTACATGGACAGCCAGCCAGACGGACGGTCGGACATCGTTAAATCGACTCAGGAAGTGATTCTGAGTCGATCGGTATACTTTAAGGTGGGTGTTGGACCAATATTTCTGGACTTTACAAACTAAGCACAAATCCCATATACCCTCCCCACTATGGTGGTGTAGAGTACAAAAAGTATGTTATACATCAGTGGCATGTAACCCTGTATTTGCTAGAATAACTTATGCTACAAAATGCATAATAAAGGTATTATAAACATTTCTGTTTAAATTTAAATAAATACATATGTACATACAATGAACAACTTTGTTTTAATACCATTTTCGTATTTAACAATTATTAATCTTAAAAACCAGAAGAAATACACATAATGACATTCAATTGTCACTTACTCTGACAGTGTTTACAAAAACTGAAAATTAAATAAGTTTTTAATAGAAACACTCCAATTTATACAGCCTGTTTAATGGTACACAAACAAATACTCACACGTAAATACATGTATTCGTTGTGTATGAAATTTACAGCAGACATGATGAAAAATCGATCTAATTTTTCATTTCCCATAATATTATACATATGTATGTATGTATGTATAGGTGTAGTTGTTGTTAGTTAACACAATAAATTCTAAACACAAAACATTCAAAGCCATGTACCAACAATTCGTAATGGATCTTATAAAGAAGTTACAAATTAAAAAAGACAAAAAGTGTGGTGGTATAATGAAATTTCAATAGATTAAATTTTAGTTACCAAAATAACATCATACGAGTACAATCAATCTATAACACAACTGAGGACGATATTAAACATTCAGTCTATTCGACCATCGACTTTGCCGGTGGACATTTATTTCAACCACAGCATCAATTCCTCTACATATAAGACTAACTCTATACAGAATATACCTGCTAGTGTACCTGTACATGGTCGTCTGTTGAAAGGGAAAATCTTTCTAAACCAATTCTAATTATCGTTTGAACATAAAACAGCTACAGCATCAATAGCAACAACAACAACTTTTAATATGAGGCTAAATACAACAACTAAGACTGCGGAGAGAAAGCCAAGAGCAAGATTATTAATACCATTATCGTATTTTTGTTGCCTATGGTTGATGTTCTCCTACTCCCGTTGCTGTCTAATGGCCAATGCCGAGTTCTATTCATCTGTGGATAGTTTGAAAATATTGGGCCACACGGAGGCAACACTCATACAAAACTATAGACAATATTTCAAACTACAGAAACGGAATATAGACATTGTTCAAAGGTAAGTATGTATTATACAGACATACAAACGAACAACAACATGAATTACTTTTAAAACCAGGATATTGTAACTGAAAAGTAACTAAAAGTTTCTTTGCCTTAACACTTTTTACCTGACTACAGCAGCATTCAAACATAACACCCACAGCAAAATATAATTATAAAACAAGGTGGAGTGTAATATTCGGCTGTGCCGAATCTTAAATACCCTCCACCTAGACGTAATAAGAAATACAAAAACTACACTGCTTTTAGGACTAGTATATCCTAATTCTGTGTTTTATATTCAGTCTTAGTGCAAATTTGATTAGTATTTTATACTCGTATATTGTTTGAAAGACAATTTAACGACCAACATAATTTATTTTAAATGTTTTGAAATTTTATCTAATTTTGTCCATTTTCAATTGGTGTAATTAACAATTCTTACTATAATTTACAGAGTTTGGCTGATTTTCATAATAATCTTGAGTGTAATTTAACAATTTATAAAACTAAAAGAATATTTTCCCATATTCACAACAACTTAAGAAGCAGATTATGAAAAAGGATAAGAAAGAAGATAAAGCTTTTTTGTTTGAATTTGATGTCAATAATATTATTGACAAAAGATTTATGGGTGGCATAGTAGAAGTGGAACAGTTATGGACTGATAGCTTCTAAATCCAGTATCCACTAATGTTATTTTTATGTAGTTTAGGTTGAATTTCATTAGAGGTATATTTAAGATACATATTAGTATTAAATATAATTTCGGAAGTGAACCTTATATGGGGGATATAGTCAAATATGTACCGAAATTCACAAAATTTTGTGGAATGATTTTTGTGTATATTTAAATGATATATACATAAAGTTTTGACTAGGTACCGATAATTATAAAGTACAAGCGGTCCCGGCGAACTTCGCCTCACCCCAATTTTTAGCCTTCAGACAAACTTTAGAGTAATAATAAATACAACAGGAATAATTTCACACAAAATTTCGTACAAAAAAATCAATTTTCCAATTTAACCAATTTTCCGACTTTTGCGGAGTAATTTTCTAATTTTCCGCAATTTCCCAAATTTCCCATGATTTACACCAAGAACTTTCTATTTTTCCATGTTTTACACCAAGAACTTACTATTTTGTCATTTGGAAAGGCATTAAGGAATAATTTCACAAAAAATTTCGTACAAAAAAATCAATTTTCAAATTTTTCGACTTTTGCGGAGAGATTTTCCAATTATCCGCATTTCGCATTTTCCGCAATTTCCCATTATTTACACTAAGCAATTTCTATTTTTTGATTTGGAAAGCCATTAAGGAATAATTTCACACAAAATTTCATACAAAAACTCGATTTTTCCAATTTTCCGACTTTTCCGGAGGGATTTTCCAAAATTTTCTTCCGTAAAAACCTTCTCCTCGAAAATATGAACTACTGACAAAAAATTTTACAGAAATCGGCCCAGCCGTTCTCATTTTATGAATTTCTATACATTTTTTGACACCATTTTTATATATATATATATATAAAGATTAATTACATTTTCGGATATGGTCCTTATGTGGGAGCTATGACCAATTATGGACCGACCATCATAAAATTTAGTACAACAACTTATATATCTATAAGAATTATTTGTGTCGAATTTTAACCTGGTAACTATATTTGTACCAGATTTATACGCATTTAAGTGAATTTTAGATGTGGACTTTATATGGGGACTACGTTCAAACATGGACCGAACAAAACAAAATCTCATTTTGCCATTTATTTTTACATGACACTTATTTTTGCCGAATTCTGTATTAATATTCCAATTTTACAGGCATTTATTTATCATTTAGCCATATTTCGGGAAGATATTTTGTATGGGGGCTGTGAAAAATTATGAACCGACTTTACCTATTTTCCTCAGACTTTCTTCTTTTATCATAAAAAAAAACGTGTTCCAAATTTCATGGCAATATCTGCAATATACATATGTATTAAAAAAAAAATTGGAAGAAGAGGGTTTAAAAATATAAATTTTTTATGCAGGTTATCTTACATTTTGATCCATAACTCTTGCTCTACTACTTCGATTTTGCTGATTTTCAATACCAAACTGCTTAGGAGAATTATAAACGGTTTTTTGTAAACTTTTTTGATTTTGGTTGTTTCTTTTGGACGTGAGAGTGTTTTACACAGACAGACAGACATAGCTCAATCGACTTAGAATTCCTTAAGGATCAATAATATACATATAATATATGTACTTTGTTTGGGTCTCGATGAATATTTCTTAGTGTTACATATGGAATGATAAACTTATAGATACCCTCATTCAGCACTTATGGTGGTGGAGGGTATAAAAAGGAACTGAAACTGAAAATTTAATTAAAAATATTTTTCCACACCATTGATTATAAATGACCTAAAAACTCAATACAAATATTGAGCAACAAAGCACAGCCAAATCCAGTGTATATATAGATAGGTATAGGTTCTGTAAATACAGAACAAGGATGCAAAAGTTGTTGCAATTGCACTTTTTTAGCACTATTTGAGAGTCAAAAGTACAATAGCACCCCAATGACTAATTTAGCACTATTTAAAAATTTTCCCTATATTATTAATGTAATGCAAAAATGTATTTTAAAAAATTCATCATTATCCCATTTTTTGTGTTAGTTCCATTTTCAAAATTTCAAAATTGTTTTGCACATTTTGTCTAAGCCGCTTTTATGTTGTAGTGCATTGTTTGTTTCGGCTATCTCCATCTACATACAATTTAAGACACCAGCTACAGGTTTATTATTTATTTAGTTTGTCACTCAATTTGGTAACATTCTTTACAAGCTACACCAGATATCAAGTTTTAAAGATTTAAGAAATTGTAAATGTAAAATATAAAAAAAAGTATTGTCAAAAATAATAAGAACGGCTTCATTATTTTCAATAAAAAATAAACCTTCGTTCAAAGGCAAAAAAAAAAGAGATTTTGCACAAAAAAAAAATGGCTGGTATTGGTCCAATTTAATGGATAGACGGACAAATGTGCACTGTGGTTTACTTAGAATTATTATAAAATGCAGGAATTCTATGGGAATTCCTGCAGGACAATGATCCCAAGCACACACCTAAACTAACGCAACATAAATTTCGGGTTGAAAAGTTTTTAATAATATCACATACGTGCACATAAATAAACCTTATTATATCTATAGTTCGGGACACTCACAAACCAAACAAATCGAGACAGCTGCTTAGAAGGTCTACATACAGTGGTAGACACGAAGTTAGAAAACTTGGTATCTGTTGCCAATAGAAGTCCCAATTTACACGAAGCAATTATTTAAGCTAAGCTGAATACCTTTTTGACATCGGGGTGAGGGGAAGATAAGAAGAGTAAGCACTTGATTGTACTTATCTTGTACAATCTTTGCGCAATCTTTATTATTTGATTCATGGTGGAAATCGAAGAGATTTTGAGGAAATAATCAAAATCAATTTTTTCAAAATTCTGTTTAGCTTTTGCGGCCATTATTTAATTGTACAAAATGATAAACTAATAATGTTCCTCCCTACTTAAGGTTATGCTTAAGAACATTGATTAAAATGTTTTTTTTTTTAACCAACACAACATTCTATTCTATTGGCGCTGTATATACCTATACATACGAGTACATATGTACATACAGACATATATGGCCAAAACAAATCGATAAAAAATAAACTCGTATCGTATTTCCGTTCAAACTTATTTCTGTGTTTTTCTTTTGTTTTCACAATATTATTTTCATATAAAACTACTCCTACTCTAGATTTATAAAAGATGTTAAATTAAATCATGAACTGGCTAAAGAGGATGTTGCCGATTATATAGGAAACCCAATCAATGCTTTTACGTTAATCAAACGCATGGTTAGCGATTGGAAGGAGCTGTATGAATTTCTCAAATTTCGTGATGTTAAAACGGGTGAGTTGTAATGGAAATATTTTTTAATATTTACATAGAAAAACAAGCGTATTTTTCTTAATTAAATACATACATACATACATATGTACAAAAATGTATTAACGTTACATTTAAATATATTTATAGAATTTATAGAATCATTCACCCAATTTGAAAGAGATTTTCAACTGCCGGATGAACGTGAATTGAAAGGTGCCATCAGGGGTCTGAAGCTATTACAGTCTTTTTATAAATTGAGTGCTGATGATATGGCCAGTGGGGATAAGTATGGGTGAGTTTAAATATAACTTTTTTCAATAATTAAGTTATTTTTAAACACATTTGTACTTTAATCTAACTACATATTTCATTAATAAAAACTTAAGGTTTATAAAATAAACATTTCATTATTTCATCTACAAAAACAAATCAGATTTGAACATAAACATTTTAAAATTTCAGTCAGCCCCTTAACTGGCGCGATTGTTTTGAAATTGGCGCCACTTATTTAGACGATAACAGTTTTAAGCTAGCCATCGAGTGGTTAGAACTATCTCTACGTAGATTACACGACAGTAAAGAGTCCATTGATATTAAGTCAACCTTTAACGCTCACATCAAAGAATATTTGGCTTTCGCCTATCAAAGCATTGGTAAATCCGACATAGCTAGAGGACATTTAGATGACATACTAGAAAATGATCCCGATGCCAGCGTTAAAATAACCAGAAATATTCTACAAAACTTTGCTACCGTTATTCAGCAAAATGAAGAAGTCATTTTTCCAAATTATGACAGGCTGTGTCGTGGAGAAATTCTTGAAAAATTGCAGCCACTCAGCTGCAAAATCGATTCGAAATTACATCCATTTTTTATCTTATCACCCTTGCAAATAGAACCTTTACTATTGAATCCAGAGATAACTGTGTATCACAATCTGTTAAATGATGAACAGATTTCAAAATTATTAAAAGAAACGCATAATATAATGCAAAGGTCTCAAGTCTTTGGTAAAATTACCATAGAAGATCTGGTGAGTCAAAACATAGCGATTGATCCAAAATCATCGGTAATAGTTAATAAATTGCATGAAATCGTGGGCGCTATAACGGGCTTTGATATGTATAATTCTGAACACCTGCAAGTGGCTAATTATGGCATTGGAGGTCAGTATGCGCCCCATATGGATTATATCGGAGTAAGTTTTTCCATTGTTTGTTAAGGATTATTATTAAAGAAATTTAATTGTTTTATTTTATTTTTTAAGGTTGATCATAAAACTAATTACCAGGGAGATCGTATAGCTACAAATATGTTTTATGTAAGTTTTATTATTTAAAAAATGAAAATACATATACGAGTATTTTTACATAAGTAGTCATTGCTCTCAATCCTAAAATTATGAATTTATATCTAAACATAGACATGTGTGATATTTGCCATTTCGTATTCTTCTTTTAGCTTGCGGATGTTGAAGAAGGCGGCTATACTGTGTTTCCTTATTTAGATGTTTACGTTAAACCGATTAAAGGTTCTATGATCATGTGGTACAATTTGCATAAATCTTTGGATGTAGACCCAAGAACAATACATGCCGGTTGTCCAGTTTTAAAGGGCAGCAAAAAAAGTAAGCTATTAAAAATTTTATACTCATTTTAGATTTTTAAATAAATATAAATGTTGTTATTTTATTAGTCGGTAATATTTGGACCCATTCCGGTTATCAGGAATTCCGAAGACCTTGTGGCTTGGAAAATGATAGTAAACTACACAAGATTAAACATTTTTAATAAAGTAAATATCAACAGTTAGTTATCCATATTCTCTTGTGAAAAATATATAAATCAATAAAAGATTACAAATTTAGTTTTTAATGTCTTTAAATAATTTCAATATATGTATGTATGTACATATGTATTATAGTATATGCATATGTTTTGTATATATGTATATATTTATTTTAATCTGGATCATAATATTTTCAATTTAATTTTAAGTTTTGGTATTATTCTAAGAAACTCACAAACTGGGTGATGAAGCACACTTTAAACCTTTCCAACAAGGTTAAATCAATTAAAAACATTTATGATATCTTTAATTGATGTTGTCAAACAATAGAGATTCTGTAATGGTATGTGGCGGCATATATGGCCATGGATTCGGTAATCTGATAGTAATAAGTCCATTATGAAAACAAATCATAACTTTATCCCCAATTTTTTTCGTGATTTGGGATACAAATTTCATCTTGGGGATCCAGGGATTTGTTGGGGATGACAACACAATTTTAGGGGATTTTTTGCAGTTTTTTTTAGAACTGATGGTAACAAGAATGATTTTTGAGCTAAAAAATGTGCGTCTGACATGTCTAAAAATGTGTGTTATTATTTATAGTGGATGGTTTCTTTCCCATGGTTTGGCATGGAAGCACTTCTCAGAATAAACAGTATTTTAAGAAACAAAAATCACAACAAACAATAAAAATAGGAAAATAAAAAAATTTGTGCGATTAATAAGGAGAAATAATACAAATAAAATAATACAAGAGACTTGTGAATTAATAATAATAAAAAGGTAATCATTTTTGTTTGCAAAATATTTAAGTGCTAAGAATCCTGTCAAGCCGGAGGTGGTATTTTTAATTTTTGTATTTGATGAATAAGGTTTTTCTCTAAAATGAATATTACTGAAGTTATGAACAATTAAGGCGAGCCATAGTAAGAAAAATAGCATTTTTAGCAAACTTTGTGGGCTCAAGGCACGCCTAATAATTATGCAAACGATCTAAAATTTTTTATACATAGTTTTTTTCTAATTTGGAATCAATCTAAGGGGTTTGCCAAGTGAAAATAAGAAAAAAAAAATAACGGCCACCCTAGGCGGCATATATGGCCATGGATTTGGTAATCTGATAGTAATAAGTCCATTATGAAAACAAATCATAACTCCAGTGCCGAAAAATTTGGTTAAACAAGAAATAGCCTTTATTTGCAACATAATAATGTCCCGAAATACTGAGATTGAGACATACAAATTTGGCTTTTGTGAAGGATTTTTAACAAGAACTTTGTTTTTCAAAACAAAATAAAGCAACAATTTATATGAAAATTATTTAAATTTTTATTGAATTGTTTTGGCAATTATAAATGAAATTTTTTTATTTTTTTTTTTAAATTTTCAATCATATTTTGGCAAAGTCACGGTTCGAAATACTTAGTTAATTACGTCAGGGATTTTGAGCTTTTATAAATTTTATATCGCTTAATCAGGACGGCCAATAAGCAGCTAAATTTTACGAAATGCAGGAATTTGTTTTGCAATAAATCTATTGTCCGTTTAGCAAAACATTATTACATACATTTTTCTGAACAGATTTGCCCGATTTTCAATACAGCACTGGATAAAAAAGAATATTAGTGGAAATTTTCATCAACCGAATATTTTTTCGTAAGGCCAGTGTCTACAATAGACGGTCGGATATATGTATGTAACTTAGACTCAGTATACTTAGAGTATTTAAGGACCCAGAATATATGTGCACCTAATTCTGTTTTTACACGGTTTGAAAATAAACAAGTTTTAAACTTTTTTTACACAAGTTTATTCCATTTAGCACGATTTATAAACTTTTGGTCTTAAATTTTTTTTTTTTTGTTAAATTGAATTTTTGCGCAATATGTTCATATCATATAATCTACTGGTCAGAGCAATTATAAATACCTGTGTAGCACAAATTTAGTGCATACAATCAAATGAACTTGTCATTAATTTTTTTACATTACTTTTAAGCTTAGAGTGCATGTCGTTTTTTTTTTCATTAATAACTATGCTTTTGTTAAAATACATTGTATACGTATGTGATTTACTATTATAAACCTGAATAGTTGTTCTTGTTTTTCACTAATTTCAATAAGTTTTAGAGATAAGAAAACAATCATCTATTTTGCATGCGATCAATGTCTTTTTTACACCTTTTTTTACACGGATTTTCCTGAAACGAATTACCGTGTAAAAACAGAATTAGGTGTATGTAGTTAATACTTTTTCGTTTTACGACCAATATTTTTGGTGGGTATAAAAAACAAAAAACATTTACATACCTACATATAGTATTACGAGTAAGTAGAAAATCCCCTGAACTAATATTGTTGTGATTTTTATAAAACAGTTTTTTTTAATAAAATTTAAATATATTTTTTTAATACATACATAGTTTGAATACTACCAACATTTTCTTAAAATGTTATTAAATTTTCTTTATGCAAAGTAATGATGTGGTACATTGTCTGCCGTTTTTATAAAAAATAAAGTAGACTTGAAGTGTGCTTTAAGATAAAATTTTCATACAAAATTTTCTTAAAGTACACTTGAAGTCTACTTTAAGTTTTTATAAATACGGCAGTGTGTGTTTGGATGTTAATTGTCAATGGTTTATATATGTATGTACGTACATACTTATGTATATATGTATGTACATATTAAATAAGCATTATATGTTTACAATTCGCAAACAAAATAGGACCCTAAACATATTTTGTGTTTACAGTGTAAACTTTACACGCACATGTTTTGTGAACCTCGTATTATTTGTATTTGCGAATTTAAATTTTAAAAAGCAATAGAAGTACCAAAAAACAACAGATGAACACTACAATTATAAAACAATACAATAACAAAAACAATTTGAGTGAATAGTGAGTGCACTAAGCACAGCAACTTTATTTATTCTATTTTGTTCATGTTCATACATATATCCAGAAAAACAAAAACAACAAGAGCAAAAACAATAACAGATTTTATGTATGAAAAATATTAAAAAATAACAATAACAATTTAGTAAACGTTACAACAAACAGTTAATGCATACAGACAACTAAATACAGTAACAACACATAATCAAGAGAGTAACTTTAATAAGAACTCACTAGACCACTATTTATTACAACTCACTTTGCCCCCCTCTCACACAAAAGGCAGACAACAAACATCAATCATATGTAAAGTGTAGTAGAAATTTTGACAATTCCTTTTAGTTTTTCTTTTTCTTTTACAAGAAATGCCGCGTTTTTGTAAAGTGTCGTTAATAATTGATAAATTAATTGATTTAAAGTGTATAAAATTGATAAAATTATAATTTTTCAATAAAAATAAATGAAATTTTGATAGTTTTTAATAAAATGTATAAAATTAAATGGTAATAAAATGTGTTTGACAAGTATTTAGCCAAGTGTAAAGATAAAAAGAAATACAGGCAATCAAATTGTTGTTATTTTAGTGTGCATCTTCTTTTATTGTTGTTTTAAAAAAGCATCAAGTAGTTTTCTGTTGTTGTTTTTTCATGCAGAAGTGTAATCGTGTGTTTAAGTGTGCTTTAAATATTTCTTTGATGTTTTTTTTTGGCTTTTATATTTGTTGTTGTTTGTAAAGAAAGAAATTGTAGTAATACAAAGAATGCTCATCCCCTTATTCAAAAACGATGATTAAATTTAACAAACGTTTATTAAGACAGATTTGCATATAAAAATTTGCTTAATAAACGTTTGTTGAATTTAATAATCGTTTTTGAATAAGGGGGTCAGTGTTTAATTGAAATTAGAAACGCATACATACCGATGTAAATAATTAAAATAAAATGCAAAGTTGTAAAAAATTAAAATTAATGTTAAATTAAAAAAATAAATACCTATAAGCAAAAAATAAAATGCAATGGTGTTTTAGAAAAAAAAAGGAATGAAAAAATAAGAAATAAAGCAAAAAATAAAAAATATGGCCTGTTTAAATGAGTTAAAAAAGAGTTTTTATAATTTAAAATGTTTAAGCGTTTTTTAATATAAAAATAGGTATTTATTAAAATTATGTTGCTGTAATCTACATAAAAACATACATATCTACTACAATTTTGTGAAAGGTAAGTTTTTTTTTTATTATGTTTGCAACTATAGAGAAATTAGTTAATCATTTTTAATAAGGCTGTTAAGACACAAATCTAAATTCGTTTCTACACTTTGAACCTTTTAACACGGTCCAAGCAGCAGGTTTAAGGTGCTATCAGACGGGATGTATTTTACATATGGACTGTCACTTTTCTTACTCATATGTAATTCCGTATGTATGTCAAAATTTCCATTTTACATACGATTCATAATTTTTGCTATCACACCTGCTTATGTTTTTCCGTATGACATAACCTATAAATGTAAACAAAAGCTGTCTTTTAACGTGTATAAATTTCAAGAATTGCTTCTTTTGACCAATCTAACTGCAATAAATATAATAAACGTAATTTAATTTATTAAAAATCGAAAAATACTTACTTTTCCATGTTCATTATCCATTTTCTTTAATTTTATTTTTTCACACAATTTTGTTTCAAAATAAAACAGCTGTTTTGTTTATGTTTGTCACAGGAAAATAGAGCGTGTTCTAATCGAAAAAAATACACATGTATTTCCACGTGTATTTTACACATGCAAAGTTTCATATGTATCACACGATGTGTACAACTTTTGCAGATGGAAAATTTGACAGTACATATGTAAAATACATCCTGTCTGATAGCACCTTTAGTGCGAAAATCACAATCGCCAAGTCGTACCAAAATAACAGGGCTCCCTTTTTAGGCTTAACAAGAACATATAGAAAAGGAAATGCAGAAGGTGGTACCTTCTTGCCTCAGATAGCTGAAGACAAATGCAAAAATTTAGAAGTTTACTTTAAGGCACTTAAAAAACTTATAAATAAATGGTGTAACAATGCGATTGCATTTTTTTTGGAGTTAGATGACAGCTTTTTATGTCTATTGAGATTTTCATTATTTTCAATTGGAAATAATTTACTATTTTTGATACTGTAAAGAAAACAAAATGCTTTTCATAATTTATTCCTGCAGCATAATTTGCTATTTAAAGATCCTCAGATGTTTCCGTATTAGAGCCAGTTAGTTATTTCATTCTTGAAAGCTATTTTGTCATGTGTTTGTGTTTGGAATATTTAAACTAGGCTGATTGACTTGTACGATAATTTGCCATATTTCCTTGTACATAGTGTGAAAAGTTTGGATCTCTTCATTAGGTTGAGCTAAATTTGTTATTATTCTCAACTCTTTAGTACTAATGACTTTATGAATGTATATTATGTAGGGGTCTAGGGACAATAATTCCAATTTGTAGGGATGTATCTATTATTAAGTAAGAATTATTGTTGTTACAGAAAAGTGTTTTGTGTGGTATTTTTTCTAATTCACATCGACATACTTTTTCGTAAAGCAGAAATTCTTTGGAATACTAAAATAAAACGAATGATTTGAATGGTTATTTTAATAAATTGTTGAAAATAAGATATACATACGTGATAATTTTCTTTTAAAGAGGTTGGTTCTTTAAATTGTGTGTTTGTGTGCTCTTCTAACTGTCTGCAAGTTTTTTTTTCCCAGCAAGTAGTTGATAAGCTAAAGCCAAATCCAAATCTCCTATAATTATTTACATTTGAAAACAAAAGTATTTTTAACTTAAATTTAATATATTTTTTAACACTTAACCTACCCATTGTTTAATAATAATCCACTATAGTTACTAAAATCTACAAGGTCTTTTAAACATTCTTGTCTTCTTTAGACATTAATTTGTAGATACACTGCTTAAACCGAGGTATGCTGTGATTATAATTCTTTATGGCAAATATATATTCACCCATCATATAACAATCTTGCCAGGACCTAGAGAAACTAAACACATTTGCCTTTATAAAGCTAAAAGTTTTCTGCTGAAATTACACTCCATTAAACTTACCCACACTTAATTCCACTTAATATGCAGCTTGCCATTTCTGCCACCTCCAATTGGTAGGTCTTCTTTAAACGTACCAAACGCAAAGTAGAGCCAATCATATCATTTTGTTTGAAAAAATTTAGAATTTGTTTTAAAACTGCCTGTGTCTCTAAACAGATTGAAATGCAAACAAAAAATACAAAAACTTTTTTTGGATATGAATTACTGCAAATGAAGCAAAAGTTTACCCACTTGTACGTGTTGCATTCTTTGCAATCGACTCTTCAAATGTTGGAAAATCTGTATAGACACGTTTTATCCAACGTTACGCATTAATGGGATTGTTGAAATAACCCTCCAGATCTTTTGAGGCATCATCATGTTCTTGTTGTATGCAATGTAATTCACTTCGGAGGAAAATATAACAAATTAAATATAAAGTTACGTTACTTGTTTTTAATGCTAATTAATTTGGGTGGCCTTAATTAGCTTACTATTCTTTTTTTTTAGTAGATTTTCAGTTGAAAATTTTAAGCTAGTACTAATATTTTTATTTTGCAATAGTAAAAAAAAAAGTTTTTGTCAAGAAATATTGGAATCAAAAATATAATTGACATCGGTTCTCAAGTTTCAAAGTACGCTTACAAAACTTGTTTTCCCTTGTTGTGTTTGTATAATTGGAATCGTAGCGGAATTTGTAAAAACTATCTTCTTGCACAATTTTTTGCATTACCGCAAAATGAAATTGTTACTGCGGTCCTTTAATAACTTCCTTCCTAGAGCTCTAGTTTTTTAGCGTCAACAAACGCTTTATCTGGTAGTATTTTCCAATAGAGACCTGTTTTGAGGCATTTATAATATCACCAGAAGTTAGATTGTGATCCTTTGAAGTGCTCCACTAAGTCGCTTCGGTATGATAATTTCTATCCTGAATCTTTTAAAAGTGTTACACCGGATACTTATTGATCACCTGCAATAAATCCACCATTATAAAGATTGTTTTAATTGTATGGCTTTAATTTTTAAAATAATCGCATGTTTTTCTTTCATCGAGAAATTAATACCAAATCTCCGTTTCTATTAGAGTTCGATGGATTTTTGAGAAATTCTAGATGTGCTGATATAATTATTAATGTCAAAAATTTTGTAGATGTATAAAATTAT
This sequence comes from Bellardia bayeri, assembly GCA_950370525.1. Classification (NCBI taxonomy): domain Eukaryota; kingdom Metazoa; phylum Arthropoda; class Insecta; order Diptera; family Calliphoridae; genus Bellardia; species Bellardia bayeri. Next base: position 104,328,867 of record OX493264.1, read on the forward strand.
TTAAACATTCGTTACATAAGGTAATGTTAAACATTTTGTAGTAAGTTATCTTTGTAGTTAAGTTTTATTATTATTTAATAAATATTAGAAATGTTACCGTGGAGGTCTAAAAAGTACATTTTATTTATATTTAAATAGTTGGTAAAAAGTTCAAAAAGCTATTTTCCATTTCCAGTGGGTGTATCTTTACAATTAATTTGTATGAAGTTTTAAATTATTGATATATTTTTGCATTTCCTTTAACTATACACTTCCGTTGTGTATACATTTTCGAGACCAGTAATTGTGGAAAAATAATCATTTTCTTTATTAACATTTGTATATTCATTTGCTTTGTTTTCAATCAAAAAACACTTTTCCTGGTGCCAAATATAAACTATTTTATGTCTTCTTGTTAAGTTGTGTCGGTGCTAACTAGATTTTTGGATAATTTTCTTTAAAATGGTTTAAATTTTTCTATATTTAACTCGATATTATACCACCTTGTACATACCTACATATCTGAATCTCGTTTTAATTTTAAAATTATTGAACTAACAGCAGAACAAACAAAACATACAAGGAAGACTGATTAACACAAGCCTTTCTAAAGAATAAAGCTTTCTGGAGGTAAACTTTTGAGAGACCACATATAAGATTTTTATACAATCATTGACTTAATATTGTTACGTTTTTAACTTTTCAAAACGGTGGTTCATTTCCTTTAAATAAACCGTCTGTCTTTAAAACACTTATATTGCGGTTTAATGTTAACACAACAATGATTCACCATAAACTAACTCACTCGAGTGACCTTTTTAGTCTATTTATACACCAATCGTAATATCTAGATGGTTAGGTGCTAAGGTACTAGATGTTCATGACTGCAAGTTTAGAATGTTTGTGTCTAGAATATTCAGTAAAAGCCTTTAAAAGCTAATGTTGCCATATTGCTCAGCTAAGTTAATAACAGGGTGTTATCAATAATGATTATAAATTAAAACTTCGTTAAATTTTCGAAAGTGATCCTTGTATGGGCGATCTTAATAAAATACAGTGCGGTGATTCTAATATGTATTTGGATTATTGATGCCGTATTTCAACATGGTAACAATACTCTTAAGAGTTTTATGAGTATTTTTGTTTCAATATAATTAACAAACACGAACTTTGAAGCTTTTTGGTTTATCTGCAGAAAACAACCAGAGTCTTTGGCGGGAATTCAATTATCTGACTGACAGACCGGCATACTGTGCCCCGATAGACTAGGCGATTTATATAAATATATATAGTTATGTATATGTGGAATATTTGTGTTTTATAATGATGTTTATAAAATATTTATGCGTATCTAAGTGATTTTCGGAAGTGGACTTTATGTGGGAAATATGTTTAAATATATATTTGGTTGCCTCAAATTTTTAACCCTAACTCTGGTTATATTTAACTGATTTGCTAGTCTTAGAATTTCATAGGGATCCAGAATATACTCGTATCTACTTCTTGATTCTACGACCAATACGGTGCGCTACATACGGAATGACTAAAAACATGGATTTTATAAGATGAAATAAAAGTCATAAACTACATATTTTATATACGTACGTTGTTAACCTTTATTAATTATAATTCTTATACATTAAAGATACTTCATGATTTGTTGTTAGAGCACAGGGTTTTGTGTTGAACTGATCAAGTTCTCTTAACCAAACATTGGCAACTATAAAAAACAAAATATAACCGTTAATTAATAAGATATTTAATTGAAATGTAATTAAACTTTATTTCAATCGAAATATAATTCAACTTACTCCATTTTGAGCCCTTTAGTACGGGACAAGCAGCATGTTTAGTGCGATAGTCACCATCACCAGAGGCATGTAAATTATACCATAATAACATGGCACCTTTGCGGGGTTTTACCAGAATATTTAAAAAGGGGAAAGCAGTACCACCACCTTCTTCCACATCGGCCAGCTAAAGGGAATTTCAACCATAGTTATGTCAAATTAAATCTAAACGAAATTATGCTTACATAGAAAATTGCGGTAGAAATACGATTTCCCTCCTTATCATCGACAGTAAAATCATCCTGCAAAAAAATGTTAACATATGTAGGTATGTACTCGTATTTATAAAAAAGAATATTTATTTTTTAAAATGTATTCTACCGTAAAGAAATCAAAGTGTGGCTCATAATGCCCGCCCAAGCCATAATTTGCTATTTGCAAATCTTCAGCATTGTCTGTATTAAGGCCCGTCAAGTGATTTACATGCCGCAACCACTGCATGGTATATTTGTGATGGGGATACTTAAACCAAGCTGTTTTACTAGTTCGATAATAGGTGACCTCTGAATAACTGCCATCTTTTGAAAACACTGTAGATCTTTTCATATAAGGTTGAGCCATTTCTTTAATGACCTCCATTTGGTGGTCACTTATAACTTCATGCACATATACGATATAAGGATCTAGCGATAACTCCTCGAGTTTATAGGGCTGTAGCAAACGATAAGCATGATTGTTGGTGTAATGTCTGCAGACCAACCGACTTTGCTGTTGTTTGGATAAGTGTTCAAATTCACCACGACATACTTTTTCATAAAGTTTATATTCATTGGTGTTCTATTAGGTGGTACATATTGTTATTTATAGTTGGATTTTAGCAAAGAGTCTTACATGATAGTGATTTTGATTGGTAGAATTTTCATACATTAGTCCCTCTAGTTTGCCCTCACTTATGACTTGCTGCAAAAACATTTTAGTTTCCAAAGCTGTTTGTCGTTGCTCATCTTGGCTGAGTATGTAGTTAATAAGCTCCAGGCCTGATTCAAAGTCACCTAAAATAATCAACTTGAAATAGATGAAATATTTAAATATTTATTTAAATTTATTTCGTAAATATATACTTTTTAAGTATAATCTCCTTTAAATTTCAGTCATTAATTGACGTTCAGAACTATCATAATGTCCAATGTCATAACGTTTATAGACCTTAGAATAGACCACAAAACTTCAGGTCAGCGGACATTATGAAACATGAAAATGTATCTCAATGTCTAAGAGCATAGTTTGCGACACTAGTCCGTAGATTTCAATTATCTTAATCTTAACTATGATCGAAAGAAACATTAAATACAATCGTCTTTAAGGATGAAGGGGATAAAAAATATTGCCCAGCTCAAAAATAATTTTAATATTTTTTTAAATAAATTTATTTTTTTTTTTTTTTGTTAATATTTTTACGCTAGATTTATTCTATCTGAATATTGTATATTATATATTATTTAATTATTGGATTTAAATACAGATTAGTTAGTTTATCTGTGAGTCATTCAAAATTAAATTTTTAAAGTGTTTAATTTTGCCGAAGTTTTAATTTATTTGTAGCTCAATGCCCTTATTCACAAAAAATTAAAGTAGACTTCAAATGTACTTTAAGAAAATTTTGTATGAACATTTTGTCTAAAAGCACACTTCAATTCTACTTTATTTTTTATGAATACGGCAGTAAATGTTTAGCTTTACTGATACAGATTCTAATATAGTTATCATATTGTTTATTGAACCGGCCACTCAATAATAAGAAAAATGTACGTTTCAATTTAAGTCTCAAACGCCTTATTGCCAAAAATAAGCAATATTCCGCTTATGAATATTATAAAAAGTAATTGATTAATTATTAGACGACATACATTTCGCACTGTACATCCAGCAATAGGCAGGCAATATTGAAAACTTTTTTAGGTAAAACAAAAATTTAAAACCCGCAAGAGTTAGTATCCTATCATCCAACTGCAGGTCATCTTTTACTGGAAACCACATTAAATATATCAATATTTTTCTTAAATGAAATTGCCTTCTTGGAAATTAATCAATATATGTGAGTATTTTAATATTTATTAAAAGAATAATAAAATGAAGAATTGCAGATTCATCATCATATAATTTTATCCATAAATTTTTGTCTACTAGCTCGTTACCTAATGTGACAACACCAACGCGTGTTCGAAAGGGTCGTTTAATTGAAAATATCACAGCTGTGTGTCGCAGTAATGAAAAAGACGTTTTCAACAATTGGTGGCTATGCACAATGACCAGATGTCGAATTTAGAGTACGGATTTTGCCTTGATGCCAAACACGGTGCAACTACATGAATTGAAGCCGACCATCTATTAACTTCGCTCTGCAGCGAAATTGGAAAAGTATTTTTTTTTAGACTAAGCCCATTTCCATTTGTCTGGAAACTCAACAAGAATACTGAAAATCCAAGATGTGTCTCTGTATGGTGCGCTATGCGAACTGAAGGTGTGAATGGGCACAAGCAACCTAACAATAAATTTACTAAAAAGAAAATTTATCGATTTTATAGTTTCATGAAATTTAACTTTTAATTGACGATTTAACATATTTTTTTTGTCAGGTTATGTTTAACACAATCAATAGAATCGATTACAGCATTGAAATTAAACATTAAATCGATGATGTGATTAACGAAATAGACTCGCCATTTAACCAAAATGTTATTGAAAATATTAATAAAAATATCTTAATACATTACGATATAAGTTTGCATGTCAGCGACTTAAATTTAACGGAAGCAGACTGTTTCTTATAAAGTTTACATACGTTTTATTTTTTTCTTAATGTATCAAATTATCATAATTAAATTGACTCGACTACCTATTTACTTACTTACCTATTGTCTTATGATATTCTGCAATTATTTCAATAAATTCCAAAGTCATCTCAGCATCATTTAAATCACCAGCCATCAACAGTTTCGTAGACTGTTTAAGCCAAGGTATTGTATGATTATAATCTTGCATGGCAAACAAATATTCACCAACTAAATAACAATCTTGCCACGACATAGAAGAACTAAAACATTTTGTTTTACATTGGTTTTTTTTTTTTGTTTAGTTAGTTCAAGTTAATTATATACATAATTAACGTATTAACATTAATAAATTATCATCATCTTGTTTTCAAACACATAGCTGTTTACACTCACCCATATTTTACACCATTTAATATACCACTAGCCACTTGTGAGACATCTAATTGATATGTTTCCTGTAAGCGCACCAAGGCCAGTGTGGAACCCACCATATCGTTTTGTGTGGGAAAACTTAAGTTTTGTTTTAACTCAATCAAATTCTCTAAATAATCTTAAGGGAAATACATAAAATCATTTTAAAGTTTTTGCAAATTAAACAAAGTTTCTTAAAGTTACTTGTACGTGTTGCATCAACCGTAACAGACACTTCAAATGTTGGCCAATCTGTATAGAGACGTTTTATCAAACGATACGCATTTATGGGATTGTTAAGGTAACCTTCAAGATCTTTTGAAGCATCATCGTGTTCTTGATGTATAAAGTTGATTTCACTGAAAATTTTAAAAATAACAAAAAATAAGTCTAAAAACAAACATTTAACATGTTTTTAAAGTATTGAATTCATAATGAATTTAAAGTTTAAAATAAGTGATTGCTGTTTAATCGAAATTAAGTCATTATATCACCAGGAACTGCTTTATAACATAAACACAAATTTCCTAAAGATACACATAAAAAATATTCAGTAATTTAATTTAATTGAATCACCTAAAAAATCTTTAAATTTTTGGTATTTCTTTAGTCAGGCTCAAGTTCATTAAATTTAATTTTCATTCAATTATTTTTACTGAAGGTAGGAATTGTTTTACAACTTGAAAAAATTTTTTATTTGATAATTTTTCTTGGCTGGGATTCGAACCTGGGTTGAATTTACATGTTTCGAGAACAACCACATTCTCTCATCAGAATTCTTTGCGTTCTAACCCTCTGCACCACTGCGGTGCTTGTTAGCCAACAGACAAACATCAATCCTTTAACCAGTGTTACCTGGTGGTTCGAAATTTGCTGTAATTATCATTTTTTTTCAATTTCTATTCATATGTTGCCTCCTTTTCTTCAGTTTAATTTTTCTCATTATTTTAATCATTGGGTTAATAAGCTGATTTATGCCTGAAATTTTTTTCTGTGTATATAACTTTCATGTAAAAATAGGTGTTTTTGAAATATCTAAATTTAATTTGAGAATTTTTCTATTTAAACTTTTAAAATATTGATTAGGCATTTTCACCTTACATGCAGTATTGAGTAATTTTACTCACTACTTTCTTCATGACTTGGTATTGATGAAATAATAAATTTCTAGTAAACTTCAAAGTTTCACATGACATAATTCTTAAGTTAATTGGAACTGCTGGAAATTCCTCTATCATACATTCCAGTATTTCTACATTAAGTGCAGCTCTCTATACAGAAACTAGTAACAAACCAAAAATACTGATCTCAGTAATGGATCAACCTGTCAACCCTCTCAAAACCAACAATAAAAAACCAAGTAAAAGTAGTATTTCCACTAGAAACTAGTCCATAACAGCTGAAAAATTTCAATGAAGTTTGATATCATATGCACAACTTTTCTATATAAACAATAGAAATTTCATCTTATTGCTATAAAATTTTATTTGAACATTGTTTTCTGTCAATTTTATTTATGATACATTTTTAATTTATTTACACACTTTTAAATTACTGGTTTTATTTAATGCTTTATATTTTAAATTAGAGTTTTAACATTTCAAACAAAATGTATTGTTTAGTTATGTTTATTGAAAGAATAAAACAGAAGTAATTACCATTTACTACCTTTTTAAACATCATTATTTACGAGTACATAGTTAGAAACCAGAAAATTAGACAAAAGACCAAGTCATGCATAGATTTAGATTTATTTAACAGAATGTCTTAAGAGTTTTTTGTACTCACTTCAGTGGACTTTATTAAAGATAACATTTGGAATGGATCCTTTTTGTTGGAAGATTTTCAAGGGAATTCTGAAAAACTAGGAAAATTTAAATTCTTAAAGGAATTGTAAAAGTACATGCCTAATGCAGCAGCTTATTAGTGAATTAATCATCCCTATTGTGAATAAAAATTCCACATGAAATTTGTTCCCTTTTATTTTTTTAACATTGAATTTTAATAGGAATATGTGAAAAGGGAACAAATTTCATGTGGAATTTTTATTCACGATAGGGGTGAATATTTAGAGAATAACAAGACAATAACAGTGGTTAACATTTTTTCGCACTGATGTGAAAAAGTTCTCTTTCGGAACGAGGATGACCCCCACTAATGCATTGTGTTGGAACTAGAGGGTCGTAGTATTTGGAAACATTTGCTGATACTGAAGAACGTATATTAAGTTAAAAACTAAGGGTTTCAGGAACAAGTTCCCTAATTCCAGCAGAAAACATTGCATTATAGCAACGATAGAACAGTGAACTCAACCCACATCGCGGCTATGCTTCAGTGAATCAATACAGTTTAATGGTGGTTGAGAAATGGCCAAGTTACAATTATTTATGTACGCAATGTCTTCTTCGATAATAACTTCAAAATATGTGGCTATTTTAAAATCTCAGCGAATTAAACAAATTTCATCAGTTCACTTGGCTGTAGTATCTTTTTATTTGAGATGTTTTAAGTTAGATTTTACATGTACCAATTATGCCACATTGTTTGAAATTATTGCCAACTTTATTTGTTATATACCGATATGTTTAGAAAGATAGTCATGAAACTATTTGTCGTCAAACGAAAAACCTGAGCAAGAATAAATTTGTTTTTAACACAAACTGCGAAGCCTTATGGCATGCCTGCAAAAAACAACCCGATTTTTTGGTAGGAATCGAACTCACAACCCTCAAACTGATAGTCCAGCACTCTATCATCTAGTCTATGGACACCCTGATCTACATTCCATGTAACTTAATTATGATACGATGATCGGTCAAGTATTGGTTATAACTAGTATTTTCTTGACTTTAGAAAAATATAATAATAATGAATAAATCGATATTTATTTGTTGGACGATTGTCTAATAATGATCATAGCACCACATAAGGCTCACTTGCGAAAAAAAAACTTAATGTATTTGACCTTTGAAGCATAGTTGTCATAAAGTCTGGTGGCATAAATGTTTTAAAACGATAATACTTAATACTCATTTATTAAATTATTTTGGTCTTATTTTCGTATATATTAGTTTTTTTTTAGTTTTAATGAATCGCATTTACACAGAAAAAAATCATGTTTTTTTCAATTAAACCTTTAATTGATTTTAAAATAATTTTCAGTTAAAATTTTAATTGATACTATCATTTTGTTTCAATTAAATTTTTAATTGATTCCACAAATATTTTAATTGAAACTCATTTTTATTTTTTTCTGTGTACTTTTGTACAACATTTCGATTCAACAGCGCTGCAACTGCAGTACTACGCGCAATAACTTTCCTTCTACAATAGTCCAGTCCAGGAAGTTCTATTGCGATTTATTTTTTTTTAACATAATTAACAAACACAAACTGCGAAGTTTTTGGCTTATCTGCAGAAAACACCCAGAGTCTTTGACGGGAATCGAACCCGCAATCCTCTGACTAATACTCTGGCACACTATCGCTTAGTCTATCGGGGCATACGCATACTGAGTGGTGACGTCCAATAAAAGGCGGTAAACGTTTCTGCAGGCATTATTTTATAAAAATATTCTGAGTCATAGCTGAGGAGGTAACAAAAGCAACTTCAAATTGCTTTCAAAAAATTTATACATTCTGTATACATATTTATATTTTAGGTTGGCTGTTTAAGGTATATTTTAACTTTTAAAAACGGTCGTTTATTTTCTTTATATAAACCAGATTACTTTTAATTGCAAAATAGAAGCGTCAAGTAGTTTGAAGAAAATATAACGAGCCTTTATTAATTTAAATGTACACAAAAACAATTGTAAATGCACACTCTGTCTTTTAAACACTTATATTACGGTTTAAGAACACACTTAAATTACTGTTTGAGAACACTTTGATGTTTACTCCACGATGAACAATATTATCACAATAAATATTTCAAATCATTTCCCAATATACTTGTATTTACTTTTGTCATTAAACTTTTTACGTTTTTTTCTCGTCCGTGATTTTAATTCTTATGTAAATCCTCCAAATTTACTTTATTATTTCTCCAAGTGTATCTTTAATTTGTTATGGTTTAAAGTATATGATCATAAATAATTTCACACAAACCGTTAGATTGTTTTGCTATTAGCCATATTTAGTACATCATTAAATTGTGACCGTTATAAATGCAACGCAAATAAACTCAAAACAAGATTAATAAAACTCGCATTTAATAAATAATTTTTATTTTATTATTTTTTAACATATCCTGTATATCACTGTAGATAACAAACAAGTACTTATTTAATTGGAAATAAAATAACAAGTTTTAATTAGGAATTTTTTGTCACGAAAAAAAATAAAATTTTAATTGATTTTACTTAAGATCAAATGTAATTTAGTCGTCTGTTAAATAAACACAAAATGAACAATAACAAAATATAAGCTTATGATACTTATAACAAAACAATTTTGTTATTTTCCTTTAAGAAATTTCAGCTCATTTGTATAGGTGCTAATTAGTTTGAATATTGCAATTTCGATTTGACAGCACTTGTGCTTAATGGACATGGACAATAATTGCTGTAATAGTTACACACTACATTCTTACTTGTTTGCCTTACAAATTAAAGTCCTTTGTTTAAAATTCAATAATCTTGTTAAACACACTTGGATGATTGAAATGTCTACAAATGAACAAATTAACAAAAAACACATACTCCATATTGATTATATGTACATATGTATGTAACTATACATTACATATACATTGCATGTTGCATGCAATCATGTTGCAATTATAGAAACAACACAATACGAATTTTCTTATACACTCAACTGTACGAATTTCCGTGAGTAATAATTACCGCATAAATAAATAAATTAACCAAATTTGGGAGGAAATCAATTAATTGATAAATTAATTTGTAAACAATTTTTACAATGCTTTTACCACAATTGCTTTTACCTTTGCAACACATCGATATGTTGTTGCAAATTATATATGTAATTTTGCATTTCCGCTAACAGCTGCACTTCCGTTTTAAATAAATTTTCCAAACCCGCCACCGAAGAAAAATATTCATTTTCCACCGTTATCGCCCACGATTTACTGGCCAGCTGCAGGCTGCACACGTAAAATATTATAAATTTAAATAAACACCCCAACATGTCCTTAGGAAAAAAAAGTGTCGCGCTTGCCGTGTCTGGCTTAAACGTCTTATCGTTACTGTGTTTCTATGTAAACTAAGTTTCTTCTTGAATGAACTGCTTTACGGTTTGCAATTGTTTTCATCTTCTTCTTTTTCTTCTTGCTTAGATACTCGTATACCGGCTTAAAGAAATAAAGTTTATCATTTAATAATTTTGTATTATGCCACAAAACAATACGTGTATAAGCTATTGTGGAAGTTTGAAACAGTAAAACCCACACATGAGTGTAGCTTCCCTTCCCCGCTGTTCATTCGCTACGCTACAAGTACGCAAAAATTTATATTTTTTTGAAGCCAAATAATATTTGCTTGTTTTGGTTTCAATTGTACTTGTGTGTGTTCGTATACCCACATAACTTGTGTTTATTTCTATGTGAGCTTATGTTGCGAAAACTCAGTGGTAAAAACACAGTTCATGCGACATGCGATGAGTTTCCAAAAATTCAAAACCGTGGTTTTAAGTTGGTTTTTTTTTTTTAATATTTTGAATTTGAAAATATTTCTTCTCATGATATGCAGCTTCGAAAATGTTGAAAGAATGCGTAAAGTAAGGCGAATAACTGCCTACTGCTAATTGCAAGCTGCAACTTAAACTTAGAACATCTAGATGCAGAATCACGAACAAAAATCATGTAATATTTCAATATATCGAAAGCACTTACCAATTTTTGGGATGTAACAAATCCGGAGAAGCACACCCAATTGCACGGAAATATTACATGATGTTTATTCGCGATTCCTCGTCTAGAGGTTCTGCGTAAGTCTGATTTAGTATTTCCAAATTCAAAATAGTTTTTGCTGGATTTTCTGTTTGAAGTATCGCATTAACTGTTGCACAACATTTCGATGAACATCGACTTTATATCTTCGAATTGATTTTATTATTCAAAGAGCATTTTTAAGTCTTTTGTGTGAAAAATTCCTTAGTTGGTGTTAATTTCGGTGCGTTTTTTAATTTTTGCAAAAATGTGATGAAATTTAAATTTTTACTAATTTTTAATTTGCAGTGTTTTAATAATTCATTATCATGAAATCTATACATGATACAGGTGAATAGGTTGAAAATCTTTGTTTGAAAATAAAATTAACATTTTAAACATGGAAATAAAAATGCTTATATAGCTTGATGGTTTGGTCTACTGAACTGTAGCTGAAAAACAAGGGTTAGAGTCCTAGTGGAGCCCTAACAAATTTTATTGAACAAATTTAAATAAAAGTACTTAAAATAGAAAACAAATATATTTAAAAAAAGTACCAAATATTTACTGAAATTTTCCCTTTTTACCAGGAAGGATAAAAAGGGGAAAACGGATGAAATTTTAATATTTTGTTCTTAAATAATGATTAACTTTGTTATAAAGCAGCTGTTTTTTTATTTTATCTTTCCACAAAAATATGCATTGAAAAAGTACCATTCGGAAGGCCTTTTTTCAAGGGGTAAAAACGGGTAAAAAAAAGGAATTTTCAATTTATACATAAAGGGGAAAACCGGTAAAACCGAACGGCTGAACCAATTGTATTGAAATTTGAAACGCAAATATATCCATGCTTAAATGCATCAACAGGCTAAATATTTTTTCAAAACTTAGACCAGGTCGGAACAAAAAGGGAAAAACCGGTAATCGCAAGTGGCTCAACCGATTGAATTTAATGACGGGTAAAAAAATATTAAACTAATGTAAAATGTTTAATATTATTTTCAATTCATTATTTGTTTGTAAAATTTGAGTTGTTGCTCTATGCAATCAGAAAAATATTTATTAGGAAAGTACTTTATCGATAGTCAACCTTCAAGGATTATTACGTGCTTAATCTTTAAAGTATAGTTTTATTTAATGGATCAAAGTTTAATAGTATGTTACATGGGTTTGGAAGTTCAAGAAAAATATCGAAAATAATTAAGAGTTTTGGTGCTTTTTTTTTGGTACCTTTTTTATTCAATTTCCTTAAAGAGATAGAATTGGATTTTTTGCTTTGTACAATCAAAAAAATTGTATTATATAAGTATTTATTCTGTTTATATTATAGAATACCGCATATTAACCTTAATATATTCATTAACTGAATACGAAACCAACCTGAAACAAATATTTAATTACAGTTTTCATAGATGCTTTTGTTAAAAAATTTCGTTTCAGACAAATAAAAACCTTTTATTGACAAATTGTATACAAATTATGATCTCTTAAATTTGGTAAGCCCTAAAAATATAAATTTTTTTATATGTATGTTGGTCATATTTATGTAAGGGGTAGACATCTTTTAATTTAATCTTGAATATCGATTTCATTATTAGCAGAAAATTTTCAGTGACAATTTGGATCTTACACATTATGATCAAAAGACGTAAGAAGTTCAGATGGAATCATTTAAACTATTTAAATTTTAAAGATTTCAAAAGTTTACAAATTGTCAAAGAATCTGATTAACAATCTACGATTTGCATATTTAAATATACTGTTCGGTAAATTTTTAAATTATTTTTAAATTATATTTGATAACACAACATTTTTTAGGAATACAAATCAGTGTCAAATAGAGAAAATTTAAAAATTTAAATCAGGAATAAAAGATAAGAAATCACCGAGAAACGCCAGGTTCAACAATCAAGTAATACAATAAAGGAAGAACAAGCGACAAGGTAGCGATTGGTATCAGAGCCGTCAGGAGAAGAAGAGGGTGTATAAATCAAGCGTGTTGTTAGTTCTTCTTAAATAATACAATAAACAGTTAAAAAAATTCTAAACTTGGTGCGTTTTTATCTCCATTTGGTGTGTTTTGAAATTTCAAAGTTGACAACACTGATGACAAGGAGCTAAATTGGAACAAAACTTTACTTAAGAGTGCTGGCGTCTAATTAGAGGCAGCAAACATTGCTTTTTTTTAGAAATATTTGAAATCATGGTTGGAGAGGTGACAAAAGGAATGCTCTTCAGACCACAACTGCAAATTGCTTGTCAAATCATTGTGTTATTACCAAATATATGTATCAGTTATTGTGCATTTATATTCTGCTTTGGCATTTCCTAATTTCGCTGTAACATTTGATTCTAGTAGCATTTTGAGATCAATTTTTGCTTATGTTTTATCCACAATAAGGCAGTTGCTTGTCCATTTTATAGCAATAGGTTTGAAAACTTAATATAAGGTATTAAGGTACTTGTACAATACCGAAAAACAAACTCCTATTATGCTTTATAGAACTGAACGTAGTATTTTCTTTATAAGGTCCTGCTTTCATTTTGGTTGCAATCAGTGCTTAAGTTTTCCTTGTATCGTTGTGCATGCAGAAGTTTTGCCAAGTCTTGGCTCGATTTAGCTCATTGTCATTATTAAAAGTTGGATTAGTTTGGTAGCACAGAAATCAGAATGACGTCATGCAAACATATATGAAGCCCGTAATTGTCCCCGGTTTTAGTTAATTGGTCTATTGCCAGAGGTGCTGCACCTAACCGTAAACAAATATTAGCGAAATGTGATGCAAGAGTGAAGAAAATTAATGTTGATTTCTTCAGTTAGCTTTTCTTAAATATCATTAAACTTGTTTTGAACGATTTAATATTTTGAACCTCAATAATATGCAATCTCTTATATTTTGTAAAAAAATCTATGGAGATTTATGAAATATAACGATACTTGCAAATTTCAGCAAAATAGCAAAAAAAAAACAAGTATGAAACTTTAACTTTTCCTGAGGTTGGCTCATATTTTCATCCGTCTTTTTTATTCAACAACATAGGACATTAAATATTTTCCAGAAATCTTATTAGTTGCAGTTCCATGGAAATTTTGCACTTTAAAAGAAATGTAGCCAACAACTGACACCTCTATTGGAGACCTAATGTAGCAGTGTCGATGCAATTGTGTTTCTGTTAGTATTTTCTCGGAGTATTTAAAAAGAATTTCTCGTTTTATATTGCAAACAATATTTAATCTCATACTGTTCTTTAAACAAAACAATGTAATTTAGAATTATTTAATACCTAATTAAAATTCATATATTTGTTTTTGTCTTAAAACCCAAATTCTAATATTAAACAACATTTAAATATTTATGTTGTCATATGCAAACAATTTTATAACAATTCATAGAGAATTCCATTAAAACAATAACAATAACAAAATCAATAAAAAATTGCAAAATGTTTGTTTAAGATTAGATTCTCAGTAAGCTCAACTGTCATAAAGCAAAATCTTAAAGTAAAATTTAATGCGAAAGATACATACATAAGTTTCGTATACGAATTGTTGTAATTGTGAATTTATGTAATTTTTCTTCGACATCTTTAAAATTACACAACAACCATATACAACCCAGCAAGCCATATGAGTCCGAAAAGAGTCTTTTCTGACACCTTTTTTGGAGCGTTAACGCTCTTTATGAGCCCAAAAAATAATCATAATTGCTCCGAAAACCTTCAGAAAAGAGGGTCATTACATATGAAAATGGTCCGTCAGAAAGAGCTCTTAGATAATGTCAGTAAAGAGTCTTTTATGAGGGTTTTTTGGGCTCTGAAAGAGCTCTTAGATAATGTCAGTAAAGAGTCTTTAATGAGGGTTTTTTGGGTTCTAAAAGACCTCTTAGAAAATGTCAGAAAAGAGTCGTTTATGAGGGTTTTCTTGGGCTCTGTGTAATCTTATTTTTATCATTCTTGTGTGGTACAGCTATGTTTTTTTTTTGTTCAAAGCACAAATAACAGGACAACAACGCTTTGGTACACACATAATTAAGTGGAATTTCTGAGTCATACTGCGTGCCGACTCAGGACAGTAACAAGCAAAATTTTCTTTCGCTCCGAAAATGCTCTTTTGTTGGACTCTTTTCGGAGCGCTCCTAGAATGGTATGCTGGGAAGCATCTATATAAAATAATTGCTTTTTTTTTTTTTAAAGTACCAGTCACTTTACTTTCCTGTCGTTTTAGCAAACGCTCTTTAAATTGATGATGTGTTGATTTCTATGTATGTTGGTATTTTATTTCATGATATTTTGATGGCCATAACTTTTTCTCTAAATCGTTTTTTTGACGGCATTTTATTTAAGAGTTTTTGCTGTCTTATTGTTTTATTGGTGTCTACAGCTCATATATATTGTTTTGCAATTGATGCTTTTTTATATTTAAGTTTTTTTTTTTTTTTTTTTTTTTTTTTTGATTTAGATTTTTGCTATGCTATAATGCAACAGCAACTGGTTTAATATATAATTAGCAAGTGAAATATGTGTCAAAAAGCAAATAAAATATATGCATTGTACACATGTATTCCAAATCAACAAAGATTAATTAGCTTCTTCGCTGTTAGGAATATCAAGTTCCATGTTAAATGATTTAAAAGATCCAAGTGCTGATCTCCTTGATATCCAGATGTTAAAAATTAAATAATTTTTTATATTGCTGATGTATTTATATTAATTATTTCAAAATTAGGTGTTGGCGGTTTGGATAAATTATTAAACTAATTGGGATTGCCAAATGGATAAAGAAACTTTAAAATGTTGAGACAAGTATGAGAGAATAGTCGGTCAAGCCCGGCCACATAATACCAGCCACAACTGACTGACGGGTTCAGAAAGTGTTGCTAGATTGATCGATGTATTTTAATGTGAGTGTTAGTCTAATATTTTTGAGAGTATTTCTTTCACCACTTAATGTAATGGTTTTATCAAATTGTGTTGAAGATCCAAATAACCCATTTACCAATAGTTCAATGGCTAATATTGAGATCAGTTTCGAAGTTTTAGCATGACTTTTTAATCTTAGCCTTAGTTTATAATTTAAATGTCGCAAGATTCATTTACAGTCACTTAAATAATAGCCCACTTACAGCAGAATACATTGTTAATAAATTTTAATAACATGGATGTAACCGAATTTTTAATTGATTGTCGAATTTCCATGTATAGGTACGATACACTAGACACATTACAATGCTTTTCTTTTCGCATCGAATTAAGCTAAACCCCTAATAAACTTATATTAACATTTAGTTTATTCCTATACATGACTGTCAGCTTAATTCATTATAATTAAAGCAGTTTTATATTGATTTCTTCGGTTTCGATTCATTAGCCTCCCAGATAAAGCAGATACGACTATATTGTACGTAGTTTCGATGTGGGCTTTGTATAGGATGTTTTTTTTTAGATATATAGAACTGGCCACACTTTTATAACTAGCAACCATTTTGTTTACTGTCAAGTGATTTAGGTTTGAAGTCGCTAGTCTACGACGATAAGCTCGATACGATTGACCACTTGGAGGACAACATTCGCTGCGTTACTGCTGATATACGGCTACAAATGTTGGAAAAGTCATCGAAAATTGTACCTCCAGATTAGACTACATCCGAGCCAGTTATATGCCAGAAGCCATATTTAAATTATAATGCCAGAAGATTATTTTTCGAATAAAGTTAATTTCATATGAATTTAAAAAAAAATCCTCTCAACCAGATTCTGTTTTCGTTCGAATAAGCTTTCGCCTAGAAAAAAGTCCGTCTTCATAAAAGGCATTCCCTTGATTTAACTAATTCATTACATTATTTCGACAATAAAGAAACTTCTAATTTCAGACTATCCCATGATATTAGAAGAGACTGCCATTCAGTTATCAATAACCTATTAGCTTATAATGCTTAACTTAATAATTTTAGTATCTGCTGACCCCTCAGTTATATTATTATTGACTTACGAAGTATTGAGGGTTTGTTTTTGAAAATTTCCTTTTCATTAAAATTTAATTTATATTTAATTTCAAATTTTTAATTTTATTATTCCTATTTAGACTATACGAGAGATTAACTAGTATAAATATTAATAAAAGCTGGATATTTATATTGGGTATATAACTTAAAAATTCATAACAGGTGGCGTATATTTTAAACACAGTTTTTGTAATTTTGAAGGGTACATATCTGTTATTTATTCTCACTTATTTATTAAACCTATTAAACATTGTTGTTGTTGAATATAATTTTGCATGTCTGAAATGCTGCTTAAACGCTATAAAAGGAAATCATTTTTGCACCGAATCATATGAAAAGCCTGGTCAACCAACAGAATTGACAACAAAGCCATAGCGCTAAGGTAATGCTCTGTATTTGTTCCCACCAGTCCAGACTTTGTCCCGTCCAACTACTATTTGTTTCGATCTATGCAGAACGATCTCTCTTGGGGATACGATTCACTTCAGAATGAGTATCCAAAGATGAGCAGTTATTTCCACATGTTGCCAGAAAGATTGAAAAAAGTCATAGCTAACAATGGCCAATACTTTAAGGGCCACTATTACAACTGGCTTCTAATGTTCTTATTAGTAAAAGGTAATTTTAATTAAAGTGAGGCATAAAGTGACCTTTAAAATTTTTCGTTATAACAACTTCCTTGTAAAATAAAATAATTTTTTTTTAAAATATGGCAATATTTGTTTGTGAAAAACAAATTCAACAGTCTACTTTGAGGCTGATTGTATTCAAAAATATTCTCCAGGTTATTAACCTATTAACCGCCAAAATAAAACCAGAAGTGACAATTAAAAAAAAGTGAATTTTTTTATTCAGTGTACATGAAATTCACATAAAAGTATAAAAAATTTAAGAAAAATTATAAGTGGGTGGAGTAGGGTGGGTGTACTCAACTGAGTACAGCGGCGGTTTATATGTGAACATTTTCAAAGCAATTCTTTTCAATGCATAATGTTTTTAAACATTTCTTGCATTGTCATCGAACTCTTGCATGGCATAAATCACATCTTAATTGTTTTTTTAACTTTTCGGGATAGTGACCTATACCATCTTGAGGTAATCCTGGGATGAAAGTCGAGCTTTATTTTGTATGATTTGGCGTAAGTAGTACCTTGCAATGGAACGTCGAAATAAAAGTTGAAACTTTTTCATTACAACATCTGCTAATGGCCGAATTTTAAACATTTTGTCCCTGGTAGTGGCAGCTGCGTCATTTTTCACAAGATGAAGATTCTTTTTTTTATCTCGCTATCTTTGTCTAGACATTGATTTTCATATCATTTCTTTTCCAACATCTTCATCGTAAGACCAGTACAAATCCTCTCTTGGAACTTATTTCAGCACTTAAATTGTTTATTAGTTTAAAACTCCATTTTGTTGCAGTTGATATTTATAAAATAAGATTTTTTTATTTATTTTTTTTATTAGTTTACACGTTTCTTTTAAGCTAAAAACATAAAAAAAAATCACAAAACGTTCAAAATTTTAAAGTTTTTGCTTTATGTTTGGGTGTTCTCAATTGAGTACAACGGCGGTAAATGGGTTAAAATAAATCAAATGTCTGCTTTCCATTTTTATTTATCAAATTTAAATTTAATTTATAATCAAAATTAAAATCAATTTATTTTTCATGAATTTGACATTTTTTCCAGAACATATGACAACTTCAAATACATAAACCTCACTATAAAATTTAAAGGCAAGATGAACTTGCGTTTAGCTTATCGGTCGGTTTTAGACTAAAGTAAACTTATAATAACCAAATACTTCTTATCTGTCCGATAACATCATACCTTTAACTATTGCCAAGTTGTAATAATGGGCCTAAGTAAATTTGTATTGTACAAATGTTTCAAAATATAAATTAAAAATTACAAAACAAAAAAAAAAAAGATACACAGCCAATATAAAATAATGTGTGCAGAAACGTTTGCTGCCTCTTATGAGTCTGCACCACTCTTTAAAAAAGTTGTGGTCCGTGTTAACTTTTTATTATTGTTAAACGATGTTAAACGGATTGGTATCGAATAAATTAGGTTGTTCCAGCTTCGGCCAATAGAAAAACATTGGGCCATTGTCAAAGAAAAGTTAAAGAGCAGTGGCACTGTAGTTCTTAACAATAACAATATGTTAGCTATTTGCATAAGTCGATAAGCAGATAGATCGATATGTTGAGAACAGTTAATGCGATCCATCAAAACAAAACTACGGATAAGTAAAATAAGTATATAAATATTTATAATGTATTAGTTTTTTTATTTGACTTTTTTTTAATACGAATAAATGAGTATCAATTTGTGTGCTTTCGTTATTCAAATATTTATGTGATCGGATCGAAAAAGTGGGGTCATCTATTACTGTACATGTGTTTCTAACGCCTAAACATAATGGTTCGACGGTTCAATGTTGTTTCAAAATGTATGATGTTGTTTATTTGTCTCTTTATATAATGAAATTTTCACCTAATTAATTTAACACTCAGAAACCTCTTATTGTTGTTAATATCGGGGAAAGCATTCGATATAAATAAGTTTAATTAAGACACTTAATGAAGATCGGTCTGTATTTGATCCAAGTCCTTATTAAAATAATCTTCCGATAAACATTTTAAAGCTTATAAGCTAATGTTTTTATATACTCTACATTTATATAAATTTGTCACTCCGTGTTCATCTAATATCCATACAAGTGGTCCTTATAGAATTGTAAGACGATTGAGCTAAGTCAAGAATTTTTAACACGTTATTCCTATGATAAAAAAAGGACAAACTGTGATGAAATTAGTAAGAATCGGTCTATGATTAGCCCACATGCAAATGTCTTTTCGAAATATACCCCACATCCAAAACCAACACTTACGAAAATTACAATAATACGCATTAATCTGTTATAAAAATTGTTATCAGGTTAAATTTAGACACAAATAATATAGATATAATAAGGATTTACATATGTATGTATATCTCTGCACTGTTTTTTATAACGGCAGACCCGTAATTGGTCATAGCTGCCATATAAGGAGCACATCCGAAAAATCTATTAACATTAATACGAAATTCGATTCCATTCTATTCTAACTTGTTTTATAAATCATTTGTTTTATCTTATTGGTTGAGCCTTGTAAATAATTATGATCATAAGCAATACTTTTTTTGCACGAACTGCTTACAATCTTATACTTCTTTACAATAAAATTTTATTGTCTGAAAAATTCAACTTTGTACTTATTAAATATATATGTATAAAAAACACTTAATCATGATACATTATAATTGACTATAAAGAAAGACATATCTTGTAAAGTGGGTTAATTGATAAGATGCTAAATTGGCACGCAATAATTTAATCAATTGAAAATAATTGAAATTATAATTATATTAAAGAGTATTTACATATGCAGCTTTTACAACTTTTAGTTAATAAATATTAAACCTTAGTTTTTGAATTGTGTAACAACTTATCAATTAACCCTCCTACATTTGCATGTCTTAACCATGTACGATAATATATTGTATATATTACGAGTATATCACACAATGACTTGACATTTTAATTTTATTTAACAGTTGCATATTGTAACGAACTTTCATGGTCTCTAACCAGGCCACATGGTCTAATCACTTCTTGTCTGTGTTCATGCGTCCAAACATTGGCAACTGTAATGGAGAAAGCAACAAGGAGTGAGTTATGAGTAAAACCAAATTAATGCCTTAAGGATTAAATAATATGTATGAAATACTTCAGTGCTACTATAAAAAAGACTTACTCCATTTGGATCCTTTTAAAACCGGACAACCAGCATGTTTTGTGCGAAAATCACCATCCGACGAACGATGCAAATTATACCAAAATAAAACATTGCCTTTGGCAGGCTTAACAGCAATTTTCAAAAATGGAAATGCCGTTGCGCCACCTTGTTCCACATCTGATAGCTAAATAAACCGAAGCAAAGAGTAGTGTTCAGGGTTAAATTAAAGTTTGTTTGAGAAAATCATTTACAAAAACATTACGAAACTAACATAAAGTACATATTTGCATACGTATGTAAATATATGTTAAATATTGACGTGTATTCATTTCTATGGGAGTCAAAGTTTATCATATCAGCTGCTTTAAATTTTAAAATTATATTAAGCAATTAAATTAGGCATCTTATAAAAAATTTCTCTCGGCACAATAAATATTAAAATATATTTTAAAGACATTTTTAATGATCAGAGAAATTACTTATCGCCATTAAATAAAATATGTGTGAAGTTAAATTTTAAAATTTATAAACCTAGACACAAACCTTTAAAGTTAACAGAGTTCTGTTATAGTCTTAACATTGTACTGTTAGACACATCAGGAATTGGTATTAAAAATTATAATTTGGCCATATTTATGGACAAAATCAACCAGGATAAATGGAACGATAGGGTCTGATGTCCCGCTTTTTCCTAAAATTTTTAAACTTTACAAAAATTCAAAATAAATAGATTTAAATAAGAGTTTTTTTCAAATTTAAAAATGAGTAGAAATATATATAGGATTTGTAAACAAGATGAGTGGCTATAATAGTCCATAGTCAGAATCTCTAATAGAGCGAGTTGGAACGATTTATTGATGTGTTTCAATTTTAAAATTTGGAGATCTCTGATGAAATATGTTTAAAGTTAAAGTAAAGAGCCGGGTTATATCTTTTCAACATAATCTGTTGAAATTTATGGCCAATAAAAACCTCCCTAAGCTTACTTGTTAATGAACAGTGGGTTGTGGGAAAATAATTTTTGATAACGATTTATAGTCATCAAATTTGGAAAACTAACTGAAATGTTTGATTTCGTTTGATAAAATAATCAATAACACAGAAAAAATTAAAATTGATTTTCAATTAAAATATACGTATATTTAATTAAACATTTAATTGAAAGTGAACCGATGAAGGAATTTGTAGTATCAATTAAAATATTTTGTAAAAATTTAATTAAAAGTAGTTTTAATTAAAAATAATATTATATTATTTAATTGAAAATTGTTTTTCAATTAAAAATTTAATTGATATGATTATAAGTTTAATTAAAAATCAATTAAGTCTCAATTAAAAGTTTAATTGAAATTTGTCGGGAAATAATTTTTTCTGTGTAACCAAATTATTGGTTTTTCAATTGTGCTTCTTCACAATCATATTGATAGAATATTATACAAACGCATAATAATATATAAAAAAATCGTTCACCACAGAGTTTCTATATGTATATGGGATGATTAAACGATGTCTGTCCGTTTGTCATTCAAACTAAGGGTATTAGTTTTAAACATAATTTTGCCTCATGTGCGTAATAACCCCAGTCTGTATATGTAATTAAATTGCTTGTTACTGGACTCAAGGTGTGGAATATATACACACTGGACATTGAGGTCCAGTAAGAATGCTTCTTGAATTCATTTCATTTAAGAGCCAATTTTATTTAATTTTAATCATAATGAATTCCAGTTACATTGATATAATCCATTACAAATTCATCATCATCGACCAGAGAAGTTATTTATTTGTTTTCACAATATTGTGCTTCAAAGCCCTGTGACGTCATCGATTTCAAGTGTGTTAAAAACAAATATAAAATGGTTCTGTATTTACTTGTCCAAAAAAATATTAATTGAAATCAATTCCATTTCGTTAATAAATTTCCAAATTATATTAATTTATTCTAATCGATAAAATTTGAGGTAATGCTTCAAGCAACGGATCGAACATCAAATCAACCGAAAGTTAGTTAGTCATTAAACGTTTCGAGCCACTGGTGCCACAATTTCGAACAGCAGTCCATGGTGTGAAAGAAATCCAACACCAATGCACATAGAATTATTAAGAGAGAATTATTTAATGTAAATTATTAACGAAATTTAAGCCCAGTAAACTTAATTATGGAAAAAATAGTTGAGCACTGTGCCTGTGCGCCAGCTTCATGACCACTGTTTATTGAATGTTGCAATTTTCATTTTAAACAATGATTGTCTGTAGATGACTAAAACACAGTAAAAGTAGTCGTAAATACTATAGACTGACATAGAAGTTCTGTAAATTTTAGCATAAACTTTCATACCAGTCTATAGGCGAAATAGAAAAAATACATTTACCGCACAATGTACATACATATGTTTTTACGAAGAACGTATGTCTTTCCTCTAAGCTTTTATAAGTATATACATATGTACATACATACTCGTACACTGTGTGAGTGAGTGTGTCCTTGTATACTTACATAGAAAATTGAAGTTGATATGCGATTGCCGTGGTCCCCTGGTATATTACCCTGGAGCAAAGAAATTACAGTTAGACATAAAAAATACTTTCCATTATTAAACTTTGTTATGTGTAACTATGTGTGTAATAACAGTGAGGTTGCATTTTCGGACCATTAACTGGTATTATGTCTTTTTCTACTCACCATAAAGAAATCAAAATGTGGTTCATAGTGACCACCCAAACCATAATTAGCCACTTGTAATTCCTCACTGTATGTCATGTCTAAACTGGTTACATCATGTAAATCACGTAGCATTTGTTGCATGTACGGATGATTGTTGTACGGCAGCCAGGCATTTTGTGAAATGCGATAATTACGTTTTTTGGATGAGGCGTCGTCTTCGGCACGTACTGTTGAACGTTTCATATTGGGTATGGCCAGTTCCTTGATTTTTTCGATTTTCTCATCGGTTATCATGTCATGGAACACCATGACCAAAGGATCTAAATTCATTTCTTCCACTTTAATGGGAGCCAGTTTGCAGAAGGCACAATTTCCACTGTGGTAGCGGCAGCGAAGATGGCGTTTTTCTGCCGGCGATTGTTTGACTTCTTCGCGACAGACTTTTTCATAGATTTTGAATTCCTCGGTGGCCTAAAAGTAAATAGAAAATGTAATAATATACATACATACATATATTCAACAATATTTATAAATTCTCTTACATGATATTCTGTCTCAATATCCTCCATTTCCGGCAATGTCTCTGTATTTTCGAACATTTTCGCTACATTACTTTTACGCAAAGGATCTTCATTTAAAATGATCTGTACTGCCTTTAAAGCTGAATTGATATCGCCTGTTTTCAATAGATTTTCTGCTAATATTTCCATAAACTCCAAAGAGATTTTGTTTGCATTAAATGAATCAAAATTTAAACGTTTTATGGATTCCTGCATCCAAGGTCTAGTCTGATTGTAGGCCCTCGATTTTATAAGTTGTTCACCCAACATCAGACAGTCCGACCAGGACATATCGGAGCTTTACAATAATAAATTATAGTTAAATAAAATAGAAATCAGTTTTTTTTAAATTTTTCGAGTAGTTGTCTTTACTCACCCATACTTAACTCCATTTAAAACACCTGAAGCCACCTGGCCCACTTCCAAATTGTATGTCTTTTGCAGTCTTACCAAGGCCAAAGCTGATTCCTCAAAATCATCATCAGAGGGAAAGTCTAAGGTATTTCTTCTTTGATCCAACTGCTGTATATAAGCTGAAATGAGGATTTTTTTTTTAATTTTTAAATTAGTGAATTTTAGTGTCATCTCAGAGTTAGCATGAAAATAGTTCTTAAAGTCGATTAAAGCTTAAAGTTTTCTTAACTTTCTCTTTTTGATCATAAAAATTTTCAACTTTTTCCTGCACAAGGTGTAAATATACAAGGTGAGTGCAGTAGCACATCTGACTGACTTTGTTTACAATTTACTTATGCCAAAAGTAATACTTTTTCAAGTGTTTTTGACAGTAGTACATTATTTTACACAAACAAAATGCCTGTTGTTTCTGATTTGCACTCACCTTGTATAGTTACACCATGTTTCTGCATTTAATAAAATGTCAGCATGACAAAATCGTTGTCAACATTTCGGAATATCGAACGATATGTTGTGAGTACTATTCAAGTATTCTATTTTTAATAAGTTTTTTTTTCGATCTACAGTGGAAGGGTCTACTGTCGAAGGGATTTCGGTGCATGAAGATAATTTATAGGCAGCACTTTGTTAAGAAACGAACGGGATTTCTTAGCCTTTCGAAACATAAAAGGTTTAATTTCATTGTCTCCAATGCATTTGCGTTAGGTAAAATATTTATACTATCTTTTTATAACTTTGTCCCTGAAACAACAGAACTCTGGGTTCTATTTTGTATTTCTATTATTTTGGGCTTTGAAACTATTCAATTAATTGAGTTGTGTTTTTTCCTCTAGCCGATAAACCAATAGTAAAAATTCTTTTCCATTGAGGAAAGGAGATATTTCAAAAATGACGATAGTCGTTGAAAGTTTTCCTAAGCGATGAAGTTAATCGCATTAAAATTGACGTAATTTCAATTTAAAGAACCCCTATGTGATTGCTGCAAAACAAATGTGTTACTGTTTGGTGCAAATTTTCAGCTGTAAATTTCTCAATAGTTCGATAAGTGGTTTTTAGTACCGGTTAAAAGATTTTTAAGTTTCAATATTATTTTTTCTGGTCAAAATGAACAGGTTTCTCTAGCTTTTTTATACATTTGACAAGAGACATCTCCCGTCTCGGTAATAAATAGATAATTTTTTTAATGATTTAACTTTCCTTTGTTCTTAATATTGTTCAATTTGCCGAAATCCGGAGGCAATAAGACCTGGGGCCAAATCACC
This sequence comes from Bellardia bayeri, assembly GCA_950370525.1. Taxonomy (NCBI): domain Eukaryota; kingdom Metazoa; phylum Arthropoda; class Insecta; order Diptera; family Calliphoridae; genus Bellardia; species Bellardia bayeri. The sequence continues at coordinate 104,354,463 of OX493264.1, forward strand.
GCATTCGTGATCGAAAAATTATATATATATGCCATAATCTCAAATAAGAAAATTACGATAATTTTACTCGATATTGAATGCGGTGATTTGGCCCCTGATTAATTCGATTTCAGTCTATTGCAGTTTTCGAATAGTGACAGAAAGCTAAGTCGGTGTAAACTTTTACTAATGAGTGTTAATAACTCATAAGAGGCAGCAAAAATTTCTTCGTGCATTCCTTTATATAAATATCCACCATAAGATTTTAGCAAATTTAACCTTATCGTTAAGAATGACTGCCCGTTTTAGCGTAGCACCATCGTACTTTTCACTATAATTTGGTTATTAAATCCGAACGCATTCTGTTGTATTGTAACCATTGAACCTGATAATATAAAATTTGCGCATATTTGTTTCTATTTTAATCTATACCGATTAATTATTATATGTGTGAAGATAAATTCGAATTTAACTAGCACAGACAAAAACCACATTTTTTAACATTGATAATGTTACAGTCAACAGATCACTGTTAAGCACTTAACAGTCACATTACTTCATAAAAGAATTTGGACAAATATGGAGTTTCACACGTATCCCATTAATGTTAATCGGATATCTGAAATAATTTTGGAATTTGAATAAAACGATTTTGAGAAAAATGTATTTTTGAAAAAAGTAACTTTTGATGGATGAAATTCTCTAGAAGAATATAGTGGGAGACGTGTTGAACTCCATATTTGTATTTGTCCAAATTATTCTAGAGAACTTCATTTTATTTGTCGGTCTTGATAATAATCATAATAAAGCATCCATTACAAAATATCAAAATTTAAATAGTTTCAATATTTCATGACTTTTTTATAAACAAATATTGTTCCTTCCAATTGTTTACGTTATTTTAAAACTCGTAGAAATAAATTGTATTTGTCTGTCTGTCCATCAAATCGAAGAATAGTTTTAAACTGCATTGTTTCTAGCAAATTGCAAATACATAAAACTGTTTTTGCCTTTAAATTGGTGTCTATAATTTGTAGTGTTAGTCATAGGCACTTGTTTGTATTTCCATTCAACAAGTTGTTAACGAATAAAAATAGTAGAATTTAAATAAAAAGACAGTACTATTTCATACTTACTAAAGGCATCGGCAATTTGTTCTTCATATTTGACCCAGCCATTAAACAAACGATTAATTAATTTGTATGCATTCACTGGATTGGTGAGATAGTTATCTGTATCAGCAGCAGCCAATTCGTGCTCTATTTCTATTTTTAATATTTCTCTGTAATAAGAAATAAAGCACTTAAATTACATACAATAAAAATTAGGTGAAATATACTGCGAACTGCAATAATGTACAGCAGCAATAAATGTACATACATTAATTTGAAATGAGAAAGCAAAAATATTCAACATTTCAAATAATCATCATAATTTATTTATAATTTTATAGATCTTGTTTTGATTATGAGCTTTAATATTTTATTAGCTCTTGTTACCAAACTCGATTTTATTTAAATTAGATAAAAGAGCTTCTTTTCAATGATGTATTTGACGTGACTGACGTATTTTCTGAATTGAAGCCACCCCCCCCCCCCCCCCCCCTGTTTTGAGAACTATAGTTAAGATTTAGCTAGACGCAAATTCACTTGAACAAAAGAGTGATCTTGATGTCACAACTAACTTATCAATATTCATTTATGTATATTTGTTACACAATCTTTGCCCAAACAAAACTAGTTCGTATGTTACTTAGATACTTAAAATATCATTAATTATTCTAAAATTTGCAATACATACTGATATTAATGTTTAAAACATACTAATTAGATGATAAGTGAAATTCTAGACATGTTAAACTGGTTAAATACGCAAACATGAAGAGTTAAGACGGAAACAACAGACTTAAACTGTATGCCATTCAAAATGGAAACCTTCCGTTGAAATGGACAAACAAATTTAAATAAAATTCTAGACTTAATGAGTATCGAATACAAAACATTTTCAAACTCATATTATACAAACAACATTTGTATGCATATTAATGTTTCATATTGAAACATTTAGCAAATTTCACGTACTAAATTTGGTTAAAACCGCAATTAAAGCAAAAATAAAACAAACAAAAAACACATAAATTTGACACTTTAAGGAAATAAAGATAAATAAAATTTATGTATGAGAAGATTAGTTTACAGACATATGAATATTGCACTCGTATTATTATAAACATATTTACTCTTTATGTATTTAAATTTTTGTTATTTGATATTATTTGCATTAATTAAGTGATGCAAAAGATTTTCACAAAACTAATACATAGTTAATGGCTTATGTTTAGTATTTAATGTGCTGCTATATTTGTACACACCATTGTTTGTTTTGTTTGACATTTGCATTTAGCAATCGGTTAATTTTTTTTTATCATTACTTTTTTATTGATTTTTAAAAACCAATTTAGTTTTAAAATTATTGCTATTAAATGAATTAACTCAGTGGGTAAAATGAAAATAATTGTTCGTATGATTGTACCAGTTTTCTGCCGGGGGTTATTTTGTGACATTTGCTGTTAATTAAGAAACATCTGCTCTTTTTGTCACCTAATTTAAATAAATATCTATACATATCTATACATATACGAGGTGTGATCAAAAAATAACCGCTATTTTCAAATTTCGTGAGTAACGTATGTTCGATTTTCGCATTTTTTTTCTGTCATGTTGGTACACATGTCTGTTATATTTGTTGGTAATATCAGCCATTTTGGAATGTCAGTTTGTTTTTGACAGATAAAAAGGTTAGTCGTGTTTTGGTGTGCTCTTTGATTTTTTACTATTCGCAAAAATGGATCAAAGTTTTGTGTAAAAAATGAAATTAAATGTGGAAGGACATTCTTTCGGCTCATGTTAGGCAATTTTTACGGATGTTTTAGGCATGAAACGTGCGACAGCGAAGATTGTTCCAAAATTGTTAAATTTTGAGCAAAAACAACGTCGCATGGACATCGCTCAGGAGCTGTTGAACATCGTCGACGACGATCCAGATTTCCTCAAAATGGTCATAACTGGTGACGAATCATGCGTGTATGGCTATGACATTGCAACCAAAGCCCAATCATCCCAATGGAAACGACCAGAAGAGCCAAGACAGAAAAAAGCACGTCAAGTTTGGTCAAATGTGAAGGTTTTGCTCACTGTTTTCTTCGACTGCAAGGCGTGGTGCATCATGAATTCCTGCCACAAGGTCGTGCGGTCAATAAGGAATTTGCGCGAAGCAATTCGTCAGAAACGCACAGAATTGTGGAAAAACCAATGATGGATTTTGCACCATGAAAACACATCGATGCTTGTGTGTGAATTTTTGGCCAAAAACAAAACCGTTATCATGCCTTAACCACCGTATTTACCGGACATGGCCCCCGCTGATTTTTCCTCTTCCCAAAACTGAAGACACTGAGGAAAGGAAAGCGTTTGGCTACGATTGAGGAGATAAAAGAAAAATCGAAGCAGGAACTGTTGCCGATACCAAAAAGCGCGTTTCAGAAATGTTTCGAGGATTGGAAAAAAACGCTGGCATAAGTGTATTATATCTGAGGGGGACAAAATAGTTATTGATGAATAAATAAATGTATGTCATATGAGACTGCTTCATAGTTTTATGGGGAAATAAAAATTTAATCTAATTTTGGAAATCAACAATAAATTAAATATAATTATATTGAATAGTAACCATCATAACCATAACATAATAATCTACTTTCAATATTTAAGTATTTTTACTTAAACACAATTTACACAAATAGTAATAAATGCTAAGAAGTCTCTAGGAAGACCATATACTAGTGAGACAATAAACGAGAAACTGAATGAAATACAGAACATAGAAAAAAGCTTAAAAGAGTGTCTAACAAATGAAAGGCTGGAGGAAGAAGAAAATATATTAGAAAGATTATATTAAAGGTTTTCGAAAATCTTTCAAATAAAAAGAATAGTACAGAAAAAGTATAGGATATAATCTTGGCAAATTTGGATCTCAATGAATTGTCGGTTAGAACAAAACTGGTATGCCAGACGAACTTAGTAATTTTATGACAAATCTAGAATTAGTAGTTCTTTAATTTTATTTACAAAACAAAACTTGAGCTGAAAGTGCAAAACAGAACAAAACAAATATCTGTACCAAAAACAGTACCCGAACTAATTACAAATTTGAAAACTACTACTTATAAACTGCGGTATATGTAAAGCGATTTTAGTTTGTCAAAAAATAATATATATGCCACCATAACACATGAAAAACAAATAAATGCATGGCGGTACGGAAAATATGTAACAATATTTTGACATTCACTTTTATAAAGTATTCAAAAAGTACTTGAATTAGCTTTGTGCGCTATTACATCATTCAGACATTAGAAAATAGGATAACAGGTGAGTAAGTATAGTTGGTCAAGCCCCACCATATGATACCCTACACCGAGTATGTGTGCAAAAAGAGTTTTACAAAAATGGACGCTATATGGGAACTATGAGCTATAAGAGACATTTGTAAGGGGCCTAAGAGAAATAATGAACCGATTTTAATTAACACAAGTCCCCGTTCTATTTTTCCTGCTTAAAAGTATTTTTACCAACAATAAATTAGAATTTAATTTTTAAATCAAAATACTCTTTTAATTAAGTCCTCCTTTGTGATTATATATATTGCAAAATATTCAAAAAGTACCATTAAAATAAACGAATAGTACCAATTAGTGCCAATTTCTGCATTCTAACTTCATAAGCTTGCAGAAATTCCAACAAGTACCATTTAAAGCGGATAAAGGACAAAGTACCAAATGTTTAATTCTTTTCACTTAATTATTATTGAAAATTAAATAAAAATACCTAAATTAAATTAAAAGAACGAAAAAAGTAGTATTCCAAAAGTTCTGGCATTTTTTTCGGAAAGAAAAATTACTTCTTATTTTACTAAGAAACTTACCTAGATCTGGTAACGTGGTAACTTTATTTATTAATAATATTTGCAGGAAAATATCAATAAGGGATATTGATCGTAAATAAATTAAAATAAAAAAATAAATTTCTATTTTTTTAAATTTATGAGATTTTATGAGATACAGGCGAAAATAAATTATGGACCCGATTATTGTTCACAACACTAAAATCTTGTGTTGTCTCGACTACAACACAACGTGAATTTTTCATACGATTAAGCCGATAATGGCCGAATTCACAGTCTTTAGTTAGCTAATGACAAAGGCTTAACTAATGATTCTTTATTCGCAATGCAATAGTTAGTATTTTAGTTTACCAATAGTTAAATAATGACCGAGAATTCGGCCATAAGTGTTGTAAATCGTAATCGCAGTTAACAACACACAACATCAAAATACTTGGTGATGTGAACGGTAATCGCGGCCTATGTTTTGAAAAAGTGAGAGTTTGTTAGATTTTTGCCCTAATAAGTAAAGAAGATATATTTTATGTTCAAAGAATCAGCCGATTTTGTAACGCAACAACACTGATAATTCTGAGAATATTCCTGACAGATTTGTTTCTATAGATCTATGAGCTTCCAAGGGTTAAATTTTCAGATTTTTGCTTATATTTATGAATTGATTTGGGTATATTTGTATCACAGGAGAGTAATATGATTATCTGGGTGCTTCGAAAACCCCATTTTAAGCAACCAACACGGACACGTATTTTTCACAAGTTCTAAAATTAATATTTTTATTTGCAAACTAAAATTTGCAATGAAATTCCTAATGCGACACGCTGTATCATGACTTTATCGGCCAAATTTGGAATCATAATTACAGTAAATATACCTATACAATGAAATTGGTAAAGATACTACACAATCGCTAATACCAACATAGAGATGACTGCAAATGTACTAAAAACTTCTTACTGGCTCTAATCATCTTTTATTGAACTATTTACAAGTTACCTATTATATCGCTGCATGAAAAATGGTCCTCTTTTGTCCAGCGGACTAATCTTATTGCAATTGGTTTTGTCTGGCCCCCATACAAATGGTCTTACATAATAGAATTCATATTAAGAAAAAATATCAGAATCAAAATAAATAAATGTTGGCCCAATAAAAATTATATAAATAAAAACTACAGTATTAAAGTCAGTGTGTATTGCTCGATTTTTAAGTATCCTGCCATAGAACACATTGAGACTTTATTAGCAGTCAAATTAACAAATATTCCAAATTTATAAATACTCAAGCTCGAGGTCATAAGTTTTAAATGTTTTCTATAATTTATTTATTTAAATATTTTCAATATTTCGATATTTTTTGAATATCTTCATCAGGGGTAGTCTATGTTTCACAAATTATAAATAAGAAAAACGAAAAACACCAACAAAGTAAGTAAAAAATATCAATAACAATACAAAGCTCACAAAAATTAAAAAAACAGTAATAACAATATCAACAAGAACTTACTAAATTTTATAAAAATCACACAAAAATTCTTATTTGCTATGTAGTTTTCGCTACCATCGGCATGATTGTACTGAATTTGGGTATTGTTTGATCTTATTAACTACATATCTATACTGTTTTGCACAGCCACTCTCCACATCGCTCTTAAAATTCATAGTTGTTGGTGTATTGATAATGTTCAGCATCTCCAACATATAGCGTCGTTTGTAATTTTGTTCTTGTTGTAATATTCGTACATCATCAAAGTTTGGTGAGTGATTAGTACTGGCACAATGGGTTGATAGTGCAGTTTTTTGTGCCGAAACATTTAAAAAACGCTGATCGGATTTATGGCCTGATATTCTAGCCTTAAGTTTATTTTTAGTAGTCCCTATGTAAACTTTATTGCAATTTTCATAATTTTTTCCTTTGCATGGTATTTTGTATACGACATTGGCTTTCTCCAATATTTCCACCTTATCTTTAGTATTGCTAAATAATTGTCCAAGATTATAACCTGTTTTATAAGCCATTCTATACTTTTCTGCGTTATGTAGTCGAGATCTTTCAATTCTTTCTGATAGTTCTGGAACATATGTCAACGATTTATATATGGTGGGTGACTTCCTATTTTCAACATTACGTGTCTTTTGTTTTTCAAAATCTTCTATAAGTTTTGTTGCAATTTTTGTCGGAAAATTATTGTTATGTAACATGTCTTTTATCTTCTTTTTGTTGTCATTATGAAATTCTTCGTCGCTAATGTTTAAAACTCTCCTTATTATGTTTGAGGCTGTATTTATTATTATTCTCTTGGGATGTCTCGAATAAAAATTAATTATCCTTCCAGATGACGTTGGTTTCTGGTACCAATCTATCTTAATTTTATTGTTTTGCCGTATTACTAAGGTATCCAGGTACGGAAGTCTGCCGTCAATTTCTTTTTCCATTGTAAATTTCATATTTCGATGGAACGTGTTCAAATTATTCATTACTTCTTCCATTTGGCCTTCTGTTGCTATACTAAATAAATCATCTACGTATTTCGTCAAAATCCTTGGTTTCTGTGTCAAGTTTCCCATACAAGTGTCCAATAATTTTTCCATCACGATATCAGCAACAATCGGTGATGCTGGTGATCCCATGAGTAGACCTTTCTTTTGAGAGTATATTCTATCGTTATATTTAAAATATCTATTCTCTTTTATGCAAAATTTTAGTATGCTCAAAAATTGTGTCTTTGACATCTCAGTGAAAATTGTGATTTCATTCCACCTTTCTTCAATTATTCTTAATGCTAGATCGACTGGTACACTTGGAAATAACGACACTACATCAAACGTACATAATCTCTCATCTTCATGTAAAGTCAAGTCTTTGATCTTATCCCTAAATTGCACTGAATCCCTTACATTGTACTGTGATTTCTCCGTAATTTTCTTGAGAATATTGGTTACGTATTTGCATAGTTGACTTGATGGAGCATCTATACTAGAACATATAGGTCTTAGAGGGTAATTTTCTTTATGGATTTTAGGATCGTAGCCGTGCCAGTTCTAAGTCTTTTCCTCTCTGTTAGTGAAATTATTTGATTTTTAAAAAGTTCCTCTACGAAATCATTATTTTTCTTTTGAAGTACACTTGTTGGGTCCCTTTTCAATCGTTGATAAGTCATTATATCACCTATTATATCATCCATCCTGTTATTGTAATCGTCCTTCTCCATTGCAACCGTTACATTGCCCTTATCCGCGTTAAGAATTAAAATATTTCTATTTTGTTTTAGAAAACCTTCTGTTTGTTTCACTGTATTTAACATGAACTTATCTCTACTACTCAAGTGTGTCTTGTTGTTGTGTCTTCAGCTTGAGTATTTATAAATTTGGGATCCTACAAAGAAAAGGTCGAATATTTCAAGCTTTTATAACAAATATTCTTTATAAAACCGGTTCAAAATTGGTTCTAAGAGAGAATTATAACAACTAAAGCTGTAAAATCGAAAAGAGTTTTCTGTTTTTTTTTTTTTTTTTGAATGAAAAGTTGTTGAACTTTTGATATTTATTATTAGAGAAAATTTTTAATCGGCTTGAGTTCATTAATTTAATAATTCAAAGAATACCATTGAAGAGTAATATTTTTAGACAATTGGCACATTGGAATGCATTTTATGCCCTGCCAAGGGCATTATCAGCAGTGTTTGTTGTCCAAGATCTACTTGTAAACATCAACTATTTAAATTAGCATTTATTGAGAAATAGATTTCGGGAATTAATCATATTTCTTTTTGCATATTATGGGTTAGAACGATGTATTACTAGAAATTTGTTATTGTTTTTATTGATGCGTCTACCGTTTCTTTAGATTTGCATATTTTGGTTAAGTCATATTATTGAGCCAAAGCTAAAAGACATACATACATATTATTAACTTTAGAAAGTTGACTTGCCATCTTTGTGTAGTTTATATACTATAAAAAACATTTGTCTTTACAAATGTCTAATAATTTTCATTGTTTAATAGCTGCTAAATAACATCTTTTAAATAGATTTTTTGCCTAAAAATTTCGAATTTATTTATTGATTTCCTCACTAATGGTGTTTTTTTATCTGTCTGTATTGATTTTATGGCCTCACTTAGCTTTTGGAATTAATTTAACTTGTTTATTTAATTTTAACGATTTATATTTTTAAACTTTTCTCATATACATTTTCTGTATTATGGCAGTCATTTAATGTTTTCTTTGAATATATTTGTATACTATAAATATTAGATTTTCTTTTATATGAAATTTGTTTCAAACTTTACTTAAAATCACGCGAATCCATTCCAACTGAATAAACAATTTCATTTAAAGGATCCATCTAACCCTGTGTTTGTTCCCCTTTTATCTTATCTTTATTTTATTACATACTCACTTTTCCAATAGCGAAATTTGTTGTTTAGTTGTTCCGACATAATCCTTTAGATCCGTCAGCAGTATTTGTTCAGTTTTTAACAAACTCTCCAAACTCGCTACCGATGAATAGAATTCATTTTCATATTTATTACACTTGACAGCACTAAAGCTATTAGCATTTATAGTAAATACAAATATAAACGTTGACAGCAATGGTAATAGCCGTTGCCATGACAACTGAGCTAATGAGAACGGCAAAGCTATTGTTTTTCCGCCGCCGGCATGTGTTTTAAATTTCATTGTAGCGAATAGAGAGAAGAAAATGTGTCACTGGTTGATGAAGTTGTTTATTTTAAATAAATTACATTAATTCACACCCATTTACTATAATTATTTACTAGACGTTCGGACGCGATCAACCAACCAGTCAATGGTATACTTAAAGACTTAAAGATTGGTTTTTATATTTTCAAATATTTAGTATAATTTTTTTTAAATTTCTGTTTTAATTTGCACCATTAATTAATATTTTTGTTTTGTTAAAGTTGAGTTCTTTTTCTTGTTGCCTGTCCAAAGTTAGTTTATAAACTAAATTAAAAGTGTGTATTTAAATGTTTTGTTTAAAACAGAATTGTGTGTTTTCTGTTTTATTAAATGATTCTTTAAAATGCTCATCAATAAAGTGTCGCAGTCAGTGTATGCCGACGCGACGTTGTGCGACCAGAACTGCCGGTAACAGCATAGTAACAACAATAACTACAACGTTTGATATCTGAATAGTCTTTATCGTTGGTTTGTTGGTTGATGCTTGAGTTTCAAATTAACCCTCTGATGTGCTTTATAGGGTTAAATGTTTACTCTCAAAATAAGGTGTTGAAAACAAGTTGAACTGCTCCATACGATTGTGGTGCATATTATCAATTCTTATTATAAATCATATATAATTTTTAAAGGGCAAACAACTAATAAATAACTCTAAACAGTGTACTAACCGTTTACTGTGATCTTTTAATCCATTTGTCCATACATTTGTTAAAACATTGTCGTAACTAATGTGTGCCCGTTTTGTAATAACAACATTTTGCTTTTCACTACGATTTGTAGTTTTTAAATGTTGCCAGTTTGTCCTGTTTCACACTCTTCAGTTTTAGCTAACCAGTTTTTGTTCAATTTTTTTTTTGAACTTGCCATTTCATTCACACACGTCAATTTCATTTTCGTACTTTTTCATGCAAACCAACATGCATGAAAGAAAGAAAAAAAAACAAAAATAAAAAAATTGACTAGTACCGTCAAGTTTGTACCCCGTTTATTCTCTTTTCCCTTCTCACCCAAAAATACTTGTCTGAAAGAGTCAGAATTGAAGCGGGCTTTAACGATGAGAGAAATACTTGATGTGCTGGAAGACTCAGATGATGAATCAGAAAATACACTGATCCGCAATAACGTTCGCAACGTTGTATATATTCCGCCTAGAGTTGAGATTCTCAGTGATGAAGAAAATATTGATGAAACAAACATTGGTGGTCAAGAAAACAATCCAATGCATGAAATTGCTGGAGAATTGGAACTGGAGTTTGTGGGAGGAGATGAAGATATTAGTGCGCCAAGTGAGCTCAATTACTTAGAACTCTCACAGAAAATACAAAATAAATTCAGGTTAAAATCTTCATTTCCTTCATCAAAATGGGTGCACACAAAACGACCAATTTATTCCAACAGAGTGCATGATTCTACAGAGCTGATGAAAGATTAGGAAAACAATTCACAGATGTTGAGTATGCAATCCATGAATACCTTTTTTTTTAGTAGTCTTATACTTTTTTATGAATTAATTTAGACGGAAAGTTCTCTTTAGACTTGTTCCAGTTGTTTTTTGATGGCAAAATTATGGAACTAATAGTGATGAACACTAACGAGTATGCGAAACAAAATAATGTTCTGGACAACATGTGTACAGTACAATTGCTGCATCGTTTCATCGGATTTCTAATACTTACGGGATATCACACCGATGAAGACCAAACAGAATCAGAAGAACCAAGATCAAAGCGTAACAAAGTGTCACAACACATCATTGTGAAATAGGGGGAAGGAAAGAAAAAAAACGTCGGTGTAGGCAATGCCACAGTCACACTCCATTTATGTGTAAAGCAGCCCATACACGTTTTATTAGTTTGACAGTTGACGAGTTGGTTGAAGAAAAATCAAAAGATTTTGATTTTTTCAAGTTGACTAACTAGTCTTTCAATTCGATTGTACTGTGTGTGTTGGAGTCTCTTGATTAGCTGTCAAAATTTAGGTTTGTTGTTTATTATACCCTTCACCTTCATGAGAAGGGTATATATAAGTTTGTCATTGCGTTTGTAATTTCAACAATATAATTTTCCGACCCTATAAAGTACATATATTCTGGATATACACAGCAGAGTTTTTTAGTGAATTTTAAATAAAAAATTAAAAAAATGACATTGGTGCCAAACATCGATGCTTGGAGAGAAATTTTCCAGATAGCAAAGTATCTCGAAGCATTATTGCAATTATTTTTCTTTTTTCAGCCATTCAAGTTTTTAATTTTTAAATTTGTAGTTGTAAAAATATATAAATTTGACAGTTGAATGCAAATCTTTCAATTCAGTTGAAGAAGTGTGTGGCCAAGAATCAATTCAATTTAAAGACTCAATTGACGATTGAAACGTGTATGGGCTGCATAAGAAATGCAAGGTTCATCTGCACACGAAATGTTTTGAACTTTATCATAATAAGTGATCTTTATCATAATTATTAATTTTTATTAATTAATAAAATGATATTTATTGTTCATTAAAAATTTCATTTGTTTACATATTTCGCCGATGGTGATTATAATCACCACCCATTTTCTGAAAAACTAAAAAAAATACCACAATTAAAGTTATGAATTTTCTTAATTAGTATTATATAAGGTAAAAAATAAAATTTTATGCATATTGGCCAACAGGAAGGGTTAAAGGATTAATTTAAAAAATCGCTTTAATTTTATACAGCGTGTCATTTGTAGTCAACTCGCTACTGGCTGGTTAGATGCCTGATAGAAGGCATACTTGAGAAGGGCAATTAGAAGAGCATAAGAGTTTAAAGAATGTTTGTATATAAGCAAACTTTCACTCGTGTAACAATGTGAGCAAAATAAAGTTTGTTGCTCCAAATACAGGAGTAATTGCAAAACCATTCATGTTGAATATTTAAATCATAATTTGTTGACATTCATTTTTAATGCAAATTTGAATGTGCGTAAAACACCTTCTGAGAGCAGTCATAGTGATATGAGTATTGAATCTCTAAGAATGTTGTTTACACATTCTCTAAGGACTACAAATGGAAGTCCTGGCAGGTTTTACGGCTGGGTATACATATTAACTAACAATATACTTACTTATCTGTAAGTTGTATGTAGTTAATAGTAACGCTGTTACAAGTTTTATATTTGATAAACTTTTATGTTTAATTTATTTTAGTTCGAAAAACCAAATATTCAAAATTAAAATTGTGTTGGTCTTTATTTAAGGGGATTTAATTTTTTCTGTCTTTTTTTTAAACCCCATTTAGCTTTTTTCTAGCTCCTGGCTTTTTCCGGATTTTGCTTTGTGGAACGTTACTTTTATGTTTTGGTTTCTTTTAATAACATTTTTGTTTTCGTTTTGTTTACGATCTATGCTTAATTTTTGCTTATATCGTTTTATAATATCATATATGTGGAAGTTTTTTCAATTGCAGTGTTTAGGATAACATTTCCTGCATAAAAATTACGAAAAATCACCAAACAATAAACAATTCGTCATGATTTTTTATCAGATCCATCAAGTCAGTGTTTATTTCAAAGCATATTTATCGTTTTTCAAAAAGCAAAGGTGACGGGCAAAGACGCAATATGTGCGTGAAGATGTATTTGAAATTTAAGTCGCTAGACAGAAAATATTTACGTTAACAGAGTCATGTTAACTATTTAACAGAGACAATGTTAAAGTTTTAAAATTCGATGAACAACTTTACAATTAATATTTGAACACAAAAACAGTCTGAAATAAATTTAAAAATAAATCAGCATCTATGAAAACTGTCTCAGAAAATTTAAATAATTAAAAATATTATACTAAAAACACTTTTTTTTAAAGATTTTTCGAAAAAATTGCTTTTGAAATTTGAAAAAAGAGGAGAAAGGTCCTTTTTTCACAATTCTTTAAGAGTGGGCGTAACAAAATTATTGGGAGCGATTCCTGCCATGGTCTAGATAAATTCCAAATACTCAGAAGTTCTAACAGTTTTGAATTACTTTTGAAATTTAAAAAAGGGGTTTTGTACACTTTTGCAGATATCTAATGTTGTTTCATTTTTATGCCAACGTAGATCAATATATATTATTATAATTTTACCCAAAATTCACAGTTAATTTGAAATGTTTGATATTAAAGATGGACAAAATCCGTGCAACCAACGTTTATAAACTTTAGACATAGTAAAGGTTAAACAAACGATAAATATATAATCCTAAAAGCAGGCTTTGTTTATTTAGTACAATTTCAACAGTCCATCTTAAGGGTTAAATCCAGTGTGACTATTTTAGCATTTTTGCGGCTAAATTTAACTTATTTTATTTTTAATTAAGCTGCAAAAATTTACATTTAGCATTTGGCATTTTATTTAGCATTTCTTAATTTTTTAGCATTTTAAAATTTCAGAATACTAATTTATTTTCTGTTCAAAATATTTTGAAAATAACAAATAAGGAAAATTATATGAAAATTTTAAAGCATAAATGACAAATTTATTAACAGATGAAATTACAACTCTTGAACTAAAATGAGGAAAATTAACATCATGTGAGTGGAAAAATCAAAACTAAACCGTAGAATTTTGGAAGAAAGTTTGTGATTACAATAATGCGTTTTATGAAAACTCCCTTTCATCTTTTGTTTGAAGACTTTAGTTTTGCCATTTAGTAATTCAGAAGTTAAACGTATATTTAGTGGAATGAATTCTATAAGTCAATGCATGTCGAAGTGATTTTCAGAAGTGGTTCTTATATGAGAGCTATGACTATTTATTAGGTGCAATGTTTTCTAATTCTTAATTGTGTTTAGATACCAATATTTTTAGGAGATTTATGGTCGTTGAAGTGAGTTTCAGAATTGAGCTTTATAAGAGAGCAATGACTAATTATGGACAAATCTTTATAAAATTAAGTGTCATGATTTCTATGTACTTACTTGTATTGAATATTATTAATTTTAAGAGAGTTATGCCCGTTAAAGTGATTTTGGAAAGTAGACCTTATTGAACGATCTGTAGAAAATTTATATCTGTGTAGGTTTCATATATAACTTATTTGTAACAATATTTATTTGGATAAGTTTATAAATTACACATTTATGATCGATAAAGCCCTATTTTGAGAGAATATTTGTACGAAAATTACTCAAAAAATATTTAACAACTGAGTTAGATTTAAGGTCAGACTCCTGAAGAGAACCTTAATTAGTTTTTAAGAGACCAAAGGTGTATTATTTATATGAAAATTTTATTTTTTTTTAACATGCGTACCTCAGATTGTAAACAATTATTTCAAGAAAGTATTTTAAAATATTTAGCAAAATTTTTTTGGCATTTAAAAACAAGTTTTAGCATATTTTAACTTATTTTTCAACTGATTTAGCCGCTTAGCTTTTTGAGATCTGGTCACACTGGTTAAATCAAATAAAATATTTATGTACTACATGTCAATAAACTTCAAAATAAACTTAAATAATGAACGTGTTTTTGTTTATATGCATTTTGACTTGTTTTTTGTATTTCGTTGTTCGTTCTTTTTTGTTTGTTTGTTTAGTGTTTCATTGTTGTTGTTGTTGTGTTGTTTTATCTGATATCAGCATTTCTTCTTCTGATTTTCCGACAGATAGAACCGTAAACTCATCGTACATTGTCAAGCTCGACTTACAGAATACAGTTCCAATAAATGTTACTTTCAACAGCGTACCTGTAAACTGTCATTAATATAAAAATTAATGATTTTTTTGAACGTTGATTTGGAATGTGTAAATTCCATTTTAAGGAGAAAATTTTCAAAAGCAATTAATGAGTTTTGATTTAGTAACGCAAGCACTTTTGCCTAACAGGTTATGATTGAAAACAAAAAAAAACTGTAGCAGGTAGAATATTTTTAACATTATGATGTTATGCGTTTTGGCCGATTAAGAGCAGTGAAAGGAAAAAGATAGTAATCAATTTTACACATACCTATACTGTACACACTGAATATTTAGGATAGTAATCATGTTGCAAATAATTAATCTCAACTTTGTGCATAGGTCCTTTTGTATGCCTTAAATTGTATTAGCGAACCAAAGAAACTACAGATCTTTAAGAGCCCACTGTGCCAGCTTACTGGTTTTACTATAAATATCTTGCTTAATGTGTGCTAAGCTATACTAAACGAAATAAGCTGTATTTAGCTCTTTTAAACTACTTAAGATATCACATAAATTATAACATAAAACAGCTATTCAGCAGTGAACATTTGTACTGAATTACTTCTTCAAGAATAGCCTTTAGGAAGCAATAAATCATTCCTTCTGTAAGCTATAAAATCAGACGTACATACGTTATTACAGTTCAACCTTGGTATAACGAATCTTAAGGGGATTAGAAAAAAAACGTTATATCGAATAATTCGTTACAATGAGGTTCGTTATATCGAGGTGAAGTTGCACTTCTATTCGTTATAACGAGGTAATAAAAAAGTTTGTATGTATATACATATTTTAATCATCATCTGCTTACCATGTTATAGCGAACGATTTCCGCTAATAAATCAAAACACATTTGAAGGAAAACACTGTATTTTGTAGTTTTAAAATTCAAAAATAGTATTGTATTTAATTCAAAAATAATTTACATTTATAAAATAATAAGTCTGAGCCAGTGATTACCCAACATACCATTCTAGGAGCGCTCCGAAAAAGGAGTCAGAAAATAGTCCAACTAAGGAGCATTTTCGGAGCGCTCCGAAAAAAGGAGTCAGAAATGAGTCCAACAAAAGAGCATTTTCGGAGCGCTCCGAAAAAGGAGTCAGAAAAGAGTCCAACAAAAGAGCATTTTCGGAGCGAAAGAAAAATTTGCTTGTTACTGTCCTGAGTCGGCACGCAGTATGACTCAGAAATTCCACTTAATTATGTGTGTACCAAAGCGTTGTTGTCCTGTTATTTGTACTTTGAACAAAAAAAAAACATAGCTGTACCACACAAGAATGACAAAAATAAGATTACACAGAGCCCAAGAAAACCCTCATAAAAGACCCTTTTCTGACATTTTCTAAGAGCTCTTTTAGAGCCCAAAAAACCCCTAATAAAAGACTCTTTTCTGACATTTTCTAAGAGCTCTTTTAGAGCCCAAACAACCCTCATAAAAGACTCTTTTCTGACATTATCTAAGAGCTCTTTCTGACGGACCATTTTCGAACGTAATGACCCTCTTTTCTGAAGGTTTTCGGAGCAATTATGATTGTTTTTTGGGCTCATAAAGAGCGTTAACGCTCCGAAAAAGGTGTCAGAAAAGACTCTTTTCTGACTCATATGGCTTGCTGGGTAGCTGCTGCAACAAGCGTACAAACTCTTGGCAACAATACATTTTTCTTCGAATATTTCAGCCGTTAGTCTAATATATGCTGCTGTCGACTACGAATGTAGGTTTGCTGGAGACGTTGTCGTTGCAGACACAATAATTTTGTGTGTATATGTTTCATATAATTTGGATTAATTAATGGAAATCGTTGTGAAAAGGTTGTAAGTTGACAAAATTCGTTAAATAAAGGTAAATAATTCTTTCCATTTCGTTATTCTGCAGTGAATGAAAATTCGTTATAACGAGGCTATTGACAAATGTATTTGTAATAGAGAGGTTTATTTTATATTAAATCTTATGGAAACCTTGTAGGGCATTTCAAAAAATTCGTTAAATCGAGAAATTCGTTATAGCGAGGGTCGTTATATCGAGGTTTGACTGTATTTATATTTCTAATTTATTTTAATGTAGGGTATTTCATCTAAACTACCACTAGTTTATATATGTACATTTGTATAAGTTTTTGTTTTTAGTATAACAACATTTACTACTTTCTTGCAAATACATACATACATACATACATTCATACATACATACATACATATATACATACATACATACATACATATATACATACATACATACATACATACATACATACATACATACATACATACATACATACATACATACATACATACATACATACATACATACATACATACATACATACATACATACATACATACATACATACACATAATCAATTTATATAATCTTATTAAAGACGCAAATTCAATCTTTAATCTATTCTTAAAAATCACAAACAAATATTTAAAACACATTAAAATTATATTCTTAATCTATGGGGAAGTGCTAGTATTTGTTGCTGCCGTAGCTGTTTGATCACTACTTTGGATCAAGTAATAAACTTTGTTTTTAGCAACTTCATAAGAAGACATTAAGACGTCATAAAATAAGATAATTTCAATACCGATTAAGCAAGTTAGTTGGCCTAATACTAAAACTCTAAAACCAAACAAACAAACAACCACATGCGAACATAAAATTTAATTAAATTGTTATTTTTTATTTATTGCTATTTATACACTTTTTATGTTTAAAAAAGGTGATGCGCTCACCATTATGGTTCATGATTTTCTTTTCAATAATATTTATATTAAATAGATCAGAGTTAATAATAGCCAGTGTTTCTGACTATATGAATTTAAAGTTCACGTGTACAAATTCCGTTAATAAAATAATAAATCTTCAATGTTTTTGCTCAACATTTTATCTTAAGAAGGCTAAAAATTGGACATTGGATTTGTGCTAATGTTTGGAACGCTCAAAAATATTAGTTTAACACGCACCTTAAAATATACTGACTCAGAATAATTTTCTGAGCCGATTAAACGATGCCCGTTCGTCTGGCTGGTTGTCCATGTAAACCTCGTGCGCAGAGCACAGGTTGCAATTTGCAAGATCTTTCGATAAAATTTAGTATGAGATTTTTTTCCGGTTCACAGATGGCTGGTTCAAATCGGTCCATTATTCCACCCAGCCCCCATACAAATGATTTCGCTAAATAGGGATTTATCGGTCATAAATATTTGATTTATGCATGTATCTAAACAAAATTTGCTACAAATAAGTTGTACATGCAGGCTAATTATACTTATACATTTTGTGCAGATAGATCCACAATTGACTATAGCTCTTAGATAAGGCCCACTTCTGCAAATCACATTAAAAAGCATAATACTCTTAAACATTTTTGTCTTTAAAAATCACTTTAACATGCATAAATCTTTTAAAAGTTTTTATATCGAGATAAAATTTAACACAACAAATATCGGTCCCATATAGCGCCCATTGCTGAAAAAAAAATGTTTTTGTATAGGCTAATTCAAGTAGAGTTACTTTTCCAATAGCCATCTGCCAATCACGTGTAAGTCGTGTCATGCTGTCATGTTATTTTTGTTTAGTATTATTTGGCATTTCATAATGGAAAAACTTACGCCTGGGTTGTCCGCCTGGGTTTGCAAATATTTCAACTTTATTACGAAAATTCACGTTCTGTGTTGAATATGTTTCGTGCACTTCTCTCAACTTACGGTCAACATAATCGGCCTATTGAGCGTACTATTCGCAACACCCTCACCCATTTTGAGACCCAGAATTCATTATTGGATAATATTTGGCCGAATAGACCACGTCCAGCACGCTGTGAAGAAAATATAGCGGCCGTAGCTGAGAGTGTTTACGAAGACCGTGGAGAATCGATTCGGCGTTAGCATGCCATGATAACCGACTATTTGATGCCTAAAATTGAAGCTCGTGATCCCGGCGACATTTGGTTTCAGCAAGACGGCGCCACTTCCCACACATCGCATCAATCAATGGATTTATTGAGATAACGCTTAAGTGGGCACATAATTTCATATTTTGGGCCGGTCGATTGGCCACCAAGATCGTGTGATATCACACCGTTAGACTTTTTTCTTTAGAGATATGTAAAGTCTGAAGTTTATGCTAACAAACCCGCTTCGATTCAGGCCTTGGAGGACAACATCGGGCGTGTCATTCGCCAGTTACCAGTCGAAATGCTCGAACGAGTCGTCGAAAATTGGACTCAACGTATAGACCATCTGCGACGTAGCAACGGCCAACATTTGATAGACATATGGCGGTTTCTTTTCTGGCAAAAATGTTACATATATGTTACACTTTTTACCCATTTCCCATTTAAAAAAGGAAAAAAGTGTAACATTTTTGCCAGAAAAGAAAACGCCAATAATCTTCAAAAAATAAATGCCAACAAATTTTCTTTTAAATGATAATAAACATTCCCCATTAAATCTGAATTTTCGGTGTTTTTTCTTTAAGAAAGTAGGGAACCTCGAAATGGACCACGCTTTACATATACTGTGTGTAGGTTATTATATAGTCCGGTTTGACCAACTATACTTTCATACTTGTTTAAACTTTTTTAAGACTAGTTCGACTTTTAAAACTCGTTTCAGCTAAAAGTAAGGGGAATCGAAACAGTTGAATAGCAAAAGAACAGTCAAAACTTCGCATGAGTTACTACAAGGTAAAGGCTGATTCATTTAGACCTTTTTTTTCGTTAGTCATACATTATCATTCATCAAACAATCTCATCTGTGAGAAGTGTGTTTTGTGCACGATGACCTGTAATCGTGTGATATCAACCTTTACGCTTTTTCTTTGGGATTATGAGCAGTGAAAGTGGTAATTCATGAGATAACGGTAGTAATACTGCAAATAATCGTAATACGCGCTAGCAAGGGTGATTGATCATTAGTTGACAAATATTTGAAGAAAAAGACGTGACCACTAAATAATTTTTGTGTTTTAATTCTTGTATTTATTTGGAATTTTTTTTACCAAGCACAAATTTTAATAGAAGTTTTGTTTAATCTTTTTCTTCTTACAAAGACTGTAAGATTAAACATCGTCAAACAAATTGATGTTAAAAAAAAACGTTTTTTTCAATAATTATTTGTATGAACAACCAACAGCGTAGTCGTGGCTAACATTTAAATTAAATTAGTTTTCAAAAGTAAATATCAAAAATTGTTCTTTCGGGCAATAATAAAAATTTCGACATCCAGTTCAATTTTAAGTGTTTTATTTACAATTTTTTGTTTGTACTTTTATTTATTTATTGTATCTTCATTAAAAAACGAACTAACAATAAGTTTTTCAAATCTTATATCTAACAAATTTCAATTATAAGTTCAGCCAGTGCCGGACAAAAATTGTTTGATCATTGCCTATTTTATTTATTAAATTCGCATTTTTCCTTCTTGTCTTCGGCTCAGATCCGCTGTATCGCTCCTTCTTAGTCAAATATAGCCACTATTATTTAATATATTGCGGGCTAATGGGTTTGGGTGGGTGTACTTCAAGCTGTTTTAAGTGTTTTTTTTTATATATCAGGGGGCAATTTGTTTTGGTGTCTTTGAATTCTGTCTACATGTGAAGCTGAGGCTGTTCCCCATAGCTGTATTCCATAACACCATATAGGTTTTATGATTGAGTTGTAAAGTAAGAGTTTGCACTCTAAACTTAGTTTAGACTCTAAACTTTAGAGCAGAGGTCGGCATCCTATAGCACAATTGTGCAGAGAGCACTTCACACTTCACTTTTTCAGAAATACTTCCCAACAAACATTTCAAATTAATAATGAATTACGAAAAATATTTTATGATTGATAATGCATTTGGTAACATGCATGTAATCAGCTTTTGAAGTATTAGAAGTTCCTTTTGTATATCAATCTCGTTGTTAATTTCAGAATATGTTACGGAAAATATATTGTGAGTGTATGTTCCCTATCTAAGTTGTTTTGTATAATTTATATAATTATGTTTATGTTTGCTGGGTAATTCGGTCACACACACAACCTCATTTTACGCTTTGGTTACCTTTGGTTTAGAGTTTCTGCCAATGAGCCAATTAATTTGGATTAATTTCAATTTCATTTGAGCCAATTTTGCATTTATATGGGATTTCCATTTAAGGCGTTGATCGAGGTGTATACCGAGGTATTCAATTTCGGATTGTTGTGTTATTGCTTGATTATTGATATAAATAGGAGAGCATGATTCTCTACCCAATGTAAAAGTTATATGTGTGCATTTCTGCTCATTAAGTTTTATCCTTCATTTCTTTAATCAGTTTTTTAATTCAGATATATGATTTTGTAGGTAGCGTGATACTTCTTGAGGGTTTTCATGAATGCTTAGAATAGCAGTATGATCAGAAAATGTAAATGTGTAAGTACGATTGTTTATTGGCATATCAGATACATATATATATATCAAATATAAGAAGGGTCCCAGAATACTTCCTTGAGGTACTCCTGCTTCAATGGGTTGTGCGGAGCTTAAGAAATCTCCTACTTTAAGCTTTCCAATAGCTTATGTATGTTTACGGGTAAATTTATTTTCAACTTATATGTTAGACCATCATGCCACACTTTATCAAACGCTTGAGAAATGTCAATAAAAAGATAATACAATATTTTTTTCTTCAAATGTTTTTTTTTTTTTTTTGATGATATTGACAAGTCTATGGGTCTGATCGATAATACTGTATTTTCTTATAAATCCAAATTGATGATTCGGAACACAATTGTTTTCACTTAAAATTTAAAACATTTCTATTTGCAAAGAAAATTGCTGCAAAGTGTTCTAGTGCTTGAATTTGAATCGTTCGTTAAAGTTTATTGGCTTATTATTATGAAAATATTCAAGCCTTCTTTAAATTGCTTTGATGATAGGGAAACAACTGAAAAAACACTATTCATAGAACGAACTTAAGTATTCAATAAATGTTTGATATGACGATATTCTCATTATTAAGATAGCATTTTATTTTAAAACAATTATGTAAGAGTAAATGAAATTCAAATTCAAATACTATTTTCAATTTACATATTTTTGCCGAAATCAAAATTTCAAATAAAACGTTTTTTCGATACACTTAATAAAATTCCTCTTATTAACTTGAATTATAGTTTATGCATACTAGTCTTCAAAAGGGGTTAAATAGTTAATAAATGATTTAAAACCTTAAACAAATTTTGTATGCAAACACACATTCGTACATGTCAATATTTCTTAACTCTCCATTTATTTAAAATTATATAAAAACAAAACTTGTTGCTGACACTAGCAGACCTCTATGTTTTTCTATTTGTCTTTCCATCATAGCATATGACATTTACTATGCAAAAATTTGTCATATGAATGCGAGAAAATGATTTGTTTGACAACTGTCCAGAAAACCAAGCCCCAAAGAAGCACTAGAAGACATGGTCATAAATATGTATTTATACACACATACAAAATACAACAAAATAAATATTATTTTTTTTTAGATTTTTTTCTGTAATTTTATTTCAGCTTAAGTAAATTTACAAACTATTTAAAACAGACGTATACCTACTCGTACAAACACATTTATTTTGTTTATCTAAAACACAAATTTAAATATTTTTAATGGAGGTGGTGGCAGCTGCAAAGAAATTAAAATAAATAAAGACAATTTAGCAAAACACATCGAATAACTAGTTATAAATATGCACTTACTAAATTGACTGCCTCCAATAACTGGACATACATGATAGTTTGTTCTATAATCATGTGCATTGAACTCATTGAGCTTAGAAAAGTATAAGATGGCACCTTTAGGTAAATTTATGCTTAACTCCAGTTGAGGAAATATTACAGCACCACCCATTATAGGTTGTTGTAACTAAAATCAATTTTAAATTATAATTTAGTTTCATTTACATATATTTCAAATTCTCACTTACATTAAACAATAATTTAGCTTGTTCAGCATTTTCATAATTTACACTAGACTTCTCTAATTCCATTAGATTTTCGAAATTATAACGTTCCACTTGCCAGTCATTATACAAATCCTGGCCATAATGTCCCAGTATATAATGTAATTTGCCATTCATTTGACGCATTTTTTTTCGACCAATTTTCGTAAATTGAAATGTGTCGTCTTGTCCTTCGACAACAAAATCTTTTAATTCCTCTATTTGGCTGTCACTTAGAGTATTGTGATAAATGACAATGTACGGATCCAAACTCAAGAGTTCGACATTTAAAGGCTGCATCAATAGGAATGGCAAATTGTTTGTTACAACAGCACATGCTGATGGATGGAGAGAAGAAGTTGGATTCCATGAGTTGGTACTGCTGGAAGCTGTGTGTATTTGCCTGTTGTTTTGTAGGCTGCTGGCTTCTCGACAAATCTCCTCAATCATTAGCTCTTCAACAGTTTTTGTTGTTTTCTAAAGTTAACGAGAATTTTAATAAACAAAAGAGGCAAATGTGTTAACATCACATTTGTTATATTTACAAAATTAGTAGGAAAGTGGCAATAAATAAGAATGATTAGACTTGTAAGGAAATTGAAGGAATGCCTTGATGTGCTTGTAACATAAGCTAAATTCTTTCTTATTTAAGAACAAACCTAAATATCCAAGTAGTCTGAATGTCATAATGTTCAATGTCATAACGTCCATAGACAAATTGACACACCTAAAAATGTTATAGCGTCAATGGAAATAATGACACAACACAGCGTGTCCACGAGTAAAGAATCACAAAGTGGACTGCAATTGGTGGTTATGTACAAACTATCTCTTAAATATACGAAGACCGTGTTCAAAATAAACCAGGGTTTAAAAGCGGGTTACTTGATTCCCTTTGATGTCCTAATATCATATACAGACAAGTGGTCTAACCCAACTTAGTAGCTGATTAAATATGGTACACAAACGCATCCAAACGAGTGAATGGTGAAATTGAAATGGACCAAACTTTAAAATGGTATTCTGGAGCAAATTTACTTGATTTTCTATATTGTTGTGTGATAGTCAGACTTTGAACAAAATCTTCTTCGATATCCCAAGTAGATATGTAAGGGAAAGTACCGGATCTTGGAATGAGTTTGTTCACAACTAAGATTTATCCTGAAAGAATTTTCTCTTACGAACATGATACCAGAAGCTATACAATATACAAATACAATATTTAACGGATTGTGTACTGAATTTACCACCAGTACGCTTCGTCTAATGCTATTGCTGTTCAGTGTAGATACCGTGACTTCCAGGATGAAATCTTAGATAATGTGCTGCCCTGTGGGGTCAAGTAAAACTAAATTTCTTGCAGGTGCAATACACAAAATTTATATTTAAACAAATGATGTGCTAGCATTGACAACAGTTGCTATATAATGTTAACAGGAAAGAGAATAAATTATATTGCCAATTAAAGATGAGAGATACAACCAACTTTCATTGAAATCGGAAAAATCTGACTATGTATGGAACATAAGAACGCTATTAATTGGCCTTTTACAAAGGAGAAAGCTAAAACTTTCACTCGACGACTTCTGGAGAAACTGTAAAATCAATGAGGGGAAAATACAACGGACACCTGCTGTCTATGTTGACTTAAGGTTGAAAGTCTTTAGTCGCCAAAAAATCATTGATCCGAAATAAAAGTACTAGTTGATTATGCAAGTTGGATGATGACCCTTAAACTTGGACGTATGCTGGACCCAAGTGAGCTTTGTATCAGGCAGTTGCCGAATCAACATAACGGGCCTTTTCGGAAATGCATTACTGCGCTGTATCTGATGCGTAGTACATTCGGAAAAGCAACAGTTGGCATCACTGCAAATACATTGTGTTCTAAAATGTAACAGTAAAGCAGCTGAAGATTAATTCAGGGGTACCGCAAGGCTCCGTTCTTTCTCCCACTTTATTTCTCATATTTATAAATGACCTTCTATGTCAAACTTCAAACCCTATCTATTCATTTGCAGATGACAGCAACATTTGCCATTCATACTCATTTAACCATAGACCAAACCCTTTAGAGATTGGGGAAATGAGACAAAATATGAATGATACGCTGAGCCGAGATCTTAAGACAATCTCGGAATGGGGTTGTTCAAATGGAGTCGATTTTAACGCACATAAGACTCAGTGTTGTTTATTAACGCACAAACGCACAACAGATCATGTTGATTCATCTGTTTTTAGGGAATCAAACGCTCTTGACGTTCTAGGCATGCGAATCCAGTGTGATGTCCGCTGGACCAAACACATTTTTCAAGTGCCAAAAGAAGCGCTCAAGTGCCTTGGTTTTTTAAAACGGTGTAGAAAATAATTCACTCCATCTGATCTCCATATTATTTCTACCACTTATGTTCGATCGAAAATGGAATACAACTCTCATGTATGGGCCGGTGCTTCGAAGTCTATTTTGATGTTACTCGACCGCGTACAGGAGAGGGCGAAGGGCTTATCGGTGACAGTAGGGTATCCAACTCTATTGATTCATTGGAGCATTGTTGCAATGTGGGTTGTGTTTCACTGTTCTATTGATACTATAATGAAATGTGTTCTGCTGAAATCAGTTAACTTGTTCCTGAAACACGAAGTTTTTTACGTAATACACGTTCTTCAGTCAGGTCTCAGCCATTTGTGATCGCTTGGACAATTGATCGCACAACACACTACAGGGAAAATTCGTTCTTTAGCCGTACTGTCCGTATGTGGAATAAACTATCAGAAGTATTCCCTGCCACTTTTAATATAGGAAAATTCAAGTCAAGTGTTCACAAACACTACTCCCTCTATCCTCTCTCCCAGAACCTATTTTCCTAGTTTTAACACACTGCATTGCATAAGTAGAGTTCGTCCCCTTAGTGCAAAAAAAAAAAAATAACATAAAAAAGCATCACAAAAATGACTGATGCAATAAATCAACATCAGCTGATTTGCATCAGCATTGCAAAATGCATCGCAGTGATGCATTTCCAAAAGTCCCAACCTTCGTGAACTTCACTTGTCACATGGGATCTTTTACGTGGTGGTGTTTAAGGCCTCTTTAATTTTATCTAAGCCTCAACAAATGTTTTCATTAATAACTTTAGAACCACAAAAGCGATTTAGAACTTACTAATATAAATCATCTTAAATAAATGCATAGTCCTTAGAAATCCGTACTTTATATTTTAGCCCTTTTTTAATTAAAAAATAATTTGTAAATAAACCTTTTTAGCAAATATAGCAAATTTTCACTTCTCTTCGCCACTCTAAGGAGTAGTTTTATATAAAAATGTTCTGTTTTGGACAATGTGAAAACAAGTTTTTCTCCCTAACCTCAAAAAATGTGTCTTCACTGATGTTAATTAATACTCCGAAAATATGTAAGTATGTAATATGTATTTCTATTTAGCTTCTTACACTTACCTTTTTTTGCTTATCATCAGTTTTCTTCTCAGTTTTGGTGCTCAGATTATTTTTCTTACTGGCTTTTGACTTTTTTAATTCCTTTTCCATTTTCTTTATCGCCTTATTGATATTTTTCTGTTGAGGTTGAATTTCGAGCATTTTGTTGGCAATTTTTAAAGCTTCTTGTACATTATCTAAAAATAATACAGACAGCAGAGGAGTAAATTGAATAAGAATCCAACGAAAGCAACAAAATATATTTTGTCATAATTTACATAAATTTTCCATAAATCGCAGTCTTTATTGTGGTAAAGTCAAAGAAAATCAATGAAGTAATCTTTTCATATTTCAACTACAAACCCCTGAAGCCATTTCCTGAGCTCACCTAATTTATATTCAGTATTTAATAATGCTGTCATAATTTCCAATTTCGCCTTAACAGTGTAGTCATCCTGCAGTGGTCTTTTGTGTCCTTGTATTGTGGCTTCATTAGTATCGTTGTTGATGTTGTTGCTATTGTTTGAGAATTTCTCTAATGCTGTTTCCATCCAATATTTTGCATAAGTTTGATAACCATTTTTACTTGACTTTAAGCCAATTTCCAAACAATCGCTCCAAGTCATTTCAGAACTATGAAAGTGAAACATGTGTTAACATTTTTTTTTTGTTTATGCATAAATGTATGTGAGTTTGTGTATGCAAATTATTATAAATAATTTGTTTATTTTTTCTTTTGCGAATCCCTCTGTTTTCCACTTACGCCAATTTAACGCCATTTACTTCTCCAACCGCCAATCGTTGCGGTTCCAGTTGATACATGTCTTGTATGCGCAATAAGTTAATAAGTGCTGCATCATAATCTTCATCTGTGGGAAATGTGAGTGTCTCTGCTTGTTGTGTGTAATTTTTGGTTAAATCTGACAACGAAATAACAAAATCGAACACATTAGACATATGTACATATTTGAGGTTAAATGTTTAATGTAGTAAAATGAGGTATGATTATGTAAAAATAATTTTTTTTGTTTTGTCCACAAATGTTTTGTATTTTTACCTCCATTGTCTAATCCTAATTAATGTGATCGCTGCAAACTTTTATAAAATACATGCATACATACATACTTTCCTGCCTTGTGAATTCGGGATGTGATTGGTGTCATACTGGGGCTATGAACTATAAATTATTTGGGAATATAATCCTCCAAAATTAATCATTTAGCTCTATTTGGAATAATCAGGCATGTCACATAATTCGATCGTAATGGTTTCAATTCCGTATTTGCAAATCGATCGTTTTTACTTTGCGTTCTCTAGATTCCGATCGATTTTGTTTATTACCAAACAAATTTTAAATCTCGATTTTTAACCTAAAAACAAAAAAAAAACGCTAACAAAGAAATTTTAAATAAAAGTCAACAAAATTTTCCAAAAATGCCCAGAATTTCAATTGTTGCTGTTTTAAATGAACAAAAACATCAAAACGCTGTTGAAAAGCTACGAAGTCATATTCCAGTGCTGTGTAAATATTTTTCAATTTTGTAATTTTTTTGAGAAAAGTTTTCTTGTTGCTGACACCAACTTGGAAATTTTTAAAATTTAATAGAAATATCAATGAAATAATAAAATTAATTATTTAATTTTCATTACAAATTAGTAGGATGAGTTTTTTTCAGTATAAAATCATAAAATATAACAATTCCACTTTAAAAATCTAAAGTGGTTTCATTCCGAAAAAAAAAATCGTTTTTTGGTTTCTAAAGACTAAATTTACGGAATCAAAACCATATTCGATTGGAATTGAGTTCTGTGACATGGCTGAATATCTATGAAAGCAATCTTATTAGATAAATTCTTTGGCTCTCAGTCGGCAAACTATCGTATTGAGCAAATAACAAACCATAGTCTGACGAGATAAACGTTTAAACTCTCGGTCGGTTAACTAAT
Source organism: Bellardia bayeri (assembly GCA_950370525.1). Classification (NCBI taxonomy): domain Eukaryota; kingdom Metazoa; phylum Arthropoda; class Insecta; order Diptera; family Calliphoridae; genus Bellardia; species Bellardia bayeri. The sequence continues at coordinate 104,383,124 of OX493264.1, forward strand.
AATTTCTATTACGATAACTCATATTAACTACTTGAGAATATGTAGTTAGGATAAAAAATATATAATTTGCCGTGTTTATGGATTAATTTTTATCACTTACACTAACCATACCAAAATAGATAATTTTATATTAGTCCCAATTTACACAAAGCAATTATTTAAGCTAAGCTGATTACCTTTTAGACATCGGGGTGAGGGGAAGATAAGAAGAGTACTCACTTGATAGTACTAGCAATTCGTGTCACTCTCGTATTCATATTACATATGTGTGTACACTCTCAAATAAAAATACGAGAGACTTAAGCAATAAGAATCGTGCTGTGTGAACACCGAAGAAATTTCAAGGAAAAAAAGTGTATTTCTCAATAATCGTGAGTTAAATAAATCATGTTTGCAAGTAGATCTTGGACAACAAACATTGCTGCTTACGTTCTTTGCAGGGTGGAAACTGCATTTCGATGTGCCAATTGAAATGCAAAAATATAACTTTAACATGGTATATTTTCAATTATTAATAAAAAGGAACTCAAGCCGAAATAAGAAATTTTCTTTAATGGAAAAAATTGTTTTAATATTTTCAATAGTTATTGCTTCGTGTAAATTGGGACTAATGGTTGCTACGGTAGGCTAGTTGATAGTGAACTAGTCTACACTCTGGCCGTTTTAATTGTAATGGGCTGCGCAAATAATGTTTGAATATAATTTGAAAAATTAATAAATTTTTTATATCGATGGTGTCATTCACATAATAAATTTAGCACAATATATAAAAATATCATATAATTTTTATCAATATAGGCTTAAGCTTATTTAAACAAGGAAAAGCTAAAGCAACATCTTTCCACACAAATTGTTTTTTCAGAGAATTTATTCTAAAAGAAAAGTATTATCATTTGTGAAATGTTGGCCCAGATCAACAATTTGGTTTCAGAGAACAACATAAAACTGGCTAACAAGTCTTAACTAAAGAGGTTTTAAAATCGTTTGAATTAACGGCATATTATGGTGACAAGTGTCACACCAAACATTGTCAAGTTCTTCAAAAATGATTGGTTCGTATGTCATGAACAACTCATCTTTTTAAAAATTATATACAATAGAACGTATATCGATAGTGTAACCTGACATTTTAGCTTTTGAACAAGAATTACATACATGCTGCTAAACTATTACAGCCTTATGCAAAAAAATTTAAACCTCTGTTAAGAAAAATTCCTTAAAGTATCATGCAAAAATAACTTTTAGCTTAACATACGTCTGGTAAAGCAATGATAACATCGAATAATTTAAAGCACTTTAAAGTGTCGTTAAAATATTTAATTGTTTTAACAAATAAAGTTTTGTGAATTTTTGTGTTAAACACGAATAGCAGCTAGTATGCTTTGTGACAGCAAAATAATTTGGTTTGAATAGCGCAATTCACAATATTGTGCAAATGGTATTGCATCATTGCATTTGCAAAAAGGTTTCGCATATTTTTACTCTTGCTGTGAATTTTGTTAGTGTAGAGCAAAAATATGCAAAACCTTTTTGCAAATCCAATGATGCAATACCATTTGCACAAGATTGTGAATTGCACCAGTGTTTTGAAGCTGACATAGCAAAAGAGAACTGTTTGTTTGAATTCAAAGCCATACCAAAGCATAAAATGTTTTTTTACTTCATTAAAAGCATGTTGTCTGCTGTTACCCTGTTTTGTTTAAATACAGCACCTATCGCTATATCCTTGGGCGTCATTAAAAACATAGCCTTCATATAATATCTTCAGAATGTTGACAATAGCAAGAATAAGAACCGAAAGTACATTCTGAGACTAATATCAATGTTAAACAAAATTGTATGATCGGGACTTCAATTCAACTGTTACTGCAGTTACCTAAATCTATCCGACTCATCGGGTACCATATTGTGTGACTTAATTTGATACCTGAATGCAGCAGCTTGGATCTGTTTTCACTAGCATTCTCGGCTCGATCATGTTTTCATCATTCTCTATGAGTTTTATGATCTCGTCAAAATCATATAGTTTCTACTGGATTGCTTGTGTGTGTCACGAAAATCTCCCGCGGTGTAAGCTTCATTTCGACCAATGTGTATTTTTAATGAACGCACAGATTGGAAATGGCAACACTTACATTGGAATAAATTGAGTTTAAAACACATTTAGAATATATTATTGAGTCAGATAAATCAAATAAATAAACCTATTTAGCATTTCCAAAGTAGTATTTACACTATCGGAATTCCCATCTGTGTTGAGTCACTGAAATGTGTTCGGCATCATCATGCTAATCAGGCGATTCAGAAAATCTTCAAACAAATACATACATATATTAATATATAAAAAAATGGATTTGGATAAAGATTTGAATTAGTGTTAAGAAATATAAGGTGAACCATTTAGACTTTTTTTCATTTCTTTTTTTCACAGTTCACGGGATCTGTTTGACAATTCAGTCTCCAAATTATTCAGTTGTACTAATCGTTGCGGACCTGTTAACTGACCACCTAGAACTCGGTAGCAATGCTGGAGAGAGTCGTAATTCGCGTGATACCTACAGCAATGCGGGCGAGACTCATCAAAAATCAAATCTCGGTCAATTATTAAATGAAATTATCTTTAAAAACTAAATGTCAGAGATTGTTCTTTTGTGCCATAATAAAGATTCAGACATTCAATTCTCTTTTAAGTGTTAAAATTAAAAAAGTATAAATTAATGAAAAAAGTCTTTGTTATTGAAAGCCATGTTTTGTTTGCTGTTTTAACTTACCCTCAGTGTTGAAATAGTCTTCAGCATACGTTTTTAAACCTTTCCAATCGGCGGTAAATCTTTTCAAAATCGTCAAAGCATTAATGGGATTATATAAATATTTCTCTCGGTCGTTGCAGCCATCATGAATAGTGCGTATTTCAATAATTTTACTGAAACAATTTAATAATAAAAAAAAAATAATAAAACTGGAATCATCTTATTTAAACTCATATAAGAATCTAAGCAGTTGTTTTTGATAATCAATCATTTTTTTTTTATTAAAGACAGTCTGTGAGTTTACCTTTTTAAAAAGTTTAGTTTGTGTACTTGGGTTTCAATGTAGTGCCTGAGGGTATCAATGAGTACCTTTTCAGTGTTTAACATTTCATGCAATTCATCTTGTTCTTGGCCAATGGACAACGGTGTTGATGGTGATGATGTTGATGAAGCTGGTGATTTGGTAATTTCAGCATTCACATGTGATATCTTTGAAATACTGTTTAAAGTGGCAACTGCCAATATTGTTGTTGCTATAATCACCGACCAGCGAAACATAATGAGGATTGATGAATTTAAAATAAGCTTTAAATAGAGTTCATTGGCTTTTTAATTAATTTTAGTTTGTGTTTTCTTTTTGTGTGTGAAGCTTTTTTGTTTAAATAAATTGCAAAACTATTTGCTGTGCGTTTGGTATGAAAAGCAGCGGCCAAGTTCAAGGTTTTTTTCTAGTTTCTTTTCTTTTTTTTAAATTTCTTTGAAGGGTTTTGTTTGAAATTCAAATTTAAAGTAAGCGAAGTTGTTAACGTTATGAGCTGTTTCTATAAACTGAAATTTATTTTCGAATTCCCCTTTCGTTTGACTTAAGAATATAAGAAGAGTTTGCGAAATTTTTGGAAGCTAAAAAACTTTTCAGTTTTTCAAGTTCAAAAAGTTCAGGTCAAGAACAGGTTTTTATTCTATTTTTACTTTCTGTATACGAGTATGGTAACAAACATTTTTTGTTTAAATTAAAATGTTTGTCAATATTTCTATTTGTTTTCTAATGCTGTTAAAATTGATTTTTAAGTGCTTACATATTAGTTAACATATATTTTCTTGTAATTATTTCGTGTTTTATCTTTGAATGTACATACATACATACATACATACATATGTAGTTGTCTGTTTACCTAGATGCTTTTTTATATACTCATCACCGGGACCGGTCAATTGGCCGCCTAGATCGTGCGATTTAACGCCTTTAGACTATTTTTTGTGGGGCTATGTTAAAGCTCATGTCTATACAGATAAGCCCGCTTCAATTGACGCATTGGAAGACAACATTGAAGCATTTATTCGTGAGATACCGGCCGAAATGTTGGAAAGAGCATGCCAAAATTGGATTAAGCGAATGGACCATTTGAGGCGCAGTCAAGGTCAACATTTGCATTAAATAATCTTCAAACATTAAATTATATGAACCGTACTATCGATTTAAATAAAGATTTCATGCATTTTTTTTATTTTTTTTTTTTGAAAAACTTTCCTATAGCTTTTAAAAAATCACCCTTTATTTAATATTTCACTTAACTGATACGCAATCAAAAGTCTCTATGAAAATCAGTCCCTTGTGACTTTTGAAATCAGTACATAATTTTTTTTCAGTAGGTCGAAAAATTGTTTAACCATTTTTCACCGAAATTGAAAAAACTCCATCCTAAATTGAAATTGTTAAAATTCCAGACGAATTTTAGAATTTCAAATAGAAATTGTGAAAATTTCAAATCCAGTTAAATATTTAAATTTTGAATTGAGAAAACTCGAAATGAAATTGAGAAAATTTTAAAAGAAATTGTTAAAATTGCGAATAGCGATTTTAAAATGTGAAAACTCCAAATGAAATTAAGTATTTGAAATTGCTAGAATTGCAAATAAAATTCAATTGGAATTGGGAATTTCAAATTGAAATTTGGAAAATTTCGAATGAAATAAAATGAAATACTGTGAGCGTCAATATAAGGTAATCATCTAATATTGGAAAACATGAGCCGTAATATATGCAAGCCAGATTTTTGCGTCATGGGCTGTGTGTTTCGGGTCGTTGTCTTGCTGGAATGTAAACGACTCAGGTAAGTTTGGCTTTTCTGAACTTTTTTTGACATTTACCTTTAAAATGTTAAGATAAACTGTCTTGTTCATTATCCCCGGAGAATCTTCTAGACATATAATTAATGAGTTTTTTTAGTGAAATCGGGCGAAATTTTGTTCAAATCATTCTGTATTATCCATGGAAGAAATATTTCTTTGCCTAATTTTTTTGACCAGATATTTCTACAGGTACTCAATTATATTTAGATCTGGGGACTGCGGAGAATGATCTAAAGATTTTTGACAATGATTGACCACACTTTTACAATTTTGGATCATTGTCCTATTAAAAAATCCAGTTCTACGCTAGTTCTAATTTCTCTACAGTAGATATTTTACACTGGTAACACTGTTTTTAAAATGTCAAGATAATCTTTCTTCTTCATTGCAGTGTAAGATTACTGATCCCTGATGCCGCCATACAACCCCAGACCATTACTGAGCCGCTGCCATGTTTTACCGTCTTGGTAACATATTTATTACTAAATGCTTCGTTCTTGGTTCGCGTAATTTTTGGGGGGTTTTTGACTCCAATTATTTCAAACTTACTTGCATCGGTTAAAAGAATATTATTCCGAAAATTTTGAGGTTAGTTTATATATTTTTTTTGTGAAATTCAAACGTTTGGTTGTTCTTTGAATTAAAGGGCTTCTTTTGTGGCATGGTAGAGCGCCAAACATACTCGCTTACAGGTTTTCGAGAGATTTTCGTAACATATTCAGCAATTCTTACAACACTAGATGTTGCGTTTGCTCTTACATCTCTTCATATAGCTATTTCTTCAGTTTTTGCAAGACGCTTTTGACGTTTTGCACCAGGCAAATTTTCTACAGTATTGTGTTTGTTATACTTGCTAATAATTCTTGTTGTACCGTGATGCCTCTTCTATGTAAGTATTTAATGATTTGCCGAATGTCAATTGATGTTTGTCTTCCCATTGAACATTTTTCGCTACTTAATCTTTTTAATGATAAATTAGAATTTTGCAATTATTTTGAAATTTCAAACAAAGAAAAGTTAAATGAATTCCCACTACTTTTGAAATTACAGGTTTTATTGTTTTAATAAGGATGATGCCACTGTTTACTTTATTTTGATGCGTAAACATTTGTGTATTTTAACAATAAATTAAATTTGTTTAAGTTTTTGGTTTTCTTGTTTTCTTTTGTGAATTCAATTCTGTTGGAATCTTTATTATTGCGCAACAGAACAATCTTTTTACTTTACTTTTTAACAAGTAAGGGAGTATAATTGGTCAAGCCCAAACATATAATAACCTACACAACAGTTTTTCATAAATAGGCGCTATATGGGAGCCATGATCTATTAGCAACAGATTTACCAAAAATTAAGTGGTGCATGACTTTTGTGCATATATGTAAATATTTTTTGTGTTAAATTTTATCTCGATATAAACACTTTTAAAAGTTTTTTACATGTTAAAGTGATTTTTGAAGTGGTTCTTATAAGGGAGCTTTGACTGATTATGGACCGACCGTTATTAAATTAGGTGTCACGATTTGGATACCAACATTTTCCAAAGAGTTATGCTCTTTAAAGTGATTTTCGGCAGTGGGATTTCTATGGGAGCAATTGTCAATTATATACCGATCTCCACAAAATTTTTAGATATGATTAAGCTCCATGTACAAATTATTTGTAGCGAAATTTGTTTGGATACGTACGGAAATCCAATATTTATGACCAATTAACTTATATTTCGGAAGAACATTTGTATGGGAGCTAGGTGAAATAATGGACCGATTTCAACTAATTTCAATTCCAACCGTCCTTGGGCCGAAAAACATCATCTACCAAAAATGTATGGAAATATCCTTAAAATTGCGACCTGTACTCTGCACAAAAGGTTTACATGGACAGCCAGTCAGCCCGCCAGATGGTAAACGGACGGACGAAGATAGTTAAACCGACTCAGAAAGTGATTCTGAGTCGATCGGTACTTTAAGGTTGGTGTTGGGCGTTACAAACATCAGCACACATCCAATATACCCTGCCCACTAAGGTGGTGTAGGATATATAAATAATTTCAATAAAATGTTGACCGCGACTACGTTGTTGGTTGTCCATTCGGAAGGTCTAGTTTGCAATTACTATTTTCACCATTGCGACCAGTATCTTGCGAATTACGATTCTTTCCAGCATTGCTACCAGTATAACGCGAGTTACAACTTTGACTACACATAACCCCAAATAAACAACGTAGACGCCTAGAACGCAAAATTAGCTGCTCACCAAAATAATATTCCAATAAAGCTATTGTGTACAAACATCATTTGCTAAGGACTGCAGATTTTCGTAATACAGTTGAATAATTTGGAGACGTTAATGGGGTGTGAGCCTTTCCGTGATGAATTGTCAAATAATGTTAAATTAAAATAAAATGACTGCAAATTAAAAACTACTCTAAACGGATCACACATTAGAACAGCTGACTGCAAAGGAATTGCAACAGACAAAAGTCCAGACAGAAGTCTGGAAAAGTTTCCGGACTTCAAATTAAAAAATAAATGTTCTTGACGTTTGAGTTGATATCGGTGCTGTTTCGTTTACTAGTAAATGCTGCTGATGACATCTCCGGCAGATGTGCCTGTTGCTCTATTCAGTGACTTTGGCGCAATGGCTCTTTGTGAACGATAATTACATTTTCAGATTGCTAAAAACAAATTTTGTTTGGATACCGTTCAGATAAAATGGTATTTTTGTACCAAAAGTCGTCCATAGTTTTTAGCATTCTTGAAGATTATATCGTCTATGGCTTTTCGACGTGTATTCTGTGCCTGTTTACTTCACAAATATCAAAACAAACACAGAGTAATTTCTTAAGGCCTGACCTCCACAACAGTTGTAGTCAGCATTACTCTTCTTGTATTTCTATTTAGTATGTATTTCTTGATGATTGAAATTGTCTTAAAAACCTGACCGAGTTTTCTGATTTGCCTATACCAATAGTACAACATTTTTCAAAACTGTCACTGTAGATCCCAGTGACACTCAAAATTGTGGCCTCCGCTTAAGTGCAAACATTATTTAAGCAACAGCGACCAAGTAAATAAGGCCATCATTTAAGCTTGTTAATTTATTTAAGTGACTTTTTATTTATAAACGAGGGCGGTTCGGAAACTTCTTAGCCTAGAACAGAAAGCGCGGTATAAACAGAAAACAAGTTAAGTGTTTTGGAAACTTCGATTTGTGCTATGAACACATGTTAAATTTCTTTTCGATTTGACAACTCCTTCATATAGAATTGAAGATGATCCACGTAGTGCACAACCAAAAACAGCAAAAACAACAGAAATTGTAGCCAAAATGCAAACATAGGGTATTAAATGATCGACGAATAAAAGTACGTGAAATAGCCAATGTCATGGGCATCTCAAATGATCGAGTCCATTTAATTTTGCATGAAGATGAAAAAGCTTTCTACAAGATGGGTGCCGCATTTGTTAACAGTCGACCAAAAACGCAGAAGAATGAAAATTTCTCAAGCTAGTTTGGATGGTTTTAAGAAAAATAAATTCGATTTTAAGCGTCGTTTCATAACTGTTGATGAGACATGGAACAACAATCCAAGCAATGGACTGAAGATGGAGGAAGAAGGCAAAAACGGTTTTTTTGTACTCCAAATTTATTTTATGGATTGAATATCTGCAAAAGGGTAAAACAATAAATTCAAAGTACTATTGCAACATTTTGGATCAATCAAATGTAAAAATTCGAGACAAAAAAAAATAATTTTTCATCAAGACAAAGCACCAGCGTCCAATAATATTTTAACAATGACTAAAATCAACGAATTACAGTACGAGTTGCTTGACCACCCCTCTTATTCTCCTGATTTAGCTCCCAGTGACTTTTACCGGTTTAAGCGTTTTACCTCAAATGAAGATGCAATTACAGTTGTAAACCACTATTTTGAAGGCCTTGAGAAAAACTATTTTATTCAAGGAATATAATTGCTAGATAAGCGTTGGACTAAGTGTATTGAAGCTTCAGGAGATTATATTGAAATATGAAAATGTTTTTGAAAACCTAACTAGTTTGTAAAAAAGAAATACTTCTGCTCCTCTAAATCAGCCACACAATATGATTAAGATCATGAATTTGTAAAAAATAAACCGTCGTTAAGACATAAAGAACCAGATGGTAAAGGGATAATGTTACACAATTTCGGACGGATTTTAAAATAAAATTTATTTCGATATGGGCAAATATACGGCAAACATAGCATTTGTTCCCGCGTATTAAGAAATCCAAATTAGCGTTGCGATTATATTTTCACAATCGGTCGATTCGTTGCCACTCACAGACCACTGTGCACACCTACTAACATATTGTGGGTTGACTATGTGACTTTTACGAGATTGTTAAACGCATGTGGAAATTTTAATTTGATTTCTAGAATATTAAATCAGTAACAAAAAATTCCAACAAAACAATATTTTTTGCACAATCAGTCCTTGTAAATATTAAAAATAAAAAATAATTAAATATATTATTTATTGCATTATAATTTAACAAAGAAATTCTTGTAATTAGGCTATTCTATGTTATATAAATGTTTATGTTTGTCGCCCATTGATTGAAGACCACAGGAACGTTTGAACTCCTGAACCACATCGCGGAATTACAAACTATAATAAAATAAACAATAAAAGTTAGTAGGTATTTTTCTAAAATTAAATTTTTAAAACTTACATCATTTTGGAACCTTTTAAAACCGGAAGAACCTTTGGCCGATAGTTGATTGTTCTTTGTCGTCTTTCGTCTACCACGGCCTTTGCAAATAATTCCGAATTTGTCAAACCTATAGGATTTTCTGGATCAAAGTCTAAGAGTTCTAGATTCATATATTTAGCCAATTTTAAATTACCTGAGAAACATACAAATGTTATCGCAGAAGTTTGAAATAAAACTGTTATAAAATCAATAATTACCAGCATTAAATAAGGCTACATGCAAATATTCCAATATATTTATATGTGATACAAAAGGAAAACTCTCCATTGGATTCACATCAGCCAATTGCTTTAGGGCCTGTAGGAACCATTCACTGGCTGATATAAACTCGCTGGAATTATATAGACCTACACCCATTATGTAACAATCATGGGCTGTTAAATTTTCGCTGTTTTTGTAATTGATTCGATAACCCCGGGCTAATTCGTTGGTATTCAGTTTATACAAGGTTTGTAAACGTGACAACCCCCAGGCTGCTCCTTGCAAGTCCGTAACTGTAGGTTTGGTGTATTCCGATTCTAACTTTGTAAAGCTTTTATTGAAATCTTTAAAGGAGAATGTTGAAAGATGCTAATTTATAATGACTGATAAATACTTGTATAGCTTGTTACCATTAAATTCTTTTTCCAAGGCTATGAGTTCTTCATAATGCTTCCAATCCACGACTAATCTCTTGATGAGACTAAATGCATTAATGGGTTCACCATAATAGTTTTCGTTTTTATTCATTTTGTTATGTTCAAACTCGGTTTCGTCGAGAAAGCTAAATAATTTATAGGTATTAAAAAAAAACGTATAATTTAAGTAGTGACACACTAGACTATTGCACAAAATTAGTTTTAATTAATAGTTTTTAGTCTTAATTTTTAGATACCGTAAGAATTATTGACAAAATTTGTTTTCAATTGACCTAATGGCAATAATTCATTGTGCCAAGAACTATAATTATCGGATAATGTCCCTCGTTAACCCTGAAATATGAACAAGCTGGGTAATTGACTCGGACCAAAAATATTTTATACTTTCGATTGTCATAAAGTACCAATCTACGTAACGTAGATCCTTTGGAAATTCGATTTATATGCGGGTCTCGAAAAATGTCTTCATTTTGGAACATATACGGGTACATACTCGTATATTTATATTTCTCATATATCGGCATATATCTCTGGGAACTATATATATATGATATATTCGCTAGCTTTGAGGGCCTTTGGAATTTGGTTGTATATGAGGGTCTTGAAACACGTCTTAATTTTGGGACCTACATGCTTATATTTTTTATATATCAGCATTTATATCTAATATAATAATGCTATAGTTAGGTAAGTAAGATATTTGACAAGCTTAAAATTTCGAGGAAAGTGAAAACAATTACACTAATAGGTTAGAAAAAAGATGCAAATTGTAATCAATCTGCTCCATGCAATGATTTCCGCTAAAGCAGGCCTCTGACCAACCTTTTTCAATAAACATTTGTTTGCTGGTTTTTAAAATTATAAGAACTGAAATTGATTCATCTGTGGTTCCACTTAAAGGACCTATCACTTGTACATGTTGATATTGTAGGGTGGGAGAAATTTACATGTCAAGTAACTAAAGCTTTTGTTACATAAAATTCGGCCACACTGCAAACGTTTTTTTTTATAAACCTGGTGACATGACTTTTATTTTTTTTCATGGTTAAAGTTAAATTTTAAATTCTGTTAAAAACTTTTATATAAATGAGTATACAACACTTTACCTTTCAATTTCATTTTGAATCTTTTGTACATCACTGATATAGTTTTCAACGGCAGTAATAAAATTCTCTTCCATGTTTAGAAGATGCTCTAAGCCCACCCTAGAAGAATTATATTCTGCATTAATTTCATTCAGAAACGCGAAAACTATTAAAAATTTTGAAAAACTATAAAACAGTGACATTATTTTTATTATAAAAAATTTATAAAGAAACACTATAAAATAGGTATTAAAATCCACTTGTCACTCTCAACTTTTACAACTAAACTAAATTGAAAGTAAAAACTCATCAGCTTGAGAGTTGGATTATATTCAAAATATTCTTCAAAAACCCAAATTAGTTTAATGCAGTTTATTGAAACAAGTGTTTTTCAACTCTATTGAATTTATGGTTATTATGTGTTTGTATAAGAACTAACAAACATTTCAGAAAACTAATTAATTTTGTTTTACAAACATCTTTTTTTTTATAAATAAGGAAATATCAATCATTTATGATATATTTTTTATTTGCTTTTATTTCTTCTAGTAATTAATGTCTTGTAAAGTAGTTTCCCAATAAATCAATAAAATAGTGAAAGACAAAACAAAAAAACAGTTTAAATATGTGAGGGATTGATAAGAATTGATTGCAATGACATGTCTTGTTTTTGAATACCCAATAAGCATTTATTATGAAGAGCAAGGGTTATTCAGTCGAGAAATTCATTATAAATTTTGTATTTGTATCAATATGATTCTTAAAGGGATCCTTAAACTGATTTTCAGAAGAATGTCTTATATTCAGCTTATGCCACAAAGAAGGCAAAACATTTCAATCGGCTGGCAAGGTTATGGCAACGGTTTTAAATTCAATAAATTCAGAGTACTATTGCAACATTTTGGATCCATTAAATGTAAAAATTCGAGAAAAACGTCCTGGCTTGCAACACAAAAAAATAATTTTTCAATAAGACAACGCATCAAGAGTGTTTTAACAATGGCTAAAATCAAATTAAAGTACGAGTTGCTTAACCATTCACCTTATTTCCTTTATTTATCTCCCAGGGACAAATCTAAAACAATTCCTAGCTGGCAAGCGGTTTACCTCAAATGAAGATGCAATTACAGCTGTAAACCACTATTTTGAAAGGCTTGAGGAAAACTATTTTAATCAAGGGATAGATAAGCGTTGGACTAAGTTTATTGAAATTTAAGGAGTTTATATGGAAAAATAAAAATAGAATAATTATTAATTTCATAATCGAACTGTTAATTTTTACTTCCTGATAAATTTTAGTTAGGCTCGAGTTCAAACAACTATGAATAGAAATTAATAAACAAATGATAATTACAGCAAAAACTTCGAACTACCAGAACTAACACTGGTTAAAGGATTGATGTTTGTCTGTTGGCTGACCGGCACCGCAGTGGTGTAGCTGGTAGAACGCAAAGAATTCTGATGAGAGAAAGTGGGATTTCTCGAAACATATGTAAATTCAACAACCCAGGTTCGAATCCTAGCAAAGAAAAATTATCAAAAATTTTTAATAATAAAATTTTTCACGTTGTAATTCCTAACTTCAGTAAAAATAATTTAATGAAAATTAAATTTAATGAACTCGAGCCTAACTAAAATTTATCAAGAAAGAAAAATAAAAATATTTTTGAAAAACTAACTATTCTTTGATTTTTGACTCTTTTTGGCATAAAAATGTACTTTTATTATTTTTACAATATTTAAGAAATTTCGAGGAAAAAAGCTAATTTTAAAAAAGATATTTCATATAACAAAAAACTGGAAACCTTTTTTACCGAGGGGACCAAAGTCATTCAAAATATAACTATTTTTTTATGTAAAATTCAAATGTTCTCAAATCGCATAGTCGGTATCAAGAAATAATAATCGATTTTAAATGGCCAAATATGATCTTAGTTATTGTTCCTTGTTAAACTTTTTTTGGAAATTGACTTATAAAAAATTTAAAACTTTGTTTTTATTTTAATGTTTGGCACGAAAATGTCCATATAAATGCAAAATTTTAACTAAAAGAATTAAAAAATTAAATTGTTATTTCAGTTTAAACAATTTTTTCTGCAAAAAAAAAAACTCAAAATAACACATTTTTGCCTTATTTTCCAAAAAAGTCTTCCATAAATTTCGTACTTGTCAAAGATTTTACATACATATATTTAAAAAAAAACAAGTTAGAGTGAAATATTCGGCTGTGACGACAGTTTTACCACAACCACAGGAAAATATTTAGACTGTCAAAATTTGTCTGTTGTTTTGGTAAATTTTACGTTTGGGCTTATGAATCCACTGTATTATATTAATACACTTTGTTTGATAGTTTTTTTGGTGAAATTTTCAAAGGTTGTCTCGGATTTTTGCTCATATCTCCGTTATTTATGAACACATTTTGTTGATTTTAAGTAGCAAACTTCTCGAAAGCGTGTTTGACAGAATTATTGAAGATTTGGATCCCGAAGATATCTGGGGACTTTAGAAAATTGATTTCAACAGACAGACAGATGGACATGGCTTAATAGACTCCGCTATCGTTAAGGATCCAGAATATATATACTTTATAGGGTCGGAAAATTATATTGTGGATATTACAAACGGAATGACAAACTTATATATCTATACCCTTTTCATGAAGGTGAAGGGTATAAATATACACCATTTCCTCTCCTTTTGTATGCAATATGTAATCCTTGTACTTTCCACATGTCAAATTAATTAGGTGAATTTGCCGCTTTGTGCGGTGTTTTTCTTTTAATAGATCAAGATGATTTTATATAAAATAAATATTAAATTTAACAATTGATCTTGTAATACATTCCTAGCGAACAGAAAAACGAGACGAAACTGGCCAACCATTGGTTACCCGGGATGCGACCCTGCTCTACTTCTGAAACTTTATGAAAGTGGCCTGTCGCTAAAAAGGGGTTAGTTGACACATATTAACAGCTCCTTGACTGGTCACGGGAATAGGGAAAAAGTAATTGTTCTTTTTGGTCACAATACTAAATACAAAATTTTAATTACACTAGTCTATTATATTTTTGACCAGAATTGCTTAAAATTAATGGATAATGTAAAGTAATATATCCCCTTTTCAATTAGTGCGTCAAATAAATTTCGGTCGAATGAATCTTTAAATATAATTTAATATAACCAAAAAGAGCGATTGAATGCTTTCAATCCACAAACTCATGTCACAGAACACAATTCCGATTGGAAGTGGTTTTGATTCCGTAAATTGGGTCTTTAGTAAACGAAAGACAAAAAAAAATTTTTTTCGAATAAAACCACAAGATTTCTACAGTGGAATTGTTATTTTTTTTCTGATTTTATATAAAAAAAAACTCATACTAATAATTTATAGTGAAAAATAAATAATTAATTTTTTTATTTCATTGTTACATTTTTAACTATTTTGAGAATGTTAAAATTTCAAAGTTGGTGTCAGCAACAATAAACCTTTTGTCATTTGCAATGAAATATGACAGAGGATCAGCTGCATCCCTTAAATTTATTCTTCGTAGCTTTCCAGCTGCGTTTTGATATCTTTGTTCACTTAAAACAGCAACAATTGTAATTACGGGAATTTTTAAAAAAAATTTTTCACTTTTATTTAAAATTTCTTTCTTAGCGCTCTTTTTGTTCGCCTTTGTTGTACTTTTTATTACAAAAGTCATATGTTTTTTGTCTTGGTTACACAACGTTACCATATTCAAGTTAAAAACCGAGATTTAAAATTTTTTTGGGAATAAACAAAATCGATCGGAATCTAGAGAACGCAAAAACGATCGACTTGCAAATACGGAATTGAAACCATTCCGATCGAATTATGTGACTTATTAATATTTATAGAAAATCTTAAAGAAGAAACTAAAATTCATTTTCTTTAATAAAAATCCGTGTTTCTTAAGTGATGGATGCTAGGATTTTTTATTTTCAAGATCTTAAGTACCACTCCACTTTTATTTACCTTTGATAATATATTAATTTGTTCTGATGCTTGAGACAATTAGGGACCTGATTTCCTCGCTACCAATCCATTGCAGATTTTAAAAAATAACAGAGAGCTAAAGTTTACTGAAGATTGATGATGTCTATTACTACTAGGCAGTAAACGTTTCTGTAGACATTCAACCCAATCACGAATAAAAAATCCGCGGGAGTTTTTTCCCCTTGTCCATTTTTCCTATTCAAATTCAATGTTAAAAAAATAAAAAGGGAAAAAACTCCCGCGGATTTTTTATTCATGATTGAGCCGATTATGTTATAATATCCCAGGTCATAGCTGAAAAGGTGACACTACCATTGGAAACTTCTTGCAATATATTTGTCTCGTTTCGCTGCAACACACAATTTTGGTACCATTATCTGTTCAAGGTACATTTGTATCTCATCCACAATAAAGCAGTTAAGGAACAGTCACACATGCCAAATATTTACTTAAAAAAGCGTAACCACTTGTTTTAGCACAAATTTGTTTTATGCTGTTTACTCTTACAAGATTTTTGCATAATCAAACAGGATACAATAAATTAAAACTAAATATTTATTGTGTCTTGTCCTAAATAAACGAAGTTTGTGTAAATAAACAATCAAGTTCAAATATCCTTTGTTTAGTGGTTACGCCTTTTTCGGCAAATATTTGCCAAGTACAATACCTTTAGTTGTTGCATTTTGATAAAACTGTGGTAAAGAATGCGTGCTGGGGGGTTACTCTCTACTGCGGTGTGAGAGCAAATTCGATGCGATAAGAAGCGTACAAATTGATACTCTTACGCATCGAATTTGCTTTCGCATCGCAATAGAGAGTAACCCCTCTGGTTTTACAGCAACGTCATCTAACATCTGTTTTCTTTATCTATATTTATTTGTATATATTCCAACCGATATATTTTAGTTATGTTTAAAAATCACTAAAAATAATAGTGTTGTCACGAGGTTTAACAGAAAGCTTCTGTAGTATGGCCGGATTTTATGTAAACAATGCCTTATAAAAAGTTTAAAATTAATTATTAATATGTATGTAGGTTAAATTATTATTTAACAAATTATTTTATAAATATTAATTTTTAGAGAAGACTATGGTTGAACTTTTTATATTTTATTATTAGAGAACATTTTTCATTTTTTTAATTAATTAATTTATGAATATTATAAAACTTTATTTTTATTTTCAGGTAAGTGACTTGACTTTTACTATTTAATAAATTCCAATGTAAGTTGTAATTTAAATATTTAATTTCATATTTATATTTTATTATTTTAAGCTCTAGTTTTTTAGTAAACGTAATTCTAGGGTATAAGTAAATCAGAAAAATTAGATTATTAAACAAATTTGTTCCCTTCATTTATCACCCAAGTGTCCACTTTATTTTGACAGTTTTTTTTTCTACTATCAAAAATAAAGCAACAATTTAAGTGATAACAAGTGGATAATATTAAAACCAAAAACTTTAAGACTCACGTATTAATAATAATAATGAATACAAAAAAAAAAAAATGCAACCAACTTGTGTTTAATCATTTAATTTCAGCTGATAACAATTGAGTAACAGTCAATATTAAACACACAACCCAACAGAAAACCAGAAATAAATTTCAAAAGAAATCATATCAATTATTAATTGTTTATAAAATGTTTTTGCTAGCAGTTGCTGCTGTTGGCTAGAACAAAACATCAACACAATTTTAAAATCATTTTGATGTCTACGTGAAAAACTTAATAAAATGTTGCACTTCAATTGAAAATTGCTAAGCACAAGCGTAGCTAGCTCTCGTTAAATAAGGGGCGATGTTTTGGCATTAGTATGATTTAAACTTTTGCAATTCATGTTAGGTTTTTTATACCCTACACCACCATAGTGGAGAGGGTATATTGGATTTGTGCATATGTTTGTAACGCCCAGATATATTGGTCCAACAACCACTTTAAAGTATACCAATTGACTCAGGCCCAAGGATGGATGGGATTGAAACTGGTGAAAATCGGTCCATTATTTCACCTGGCCCCCATACAAAAGACCTCCCGAAATTGTGGTTTAACGATCATTAATGTTTTTATTATGCAAGTATCCAAACAAATTTCAAAACAAATGAGTGGTAAATGAAGCCAAATCACATCTTCAAATTTTGTGCAGATCGGTCCATAATTAGTCGTAGCTCCCATAAAAGGCCCACTTCCGAAAATCACTTTAAAGAGCACAACTCACTCAAAAATGTTGGTATCCAAATAATATTTAATACATTTATATTTCATATCTATACAAACAATATGGTACAATTTTATTGTGATCGGTTCATAATTAGTCGTAGCTCCCATATAAGGCTCACTTCCGGAAATCACTTTAAAGAGCATAACTCACTCAAAAATGTTGGTATCCAAATAATATTTAACACATATATATTTCATATCTATAAAAACAATACGGTACAATTTTTTTGTAATCGGTCCACAATTAGTCGTAGCTCCCAAATAAGGCCCACTTCCGAAAATCACTTTAACGATCATAAATTTCTTACGAATGTTGGTAATCACATAAAATTCGACACAAATAATATACAGAAATGATGACACCTAATTTTATAATGATGGGTCCATAGTTAGTCGAAACTCCCATATAAGACCCTCCCCGTAATCAACTTTAACCTCCATAAATCTTTTAAAAGTATTTATATCGAGACAAAGTTTAACATACACAGTATTTATATTCACAGAAATCATGACACTAAATTTTTGGATGATCGGTACATAATAGGTCAT
This sequence comes from Bellardia bayeri, assembly GCA_950370525.1. Lineage (NCBI taxonomy): Eukaryota > Metazoa > Arthropoda > Insecta > Diptera > Calliphoridae > Bellardia > Bellardia bayeri. The sequence goes on from OX493264.1 coordinate 104,401,275, forward strand.
ATCTCCCATATAGCGCACATTTCTGAAAAACTGTGTAGGGTATTATATGGTCGGGCTTGACCGACTATACTTTCTTACTTGTTTTAATTTATTTTTTAGTATGAGTATTTTGCATGTTAATACATTGTAAAAATTCAGTTTTGTTTGTATGTATGTATGTATAGGTATGTTGTAATCGTGTTTATTTTCCGCATTCATTTTAAAACAATTATGAACTCATATGTTGTGCACTCAGATACATTCATTTCATTATGTTAAATGTGCAATTTATGTATTCATGTGCCAATAGCAGTGGTATTTTTGCAGTAACCTAAAGCTATTTAATTGCTGGAATTGTGAATATTGGATTAACAAAACATTAGCACAAATGTGTCTTTACCGTAGGCAACTTAGTCCCAATTTACACGAAGCAATTTTTTAAGCTTAGCTTAGATTACTTTTTAGACATCGTGGTGAGGGGAAGATAAGACAAGTACAAACTTAATTGTACTAGCAATTCGTGTTACTCTTTTATTAGTATAACATATGTGCAGTGTTGCCATTTTAGCACTTTCAGTGCTAGATTTAGCATTTTGTTTCTCGAAAATGTAGTGAAATTTTTAAAAATTATGCTAAATGCTTTTTAGCATAATTTGCTTGATAAAAAAAAAATTTTTTTCGAACATTTTTTTACTATTTTACCCCAAAAAATACTTTCGGAGAAATAAAAAATAACTTTTATTAATATTTCAGCTAAATTTCTTTCGGAACACGGAAATTTTTGAATTAATATATGAAATGTAATCTATTAAAACAAGTCAACAATTGTTATGAACAAAATTAGAAAAAACTATAATTTATATTTGCAACATTTGAAATAAAACTTGTACTGTTACATTGAAAAAATTTAGCACTTATTTTTTCTTCTGTAGAATATTTTAGCACTTAGTTTTTCAAGTTTTAGCATATTTTGAAAATAATTTTCTGGCAACACTGTATATGTGTATGCAAATGCGTGTTTACTCTCGTATTTTTATTTGAGAATATGTAATACGAATATGAAAGTAATACAAATGTGTGTATACTCTCAAATAAAAATACGAGTGATTTAAGCAATTATATTGTGCTGTGTAAACACCTAAGAAATTTCAAGGAAATAATTGTATCAATATTTTCAAAAAAAAAATGCTTCGTGTAAATTGTGACTTACTGTTGTTGTCATTGCGCTAATTACTTAATATAAGCAACTCAGTTTACATACAACTATAATTTTTTGGTCCCAGATATAGGTATATTTCCATTGCTTCGATTAAATTTCTTCGATATCAATTCTTTACAGCTTTTAAATAATGACAGCGAAGTAAATCGGGCGTAAACTTTACTGCAGACATTACTTTATATATGTATGTATATATAAGTCATAGTTAAAGAGGTACTTTTCAGGCCACAACTACAAATTGCTTGACAAACCATTGCCTTTTTACCAGAGTTAACCATTTTTGTATACCTTTATTTATTTTCGCAGCAAGGTCAATTTGTTAATATTTTTTAAAACTTTGTCATAAATAATGCGTGCTCTTTTTCTGATTTTTCACTACGATTTGGATATTTAATTGCACGATATATTTGAAAACCAGCATTTACACGGTGTTGTGCTTTTTGCACCGTAATTGTCGGAGAGACCCAGATTTTGCCTTATCAAACTTAGTATTTTCTCTATACTGGTGCTGGAAGTGGTTTCCTATACTAAAATTTTGCATGGTTTTAAAAAATCATTTACAGTGCTTTTTGAAATCTTTTGTTTTATTTTTTTATATTTTGATTTTTTATTGGCCACCACTCATACAAACATATTCTGACTTATTTATTATTATATAATTATGGCGCTAACAAAACACTAAAAAACTAAAATGTGGCCATTAGGTTCCACAATAAGTAAGTTCGTGTATTGTGGCTGGATTTTATATAAACAATGTTCTATTATAATCCTTGTTTCCATATTCTCTTTATGCCAATCTAAATACATATCTAAATTTCTCTAATTCAGTGATTAGCATCCTTTGCAACCAGTGACCGAACGAAATTTACTGTTTTTATATACACAGAAGTAAAAAAAAAGACACGACAAACAAAAGTTACTATTTGCAGCTTGTTAAATCTCAAACATAGAGCCTTCATTATCCCTATAATGATCTTCCGACTACGGTCTATTAGTCAGTTGTCTGAAATATTTAATTTGAATTATAAATTCCTTCAGGATTAATCACTACTGGCTGTGATTCATAGTGATGATTGATCTGTTGTTTTTTTTTTTATCAATTGCAATGCTTATGGATACTAATTCCGAGGCTTTTAAAATTTGAGCCTGGAAGCAGGCACATTTGTCAGAAAATCGAAATGAAATCCGTAATTTCTATATAGAGAAAACATACCCAATAGTATTGAATAATCAAAGTTTCAATGACATTTTCCTAACAGCCATCCCTAAATACCGACGAAAAGAGGAACGTATTTATTTTATATTATTTTCATAATGAAATAACTCCCAAATGAAATAAGCTGTTGAGAGTTATTTCATTATGAAATAACTCCCTAATGAAATAAGTCCCAACAGTTTTTTTTTGTTGGGAATTATTTCATTTGGGCGGAAGGATTTTCTCCTCTATGGTATACAGAATACCGGCTTCACATTGCACAATTTTCTTGTATTGCCGGCCTACGGCCGGGCGGAAAGGTTTTCTCCTCCATGGTATACAGAATACCGGCTTCGCATTGGACAAATTTCTTGTATTGCGGTTAATTCATTTTTATTGGGATTTATTTTTACATTTTGAAATAAGTCCCAATTTTTTGGGATTTTTGCCTTTGGAAGTTATTTCATTTTTTTTAAGTTGGGCGTTATTTCATTGGGACTTATTTTATTTGGGAGTTATTTCACTGTACCGCAACGGTTACCAGTTTCGAAGCTTTTATAATTCGTGTCTGGATGATGCTAAATACATTCTTCAGAAAGTCAAAATTAACTTTGGTTATCCATATTTGCATATACTCTAGTAATAGGGATTATTATTGGTAGTGCTTAACCGTTGTAAAATTCCTTCACCTCATAGTACAGGACAACGTTTGCCATCAAGTCTCCGTAAATTTGTTTTAACGTTTAACCGCTTTCATACAGATGACATGATTGCGACATCATGTTGCGAGTTCACACTTATGTTCATATGTTCTTTGATCTGTTTTAATAATAGCTTTTGTTTTAGCCATTCGAAGTATTTTTGTTTTAAAAGCTTCGAAAATAAGACACTTTTATTTATCCAGTAAATAAAATCAATCGATCGCTTTATAAATGCGGCACAATTTTTTCTGTATAGGCATACAAATGCATCTTCTTGCCGATAATTGCTTTAAACAGTGAAACTATGTACATGTATGCCAGCAGAGCGTGTTTGAAACTACTATTATATAAATTTAAAGCATGTAGTGAAAAATGAACATAAGTGTTTAAAGCGCGATTACACACTAGTTACTTTTTTTATAAGACCGTTAACAAATTGAGATGAGTTATTGCATGTTTTGCTCATAGTCAGGTTTTTTATTGTTTGGTGTGTTACTAAATTTTCAATGAAAGACAACAATGTTTACTTAAAATCCATAATTATAAAATTTGTTCAATGAAGTATAAAATTTCCCATAGAAAAATCTATTCTACACAACAGAAAACACAGAAAATAATGATTTTGTTTAAAAAATGTATTATAAAATTATAATTCAACCACAAAATAAATCCCAATTTACACGAAGCAATTCTTTAAGCTAAGCTGATTACCTTTTAGACATCGGGGAAAGTTAGGACAACTACACACTTGATTGTACTTGCAATTCGTATTACTCTCTTAATCGTTTCACACATGAGTATAAAAATGTGTGTATACTCTCAAAATAAAAATACCAGCGATTTAAGCAATAAAATTGTGCTGTGTGAATATTGAAGAAGTTTCAAGAAAAAACTTTTATCAATCTTTTCATTAAAAATTGCTTCATTTAAATTGGGACTAAACAGGATTGGAATTAATACATGATTAGGTGTTTTTAGTTCTTAAATGAGTTCAGCCGATTTGCAATTTGTTTTCACAAAAAAAAAAAAAAAAAAAAAAAAAAGAAACGAAACGAAACGAAAGAAACAAGACAAGAATGGACATGCTTTAATCGAACAATAAGGGATTTGCAATGTAAAAATTAAAATTTTTTTTTTACATAAAATACTGAAAATTAAATGAGAATTATTCCTGTTGCAAGTATTTGAAAATTTTTAAAAAATTTTTATTCGAAGTTTTACTTCAAGTTAAATATACAAATTGTTTGAAAACAATTGTATACACTACATCATTAGACACAAAGAATGCTGATGACGGCTTTAGCAGGCCAGAAAATGCATTACATTTTGTTAGTGTCTCTTTGTATATTTTTGTATGATTTTATATTTATGTTTTACAACGGAAAGCTATGTGAAACATATAACAGAAATATACAAAAATAAATTGTAGTGTATACAATTGTTTTCAAACAATTTGTATATTTAACTTGAAGTAAAACTTCGAATAAAAAATTTTTAAAAATACTGAAAATTATTTACGGAAATAAAATTAGTCACGGAAGTACTGCACATCAAATCGTATCAAATTTTATATTTTTCTTTCTTATTGTGGTTTTGATCTTTTACAGGCGAGTTAACGAAGTACATATGTACATATATTCGTATTTTTAAATCAAATGGAAAATATTTTAAAAGTTTTAACTAAATTTTACTAGCTGATAGCTCTCAATAGCAAATTTCTTATGTACTATTGTATTTGGAACTTGTCCTCCAAATTTAAAAATAGATGTTTCTATGCTATTAAAAGGTCACTATTGAGAATCTCTCACCAAATTCTATATAACAAACAAATCTTTGACAAATTACTGTACAGAAGTTCCGCAGTTTGTCCATAACGATTACATATCAATAGATAATTAACTGAAAATAAGTGGTAATTTATAATATTTGGAATTACGGACGAGTTATTTTCAGTTGTTGGCATATAGTGGGCACTCGTTTGTGGAGACATAAAATTTATAAATAAAAATGCTATAATAATATTGAACCAAATAAATTTTTAACCAAGATCTTTAAAGGGTCATACGAAAATATGTCCGATATTTGTATAAGGTTAGATATCATTAACGAAATTTGGATATTGTGTATATGTATATATACCTTCAATATTTATACCCAATACTAATTTCACTTCCTGAGTTGATTTAACAAGGACGATTGAGATTAAAATTATTAAAATTCTTTATTTTACCTAGCCACCCAAACAAATTTCCTCCTTTGATTAATTTTCAAACAAAAATTCATTATTTCTTCTATAGCCAGTTTATAATTCCGAATCTTATCTCATCGAAAATGTATTTGTGCTTTCAACTTTTATGATGAGGATGGCTATTTTTGATTTTAACCCTTGAATTACAGAACCGGGTACAAATGTATCCACTTGCAACATAAGCTACTAGCTACAAATGTTAACCGGGTGTGTGCTTTCGTAGAAAAATTTGGGTATGCATCAGAAATACTCGTATTCAAACGCTTCCTTAAATTGATGAAGCAATGAAATAGATTACAATTTTATTTTATAATTTAATATCTAAAAATACTAAAAGTTTTTCTTTATAAATTAGTGAAAACATATTGCGTACGAACTATTGTCTAGCACTGTATATCTGCCTGCCACTATTTCACCCACAAATTCCATTTCTTTCATAGCTACTATTTAAAGAATCTTAACTAATTACCTGTAAGCTATTGTATTAATATAAAAGCAATGCAGTACATATTAACAAAAGAAACTTCATTTGCTGCATACAATTCACCTTAATACAAACTCCAAGTAACTTCTACAATCTCTTTAAAAGTAATTTACACAAATTTTTTTTTTTTCGAAAATTCATTTAACATTGACATACATTTTCCGTAACAAACTTAAAAACAATCACCACTTTAACCAAGTAATTACGATTTAATATTTAGTTTTAATTTTGTTGAAACTCCGCCTCTGTTAATTTTAATTACAACCGAAACTAGAGTGTGAAGTAACAACTAAAAAATAAGTGATAAAAACGATAATTGTTATCTGGCCGAAATAAAGCAGCAAAAAGCATTCATACATTAAACACAAGCACATATTTACTGTTTTCTTAATATAGCAAAATTATCAAAAGAAATGTTACCTGCAAATAAAAACGACAATGGCAACAACTCGAGTACCAATAATACAAAATATAAAACATCAAACTACTTTTGACTTTATATTGTACTAAAACAGTATAAAAAATTAAAAGAGCAAAGAAAAAAAAAAGCAACAAAACACATAAAACAATGAAACAGACAACTTTAAAACTGAAGAAAAAAGTTAAGGGGGTAGTGCAAAATTTACCACTACGCCTGAGTAGTTTAAGAAAGTACGCGAGTGCAACACCACGTCTAAATTGAAAGAAAAACGAAATTATTTTATAATAATTTAAAAAAAAAATCGAAAAAAAAAATAAATATTAATAAACACAAAACATGCGTTTAAAAAGTATCTCGTTATTAGCAATAATATTTGTGTTAAAATTATTGCATTTAGTTTCTAGTCAAAGTGATACTGAAAAGAGTTTATCCACTTCCATATCCGGAATGGTGCAGCTGCTGGAAACGGAAATGCAGTTAATCGATAGTGTTGAAAAATATGCCGCTGATTTGCAAAAAAAAGTGGATGCTTTGAACAAGTGAGAATGAAATAAAATATATAAAAAGAAATTAGCTTTTAGTGTTTAACATTTTCAATTGATCTCGCTTTTAAAGTTTAGTGCAAGAATTAAAAGCTGAAAATCAGAAATCTGTAAATAAACGCGAGGAGTATCTATACAATCCCCTAAATGGTTTTGCTCTCATCAGGCGCATGCACAACGATTGGCCTAAAATCGAATTGTTTATGCGCGAATCAGTGGGTGAAGGTAAATATTTGCTTAAAAAATAATTCATACATATGTGAGCCGGTGATTTTGTTTGAAATCGAGGATATGTGTTACAAAAATATTGATTAAGAATTAAATGTGAAAACAAATAGTAGATTTATATGTATTCCAATGTATTATATTCCACGTACATATGCGCCAATTTATAATAAGTCCATTAATATCCACTGGATATTAATCTCATCTTAGTAATCCCTTCCGACTAAGTTCCAGAGAAACGATAGAGCTACAAACTGGACTTTGCAGCGCTAAACAATATTTAAACGTTTAAAGTATAAAGTAAATGGGATAGCGGAACAATGCCTTACAAAACACTTAAATAAAAATATATGAAATTAATACAAAAGTGAAAAATAACATTAAATTTGAAACTGGGAAAGGAAAATTCGATAGTTTGGCAACAGAAGGAGAGGGACAAATGAATAACAAGGCTAAAATTTTTAAATAAATATCGAAGATTTATAGTAGTTCCAATAAATCAGACATTGACACTGAAAAAGAGACACAAAAAAAAAACGAAACCTATTTCAATATCATTCACAAAGGATACTTGAACTTAACGGCGAATATTCATCCGGAAACCAAGCGATATCACATTTGAAATCGGTGTATTGTTCAAATGTCAATAATCTTTTTAGTTAAAGCCACACAAAATCAGGTGACGAGATCAAAAATCTCTGCACATATGTACATATGTGTATATGTATTTAAAATACAAGGAAAGGAGTTAGTAGGACTCGTAAAAGACTTATTCTTAAGGTACGGAAACACTTGGCAAATATTTGCACTAAATAAAAATTAGTTTATTTGCAACAAGACACAACAAATATTTAGTCTTATTTTATTTGATGCTGTTTGATCTTTAATAACTCCTGGACGAGTAAACAGCGTCAAACAAATTTGTGCTAAAACAAGTGGTTACGCTTTTTTGAGAAAATATTTACCAAGTGTGACCATACCTTTACACAAGTTGTGTGTGCAGTTGCACAGTCCGCTCTCTTTAAATCGCATGTCCTACAGTCTAAATTAATTAACATGCGCAAATAAAAACTCTTTGATCGTGCTTCAGATGGGCTTTTATATTTTCGGCCACCTTTCAATAAAGCTAAAATAACTTTAACCTCATCAGAATTCATTGTCACAACCCACAACTATCAGCTGTCTCGATCCCACCCGAAGTTGGTTCATGATATTTTTTGCTCTATATCTTGACTTCCTGGTCTGAATATTACCAGAGAAAGACATCGGATCCATACCACAATTAGCAGATAGCTTTCTAAAAGTTTCCTATTTCTCTCTCTGGCACCTCATTTTGGGGTACATATAAGCATAGTCAACACAGTCATCTTTATCATTATTGGGCCTTCGTGATCACTCATCTGCCGGTTTCATCAAAGTCGCTGTCATATATATTTAATATCACATAAATTTGTTCACAACTGTCTGGCAATTTTGTCGAATTTAAGTTGTGGAAAATAAGCTAATTCGTCTTGCCATTCTATAAAACCTAATTTAAACTACTGCGACTATTGGAAATACCAGAAGTGTACAGATTTGAGATATCATATCATTTAGTAGAAATCTAAATAAAAATAGAAATGCGATATCTGCAATATACGATGTACGAGTAGTGTTGCTAATCTGTGTATAAATAACTACACATTTGATATTGTATTTTTCTATTGTTCTGGTTACAATAAATCTAATTTTCTTTCTGTAGGGAAATTGTAAACATCGAAATGTTTGTCTCATTCACCGTTTTTTTTTTTGTATAAATTAATGAGTAAATTTTGACAACTCAATCCGAAGTTCACAATGCATCTGTTTGCTTCAACTGTATACACTGTAAACTTCTTTCAAATTCTACTTTCTTTTAGTACATATGGCTGTTATACGTAACTACCGACCGGAAATGCCTACAGCCACCGATTTAGAGGAAGCCTCTGAAGCCTTAAATCGCCTGCAAACAGTTTATGATTTAAAGGCGGCCGATCTAGTGCAGGGCATATTAAATGGCAAACAATATGAGTAAGTTCCTAAATAGTTTGTTTCTCATTTGCACACACTTAATCGTTTAAGTTTTTTCTTCTAGCACCAAATTAAAATCAATTGATTCCTATTTTATGGGTTACTATTTGTTAAGTAAAAAACAATATTATCCTGCCGGCTTTTGGCTGTATTCCTCCATTATGAATTATGAGGAGGAAAATAATTTCAATAAAATTACCGCTTTTGGCAAAGAGAAACCATTGGAATTATATGCGGAGACTTTAGCGTTGCAAAGTTTGTTTTAACTTTTAAAGAACACCTTTGTTCTATTAACCTTTACCGTTTGTGTACTTGCTAAATATAGATCGTCCCAAAGATGCTTTAAGTTCTATTACCCAGGCTTCCGATTTGCTGCCATTGGATGCTCGCCTATTAAATCGTAAAAATCAAATACAAATATTGGCTAATACTTATGATGGTCCAGCGATGCATGTATGTGTAAAAAAATTATTGCATTAAGTAGTTGCTGACTTATTTTCAGTTCATCAGGATCGCTAAGAATTGTCATTACCATTCTCTCCCTTTTAAAATTCAGAATACTATCCATAATCTCCATAGTTGATAGTTATTTAGAAGTAGCTGGATAATCTGATAAGTGCTTACATCTGCATGAACATTTTGCGACACATATTTGAGACAGTAACATGGTTACAAGGAATTAAGGATTTAATACTTTAAAAATTTTATATTCATTTGCGAAGTTATAGTCATTAAATGTGATCTTCTAAGGTCCTATTAAATGCACTATTAGTAACTATGTATAGCGTATTATACTAGAAATCAACACAATTCTCATTTAGTTTAGAATACTTAAGGCATAAGTAATTTAGTTCCATCTAAAGGCGTTAGAGTTTTATTCCGTCATTTAAATTTTTATTAATTTTGTTTCCTATAATATTATTAGAGTTGCAACAAATGGCGAAATACTTAACTTATGATAATGCATGAAATATGCTTCTCGAACTGACCTGGCCGTTTAATAATTCAAAGATCGATGAAGTAACCATCTTGTAATCCGAAATTGACAAATACCTGGAGCTAATTTGTGAAACTTAATATGAATACAAAGAACAGGACCGGAAAATGTGCAGATACATTACATTGCTGCAACAAATCCATTGTCATTAACAGCATACATCCATACATCCGAACAACGTATATTGCATAAACAACTTCGTTATTAAAACAACTCTGTTCTATGGTGCTTCAATTTGGTTAAGAGCGTTGGAACCACTGTTGGGATCTTACAATTCTTAAATTGTACCAAAAAGGGATGAACTGTACCAGAGTACCAATAAAGTTTTGTTTGTACCAAATAGAACTCACATTACGAATCCAAACATTGAAATCCAAACTTTAATGGATGTATCTAGATCACAGGGTAAATTTGGATGTGAATTTAAGACTAACAGATCATTGGCATTTAATTCATGCTGGTGTTTATAATCAAGAAATATCGTAATAAATACGAGGGCGCTTCGGAAACTTCTTAGTCTAGAACAGAAAGCGTGGTATAAACTGAAAAAAGTTAAGTGTTTTGGAAACTTCCATCTGTGCTTTGAACACATGATAAATTTCTTTTCGATCTGGAAACCCCTACATGCATGCGCGAATTTTTTCAATAGCAAAATTAGATACTTAATTAAATATTTAAAAAAAAGGTTTATCGGGACAAGAAATTCATAATGATATGGTGCATATTTTAGGTGAAAGTGCTCCTTCATATACAACAGTAAAAAATTGGGTTGCTGAATTTATACAAGGTCGTCGAAACATTGAGGAAGAACCACGTAGTGGACGCCCAACAACAGCAACAACATCAGAAATTGTAGCCAAAGTGCATGATATGGTATTAAATGATCGATTAATAAAAGTGCGTGAAATAGCTAAATATCATGGGCATCTCATATGATCGAGTCCATTTAATTTTGCATGAAGAACTACAGCTGAAAACGCTTTCTGCAAAATGGGTGCCGTATTTGTTAACAGTCGACCAAAAACGCATAAGATATAAAATTTCTCAAGCTTGTTTGGATCGTTTTAAGAAAAATAAAATGGATTTTAAGCGTCGTTTTATGACTGTTGATTAGAGATGGATTCACCACTATACTCCATAGACAAAAGAACAATCCAATTAATTGATTGTAGCTGGAGGAAGTGCCCCAAAGAAGATAAAACGATTCAATCGGCTGGTAAGGTTATGGCAATGATTTTTGGAAACTTCAAAGGTATTTTACTAATTGACTATCTGCAAAAGGGTAAAACAATAAACTCAGAGTACTATTGCAACATTTTGGATCAATCAAATGTAAAAATTATAGAAAAACGTTCCGGCTTACAACACAAAAAAAATAATTTTTAATCAAGACAACGCACCAGCGCAAAAGAGTGTTTTAATAATGGCTAAAATCAACGAATTAAAGTACGAGTTCCTTGACCACCCACTTTATTCTTTTGATTTAGCTCCCAGAGACTTTTACCGGTTCCAAAATCTAAAACAATTCTTAGCTGGCAAGCGTTTTACCTCCAAGTTGTAAACCACTATTTTTAAGGCCTTAAGGAAAACTATTTTAATCAAGGGATGGAATTGCTAGATAAGCGTTGGGCTAAGTTTATTAATGTTTCAGGAGATTATATTGACAAATAAAAATGTTTTTGAAAAACTCTCTTTCTGCGGTAGGCTAAGAAGTTTCAGAACCGGTAGGTATGTCTTGAGGAGATAGCGGGCATATATCGGTGACATTGGGAAGCATGTATTGAGGACAGTCGTCACATATGTGTATTTTTCCATGATGTTAAATTATTAATGTTACAAAAAAAAATAAGGGAAAAATAAACTATTTGTTTTGAAACCAGAAAAATCAAACCCATGCAGTATGGATGCGCTAAAATATTGTTACACATGCTCATAAGCAATACCTTCCATAGACCAACTTTTTGGAAAGTTTTTTGGTATTTTTAACGCGGACAACTAAACACTTTCTTTGCCACTGTCAATCCTTTGACAACTTAATATAAGATATTGATGAGACTTAACTCTCCAAAAGAGATTTAGGAATGATAGACAGATTGGTTATACAAATTGGGTAGCGATCCTTGAGTTTTGCTTGTGGCGCTTGCCAAGTTAAGCTATCATTAATTCAGTATGTTTACAGAGTTATTATAGTCGTGAGATATAGATTTTGATATGGTGCTCATTTCAGTTTCTTTTTGAAATCCCGAAAAGGTTTAGGGTTATTAAGGCTAACTGTATCCATTGTGTAAGGTAAGATTTTGAACTCTTCTGAATTTCACGATTCGTTTTTCTTGGCAGTCCTTTAAGATTTAAAGAATGACTTTGCTACCTACATTTAAGTCATCAGCCTGGGTCTTCCAGACAATCATGGCTGAGAAATGATTTCTTATAATCTTGGTTCTCAATGTGATTCTAACATCCGCTTTCGAGATGTTTTTAAACATATTGCATTTTTAGTTCGTTTGGTAAATTCAGCACATGTTAAGCGTATGGCGTCTAGCTGATTTCAAGTAGCTTATAGCTTCTTATTAATGATGTTACAAAGCTAGAATTTCGACATAAATTTAGTAGTCGCGCTTTAGTAGAGTCAGCATTCTTGTATTAAGGTTTTCTAAAACAATTAATTTTCTTTACCACCTACTGGCGTCATTTAATATTTAAAACAACTTTCATACACATAGTACCCTTCACCACCTGTCTACAATTACGAGCGTGGCTGTCGTGGAGATTTCACCAATCAAACATCAAAAATGTATTGTCTCTATAACACAACCACAACAGCATTTTTACGACTGGCGCCCATAAAAATGGAGATAATACACTTGGAACCTTACATGGTGCTTTTCCACGATGTGATATCCGACGAAGAAATCGAACATTTGAAGAATTTAGCTCGACCCAATTTAAAGCGCGCCACAGTTTATAATGATGAAAAGGCTAGTTCATTGGTGGTGAATACAAGAACATCGAAATTTTCTTGGTTCCAAGACAACACAGATGCAATAACTAAACGCATCAATAAACGAATAATCGATATGACCGGTTTCGATATAGTCGGCTCGGAAATGTTGCAAGTAATGAATTATGGTCTGGGTGGTCATTACGATAAGCACTTTGATTTCTTTAATGTGTCAGCGGTAAGTAGAAAAGTTTTTTTATTAATATCATTTAAGTTATAATTCTTATTATTCATAATATTAAATATAAATTGATAAATTGTAGGATACTAGCGTGGTGGTCAAAGAAGGTGATCGTATATCCACAGTATTATTTTATGTAAGTTTTGATGGAAATTCTTAAACCTATTTACTGTAGAGTGCTTTAAGCAAAAAGTTGACAGATATATCTATTTTAGTAATTATATTAATATGTGAAATATCCTTTAGCTTACGGATGTAGAACAAGGTGGCGCCACTGTTTTTCCCAACATAAAGACCGCCGTCTTTCCACGCAAAGGTTCTGCTGTCATGTGGTACAATCTCGATAATAAATTGGAGGGTGATTATCTGACTTTACATGCAGCTTGTCCTGTTATAGTGGGTTCTAAGTGGGGTAAGTTTCTAGGATGTTCTTTTTAGTATTAATAAGTCACTAATTTTCCATGTTTTTTTTTTTGTATTTTTACAGTTTGCAACAAATGGATTCGTGCCAAAGCTCAAACATTTAGAAGACCGTGTTATAAATAGTATTAGCCTTAATTTTAAATTGTAGAAAATAATATATTTATTAAATGAAAAGAATAAAAAAAGTATGTTTTATTTAAATTGACATTTTACGTCAAATAAGCAATTATACTTGCTTGCTAATAACTAGGGTGGAAATCCCAAATCCCGGTATATATTTTAAAAAATCCCGAGATTTTTCGGAATTACTAAATCTCGAAAATTAAAAGATCCAGAGTAGTATAATTGTTTTTATCTGCTTTTTTGGCATACACAAATACAAACATCTTCACTAATCAATGTTTTTTTTTGAAGAAAACAAAGAAGATCTAATGACAGATTCCACATTAAATCACTAATTGAAACTGTCAGAAACATTTCAAAATTATTTACAAAGTCACCAACAAAAATTGCAATTTTACAAAAGTGTGTCATGAAATAAAGGTGAAAGAATTAAAATTAATATTGGATTGCCAAACTCGAACGCTCTATTTGAATATTTTTCGGTTTTTGGAATTGGAAATTCCTATAAAAAAGCTTTAATTGTTTTTTAAAGCTCAACAGGTGACACATGACAGGTGAAGAATTTGTTTATTTTAAACAAATTGTTGACATTTTAAATCCGGTTAATGTAACAGTGAAGGCGTTTGTCGCATTGCTATGAATGTCCCGGTTTACATTATGAAATTTTTGTCGCTGCGATTCTTGTCGTATCTTCTTTAAAATTGTATTTGCGTCTACATTGTGAGATTTTTGTTGCAGAGATTTTTTGTGGATGTGTACATGTTTTTATATATTTTGTAGCTTGCACATACATACATACATACATGTATGAAAATAAAAAACTAGAATGAGCAGTGTTGCCATTTTGACGCTTTTCGGGTATTTTATGACGCTTTTTTGGTCTCGTTACCCTTTTATTTTTTTCAAATACCCTTTTTTAAAAAAGGGTATTTTTTAACGCTTTTTCTATTTTATTTTTTTTGGTGCAGTTTTGGAAGAAGTCCAAAAAGTAAATCTAGCTTTCGAGTCAGCCAATGCGGATCATGTCAAGCTTTACAGCGATTTGTATTACCTGATTAAAAGTATTACAAATAGAATTATCGTTTCTTTACAAAACTTTGATTATCTAGAAGGTAATTTAGATGAAAGCGTTAACGAAAAGTCTTGCAGAGATTATAAAATAATTGATCTGGAGAAACAAGAAAAAATACGAAATTTAATAGAATTTACAAAATATCACGTACTAAGACGTAGATTTCCTTCAAATTTTAAATTGCTTCAAAAATATCGTTATTTAGTGTTGACAATATTTTTAAAAATAGCGAAGCGGATATTATTGATTTCATACAAAACTTCATTGATGATTCGTCTCTAATAAATAAAATTGAAATTTTCCTAAACAATCTAACGTTGCAAAAATGTAAAAGTATGGAAAGAACTGATGAATTTTGGATTGAAGACTACAATTTTAAAAATTCGTTGGGAGAAAACTCTTTTCATGAACTATCTGACTTTGTTATTCGTATACCTTCTTTTCCTTACTCAAATGCCGAAGTCGAAAGAACGTTTAGTTTAATGTTTTTTTTAAACCAAAGATCAGAAACCGACTTTCTTTAAATTCAGCCAAAAGTTTGTTGCTGCAATTACAAATTACCTTCAAGTGTGTACTTAAAAATTAATTCAAATCAAACTTATAAAAGGTCTGAATATGTCATTAAATCTGTTTTGTGGCCCGATGATGATTATGAAACAGATGTATTTGAAAATGAAATTGCTTTTCTATAAAACTGAATGAATAATAAAATTAATTATTTATTTAAACATTTTAAAATGCTTTTGATATTTTAAGTTTCTTGTTTTTTACCCTTTGTTTTAGTGCCAACAACATACCAAAATTTTTGTTAAATTTTTATTGGTGCTTTTTACCCTTTTTTTGTAATTTTTTACCCTTTTTACCCGTTTTTACAATACACTTGGCGCTTTTTTTTATTTCTAAAATGGCAACACTGAGAATGAGGGAACAAAGCATGTCTCACGAGTACATGTATATGTGTACCCCTTTTTATACGACTCACCGCTCTCGCCTACAAAGCAAGAATCGCAGCGACAGATATTTCATAATGTAAACCGGGACAATATCTGTCGATGTTGCTCAAAGAGATATCAAAAAGTGATTGCATATTAAGAAATGGACTGGTAAAAGCAGAAATTAAGAAATAGGGATGATTTACTCAAAACTTTTAAAATCTTAAAAAAAAAATCCAAAATTGAAGATTGAATTTGATAATGAAATTGAAATTTGTTATTAGAAATTAATGAAATTCGTTGCAAAGGCCTCACAGCACCTTATAAAGTCTGTAATGATATGGAATCAAATATTGAATAAGAAATATGTACAGTGGCACAGTAAAGTATACATACCCTCTAGAAAAACGGGGTTTTGGGTTATCTATTAACAATTTAGCAATAAAGTTCATTTCAAACAAATTCAATCGAACAACAAACAATAAATTTTGACCAAACATTTTTTTCCACACAATATTTATTAACAAAAATATATAAAATTAAATTTTCGAACACAGAAAAGTCGAATTTAACCCATAGTGGGTCCCTATTTTATAAGCATGGTATTTTTGGTTGGAATGATATTTTTTATATCTTTAATTTACAGACACCGAATAATTTCCGAGATATACGCTCATACATTCGAAACATTAAAAAATAAGCGTGACCGACAAAGAATTTTTAGATTACTTTTATCACCTCTAAGAGTCCTATTTGATGCAATTTTTTTTTTAGCAATGTCACTAAAACCGACTTGTTCCAATTTGTATTTGTATAATGCAAACATACAAAACATTATGGTGATGTACATACAATCAACCAATGTAAATAAAGCTCGTTTTTGAAATAATCGTTTTAAAGTTAGGAACAAATAAGCGTATTTTTATTTTAAATTATTATAAATGTGGTTAGTTTATGTTTTTTATGCAGTACATATAAATAGTATTTTACATATTAAAATAAGAATAAAATTTCATTTTATATTCCACACCAAGCGTTTACGCGTTTCTCGCATTCTAAACAACTGTCAAAAAAGTAGAATCAATGGCGCATATTCATAAATGATATCTAAGTTTAAACTTTTTTAACTACCAATTTAAGTTATTACTTTCATTGATTACTTTCAGCGCGAAAAGTTACAACTTAATTATGGGTAAAACTGTAACTAAATGTCAACTAACAAATACATTTAAATAACAGCTGATTGACTTTATTTCTTGTCGTCGATGATGTTAACATATTTGGCCACCAATTTTTTAAATGTAGTTTTTTCATCTGGCGACCAATTTGAATCTCTCTAAAGTACATATTTTTTCTAACAATAATAATAAACTTACCTTAATTTCTTTGCTAATTGTGTCCATTTTGACCATACAAAAATCACAAGCCGATAGCCATTGATGCTAGTGCTTTTAGCCCTAGATTTATTGTAATTTTAATTATAATAAATTTTTTAATAAATAAATAAAATAATAAATAAAAATCACAAACATAAATAAAACAAACTAGAGATGTGTTTTTCGTCAACAAAAATCTACTAAATGCAGTGTTGCATTTCTTTTAACAGCTGAAAGCAGCAGAGATGTGTTTTTCTTGAACAAAAATCTACTAAATGCAGTGTTGCATTTCTTTTAACAGCTGAAAGCAGTTGCTAAGTTAGTTATGATTTGTGAATAAGATCTTTAACTATTTATGAACTATTTTTTAGTTTCTGTTTAATAAGTTTCGACTTTAGTTACGATTTCTAAATATGCGCCAATGTAGTCGTATGTTTTAAGTTACACACTTAAAAGCGTAGTAAGCGTTGACGCTTGAAAAGCGAAAAGTTCGTTTACTTTCTACTTTTGAAAGCGTCGCAAGCGTCGAACAGTTGACATCGACAAAAGAAAAGCAAATTTTTTTTAAAAGTGATGTCCATAAAAAAACGATGACAGTTGAAAAAACATTTTTTATATGAAATTGACAAACAAAGCGATAAAAAACTTTATATAAAAAAAAAAATCAGCTCAGCTTACGAGATTACCTCCTTCACATATAGCTTGAAATACTTGACGCTAAAAACGTTTAGAAAACTATAAACGCGTTGACGCTAAAAAGCGAGTTGTGGACCTCCAGCTTAAGATATCCGACTATCCGAATGAACTAATAATCATTGTTTTATATCGTTAACTATAAAAAGAGAAAAGATAATGATCGTGTTGCCAGTATTAACATGAACTTCAATCCTCAAATAAAATTTTTTTTTTTTTTGCATAAGACTGTTAGTAAATTTAAAATTTATAGCTATCAGGACCGAAAATGTTGGTTTTCAAACATATTTATATTTAATATAATTTACTTTTTTAAAATAAATAGTTTTTATTATTAATATATCAAATTGTTTTAATAAGAAACAAAAATCCCGAAGCACCAAAAATCCCGGGATCCCGAAAAATCTTGGAATCCCGGGATTTGCAAATATAGTCCCGTTTGGCATCCCTACTGAAAACTTAATAGATCTTCCAGACATACATATATCGTGAGTTAGTAAAAATTTCTTCGAAAATCAAAGTAGGTCTCTATGGTTTTTGTGTAATTTTTAACATCTACTTAATATATAATTTTTAGTATTTACGATTATTTTATTCTTTTATTTTAATTCGAAATAAATAGAAATATTTTATTTAATTTGTTGCCAAATTCAATAATTATATTTTTATTTTCTTTACACAAATACAAACATAATTTAGTAAGAAATTATAGTATAGGCGTGTTCGAACATATTGGTATCATGAAATTAACGAAAATCATAGACCTTGTGTAAATACCAATATTAAAGTCTTATATTCCAAAGGCGCCGAGACATGGAAAAGTCTACTAAGATATTATTTTTAATTATCACTTCAATCAAATCAAATTAAATATGTATCAAACTATAAAAATCTGTATTTATAGGTATAACATTGTGCTATAGTATATATTGGGTCATACCTGGCATATTATTACTGGCTATTCCATTAACATGCAATTTTAGATAGGCATAGCAGAGGTGTACTTGAGTTTATGTATTGACGACGTATTCCATACTTTCGAACAAGCAGCATTTTTAAATGCCAGTATTCCCGGGCAACATTATGGCAAAGAGTTAAATGTTTTTATCAAATACTCATTTAAATTAAATAAAAATTCGTTAGAACAAAACTAAAGACCAAAGTTCTAGGTTTAACTATTGTAAATTCAGACTACTTACAACTCTTACGACACTACAACATCAATTGTGAATTGCGCTGTTGTGGTCTAGCATTGAACATTGCTTATGCAAATTTTCCGATTTTGCAATAAATTGTCTAACCTAACAGCAATTGAAATTGTGCTTATTATAGGTAGTATAACTAATTCGAGTTAGTGATTCGGTGGGGATCCCACTTGTATATTAGTACTATCATAATACAATAAACCAACAGGCATAATTTCGTTGGGAAGGTCTCAGGCATGACAATTATTTACCCAAAAAGAGTAACCACTACTTTTATCAAAGATTTGTATATTTTGAAAATTTCAAATAATTACACAATCAAGGTATGAGTACTTGTGGTGTAAGAAGTTCACATAAAGTCCGGTCACATTACACAAGCAATACCTTCTTTTTTCTAGTGATTTGTTTTTTAAACATACAAAAAATGAGTAATGTTAGCACTTGATATTGCTTAAAAATAAAACTAAAAAAAGTTATTTGTCATATATTTAATATGTAATATTTAACAAACTAATTTATAAATCAAAATTAACAGCATAAAGTTTTAAGAAAATATACAAACGAAACGAAAACAACTTGCACGTACTCAATTCTGCACAATGAAAAAACTTTAGTGAATGATTTTTAATATTTAGTCCAAAGCCCGTTATTTCGTAAAACACTTTTTACACATTTCTTCATTTGGAATACTTCCAAATGATTTGGAGTTAATCGGTATTGTCCTAACTGTCTCTTCACGATTGACCACAAATTTTCAATCGAATTGAGGTCGGACCATTTTGCTCGACACTGCATGAAATGAAAATTCTGCACAATTTTGGTAGTGTGCTTTGATTCACCATTCATCTGAAAAGTAACTTCAATCACGCCCCACGCCTTTTTGGACTCTTATAACCACTGTAATCTTACTTAAACTTGTTTAGCTATTACACGTAGAATTGTTTTTTGTCATTGCTATAATATTTTACTCAATAGTTCGTACAATTTCTTTATTTTTATTATAATTTGTTTTGTATTATATAATTTGCAAAAAGTGTTTAACACCAGCAATTCAATTAATTATTTCAGTTTTTTAATTTAATTCAAGTAATGCTTTTTAGGTCATAATTAAAGCAAACACATACAAATCCAATGGAAAATTTTAATATTTTTCTGCAAATATTTCAAACGACAAGCTTGTTCAAAATTAGGTACATTTAAGGTTTTTATTGTAATATAATTTACGAAAAATATTATTTTTTATTTTGTGTTGTACGCTATTTTGTTTAGCAGGGAACCTAAAATAAATGCCAAAAAATCACTTAAAATTTTCTTTACTAGTTTTATTTTTATGCAATAATCTTGTACAAATTTATTGATTTATTGATTATCTATTAAAATAAAAAAAACAACAACATAAATATTAATAAAAGAGTTTAAATTTGTGCTCATTTGTTACAAAAATGTCAAAAGATGTATGCGACCGGATTTTATATGAACAGTGATTTAAAACCATGTTAAACTATTGAAACGTAACAAATTAATTTATTTTTTATATATATGCATCAGTTGTAAATTAATTGAATTTTCACAAACAAAATTTCATTTACATTTTTACAATTTAAACTTGATTTGAATAGATTTTTTTAGTACGTGCATGTATTTAGAAAAAAAGTACCAAAAATATAAAAAGGTACGAATTGTTAAGTGTGTGAAGTTAAACTTTAAAATTCATAACCCTAGACACAAACCCTTAAAGTTAACAGAGTACTGTTAACTTTGCACTGTTAGACACATCAGGCATTGGTATAGACATTAAAGATGATTATTTGGCCATATTTGTAGACAATATAATGTCCCGCTTTTTCCTAAAATGTAGAAACTTTACAAAAATTCCAAATAAATAGATTTAAATTGTGTGTGAACATCGAATTTTTGTGGAAAGCATTCAGAATTATATTTCCTTTAACATTATTACAATTCTAACGTTTTACAAAACAGGCTATAATTAATAAAATATGCAATGAATATTGATCATAAACACCATACTCAAATGTTCTGCGACGAAAACAAGTTATTTATTATCCTACATTTATAGAGATTTAATGAAATTGTCTCGTGTAGACAACTCTTGTCGATGTTATGTTCTGGTTCGAACAACATTGTCAAAATATTTGTTCCCAAACACGAAAAGCACCATTCTAACTAAAAACACAACGAGAAACATGAACAAATTTGTGTCCGTAATTATACCCAATGGCTGATCAAAAAACGATTTTTATAAAAACAAGAATTATCTTTATAATAAAAAACACAGAAAAAAAAAATCATGTTTTTTTAAATCTTTAAATGTATTTTAAAATAATTTTCGATTAAAATTTTAATTGATTCAATTACTTTTTCTGATTTTTCTGATATTTTCAATTAAATCTCAATGTTGTTTACAGGTCCGATTTCAATTAAATTTTTAATTGATTCCACAAATATTTTAATTGAAACTCATTTTTATTTTTCTCTGTTTCCGCATATAGAAGTACCAAAAAAACCACCCGTTTTACCCTTAATAATATTAAAGTTAATTATTGTAAAAAGTTAAAAAAGTAATATTTAGTTTAAGAAAGTGCGAGCATACAACAGCACGTCTAATTCATACTGAAAATAAACATTTAAATTTAAAATAAAAAAAAAAGCAAAAAATAAAATTAAAATATGTATTTAAGAACTAAATCGTTATCAACTGTAATACTTATATTGCATTTAGTTTCAAGTCAGGGCTATAAAGAAAAAAGTTTTTCCACTTCTATATCAGGAGACCTGGTACAGCTGCTGGAAACGGAGATGTATTTAATCGACAGTGTTGAAAGATATGCCTTGGAGTTGCAAAGAAAAGTGGATACTTTAGTAAAGTGAGAAATAAAATAACAAAAAAAAAATTAATAGACTAGAAATAGAAGTTAGTGTTTAAAATTCGTTAAAATTTTAGTTTAGTGCTGGAATTAAAAGAAGAAAATCAGAAATCTGAAAATAAACGCGAAGAGTATCTATTCAATCCTCTAAATGGTTTTGCTCTTATAAGACGTATGTACAGTGATTGGCCTAAAATCGAATTGTTTATGACCCAAGCAATTGGTGAAGGTGGGTATTTATTTGTTTTTTTTTTTAGCAGTAAGAAACCAGTTTTAAAGAGAGCATATTGTTAAACATAACATAACAGAAAAAAATAAAAATGAGTTTCAATTAAAATATTTGTGGAATCAATAAAAAATTTAATTGAAATCGGACCAGTAAACAAAATGATAGTATCAATTAAAAAAAAATGTGAGATTTAATTGAAAATATCAGAAAACAGTAATTGAATCAATTAAAATTTTAATTGAAAATTATTTTAAAATCAATTAAAGGTTTAATTGAAAAAAAAACATGATTTTTTTTTCTGTGTTATGAGTCTGTTTTCCAAAACCTAAACAATACTTTAACTGTTTGCTTGTAGAACATGTGGCTGCCATACGCTATTATAGGCCACAAATGCCCACAGCTACCGATTTTGTGGAAGCCTCAGAAGCCATAAACCGCCTGCAAATAGTTTATGATTTAAAAGCTGCCGATCTGGTTCAGGGCCTAATAAATGGCAGACAGTATGAGTAAGTTATTTTAGATTTATTCTTCCCAACAAATAGGTAAAACTTGTTTTCTATTTCTCAGAGTCAAGTTGAAATCAATTGATTCTTATTTCATGGGTTATCATTTGTTTAGTAAAGGACTGTATTACGCTGCCGGCTTTTGGCTGTATTCTTCTATTGTCAATTATGAGCAGGCATATGAGTTAAATAGAATTGTGAAGTTTGGCAAAGAGAAACCGTTGGAATTGTATGCTAAAACTTTAGCAGCACAAAGTAGGTTTTTAATTAATTTCGATCGTTTTTAATAAAATAAACTTGTTTATAAAAATAACACATTAGGTCTATGGTGTAAATATACAAGGTGAGTGCAGTAGCAGAGCTGACTGACTTTGTTTACAATTTACTTCTGTCAAAAGTAATACTTTTTCAAGTTTTTTTTTGACAGTTGTACATTATTTTACACAAGAAAAATGTCTGTTGCTTCTGTATTGCGTTGCATTTGTTGGCAATTTTCACTCACCTTGTATAATTAATTACACCATGATTAGGTCTTTAAACACTCATTGAGCTGCAAGTTATTATTGAATATAATAGATTAAATAACTTTATTGGTTAATTAAATCTAGACTTACCCAAGGCTGCTCTAAGCTTTATTTCCCAGGCTTCAAATTTACAACCATTGGATGCCAATCTACTGAATCGTAAATATGAAATACAGCAGTTAGCAAATACAAATAATAATGAACCATTACAGGTATGTATAAATGAAATAAACGTAATTAGTTTTATGTCGTTAAATAATTCATGGAGAAATATCTTTTGCAGTACCCTACGCCCCATATTACCAATTACGAACGCGGCTGTCGTGGTGATTTCTCAAATCACTCCTCAAAACTGTATTGCCTCTACAACACAGCCTCAACTGCATTCCTACAATTGGCTCCCATAAAAACGGAAATAATAAACCAACAACCAGACATCGTGGTCATGCATGACGTTCTATTCCAACATGAAATAGAGCATTTGATAAATGTAGCTACACCAGATTTAGAACGGGCTGCAGTTTTTGATCAAGAAAAAGAAGATATCTTGGTGTCGGAAGAAAGAACATCAAAATATGTTTGGCTCAAGGATAATCTGGATGAAATAACAAAACGCATCAATCAAAGAATAATTGATATAACCGGTTTCGATATAGTCGATTCGGAAATATTGCAAATGGTAAATTATGGTCTGGGCGGCCATTACGAGGTGCACTATGATTTCTTTAATGTAACAGATGTAAGTTGCCAATTATAACAACAGTAAACTTATTACTAGACCTACTATATATAATAACAATTAAATTAATTTAGAACATAACTATGGTGGCAGAAAAAGGCGATCGTTTATCTACTATATTGTTTTATGTAAGTCTTCAGACCTCTAAAAGTTAAAATTCTTCCCATATATACGAGTATATAAGTAGAAAATGTGTTTGACTCTTTTACTGCATTTTTTTTTTGTCATAAAAATCTCCTCTTTAGTTGACTGATGTGGAGCAAGGTGGTGCCACCGTTTTTCCCAAACTTAAAACAGCCATCTTTCCCCGCAAAGGTTCTGCTGTCATGTGGTATAATCTCAATAATAAATTGGAGATGGATAAACTGACCATGCATGCAGCTTGTCCTGTGCTAGTGGGTTCCAAATGGGGTAGGTTCCAAAGAAGTTTTATAATTATAATTATTAAATTTATTTGTTTTTTTCTCGAAGTTTGCACTAAATGGATTCGTGCCAAGGCTCAAATGTTTAAAAGGCCTTGTTATAAATAAAAAATAACGTTTAAACAACAAATTGATACTTATTTATTAATTTTAAATTTAAAAGAAAAAAACTAAAAGATGTAACTATAATTAATTTCCTCTTATACAAATCCGTATTTTTACTTTGGTGTATCGGACTAACTGTTTTACAATATAGCGATCCACCTGCACTGTACTACTTATTCCAAATCGCTAGCATTAGTGCCGACGTTTTAAACGCCCAATAATTTTAGTCTAACACCCTACGTCCTTCCGTCTGGCTGGCTGTCCACATAAACTTTGTGCTTAAACTAGAGTTCGCAATTTTAAAAACATTTCGATATATTTTATTGGGTGTATAATATAAAAATGTGTGATTCATAATAGATAGCATATATTTTACAAGCAGTTTTTGTTTTCAATAACTTAAATGCCATTTTGAAGGATATATCGTATCATTTATTCACTCAAAGTTTTGTAGGATTATAGCGTAAAAAAGCAAAGTCTAGTTTTTACTTCGGAAATGGCGAATTTTGTGCCAACAAAGAATCATATGAGGAAAGTTTTGCTCTATTTCTTTAATTTAGAAAAAGTGCCGCTGAAGCACACTGGTTGGTAGCTCACCAAAAGTTATGGTAAATGTATTCCATCGTTTTCAATATGCGAGAGATGGTTTGTGCTGTTCTGAAATGGTGATTTTGACACGGTAGGCAAAGATCGATCAGGCCAACCAAAAGAATTTTAAGACCAAAATGGAGGCAGCTTAAAGTTTGTTCTCAAACTCAACAAGAGTTTGCAAAATCATCGTTCCCATTGATGCAAAACGTTCTATTTTTGAGAACAGGGTATCCGAAATTTAATTAATTTGGTCTTGACTTTAAAAGTTGAGCAGTTCTGTTCTCACGTAAACCATATATGGCCAGAAAGATGGGAAAAGGTCATAGCCAATACAATTGTACAATTGTTTCTAAATAGAAGCTAAAATTAAAAAAAAAAATCCCGCATTTTTAATTTATAAACCCATTAGTATGTAAATTTTGCAACCAAGGAGGATTGATATTTAAATTAGTTAAAATCGGTGCATTATTTCTTCTAGCCTCCCGACAAATGTCCTCTCGAAATATAACTTTATCATTCATACATTTGGTGCAGATATGTCTATAATTGAGCATAGCTTCCATGTATGATGCACTTCTGAAAATTACTTTAATGAGCATAAGTGTCTGAAACATATTGGTATCCAAATAAATTGCAACACAAACATGTTTCACATATACACGAATCATTCCGCCTAATTCTATAATTATTCATACATAGCTCCCATATATTAACCAGTCATATTTAAATATTATTTCACCTGCCACAATCACTTTAATATGGATAAATCTTTTACAAGTGTTGATATCGAGGTAAAATTTAATGCAAATAATTTGTATATACACAGCATTAAATTTCATGATGATTGGTCCATTATAAGTCCTAGCTGTCATATAGCGCTCATTTCTAAAGCACTGTTTTTGCTCACATACTTGTTATGGTGTATTACTTATAATTTTGTTGGGCTTGGCTGACTATACATTCTTATTTGGTTTGCTTTCTTGATGATGTTATACAACAACCTTAGCTTTTCTAAAATCTCTGAAATTATAAAATATTTATTTTAATGATTTTATTTAATGAGGACCCCCCCTCCCCCTGCCATTACTGATTTGAACGAAGTTCATTCGAAACATAAAAAGTAAAAGTCATGTGTATTCGAGTGTTTACAAATTTTGTTTCATGTAACATCATTAAAATAGTAAATGTTCCAGTATGTTTTTAGGCTCAATTAATGTTTAGCCACACTTAATTTAAATTGTAAGACATTTCTTTCTTTTATGTTGTGATGCAATTTTGTGTTGTAAATTAACAATTATTTAACAGTTTATTACACATGCAGTTAAAATTGTAAATATTAGTGATTGTAATTGCTTTATATATATATTAGCAGTTGCTTTATTTTTATATTTTGTTTTGTGTTTTTAAAAAAATACTATTACGAATTAGATACAGTCGTAAATAAAACTGTCCGGATGTTTTGCATTAAGGAAATAGGGTACTGAAATTAATACAAATATAGATACATCATCATATATACGTATTTTGTTTTTATTCAATTGAACCTTATTCTATATTATAACACAGAAAAAATTAAATTGGATTTTCAATTAAAATATTCGTATATTTAATAAAACATTTAATTGAAAGTGGACCGATGAAGGAATTTGTAGTATCAATTAAAATATTTTGTAAAAATTTAATTAAAAAAAATATTATATTATTTAATTGAAAATTGTTCAGAGTTTTAATAAAATAATTGAAACTCAAACAAAAATTAATTAAATCTTTAATTAAAACTCTAATAAAAAATCAATTAAAATTTTAATCAAAACCAATTAACCAATTAAACTTTTAATCAAACTAATTAATTAAAAAAAAAAACCATAAAAATTAAGATTTTAATTTGAAAAACAGTTTTTATTTAAATATATAAAAGGTTTTTATAATAAAAAATAAGATAGAAAAACAAATTGAATTAATTTTTATTATGTTATAAAAAATTTTACAAAACGTAAAAAAAAACTTTATCTACACAAGTCGTATGAAAAGTATCAGAAAAGACCAATTAAAATAATTAACCATTTTCCAAATCAAATTAAATAAAATATTTTTTAACGGGAATTTACATTTTTACTATTTCATGTTTAATTGTTGAAACTTTAATATATTTTTTAGAAATAAGCATATCGTAAAAAGGGACTGTATAAAATTATAAAAGCTATCTGATTCCTCTGGAAATTTAACATTAAAAACATAAAATATTTTAAATAAAATATCGTGAGCACCTAAAACTGTTAAACACGGAAATTTTAATTCATCAAAATATACAAAAATTAATTCTATATTGGTAAATTCTCCTATTATCAATAGCATTGGCTGTATATTTTTCACTTGAATTTTTACAAGTTCTAATTTGGGTTTCAGCTCTTCTTCTGACTGTGCCCTTAGAACAAAGGACTGCTGGGAGTCATATATCGAAAATCTTTTACGAAATTTCGATCCTTTTTTGTCCGTTTCAATTTTCTGCTGAGAAGGAAAAAGATTATGCAAATACCACAAATTTGAGATTTTTGGTGACAATTAAGATATTTTGGAAACATTTAATCAAATTTTAAAAAATATTAATATTTTAATAAACACTAATCATATTTAGAGTTTTTTTTATAAAGATGTTGTTAATGCTTAAAAGTATATTAATTTTCAATTAAAAATTTAATTGATATGATTAAAAGTTTAATTAAAAATCAATTAAAACTCAATTAAAAATTTAATTAAAATTTGTTGGGCAATATTTTTTTCTGTGTAAAGCATAAAAACTCACATAAATTGCTTCAAAAAAAATAAAAAAACTAAATAAAAAATTTACTATTCAGACACAAGTACAAGAAATAATCATTATCATGATATTGCTCTGTTAAATTGTAACGGTATTTGACCCGTGGGTTTTTTTTTTTTGTTTGATTCGATCTCGTTATCAAGCTCTATTTTTCCATTATTGTTTGACCTGTGAAGTGATTAACCTGATTTTTAAATTAAAAAGTAAAAGATCTTTAAACATGAGACAAACGCCTACTGATATTGAAAGCAATGTGATAAGTTTGTTGCAAAATAGATAATTATTCATGGTGTAAAATTGCTGAAAAATTCACGGTAAGTGCTATAAAAAACGGCGTCATGTAGCCTGCAATAATAACCAAGGGGGTTATTATTACATAATAAAGACATCAAGACCAAAAAAAATACTGCAAAAACTATTGGTAAGTATGTCAGTTTCTGGATGGTTAGACGCGCATTAAATATAATTGGTTTAGTAGCAAGCGTGAAAAAGAAAAAGCCAGTACTTTCCAATAGAAATGTGAAAAAACACCCTTATTTCCATAAAAATTGGGCAATAGATGAACTGGAAACACGTTGTTTGGAGCAACGAAATGAAAATAAACCGATACCAGTCTGATAGAAAAGAATACTACTGGCATGAGCGCATCCAAAAGCACCATCCTTAATGCAAAATATTTGGACAGTTTTGCTTCCCACTGTATTTTTAATAATAACAAAAAAAATTCCACTTGCAAATTATAGAAATAGCTTTAAAATAAAAAAAGCCCTAACAGACCATTGCTCTTAATATTTTATTTTGGAGACATTTTTGTCCACATGTCAGCAATCTTCCTTTCATTTTTCGAAAATTTTCGTATAATTTCCATTTTTTCTAAACGGTAAGTCTGATTGCAATAAAATTTTGCTTGAATGGAGAGGAAATGCTTTGATAAACGCACAAGGGGCGGTGCTAGAATTCCCCCAAGTGGGGCTTCTATTGAAAATAATTAAAAAAAAAAATATTTTTTACATTTTCAAGTAGATACTTTGAAAATACAAAAAGTTTTACTTTTGCACTAAATCTATTGATTGATGCGATGTGTGGGAAGTGGGAAATACTTTTCATTCCATTTTTATTAAATGACAACACTGAGGGGTCTCTTTTTTGTTTAAGCAGATAAAGGGCAGTTATGTGATAGTTTTTTTTTTTTACAAAAGTAAAAAAGCATTAGTAAATGTTGCAACATTAATAATCCCTTAAGACCTAAAATTATTAGTCACAAAAGTTTTTGTGATTAAAAGAAGAACCCCCTTATTCAAAAACGATTATTAAATGTAACATTTTTATATGCAAATCTGTCTTAATAAACGTTTGTTAAATTTAATAATCCTTTTTGAATGAGGGGGTAAGTTTTGGGATAATGAAGTGGATTTCAGTGAACTTATTTTTAATAATTTGCCAGCAAATTTTGGTTAATGTAGAGTCCAAACTTATGGACAGAGAATTGAAAATATTAAATAATATGCAAAAATTTATAATACAAAATGAAAATAAATTACAATTTCTGAAAGAGTAAGTACTTAGGTACAGTCACACTTGGCAAATATTTGCCGAAAAAGACATAACCACTAAATAACACATATTTGAACTGGTTTAGGCCAAGGCACAACAAATATTTAGTTTTAATTTATTTGATGTTGTTTGATCTTGCAAAATTCTTGTAAGAGTAAACAACATCAAAAAAATTTGTGCTAAAACAAGTAGTTACGCATTTATGATTAAAATTTGCCAAATATGATCGTACCTTTAGGGTAAATTTATTTGTTTGGTATTCCTATAAACAAAAACTGTTTGTGAATTTAGAAGACTGTCTGTCGGCATATGAAAGAGAACAAGATGCGGCGTTAGCCAAGGGACCGGTGTACTTTGAGAATCAAGTTAATAAATATACTCGTATGTTAACCAATAGATTAATAAATGATTGGAACGGAATCGAAGCTGTTAAATGTCTTTAATTTTTTTGTAAATAAAGTCAAAAAGCTACAATTGATTATCATGAATTGGAGGATACTATGGATGGTCTCTTAAGACTACAGGCCTCCCCAGACCTATCCAAACTCGACCAATTTAGAAAAAGAAATTTAATTCAATTTACTTAAATAAATTTACTTGAATACACAGAAAGTTTTTTTTACTATCACTCGGTAAATAACGTTGGAATACCAAAAATAAACTATCAATTTTAAAATGCTTATAACACAAAAATTATAAAAGATAAAAAGCACATATAATCATGATTTTGCCGTTAAATTTCAAACAATATTAAATCCTTACAAATTGGTTGAACACCAAAAAAAAAAAAAATACATACGAATATCACATTTAATGAAAAGGTGAATTTTTTTATTAATAACTAGATGGCATTTGCGCGCGTTGCTACGCCACCAATTAAAATTAATTTGAAAGAAAGGCATTACACAAATATTCAATTAATTTTGAGTAATTTTATTGGTTTTGTTCATTTTGAAAAAAGTAGGCGGTTGAAAAAAGTATTCTTAGTCATGCCGGAGTCTGAGTTATATACCGTCAAAGTTGTAGTAAGATCAGTCCAGCGGTCTGGCCTTCCCGGCAGGCGTTGTAATTAATTAAAAAAAGTGGGCGTTAGAGTAGGCGT
The DNA here is from genome assembly GCA_950370525.1 of Bellardia bayeri. Classification (NCBI taxonomy): domain Eukaryota; kingdom Metazoa; phylum Arthropoda; class Insecta; order Diptera; family Calliphoridae; genus Bellardia; species Bellardia bayeri. The sequence continues at coordinate 104,431,810 of OX493264.1, forward strand.
GTTCATACCAATTTAGAAACCTTCCCAGGCTCAGCACAACAACTTTGCCGAAGATCATCACATGATCAGATGCATAGTTTTGGAGTCTATAAAGGACATACATACAAACATTAATTTTTTGTGATGGGGCATGAAAGTGGGCGTCGCACATACAATTTTTATTTTTATCTCGCCTTCAGTAAGATGTGGATACAATTTGTATGAATTAAATCTGTAAAAACCCATGCAGAAGCAATGAATTAATTAAAAAAAGTGGGCGTTAGAGTAGGCGTGTTCATACCAACTTAGAAACCTTCCCAGGCTCATGCACAACAACTTTGCCGAAGATCATCACATGATCAGATCATTAATTTTTGCTGAATTTTGCACAAATTTGTCACATTCTCCCTTTTTTTGACATACGTAATACCTACTTTTTCCCCGTTTTAGGGTTTCCCATTTCGAAGTTCATTTAGAATAAGAGAAAAGGGAAAAGAGAAAAATTTCCCAGAAAGATTTTGTTTAGAAAAGGAGAATAGGGAATAGGGAAAAAACTCCCAGGGAATTACTATTTAGAATTGTGGTGATATAGATTTATTTTGAATGTGTGATCTAATTATTTAAAAAAAAGTTAAGATCTTTTATTCGAATTCTTCGTTTTTCTCTGTAAAATTATGTCTACCCATATCTAATTTTCTGTTGAATAATTTGATATTTCAAGTATTTTTTAAATACTTAAATTTTTTCACATTTAAATATATTTTCTATTCATACCACAATATTGCAAAAAATATATAAATAACGTTTATTTAAATATATTCCAATTCGCAAAATCCTCTATCGCCGCTGTAAATCTTATTAGCATGCAGATTTAAACAAACAAAAAGCAAAAGAAATAAAATAAAATAATGAAATTCTAAAAACTTGTTTTTATTTGTTGTATTGCCTACAGCATCAACTAATAACAAAAGCTAAAAGAAAGAGCTTTGAACTTGAGCCACTCAAACACAATTGAGCTTTCTCTTACCAAAAAATTTAAAGGTCGATGATAGTTTTGGCCATAAACAAATTTTAGTAAGTGATAGAACATTAAATCTTAAAGACTGACTTTAAGCAACATAAGTATTAAAAATCAGAGTATAACAAAATGAAGTGGTTTTTAATGAAAGTATTTCTAATAGTTTGTTATCAAATTTTAATTAATGGGGAATATTACTCCTCTGTCTACAAAATGTCCACTCTGATGGACAGCGAGTTACAAATACTGAATAATATGGAAAACTTTATAAGAAAAAATGAAAATAAATTAAAATTTTTAAAGGAGTAAGTGAGACAATATTTAAGCTTTTTTTTTGGAAATATTAAAGTAATGCCCTTGATTGTGATTTTAGAAAGCTTTCGGAATATGAAAGGGCACGCGAAGAGGCCTTAGCCACGAGTCCAGTGTACTTTGAGAATCCTGTTAACAAATATCTGTTAACCAAAAGATTAACCAACGATTGGGAGAGAATCGAAAATGTAATGCAATACAAAGAGGGAGAGCGTAAGAAAACTTAACTACTAAGCTTTCGAATATTTACAAATAATTAATTTTAGAAACATTGCAAAAAATTGAAAAGCACAGCATTGAAAATTCCGAATACGAGGGAGGTATTGATGGCTTATTAAGATTACAGGATACGTATAGACTAAATACCTCCGATATGGCTCAGGGTATTTTGCAAGGTGTTCAATATGAGTAAGTTTTTTTCTGTGTTTCTAATGAAAATTACTAAATATCTTGTTTCTTTACTATTAAAGTGTAAAATTTGAGACACGCCATTGCTATGATATCGGCCGAAGAGCTCTAGCTACAAACTTCTTTAAACTGGCACATTCTTGGTTGAAAGAAGCCTTAAAAAGATTCTCTGCAGACTGTAATGGTCATGGTCAACATAAGTTGTCTTTTATGAAATTGGAAAAATTAGATATTGAATTGGCTTTGGTTAATGCTAAATACAAACTGGGTGATATTAGAGGTGCTAATCAAACATATGTGGACTTGATTAATTTGTATCCTGCTAGTGAAAGAATAGCCAAACTTTATGCAGAATTTTCAGAGGAATCACACCAAAAAACCTCAATTGAAGTGGATTATACGATAGATCATGATGTGAGTATAAAATAAATGGCATTGGAAAGAATAATTGTTCTATGTCAAAAGTTTTGTTTCGAAGTTAGAATAACTTTAAGCCGAGTAGTCGTAAACTCAGCTTTCATATTAATGTTCCCACGAATGAATAAACTATGCACGAGTACATAGGAACAAGCCTTTTAAACCGAAAGCTTTTATGCTCCTAAAAGCATATTCGGTTGAGCAAGAAGAACTTGCATATGACGTTTTGTTATTTAGAAATAATAAATTGCAGACATGTATGTAACTAATACATTCTTGATAACTCCAGTCTACTTTTTAAATTAAACTTTACAAACTTATGCATAATACATGTTCTTCTATGACTTTTCCACACCTCTTACCTTTTTGCAGCCACCTTTAGAAGACATTTTCTCTGCTAGCGATCATCTTCTATATAAATACACTTGTGCTGGCCTATTAACACAAACTTCAAACGAAGAACGTGATTTACGCTGTGGTTATTTGACCGAAACTCATCCTTTTCTAATTCTGGCTCCCATCAAGGTAGAGGAATTGAATCATTATCCGCTTCTAGTGATATTCCATGATGTCATTTCCGATAATGAAATAGCTACAGTAAAAAACTTAACTGCAGCCATTGAAAGAGCAACCGTGATGAGTACGAATAGTTCCGTAGTGTCATCAGCGCGTACCAGTCAATTTATCTTCGTATCAACTGACAAACATCCAGCACTAGATGTCATCGATCAACGTGTGGAAGACATGACCAATTTAAATATGAAATATAGTGAACAGCATCAATTTGCCAACTATGGCATTGGTGGACACTATGCTGAACATTATGATTACTTTCTACAATCCCATGTGAGTAATGGCAATACAAATATTGTGAGGTGATTACTTGATTCTCTAATTGCAGATGACACCAGAAAGATTGTATAGATTTGATTTAGGCAATCGCATAGCCACCGTATTATTTTATGTAAATTATTGTCGCTTTTTACTTACTTTGTTACACTGAACAAAACAAAAATAAATTTGATAAATATTTCTATTCATTAAACCTGTAGCTTAGTGATGTCGAACAGGGCGGTGGCACTGCTTTTCCTTATTTAAAGCGTCACTTAATGCCGAAAAAGGGTGCTGCTGCTTTTTGGTATAATTTACATGCCTCTGGAGTTCGTGATGTTCGTACTTTACATGGCGCCTGTCCCATTATTGTGGGTTCAAAGTGGAGTAAGTTTAGTGTTATTACAAGTCAATTTAAATTAATAACATTTTATTGCTTATTTCATATCTAGTACATAATCGTTGGATACGTGAACATGATCAAAGCGATCGCCGTCCTTGTATGTTCTACGAAGATTCGGAGTAATTTAAATTCATTAATTATATTATTTTGATATACAAATAAATTTCAAGAATATAAAACCGAATCTTTAAATACATAATAGAGTGCATAAAGCAGTGTTCACATAAAATATGTAACATAAAAATCGATTAAATACTTTTGAATCACTAATTCATATTAGTTTTCGAATATTTAAGATTATTAATGGCTAAATTCACAGTCTTTAGTTAGCTAATGGCAAAGGCTTAACTAATGATTCTTTATTCGCAATGCTTAGTTTGCCATTAGTTAAACCCTCAAACGTCGTTAGTTAACTATTAGTCAAATAACAGCTGTTGCTATGAAAATAAAGTTTACAATTGCTTTCGGCGACCAATTGTAAATATGTCTTACAAATTTGAATAATGGCTAAATTCACAGTCTTAATAGTAATAGTTAAACAATAGTTAGTATTCTAGTTTATCAATGGTTAACTAATGAGCAAGAATTCGGCCATTAGTCACTAATCTCCTCGAGAATTTTCATTTAATATAGTGTATTTCATTTGCAATTCCATATTTGTTATAATATTTTTCTTTTAAGATTTATTTAGATTTTAAAATTTTTAAGATTTTTTTATAGTTCTGGTAAAATCTATGGGTTTTGTCTTTCCTGATCAAAATCGAATTTATCTTTACACACATTATAAAATTCTTGTTTTGCTTTAATATACATATATGTCTACAAGAACGGTTGCTCAATTTTTCGATTCACCTGCGCTGCATAATTATTGATTTTTATTGCCGACAGCCCAATATTTCCAATTATTTTTGGTGGATGTTTTAGATATTGCTGGCCTACGAGAAGGATCAAAACATTTTTCAAATTATCAATTATATTTGTGATAAAATTGAAACAATTTGTTAAGAGTTATCTCAACCATAGATAGTTACACGCATTCAAAGTTGAAACATGGAAAAAGGGCGGCATTTTTTTTTATCACACAGTAAATAACATCATAGAATATTCATACCATCAAAGAAAATTTCGATTAAATCTAAGGAGAAATTTTTGCTTATTCAGCAGAGCAAAATTATAATCAGATCAATAGTGGAAGCTGAAGCGTAAAAAATCTCTACAAGAGCAACACCTCGAGCTAAAGTTATTACTGCTCCCCGGGGCAATTAAAACTTTTGATAATACTATTTTTTTTAATTCACACTCTTTTAACGAATGGTTAACCATTTTCTGAAACGGTTAATAAACCTTTTGATCTTAATTTTTTGCAAATAATTCAAACTTACCAGAAAGTAATCAATCACTGCTCGAGCTCGAAAGTGTATCAGTAACTATGCCAAATAGATTTAATTGCGTGCGCGCATTTAGAAGTGTTTTAGTAGTTCCAACATAAATAAGTCTCCTGGGCCGAATGGTATACCAGCACTGGTCTGGAAGCAGTGTTCTTCGACACTAGATCGCCGGAGAATATCCCATGTTTTAGAAGGTTGTTAATGTTACGCCAATTCTTAAATAGAGAGAGACTACTAACCCTGGTATTTATCGCTCAATAGCAATTTGCTCTGCACTTTCTAAAGTTATGTAAAGTCTGGTAAACTACCATATTGTAGAATATCTTGAGTCCGACAATTTAGTTAGCGACCACCAGTACAACATGCGCAAGAGACGCTCTACGGGAGACTTACTAGTCTTTTTATCGAAAAACTGTTGTCTTTCTATACATCGTTTTGTCGAAAGTAAAGTGGTGGCTCTTTTATCGCTGCATATACAGCGGCTGCTTTTTTATCGGAACTTATTGCTTTTTAGTGTCGACTTATATCAAGTTTTCTCATAATCAGAGATACCGCAAGGCTCCATTCGTTTGGAAATGATAGCAATATTTGCAATTCATATTCTTTTAACTATAGACCAATCCCGTTGTAGATTGGGCCATTAAGGCAAAACATGACTCTCTTAGCATAAATGATTTGTGTCTAGGGAGTTAAATTTCAAATTTATCTTCACGCACATAAAGAATCAGACACTCTTGATGTTCTAGGCATAAGACTTCAGTGTGATGTGTGATGATATTTTTGAAATGTCAAGAGAGGCATTCCAGTGCATTGGGTTTTGAAAACGGTGTAGAAAATACTTCACTCCATCTAATCTCCTTACTAATGACACCACATAAATATGTGGAATAAAACTGTCATATATGGGCCGGTGTTACTCGAATGAGTACAGGACAGGTTAAAGGTAGGGTATCCTACTCTATTGAGTCACTGAAGCATCGCCGTAATGTAGGCTGTGTTTCACTGATGTATCGATACTACAATGGCATATGTTCTATTGCTATTAGGAAACTTGTTACCAAAACTCGTAGTTTTTAGGCAATACACGTTCCTCAGTACGTGCTCGTACATTTATAGTCGCCTGGATCGCACAATACATTGCAGGACAAATTCGTTCTTTAGCCGTACTGTTCGTATGTGAAAGAAACTTCCAGCAGAACTTCTCCCTGTCACTTTCAATATAGAAAACTTAAAATCCCATAATCTATTTTCCTATTTCCAACTGGTACAAGCAAACAATTTATATACATATATCTATAGTTTTTTTTAATACAAATGACCAGATTTTATGTGAAACATGCTGAAGAGTGCAAACTTTCTAATACACCTAATTCTGTTTATACGCGAATTTGATTTAACGCATTTCCAAAAAAATATTTGGTTCTGTTTTTATACCCTACACCACCAGAAATATTTGTCCAACACCCACCTTAAAGTATACCCATCGACTCGGAATCACTTTCTGAGTCAATTTAACGATGTCCGTCCGTCCGCCCGTCCGCACGTCTGGCTGGCTGGCTGGCTGTCCATGTAAAGCTTGTGCGCAGAGTACAGGTCGCAATTTTGAAGATATTTTTTTTTTAAATTTGAGAAGAACGGAACGGATTGAAACTGGTGGAAATCGGTCCATTATTTCACCTGGCCCCCATACAAAAGTCCTCCCAAAATTGTGGTTTACCGATCATAAATGTTTGAATTATGCAAGGAACCAAACAAATTTAATCAAAATTGAATGGTAAATCACATCTACAAATTTTGTGCAGATCGCTCAATAATTAGTCGTAGCTCCTATATAAGGCCCACTTCCGAAAATCACTTTAAAGAGCATAATTTTCGTAAAAATGTTGGTATCCAAATAATATCGAACGCAAATATATTTCATATGTATACAAACAATACGATACAATGTTATTATGATCGATCCATAATTAGTCGTAGCTCCCATAAATGGCCCATTTCCGAAAATCACTTTAACGATCATAAATTTTTTAAGAATGTTGGTAATCACATAAAATTCAACACAAATATTATACAGAAATGATGACACCTAATTTTATAATGATGGGTCCAGAATTAGTCGAAACTCCCATATAAGACCCTCCCCGTAATCAACTTTAACCTCCATAAATCGTTTAAAAGTATTTATATCGAGACAAAGTTTAACATGCACAATATTTATATTCACAAAAATCATGAAATTAAATTTTTGGATGATCGGGCCATAATAGGTCATATCTCCCATATAGCGCACATTTCTGAAAAACTGATTTATATATATACTGGTTGTAGGGTATTATATGGTCGGGCTTGAACGACTATACTTTCTTACTTGTTATACGACTAGAGCTGATTTAATGCGATCTAAAAATGTATGTATTTTTACCAGAAAAACGTTGTTTGCACTGGATTTGGAGGATCTTAAATTAAACACATAGTTGGCAGCACTAGAAATCGTCTAGTACGAAAAACAACACAATCGAAAAAGGGAATTTCCTTTGTTTATTTCAAATAAATTTCTGTAGTTGAAAGTAAGAGTGTATGAATGCAGTCAAATTTAAGTGTTAAAGGCGAAAAGACATATTGTAGTATGTACATATAGATGGTCTCATGTAGAAAGGCCCTAACTCGCATATTTGAAATTTTACAGGAGAAGGTAAAAACATAATAGAAACTGTAATATTCAACATGTAACTTTTTTTGTACAACTGCTTATAAAAGCGTTATTTTTTACACTATTGCAATAAATTTTTGTGAGAAGGTGTATTTGCGTTAAATGCATTGGAATCGCAAAAAAAACAAATTTCGAAAAAATAGCGAGTTAGGGCCTTTCTACATGAGACCAATGATATGTACTTTTCTAAATGAACTTATTGTTCTACTGTTTTTTTGTTTAAATAAAATATGTATGTTTGTGTATAAAGCAACATGAATGTGAATTATTTATCGTATTTTACCTGACATTTCATACCAATTCCCTCATTTAATATGGAGACTCTATCTTTTTTTATGCGTTCTTTTTTACGCAAGCTTTCGAGGAACGTATCTATCGCGTAAAAACAGAACTAGGTGTATATTAAAAACCAGCGATTGCTAAATTCCTTTTAATACCAAAATTTAGTAGTAAAGCTGACAAGGTATGTTTGCCCTGTTTGGCATGTTTTTTTAATTATGTATATTTTTATGAACAGCTTTTTTCGTTTTGAACTTTTGCACCTTCAAAGGTTGTGCATTACTTATTGCTACTTTCGCTAATGCTAAAGTGACAAGGGACATTCAAGGAGTAATAAAAAACAGCAATTATTGTCATGCCAACTGTTTTTTTTTTTGCCTTTTGTTAACTTACCTTTTTCGCTTCTGTTTTAATAAATTAAATATTATTGTTATTTCCTTTTTATTTCTTTTATTGATTAAAGTCCTTTTTTCTTTTGCAAAGTGTTTTTGTATGACTTCAATACTTTGTATGCTTTGCAAGACAAAAAATATTAATAAATTTGGTTTTTTTTTTTTTTATTTGTTAAAATTTTAACGTTTTTTTTTTTTAAATTTTGTTTTTTAACTTAAAATTTAATAAGTTTTTGTGTTAAAACGTGTTAAAAATGTGTCTTTCAATGTTTTTGCTAAATTTTTGTGGATTTTTATTGATTTTTTTCTTTAATTTGTAGAATTTGAAATCAAATAACAATTGAAATGATTATGTTGTTTTTGTGTGTAAATTTTAAAATATTTATGTATTTATTTATCTGTTTGTTTAACATCAATAAAAACATTTTTTATGTATGTATTTGATTTTTATATTTTATTGTAGTGTATTTCATTTGATATACATACATATGTATGTATGTATGTATGTATGTATGTATGTATGTATGTATGTATGTATTTTGTATGCGTTTTATTTATTTGCATACAAATTCTTTTTTAAAATATTTAAATATTTCATTTGCTTATTTTCTTATTTCTTGTTGCAGTTTAAATAGAACACCTACATAAATATAATATCTTATTTTATTTTATTTTACGGATTCAAATTCAAACCCGTTTTTCATTTATATAGACTTTTTAACAACATTTATTAAAATAGTTTAATACTGTCGCATATTCATGTAGATTTTATTTCAAGTGCTCTTTATTCTGGTGGTTCAAGTTTATTTCTGTTTTAGTACTTTTTTAACATTTAAATTTACTCGCATGGTACTTTTTGTTTAATCAAGGGGATTGTCTTAAGGGATCATAATTATTCTTTTGACATTTTGTCTTTGGTTTTTTTTTTTTTTTTGTTTTTTAATTAAATTTTATGTTTAAACGTTTTACATTTAAGTTTATATCTAAAGACAGCAAAGAGTTTGTTTTCACTTAAACCTAAAATGTTTTTCAAAAATATTTTTCCTTTTCTTTTTCGACTATCAAATAATCCTTTTTAATGTTTGTGGTTGTTTTTAAAAAGATTGTTTTCTTAATGTTTAGTTGAAATTACAGTTTCTTAATTTGTATTTTTTTTTTTAGTTTTTAAATTTAACTATTATTTTTATTTATTTAAATATGACATATTTGTTTGTCTTTTTAATATAATATATGTATAGTTATTTTAAAAATTTAATATTAATTAAAACATCTATAAACATTTATTTCTTTTGAATTTGTTTTTTTTTTCTGGGGACTTTTAACATTTATTTATATAGTTTTCTTTGAATGCAGATATTTTTATAATTAAAATTCTTATGATTTACTGGAAAAAGTTTCAATAAAATATGAAATGCCTCATTTCTTAATGTCTCTTTTGTTAAAGTTATTGGAAAATAAACTAAAGTTCTCTTAAAATTGGTTCATTATAAACGTCCATGCATTTTCTGTGCTTTAAAACCGTTTAAATCTCGTAATTACGAAACTTGTTGGCCACATCGGAATTGTCAGTGCCCCATTCTTGCTTGCGACTGCCATAGTAGAGAGCAGCTCCACCCTCAGAAGCACGACGATGGGCGGGATTTGGAGAGGCAGCCGAAAGACCACCACTGCCTCCGGCACCTGCTGCGACGGTTTCCGGCAACATGCGATCCTTAGTTTTGGGTGTAGCCCAGTGCATGGACTTCATGTATGGAATTCAAATAAAAATCATAATTAAATAAAATTTTTAAGAAGAATCATAAAAAAAAACTAAATTATTGATTTACTAAATATATAGAAGGTCACTTGTTGAAAGCTTGTAACTAACAATATGCTTATTTCATCTTGGAGAGTAATTGCTAGTTATAAGTTTTCAACATGCCACCATCGATATGCATGCTTTCGTTTTGGTTGTTAATTCGCTACAAACATTTACATATATATTTCTGGTTACTTATGGATCGAGAGGTAGAGGCTGGGATTTATCACATTAAAGTCATTATTGAGTTTGGAAAACAATACTTTTTGGAACACTAAATCATAAAATATATTTAAAGAATATAATTATTAAAATAACCAAAGATCATAACATGTCATCAAAATCACTTTTGATTCTTCAATGACAGCCTTGGGGCTGTAGAACCTTATTGTGATTCCTAAGTATATCTATAGATAACTTTTTAATTTTAGAAATCCTTTTAAAATCATATTTTTTTTTTTAAATATAAAATTAAAAATAAAAATATTCAAAATGTTATTTTTCTTATAAATGCACAATTATTAACACAATATAAATGTATGTTTATGTATGTACAGTGGGCTCACATTCAAAGTCGGGCAAGATGATTTTAAAAATTTACTTTCAATGAACACTTGTGGACTATGAGCACTTTAGAAATTTACAGGTTCTTTTCACGGACGAAAACAAATTCAATTTATTTGGGTCCGATGGCCGGCGTTATATGTGGCACAAACCTAATGCGGAGTTTTGTCCTAAAAGTACTAAGAAAACTGTAAAGAAAGGGGGATTGTCAGTAATGATGTGGGGTTGCATGGCTGCTTTCGGTGTCGGAAATCTTTATTTTATAGAAGGCATAATGGATAAAAACATGTATCTTGATATTTCGAAGGCAAATATTAAACAAAGTGCTCATAAATTGGGGATTGCCAATAACTTTAAATTTTACTAGGACAATGACCCGAAGCATACAACGCTGATAGCGAAGAACTGGTTGTTGTATAATTGTCTTGAAGTCCTCAAAACACCTGCGCAAAGTCCAGAGCTTAGCGTAATCGACCATGAGCTTATGATTATGAGATTATGTACCAGTAAAGACCAGTAAAGACCAGCTCAGAGCTGCGTTACTGGAAGAATGCAACCAAATAAGTCCTGATGTGTGCAAAAAACTGTTTGAATCGATTACAAAAAGACTCCAAGCTGTCGATAATCAAAAAGGATACGCAACAAAATACTAACTATCTTATAAATAATTTAATGACCTGACCGACTTTCAGTGTGATCATACTATTAAGGTTTTTTTTAATTATTTTGTTTTTATTTCTGTTATATTAATAGTAGAATACCATATTTATTTGTTTTTGCGTTTAGTAATAAATAATTTATTTAATTTTGAAAAAAAAAATTGTAAAAATCCTAAGCTCTCTTTTTTCAAATAAGGTTTAATATTTTACAAACAATTTGGCCGACTTTCAATGTGAGCCACTGTATACAGAAATATACAGCCCAATCATGAATAAAATTTCCGTGGGAGTTTTTTTCCCTTTTCCCATTTTTCCTATTCAAATTCAATGTTAAAAAAAATAAAAAGGGAAAAAACTCCCGCGGATTTTTTATTCATGATTGGGCTGATAATGAATAATTAAAGAATTAAAACAACGTTCTTAAAATATTGGAAATAATAAAACATTGCATTTTGCTGTAAAACTTTTGGGAAACTAATCTTCTTCCAAAATCTTTTCAATAGAATTGTCTAAGTACCAAGTTCTATGTTCTACTCAATTTTGCACCATACAAACGATTCAAAAATACTTTTTATATATTTTGGCATACTCTCCACCAATTTTTCAATTAAATCATTTGCAATACTCTCACATTTGCACTGAATCCGCTGCCAAAGCTTGGCCAAATGGGTTGGAGTTAATCGGAATTTTCTCTTCTCTCTATCGAAATTGGTATTATCTTACAGCCACTTCGAATCGGCCGGCTACCAAGTTTGCTTCATATAGATTTATCAGAATTTGTAGCATAAATGAATATAGTGTGGGGCAATGAATAATAATTCATTTACATTCATTCATAAATATTCCCATGCAATCTTAACATAATTGAAAAGCACTTGCAATTATAAATTCATTAATTCTTAAATGCAACAATATTTTTCTTAATAAATGTTTAAATATTCCAAAGTGTCCATTAAACGGAATATCTTTATATGTACATATGTACAGTGGGTGGCCAAATTATTAGTTACACATGCAAAATTGTTTAGTTTGAAGCCGTATAACATTTTAAAATAGTGAAAATTTATAATTTTATTTGTTCTTTTAGGTAAATTAAGTGTTTCTATTTCAATTAAAAATAAATTCTTTTGTTTTAAAAACATATATTTGAGGAAAACAAATTTTTTGAAAAAAAAATTTTAATATTTCGTAGAACATCCTTTGGAATCAATTACAGCTTGCACCCTTTTTGGCATGCTCTGAATGCATTTTCTTTTAGTTCTTCATCGTGATGCCAGACTTTAATCAATGCCTCTATCAGATTTTGTTTGTATAACAGTATAACCTCAAAATTGCATATTTCACACTTCAGAGCAGAATGATCTACTACTGCACTCTAATGTTACCAATCATTGTTGACACTGTACAAAATATTTAACAGTATTACCAGAATTAAAACACGAAAACATCTGGTACAAGAAACAAATTTATATACGTATTAAAAGCGGTTGAATCTTAATTAATAAGAAAAACTAGTGTAACTAATAATTTGGTCACCCACTGTATGTATATAAAACTGTATATATTTGATACATTAAAATTTTAATCAAAACCGCACAAACACAAACAACAGCATCTTCATTATCAGGCGTGTGTTCCTATAATAATGTCAAATGTGCAAATACAAACATACCTACGCACTTACACCTATTTGTGGTTTCTGCAAGGATACATTTGTGAGTGTATGAAGACAATCAGTGTAGGTATGTATAGCGTGATCCATTTAGAACTTTTTTTATTTAAATTTTTTTTTTCACAGATCTCCTGTGACTGGTGTGATTCTATTATTTAATTTTTGCGCAGTATTTCATCATGGAAAGGCAACAATATTGCGTCTTCACTTTATTTAGCTATATTACGAAAATCAGCGTTTTAAGAAATGTTGGAATTAAACAATGCTTTCAGTGAGAAATCATATTGTTGAGCAGCTACTTTCCCGTGTCGGACCTATAAACTGGCCGCCTAGAACATGTGATATCACACCTATTGGATTATGTAAAGTCAAAAGTAGTTATGCGCGAGATATCGGTAGCAGTGCGGGAAAGAGTCATCGCAAATGTTTAATGGTCGCTGTCAATATTTAAATGAAATTATTTTCTGAAATAAATGTCATAAACTGTTCTTTCGGTTAATAATAAATATTTCGATATACAGTTCCATTTTATTATTTCAAAAAAGGTTTTAATGAATCACTCGGTATATGCAATGTATAAGTAATTAATGTTAAAATAATAACGCATCAAATATCTACCTATACATATTAATATCCTTGTTAAGTACATATGTATATGTATGTATGTACAGTTCCTTGTTGCGCACTAAAGACGACGTGTAGGCCTCGTTAATATTAAACAACAAGGCGCTCCCGCTGCCGGAATATTAATTCCAGTTATTTTATTGAAATGGAGATGTTTTTGACAGGTTAAAAAATAATAAATATGAAACACATTTAAATACATTTAATAAAATGGTATTACTCTGAACTATTTTAATTAGATTGGGTTTATTATTAACTTTATTAGCCAATAGTACTTATAATTGACGCATGTATGTTATAAATGTTATATTTGTTTTATTTAGGTCACCATACATATCGCACCCTAAATACAAAAGGGTCACAACTCAAAATTTTCAGAGTACACATCTCTAAACACTGTAAAAATTTCTTTCACATCATGTATATAAATGTATTTAAGAACTTTCGGCAAAAGATTTCTGATCAAGAGTGAATATATGTATATAGCTACTTCTCTTAGGCTCTATTGTGTCTTCAAACAGACAGACGGATGGTTGACATGTGAATAATAAATCTATTTTGCATTCTATGTGATGTTACCAATATAAAGTTTAAAAAAATTTTAATTCTCAATTGAATTCTCTAAATCTTAAAATTTATTTTCGTAAAACAAATGTTTTCCTTTCAGAAAAATGATGAGAAATTCTGTCGATTTTAAAGGGTTAATAATCTATCCTCATTTAAACAAAAAAGTTGATATAGGTACATACATATATTGTGGATCATTATAAGATTCTAAGAAATCCGTCCGCATGTTAAAAGAATGATAGAGACATAACAATGAAACAAACATTATTTGTTTCACCGAAATGTTTGGTATTGCAAATGAGCGAAATCAGTCAAGTAGCACCCGAGTTATTGACGAAAGTTTTTGACAATATTTCAGATATTTTTTGCTATTTTCTTTAGATATAATGCAAATAATATCATGTAATTGTGTACACTATACTTTCATTATAGAAGGACAAGTCTTGTTAAAAATGATAAGAATCGGTCCACGATTTCTACTAGCTTCCTTAAAAATGTCTTTCCGGAATATAGTACATAAATGCCTGTAGAAAGCTTGTATTCATATGAAATTCAGTAAAAATAAGAATTATTGCAAGTTTCATTTGCATCAGTCCATACTTGACCATGAAGTTCACTTTGAAAATCCACTAAATCTTTTATAAACATTATTATCAAGTTGAAATTCGACACAAATAATTCACATGCACATATACGTGTATATAAATCATCATGACGAACTTTATGGTGATCGGTCCATAATTGGTCATAGCTTCCATATAGGAACCACACTTCTGAGGGTGTTGTAGCATAATTGGTTAGCGTACTTGATCATTAAGCATGAGTTGTTATTTGTGGTCCTTGTTCGATTCCCAGCCACTGCCACTCAAAATAACATCAGTTTCTAATAATTATTAGTTTTCAAGAAAGATTAGTCGGTCAATCCCGACCATATAATACTCTACACCGAGTATATGAGCAAAATAGTTTTTCAGTAGTATGGGATCTATATGGGACGTATTATGGACCGATCATAATATATTAGTGTTAAATTTTAGTTCGCATTTTTAAGCATATAGATTTTAATTATATGCAAGTTATGACAAATTATGTAACGATCTTTACAAAAATTAGCATGTAGTAGTAGCAGATATTTATTAATTTTTAAATTTAGTTAGATAAAGTGATTTTCTGAAGTAGGCTTTATATGAGAACAATGTATGGTCAATTATTGAGTGATCTGAACAAAGACTTTAGATGTAATTTGATTTTATATATGTACATATGTATAAAGGTACGGCCACATTTGGCAAATGTTTACTTAAAAAAGTGTAATCACTTGCTTTAGCACAAATTTGTTTGACGTTGTTTACTCTTACAAGAGTTTTGCAAGATCAAACAGCATCAAATAAATTAAAACTAAATATTTGTTGTACCTTGGCCTAAATAAGAAAAGTTTTTTTAAATAAATAAACCAGTCGTGGCGTCTTATTTTCGG
The DNA here is from genome assembly GCA_950370525.1 of Bellardia bayeri. NCBI lineage: Eukaryota > Metazoa > Arthropoda > Insecta > Diptera > Calliphoridae > Bellardia > Bellardia bayeri. Next base: position 104,447,308 of record OX493264.1, read on the forward strand.
CAAATATTTGCCAAGTGTGACTGTACCTTCAGTAAATCAAACATGTATTATCGATATACCCCTTGTCATACTTGTTTTATTTGCAAAAAAGAAAATGTTGTTGCCAACAAAGTGTTAAGAAATATTGCTCCCATCGCTAATATTTTTTAATAATTTTAATGTACTTCAATTTACTTTGAATTAAAATGTTTTCTCCTTTTTTTAAACTACTTGCAAACATTATAGAATACATACTTTTTATTGTATTTTTCTTCATTCTACCAAGACGAACCATGAAAAGGCACTGTACAAACAATTTTAATTTCAAAGTACTTAAAGGCGAATGAAAAATGTCTAAGGTATGCTAAATATGTTACGAGAGTACAACTATTAAGTACATGGAATGTGTTTTTAATGGTTCTGATATAAAAGTTATCATAAAAAAAGAAAATGTTAAACTAAAAAGAAAATGCTTGGTTGTTGGGATTTAAAAAATAACAAGAAAAACATGAAAAAATATAAAGAAAAAACACATTTGTTAAGGTTGCCAACAGAGGTAAGAGACTTGAATGAGATACACTGACACACATTAACAAGGAGACACGAAAAACAGAAAAAAACATGAAAAAAAGGAAAAATTGCACCATTTCCAGAGTTATGATTTCAAATTTGTAATTTTTTCAACAAAAATGTTAAAAGCTAGAAAACTCTTTTTCTCTGAAAATGCTGTAAAACATGCTTGATATGTTTTTTGAATACTTTCAATATTGTAAAGTTTCGAAAGTATTTTGTTTTTGTACAGAGAAGAGAAATTACATTTAAACATATTTCCACTTCTAAAGAGGAAGGAAGGAAAAACAGAATTACAAAAGAGGAGCAGTAAATTCTTGTTTGTCAAACAAACTCCCATACCTCTTTATCCACTTTCTCCGCTATAGTGTATCTTCTCACCTGACCAACATGCTCTTTCATACCCAACCAATTCTTGTAGCTCATGGCTATGCCGCTATTGAGCCATTTATCATAATTGGCCCTCTTTTCCGGATCACATAAGGTCTCCTTGGCCTCCTAGAAATACAAATTAAAATTAATAATTTTATTAGTTAGATATGTATGCATGTATGTGTAAATATATTTTTTAGAATATAAAAATAATTGTATATTTTTGTTATTTTAGACTTTAATTAAATTTGTGTGTTTTTACGTTTCAATGTATGTACATATTTGTTTAAAAACAATCCGGAAAGACGGAAAGAATAATTTAAAAGTTTTAATATATTTTATGTAAACTAGTTTTCTCATCTCTCTTTTGCCAGAAACATCAAAAAGTATACTTTGCAAAACAAATTGAATTCTCACTTATATTTTAAAGCATATTTTAGGGGTTTGTATAAATGAATTTTAAGTTGGTTTGTTTTTGATTTTGAAATTGCTTATGCGAAAATTAGTCGCTTGCTTACATAAAAAAAGGTAAAATAAATTTGTTTTAAACAATACATACAGCCATGTCACAGAATTAATTCCGTTCGGAATAGTGCTGGCAAATTCTAGTACTTTCCATTACTCAATAATATTCAATACTAAATATGTATTTTTATTCGACCTTTATTATTTCAATTATTACTAATTTTTCAAGCTTGAGGTCTTTTTTTTTTAAATATAAAAAACTTTTTATCGTTTATTTAAATCCAATATTTCGGCACTTCCTTGAGTGCCTTCGTCAGGGTTTTTTTCTTTCTTAATTTTACAATTTTTAACAAATTATAACAAATTTAATCATTATATGAATATGTATTTTTATTCGACCTTTATTATTTCAATTATTACTAATTTTTCAAGCTTGAGGTCTTTTTTTTTAAATATAAAATTTAAATAAACGATAAAAAGTTTTTTATATTTAAAAAAAAAGACCTCAAGCTTGAAAAATTAGTAATAATATTCAATACTTTTCATTTGGGTGCTCAATACTACTCGATACTTTTAACGGATTTTTTGAAATTTTAATGCATGTTCGATTTACTTTTTCTATAGTAGCAAAATACGGAAATAATTCCACTTCCGAACGGAATTAAATTCTGTGACATGGCTGATAATATTCAACATTTGTGAAAAAAAAAACTAATTAATTTTATAAATGTTTTGGTTAACTTATTCATGAGATTTACGGCAAAATATTTTCATTGCGTGTGCATGATATACATATATGTAAATCAAAAATAAGCTGCTCTGGCATGTTTTCTTAACGTTTAGGCAACTATGGGAACTTCTGAATCAGTCACAATTTAAACACGTTTATGTCTCTATTTAATAAAGTTATTTTGGAAATCAAGAGTTTTTGGGTATGCTGATAATGTTGTATTAGCAGTAATATATAATTTTCTACAAATTTTATTTAAATTAAGGAATAGTCTTGTATTAATCAGAATAGCAAAATAATAATCAGGGCCAGAGAGAAAGGATTCAGAATATACTGAAACGTTTTTTGTAACATGTTTATAATATTACATAGTTCCCTAATTATTACTCTGTTAAATTATGATTTGTTGACTCCTTATTAATTCACTGAATCATCGTCGCAATGTAAATTGTATTTCACTGTTCCATGGATATTATGGAATAGAATGTGTTCTGCTGAAATTATGTAAACTTATTTATGAAATCGTCAACTAGAGGAATATAATATATCGTACTTAAGCAGCACCGTCCGTATGTAAAAAAAAATTCATGCAAAAATTTACTGCCTTTATACTACCTGTCATAACTTACACGCAGAGAAAAAATATTTGTCTGCATGTTTACCACAACTATTTCAACAATTTGAAACATTTTTTTAAAATATCATGGTCACTGTAATTATTTATATGATTACTGCAACCATGATATGGTTAAGTTACCATTCACATGATTATAGCAATCATATATATGATTATAGCAATTAAGTAATGTTTATGGTGATTAGTTTTATGATGAAAAATTATACCATCTTGTGTTGTTCGCTATCATAATCAAAGAACAACAAATTATGATAAATGGATTCATCATAAACAGTTACTACAATCGTATGAACAACGTTGTTCGAACAAGAACATAACCACAACTAGAGACACATGTGCGAACAGTAAATTGCTCACTAAGTGCACAAATTAATAACATGTTAGAACTGTGTACCTCACTTAGTACCTCTTGTATTTAAATTTCTGTCAAAATTTCCATTGATTTCAAAATCCACAACACAACAAGCAATAACTGTCATTCTTTATGAAATACTAGATAACTCGTTTGGTTGATTGAACGTAACATTTCAATCTATTCACATTGTAGTGCTGGTCAAACAAAACATTTGGTCTTTTAATCTTCTCTTAAGCATTTTGCTAAATATTTTTTTTATCTAAGAACATTTTCCCTGCCATTTGGATAAATATAAAAAGTAACTGCATAAATGAACAATTAATAAAGCTTCAGATTTTGAGAGTGTTTGCAATATTCAAAAAACGTGATATGAAAAGTGAAATTGAATGTATTATTTTTTGGTTTATTTTCTATTATTATTTTTATACCCTACACCACCATAGTGGGGAGGGTTTATAGGATTTGTACATATGTTTGTAACGCACATACGCACCACTTCTGAGTCAATTTAACGATATCCGTCCGTCCGTCTGGCTGGCTTGCTGTCCGCGAAAAACTTGGGCGCAAGATATTTTGGTAAAATTTGGTAAGCAATATTTTTGCGGCCCAAGAACGATTGGTATTGAATTTGGTTGAAGTCGGTTCATTATTTCACATATTCCCCATACAAATGGATTATTGGATTTATAAACGTATCCAACCAAATTTTACCACAAATAACTTATTATATAAAACCAAATCCCATAATTGGTCTATAATTGACCATTGCTCCTACGTAAAGGCCCACTTCCAAAAACCACTTTAACCAGCACAACTCTTTTACAAATCTTGATAACCAAATAAAATTTAACACAATTAAGTTTTATACATATACTAGCTAAAACCCGGAGCCAAATTACCGCATTCGTGATCGAATGAGCTATCGTATCGAAAAATGATTTCGATGATAAAATGTACTAAATTTCTTGCTCAATATCGAATGCCATAACCTCAAATAAGAAAATTACGATCAATTTTACTCGATATCGAATGCGGTAATTTGGTCCTAGGTGTGCTTTGCTACCCGTATCGTAATGAAATAAAAAGTTTAGAGTTAAATAAATATAATTATTAAGTTATTAAAACCTACAGTTTTCCTTTTAAATTAAATCTTATTACATTATCTTATTATGATTTACAATATACAAACAAACACACATTCACTTTTAAGGGTTTCAAATGTATACAAATTTTAACATTTACTTAATATTGTTGCTATCAGCGCATTGGTGTCCTAAATATTAATATTGATAGCTGATATAGCTTTCCATATATATAATTTGTCATCATATCTATGGGAGGTGCCACGCCCACTATCGATAGTCCGCCCATTCTTGTCCTAAATATTAATATTGATGGTAGAATAACCGTACCATATACATATCTTATTGTATACCATATATTTGATTTTTTTAATTATTTTAATATGAGAGGTACCACGCCCCCTGTCGCTACTACTCCCATTTTTTCCGCAAATATTTAAACAAACAATGGAATTGCTCATGCAAAATTTGAGTACTATAGCTATTATAGTTTCCTAAGTATTTGATTTTTAAAATTAACTTTGTATGGAAGGTACCACGTCCACTTAAAATTTCAAAAAAAAATTAGCCTATAGCTCCTTCCAGACCTACAGAAATATACTGTGAAAATTTCAAGCAAATCGGTTCAGCCGTCTATAGATCCGAAACTAATAATAAAAAACATACATACATACAGACACAAAATCACTTTTATATATATAGATACAGAAATCATGTCGCCCAATTAAATAACGTTCGGTCCATAATTAGTCAAAGCTTCCATATAAGACTCACTTCTGAAAATCACTCACTAACATGCATAAATCTTTTAAAAGAGATAAAATAAAACACAAACAATATTGATAAGCTCAGGAGTTATGGGACAAAATTTTTGAATGATCGTTCCATAAGTATACTGGGTGTAGGGTATTTTATGTTTGGGCTTGATCGACTATACTTACGTACTTGTTATAAATTAATAATAATAAATATTTCTTTATCGAAACTAATCCATAAATATTGTTTAATAAAGTCACGTATTATTAATAATTCGTTGTATGCATGTTTTATTATTAATATTTTGCAACTTTTGCTTTTAAACCGAACACATAATCTAAATAAAGTCTTGTTCGCATAAAATCCGGCCAACTTTCGTTTTTTTGTTTTCCAGTGATTTGATTTCTAAACATTGCTATCGTTATTCTGTTAAGAAATCGTATCAGACGAAACATATTTGTACGAGTGCCTAGTAAGAGAAAGTATATCTGGCATTGTCGGGTTAAATTATTACAAACTGATGTTATAGAATGAAGCCAAAGAAAACAAAGGCCTTACAAAATACTATCTTCAACAAAGCAAAATCAATGACAAAGATCTTGTAAAAATACAACACTAGTTTAAGCACGGTATGAAGAATACGACTGGATGCTAGATTTCAAAACTATCGTCAGACGTTAACTATCGTTAGACGTTAACACGCTTCTGTAAAGTTTTGGTGCGATTTAGCTTTTACGCATTATTCAAAAGCTGCAATAATCAAGTTGATATTAAGTCTACAGATTTTATGTGAACAATGCTTTTTGTTTGAATATTCGTAAATAACTTATTAATTTTTTCTCTTCTCTTTATCTTTTCAGGTGAGTTTATCATGCTTGAATGTAAGTAGAGTAAATTTTCGATAATTTAATCACGTTTCATAACATAAATAACAAAATATTCTTCATACATATATGTTTTATAACTTAACTTTGCTTACACCAAAAGCCGGAAACATCCCCCAAACAATTTTCCAATTGGGTAGTTTGATGATGAAATTTTGTTTGTTGATGTACTTATGTACATATGTATGTATATGAGTAAGTATGTATTGATTTGTTTGTATAATAAAACAAAAACAAATCAATTTCTTTTTACATTAATTTTCAATGAATATTTGGGTCATTATAAATGTACAATAGAAAAACTATGGGGAAAAACATATCAGAACAAAAGAAATCAATCCATACCGCCCCAAATCACTGTCATTGCAAAAATCATAAGGATGTATTTTTGTTTATACAAAAAAAAAATTCTATTTTGTTGTTGTTTGGTTGTCACTGCTTTGTGACTTTATCTTAAGTTTTACTTTTCGAAACACTCATAAAACCTACTTAAACCACCATGCCATACGCACTCGTCACACATTGACAGTCTGATAAATATACAATTATGTTTAGGTATTTTACTTTTCGTAGTAGACAACAGAACTTTAAAGGAATAATTGGTTTTATTTCAGGATTGTCTTTTGAGTTTTTTGAAACTTGCAATGCCTTTAAACTTTTTTTTTTCGCGGACCAGCACTCAGGGGATGACCCCTACTTATGCAATGCATTGTGTTGGAACTAGGAAAATAGGTTATGGGAGGGAGGATAGAGGGAGTAGTGTTTATGAACATTTGACTTGAATTTTCCTATATTGAAAGTGGCAGGGAATACTTCTGCTGGTAGTCTGTTCCACATACGGACAGTACGGCTAAAGAACGAATTTTCCCTGTAGTGTGTTGTGCGATCACAAATGGCTGAGACCTGACTGAAGAACGTGTATTACGTAAAAAACTTCGTGTTTCAGGAACAAGTTCCCTGATTTCAGCAGAACACATACCATATATAGTATTTTTATTTATAGTATTTTACGTAGAACAGTGAAACACAACCCACATTGCGACGATGCTCCAATGAATCAATAGAGTTGGATACCCTACTGTCACCGATAAGCATCTTCGCCCTCTCCTGTACGCGGTCGAGTAACTCCAAAATAGACTTCGAAGCACCGGCCCATACATTAGAGTTGTATTCCATTTTTGGTCGAATATAGGTGGTGGAAATAGTATGGAGATCAGATGGAGTGAAGTATTTTCTACACCGTTTTAAAAAACCAAGGCAAATAAATAAAATGAATACACTCTATTATAATTTGCCATAAACAAAGGTATTTTATTTTATATTTATACCACCCACCCAAAAAGATATGGGTATATTAAATTCGTCATTCCGTTTGTAACACAATGAAATATTTGTTGTAAAACCGACCGTTCGTCTGTAGACTGATAACACAGTTCACAGTTTTATCGGACTTGGTAAAATACTTAAGTATAAGTAGGGAATACATGCTGCTTTCCGTTTTATAATCCCAGTTTTTAGAATACTTGGCCACAAAATTATGTTTTTTTTAATAAAAAAAATAGATTATTTGTTTTAAAGAAACTTTTATTAAATTAAACATTAATGCAAATGTTAATGCAACTTTTTGTTCAAAAAATGTTAAACTGCAAAATTTTTAAAATTTTCAAATATTTTTTAACAAAAAAAAAAAAACATTATTTTTTATTTTACTTCTTAAGAATGTATAAAAAATATTAAATAGTGTTTCATAACTATAAATACACTGCAATTACAATAACTTAAAATAAATTTGCATACATATTTGCATAAAAATTTGACCTTAATGATGTGTTATGAATTCTTTTTGTTTCGCTTCAGACAAATGTTAGGGTGACCAAATTAATCGATTTTTCTTCTATTCGAATAAGATATTTTAACTTGTTTGAATAATTCGATCACATATGTGAAACTAATCGAATTACTTGAATAAATATAAATCTATTTATATAAAATACAGTGTTTGTATGTTTGTCCTCTATAGACTCTAAAACTATCCAACCGATTTGGCCCAAACCGGTTTCATTTGAAAGGTTATAGTCCAAATTAGGTTTCCGGCTATATATATATTTCAAGTGGGCGTGGTCTCTCCCACAAATATTAAATAACATCATATATCTTGACTATTGTGATAGCATAGACTATTGTGATAGCAAGATATATGATGTTATTTAATATTTGTGGGCGAGACCACTGATTTGAATAATCAGGAAAAAAAAATGGGCGTGATCGAACCAGTGCATAATAAGAATAAATACAACATATATAAATTTGTTTTTCTGGTATTCTTCATTGTTTAGCATAAAATGTAATTATAGTTATGAAACACTAACAAAATATTACTGCACAAATCGTAAAAAACAGTGAATAGATAAAGCATTGAAATTTTGTGCACGTCGTTTCTATGATAAGCATGGTACTCTGTTCAAATTTGCGAAATTTGTTGAGCAACATCAATTATTTCGTTTGAAAATTTTGACAATTAGCAAGTGGTGACAATGCCGCGATTTAGAAGAAAATTGTCGTTTTTATTGCCCTTAGGTATGCAACATTGTTTCTTTTATGTAAACAAAAACCATATGTTATTGGCTGTTTTTTTTTTAATTTCGTGCGAAATAAGTGCCGCTTACATTATTTCACAGTTGGAAAAAAATGTTGCCATATACATTTTTTTGTTGAAAAACATGCTGCCAGAAACATTTCTTAACTTTTCACAATAAGAACAGAGTACAACTTCAGCAGCATTAGTTCGCATTTCTTTCGCAGAAATTTTTTTTATATGGGCTTTCGATAGTATTTCGCACGAAATGATGAACAGAGTAACATGCTATAGAAGGAAAAGCTCTGAAGTGAATCGTTGCATTCTAGTATCAAAATACTTATCTTCCCGGAATATGGGTCCACGTTACATATACCCATATTCATAAACAATTCAGAGATAATCAGTTTCATGCAAAAAGATATAAATTTCAAACGAAAATTTTACAAAGATTTCGTACACTTCCGAAAATAACTTATATACGCCTAAATCCGTTAAGAATAACTTAGTTTCAAACTCGACACAAATAATCTCCATATAATTATACTCGTATACAGATAGTGATAGTGCTTATATACGATTCGGTCTAGTCGAATATTATATTGCTACTTACATATGATAACCTCACATTCATTCCTCCAATGTGTCATGCACAGCATGTGTACAGTACGAGTATGTACGCGATACATACACAGATTTATTGATCCTGGAGTGTATAACACAGATTAAATGTGGTAGTAAGGGATTCGACCTATATAAATTGATACTTTTACACAAAGGTAAAAAAAAAAATATATATATGTAGATATACATACAAAAATACATATTTTACATTTACATTTTTGTATCTATATACGACGAGTATATTTTAAGTACATGAACAACTATAAAAACTATTTGTAATCTGTAAACTTACAACAAATAACATATTTGCTACAAATCACGGTTGTTTAAGAATATTCCATAAAAATTTAATTATAAGAATTTCTCAGGATGCTATGCTTTGATCTTTTTCGTTTTCAAGCTCTTGATTTTCTTAATGAAGCAGTATCTATATTGCAATAAGCACATATGTATGTATGTGTTTTTATTTAAGAACTTGTATTGTATTGTATTCGCAAGTTGGGCTTACTGTCAACTCATTGTTGTCATTGGAGATGGTATAAAATCAAAATAAATATTTGCATATTTAAGTATGTAATCAAAAAAAGCCACTGGTTTATTAATTTATTAATATTTAAGAAAAGCTAAAAGATTAAACTAACAATTATTTCCTCTTATAAAAAATCTGTATTTTTGTTTAGATGATCCGCATCAAGTGTTGCACATGTAAATGGGCTGAACTGCAGTCCGCTCCGCTTTAACTTTCATTTGACAATGGCTTAATATTTTTCAATTGACCAAAACTATTTTTCTGCGGCGACGTATAATAAGAGGCAGTAAACGTTTATGCAAAAATTCTTTTATAAACATAAATATGCAAAGTCATAGTTGGAAGGGTGACAAAAGCGTTACCCTATAGACCACAACCGCGAATTGTTTGCCAAATCATTAAATGTAGCTGCATTGGGTCCATTTTCACATACACCAATTCCTCGCTTTGCGTCGTTTCGTTTTGCATTTTTTTTTTTGAAGTTGCGTCGCTGCTTAATTAGTACTAATTTTCACTGTGCGTCATTAGATTTTCAAGCTTGCGTTGTTTTGGGTTCGAATCTCTAATTTTTTTTAATTTTTTAAAAAATCCGCAACATCATTAGATGCTAAAACGACGACCCAAAGTTGCACAGAGAATACCATTAAGTAAAATGGCAAAAGCAAAAAGCTTATTTGATGACGTAAAAAGTAAAGCATTATCCAACGATAATGCTAGTGGTAGTAATCAGGGCTGCCAGCTAAATTTCGGAAAAAATCTTCAAAATCCCGATAAAAAAAGAAAAAAAAATCGTCATTTCGAATTTTAAAAATCGTAAAAAAAAAATCGGAAAAATAAAAAGTCACTATTTCTAATCGTATTTTGAAATTTTTATTTACACGAAATTTTTTAATTCTGGTTAAATTACAATGTCAAAACAATTTCATTTATTAAATTGTAAATAACATTTTGAGTAAAGAATCCATTTTATCGATCATATACAGGTACTTATTTTCAAAGACTTATTTTTTTGGCTGAATATTCTTTCGATATTATGTTAAAATATGAGAACTTTTTGTGTTTCCTTTAAAACTTTTAGTTCATGGAATTCAGCATTTAAAATTGCTTTTTATGTTTACAAATAAATAAGTAATTTCTACTATTATTTGAAATTATTATACTTATACTTAACAATTGTCAATAATTAAGAAAACACTACTATTACTTAGTTTTGTTTTTGAGATATGTCATGTTCTTCTCAATATTTATGATATGAAATGAGAAAAATAGTTGTTGTCTCAAAATTTTCTAATAAAAAACATTAATAAAACAAACAAATGATAGAAAATTTTAATAACTCAGAATATAGTCACTTTCGATGAAAAAATCGTCAAATCGTCACTTTGCTATTTTTAAAACAAAAAATCGTCAAAATGACGATAAATCGTCAAATCTGGCAGCTATGTAGTAATACAGACAATTGCTACAAGGAAATTTTACGTTGAAATAAATCTGTTCAGTAAACATTGAAGCAACTGTTTGTGAAAGAAAGCCGGCGACTCTAGACTCTAGAACTTATCTTCGATTATTACAGGATTTGCTATAGAAAATCTTAATTAACTTTGCGTCGTTTCAATTTGCGTCATGTTTTTTTGGAACGTAATCTCGACGCAAAGTGAGGTATTGGTGTATTTGTTATCATTTAAAAGAAGACAGTGGCTAAGTTGTTTTGTCCTCTAGATCCGAATTTTGCTTCACGTAGCATATTCTTTGTTAGTTTCTGATTCATTTAAGTAACATTTTAGCTTTTGCTTTGTAACATTTTCTAACATTTATTTTTATAATTTCTAAAAACACTTCTGCCGATTTCATTGTTTTTTGTGTGACTTTTTAATGAATTTATAATGACTCATATTTTTATTGTCTTATTTATGTTTTTTTTTTTGCCTGTTAATCATACGTTATGTAGTACGTGAAAATACATTTACATGTTTTTTGTTTTATACAAATGTAAAAAAGCCATTAAGTTATTAAGTTGACCATAGCAGAATGTATAATTCAAGTCTAGTGGGTGTTTCCAAACCATCCTGTGTGGTGTATTTTGCGCTTCTGCTGATAAACAGTGGTTTAGAAATATTTTATTTTGAAAATAATTCGGTATCTCGGAAGTTATTACAGATATCGTATATATAGCTCCTGGTAACATACTCGTACATCTGCTGTTAAGTCATTTATCATATAATAGTAAAACCATTTACAGTGTATTTAAGTAACATATATCCAGTGGGGAAAAAATGCTGTAAAGAGACCTTCTAGAAGATTTTATTTTGCAGACACAAGGACTTCCACCCGCATTGTCAAATCGGTTACAAGTACGGTTACATTTGGCAAATATTTACTCAAATACTTCACTCCATCAAATACTTCACCATCTATGTTCGACCAAAAATGGAATACAACTCTCATGAATGGGCCGGTGCTTCGAAGTCTATTTTAAAGTTTCTTGACCGCGTATAGGAGAGGGCGAAGATGCTTATTGGTGACAGTAGGGTATCCAACTCTATTGATTCATTGGAGCATCGTCGCAATGTGGGTTGTGTTTCACTGTTCTATCGATACTTTAATGGAATATATTCTGCTGAAATTAGGGAACTTGTCCCTAAACACGTAGTTTTTTGTGTAATTTAGGTTGTTTTAATCGCAACATCGTCAGAAAAAAAGACTGTCAGTCGGCGAAAAATGCAAGATTTAAAAAAATTAGATAAAGGCGTTTTGGCTAATCGATTGTCCATGGATTTTCATGTTTCTGAAGCTGCGATGTCAAGAGTTAAGAGAAATAAGGCAAACATTTATGCCGCGGTGTCAGGTGCATTTGACAAAGTTAGCAGAAAAACTATGCAGAGTTAACAGAATAATTATTAAATAAACATTAAAAAATATATGTATGTATGTATAAGAGTATAAACACACGTACAATCACATGCATTTTTCATATGATGGAAAAGTTAAGAATTCCAAAAACTATACCACCGCAAAAACAAACTACTTAACTTTTTCCAGCTTCTACTGTATATCGATCGACTCAGAATCACTTTACGACAAATTCGTTATATTTAATGACAACTGTTTTTATTCATATGTTCAGTGTAGCGTATTAACAGGTGGCGCAAAAGTAATACTCCTATCAGAAAATGCTATAAATTTTGCGATTGGTCCCTAATGTCAGTTCTGTTTTGACATTTGTGTAGTAAACACATGCGAAATACACGTTAATAAACAATGTTACGCTACACTGCTCCAGAACGCGGAATATTGCTGACTCTTTATTTGACCAATAATCGGTCGGTGGGACAACGTCGCAGATTTCCTGGCCGTCCAACGCCTACTGGTAAAACACTGCGACGTTTAGCCGCTCGCCTCGCCAGGCGTGGCAGACCACGTCAAGAATGTGAGGACCTATCGCCGGAAGTTTTGGCCAAAGTGATGGAAAATGCCATAAAAAGGGCTCAAATGACAATCAACTGTGGCGGCGGCCATTTACATGACATCATATTCTCGACTTTATGTAAAAAAATTAAAAGACCAAATAAAAATAATCCACAAGAAGAATCAAAGTTTTTCATTTTTTTTTTTAATTACAGCCAAAAAACATCGGAAGTTTACTTTTGCGCCACCTTGTATATGGTCGTACGAGTATTTATTTTTATTTTGATTTATTTTTAATGTCAAAGTTAAATTGAGGAGGTTGCTTATCATTCATTTATATTCATATGGTCGTTAACGAACTGTGTGTCATTTGCAATTAGTGAAATTTAACACCTGGAGCAGCTTAAACACTGACATATTATGTTTAGCTTAAGGGGCATGAAAACGTTTGAAGCGTATGTGTTGGGATTAAGCAATTGTGGTCAAAGTATTGCCATTGAATGCACATTTTGATAACAAACGAAATGTGTGATAGTGATTTTGTTTAATATATTGTTTGTATTCTTCATATACATATTACCAATCATATAAATAATTACAGTGACCATAGTATTGTTAATAAACTTGCACTAATGTTAAAATGATTGCGTTGATCATGTACAACAATGTATACTTTTTTCCGCTTGCAATTCAGGCAGAATAATTCTGATCTTTTCGTCAATAATGTCAAGAATAATAATTAAAGTGATTTTTAAAAACAATATATTGAACATGGTTCCCAAATTGAGTTTCATTGTCAATTTATAATATTTTTTGCTTTGCATTTTGCAGCTGATTTTGAAATAAACATGCATATCATGTTTATTTTAAAATTTGTTTTCTGTAGAAAATAGTTTTAATTTAGTGCATATGTATGTTCTAATAAATACAACGTGTTATTTCAGATTTTCGAAAACAGAATAAATTAACAAATTGTAATTTATTTGTACATAATATAAAGTGCAAATAATTTTGTTGTTTTTAATCCGTCAACAAAATGTCAATACATATTATTAAACAAGTCGACTCTGTAGTGGGATGGCCCCAAACTGTGCTGTTGATGCTGTCAGCTAAAATGTCATTAAAGATTTACCTTAGATAATTTTATTCAATTCTGGCCTAGCTCCAGCCGAATCATAAAAAAAAGTCCACTTTTTGTTAAACTTTTATTAAACATGTTTTTAGGGGTTTCTGCTGGAGAATATTTATTTAAATTGAAATATTGTTTTGTGTATATTCTAATCGAAATAGTTTTGAAACAAAACATTGTGACATTAAATAAATTTTTTATTGACTCTTATGCATAATTTTGTTGAAATATATGTGTATTTAGTTAAAAAATAGCCAACAATTTAATAATGGCAATACAGCGAAATAATATAGAATAACTTGAGTACAGTCACACCTGACAAATCAATACCTCAAGAAGAATACGTTTGGATACTGGTGCTTAAACCAATCCTGACAATAACTAACCTAATCGTAGTTAAGAACAGAATGGCGTTGCTATAAAACGATAAAGCTTTAATAAAATTCAATATCCGCCTAATTATTAATGATAAAACATTCAATAATGTCTTAAATACAAAATTTAAAATATCATTCTTATTATTTTTTTCCGAGCAAATTAAAATGTTCCATAAAACCGACATAATGACCATTAAAGAGATTCCTATCAATCTTACCAGTCATTGCTGTCAGTTTAGGGAAATCATCTGCAAATAGGGGATTATTTGTGGCAAATGGAGATATAATTTTTGGTTTAGAGACTTGGGATGAAAAAATTTTATTGGAGAATTTTTAGGTATAAAAATATTTTAATTTTTTTCAGCTATTAATTTATTTAAAATTTCAAAAATATTTGAGTCTTACTACTATTACCATCCATACCAATCCATTCTTTTTAGGAATGAAAATTACATCAGAATATTTTTAGTCCTAACAAGTAAGAGTTTGTTTTGGCTGTGCTGAATCTTGTATACCCACCACCTATGTACCTATATATCTATATATATATATATCAGTAGCGTGATCTATGCATACTTGAAATCTATGACATGTTATGTGACGATCGTTATCAAATATTTTTGTGTGATTTTTATATATTTGAGTTTCATCATAATAACGATATTTTCATCAAACTAGAACTATATAATACGGATTTTGATAGGGTATTCAAGGTATTAATTCCCTCCAGGAGTAAGTGAAATAGTGGTAATTTCTTGTAGAAATATGACACTAGGATATACACAGACGGTTCTAAGATTAGCTGCGGTGTTGGTTCTGGGGTCTTCTGTAACGAACCTGAGGTAGGCATCTCGTATCGTCTTCCGAATGAGTGTAGTGTTTTCCAGGCGGAAATCTTTGCAATCATGGCAGCTTGTAATACACTACATGAACATAATATTATCGGCAATATAGGCATTTTTGCCGACAGTCAGGCGGCACTCCTCTCACTTAATGCCTACACAATTTCATCTTCACTAGTTAAGCAATGTAGGAATTCTCTGTCAAGGCTAGGTCGTCTGTCTGACATTACCTTGGTATGGGTGCCTGCGCATAGGAACCACTACGGTAATGAACGGGCAGACGAACTAGCCAGAACGGGATCTGCCTTGGATATCTCCGATGGGGTCTCAGTAGCAATTCCACTGGGGACTATCAAAGGTATCATCTTCAGACATTTCCTTACAAAGGCTGATGATAGATGGCGTAATTTAGACACATGTAGGATAGCCAAGTTGATGTGGCCATCTTTTAACGAGAAACGCACTACACAACTGATAATCCGAAATAGGAAGGATGTATCAAGGTTGCTGGCAGTATTAAAGGGACACTGGACGTTACACAAGCACGCAAATCGCCTGGGACTCCCATTTAACGACCACTGTCGTAGTTGTAAGGATAAGGAAAAAGAAGAAACGATTTTCCACCTTCTCTCCGAATGCCCAGCCCTGAGTGTCAAAAGACATAAATTCATGGGAAACTAAACATTGAACAACCTTGGTGAGGTAGCCGGGTCAAAACTCAATGACCTACTGAGATATCTCACAGCTACAGGTTGGGTCTAGCAAAACGCGACATATTAGCTACAGTATGTTGTATACGACACTAATTCTGACGAGTGGTGTGGTCTTTTAAAACGGGGTCTCTTCGACTCTACTTAAGTGTTCGCACGTAGTGAACTACCACGTAAACCAACCAACCAAGAACTATATATTTTAGATTTTTTTTTGGTTATTTTAGATATTCTCAGAAATGGACTTTATATGAACCAATTATGGACTAACTTTCACTAACGTTCACTAACTTACATATAACTGATCTGTGTAAAATTTCGTTTATTTACACTATCGAAAGTGATCCCCTTATGGCAGCTATGACCAATTATATATATACTCGTACATATGTTGTTGATTTACCTGCCTTTGTTGTGATCTGATCAGTCACTTATTGTGATTTGTGATTCTTATTTCACAATTTTATTTAACGATACAATTGGGCCATTGGTGTTTTTGAATGTCGGCCACTGGTATTGAGATATACAAATTAATTCTATATGCCAGACCTTGTCCAACGATATTTTCTAAGTATGTTATCACATTCCAGTTCCTGTTGTGGTTGCCGACGTAGTAGCTTCTGTTATTTTAATATTGCGTTTAAATCGCTTTATATTTTTATTTCAGTACCCTGCAAATAATATTGGTCTACGTGATCCATTTTAGATGAAATGGACTACTTACAACATGGTCCAATGTAATGCAGTCATAGACTATGCCATAGTTAAACAAGAGTTTGTAGTTAAACGACATGGTTTCGTGTTAACACGATTGCATATTGTGTTGTTGTTGTTTAAAACTAACCCTCTTGAGTACTCCATAGAGTAGAAGCATGGAGTAGTTTTAGGACTACTCCGATGGGTTATATGGTCTAATCTTAGGACATCGCAATGTTATTGTGATTTGTGATTCTTATTTCACAATTTTATTTAACGATACAATTGAGCCATTGGTGTTTCTGAATGCCGGCCACTGGTATTGAGATATACAAATTAATTCTATATGCCAGACCTTGTCCAACGATATTTTCTAAGTATGTTATCACATTCCAGTTCCTGTTGTGGTTGCCGACGTAGTAGCTTCTGTTATTTTAATATTGCGTTTAAATCGCTTTATATTTTTATTTCAGTACCCTGCAAATAATATTGGTCTACGTGATCCATTTTAGATGAAATGGACTACTTACAACATGGTCCAATGTAATGCAGTCATAGACTATGCCATAGTTAAACAAGAGTTTGTAGTTAAACGACATGGTTTCGTGTTAACACGATTGCATATTGTGTTGTTGTTGTTTAAAACTAACCCTCTTGAGTACTCCATAGAGTAGAAGCATGGAGTAGTTTTAGGACTACTCCGATGGGTTATATGGTCTAATCTTAGGACATCGCAATGTTAAATCGACCACCTTTTTTTCATATATTTGGAGTAGTTTTGGAGTACTCCTACTCCTCTTTGGTCTAGTCTTTACATGCATGTATGGACTAGTTGCTTTATTTGCAGGATATTCACATACAAATACGAGTACAATTGTTTTGCACAAATTGTAAGTTTGTACTCGGATGTGCGTTTGTGTAATTGTATGTTTTATAAAATATATTTTAAATTTTTTGAACATTTAAATCTGTATAGTATATGGGATATTCCCTAATGGCAAGCACCATGAGAAACAATTTAAATTAACGAAGTGTTAATTTATTGAAATCATTTAAGATTATTACATATTAAGTTTTATTGACAAATTGCAGTATCTTAGGATAAACATCCGACATAACACTGGTACATCAGTGCATCTTAAGATGCCGTGTCATAATGTCCAATCGTAGTGAAATTCTGAATTGTGTTGCTATATAACGGACACTCATACTTTATTGCAAGTTTAAAAACTGCATTTTTATGGATTTAAAAATGAACGTAAAATAGCCACTGGTAAAAAAGTAAATAAATTTGTTTAAAAGACAACAGCAGACTGTTTATCCACACTTTAACTATGATTTTGGATATTTATAATTGGAGAAACGTTTCCTCTGCCTCCTAATAAACGTCACTACTCTTTAGCAAAGCTTTAGTCCGATTTCGACGTAATAGAAAAATGCAATACATATATGAGGATTATTTGTGTCGCATTTCAACTTAATAGTCATTTTTATGAAAGATGGGTGCTATGGTCAAATGTGGATTGAAGCAAACAAAATATCATTATATGATTTCCCTTCACACGAAATCTATTTTTGCTGAATTTTGTATGGATACTGCTTTTGAATGGGCATTTATGTACCATAGAGCCATATTCCGGGAAAACATTTGTATGGGGTCTAGAAGAAATTGGGCACCAAATTTTACAATTTTCAACATTACTTGTCATTCTATAACGAAAATAACATGATACTTTTGCATTATAAGTATTTGAGGAAAATACCAAAAAAAATCGATGTTGTCTTAAACATTGGTCTATAACTCGAATTCCACTGGAGCGATTTTTCCAAACAATTTATGTGAAACAAATAATGTTTGGGAAAAATTCTCTTAAAAATTTTATCTTTTTTTCGAAGCTTTATCGTGCTTTCAACAGACGTACAGACGAACGGATATGGCTATGATCTTATAATAATATATAAGATATAGTTTTTGGTTCCACGTCCAATATTTTGAGGTTTGGTTGGTATAAAAACATACCGCGGTTTCATAACAAATTTTAAAATTCAATTTGTGCACCTAATATATAGTATACTAAAACCATAATTCTATCAATTATAAGAACGACTATTGGCTGCTTAATGATTCGCTAGGAATTGTTATGAAGGTCAAAGTTGAAAATAGGATCTTTCATTACAACCATAAATTAAATCGAATTTTTATAAATGTGTTGTTGTATTTATTGTTATAAACACAGTTTATAAAAATTTACTTTACAATGTAGAGTTTACATTGACTTTAGCAATTTTTGTTGAAATTCCTAACAAATCAAAAATATTCCAAGGAAAAACTTAAATATGAAGCAAACATATATTTTGCAATTGTAGCTGTGTTTGAGAATCATGCAAAATTTTACTTGTTGAATTATGATTGTGGATTTTTGAAATGCATTTTATGAATTCTTCACAATGTATGACATTTAAATATTTATGGTGCTCTAACGGCAAATAGCAAAATTTAACAGATTTGTTATGTCAAATATAAACATTCATGCACATGTAAGTGTAATATAGTATGTGGGAGTATATGGGCAATTTTTATAGACAGCCAGGAGAATATAAAAAACAAATCAACAAATGAAATGATTTACAACATTTTACATACATACATATGCACATATTGGGTTTGGTTTGCATACACGCAGAGAAAAAACATGTTTGGACATGGTTACAGCAACTACACTGTGTTGTTGGTAACAATGTATTGTTGTGGTACACAAATAATTGTTATTTTAATTTGATTTTAACGATTATTTAGTTACTATAGTTTATATATAAACAATTTTATGTTTATCGCAATTACAAAATTGACTATGATTCGCTGAAACATAATTATTTTTAAAAATGTTTACCACAACTATTGAATGATAACTATTCAAATATATTATGTTATTTACAACAATTTAAACTTAGAAATAACCATTAAATGATAAGTTTCTATATTTGTACTCATTTTATGTTTAAATCGCAAACAAAATATGTTTAATTTTAATAGTATTTTGTTTTTACCATTTGTAGAATGCTTTTGCATCAGTTCAGTAGCTTGTCTGCGCGATATCAAATTATTTATTTGAATTTAAATGTTTCAGTAAATGAAAAAAAACTATTCGCATATAAAATATTACTAATAAATACAAAGCTTTCAAAGAAGTGTAAAATACCTAAATAAAGTGTACATAAAAACATAATCTTAAATATCACAAAATAAAATTCTATTAAATATAACTAAAAATAAATATATTTTTTTTATATACGTTGAAATGCATAAATATTTATTTCTATTTACAAAGATATCGTAAAATGATGACTTGAGACCTAAAATGATTAATATGATTATTATATATCATAATATGATTATTATATATCATAATATGATTATTATATATCATAATATGATTACTTTAAACTATAATATGGTTACATTAGGTCATAATATGATCATGTATGACAATTTTATGATTATATTAGGCTATAATATGTTGTTATAATATCAAATTATGATTAACAAGAAAATATTATGATGAAATATTACGATGATAATTGATCATAATATGATATTTCATGGCACTTATATTCATCATAATATGTTTTGACTACAATCATAAATCTAATAATATGTTTCTCTTAGATTATGTTTACCACGACCATGTTTTTTCTCTGCGTGTATAAAATAAAATCAATATTTTCCTATAGGTTTATAACAAACGGTTTCATTCATTCACTGCTACATACTTACTCATACCCTGTTACATACGTATGTATGTATGTATATAGCTCTAAATCCGCTAATTTTCATGCTGATTTTATTTGGTTTTCGTTTAGCGCTACATATTTGCTCGTTATGAATATAGACGAGTTTTTTTTTTTTAAATACACATTTGTGTATTTGTAACAATTACTACAAATTCAATTTTTACATCTACTTAAACATAAACTGTAGCAGTACACTGTGCATAGTGGAATATTAGCAACAGAAACGGAAGCACTTATGATTTTCAAAATGAAAGAATGAATGGAAGCGGTAGAATGTTAAATGTTAAAACTAGGTTGGCACAATACATTTCCGTTGTAATGAAACACACCATGATGTTGAAACACAATTTGAGCTGGAAATGCTATGGAAACTTTTGTTTGTTCTTTTGCTTGTACTTATGTACATATATTAAAAAGTGTACTTGTGTAAATAACAACACATTCATAGGTTTAATGAAAAACAGAGAAAAAAATCTTTAATATTTTCTTTAAATTGAGGGTGAAATTTAATATGTGTGTCAAACACTTACAATGCTTTTATATACTACTACTACTTTTACATTTTCCATAACATTTATTTTTATAAAATTATAAATAATCATGGAAACAGTTTATTAAATAATACTTCATATATATAAAGCATTGTTGACATAAAATCCGGTCACACTACATAAGTTTTACGCGATTAAATCAGCAAAAACAGTTTTTAATTTATTATCTGATGTACGAAGTATTAATGTCTCTCAAACTAAAAGAGATAACCTGTACATGTAAGCATTTTTTATGTTTTCAAGGACTATTAATATTTGAAATTTCTTATTCGGATCATAATTGAATGTTTGGCAATTTGTGCTGCCTATACAAAATGTTAGATTTGCGGTGAACAATTTTGAGGAGATACCCACTGATCAATAAAAAAAAACCCTAAATCGTCTGGAAAACACCTCAATGTATTTACAATATCTGAAATAAGTAGCTGAGAATTATTTCCAAAAAGAAATGTTTCTAAACGACTGTGCGTTATCAGTATCAGTTAAAGTTTTTCCCGGACTGAAAAATCCGTTACAATTTTTACATAAAATCCATTTTTATTAGTGTTTCAATTGCTTTTTCTGCTAAATAAATATTAAAACATACATATATGCAAACGGATTTTATGTGAACACACTTTTATGTATTCGAATTAATTTCTTTGTATAGAGCCTTTCAAAGTAGTGACATGTTGTAGGAGAAAAAAAGAAAAATAATTTCATTAAACGAACTAAAAGTTCATTGTGGGGATACCTACATGTACCATTTTTCCCCCTTCATAATAATGGGGCCATCCTGATGTACATACATACAAACATACCTAAAAGCATTCCATAATAACCTGTGTGTCTAAAAGTAGAACTATGATATTATATTTATTCTATTTTTCGAAAAAAATCTTTTTTAAACGTGATTATAATTGTATTGAAAAAAAAAATACTGTGAAAAAAATAGTATTGTGCAATATCGTGACAAAGAAATCTTTTTTATCTGAGAATGCAATAACCAAGAATTTTATAACAAATTTCATAAGTAAAATAATGCTTTTGAAAAATATATGGAAAACACTTCAAACAGAGTTATCTATTACACAGAAAGAAATTAATTTGATTTTCAATTAAAATATTCGTATATTTAATTAAACATTTAATTGAAAGTGGACCGATGAAGGAATTTGTAGTATCAATTAAAATATTTTGTAAAAATTTAATTAAAAGTAGTTTTAATTAAAAAAAATATTATATTATTTAATTGAAAATTGTTTTTCAATTAAAAATTTAATTGATATAATTAAAAGTTTAATTAAAAATCAATTAAGACTCAATTAAAAGTTTAATTAAAATTTCTCGGGCAATAATTTTTTTTGTGTTATATATTTATGTTTATATAAAGTGTAAACATTCGTTTAAAAATAATAACACATAATAAGTTCCAGGAAATTAATAACCTACTCCAGAGGAATACACACACATTGTAAACGTGTGTAAATTTTGTTCTCACTCATAGCATGTAATAAGAAATATAATTAATTCCCGAAGTATATTTCTCAGTAATAGGGTAGAAAATACATTCCAATGTGCCAATTGTCTAGAAAATAAAACTTTACAATGATATTCTTTGAATTATTAATTAAAATTAACTCAAGCCGAAATCATAAGAAATTGTCTCTAATAATAATAAGTCACTTCATAATTTCTAATAACATCCTTGTTGTCACATAGCCTTTATTAGAAAAAGATTATTTTAGAGATTTTTGTAAAGTAGTTATTTAACAATGTAGACTAGTTTCATAAATCATAAACCAGGGGCCAAATTACCGCATTCGATATCGAGTAAAATTGATCGTAATTTTCTTATTTATCATAATTTCGATATAGAAATCATTTTTCGATACGATAGCTCATTCGAACACGAATGCAGTAATTTGGCCCCAGATTAAAATTTGAATTTTTATATTTATTCAATAATCTATACAGATTGTGCTTATGCAATTGTTTACGAGAGCAGTTCGGAAACTTCTTAGACTAGCCCAGAAAGAGAATAGTTAGCTTTTTAAAAACATTTTTATTTTTCAACACAATTTACTTAAACTTCAATACACTTAGTCCAACGCTTATCTAGCAATTCTATCCATTGATGAAAATAGTTTTCCTCAAGGCAAAATAGTGGTTTACAACTGTAATTTCATCTTCATTTGAGGTGCAACGCTTGCCAGCTAGGATTTTTTTTTTAGATTTTGGAACAGGTTAAATCAAAAGAAGAAAGGATTTTAGCCATTGTTAAAACACTCTTGTGCGCTGGTGCGCTGTCTTGATGAAAAATTATTTTTTTTTGTTGTAAGCCAGGACGTTTTTCTCGAATTTTTACATTTACAGCCTATCAGTAAATTACATTTGAAGTCCCAAAAAACCGTTGCCATACCACCAGATTGAATTGTTTTTGGCATCTTTGGGGCATTTCCTCCAGCTTCAGTTCAGTGCCTGAATTGTTCTTTTGTGTCTGGAGTATAGTGGTGGATCCATGTCTAATCAACAGTTATGAAACGATGCTTAAAAGTCATTTTATTTTTCTTAAAACGATCCAAACAAGCTTTAGAAATTTTCATTCTTATGCGTTTTTGGTAGAAAGCTTTTTCGTCTGTAGCTCTTCATGCAAAATTAAATGGACTCGATCATATGAGATCCCCATGATATTAGCTATTTCACGCACTTTTATTCGTCAATTATTTAATACCATATCATGCACTTTGGCTTAAATTGCTGTTGTTGTTGTTGTATTTGGACGTCCACTACGTGGTTCATCCTCAATGCTTACACGTCCACGTTTAAATTCAGCAACCCTATATTTTACTGTTGCATATGAAGGAGCACTTTCACCTGACACATTCACCAGATCATTATGAATTTCTTGTCCCAATAAAACTTTTTTATTGCAATATTTAATGACACCAGGAATTTCTAATTTTTCCATTGTAAAAAAATCGCGGATGCGTCTGCGTGAACACCTGATCGAAAAGAAGTTCAACATGTGTTCAAAGCACAGATGGAAGTTTCCAAAGCACTTAACTTATTTCTGTTTATACCACGCTTTATGTTCTAGGATAAGAAGTTTACGAACCGACCTCGTAGTTAGTATAAATAAGTCATTATAGAACTACTTATAAGTAATGCAGACGGTATGTCTGATTGATTGCCAATTAGGGATGCCAAACGGGACTGGTGTAAATCGCGGGATCCCAGGATTTTTTTTCTTATTAAAACAAATTGGTTTATTAATTATAAAAACTATTTATTTCAAAAAAAATAACTTATATTTAATATAAATACATATGTTTGAAAACAAACATTTTCGTTTTTTAAATTCACTAAATGTTTATAAAGCAAATCATGTATTTTATAAACAAAATATTATAAACCATCAATAATTTAAAAACATAATAAAATTTCTTTGAAAATTAGACAGAGAGAAATAATATGTCATTTTGCCTTTCTTAAATATATTAAGGCATCTAAAGTAAAGATAATCTTGATATAATTTTGTTACCAATATATGACACTGGCGATAAACATCATTTACAATTAACGCTTGTAAGCAAAATTGTATTGCTGATTGCATTTCTCACCTTTCGAAACAAATAATTATACATACATACATACATATTTCTTATTCAATATTTGATTCCATATCATTACAGTCTTTATAAGGTGCTGTGAGGCCCTTGTACATATTTCAATTACATTCATTACTTAATTCGTTTCGCAATCAACGTTTTTAATTCATTTCTAATAACAAATATTTTAAAAAAATTTTAAAGTTTTGAGTAAATCACTCCTCTTTCTTGATTTGTGATTGCATCAGTTCCACACTTTTTGATGTCACTTTGTGCTTAAATAACTGCTACAAACGCTTTACCAGATTTAAAATGACAACTTTTAGTTAAGATTAAACAATTTATTTGTCTGTCATCTGTTGAGCTTTTTAAATCAATTACAGCTTTTTATAGGAATTTCAAATTCTTTATTTTATTTACATATCTTATTACAAATGCAAAAAAGCACTGATTTATGTTAAGCATTAAAAATATTCACCACAGCAGGCTACCGACTACAATATATCAAAAATAAAATACACACGTTTTTATTCAAATTATTAATTTGACGACAGCAGGCAACACGACTGCGGGTGGTTGTCCATCCTGATTTTTTCGTTACCTGGCCCCCATACAAATGTCCTCCCAAAATTGGGGTTTACCGATCATAATTGTTTGAATTATGCATTTTGTGCAGATCGGTTCATAATTAGTCGTAGCTCCCATATAAGGCCCACTTCCGAAAATCACTTTAAAGAGCATAACTCACTCAAAAATTTTGGTATCCAAATAATATTTAACACAAATATATCT
The DNA here is from genome assembly GCA_950370525.1 of Bellardia bayeri. Taxonomy (NCBI): domain Eukaryota; kingdom Metazoa; phylum Arthropoda; class Insecta; order Diptera; family Calliphoridae; genus Bellardia; species Bellardia bayeri. The sequence continues at coordinate 104,472,750 of OX493264.1, forward strand.
CATATGTATATAAACAACACGGTACAATTTTATTATGATCGGTCCATAATTAGTCGTAGCTCCCATATAAGGCCCACTTCCGAAAATCACTTTAAAGAGCATAACTCTCTTAAAAATGTTAGTATATGAAAAATATTGAACACAAATATGTTTCGTACATATACATATAATATGGTAGAATTTTATGACGATCGGTCCATAATTAGTAGTAGCTCCCATAAATGGCCCACTTCCGAAAATCACTTTAACGATAATAAATCTCTTAAGAATATTGGTAATCATATAAAATTCGACACAAATAGTAGACAGAAATGATGACACCTAATTTTATAATGGCCGGTCCGTAATTAGTCAAAACTCCCATGTAAGACCCTCCCCGTAATTAACTTTAACCTCCATAAATCTTTTAAAAGTACAATATTTATATCGAGATAAAGTTTAACATACACAATATCTATCTATCTATCAATTTTGGATGATTGGGCCATAAGAGGTCATATCTCCCATATAGCGCACATTTCTGAAAAATTGTTTTATACATATACTGGGTGTAGGGTATTATATGGTAGGGCTTGAGCGACTATACTTTCTTGTCTTGTTTTTAACTTCAAATTTTATAATCAATTTAATAGAATTTTGATATCAGCTTCAATCAATTAGTCATTACCCTCTTGATTTAAAATACGGACTTAAATAAGTTAATACTACAAAATTTATGGTCTATATCTTTAAAAAATTTATTATTTAAAGAAAAAAATCATTGAGAGTCTATAGGAATTTTAAACTTTTTTCTGTGGATTAAAATACTCAAAATTATGCGGAGGTATTAAATTAGTCATCTAAGTACTAAAATATTTTTAAATATGAAATAGTACAAAAAGAAAGTACGGCCGTATGAACTTTTCCATAAACATTTCTACTGCAAAATTAGCTATTCTAAAATCATATTCTTATACTTATTAATTACACTTATTAAAAGTAGCAAAAGTTTTTTAAACTTCCATAACTATTTAGCCAACAACATAATTACTACAAATAGTTTTATAACTATTGCAAGAAAATTAGTAAGCAAATTACCAACATTATATAGGTACCTATTTAAATAACAAAATTTAAACCGCAAATGTTTGTAAAGTTATGAAATGACGGCACTTACCTTTAGTTTTTGAAATTTAGCTTCAGCATCCTTGTCACCACTATTTTTATCCGGATGATATTGCAAGGCTAAAACCTTGTATTCAGTTTGAATCTGCTCGATCTACAATCGCAAAAAAAATAAAATAAATTAAATTTAATACTTTAACTTAAACAGCACGTAAAAAAAAACAATATTAAGGGAAACATCAAGAACAGAAAAGCAAACAAAGTTACGGTTTTATTTTATTTTATTTATATATTCGTTCATTCACTACTGTCTTCTAACACAATTAAACATTCAAGTCCTTCGAGATGCTACTAAAAGACATTGCCACCACTATTTTCCTGTAGATACTGTCATTTTGTTTCCATAAATATGTAATGGCATATATATACATATTTGTATGTATAAAAGTGAGTGAATGTTTGTCGGGGAAGTCTTTATTACATGACTTTCCAAAATATACTTACATTCGTAAATAATGTATTAAATGTATTTAAGTACAATTGTATGTACATATATTTCAACATATTTTTTGTGAGCATTTGTTTTGTTATTTTAAGCAAATACTCCATATCTTTAAGGAATAAGAAAGTACAAAGGAAACTTTTGTATTTTTCCATTCGTATTTTCAGCACAAGAGCTTGTTTTTTTAGTTTGCATTTAATAAATTCAACATTAATAGATACTTGAAAATGTTTCTATTCACTTTTGAAATTGTAAATTATGAAATTCAACTCGTATTTACATAAATTTTATTTAGTAGAAATTACAGGTAAAACCCCTTTAGCTGGGGTGTTCATTGTCAAATAATAATAAAAAATCCAATATTCTGGAATTTCACTCTTTAACCCTCGCATTTTAACTAATGATTTTAAAACGTAATTTCTGCAATTTGTCTAAAACTACAAGTAATGACTTAAAACATCAGATTAATAGTTAGATGTCACAGACTGTCCTTTTTGATAGTAATTCCCACTAATGTCAAACCGTTGGATTGACCGACTAAAATTTATAAATTTCTGCGCGTGAAGTTAATTGTTTCTGTAGTTTCACTAAGTAATATGGATTTATATTTTTTTCACTACACTACACTACACTACACTACACTACACTACACTACACTACACTACACTACACTACACTACACTACACTACACTACACTACACTACACTACACTACACTACACTACACTACACTACACTACACTACACTACACTACACTACACTACACTACACTACACTACACTACACTACACTACACTACACTACACTACACTACACTACACTACACTACACTACACTACACTACACTACACTACACTACACTACACTACACTACACTACACTACACTACACTACACTACACTACACTACACTACACTACACTACACTACACTACACTACACTACACTACACTACACTACACTACACTACACTACACTACACTACACTACACTACACTACACTACACTACACTACACTACACTACACTACACTACACTACACTACACTACACTACACTACACTACACTACACTTTTTTTTTTTTTTTTTTTTAATGGACGTAGTGATAGCGCACTATCATCTAGTGGTCCTACACAGGAACCACCACCCCGGGACCGCTCCCGCATTACTTCGAGGTGGAGTTCGTTTACTGCTAAGCAGTTGTCATCCTTGTCCTAATCCCCCGTCCAACATATATTTGTATGAGATTAGGGGTTCGGCACATGTCTTTGTTGGCATTTAGATTTCTCCATCATTATCTCCTGCATGAAATGGGAGTATTTGCACCAGCTCTCCTTTTTGACTAACATTGAGTTAACCAACTGCTCCATTGTCGTATTCTCAAATATGTCCTGTAATACGTTTCGCCTGTTGTTCCAGAAGTTACATTTTAGGAGTGTATGCTCAACGTTGTCCTCGCATTCATTGCACATTTCGCATATTGCTGTTTGTTTTATATGGAATCTTTGTAAATAGCTACCAAAGTTACCATGTCCGCTAAAAATCTGGGTCAGATAAAAGTTAAGTTCTCCATGTTTTCGGTTTATCCACGTTTTAACATTGGGAAAAAGAATGTGAGTCCATCTTCCTTTTGTTGATTCATCCCATAGTGTTTGCCACGTTTGAAGTAACCTTTCTCTTGCAGCTTTTTTTATATGGAATTTTTCGCTCATATGGTTATGTGTTATAGACAACCGTTTATCATATATTTCCTTTCTTTCGTTTAATTGTAAGTCAATCGATGGCACACCAGCGAGAACGGACACAGCAGCAGTAGATATTGTGCGGTATGCAGATGTTATTCGTAGTGTACATGTTCTGTGTACTTTTTCTAGTACGTTTTTAAGCTTTTTATTATTTGAGACAGCCGTACTGAACACAGGTGCTGCATATAGTACTTGCGAGTACGCTACTGTAGCTATAAGTCGTCTGGTAGTTTGTCCTGGACCTTTTATATTTGGCATTATTCTAGCTAGTTTCGATGCTGTTGCTAAGGCTTTCTCAGATACCATCCCTATATGTGGCTCAAAAGATAGTCTGCTATCTAAGACTACACCTAGGTATTTCAAAGTCTTACCTATAGTAATCTGGTATCCGTCCACTCTCAATTTTGGGAATACAAAGGATCTTCGTTTGGTCACCAGAATCGCTTCGGTCTTGTTCGCTGCAAGTGTTAAGTTCTTTTTTCTTAGCCATATATTAACTCTTCCTAGACAGTCGTTTGTTACTATTTCTGTCAATGGTGCAGAGGGTTGATCCACAACTAGGGCTACATCATCTGCATAACCAACAAGTTTTGAACCGTCTGGTAAATTCAGTTTTAATAGTTCGTCGTACATTAGATTCCATAGGAAGGGACCCAGTATAGACCCTTGAGGAACGCCGGCTGACACTTCATATTGTTTTACTCCATCTTCTGTTTCATATTCAAGTATTCTATCTTGCAGGTAACTATCAACCATTTTAATTAGATATCCTGAGAAGTTTCGTTCTCGCATTGTTTGACGTATTACATTCCAGTTTGCAGAGTTAAAAGCGTTTTTAATGTCCAGGGTAACAATGGAACAAAATCGCATGTTTTCAAAAGCTATCTTTGCTGTATTCACTACTTCCCTGATAGCACCTATAGTTGATTTGCCTTTCACAAAACCGAACTGCATGTGTGAGAAGCCTCCCTTTACGCTTATTTCTATTTCAAGTCTATTTAGAATTAATTTCTCCAAAAGCTTTCCACAAGTGTCCAGTAGGCACAAGGGTCTGTATGAAGATGGGTTCTCCAAAGGTTTGTTGCCTTTGCGCAGCAATACAAGAAACTGTTTTTTCCATAGCTTTGGAAAGACTCCTTCTTTTAGGCAAATGTTGAATGTATCCGTAAATACATCTGGCCAATGCTCACAGACTAAGGCAATTATTTCATTCGGAATCCCATCCGGCCCTGGTGCCTTCTTTTTCTTCAGAGTACGGCATGTGTCAATTACTTCATTGTGAGAGAAGGTATCGTATTCATTTGCACCTTGTAAAGGGGGTAAGTTGCTCCTGGTTCTTTCCGTTTCGGGGAAAAGTGTAGTCACTATGGTGTATGCCCAATTAGGATTTGTTATTCCTGGTATTTTACATCGGTTTCCTAGTTTTTTCATTATTATCCGATATGGAAGGCCCCATGGATCATTATTTATTTCCTGACATAGTGATTCCCATGCTTTTCTTTTTGAGTTTTTGATTGCTACTCTAACACTTTTCCTAGCTCTTCTATATAGCTCCATTGCAATAAGGTCCCCTTTACTACGTGTAGCTATACGTTTAGTTTTGAGGCATTCTGCTCTTAAACGTGCAATATCTTGATTCCACCAGTAGGCATGTTTTCTAGATCGACCGAGCATTTTAGTTTTGTTCATTCCAACGTTACAGATCTCTGTGAGGATGTCTATAAGCCGTCTAGCAGCGATATCTGCGTTCAAAATGTCGCTAAGTTGTGTTCCGGATTTAATCTCCATAAGCTTTTCTATGGAGTTCTCTTTATTTATCTTTCGTGTATTCCATCTAATTCGTGTCGGGTTCGCTGTTACATTGGTGTATGAGAGGTCTATCTGCATCTGAATATATTGGTGGTCACTTAGTGTTTCGTCTTCTAGGACCTCCCATTGTGGTGTTTTGCATGCTATAGACGGTGATGCAAATGTTATATCTATAATTGAACTTGAGTCTGTTCTCCTGAAAGTTGGAGATCTTCCCCTGTTCAGGACAATCAGACCCAGAGATGCAATCATTTCACTCACAGCTATTCCTCTTTTATCTGTTTTTCCTGAGAGCCATTCAGACGACTTACTATTAAAATCTCCCCCTATCAGTACTGGGGTGTTTCCGGTTTTAATATTTCGTTCGAGTATATCCATTTTGTTCTGGAATTCCGTTATTTCTATACTCGGTGAATAGTAGCAACTATATATTCGTATCCTGTTGGTGTGTATAACTACGAAATGTTCATTGTTTTCTTCAATTTTTTCTATCGTGAGCAATTGGTTACGTATGTACACAGATGCTTTGCCTAGAACATCTTGGTACCAAGCACTGCCCTCAACTCTGGCATATTGTTCACTTATTATTGCAATATCAATCTCTTTTTCCATTATGCTATTTATCATCAGCTGTTGAGCTTCGCGACCTCTTCCTAGATTTATCTGGAGTATCTTAATGTTCATTATTGTGGTTGCATGAACTGCCAGTACCAATATAGTGGTTTACATTCTGTCGGCCAGCCTCTAGACAGATTACACATCGTGGCTCATTTTTACATGTATTAGCCTTATGTCCATCTATACCGCATCTCCTACATGTTTGGCTACGGTCTTTTCCTTGGCAGGACCGAGCAATATGTCCTTGTTGTAAGCACCTGAAACACCGCTTGATAATATTTTTTCGTCTTACTCGACATAATACGAGTCCTACTTTAATTTTACTCCTACTAATTATTGTAGTTGCAACGTTTCCTGGTACCTCTACAAGTGCTTGTCTCGTGCCACCATAGTAATCGCGTATATTACGTACTTTTATTTTCGTACTATCTGTTTCACTAGATACTTGAAGAATAGCATTAATTATCTCACTTTCCTCTGTGGATTCTTCCATGTCCCTTATATCAAGAAGAAATTTATCCACCATTGTTTGAACTTGAACATTGTCCCCGAGGGATCCCTTTATAGCGCCTTCCAGTTTCTTCGCTTGACCTTCTCCTTTTATCATCTCTATTAAGACATTCCCTTCTTTGGTTCTTCGGATCTTCTTTATACCTATGCCAATTTCTTCCGGCTTTATAGTTGTCTTCATTTTCTTCATTATATCAGCATAGCTTGTACCATCCGCCACACTACACTACACTACACTACACTACACTACACTACACTACACTACACTACACTACACTACACTACACTACACTACACTACACTACACTACACTACACTACACTAGACAATAGTGTCTTTTTGTAATCTAAAATATACCTATAGTCTGTTAAAAAGCAACAAAGTGACCTCTAAAATATAATCAGTTTTTTCAATTCACTTTAGGGATAAGCTGTTTTGTTCACTTAAAGCTCCAAATCAATCTTAATTTCTTATAAATAAAATACATTCATATAAAGAATTGTGCACACATGTCTTGTATATTTTATAGCAGTCCCCTTCAATAACCCATTGTGCGTCTTGTCATGTACGCATTTACTTTTAACTTTCGTGTTATTCCCTTTTCATCTTACATCCTTGCTGACTTATTTACTTGGTATGTTTGCAACCATTAATAAGTTTTAAATTAATTTCAGAATTCAATTACAAGTTACAAATAACTTTTTCATGTTGCTAATTTCTTTCTTTTGCCGTTAATAGATCGCTCATTCGTGCGTACATATGTACTAACGTACGTACAAGTTAATTGGAAGTACGAGTAACAATGATAATGGCTATTTGTTTCCAGTTACTAAAGCGTGATCCATTTCGAGGTTCCCTACTTTTTTAAAGACAAAAAACACAGAGAAATTCAAATTTAATGGGAATGTTTATTATCATTGGCTAGAACATTCTTTGGCATTTATTTTTTGTAGATTATGTCTATCAAATGTTGGCCGTGGCTACGTCGCAGATGGTCTATATGTTGAGTCCAATTTTCGACACTCGTTCGAGCATTTCGACTGGTAACTGGCGAATGACACGCCCGATGTTGTCCTCCAAGGCCTGAATCGAAGCGGATTTGTTCGCATAAACTTCAGACTTTACATATCCCTACAGGAAAAAATCTAACGGTGTGATATCACACGATCTTGGTGGCCAATCGACCGGCCCAAAACATGAAATTATGTGCCCACTGAAGCGTTCTCTCAATAAATCCATTGATTGATGCGATGTGTGGAAAGTTGCGCCCTCTTGCTGAATCCAACTGTCGCAGATATCACGAGCTTCAATATCAGGCATCAAATAGTCGGTTATCATCGCCGAATCGACTCTCCACGGTCTTCGTGTACGCTCTCAGCTACGGCCGCTATATTTTCTTGACAGCGTGCTGAACGTAGTCTATTCGGTTGAATATTATCCAATAATGAAGGCTGGGCCTCAAAATGGGTGATGGTGTTGCGAATAGTACACTCAGTAGACCGATTATGTTGACCATAAGTTGAGCGAAGTGCACGAAACACATTCCTCACAGAACTATAATTTCCGTTATAAAGTTGAACGATTTTTAAACGTTGTTCAGGCATAAGTCTTTGCATTATGAAATGCAAACAAATAATATTAAACAAAAAAAAAAAAACATGACAGGATGACACGACTCACACGTGATCTGTCAAAAATTATTATCATTTAGTTGTTACTGTATGGATGAGGATTTTGTGCTACATAGTTCTTCTTTTAAAAATGATTAAGTTTTTCAATAACGTTGTGTATTAGCCACTCAAGGATGGGTGTTAGTTGACTAAGGTACCAAATAATACGCTAGAGTTCACTATTCGGCTGTGCCGAATCTGTAATACCCTCCACCTAAACGTAATAAGAAATACAGAAATTACACTGGTTATAGGACTAGAATATCCTTATTCTGTATTTTTTTTATTCAGTATTAGTGTAAATTTTATCAGTATTTTATATATTGTTTGAATGACAATTTAACCAGTTGGTCGTAATTCACTAATGTGATTTTATTTTAAATGTTTTAAAATTTTTGTCTAATTTTGACCATTTACAATTGATGTAATTACCGATTCTTACTGTAATTTACAGAATTTGTCTGATTTTCATAATAATCTTGATTGTAATTTAACAATTTATAAAATTAAGAGAACATTTTCCCATATTCACAACAAGTTAAGAAAGAGATTATAAAAAAGAATAAGATATAAGAAGAGGCTTCTTTTGGTTGAATTTCATCTCAATAACATTATTTACAAGAGATTTATGGGTGGCATAGCAGAAGTGGACCAGTTATTGACTGATAGCTTCTAAATCCAGTTTCCACTAATGTTATTTCAATGTAGTTTAGGCTTCTTTTGGTTGAATTTCATCTCAATAACTTTATTTACAAGAGTTATATGGGTGTTTAGTATGCTCGGAAGTGGACTTAATGTGGGAGCTATTGATTGACAGCTACAAAATCCAGTAGCATAATTGCCGTATAACCGATACTAATATGATTTCTGGATTAAAATTTCTGATTCATATAAAAGTTGGTTCGATATCGATATTTATTAGACATTTTTGTGGGTTTATTGGTTTTTCGGAAATGGTTCTTATATGGCAGCTATGACAAATTATGGGCCGATCTTCTGAAATTTTGGAACAGTAATTTTCATGCATATGAGGCTATTTCACGTCGAATTTCAAAATAATAAAGGTATATTTAAGATATATATTAGTATTAACGTGGATTTCGGGAGTGGATCTTATATGGGATAGTCAAATATGGACCGATATTCTCAAAATCCAGCAGTTTGATTTAGGCATGTATGTCAATGATTCGTGTAAAATTTTGGATTGGTACCCTTATTTATAAGAGATTTATGAGTATTAAAGTGATTTTCGGAAGAGGACTTTATATGGGGCATACGATTAAAAATAGACCGAAATTCACAAAATTTTGTCGGATAATTTTTGTATATATGTATGTAAATGATCTGTGCAAAGTTTTGAGTCGGTATCGATATTTATACAATATATATAGGGATAAATGTCTTTTTCAGATGTGGTCCTTGTATGGGAGCTATGACCAATTCTGGGCCGACCACCATATAATTTAATACAACAATTTATTTACCTATAAAGATTATTCATGTCAAATTTTAGCCGTTTAACATTATTTATATCTGTTTTATACGTATTTAAGTGAATTTTGGAAATGGACTTTATATGGGGTCTATGGTCAAACATGGACCGAACTAAAAAAAAAATTCGTTTTGCGATTTCTTTTTGCATAAAAATTATTTTTGCTGAATTTTGCTTTGATATACCAATTTTATAGGCATTCATGTATGTATAATTGAGCAATATTTCGGGAAGATTTTTGTATGGGGGCTATGAGAAATCATGGACCGACTCTTACTATTTTCCTCGCACTTTTTTCTTTTATCATAAAAATAACGTTGTCAAAAATTCATGGCAATATCTGCAATATATTTTAAAAAATTGCAAGAAAAATGTGTAAAAATATCAAATTTTTATGGAGGTTTTCTCACATTTTGGTCCATAACTCTGGTTCTACTATACCGATTTGCAGATTATAAACGGGATCTTGTAAACTCGCTTGATTTCGGATGTGTTCTTTGGACGTTAGAGTGTTTTACACAGACAGATAGACAGACGGACAGACAGACAGACGGACATTGCTCAATCGAGTTAGAATTTCGTAAGGACCAAGAATATATTGACTTTGTTGGGTCTCAGATGAGTATTTCTCAGTGTTACACACGGAGTGACAAATTTATTCATTCATTCACCGCTTATGGTGGTGGAGGGTATAAAAAGGTAACTTAGGAAAAAGGATTATAAGTTTAATTTACATGTGTATAAAAAAGTAAGTAAGGTTTTATTGAAGGAATTTAATCAGATGTAAATTGTGAAAGTATACTGCCATTGTAAAGCACACTTTTGTTAATGGTGATTAGATATTGAATATTTAACATTATTGGCAACATAAGAGCTATTTATTGTGGTAAGGCTAAGGCCACACAAAGGTTTTCATATATTTTGATCCAACACTTTATGTGTTTAAACTGTTTTGTTCTAAAACTTTCTTCTTTTTAGTCGACTTTGCCAATTTTCAATATCAAACATATCTGAATTACAGATGCTATTTGCGGAGCATTTAATTTCCCTAGCCCCTCCCTCTAGACCCTAAAGTTCCAACAACATACAATAAACTACATAACGAATATTAATAAACGTTAGAAATCTAAAACGCGCTTTTTTTATTGATATTTTTTTACTTTAGCTAAAATTCTCATTTAATTATAAATTTATTAGTTGTCAGCATATTTCTTACTTTTTTTTATAAATTGTCTTGACTTCAAATCATAATCAATTTAGCGAACACAGAAACTGAACTTATATAAAATCAATCAGCACCAGTTTAAAAAGAGAAAATATCAAGCAATAACATGGAAATATAAAATTCTTTGTAAACCGCTCACACAACTATGGAAAAATATATTTTGTGACCTTCAATAAATAATTGAATTTTAGTATAATCCACACATACACAGCTCAGTGGTTGCCTCAATACATAAACTGTATGTGAAAACAATATAGTTATTTTTATACCCTACGCCACCATAGTGAACAGAGTATTATGTATTTAGGCTAAGCTTTGTAACACTCAAAAATAATATTCTTTAAACCTTAACCTTAAAGAAATTCTGAGCTGATTTAACATTCATTCCTTTTGCGCTAAGCCTATTGATACTTCATCTATTTCCCATACAAATTTCCTTTCGAAATACAACATATGTTTATTGCAGATCGCTCAGTTCTTGACCAAGAATCCCACATAAAGACCACTGTCGAAAATAAAAAAAAAGAAAAAATTAACACGAGCATGTTCCATAAATATGTAAATCAAGTCACATGATTGTATGATGATAGCTGCATTTTTAGTCATATATTCCACATAAATCCCACTTCGGAACATCACGACCATAAATCTCTCAAAAATATTAGATTTATAAATATGTAAATGCAAAAGTCATGTTACTTAATTCTTTAACGAACGCGTTCCATAATTAACCAACCATAGCTTCCATAATTTGTGTGAAGTTACATTTCAAAATTTAAAACCCTAGACACAAACCATTTGTGTTAACAGATTTCGGTTTTAATGCGAACTAAGAGCACCGCTAAACATTGCAAATCTAATCAAGTATAATCAAAATGGAATTACGAGGACGATTCGGAAACTTCTTAGTCCAGAACAGAAAGCGCGGTATAAACAGAAAAAAGTTAAGTGCTTTGAAAACTTCCATCTGTGCTTTAAACACATGTTGTACTTCTTTTTGATCTGGCAACTCCTTCATATAGAAACAGGTGTTCACGCAGACGCATCCGCGATTTTTTAACAATGAAAAAATTAGAAATTCTTGGTGTCATTAAATATTGCAATAAAAAAGTTCTATCGGGACAATAAATTCATAATGATCTGGTGAATGTGTCAGGTGAAAGTGCTCCTTCATATGCAAGAGTAAAAAATAGGGTTGCTGAATTTAAACGTGGACGTGTAAGCATTGAGGATGAACCACGTAGTGGACGTCCAAATACAACAACAACAACAGAAATTTAAGCCAAAGTGCATGATATGTTATTAAATAATTGACGAATAAAAGTGCGTGAAATAGCTAATATCATGGGGATCTCATATGATCGAGTCCATTTAATTTTGCATGAAGAGCTACATATAAAAAAGCTTTCTACCAAAAACGCATAAGAATGAAAATTTCTAAAGCTTGTTTGGATAGTTTTAAAAAAAATAAAAATCGTTTCATAACTGTTGATTAGACATGGATCCACCACTATACTCCAGACACAAAAGAACAATTCAGGCAATGAACTGAAGCTGGAGGAAATGCCCCAAAGATGCCAAAAACAATTCAATCTGGTGGTATGGCAACGGTTTTTTGGGACTTCAAATGTAATTTACTGATTGGCTGTAAATGTAAAAATTCGAGAAAAACGTCCTGGCTTACAACAAAAAAAAAAAAATTTTTCAGCAAAACAGCGCACCAGCGCACAAGAGTGTTTTAACAATGGCTAAAATCCACAAATTAAAGTACGAATTGCTTGACCACCCATTATTATTATTCTTTTGATTTAACCTGTTCCAAAATCTAAAACAAAAATCCTAGCTGGCAAGCGTTGCACCTCAAATGAAGATGAAATTACAGTTGTAAACCACTATTTTGCCTTGAGGAAAACTATTTTCATCAAGGGATAGAATGCTAGATAAGCGTTGGACTAAGTGTATTGAAGTTTAAGTAAATTGTGTTGAAAAATAAAAATGTTTTTGACTATTCTCTTTCTGGGCTAGTCTAAGAAGTTTCCGAACCGCTCTCGTAAACAATTGCATAAGCACAATCTGTATAGATTATTGATTAAATATAAAAATTCAAATTTTAATCTGGGGCCAAATTACCGCATTCGTGTTCGAATGAGCTATCGTATCGAAAAATGATTTCTATATCGAAATTATGATAAATAAGAAAATTACGATCAATTTTACTCGATATCGAATGCGGTAATTTGGCCCCTGGTTTATGATTTATGAAACCCCACCTTATTCTTTTGATTTATCTCCCAGTGACTTTTACCTGTTCCCAAATCTAAAAATGTTCCTAGCTGGCAAGCGTTTTACCTCAAATGAAGATTCAATTAGAGTTGTAAACCACTATTTTGAAAGGCCTTGAAGATTATTTTAATCAAGGGATAGAATTGTTAGATAAGCGTTGGACTAAGTGTATTGACGTTTAAGGAGATTATATTGAAAAATAAAAATATTTTTGAAAAACTAACTATTAATTTTCGGTGCTAGGCTAAGAAGTTTTCTAACAGCCCACATGGTTTGACGAGATAGATAACTACTGATATTATTGTCAGTTCAACTCCTGCATTCTACAAAAACTAAGTTAACTCAGAAATTTCATACCTATTTTTAAATTTTTCTTGACTTTTAATATTTTATAATTTTAGGCAGTATAAATCTAAATTCCAAGGAAACCGAAGAAGATGGGCGCATGGAAGTTAATGAAATTTATAGATAATCTGTTCCACTATGATAATTATAATTAGCTTTCGTCAATTCTAACAGTGCGAGTTTTGAGTCGAATTTTAATTTTTAATTTTTTTTTTCGCAATTCACATTATCTATAAATTTTATTAACATTATCACCCCTATCGTGAATAAAAATTCCACATGAAATTTGTTCCCTTTTCACATTTTTCCTATTTAAATTCAATGTTAAAAAAATAAAAGGGAACAAATTTCATGTGGAATTTTTATTCACGATAGGGGTGAATATCTATACAGAACTCTGTTAACACAAATGGTTTGTGTTTAGGGTTTTCAATTTTGAAATTTAACTTCATTATTCTAGCTTTCGAAAATCATTCTATGTATAAGATATCTTTTACAATTATTGTTATCACGATAAAATTCAACACAAATAATGTTTATATATGTGACCCGGCCTATGAAAAGGTGGCTTATGACTCAAAAAAAATGTTCCACTTTTTTTGGTTTCAATAGTTTTTGAGACGCTCTTTCATGTGGTCCTATCTTACTTAAAAGTGTACTAAAAATGTAGAGAAAGAAGAGCACAAATGAAAGACAAACAGAATTTTATTGAAAATCCAGAATTAAACAGCTGTGTCTCGCAATTTCTTTTTTGAGTCATAAGCCACCTTTTCATAGGCCGGGTCACATATACAGATATCATGCTACTAAATCTTATGATGATCGGTGCATATAGGGGCTACTTCTTAAAAAACTGTTTCTACATATACCCAGTGTAGGTTTTTATATGATCGGCATTGACCGACTGTACTTTTTAACTTGTTAGTTTTGAATTTTCTTGAATATTTACAAACAAAATTATTATTGCTTAAAGGTGTTATTTAGTGTTACTACAACTATTTACTACCATGACAGTTGTTACTACAACTATAGTTTATTTACTACATACAGACTACTATTGTATTCATTATTGCCCTTGTATTAAGTTCTACATACTGTGTACATGCTATTTCGTCCATATTTGATGTTCCGTCCTATTCCGTCCATATTTGATGTTCGATATACAATTACCAAAAACCGCACTTACCTCCACTAACCACAATAAAGTGCCTGCAACTCTATCCATCTATAGTTAATTCTATATGTATCTACATGTATGCACCAATATTGCTTTTATTCTTTGATGTTTTTTTGTTATAAATTTAATTTGTTTTTCTATATCAGAAAATATTGTGCGGTTATTGTGTTGCTATAATTCTATGAAAAGAAAAATATGTAAAATATTAAATTTATTGTAGCTGGTCATGATAGTTATTTGAATTTAAGTCTTGCACGAAAACCATTGAAGAATACTTCTGCACTGTGGAAACATTTCTAGCAGAAAGAAAAAATTCTACTTTTAATAGATTTTATTTTGAGATGGTGTATACACTCAAAAAAATAATGAACTAGAAGTTAGGAAATTTTACTTACATATTTTGAGGACATAATGGTTGTCGTATGGCGCCAAAGACATTTTTTATTACAAGTCAGTAAAAAAAATTTCCTTAATATTGAGGAAAAAAAATTTACTTAATATTAGTCCGAAATTCCTACTTTTATACAAAATTTTTCTAAATTATAGTAAATTTTAACTAGAATAGTGGAAATAATTATTTTTACACTAGTTTATAAATTATCGGAAACATTCCTTCATTTTAGTTAATATTTACAAGAATATAGTTCAGATAAATTTGAGAGAACAATTAAAAATATGAAATTTTTCTATACTCGTAAGTAATCTATTATGCATCTCAAAGCAATTTAATTTCAAAAATTAGTTCTAACTGTTAGTTATTGGTTGTTGTCAGTATTTTATGACATACATTGGGGAGCATAAATGAAAACTTGTGCACTTTTTTTTTTGCCTAAAAATAAAACTGATCAAGAAAATTACAAAATGTTTTTGTCATTAATTTGAAATTTAATGCTAAAACAAATATTTTACAATACGAAATGGAAAAAAAAATTTTTGGCAAATAAACAATTTGGTAAAAAAAACTTGCATTACTAAATATTGCACAACTATGTCTTATGTATTTGTTGCTTTGTATTTATTTGCTTTGTTTATGACTTTTTAAAACATATTAGTTAGATATTAATTTAATTACATGTGGTAAACACTTTTTGCAAATTATCCAACTCAAATCAAGTTATAATACAGATTATATGAATAATCAAGAAACTGTCAATAGACATGCAGAACAATATTCTAGCAATGACAGAAAGTAGTTTTTCTATGCGAGTAATAGCTAAACATTTTAAAGTAAGTCAATCTGTGATCCAACTACCAGATCCAGAGATCGCAAAAAGCTGTTAACACAAATGAAAAGAAACAAAAGTATAACACCAAAAGATGCTTCTACAGCAATATGCAAACCCGTTAGGCGATGGACAGCGAGACGAGTCAAGTAAAAAAAAAATAAAACCTGCATTATACTCGTAGATAAAAAAAATGTTAAGACACATTTAAAGTTTGACAGAGAGCACCAAAAATGGACGGCAGACGAATGAAAATATCGTCGTAGCCAAATTTAATCGTTTTCAATCCGACTGAAAAAAATATTGCCGGCAACGAACTGCTTAGAGAATTCCAAGAAACCATGTTAAAGAAACAATGGGGCACGTTGGGAGGAACGTCAAGATATGGGATTGATCGAAGAAATAATTCGGAAAGAAGACTATCTGCGTATTTTTCATACTCATCTTTCCGATTTTGTAGATATGAGTGTCTATCATGTGCATGAAGTTACTTTTTAGCTGGCTGGTGACCCAAAGCGCATTTCCAAAATCGTGAAAGAATGTATTAGTGAGCAGAATTTTATTTTAATACAGTGGCTAGTAAAAAGTCAGGACTTTTTGTTCACGTTCTTCTGTGTGGCGAAAACATGTCGATCTTAATTTCTTTGTAACTTATTAAAATGGTGTTACTTTTTTGGTGGAAATTACATTTCATGGCAGAAATTGTTGTAGAACAAGAACATAACAGCGACTAAAGTTTTCCACACAAGACAGATTTATGTGCGGACATAAAATTGTTCGCTGAGTGAACCAGAGTTACCAAAAGTAAGAATTGTCAAGTTAATAACTTTGTAAGAATTTTTGAGGATTTGAGGAAATTTTGAGGAAGCGAAGTCAATTCCTCTTTGACGAAAAATTTCTGAACAAGTGTTTTTATTAATGATTTTTGCATGAAATTTTTACTTTCGCAGCAATTTCTACGTAAGTGTTCTGCAACAGATATTTTTTGTTCAAGATTATCACGTTTACTAGTTATTTATTTGATTCTATTATAAACAAGTAAGAGCGATATATTCGGCTATGCCGAATCTTATATCTTTGTTGTGGATGCATAATTATATTATATACATACATACATATATATATATATAATAAATTGTTACGTTTTGACCTTCTAAAAACGATGGTTTATTTCCTTTAAATAAACCGGAATCTTTTTAATTGCAAAATAAAAGCGTCAAGTAGTTTGAAGAAAATATAACGAGTCTTTATTTATTTAAATGTACACAAACACAATTAAAAATGAATACATTGTCTTTTTACACACTTATATAACGGTTTAAGAACACACTTAAAGTTTTCGAACACTTTGTGTGATCAACGCCATCTGTTGATACGTTTATTAGTTTTTTTGATGGAATTTTCAGTGGTTGTCTCGGATTTTTGCTCATATCTCCGTTATTTATGGACGGATTTTGCTGATTTTAAATAGCAAACTTATCGAAAGCATGTCTGACAGAATTATTGAAGATTTGGTTCCCGAAGATATCTGGGGACTTCAGAAAATTGATTTCAACAGCCAGACAGACAGACGGACATGGCTTAATAGACTCCGCTATCTATAAGGATCCAGAACATATATACTTTATAGGGTCGGAAAATTATATTGTGGAAATTACAAACGGAATGACAAACTTATATATATATACCCATCTATAAGTTTGTCATTCCATTTGTAATTTCATGAAGGTGAAGATTAAACGACTTATATTTACCCGCAAAATAATCGCTTTTTGATTATTAAATTCATTAGTTATTTCACTTCACAAAATTATTTTAATTGTGAAAAGTTAATGCAGCCAGAAAAACAAAATCAATCGACTGCTCATGCAAAGTGGGTGCTTCAGAGCACCTAACAAGGAGCTAAAACATGTTCTAGAATTAAGATAATAATTTTGCCGAATATCAGGTTCGGTTCAATTTCAGCTTGAAAAAAAATAGTTTCGGTCGGACACTATTTCAGATATATCTAAACAGCTCGACATAATGATTCACATGATTTTCTATTGATTATAAAGAATGGTCACACATGGCAAATATTTACTCAAAAATCTTACAAGAATTTTGCAATACCAAACAGCATCAAATAAAATAAAATTAAATATTTGTTGTGTCTTATCCTAAATAAATGTATGTTTTTTTTAAATAAATAAACGAGTTCAAAAATATTTTTTTTAGTAGTTACGTCGTTTTCGGCAAATAATTGTCAAGTGTGACCGTACCTTAAGTAGTATGTTTAAGACTACACAAATTGCTTTTAATTGTTCCATTTTTCGTTAGTAAAGTTATTTTCTTTTTTAAACAACTACTCTATTTTTCGTCAATGTCAATATGAACTAATTTTTAAAATCATATGGAAAACTGTCAACAGTTTTCTACTGTTCTCAAATAGGCTTTAAGTTTATTTATGAAACTTTACAGTTTACTCGGTAGATTAAATTCGGTACTTTTACATTTTAATTGAGTGACAACTAACAAAATGTCTATAAATATTTTTAGCTTAATTTCCCACTAAATGTCAAAATTGAACAACATTTTCAAACATTAGACACAAAGTTGGAATATTTTTATCAGACACTTACATAAGGATTTTTTTTACCTATAAATATGATTTATTCGCAAGAAAAAAAAACACATAAATTTCGTAAAATTGTTTGTTGTTTTTTTTTTAGGTAAATTTCTAGGCAAACTATATACAAGTAGCAGTTGTGTTACACAACAAATTAATGTTAAACATTACATTTTGCCATAAAGTCTGACACAAATATGTTTACGTGAGCTGTTTGTTGTTGAGTGTATTAATGGCCACAGGATAAATTCTGCTCTACTCTAGTGCTCGTATCTGTCTGTCTGTCTGTCTGCTTATTTTATAGCCAGAGTATGTGTCAAAAAGATATTTCATATTTTACTACAACGTTTTTGTTTTTCAAGATATTTTAATACAACATTTTTTTCAAGTTGTTAAAAGAAGAAAATTACATTAAAAATTCTGGGTGTAACTTGTCTTTACACTCCCTTTCTGAAATAAACCAAACCATCCCTCACCAGCTTTTTAAAAATTTATGCTATTTAAACAATGGTTACTACAAGACAGCACGAAGAGTCAGTGGTACTTGTTTATAATACGAAGTAATTGAAATTGTATATGTATATGTATGTGCATATATAAATGTAATTTATGCAAATTCAATTAGAAAATGAAATTATTTGAAATTTATCAAATGGATTTTTTCAAAGCAGGAAAAAGCTAACATTGATGAGAAATACAGGCAGGCAGGCAGCTGACTTATTAACGAATTTTCATTTTTATCTTTTAGTTAATTTTCTAGCTGTTTTTTTTTTATTCATAATTTAGGTATACTGTAATTATTAATGAATTAATTTAAAGAATTCCATAATGTGGTTTTTCATTAAGAATTAAAAATTAAAAATATATTTGGTTTTTGAATTTAAAAGGCACTAAAACAAATTAAGCTTTTTTAAATTTTGTTAAATATTATATATATATATATACTAGCTGGACCGGTGTGCTTCGCTACCACCCCCCTTTGAGTTAAAGCTTTTAATAAACGTAGTAAGAAAGTAGGTGCAGAAGTGTGCATGGTTAAAAATATTATCATGTAATATGTATTCCTGAGTCAAAGCTGCACGCTGTGAAAATTTAAGATTTATTAACAGGTCCAACCTCCATTATATTTCAAACAAAGGGTATTGCTCTGCCCACTTTTTTTTTGGTACGTATTTCTATTCATGCCCATACATACATATATAGCAAATACTGCCGCCGTTGGTCAAAAAATGCCCAATATATGACGATTTTAAATTTTGGGCTTATGGGCGAGGCCACGCCCCTTTGTCCACTCACAACTTTATATAGTCAAGAATTTATTATTTGGTAAGAATATCCTATTGTGAAAATTTATTGACGATCGGTCCAGTAGTTAAGACTATATTACGATTTTTAATTTTCCTATCCCCTTTTCTTCTGGTACGTATTCGTAATTATGCCAATACCATATGTACCACATATCAAAATATTGCGATTTAAATTTTTGGGTTATATAAGCGGTGCCACTCCCGTTTGTCCAATCAAAACTTCAACATGCTGTGAAAATTTCAGGAAGATCGGTCCAAGGGTTTGGCCTCCTATTAAGCACAAACATACACACAGATAGACAGACATTAATTCTTATATATGTATATAGATTGTGGGTAATGATATTCAATGTTAAAGGATTCCATGTTATCCAAGGAAGTCCTTTTTCTAGAAAGACATGTTCTTTTTGAGCGTGTGAGTTCCAAAACTCGTGCGTTCCAGAAATTTTAAATATGCTACTTTATCAGGATATATAAATATACTGATAGTATCAATTCATATCCTTTATTATGTTTTCTATATCCAAAAATTGCAGTTCGTAGCAAAACTGTTTCGTTCCAATTAACAAACATTGTCAAAACTTGCATATTTCCTTATATTACTGTAATTGTTAATATTAACTCGCAATTATTAAGATCATTATTGTTTTTTGTTTGAAATACAACAACCATTAAAATTGTCAGATAACTTTGCAAGGGGAGATTAATTATAGAATGAATTCCTGCGATCCTGAACCATTCTTGAGGCAAGGAAAGAAAACCAAAGATAATATACCAAAACCACTTCCCATAAATGTGGCGATTAAACCTGAAAAGAAAAAAGATGTTAAAGCCCTTCTGTTCAATCACTTTGGAGAAAATTGGAGACAAAACAAAACCTTGGAATTTTATGTTTCGATTTTGGACAACGACAATGCTGGTCATGACGTGGAAGAAAACAACGAGGAGTATACTGAAGGTGAAGTACTTTCTTTGTCTGTTTAAAAATTCATATATTTTATTTTCATTCTTTAACAAGTTTCCTTAGTTTTAATAAATTAATAAAACTTTCAAAATATTTTACTGGTGGGTTATTGTAAGTTGCAAAACTCGTGCGTTCCAATATGGAATATAGCAAAACTCGAAAATTCGTAGCAAAACTTGTTCGTTCCAAAATTCAAAACTTATTTTTTTCTTTAGTTAAGGAGTATTTATTTTGTAAATTTTACGGTTTTGTATAGAGTTTGTGAAAAATGTAAACCCTTATTTATACAAAAAAAAAAAAAAAAAAAGGAAAAGAAATATTTTGCTAACACAAATACATACACGTTTACTGAACATAAAAGGAACGGTTGTTGTACATAATGAATGAATTTCAAATTATCACACAAATAAACCATCAAATCGAAAGAGAATGTCTGGCAAATATTTGCAATGATTTGCATATATGTATAGGTAACAAAATTCCTGCACACATAGTTAAACACTTCCACTCTTACCAAAACTCAACACAGATCTATCATTGACATTAGAGATAAAAAGTATAATTATCCCGACAAAACTTGAAAACTACAGAATAGGCAACATATAAAATTAACTTTGATACCCTGAATTCGTGGTACCGATTCATTAGTTTGTTTTAAAAATTGCCAACTACAAAATTGCTGGGTTATGAAAATGTACATGGTTATATGTATTTATGTACATATGTACATATATAATTGACATATTCTTAAAGTATAGGAATGTATATTTTAAACATGCAAATATATGCAGCCAATATTATTGTTCTATTCTTATTTATGAGAATATAAAGATTGATGGATATGTGTGCGTGATTTTATCTCTATATTGAAAACCTTTAATATAAGCCATTTTGTTGGGGAAATACAAAAAACATTATTTGTCTGGATGTAAAACTTAAATAAGTGTAGAAAAAAAAATATGTATGTATATCGTGGAAAAATCTTGTAAAATAAAATTACCATAAATCGCTGAAAAAAAATCATACACAATGTTAAATAGGTAGAAGAATCTACCGAGCGTTTTGTATGTTAAACTTAACTTTCCGAAATCTAATTTAACTTATCGAATTTTATTATACATCAATTTATCGTTGGTCTACCAGAAGGTTTTTTTTAATAATGAAAAATGCTTCCAAAGTGTGCAAATTTATTTTGAAAATTTTGGGAATTTTGTTTAGCGATGAAGCTCACTTTTGGTTGAATAAATACGTCAATAAACAAAACTGCTGTATTTGAAGTGTTGATAATCCTCAAGTGTATGTTGAGACACCGTTACATCCAGAACTGTTTGGTGTGATTTATGGGCTGGTGGAATAATTGGTCCGTACTTCTTTAGAAACGAAACTAGCCAGAACGTTACCATCAATGGTGACCGCTATAGAGTCATGATTACTGAATTTTTCGTTTATCAATTGTACAATAATGATATGCAGTTCGTGCCACAATTGATGTATTGAAGGAAACGTTTGGTAATCGCATACTTTCACATTTTGGACCCGTTAATTGGCCTCCAAGATCGTGCGATTTAAAGCCGCTTGACTATTTTCTGTGGGGATATGTGAAGTCGCTAGCCTACGCCGATAAGCTTAAAACTTGGAGGACAACATGCGCCGCGTTATTGCAAATGTTGGGAAAATTCATCGATTATTGGAGCTCCAGATTAGACTACGTGCGAGTCAGAAATGCAGGTCATGTGCCAGAAGTCATATTTAAATTATAATGCCAGAAAATTATCTTTCAAATAAAGTAAATTTTATGTCAATTTAAAAAAAATTATCTTTATTTTATTTAATTTCAAAGTTCTATAAATCTATAAAAAACACCCTTTATAATAAAAATATATATGTATGTACATACTGATATATTCTGGGTCATTATAAAATTCTAATACGATTTAGTTACGTACACGCGTCTCTCACACTACTCTCACTTTCACTCTTTTATTATGTTCTAGGAGTTGTATTTAAAAAGAAGCTCAACAAATAATGACTTTAACATCAAACAGAAATGGTTTTCCAATTATTCCTATCTATCGTCACTGCAACAGCAATTTTTATTTTTCTCACATTTTCGCTTTTATGAAAGTTTGTAGTGTAAAGTAAGCATGAAACAGAACTTTATATACAACAAGTAAGAAGGTATAGTCGGTCAAGCCCGACCATATAATACTCTACACCCGGTATATGTATAAAACAGTTTTTCAGAAATGGGCGCTATATGGGTTACGTAACCTATTATGAACCGATCATCCAAAAATTTAGTGTCATGAATTTTGTGAATATAAATATTATATGTGTTAAATTTTATCCCGATATAAATACTTTTATAAGATTAAGGTGAATTATGCGAGTTTCGACTAATTATGGACCGACCATTATAAAATTAGGTGTCATCATTTCTGTATATATGTATATAGTTTTTGTATTACTACAAATATGTTGTTAGTTTTATTGCTGCGTCTACTGTTGGTTGACAATATCAGCAATGTATGTTATTGTTGTTGTCAGAAGGGATTTATTTTAATCACATTTATTTTTATACCCTGATGTGCTGATGTTTATATGGCCCAGAAATAATGGTCTAACACCTACCTTAAAGTATACCGATCGACTTAGAATCATTTCCTGAATCGATTTAACGATGTGCGTCCGTCCGTCCGTCTGGCTGGCAGTCCATGTTAAGCTTATGCGCAGAGTACATGTCGCAATTTTGAAGATATTTCGATAAAATATGGTACGGACAGGTGGGATTGAAACTAGTGGAAATCGGTCCATTATTTCATTATTTCCTCCCGAAATTGGGGTTTACCGATCATAAATGTTTGAATTATGCAAGTATCCAAACAAATTTCACCAATGGAGCTAAATCACATCTAATAATTTTGTGAAGATCAGTCTATAATTAGTCGTAGCTCCCATATAAGGCCCACTTCCGAAAATCACTTTAAAGAGCATAACTCTGTCAAAACTGGTGGTACAATTTTATTGTGATCGGTCCATAATTAGTCGTAGCTCCCATATAAGGCACACTTCCGAAAATCTCTTTACCGGTCATAAATTTCTTAAAAATGTTGGTAATCAAATAAAATTCGACACAAATAAGTTTCTTATATACAGAAATAATGACACCTAATTTTATAATGGTCGGTCCACAATTAGTCGAAACTCCCATATAAGACCATCTCCGTAATTCACTTTAACCTCCATAAATCTTTTAAAAGTATTTATATCGAGATAAAGTTTAACACATATAATATTTATATTCACAGAAATAATGACACTAAAGATTGGTGCAAAATAGGTGATATCTACCATATAACGCCCATTTCTGAAAAACTGTTTTATACATATGTACATAAACTAGGTGTAGGATATTATATGGTCGGGCTGGACCGACTATACTTTTTTACTTGTTTTTAATAAAATTTTAATACATTTTTTTAATTATTTGAATATGTACCTACCAACATTTTCGTAAAATTTTTTTAAATTTTCTTTATGCAAAGTAATGTTGTTGTACACTGTGTCTTTGTATGTTAATACATACATACATATGTATGTACATATTTTTTTTTTATTTATTTCATTTTCATTTGCGATCTATTTTCTAAAGAAACAATAAGCAAATCGTTTAAATTTTACAAATAACTTAGCTTATTGAGGTCCAGCCCAATTAAAAAGAACAAAAATTTGTTGGTATAAATTAGTTTAGTGTTGAGTGCAAATATATAATGTTCAGTAAAATATAAAGCTTACTTTCTAAAAGGAAGATCAAGTTCGTGATATCTTTTCAGTCTTTTTATTTCATCGCTATCATTTAACTGCCGTATTCATAAAAAATGAAGTAGGTTTGAAGTGTGCTTTTAGACAAAATTTTCATACAAAATTTTCTTAAAGTATATTTTAAGTCTACTTTAATTTTTTATGAATAAGGCCATTAATAAGGGCATAAGAGATTAATGGCAAGCAGGTTTGAGTGATTGCTAAGTCTTTGTAAATATCTATCACAGAATTTGGTAATTTCTTCTTTAACCGTAGGTATGTTAAGATCACGGTGAATATGTATTTTTATTGTTCATAAACCATGGAGCGCCAGTAATTATTCTTAATATTTTAAACTGATATCTTTGGAGAATTTCTATGTTTGAATTACTAGCAGTTCCCCAAAGTTGTATACCGTAGGTCCAGACTGGTTTGATTATAGTTTTGTATATATAATAATATTTTGTTGTCCAATATTAAAGTTGATTTAAGTCCTAAAAGCCAAAACATTTTTTTTTGATTAAATGTTTAATTGTTGACGTTTTATTTTTATATGCTATGTCCAAGTTAATCTTCTATCTAAGTGAAGTCCAAGGTACTTTACATTGTTTGACTGTGGTAAGGTCGCTCCGTTTAAAGATACTGGAGGACAATCAATTTTTCTTAGAGTGAATGTTACTTTTTAACACGATTTTATTTATTTATTTCACGATATTATTCCATTTAGCACGATTTAGAAACTTTTGGTCTTAAATTTTTTTTGGTTAAATTGGATTTTTGCGAAATATGTTCGTATCATATAATCTACTGGTCAGAGCAATTGTAAATACCTGTGTAGCACAAATTTAGTGAATACAATCAAATGTATGTATGTAGTTAATACTTTTTCGTTTTACGACTAATATTTTTGGTGGGTATAAAAAACATTTACATACCTACATATAGTATTACGAGTAAGTAGAAAATTCCCTGAACTAATATTGTTGTGATTTTTATAAAACAGTTTTTTTTAATAAAATTTAAATATATTTTTTTAATTGTTTGATACTACCAACATTTTTTTTTTAAATTTTATTAAATTTTCTTTATGCAAAGTAATGTTGTTGTACACTATGTGTTTGTATGATAATTGTCAATGGTTTATAATATAAACTTTATACACATACATATGTTCTATATATACTTACATATGTATGTATGTATGTGCATATTAAATAAGCATTATATGCTTACAATTCGCAAATAAAATAGAATCCTAAACAATTTTGTATTTGCGAATTTAAATTTAAAATGCAATAGAAGTACCAAAATACAACAAATGAACACTACAAGTATAAAACAATACAATAACAAAAACAATTTGAGTGAATAGTGAGTGCACTAAACACAGCAACTTTATTTATTCTATTTTGTTCATGTTCATACATATATCCAGAAAAACAAAAACAACAAGAGCAAAAACAAATAAAAGATTTTATGTATGAAAAATATTAAAAAATAACAATAACAATTTAGTAAACAGTTAATGCATACAGACAACTAAATACACTAACAACACATAATCAAGAGAGTAACTTTAATAAGAACTCACTAGACCACTATTTATTACAACTCACTTTGCCCCCCTCACACACAAAAGACAGACAACAAACATCAATCATATGTAAAGTGTAGTAGAAATTTTGACAATTCCTTTTAGTTTTTCTTTTTCTTTTACAAGAAATGCCGCGTTTTTGTAAAGTGTCGTTAATAATTGATAAAGTAATTGCTTTAAAGTGTATAAAATTGATAAAATTATAATTTTTCAATAAAAATAAATGAAATTTTGATAGTTTTTAATAAAACGTATAAAATTAAATGGTAATAAAATGTGTTTGACAAGTATTTAGCCAAGTGTAAAGATAAAAAGAAATACAGGCAATCAAATTGTTGTTATTTTAGTGTGTCTCTTCTTTTATTGTTGTTTTAAAAAAGCATCAAGTAGTTTTCTGTTGTTGTTTTTTCATGCAGAAGTGTAATCGTGTGTTTAAGTGTGCTTTAAATATTTCTTTGGTGTTTTTTTGGCTTTTATATTTGTTGTTGTTTGTAAAGAAAGAAATTGTAGTAATACAAAGAAAGCTCAGTGTTTAATTGAAATTAGAAACGCATACATACCGATGTAAATAATTAAAATAAAATGCAAAATTGTAAAAAATTAAAATTAATGTTAAATTAAAAAAATAGGTATTAGCAAAAAATAAAATGCAATGGTGTTTTAGAAAAAAAGGAATGAAAAAATAAGAAATAAAGCAAAAAATAAAAAATATGGCCTGTTTAAATGAATTAAATAAGAGCTTTTATAATTTAAAATGTTTAAGTGTTTTTTAATATAAAAATAGGTACATATTTATTAAAATTATGTTGCTGTAATCTACATAAATATCTACTACAATTTTGTTAAAGGTAAGTTTTTTTTTATTATGTTTGCAACTAAAGAGAAATTAGTTAATAATTTTTAATAAGGCTGTTAAGACTCAAATCTAAGTACACTTCTACACTTTGATGTGCGTGAAAATAAATTTGAAATTTATGTTAACAGAGTCATGTTAACTATTTAACAGAGAAAATGTTAAAGTTTCATAATTCGATATACATATAACTTTATTAATGATATTTTAACACAAAAACAGTCCGAATAAATTAAAAAAAATCAGAATCTAGAAAAAATGCCTCAATAAATTTAAATATGTAAAAATGTTACACTAAAAAATTTTTTTATAAAATTTGGGCACCGTAACATTACGTTTGGTTCATCCCACAGCGCCAGTCCTTTTCGCACAATTTTTTGAGTATGGGCGGAAAAAAATATTGGGAGCGATTCCTGATATGGTCTAGATAAATGCCTTATACTCAGAATTTCTAACAGTTTGTTTTTTTTTTTTGGAAATTATAACGGTTTTTCTCAAAAATCACTTTTGAAACTTTGAAAAAGGACTTCGCTCCTTTTCTCACAATTCTTTGAGAGTAGGCGGAAAAAAGTACTGTGAGCGATTCCTGGTATAGTCTAGATAAACGCCTAAAACTTAATAAATATTAAGGAAACTTATTGGAAAATGATATTCATAAAGCTTTATTATCATATAATAAGTGTTGTTTCACACATTTCAGTTTTAGCTGCCCAGTTCTTGTTCAATTCTGTTTAGAACCTTTTTTAGATATATGTATGTAAAGTAATTCTTTAATATATAATTAGTAATACAAAACGTGGCGAATAAAGCTACAAAATAATGGATTCTGGAAGTCATTAAAATTAAGAATGTAAGTAAAGTTTTTGCTGGGAAGTTACCGTTTTTAATTTTGTTCGAATAAAATGAATAATGCCCATAATTGATTATGCCTTGTACGAATAATTACATCATCTCATTACCATCACATGATGACCCCCGTTTTATTAAGAGCCAGCGTATACATATATAAACAATAATGATTTCTTCATTTCTCCATTATGATTTCCTTTATGTTATATTATGTGTTCTAGGTATTCTATACTTTCCTAAAAGTGTCATACTGCATTTGTCAGTTGTTTCATCGGAAAAGTATTTCATTGACAGTCACATTCGTGTAAGCTAACATTTTGATTAGTATAATTTATTTCATAATAAATAGTTTCAAAAACAAAAACTATCTAGCGATGTTAATAGATAATTACGATTTTGCCAATATTTCTACACTGCATTTTCAGAATATGATTTTACATTGGCATTCCCGCATTGTCTGATAATCCTGATAATTCATTAATTGTGGGTTAAAAATAATGAATCTTTTTTATTCGTTTATTCTTTACAAAATTATTCGTCATTCGCAAATTCTTTGTAAGAAATTGATCGAATAATCTAACGATCATTATTCTGGCCACCTAATTAGCAACTAGTTATTTTAACATATATGTTTAAGCAAATTTATGCCACTTTCTTAGCTATTATTAAAGCTTTCCTTTTACACAGTTATTTTCAATAGGGTTTTACTACTACACAGATTCTAATTCATATAAGTATAAGTCTTATTGTTTACTTAATACATCCCAGGTAATCTAGCGAAAAGCCAGTCTCTTTAAAGTTTTTTGGAGATCCAATTTTCACTAATTGTGTTTTAGTATGGCGAAGTTTACTCTTGGTAATTTATGTAGCGTCAACTAATTTTTGCATAGTACCTAAAAATGTTAAAATAACTGGTCACATAGCTAATTCTGTAACTAGTGGTGACTATAATTATGGGTAAAATTATCAGTTTAGGACACTTAGCTAGAACTGCTGGATATTGTAAACTATAGAAAATACATTTACACTTAAATAGAAACGACTTTGTTGTTATTTTTACTGTACGTTTGTAAGTTATGTATAGAATAGAATGAAATGACAACAATAATAAACAAATCAACACAATATTTTTACTGAAAATATTTTGTTGACATGCTTCCATCAAATATTTTACTATTGCCATCTGTTGTTTTTTTCCATTACAACCTATGATGCTCTTACTGCTTTTGATGTGTTCTGTAGTGTGTTTATGAGTTTGTAAATGTGGGAGTTTAATGTAAAGTGTTGGCTATAAATAATAAGAACGGCTTCTTCATTTTTAATGTTGCGAAGAACTTTGTTTATTCTTACTGTCAAATACTAATGATTTTATGTTGAACCGGAAAATAATATTAATAGTAATAATATTAATATAATTAATAGTTAGTACCATTTTTATGTTCGCTTATGTTTATACGCTACACCATGGGAGGGGAGTGAAGGGTATATTGGATTTGTGCTGATGTTGGTAACGCTCAAACAGCCACCTTAAAGTATACCGATCAACTTAGAATCATTTCCTGACACGATTTAACGATGTCCGTCCGTCTGGCTGGCTGTATGTCCATGTGTGCAGAGTACAAATCGAAATGTTGCAGATATTTCCATAAAATTTGGTACACATGATATTCTTTGACCCAAGAATGATTGTAATTGAAATTGGTTCATTATTTCACCTCTCTCCTATATAAATGTTCTCCCGAATTAGGGGATTATCGGTCATAAATGTTTGATTTATGCACGTATCATAACAAATTGCGCCACAAATAAGTTGTACATGAAGCCTAATTACAGTTACAGCTACAACATAATTGAGCATAGGTCCCGTATAAGGGAATTTAAAGAAATTAACTATCTTTCTTGATAATTTTAGTCAGGCTTGAGTTCATTAAAATTATCTTAAAAATGTTTGTATTTAAATAATATTCAACACAAATATGTTTCTTATGACTTGTATCATTCGGCAAAATTGTCTGATGATTGGGTTTTTAATTAGTCAAAGCTCCCATATAAGAACCACTTCGAAAATCAATTTAACAAGTATAAATCTTTATATCAAGATAAAACGCAAAAAATACGAGAGCGCTTCGGCAATTTCTTAGCCTAGAACAGAAAGCGAGGATAAACAAAAAAAAGTTAAGTGCTTTCGAAACTTCCATCTGTGCTTTGAACACATGTTAAATTTCTTTTCGATCTGCGAACTCCTTCATATAGAAACAGGTTTTAAAAAAAGACGCATCCGCGATTTTTTTACAATGGAAAAATTGGAAATTCTTGATGTCCTTAAATAATGAAATAATGAAAAGTTTTATCGGGACAAGAAATTCATAATGATCTAGTGAATGTGTTAGGTGAAAGTGCTGCTTCATATGCAACAGTAGAAAATTGAGTTGCTGAATTTAAACGTAGTCGTACAAGTATTGAGGATGAACCACGTAATGGACGTCCAAAAACAGCAACAACAACAGAAATTGTAGCCAAAGTGCATGATATCGTATTAAATAATTGACGAATAAAAGTGCGTGAAATATCTAATATCATGGACATCTCGAATGATCGAGTCCATTTAATTTTGCATGAAGAGCTACAGATGAAAAAGCTTTCTGGGTGGCGCATTTATTAACAGTCGACCAAAAACGCATAAGAATGAAAATTTTTCAAGTTGTATTGAATCGTTTTAAGAAAAATAAAATGGTTTTTAAGCGCCGTTTTATAACTGTTGATGAGACATGGATCCACCGCTATACTCCAGAGACAAAAGAACAATCCAAGCATTGGACTGAAGATGGAGGTTATGGATCAATTAAATGTAAAAACTCGAGAAAAACGTTCTGGCTTATAACACAAAGAAAATATTGTTCATCAAGACAATGCAAGAGTGTTTTAAAAATGGCTAAAATAAACGAATTAAAGTACGAAATATTTGGATGATTATAAAAAATATACTAAGTGTAGGGTATTATATGTTCAGACTTGACCGACTATTGTTTCTTACTTGTTTTAATTTTCTTTAGTCCAGAGAATTCAATAATGTCTTTAAAACAAAACTGAAAATATCGTTCTCATTATTTTTTTCCAGCAAATTTATTGTCCAATAAAATTTAGTCAATTACAATAGTTTATAACCACTTTCATTGCAAGCTTAGTGTAAGATAAGAGCATCAGTAGTTTGACAGTAAATAATTTATTTTTCGCATCATTGAAAAGAAACACGCTGTTTTTATTATTGTTTCCAACAATGTATGTAAGACTCTCAAAGACTGTTTTTCACTTTTTTTAATGCCATAAAAAGGAATTGAAAAAGGTTTTTTTTTTTGTGGTTATATTGTCATCAAGTTTATGCTGTATGTATGTCTGTATATGAGTTTAAATTTATTTGTGTCATTGCACTGTGGGCCTGAATCAATTTCTTTCTTGAAAATACATAAAATATGATGGGTATATAATGTTACATGGACGTAGCCAAGGACTATGCGAGTTTAAAGTACAAAGGAAATCCCACAATACCAAAAAATGAGATGTGCTCATGAAATGCTTTAAGAATAAATAATGAATACGTAAAAGATTTTAAAACTACTTTGGGTTTTGTAGCTCTAGCTTTGTGTTTTTAGAACATATGACCTAATTTTTAAATTTTAATAAATAAAAATAGTTCAAATCCATACATGTTTTTATATTAGTATGATCTTTTGTTCTTAAAAAAAGTTTTTTTAATAAAACGATTAAAAATTTGCATGTAACAACTGCCCTACAGCACCAGCCCTTTACAGTGTGTATTTACAAAACTCAAACTTGAATACTCCATGCAAAATGTTTTCCAATTTTAACAAATATACCCACTGTGCAGCTTGAGTTTGTACTGTGGTAAATTGACATTGTATAAGGATTGTTCTTGTGTAAGTGTAAGTTGTTTTACCTGAAGGCTTCATATAATCATAAAGCCTCATGCAACATGTATTAATACTTAAATTAATTAATAAAAACAAACACAAAAACTAAGTATAAAATAAACATAAATAACTTGTGTTGTTCTTGTTATTGTCTTTTTGTAATATTTTTAGATTATACATAAATTAATTTTCTGTTAATAGTTTTTATACTTAACACTACTAACAGTATCCTGTGTCAAAGTCTGCAATTAATTTCTGAAACTAATACCGTATCGTTGTTTTCGTTTTTTATATTTTTGCTGTAATTAATTTTCAATGCTTTATTTTGTAGTCTATGAAAATATTTCCCAAAGTTCTTGAATAAACCAGAACAACAACAATGTGTATTAGACTGTTTCAAAAAGAAACGAAAACAAAGAAAATAAAATAAATTTAAATTTCTGACAATTTTCGAAAAATAAATGATCAAAAATGAAATGCCCAAAGACGTAACCCTCAAAATATCAAAATTCGTTTTTTGTTTGAATCTGGAACACAAGGCTAAAATAAAATGCTCCTAAAAATTTTAAGCTTCTACGTTCCAAACTAACGATTTTATTCAAGAAATGGAAAAAACGTAACATCATGTGAACGTTTTCATAAAACACAAAAGACTTAACACACATTTTTTTTACAGAAATCAGTTTGTCGTCTATATACATACATATATAATATATTAAGACAAGATGTGAAGAAATCGCGATTTTCAATTAAACAGTTTTCATTTTATAATGTTTTATGCTTCTCCTGTAAAATTATGATAATGAGGGTTACGTCTTTGGGCATTTTAGGTGACAATATGTACATGGCTGCTGAACTAAGAAGTTACAAATATAAAATTGTGTGGGTATATTAAGGACTTTAAACTACTACTTTTAGCGTACAAACTTTTAAGAGCGAATGTGAAACGGAACAATTTTATAATAGAAAATAAAAAAAATTATTAATCTTAGTTTCACAAAAATTGTTCCCCAAATATTCCATTATAAAAATTTAATTTCATGGCAGAGGCCATGTTCAAAAACTAGTTCAAATTATAGTAAAGATATTCCTATAAAATTTGAAAACTCTTACAGTAATAGTTCTCCAGATATTAGAAAATAACTGTTCATAACAATATAGGAGCTGCCACGCCCATAATACAAAATA
Organism: Bellardia bayeri; assembly: GCA_950370525.1. Lineage (NCBI taxonomy): Eukaryota > Metazoa > Arthropoda > Insecta > Diptera > Calliphoridae > Bellardia > Bellardia bayeri. The sequence continues at coordinate 104,505,546 of OX493264.1, forward strand.
TACCTAAACCATTATTAATGTGGGAGGGGTCATGTTTCGAAAGGTGGGGATACTTTCAGCTTTCCGACTGTAATCTATACAACGTTTCATAACTATAAATACATAAAACTTTTCTCAATTTTCTTTTTAAAGAGAAATAACACTCAGTCAATTAATATGCCTATATATAAATTAATTAATTGTGTTACTTTCTTTGGAAAGGGGATAGGTAGGAGAAGAATAGGTGGTGAAACTAGAGACAAACTTTTCATATCAGCATCAGCTGATCCGCATCAGCATCGCAAACTAATCAGATATGCGCATCAAATGCAGTGCAGTAATGCATTTCCGAACAGGCCCAATGTCCTAATATTTGAATTTGCCGCAATTTGTGAAGTAAAGTATTGACAAGCAAGAATAAAAACCACTTTTTGACAGCTGACTATTTATGGTTAGTGATTACACGGATGAACAATGCGTTTTATTGTTAAACACTGTTTCAAAAACTGTGAAAGTTTGGCATTTCTAAAATTTTAACTGCAATCTATCCCATTTCCAAAGAACTAACATAATTATTATATTTATATATTGCATGAATGTGAGAAACTATACAAAGACGTATAATGAAATCTTTTGTGCTTTTATGGAATTTTCAACATATTTTGCAATATAAAATATTAATTTCTAGATATTCTTTTATAGATTTTTTACGTGCATTAAAAATGTGTAGCTACATTAAAAGTCCTCCTTTATATATGTGATTTCAATGACTACGAAGGAGCACTTAAAGTTTCTATTCATTGTATTAATTTGCAGTGAATTATAAATATTGCGGAATTAGATGAATGATGATGATGATGATGAGGGTTCTCTGGGGCAAAGCTCAAACTAATTCATTCAATTCGATATACATTTATTTTCTTACTTTGGCTTGTAAATACTATTTAATAAGTGCACAAGTTTGTTGAGAGCAAAAAAATAATAATAAAAACGAAAATATGCAAAATAGAAAATCTAATCATTTTTGTAAGATCTTTTTTCTAGTTTTATTTACAGAGTTTGATGTTGAACATTTAAATTTGCATAACAATTGTAAACAGAATATAAGCAAAGTTGAAAGTTTGTAAGACAATTTATCGTTGAAATAAATAGCAGAAGCTGTTTGTTGTGGTTCAGATTTCTCAAACAATTTTGGCAAAGAAAAACATGACATTTACATACATATATTTTATTACATGAGAAAGCTATGAAAACTATAAAACAAATGCTGTAATATTCAATATTAATGGCGAATATTGTTGTCAGTTAACTTAAACTATTGTGCAGTAGGACATAATCAAATTGTTTTAAATAAATCTGTGTTGGCTAAGCCCATGCAAAATCACAACAGCCGTTATTCCACTGTACAGTGGTTGGCATAACTAAAACTACTCCAATTAGTAAAAGTTTTGTAAATGTTGTTTATGTTTAGGATGCTTAATCCCCAATTTGTTTTTAATTATTTTAACCAGTTTGCCACATATTCGTGTTGTGTATATCTGCACAGTCGATTTTAATGATCCTGTTTTGTGAATTTTATCAAATTGTGATATAAAGTTTAATTATAGTTTAAAAATAATCAATTAATTGTAACTCAATATTGAAAATACAACAAGATCGTTAGAGTTAGTTCTGTGCACTTGTTAGTGTAGTTTTACCAGCTTCCAGTAGGTCTCTTTCATATTCAGTGTTAGATCTAAAAAGTCTACATCCCCTATGAACCAGCCACATAACTAGTTCCTTGTGTCATTTGTCTCCCACAATAAGTTGTTATTGTAGCGAAATTATGTTTTTTTTTAACAGACTTCTTTATATTTCCTAAATTCACAAAACGTTTTACTATCTTTAGATTTACAGCTTTAGAATTCTGTTAAACTTTTCATTTTAAAATCATTAGTTTATTTTGGTTATATTAGTTTAGGTTTAGATGCTAAAACATCAAAGTCAAAAGCTTTCATAATTATTTATTCAACTTGTTTCAACTATCCGTAGAAAATCGTTTTAGTGTCCCTAACTTAAACTTGACGTATTTTTTTCTGTTCACATCCCACAAACTTTGTAACAAATTTTAATTAAATAATACAAACTTTGCTGAATAAAAAGGAACATCTTGTGTTTTAAGTATTGCTTAAAAAGAAATAATGAAAGAGGATAAAAACTTTTGCAACAAATTGTCCATAAATTTCTATTTAATGTTTTTTACATGTCATTTTCCACATGATGCACAATGGGACCTTTTTTAAATTAAGTTTAAATGTTATAGTAGTTCACTCTGATTTTATGAAATTTTAATGAAAGTTTTAATTCAAAGCAAATTAATTCATTTAATTAAGAACAAAATGGAAATATTTCTCAGCTATGCACCATGGCTTATAAACATTTTAATTTAAACATAATGAGTTAATTCGTTAATTATTGGTGATGTCTTTATGAAATTTTACATAGTTAGAGCTCGGTTGTTGTTGACATTTGCAGTTAATAGCATTTTGCAACCTCTAATTTGTGGTTTGGTATAGTAGGCTTTTTCAGACTTTTATAACCACTGATTGGCTTTAGCTATTATTCGCGTAGAATAGCTTTTTTTTCTTATTGGTAGAATATTGTCCTCAGTGGCTTCTGGCAGTTTCTTCACTGGATATTTTGCAAAAAGTGTTTACCACATGCAATTTAATTAATATCAAACTAATATTTTAAAGTTAAAACTATAAAAAAAAATTTCTTCTTAATTTCAACGAAATCTTAGTCTCAATTTAGTCGACGCAATTGTTTCAGAAAAATTGTTTAGGTTTTAGACATCGTGGTGAGGGGAAGATAAGACGAGTACACACTAGATTGTACCAGCGTTACCGTTGTGAACCAAAAGTGGCAATCTGACCCCTTTTTGAGGCCTTTGCCACTTTTTATGCCCTTTTTTCAGTAGACTTTTGTATCATTTGAAATCTATTCATGTTACTTTTTGACCCTTTTTAAATATTTTACTTACTATTTAAACAACGCTGGTATAAAACCGCTAATACAATACCATGATTCAATACTAAGTTGTAACAAAAAAACACCCTTTTTTGTGACCCTTTTCTTTTAAATATACCCTTTTTGTGCCCTTTTTCGAAAATTCTGAACGTAACCCTGTATTGTATTAGTAATTCTTGTGCTTGTTACATACGAATGAGAGAGAAACACATACTATGTGTATACAAATGTGTGTATACTCTCACTCAAATAAAAGTATAAGTGATTTAAGCAGCGTTGTCAACTTGGTGCGTTTCCCATAATTTTTGATGCTTTTTTAAATTTTGTATGCGAAAAATTCCTTAGTCGGTGCGCGGTGCGATTTTTCTTTTTAATTTCGGTGCGTCTTTTATTTTTTCCGAAAATGTGGTGAAATCTTTATTTTTACTAATTTTTAATTGCAGTTTTTTAATAATTCAATATCACGAAATCTATACGATGAAAAAGGACCCCATTAAATGTATTTTAAATATGAATGCATGATCAATGAATACATACTATCAAATTCGTCACATGAAGGTTATTGCCAAAGGTAAATAGGGTAAAAATCTTTGTTTGAAAATAAAATTAACATTTTAAACATGGAACTAAAAATTCTTATGTAGCCTGATGGTTTGGTTTACTGAACTGTAGACGAAAAACCAGGGTTAGAGTCCCAGTGGAGTCCTAACAAATTGTACTGATTATTATTCAAATAGACTGAAAATAGAAAACAAAAATAATTTAAAAAAGTACTAAAATTAGCCCTTTTTTACCACTTAGTACTTCAGTTCCAAATATCATATTTGAGTTAAATTGTTAGTGGTTAAGTGCTTATTTTATCTTTATTAACTCGTTTATTTAAAAAGAAGGCTTTTACTATTATTACTTTTACTTTTTACTATCGTTGATCTCTTTTTTAAAGATTTATATAGAATTTATGAAATTAAAAAAATGTAAAATTAATTCAATAAACGTCATACGTGACGCAGCAGTGAATAGAAACGGCACTATTTTTACTAAAGGCCATATGCGCATATGCCGATGAAATTGACATCATGGGACGAACATTGCGAGATGTCACTGCTGCATTTGCTAGTATAGAAAAGGAATCATTAAAAATGGATTTAGCAGTAAATTAAGATACGACCAAGTTGATGGTTTCAACGAACAGAGAATCCACTAGATTAGCCAAATCTGTGAGAGTTGATAACTACAACTACGAGGTATGAGGTATGTATGAACTGTGCGCCGACATTGATATAGTAAAACGTATCAAAATACAAAGACTTCGTTGGCCAGGACATGTTGTGCGAATAAATGAAGATGCTCCAGCAAAAGAGGTGTTTGAATATGATCCTGTAGGCAGGCGAAAAAGGGGATGACCGAAACTCCGCTGGAAGGACCAAGTCCAGGATGGCATTTCCAAACTCAATGTTAGAAACTGGAGAAGAAGCGCAGAAAACTATTTTAAGTTAGGCCAATGACCTACAATGCCAGTTAAGTAAGTAAGTATGTAATTCAATAAACATTTTAAGCAAACAAGAAATTCTAAACTTGGTGCTTTTTTTCATTGGCGTGTTTTTCTCCATTTGGGTGCGTTTTGAAATTTCAAAGTTGACAATGCTGGATTTAAGCAACAAAATTGTGCTTTGTAAAAATCGAAGAAATCCAAATAAAATAATTGCATTAATTTTTTCAATATGAATTGCGTCGTCTAAATTGGAACCTAGCCTTTTTTTCTTAATCAATTATGCGATTACATTTCATCTGACAAATGAACGGTGAACAAAAACGATTTTCATTGCCGCCACAAGCCAAATGAATCATTTCCACACAAGTACGCGTAATTTGCTAAAAACAAAAAACACATTCTAAGTGGAGGTGCTATGGATCATGCTACGCCAACAACTGGTAGACCAAGACATGATGTAGGATCTTAAAATCGAAAAGAAAATACATATTAAGAAATTGTACCATAATTTAAAAAACAGACATAGAAAAAAAGACATTGAAGACATAGACCACCAAATTGGACTGTTGTACCCGCCACTAAAATTAAAATTAGGATTTTTAATGAAATCTAAAATTTAATTTTCAGTTTGTTTGCTCTGATTTTAGTTTTATTTAATTTCCGGCAGTTATTACGAAAGTTTAAATATGTTATGGAATAACTTCTGTTGTTGTGTAGTATTTATTTAAGACTGATTTATATTATTCTAGATTAAACAAAACAAAATCTTAAAACCATGCAATAAAGAAAACCTATTTAAAGTTCATATAAATACTTCAACTCTCAAAACATCTCTACTCAATGCGAGTTTCTTGCGCTAACCAATAATTTAAAATCGAAATAAAATGTTCGATTTTATTAAAAATTTTCGCAGTGTTTTAAGTGACTGGTGCAAGAGCTTAACTTCGCAAATGACCTCAAGGATGTCGTACAGAGGGATAGTAGTAGGCCCTACAATATTTATTAATTGCTAATAATTTGACTGAAGATTTGACTAAAACAACAAAAGCTTTTACTACAACAATGTATAGTTACATGCATTAAAGCAAACAAACAATCAAGCACTTTGTGGCATTTAAATGCACAAGTTTTTCTCTTTTCTTTTGAAGTGCTAGAAAACAAAGGAAATAAAAGTGCAGTGAAGTGAAGTGACGTGAAGGGAAGTATTTAAGCAAGACATTACGAGTAGTATTAAAATTGTTAGTTTAAACTTACACTGTGTATATAGAGACAGAAAATGGTAACTGACACTTTAACACTGTATCTAAAGAACATTGTAAACCACCATTAACATTACTAAAGTCCTCTTTTGCAGAAATCTCCAACTATAATAATGAAGAATAAATAAAATCATAAAATATGTTCGTTCATGCATACATTCTACGTTTAATATGCAAAATTTTATTTGTTAAAATCAACAAAAGAAGCAACATTAAAAAACCAAATCCTGAAAAGAAAATCGTAAAAATGTAAAACAAGGACTGTTTTTTACACTGAAAAAGGATACAGTTTTAGGTCAGTCACAGTGACAGCAACAGCTGTCAGCTCACAGATACGACTACAATGAAACCACCCACACTTTCCAACTTTGTCACACACACACACACATATATTTTTATAATGTGAGTGTGACTTGTATTTAAACTTTAAATTCTAAAGTGAAATAAACAAAAGTTACACAAAAGCAACTTTTGCAAACAAATTGAATAGAAGATTATCTTTTAATGTAAAGTTAAAGAAAACGTTTTCTTTTCGATGTTTTCAATACTTTAAAAAAAAAACAACAAATTTAACCAAAAAGGAAAACGTATATTAAAGAAAACGATAATTTAACTGGTATCGATGAAAAAGCAATTGTACACTACTAATAAAACATTGATAATTGAAAAGAATGCTGCAATTAATTACATTTGTATGTAAACACACACAATTACTTTTAAGTGCTGACCACATACATATTTAGTAGTTGAGGTACTTTAGTTATTTATAGAAAAATCCATAAATAAATATTTAATAATATTTAATAATAAAAGATTTAATACTTTGGAATTTGAATTTTAATAGATCCTGGCGATTGATGGGAGTGATTAATTTATTCCTTTTACAATTATACAACAAACACTTAAAATATAACTGGATGTCGGAATACTTTAATAATAATTTCGTTCAAATGTAGGCCGAGATTACGCTGTAGCAAGTTCATTCAGAGGCTTAAATTTTCGATCACTCTTTTGAGCATTTCTACCAGTTTTTCGAGTATTCGTTGAAAACAGGATGTAATCTCACGTATCTTCCAATAATGTACAATGAAACTAAAATTTACAAATAGTGTTGACAATAGTGGACTTGGAGGGCCGATAATGCAAACCATTTGATGCTCAAAGTGCACGAAACGCATTACTAATGCGAATACAGCTACAAAATTCATAGAAGTCGTTGCCCAGCAATTGCCAGTTTGATAATACATAATCATAAGCTTTGTGCCATAAATGTGAAATAAATTCCAATGGAATAATTACTAATTAAAGACTAATAATTTTCAATTTAAAAGCAATTCATTAATGAATGTTAAAATTTTTCCCATAATGTAAATTGAAATTTATATTTATTTCCAAACACAAACCGAAATTGTTGATCAATGCCTCGTAGGCTGCAACAAGTTTTAATACCAAAGTGGAACCATATCGTATTAATATTATAAATATATGTTTTTAAGTGTAAACATTTTGTATTAATAATAATAGTTAATTTTATTTCATGCACATCTAAATATTTTCTATGAAGTTGGTATTTGTTTTCTATGAAATGAAATAAAAAATTATTTTTTTTAAATTAATTTTAAACCAGCGTAAGACATACTTAAAAATAAAAACAAGTAAGGCTCGCCCGACCATTTAAACCCCTATCTATACCCACTATATGTGTAAAAACAGATTTTCAGAAATGGGCTATAGGAGCTATTACTTATTATGGACCCATCATGTAGTCAAAAATGTCTTAAATTTTATCTCGATATTAAAATTTATAAAAAATTTATAGATGTTGGAGTGATTTTCGAATTTCATAATTAATGATTAATTATGGACCGACCGTTATTAAATTAATTGTCATGATTTCTGTATATATGAACCTTATTTATGTTCAATTTTCTTTGGATACTAACATTATTAAGAAATTTGTGGTTGTTAAAGAGATTTTGAGAAGTGGGCCTCATCATCACAAAATTGGGTCAAATAATTTTTGTATATATAAGACAGACTTATGTTGAATACGATTTCAATAACAATTTTTTTAAGAGAGTTATGCTTTTTAAAGTAATTTTCTGCAGCGGGCCTTTTATCAAAATACCTTAAAAATTGTAACCTGTACTCTGCGCCCAAAATTTTCATGGACAACCAGCCGCCAGCCAGACGAACGGACGGACGGACATCGTTAAATCGACTCAAAAATTATTCTAAGTCGATCAGTATACTTTAGGGTGGGTGTTGCACTAATATTTTTAGGCGTTACCAACATCACCACAAATCCAATATATCCTCCACACTGGTGGTGTAGGGTATAATTATTAAAAAAAATTGTGTTTTAAGTCACTATAAAACATTGCACATATAATTATTTGCCATAGTAATGTAGTTGTATAGTTGTATAGTAGATTTTTGACTACATTAGGAAAAATGTAAAGCACATAAATTAAAACAATGAAAGTTTTAGTAAATGTAATGAATTCTTTTTATCCTCAACACCATGAATCATTTTATCACAATTGTATTTTATTATGAAACAAAGTTTATTTTCAGGGAACGTTCTGAGTGACTTCTTTTAACAAGCTTTTCTAATATTTACATTTCTGTAGGTAATATCTTTATTTGATTTTATTCTTATTTAACACCATGTGATATACTCGTACATACATACATACTCGTATGTGTGTTGTATTTACCATTTACACTATAATAGTCTCTATTACAGTGTAAATACATTCATATCCACTTCTAAATTATTACCCCTGCCACCCGTTTCCTTTTTATATAATTAAACCAACACAAACCCTAAATAAATTATAATTTAGATTATTTACCTGTGCACACAATTTATTTTTTATTATTTTCGGCTGACTGCCACATTCTACCATTTGATACTCATTCTACACATTCAGCGGACTACTCTCGCGTACATACAAGTACATACATATGTACATTAGGGGTACAACCAAAATAAGGCCCTATCACCATGCTGTAGCCGATGTTGAGCTGAAACCGAAAAATGTTTCCTCAGGTCATTTCGGACCAAAAACGTTCTGCGTCGAAGCCGATTTCTGAAAGCCCTTTAAGATTTTTTTTTTTTTATTTTTTCAAAATTTTTTCTTTTTACATTTTACTATTTACATTTCTTAATGTAATTAAATGATTATAATCAAAATTTATACCGAATATTATTCAATTTTTAATGGAAAAACTTATAATTTATTTATCATTTAATGAATTTATAAAAAAAAATATTTTTATTTTTTTAGAACTTACTGATTGATACCAAACTTAATTGCATTTGACGCGGAACCTTTTTTAAACGATATCGAAAATCTAAAGATGCAGTTCTTATTGTTTTTTTATGTACTACATGGTATGGATAGGGCCATTTTGATATTTTCAAAAATTATAAAAAAGTTGCCTCCCTAATATACATATTGGAAATAATTGGTGGGTTTGTGGTTTTAATAAAACTGTTTGTTTATCTCTAGCATTTTTCCCCTTCAATTGCTGTTGTTTGGTTATTTATTTAAAAAAAAGAAGATATTATTGCAATTGATTTAAGCCATAGACAATTAGCTTTTGTTTGCGTTTGTGTGCTAGTGCCTGTCAGATTTGCGCAAGCAGGTAAAAACTATACACACACACACACACTCGATTCACCTTGAATTTGTTACTGTTGCATACAATTGTGAGTAAATATGAATTTGGAAATTGTTTATATTTTTCATTTACACACTTTAGCAATTGTATTGAATTTGTCTTTAATAAACCTATGCTAATGGCTAATGGCATGTTATTTTTCAGTTTTTCCATGAGGTATGTTTTAGTTTTAATATTTGCTTAACTAAATTTAATTAGAGCCGGTAAGTTTAATGTTTTGTGTATGTTTGAATTATTTTAAAGATATTCATTCTACCATTACCTGAATCAGTCATTAGCAACACCAATTATTATTTACCATTTAACATTTAACCTATCCATCATTTATTTCCATACAAATTATTTGAACGTGATCATATTGACGTAGTATTTGATGTTATCTAAGTCACAGACAGACAGTTGGTGAAATTTGATAAGGGTTGTTAATTTATTAGAATTGTACATTAGACCAGCTTAGGAAAAAAATTGCATTATTCATTCTTTGTTCATAAAGTGTTTTTCATTAGAAGATACTGCTTCAGATTTTAGCTAAAGCAAAATACTGATGATCTTGCACAACTTAGTGAGCACTGAGCTTTATGTTGATTTTTGCTCTAGTTAATGTTTTTTTGTGTAATTATTTTTCAAAATAAATTTGGCATTTACCAAAAAGTGCAGGAATTTTTAAAAGTCCTCAAATCAAATTTTTTAATATGATTAGATTTGTCGCCACTTTTGCCCGTAAAAATATAAATAGACCTCTGTACATCTTTCGAAAGTTTTACATAATACGATTCAGTTTTCGTATCGGAAATTACTTTTGAAATAACCACCCAGATTATATGTCAGTTATTACCAAACTACTTCTACGTAATGCAAACGGTATGAAGTAGTACTTGAAAAGTTGTTCTGAATTTTTAAGTTTGTTTTGAAATTCTTTAGTTTATTTTTTGCTAACTTGTTTGCCAGTTTACTCAATTTAATTGCTAAACAGAAGTTCAATCAAAAACCTATAAGAACAAACTTAAAACTAAAAAACATGTTACACATTTTGAAATATTTAACAAACCATACGACTTTTAAAAAGTATTGAAAATAAAGCAAAATGTTAAAAATATTTGTCCAATCTATTGTTTTTGCTAGCTCATCAATAACATCAATAAAATGTTCCATTCCAGGGAAATGCTGACAAAAAAAAAAAAAAAACACAAACAATTTCAAAGTTTTTGTTCTAAAAGTGAGTGATGCCTTCATTACCACATCCCAGAGTGTATATGAAGTATTACAATTTTCAATTTTTTTTTACTTTCATAAAAGTTTTTCAATAATGTAGATAAGGGTTGTCTTTTTTTCCAAAATTAATATTTTCATTGTTGTTATTATCTTCATGAAACAACTGGCAATGTAGTTGTTTTTTTTTTCTGAGAAAATCATTAAAAATTTAATAAACAATCAATCATTCATCTAATATTTTATTCCATTATGTTTCTGTTTTCTTATTATTAACAAAAAGTCAATATATTGTTGTTATTATTATATTATTTTATTCTGTAAATATTTCAATGGCTCAAAATTGAAAACAAATGTAGTTGTTATGGTGAGGTCCTCTCAAGATGCCTGGCCTGTTACATGTGTAAACTGTTACAAGAGGTTGCTAAGCATTAATTAAATTCAGATTAATATGCATATTTTCATTATACTACTTAGAAAACCAAAAAAAAAAGAAACATTAAATCAATTAAGTCCTTTAAGTACGAAATTTGCTTCAAAATAAATACGTAAATTGCGGCAAATAGTCGTAATTCATTTTGGCTTAAATATATATTACTGGCCAGGCTACGTCAAGTGTATTGTGTAAGTTAGTGTAATTTTAGACTAAAAGTCGTAAAACAACAGCTACACACACTCTGTTGTTCGTCCTCTGTTAATTGTATTACAGGATTAACTGTTACCACTTATTCCCTACTACTTAGTAGTAGCAGCGCAGCTCTGTCGAATTTTATGCGCCTATCGCCATACTTTTTTATACGCTAAGTATGTATTTTATTTTCATACTAATACTTAAAATAACAAATCTCTCATTATATGCCTCTGTTTTATAAAATTCATCATTGTCGTTAAGATTTTTCCCAAATATTTATTTTATGGCTGGCTTATTGCTTTTTGGCAGTTACTTTTTACGAGGACTAGTCGGAAAGTTAATTTATTTTAATAAAATAGGTACATCATTAAATATTTATTTATATGTTTTGCAATGACAATGTGCACAAAAACTTAAATATAGATTCAATTTGAGAAAACCATTTTTAAAGCTCTATTGTATGTGGATTATTTAGGGAATAATTTATGTAGTTCCAAAAGTAGTTGCAATACTTTTATGTTTTCTTTGTTTGAAAGTATAATAGTAAAGTGCCATTCAAAGTAATTGCAATTTTAATAATTTTTCATTAAAAGAAATTAAGTTGTGACCTTAAGTAGTGAAAAATTTCCAATGGGAAAACAAACATTAGTTGAGACTCGGCAAATAAAATTGTTCAAATCGTTGGAAATCATCACTGTATAATTAAAAAATTAAATTATGGACAAGTATACAAAACACAATACCATAGAAAATTTGCCTGGTGCAAAACGACTAAGCGTCTTACAAAAACTGAAGTAAGACTTACAGTAAGAAAAAAAAAGGAGCAAAGCCAAATTGTAGTGCTTTAGAAATAGCTGAAAATGTTACGATTGGAAGATCTTTGCATCACAATTGCCTTTGTGATGGAGTGCCACGTAAGAAACCCTTTATAACAAAAAACAACTAAACCAAACGTTTGAATTTCGTAACAAATAAATATAAACGAGTCTCAAATTTTTTTCAATATAAACCCTCACAAATCCCTCAAAAATATGGTGAACCAAGAACGAAGCAATTGGTAATTAATATGTTACTAAGACTGTGAAAAATGGCAAGACATCAGGGTATCTTACATTTATAGCATCTACTATTAAAAAGGAAGATTATCTCGACATTTTAAAAAACAATGTAGTCCCTAGTGTAGAGAAATTAGAGCTAGCGCAGAACTAGATTTTACAACCGGACAATGATATAAACAATACCTCCAAAATTGTTAAAGAGTGGTTGCTCAATCACTGTCCAAAAACTATAGATTATTCTCCGCAGTCCCCTGACCACAATCCAATTGAAAATTAAACAAAGAAATAAAAAAAATATATATAAACGAGCTTCGATTTTTTTGGAATAATATTCTTGTTACCAGTGAAAGTAACTTTGATATATTTTGAGTTAAAAATCCTCAACCCTCTTAAGTAATGAATATGTTACCAAGACGGTAATACATGGCGGCAGTTCAGTAATGGTCTGTGGATAGGAAGATTATCTCGACATTTTAAAGACAATATAATCCTTAGTGTAGAAAAATTATAACTAATACTGAACAGGATTTTCCAACGGGTCAATAATATTAAGAATAGCTCCAAAATTGTGAAAGAGTGGTTGCTCAATCATTGTCCAAAAACTTTAGATTATTCTCCACAGTCCCAATATCTCAATCTAATTGAGCACCTGTGGAAATATCTATACAAAAAAATTAGGCGAATAAATATTTTTTGCAAGGATAATCTAAAGCCAGTAATATAGGATGAATGGAACAAAATTTCGCCTGATTTCACTAAAAAACTTGTTGATTCTATGTCTAGAAAAAAGCCAGTAAGTCCTGTCAATTTAATTATGAATGTCGGTTTTGTTCTGTATATAGTGGAAATATTTTTCGTCCAACATATTTAGTTGTTATATCATAATAAAAAAACATTCTTGTATCAGCACATAGGGGTGGGATAAGAAGCAAATCTCGTAGGGCATTTAATTTTACATTAATTACATTATTATTTTTTCATACCATGAATCAGTTCTGACCAATTTTTCTTAACGCACAGGAGAATTTAGGTGACTTATGACCTTATTCAGAATAACGATAGTTCTACTTTAATTTTAATTTCACCCTCTTTCTTTGCGTAGTTAAATAATCTTTGATATTTCTGCTGAAATTTTATGACATGAATATTGTCTGAAAAAAGTCATGTATATGAATATCTATTAAACACACTCTTTTGATGACAAACAAATATCATTGTAGCCAACGATTGGTGAATTAGTTAAGCAGCGTAACCACAAAGTCTTATTTTGAGATTGGTAAATCCGACAAGTGTTTTGTAAATATTAAACTAAATACCTACTGTGATTTGTTCTAAGTAAAATAAGTTTTTGAAATATGTAAATGAAAAATTCTATATATATATTTTTATGGAGGGATATATACTTGTCAGTGGTACTTTGCCATGCGTACAGAAATGTAAAAGGCTTATAAGTACAACAAAGTAAAGTATTGGTTTTAAATCAAAGTGAAAGGAGGCCTTATTGTTACTCTATATCGAAAGAATTCACAGATATTTTTATACGCACCACCAAAACGAATTTGTCATTCCGTTTGCAACATATGGAAATAATGGTCGTAGAACCAAAAAGTCTAAAAAGCTGGGTCCTTATAAGACTCTATGACGATTTAGCCATGTCCGTCCGTCTATCCGTCTGTTGTTGGCACGATGGAGTTTTGAAAAAAAGACATAGAACAATGACATTTTTTCCAAACATTATTTGATTTACCGAAATGTTTGGTACTGCAAATGGGAAAAATCGGTCTAGTAGGATCAAAGTTACAGATCAAAGTTTCAGACTTTTTCAGATATTTTTTGCTGTTTTCTTCAAATATAATGCAGATAATATTATGACATTTTGCACACTTTATTGTTATTATAAAAGTCCCGCTGAAAATGGTAAGAATCGGTCCACGATTTATCATAGCCCCCACACAAATGTCTTCCCGGAATATGGCCTTATGATACATAAATGTCTATAGAAAAGCCGTATCTAAACAAAGTTCTGCAATAATAAGTTTCATGCAAAGTGAAATCTCAAAACAATATTTTATTTGCATCGGTCCATATTTTTGACAAAGCCCACTTCCGAAAATCACTCAAAATAAGCATAAATCTTTTGTAAAAATGACTATCAAGTTGAAATTCGACAAGCGTAATCAAAATAACCATTTAAATCATGGTATTAAATTTCATCATGATCGGTCCATATTTGACCGTAGCCCCCATCTACAGTTTACTTCCGAAAATCACTTGAATGGGCATAAATCTCTTATTTTTTATTTGAAATTTAGGTAATACATAAATGTATATACTAAATATAGCTATAGCAACTAGGCCTTAAGCTGTACAATAGATATTTGTGCTAAAAATTTTTTTATTTTACATTGTGATGTTATATTTTAGAAATAATTTAAATCTTATTATATAAGTTAATAGCCTTTAAATAATTTGTTATTATGTTAATGGAATGCTCAGAGGGAAGAGATAAAGATAGGAGTGGATTTATATCAGAAAATATTTGGTTTCTAACTTGATCAAATTTGGTGCAGTCACATAAGATGTGTGTTATGTTTAATGGGCTATCGTTATCCCAATCACAAATAGGAGGGTCTTGGCCTGCTATGATGTGGTTGTGAGTAATTTTAGTGTGGCCCAGTCTAAGTCTAAGGAAAAATTCCTATTGATTTCCATGATAAGTTTGTCATTCCGTGTGTAACACTGAGAAATATTCATCTGAGACCCAACAAAGTATATATATTCTTGATCCATATGGAAACCTAAGTCGATTGAGCTATATCCGTCTGTCTGCCTATCTGTGTAAAACACTCTAACCTCCAAAAGACGCAACCAAAATCTACAAAGTTTACAAAAAAATCGTTTATAGTTCTCCTAAGCACCTCCATAAATCTCCATAAAAATTTTATATTTTTTAATATTATTCTTGCAATTTTTTTTAAATATATTGCAGATATTGCCATGAAATTTTGTACACGTTATTCTTATGATAAAAGACGAAAGTATGATGAAATAGTAAGAATCGGTTTATAATTTCTCACAGCCCCCATATAAATGTATTCCCAAAATATGGCTTAATCATAAATAAATATGCCTATAGAATAAAAATAATTATACAAAATTCAGTAAAAATAAGTGTCATGTAAAAAGAAATCACTTAAATTGGCATAAAGCCGTTGTAAAAACCACTATCCAGTTTAAAATTTTGACCGTAGCCCCAATACAAAGTCCACTTCCGAAAATCACTAAAATTCGCATAAATCTCTTATCAAAATGACTATCAAGTTGAAATTTGACAAGGATAATCAGGATGATCGGTCCATATTTGACCGTAGCCCTCATAGGAAGTCTACTTCCGGAAATCTTAAGTGATTTAAGCGCATAAATCTCTTATAAATCTCCATAATAGGTGATTTGGTGGTGGGTATATAAGATTCGGCATAGCCGAATATAAACTCTTACTTGTTCATTTACGTTATTGTCTAAAAATGTCACAAATTTTAATGGAATTAGTTTATATATCTAGCATAACCAATAATGAATATATAATGTAATCTGTCTCACAATATGGTGAGTTAATTTAACTACACATGATTTTAGGTACATATTTATTTAGTTACCTTAAATGATAAAAATTAGCACATTATCAGTCAATAACCATATAAATTATATTATTTCTCAAATAAATTGAAATATTTATTATTACAACCCTAGAAAATAATTAGATTTTTCATACAAATAATTGAATTTGTTTACAGTTAAATCTTAACCATGTTAACAAATATTTAAATAATTGCAAAAATTGTTTTAAAATAATACTTTAAATAAAATAACTTAACTTACCGATGAGTTCTCATCACAATTGAGCATGCCATAGAAATCCTCATTGGGATCACGTTTGAAATTTATAATCGCATCAACAGCACTCATTTTCCAAGATGATTTTCGTCAAGTTGTTTTTTTTTTTGTTTCGTTTTTAATATTCAAATTCTTTTAATACACAACAATTTCAATTTCCAATTGAACACTAAAATAAACAATTATTTTTATATATATTGTGAAATTATTTACTTCTGTTTTTATTTATTTTATTTTATGTTGATAATTGAAATAAAGAAAGAAAGTAAAACGTGGATTATAAATATTATTATATTATTTGTTTTTTTCCATTTATTTGTGTTGCTATAATCTAATATAATTAAATCACCAGCACGAGTACTCCATCAGCAGCTGGGAACTGGCTTGGAGGTATGAATAAAAACAACATCGATTTTATGTTATATTATGCCTATACACTTTCGACGCTGTTGACAATTGATTGTGATTAGAAAAATAGCAACAAATAAACGGCATAAAGGTTTTTCGTCTTATTGCACACTGGGACGTGACAAGGGATTTTGTGGTTAAAACAAATTAGGCATTAAGTTACATTTTAATAGTATCTAGTTTATTTTAAATTCCAGAAAGACTGTTTAGACAGTCTCTCATGATAGCACATAAACATATAATTAACTGCAATACAAACATTTTAGAAATTGTTTGCTTAGTGAGCAAATATGCTAAGTCCACTTTATATTAAAATTATATTAAAATATATTAAAATTTAAATTTAAATATAAAACGTTAGAATAAGTAAAAACACATTGTTTGCTTAGTGACCAAATATGCTAAGTCAACTTTTTATTAAAATTGTAATTTTAATATAAAATGTTAGAATAAGTAAAAACACATTGTTTGCTTAATATGCAAAACTGCTAAGATCATTTCGCGTTTGCGTTAAATGAATGAAGTCCATTTTTGTCAAAATTATTATCTTAATCTAATGGAATTGTATATAAATAATTATGTTATTAAATATATATATATATATAAATAATATTTACATTTTTCTATCATCTTCACTACTGAATCAGTGTTGGCAAACATGGTACAATTGATACATTTTAGATACATTTTAGACTCGGTACCGTGGTACTACCACGAGTCATTTAATACAATTTCAAATTACTGTTGCATTTGGCATTCTAGAAGAAATATATATGTAGATAAATATATGATTTAAGTTATTTTGAATATTTATATAGTAGTGCAAATAGAAGAGATGATTTTATTCAATTTCATGAACACTTTGGAACTGATATTCATATGATATTTATATATGCATTTATAAGATGGTTATCACAAAAAATGGGAAATATTCACCCCTATCATGAATAAAAATTGTTCCCTTTTCACATTTTTTCTATTAAAATTCAATGTTAAAAAAATAAAAGGGAACAAATTTCATGTGGAATTTTTATTCACGATAGGGGTGATTAATTCATATTAAATGATTTTGAGGCTGAATTCAGAAACTAAAGTTTAATATTTATTTAATCGGAATTTAACCCTTCAATTTTTTTAATATATTCTTGAAATGAAAAAAATTAGTAATTTTGAAATTCTAATCGAAGTATGTAAGAATATACCAAATACTTCATAAATAAGAATGTTATAGGTAATCATGATAATAAACGAAAATAATTTTCTCAATGATTCAAAAGTATTCTAACTCTATATTTAAACAAATATGTACAGGCAAATCCCGAATAAAGATAATTTACAGGAAACATTTTATTTTGTCTTTGTTTCAAATGCATTAATATAAAATTGTTACTATATCTCTAGTTGTATATTGTGAACAAACGTTTTATCTGGCAGCATTTTCTAATGGAGTTAGATTTTGATTATTTGAAGAAGTCTTACATCGTATTCCTTTTTATCACCAAATCAATACCAAAGCTCCATTTCCATTTGAGTTCGACAATTTTTTGAGACATTCTTGTTATACATAAATGTCAATGTTAAAAATTTGGTCGTTCGAGTATAATTTTTTTAAACATTTGTTATATAAGACCTTATATTATACAGTTGTTTATATTAGTACAGATTACATACGTTTAATAATAATTACTCAAAATATAATTTCCCTTTTTCCTTGAGCGCAAGGACTTTTTCATTTGTGTACAAGAAACTAATTTCAAAAAATCGCATTGACGTCAAATAATTTTATTTTGAGAGCGAACGGTTAAACCTTCTTTATTCAATCATGATTAAAATTATTAAATTAAGGAAACAATTTAATAATTAAATGTACTAAGTCCATTAAAAACTACAAATTAAGTAATAGAAAATGTGACAAGTCCGAAAAGTAGTCAATTCACTTGTTCTAAACTGTATTTATTACAGATTTTAAATAGTGTTAAAAAAAGAGTTTTGAAAGTTTTTTGTGTAATTTTTTTTTTTTTTGTAAAGAAACTTATCACGTTTGCTTACTAAGCTAGCAATATGTGTAACTCAAAAATGTACCAAAATGTTAAAGCTATTAAATTTCCTCAGACCATTATTAGCGCAAAAAGCAAATGCAATGATGCAATATTAATTGCACAAGATTGTAAATTGTGCTAATGTGTTTCCGACCACTTGCTAAAATTTAACATATTTTATTCAAAGAAATTTTGAAAATCCATATTAATTTTCTTAATAATTTTGTGGAATAAGTTTTTTAAGTCTGAGCAGTTAAAATAAGTCTTGTTTCGCACTCTTCAGGTTTAGTTAGCAAGTTTTTGTTCAATTCTCTTTTGAACTTGCCATTTTATTTACACACGTCAATTCAATTTGCGTACTTTTTAATGCAAATCAACATGCATGAAAAAAAAACAAAAGGAAATAAAAAAATTTACTAGTATCGTCAAGTTTGTACCGCTTTTTTTCTCTTTTCCCTTCTCACCTAAAAATACTTGCCTTGAAGAGTCAGAATTGAAGAGTGTAAAAGCGGACTAAGAATAAATTATATCAAAATCTCTCATTGTTTAGCCATTTGTGTGATTTGTTAAAAGTTCTGGGTGTTAAAAATTTATTGTTTGCAATATTTTATAGAATGAATTAAATTTTAATACTGTTCTGCATTTGAAGTAAAGCTTACACAGAATTTATTAGACCAGATAATAAAAAAAAGTTTCCACTGAAGATTAAATTAAAGTTCGGCAACCGTGAGTCAAAATTTTGGGATTTTTCATTGAAATAAAAGAAATACTTAAGAAATAAAATCGAAATTAACGTTTAAAGTCACTTAGGGCTTAAACGGCCCAGTATTAGAATAAAGCTAAACATAATTTAATGAATAGTGAACGCAAAGTAAAATTTTTTACTGTGAACTTTGTGCATTACGTAAAGTTCAATTTTCGATTCTTCCAAAGTCTGAAGTTTTTGTCGCCAAATCTGATATTCCCATTGAAAACATATTTTTTTAGTTATAACGTTTCAACCTAATATACATATGTATATCTTGTAATTTTCGTCCCAGTGTGCTGTTGTTTTGATTGAAAATGAAGCTGTTGATTGAAAAGTAAATTGTTTTTTTTTTAAGATTGTATTTGTCGTCTTTTGTAATTATATTTTGTTGCCGTTGTGATATTACACGCGCTTTAAATTTAATTTAAAACGACTAAAACACACAATTGCTTTACTTATTATAAAACGATTCTTTAAAGATTTTATTTAAACTTTTGTTCTTGGTTTTTGACTTGCAAAAGTAATTATGTACAGTTGTTTAGAAACGACCTTCGCGACTTAAAACGTAATTAATAAATAATGAAATTAAAATTCAAAATATTAATGAAAAGCAATTTAATCAAGTTTTATTTTAATCGTAAACAATGTAAAAATAAAATAAAATATACTTTCACTTTAACAAATATTGAAATATTTACTTCACTATGCGCGAAGAACTTGGTTTTAAGTTGAGTCTTTTTTTTTAATAATTTAGAATTATTTTGTCGAAAAGACTTAAATCAAAAACTAAAATTTCGAAATCAAAAGATACAAATTGCCAACTGCCCGTGAAAATATTTAATTATTACTGTTTTATTTTATTTTACAATTTTTTTAAAATATATTTTTATTTTATTTAAATTTTTTATTTTATAAATATTGTTGGTTGTAGTTGTTGTCGCTGGCAATAAGTCAAAATTATAACTGCCACTTGTTTATTTTCACTCGTTGCGAGTAACGTACCGTTGTTGTGTTTGAAACTCTTGGCTCTGATGAATGGTTCGGCGGTCGGTTGGTTGGTTCAATGAATGAACTGATGGATGGAAGTTGCTGCACAGGCAATAAAAAAAAATGTGATTATTGACTGGATTACTTTACAACAACAACTTTTTTTAACAATCTCAACACAGAATTTCAACAATATTCCCACCTACTGTAGTTACCTTTAGACATGCATCGAAAACAACCAACCAAACTGGAAGTTGACTCACGCTCACTTTTTGCGCCAGTGATGCCAACTATTTATGCTAAAAAAACGTTCTAGTAAATATACATACATATATTCAGGTATGTGATGAAAATCGTTCGATTTGAAAAGTAAATCGCTTTTCCAAATCGTTAACTATGTGACTGATTTCGATCGATTTCATTTTCCACTTTTGTTTCATTTCCAGTTGTCTTCAATACATACAACTTTGCGAAAACTTATAATACAACTCTGAACTGTGTTTTTGTGAATTACATTTGAAAATATTTATAACTAAAATAAACAAAATGCCTGATGCTGTTGCAGTTTATTTACTTCTTAATGAAAATAATTCCAACGATGAAGCCAAATACGTATGTAGGAAACGCTTAATAGATAAATCCGACCCCTAAGTTTACCCGAGTAAACGGATGTACATAGTAATAAAAAATGTTTATTTGTTTCATTTATGTATATGTACTCATTTAATCTTTAGATTCACGGAATACTTTCGATTAAGCAAAGAAGGCTTTATAATGGTTATAAATTAGATTGGAAATAGGTCGACAGGATCATCCATTCCTATTACAATACAATTTGCAGAAGGAAGTTTTCAACGATCAGTTCGAAATGATGTAAATATTGGCATACATCGCACTACTAAAGCTGAACACTATCGAAGCAGATTCAAGGGCATATAAACACTTTTTTATGAAAAGTATGGCATTCCAGGAATCATCTTCTTGAGAATTATTCTTATGCTTTCCCCTACATACAAATAAAAATTAATTATCAATTTTCTAAATATTCGTCAAGGTTAAAAACGTCGATTTGAAAAGTTATTTAAACTGACTTTATCGAAATGCATCACATGCCAAAATTGACATTTTTTTATGAAACAAAATGGAATATGAAATCGTTACAGTAAATCGGCAGGTAGTCACACGTCACATCTTTTAACGATTTCAAATCACTTTAACGACGAAAACGATTTTCATCACATCATTGCAATATTGGTCATATAATGAAACATTATATAAGAGTATTCTGCGTCCTTATAAGATTCTATAATGATATAGTCATGTCCGTCCGCTGGCCGTCTGTTGAAGTCACAATAGAACTTCGAAAAAAAAGAGCTAGAACAATTAAATTTTTCCCAAATATACTTTCTCCGAATTCACCGAAATCTTTGGTATTGGAAATGGGCAATATCCGTTCAATAGGATCTAAGTTATATACCAAGTTTCACACTAACTCGATATTTCTTTTCTATTTTTTTAAATATAATGCAGATATGAATTTGATGAACTTTTATACACTTAATTTTTATTATAGAAACACAAGTCCTGTTGAAAACAGTAAGAATCGGTCAATGATTTCTTATAGCCCGCAAAAAAAAGTTTCACTCTAACTTGATATTTCTTTTCTATTGTTTTAAATATAATGCAGATATGAACTTGATGAACTTTTATACACTTAATTTTTATTATAGAAGCACAAGTCCTGTTGAAAATAGTAAGAATCGGTCAATGATTTCTTATAGTCCGCAAAAAAAATTTATTCCCGGAATTGGTACATCCGAAGGATTACTGAAAAGTTGAAAGTTTACAATTTTTATAATTGACGCATTATTTTCACTGTCACAAAGTTGTAGTTAAAATTATTTAAACATTTTATTTCTTTAAATTTCTAACTTCGAATTTTCCATAGTTAGCGTTAACTTCGGTTTCAGTTTGTATTGTATTGGAAATGTAATTATTCATTATTTTCTAGAATTTTGAAAGGAATATGGGTTATCTGAGATAAAGTATTTCTCCATGAATGTAAATTTAATATTCATTATTATAAATGCGACGTTTTTCTTCCCGTCAAACAGCTACCACTGCTTTACACGCTAAAAACTGGGGGGAATTTTTATATTTATTTAGATTTTTTTCCTCTCTCTCTATATGGCACCATGTCATTCAGTTGCTCTCTCTCTCTCTGAATGTTGTTGTTAATGCCATTGTTGAACTGGAAAGTCCCAATAACCCAAAAAAAAAACACACATCTTCACATCTCATGATTTTACTGCTGCTGCTTCAAACAACAAGTAGTTTTTTTAATATTTTTTTTTTGTATATCTGTTGCTTTATTTGTTTTTGCTTCGTCTATATAGTTGTGTATCTCTGAAATTGTTGTACCTCTGACTCTCAGCACCATTGATAACAAGTATCTGTATACCTCTACCATTCACTAGTAGAAATCTGTGTTAAAGCTCTTTCATTTGTTGTTGGTGTCGTGTGTGCTTTTATTTTCAGTGGCGTGTGTTTGTTTTTAGTTTAGGTTATCTCCGGAAAGCCATACAAAACCTACGCATACAGCATGCGCATTGTTTTGGGTTGAAGCTTTTATATTTTTATGGGTCTTATTTCTGTAGAAAAGGCTTTGAAAACTGAAATGTTTACACAACTGGACAAAAATATAGTAATGATATGTTTGAAAACCTTTTGTGTTAGGGGATTTTATAATATTTAAGGCTTGTAATAAATAAATATTTTAAATAAGTACGAAAGTATAGTCAATGTTAGTGCTGGCAAATTCTACTACTTTCCATTACTCAATAATATTCAATACTTTTCATTTGGGTACTCAATACTACTCGATACTTTTAACCGATTTTTTGAAATTGTAACGCATAGTTTTTCTCTGCAAATTGAAGTAGTTTCTTCAAAAAATAAAAATAGATCTTCAACTATTATTGGTTTTGTATGTCTTTTATTATTAAATCAAAAATAAATGTAAAGCTAACTTTTAATTCAACGTTAACAACAACTTAAGAAATAATTAAAAAAAATTTTGTAGCTTACGCATTGGGTATCATGCATAAAAACGAGTAAAAGCGCTGAGTCGATGCAGGTGAGCAATTGCTCGTAAGTCGAGTTTGATCAAATAGCAACAGCTTTTGCTCAATTTCGTATGCATAAAAATGAGTTCAAACCAATTGCAATTACTTAAGCAAAGGGAGATAAAACGTCTAATTGTTATTGAAGTGGAAACATGTCGTCCAGTGAAAGTGAAGTAGAAGTAGAATAAAATAATAATAATAAAATAGAAACTGACGACATTTCCAAATTTTTAGTAGAAAAAATATAAATATTTAATAGAAAAGAGTCAATTACCAAGCATTCAAAATAAAAACAATTGTATAAAAAAGTGAATTGTATTTACGTTTATTATTTTTATAAACCAAAAAAAAAAAAATATTTTATTTTTTACTATAAACTAATTTGATAACAAATTTGCTATCATCCTCAGTTTGTTTTTTCCAGCTTCTGAATTTGTTACTGTTTGTTGTTCGATATTATTTTCTAATTGCCATACATCATTATTGTTGTAATCGTCATTGATAAGGATATAATCGTCTTTTAAAAATTTAGCTACATATGTTATGCAAAATGAAACAACTGGCTATTACATAGGGCGCTAACTTTGTCTATACACGAATTTTGTATTGAAGTATCGAAAATCTTTGCTTCAATTGCCCAAACCTATGTATTTACCATTTTATTATTAATTATGAAAAAATAATTAATAATACAAACCTGTATGATTTTTTATCCTTACTTGATAAATTTGTTTTACGCTTTTGATAACATTTTGTATTTCTTTGTTGCACAAAATATTCAGCCATGTTTCCTTTTTAGTGTACGCGAGTCAGCTATAAGGCATGCTCAACAACATTTGAGCAAGAGCTCACAAAAGAAAGCAAAAGCTTGTTTTTATGCATATGGAAATGAGCACAAGCTCATCTAACTTACTTCAAACTGAGCAAACGTGAGCAGTGAGTAAAAGCAAATACATAAAATTTGATTATGCATACGACAAGCACCTTTTACTCAAAAAATCGAGTCTGAGCTCAAGCTCACGTTTTATGCATGAGGCCCATTGTTGTCTTTTTATACCGTGATGTATTTTTATGCACTATTTTACCCACTCAACTTGCTTAAAAATACAACTCAGAAAGTATCGAGTAACTACTTTTGAGTATTGAGTATCCAAAAAGAAGGGGAAAATTGCATAAGTAGGGGTCGTCCCCTGAGTGCTGGTCCAAGAAAAAAAATAGTCACACATTATTTGGTTAATAATAAAGGATAATAGACACACATTACATAATTATGTATTTCCATATTAATAATATTAATATGCCTGCTTTTTTCTTAATAACTCATGTTGTAAAAAAGACTCCACATTGAAATTTGGCAGACTTGTACCAAAACATAATAAGAATTAACATATATTTTTTTGAAATTTTTAAAAATATTGATTCTCGAGATATATCCTTTGGAAATTTTAGTCCTTTTTTTATTTACATTATCCTTGATCGAAAATAAAAAAAATTTTTTTTGGAATGGCACATGTTTTTGTCTGTAAAATAGAGATCTTCAAAGTACCGCAGCAAAGCAAAAGATAGGATACATATGTAAGTAGAAATGTTAAAAATAGTTTATAAAATACCATCTAATGGTAATGCCAATGAAACATGTAGTAAAGTACACACAGCTTCAAAAGCACCAGTGAATTTTGTGATTTTTTTAAGATTATGAAAAGCATTATAGTTCAACTTGAGTTTTTTTTCATAACCGAATCTATTATTCAACCAAATATCCAACAAAACGAAACTTTTAAATTTCAATCGATTGATAGATAGATTTTAGGATTTTCATTATCTTAAAAAAATCAATAATTTGTTGTGTTTACTCACTTTTGAGGCTCATAGTATATGTAGGTACAGTAGTTTCCGCTTAACTGGCCCCCGCTTTATTAATTTACCCGCTTAATTAATACAAAAAATCGCAATATACATTTCCCCATAAAAACTATATGAAGATAAATGAATCGGATAAATAAATTTTCGGTGAATTGATCCAAAAGCTATGCATTTTCGGAAAATCAATTAAGCGGAAATTACTGTACATACAACAAAAAACTAAAAACTAGAATAGCTGGACACAAATCGGATCAAAAATATAAAGATATATCTTCACAAAAGTATCACTATCCCGGCTCTAAAAACATATAAGTTTGAAAACGGAAAATAATTATAAACATCATTATATGTTACCTATAGAAATTATAAATGTAGCAACAAATCTTAGAATTATATTGAAAAATATTATACCTATGTATAAATATTAACTTGTTAACGTTATAAATTTGTTTCCCTGAAGATGCTACACATTGTTGCAGCGAAATATCGGAAAATACAATAAATGAATAAAAAAAAATTTGACCTCAAGCTTAATAAAGAGCTAATTACATATAATAAAAGCAAAAATAAATATTAAGTATATTTTTTGGCGCAACTGTATTTTCCAATAGGACCCCCCATAAAAGCTCTAAATCTAATGGAAATTACGGTAAACTGCTCACAGCCACAAAGCATGTGTAGAAAATAAAACTTTAAGCTTTACAAATAAAGCTACTTTTACTAACTTGAAAAGCTCAACTAATAAAAACAATATTTTTGTACAGTATAAAAAAAAGCTTTATGTTTGGTTAACATAATCTTGTAGAAATGCTAATGCTGTTAACACATTAATGTAATTTATCTTGCAATTTTAATTTAAAATCTGTTAAAGCTCTTGTTATATTTCTTATGAATATTGTGTGTAAAACGTTTGTAATCCAAAATGTACTTAGAATATTTAATTACGTTTGTAATCCAAAATGTACTTAGAATATTTAATTACGTTGTGCATTAGTTCAGCAGTTATTAAACATGTTGAAATATTAATCATGGCAAATGAATTTGGCAATTTTCCTGGTGTAATTAAGCGTAAGTGCTACCTTTACATACATCTATAGTGACCATAAATGTTTCGAAGGGTATTTTTATTTTCATAATAATAATTTGGATAATTTGGAATTGAAATTTTTGTTTTAGCAAATATGATCCACTTATATTAAATTATTGTTAGTCTAAAGGTATGGTCACACATGGCAAATATTTCATCAAATAAAATAAAACTAATTATTTTTTGTGTATTGTCCTCCTTTTTTAGATAAATAAACAAGTTCAAATATATCTTTTGAGAAACATTCTTCTGAGACCCAGAAAAGTATACATACCTATATTGATTCATTTGAATCCCTGTCTGTGTAAAATACTCTAACTTTAAAAATACAAAACAAATATCAACATTCTTCTAAGTAGTTTGGTACTGAAAATCAGTAAAATCGATTCAGTATAACGAGAGTTATAAAGCAAAATGATTTTTTTTTTAAATTGTTTGGTATTTTATTTTAATGTACTCGTATTACAGATAATCGCATGAAATTTCGCACATGTAATTTCTATATTAAAAGGATTCATTTTGGTGAAAATGGTAACAATCGGAATATGGATCTGTGGAATATTTCTACTTATAGCATAGCAAGTTTTGTATTAAAATAAATTATAAGATAAGAAATTGTTTGAAGAGCGGCCCATATTTGACCATAACTAACGTGACCAAACATTCCGCTTTTGGCGGGATTATCCCCATTTTTGAAAGCTAATCCCACCTGGATTTTATAGCCCGATTTTCAAACCAAAATCCCGCTTTTTACTGTTTCAGTTTATTTTGATAACTTTGATAACGTTTGAACTTCTTTTAACATTTGAATTTGATTTGATTTTCCTGTCAATGACACTCTTATTGTAAAGGCACAACGAAAATCCAGTAATTCTCTAATTCGAAAATTTATAAGAGCACACGCATACATATTTTTTTAAAAATCTAGCTGGAGATTTTCAAATATTAAACAAAAATTACAAATAATTGAAATTTATATGTCTAATTCTTGGCTACGCCCATGTTAAATTTTGTCCCGATCGAGACATCTGGCCCCAGATTACCGCATTCGGTATCGAGTAAAATTGATCGTAATTTTCTTATTTGAGATTGTGGCATTCGATATCGAGCAAGAAATTTAGTACATTTTATCATTATTTCGATATCGATATTATTTTTCGATACGATCACGAATGCGGTAATTTGGCCTCTGTTTACAAATGGCAGATATATTTAAAAAAAAATATTGATACTACCCCATTGTTTTTGGCTTCTGAACAATCTTCTAAAATTATTGAATTTTGAAAAATGTTTAGTTTCATATATTTTTTTTAATGATTCTAGAACTGGTTCTTTAAATGTTATTCTTTTGAAATAGTGTGTGTATTAACTTTAGGAAGTGCTTCAAATAAAAAACTACGAATGTTTTTTTTTTTAAGTTTTTATTTGAAAGATTAAGATTTTTTCCCAAATCAATGCTGCTGATAACTTCAATGAATTTTAAACCGATTAAATATAAATATACAGCTTAAACTTTTAATTTGAAAAATGATTTTATTTTCAATTACATCATGTATCCGAATGATTTTAAACTAAGTATGTATTGGTTTGCTTAAACCGTTAATAAAGTTTTATTTTTAAAAGAATACCAGTCGATATCTAATTTATCGTTTAATCTGAAACCATGAAACCACTTATTGGTTTGAACTTTATTAATATGCAATACATGTGGTGTACAATGCGTTTTCAATCACTTGCACACTACATCTCCGATTTGTTTGCTTATTTTGTTTAAGTTTTTGCGCCACATTTTTGTTAAAAGGCTGTCATTTATGAAATATTCTGCAGTGCTTCTGATTAAGCTAAAACGTTTAAAAGTTAATTATAAATATGCGATTAATTTCAAAATCCCGTTTTTTCATTCTTAATATCCCGCTTTTGATAAAAAACAATGTGGTCACGTTAACCATAACCCATATAAGAACTATGAATGTAAGGGCTATAAGGCAGTGGATCATATAAGAACCACTTCTGAAAATCACTTAAATACGTACAAATACCGAGTTTTGTGAAGGTCGGCCTATTATATTTGAATCAACATTTTGTACTTCCTGCAATTCTCATGATACATATTTATGTGGAGGGTATTTAAGAGCATTGGTAGGCATATATTGCCCTGATAGCTTTGTATATGGTGTTGGATAAATGCCTATTACATGTGAGGATTTTATTAAGTGTAACTCCAAGCTATTTTATATTATTAGAAAACTCAATACATGAGCCATTTCAGGTTGGCTCAATGAGTTTCAAACTTTTACGTCAAATAATTGGCCCAAGAATAGTATCGGCAGCATTGATGGTTTGCCCGCTTTCTTTTCACCACTTGTTGGTCATATCAAGAGCGCTCTGCATCCGCTTTTAAGTTTTTCCAATATTTCATCAATAACCACTGTTCTTCTAAAATGTTAAATAAAAACAGATAGAACTTTTTGCTTTCAAGTCTACGATATTCTAATACCAATATTTCAATGTGTAACAAATCCTTTTGGTGGTGGATATAAAAATCAATCAAAAATTTATTATTTACTTTATATTCGTTTATAGTACATAACTCATCGATATCTGAACTTTTCTTCAATTACGTAAGTAGCAGCTGTGATTTGTCAATAAAGATATGGCCATTGGTAACATTATAGTTGGTAGTTGATTTAGAATTGAGGGTCTTAGTGCTAAAACATGATAAACCCTACGAATTCGATTTTTAAATATTTTTATTGAGTACAATTACCTACACATTTAAATTTTTTCCTTGTCAGTCAGAATTAAATATTATGTATTGTATTGTTTTGTAAGCTCACATTATTTAGTTATCGGGTCATTTATCTTAGAAAAATACAAGCATTTTTCGATGGTGGACTATTTACGGGTCTGGATAAATTCTAGACCTAATTTATTAATACTAGGATCATAATTTACAAAAATCTTAAAACTGTTTGGTATTTGCACCATCTTGATAAATCCATTTGATATTCTTGTCTGTTGAACACGAATTTTGTAAATTGAGTATGAATGAAGTGTGAAGCACGAACTTAGCCAATAAAATAATAAATCACTTAAACGTCAGAACGTTAATATGGCTACAAAAAGAGAAAACAGTTCTACCTTTTTATCTTTATATCATGCAACTAGTCGTATCTATTAGTGTTCAAAAAAGTAAACATGAAATTGATTTATAAATATAAGCATTTATTTTATATTTTAGCTATACTTAATATTTTCTAGACTTAATTAATTTGGCTAATTGGCCATTCATATAAATACATACATATACATATGTATACGAGTACATGTATGTATGCATACATATATCACATTTTTAATTTAGTTTTCCTAAAATCTATTAAATTTTCCTCTACAGCAATACAACGCCCATGGAATAATATTGAAAACAAAACAATTATAATAAAATGAAAGTTAAAAAACACTTGAGAAAAATTTTGGAAACAAATAAATACTCGTATATAAAAATTAATAAAAAAAAAATATTAAAAACAGCGTGCTATTATTTTTTCCCATTTCCAGTTTTATTTTGCCGATATTTGTGGTTGGAAAAACAACAAAACATTTATCACCGTCTCATGCACAGCGTTGTCAACTTGGTGTGTTTCCCATCATTTTTGATGATTTTTTAAATTTTTTATGCGAAAAATTACTTAGTCGGAGCGCGGTGCGATTTTTCTTTTGAATTTCGGTGCGTCTTTTAATTTTTTCCGAAAATGTGGTGAAATTTTAATTTTTACTACTTTTTAACTGCAGTTTTTTAATAATTCATTATCACGAAATCTATACAATGAAAAAGGACCCCATTATATGTATTTTAAATACGAATGTATGATCAATGAATACATACTATTAAATTCGTCACATGAATGTTATTGCCAAAGGTAAAAGGGGTAAAAATCTTTGTTTGATAATAAAATCAACATTTTAAACATGGAAATAAAAATTCTTGTTTAGCCTGATGGTTTGGTCTACTGAACTGTAGACGAACAACTAGGGTTAGAGTTCCAGTGAAGCCCTAACAAATTTTATTGAAAAATTTCATATATAAGTACTTAAAATAGAAAACAAAAATTATTAAAAAAAAGTACCAAATATTGTCTAAAATTAGCCCTTCTTTACCAATTAGTACTTCAGTTCCGAATAGCATATAGTGATTTAAAGTTTGAGTGGTTAAATGCTTATTTTATCATAATTAGCTCGTTTATTTAAAAAGAAGGCTTTTAATATTATTACTTTTACTATTAAGCGTTGATCTCGTTTTAAAAAGTTTTATATAGAATTTCTGAAATAAAAAAAAAATTAATTAGTACAAAGGAATACAAGCAAATTTGTTTAGTTAATTTTTTACTTCTGTTAAGTTTTATTATTTTTTTAACACTAAACTTCAGCAGACTGTTTTATTGTTTTATTTATAATATAAAAATATTATACTTTTAATGTAAAATTAATTCAATAAACATTTGAAATAAAAAAGAAATTCTAAACTTGATGTGCTTTTTTTAAATGGCGCTTTTTTCTCCATTTTGTTGCGTTTTGAAATTTCAAAGTTGACAACGCTGGTCGTCCACTTAAATATCAATAAATTTCTAAATATATATTCTGAACCCGAAGTTATCACAAAATATTAGGTGGCAATTTCTATAGTTTTTATATTCATATATAAACTGCAAACAGATACTCCTTTTTCGAGAAAGTCATCGTTATATAGGCTGTTTTTTTTTCTTAGATGTATAAAACTTTAAGTTGGCAATACTTTTTAACTAGCGGCCATTTTGTTAGCTGTAAGTGTTTTGTTTTAGATGTATAGAAATTTGAAATGGAATAAAACAATGATGATTTTTTAATTGACATTAAATTTACTTTATTCGAAAGATACTCTTCTGGCATTATAATTTAAATATGACTTCTGGCCACGGCTGGCGCGGACGAAGGCTAATATAGAGCTCCAATTTTCTATGAATTTTTCCAACATTTGTGGCCGAATATAGGCAATAACGCGGCGAATGTTGCCCTCCAAGTGGTCAATCGTTTCGGGCTTATCGGCGTAGACTAGCAACTTCAAACATAAATTACTTGACATCTGACAAAATGGCCGGCAGTTAAAAAAGTGTTGCCAACCTAAAGTTTTATACATCTAAAAAATACCCTATAGAAATATGATGAGTTGTTTTATTACCAGTCATACAAAGTAGTAGATCAATAACATCTTGTTGAGTTTATTTTACTTAAGTAGCAAAACATCAGAAACATCGTTAACATTTAACCTCAACTTCAACCGCATCATCAGCAACAATTTGTTGTATGTAGTTGGTTGTGAGTCTGAAC
Organism: Bellardia bayeri; assembly: GCA_950370525.1. NCBI lineage: Eukaryota > Metazoa > Arthropoda > Insecta > Diptera > Calliphoridae > Bellardia > Bellardia bayeri. The sequence goes on from OX493264.1 coordinate 104,537,391, forward strand.
TTATTTGTAATCGATATAAAAAGGAGTGTTTGTATTTAAATTGAAAATCCATTAAGTGATTTTCTTTTTGCGTAATGGTACACTGAGCAAACAGATCATGAAGAACAACATTTATAATATTTTAACTGATTCCACAACAATTCTTATATATGTGTGTACATGACAAAAGAAATCCAGTTAATTTAGAATAATAACAATTTATTATAAATAATAATTTACAAAATTATGTTTAATCCGTAACAAGCTGTGTCAGTAAAACAATTAGAGTTTTATTTAAAATAAAACAAGTAGAAAGTATGTATTGTCAAGCCCGACCATATAATAACCCACAACAAGTATAGGAGCAAAAACTATTTTCAAATATGGGCTCTATGATCTATTATAGACCGCTCATTATAACATGACTTCTATACTTATACAAATTATGTGGAATAACTTTTATCTTGATATCAACACCTATACTTGTAAAATATATGGGAATTATGACTTATTATCGACCGATCGGATTTATGATCGTTAAAGTACGAGTATGATCGTTAGTTAACAACATTTGTAAGAGATTTATGGTTGTAAAAGTGGACCTTATATGCGAGCTATGATCAATTATTGACCGATCTGCGCTAAACTAGATGTATGTGTGATTAGGTTCTATATATAACTAATTTGTAAAAAAATTGATTTGGACACGTGTATGTTAGCAACGCTATGAATACCCATGTTATTTTGATGGCCGACATGAATGCCCATACTAATGATAATATGCTTGGGTGCAATTTTTGGTAAATTTGTTTTAAAGTATATTGGATTAAATTTCGATTATATGTCATAATTTTATTTGGTCAATGCTTCGGTTATTTATGACAAATATTTGATCAGCTTTAAATATTATTGCATTGCTTTGATTGGCTTATTTATGAAAAATTTTGAAAAGTTTTTATATGATTGGACATCTATTGTTTTGTTACTGCAAATTTTAATTTTAATATTAAGTAATTTTATTCAATAAATCATTCTTTGTCGAATCGCCTAAAGAGGTTCATAGAACCTAAGAAATTAGCTCAAAGAAGTAACTTGTATAAATCAAACATTTAATGACCCACTTTTATCAAAATATCTTCGACATTGTGAGTTGTGCTCTTCGCACAAATCAAATCGATTCAAGCAATTATTCTGAATCGATCGTTTTACCTTATGGTGGGTGTTAGATTAATGACGTTTCAAATATCTGCACATATCCAAAAAAGTATTGTGGTGTAGGGTATAAATATCAAAAACTTAATAATATAATTGAGATTTTGCTCAGTGCATGCTTATTTTCTTTTGATTCTCAATGAATTATTAGGCTGGTACAAAAAAAATATTTTTGAATATTGTTCGCAGCTTCCCAAAAATTTATAGTTTTACTGAAATGCATACATTTTGCTTAAGCTATTTGTCCACGATCGTCAGATATTACAACGTTGTTATATCTAGCAATGTACTGATATTGAAAAATTTTTAGCAAAAGGTAAATAGTCAGTTTAGACGACTGTAAGAAAACTAACATTTTCATTTGCATACAATTGTCACACAATGAATTTATTTAATTGTCAGTTCACACGGTTGTCAGATTGTTGTGTGTCAAATTCGTTTTGCAGCTCTGTGTGTTTGTTTAAAAATTTTAAATATTGTCATGGACCAAAAAAGAGCAATTGGAATCATTTTATCTGCTTATGTCCTAATGCACACTTTAATTTAATTCTTTAATGTTCTTCTACTTTTTTCAAAAATTTTATCAATGCTTGTTTGTTTATTTATGTATATACAGAGTTGCATTTAGAAATAATTCCTATGACAATGCTGCCATTGGCAGATGCATAAACTTTGCACATATGACAATGAAAAGTGTTTGACAATTGTCTTAAAACAATGACAATGACAAAATTGTGTGTTTACACGATTGTTAGATGTCTGACATAATTTTTATCTTCCAATGTACTGAAAATGCTTTTTCTTACAACGTTGGAAGGCAAAAATTTTAGGTTTACACGGTGGTTAGACATTTTCTGAACATTTTTCGGACAACGTTGTAATATCTGACGATCGTGGACACATAGCTTTAGTCTTTAAAATTTATAAAAATGTCAAGACCCTTTGTAATGAACAAATTATTAAATTAGTCACAATATCTCAGCACAGTGGGGCATAAAGTTTCTCATAGCCCGATTAACATTTGAGTTTAGGTTTCGACGATGAACTGCACAGAAATCTCATGAGCAAATTTAAACAAACTTAAACGCTTACCAATTTGTATTGTATGTGGTAAATTTACTACCGATTTCATTTAAAAAATTTCTTGTTAGTTAAACAATTAATAAATTAATTATTTATTAAATTTATTCAACAATTAATACTAATAATTTTTTTTACTTATCAAAAAGAATTGCAAATTGAAAAAGTGAAAGGTTTTATTGCTAAAAAAAAGTTTAAAAGTTAATATCTGAAAATACAAAACGTAGATATATATTTATAGGGGTTTTCCCTGGTCCTTGCGTATTTTATCTGTTTTTTTTTGATGAAATAGATTAATGAATTTAATCTAGGTGTTTTAAAATCCAAAGCTGGGATTCCAATATGGAAACCAAATCATATACAACATATTTCTTTAACGGTCTAGAACCAAATGTGGGTAAAAACTATAAAAGTTTTAAATTTGTTTGGCTTTCGGAAATATAGGGATTGAGAATAATCCAAAAACCGGTTTCGGGTTTTTGTAAACTCTAGCAGATATATTCGGTAATTAAATTGTTTACTCTCTTACGATTGAAATCAGCCCTATTACATATTTGTACATGGTGGATTGGATTTGAATGGCATCAGTGAATACACCATTTGAGAGCGTATCTGATGAACCTTCTGATTGCCTGATGGCAGCATCGGGTATGTGCAGCTGAATATCTCTTTCACTAAAAGTGTATATAAATGCGTGTTATAAATGTTTATTTACACTGGATTGAAGTGTATGGGTTTGTATTTACTTAAAATACAATTACATATACATAGTATTTTACATTAGACATGTCCCTTAATAATTAGATTTCGTTTGGTTGGGTAATATTTTGTTTAGTAGCTAAAACTAACTGATGACCAGAACCCGTGACGAAATTCAGTAGTGAGAAGACTTTTTTGAAGACTCTTAAACAATGTTAAACATTTCAAATAAATCTTATCTTCTTTCCCACAAGGAATAAAACATTAATATGAAAATACAACTAACCAAGTTATCACCATTTCTTTACGTCATATATTAAGCAAAAATATAATTTTTTTTGGCATTGTTTACGCTCTGTTTAACATGTAAAAGTTGAGCAAATACTGTTTGTCTACAAAAAAATGAGGGTAAAATATTTGAAAATTATTTAGTAGTTTCTGCTTAACATATGGTCTGAAAATTTTGCTTAAACATTTTAGTTTTTCATTCCTCATTCATATTAAATAAATAGAAAAATATTTTACAAATGTAAAGCGTGATCCATTTCGAGGTTTCCTACTTTTTTAAAGAAAAAAAAAAAACATTCTTTGGTATTTATTTTTTGAATATTATGTCTATCAAATGTTGGCCGTTCCTACGACGCAGACGGTTTATCTGTTGAGTCCAATTTTCGATGACTCGTTCGAGCAATTCGACTGGTAACTGGCGAATGACACGCGTGATGTTTTCCTACAAGACATAAATCGAAGCGCGTTTGTCCGCATAAACTTTAGACTTTATATATCCCCACAGGAAAAAGTCTAACGGTGTGATATCACACGATCTCGGTGGCCAACCGACCGGCCCAAAACGTGAAATTATGTGCTCACCGAAATGTTCTCTCAATAAATCCATTGATTGATGCGATGTGTGGGAAGTTGCGCCGTCTTGCTGAAACCAAATTTTGCTGAGATCACAAGCTTCAATTTCAGGCATCAAATAGTCGGTTATCATGGCACGATAACGGCCGCCATTGACGGTTATGTTCGCACCGGCATCATTTTTAAAGAAATATGCACTCATGATTCCACCGGCCGACAAACCACATGGGACGTGGTCTATTTGGTCGGATATTATCCAATAATGAATGCTGTGTCTCAAAATGGGTGATGGTGTTGCGAATGTTGACCATAAGTTGTGCAAAGTGCACGAAACACATTCCTCACAGAACGTGAATTTTCGTAATAAAGTTGAACGATTTGTAAACGTTGTTCAGGCGTAAGTCTTTCCATTATGAAATGCCAAACAATACTAAACAAAAATAACATGACACGAATCATACCTGATCTGTCAAAAAAAGGCTATTGAAAAAAGTGTCTCTACTTGTCTATAATTTAATTTATAGTCTGTAGAAGCAAATATTTATTTCGATTTTTAAGGGCAGGTTTTATGTACATATATAAAACAGTATTGAAGTCTGTATGTACATATCGTTAACTTAATACGAAAAGGCCCCAACTCATAATTTTTCGAAATCGATATTTTTACATATTTCGATAGACTATTACTAGATACACCTCCTCCAAAATCAAAATCAGACTAATTCGGAAAAAAATACCGAAGTTATAGCCTAAAAAAGAAAAGCCCTAACTAAAATTTTGTATTAATATTGCATCTTTTTTATTTAGTTTTTTTCTCCTCCTGTAAACTATGAAAAACATGAGTTAGGGCCTTTTCGTATTAAGTTAACGATATATAGTTCCTTTTATGTGTATTTATTTATAACATACATATATACAGCAGCCATGCAATTCAGACAATTTCATTCAATAAACATTTGTTTCTACATTTTTTTTTAATTCTATAAACAACAATCTAAAGGTCATATGAGTGCATCTTTTAAAATAATGTCTATAAATAGACTCAATTACACGCATAGATCAGAAATATGTTTGTAAAGTAGGCAATAGAACAGTATAAATATTATTACTTCTAAAGTATTGTTAAAACAGAATCTGTTTGCATAAATGTAACATAAAGAAAGCGATTGAATACTTTTGATGGATCGCATTATTGTTAGGCCCCTTTCAGATTAGGCAAGTTTAATTGCTCAAGTATAATTTTCATTTTTATTTATTTTCTTTTGAACGTCAAAAACAAATAAATATCCCAAAACAAGAATGATAGCAGCTACAGAATTGCCAAGTACAAACAAGCTTGTACTCAGCAATTCCTTCCCCTTCCAACCGACCATGTGAGAGACACCCACAAACATAAGACTTGCGCAAATAAAGTTGCCTAATCTTAAAGGGGCCTTACTGTTGCACAACATTGCCATCCCCACATGTGCTGTATACTAATTGAAAATAACATTTTTGAATGCTTTAACTTTCATTTGAAAATCAGCAACCACACGATGTGTGTATCTACCAAATAAAGATAGAGCGATTTAAGCAATATGAATTGTGCTGTGTGAACACTGAAGAAATTTCAAGAAAAAAATTGTAGGTATCAATCTTTTCAATAAAAGTTGCTTTGTGTAAATTGGGACTTATTTAACTTAGTATTTTCAATGTAAGTTTCGAGTTTCTTTTAAAAAATGTTAAAGTGTTTACTTCCTTTCTGTTTATGACCTGTGTTAAGGTTAGCTTTTATCGTTTATCAAAGTAGGGCACTTTTCACACGTGAATTGTTCACTATATATTCAACATAAGATCATTAATCGTTGACAGAAACAAAACACCAATTTAGTAGTTTCATTCACACCATTGAGAATAAAGTAGCCGTTGTTATTATTTTGTTCAACACTGTACGTATTCCGTATACCCATTAGGCAGTCCCAAAAAAATAATTTTTTTATTTTCATGGGTTAGTTTGACAACTTAGTCTTTAAAAATATGTATTGGCAGAGGTATCAATTTTTAATACATATATATTAATCAATTAAGCAGTCTTAAATAGACAATTCAGAAATTGATGCCTTGCTTGAACTTAGTTCATTTATTTTAAGAATATATATTAAAAATTTGTACCTCTGCCAACACATTCTTAAGGAATTTATAATTTTATATAATATGTATATATAATTAATAGCACCTATAGCTTTTATTGTTGGATAGGGCTTAGATCTATCACCCAAAAAGATTAGGCTCAGATAAAGCACTCCTTTATAGTCTTCTCTTGGTTGCCTGTCTTCAAGCTGGCCTTTAATAAAGGGAGGAATTTACTATAAGCAAAGCTTTACGGCAACTAACTCCGGTTCTGTCAAGACTTGCAGAAAGCTGGTGCTTTTTTGCGGAAGTTGGCATTTCTCTATAAACCAATTTTTTTGTGGGTTCATAGATTGAATCCTCCGAACGCTGCAGTTATCCTCATTTTCCAAAAATTCCGATTTTGTTTTGAGAACTCTGTTTGATTCTTTTGATTTTCCAGAATGTTAAGCTTTTTCCTAACAAGCTCTTCATATCGTGCAAGAACATTGAACATTTAATATTCATCGGTTACAAACAAACCTTAAAAATAATATAACTTTGGAACGGTAAGAGCAAATTCAAAAATTATTTCCCATTAATTATTTAGAATCAATAGATCTTTCGAACTGCATCGTTAGTTTTTTTTTTTTATTAATTTTCATATAAATTTTAAAAGTTATAAAACGTTATTTACAAAATTTATGGAAAAATTATGAAAAATTGTAATGTAGGGTGCTTAAATGAGCAAATTCATTGCTAAAACTTAAAGTTTTTGCACAAAAAATTAAAACTTGGATATATTTCTTTTAAATTGTGTCCTCAAAAGTAAAGAATATCGTGGTTTTTGTTAAAGTTATGAAGAAAATTCAAAAAAGGCAAAAATTCGACTTATGCGTCCTTAAAACCTTTTTGCGAAAAATCTGAAAAAAACAATCTTAAAAATACTTTACCCTATAAGCTTTCAAACTACGCTTGAGCCCCAAAGAAATTTTTTTTTAGGACAACCTAATACCCATATCCCATAATTAATCGTTACTCACATATTAAATTCAGTTTTAAAGTGGTATATAGTTATAAAAACAAAATTTTATCACGAAATTTAAGATTTATTTACAAAAAATATCATTTATGGAGGGGGAAAGTTTAGAACGAACAATAGAGAATTTATCAGGAATTTCTTTGCATATTTATTTAACGTTTAAAGCCTTTAATTTGCAAGTATTTTTTTTTTTTAAATTAACAAACTTGTGTTTATTTCTGTATTAATATTTGTTCCAAAACTCTGTTGGGTATACAGAACTATTTGTTTAAATCTTATAATAATTTATAACAAGACCACCCTGAAATATTTATAAATCCTTTTCTTGTCGAACAAATTATTCTACAAAATATTATACTCTTTAAACCCAAATTTATGGCTAACAACTTATTGACATGGTTAATATGTGACTCCACTGAAATGAAAACCTTTAATAAAAAATTATAGTCGAGAACATAACGAATGTACAATATATTTATACTAACAACCTACAAACACATGTTTAATTCCCCAAAGTCTAATAAGGCTAAAAAAAATATAAAAAAAGAAACCTAAAAAAAAACATTTAATTTGTTTCCCCCAAAAAAATGTATGAAATCCACAAAACCAAACAAATGATGAAAATTTAATAAAGAAAGTTTGTATGAGGTTTTTCGTCGTAAGTGTAAATATTTTGTAATTTGTAAATTTATTTATTATTTTGTCTGGTGAATGATCATAAAGTTTGTTGCGCTTTTATGTGTATTAAAAACTTTAGAGACCAAAAAAAAAAAGAAAACGAGTGCTTTATGAAAATAGACAAATACATATCGATGGTCTCATGTAGAAAGGCCCTAACTCGCATATTTGAAATTTTACAGGAGAAGGTAAAAACATAATAGAAACTGTAATATTCAACATGTAACTTTTTTTGTACAACTGCTTATAAAAGCATTATTTTTTACACTATTGCAATAAATGTTTGTGAGGAGGTGTATTTGCGTTAAATGCATTGGAATCGCAAAATAAACAAATTTCGAAAAAATAGCGAGTTAGGGCCTTTCTACATGAGACCAACGATATGTATGTATATGTAAAGTTTTGTAATTGTATTTATTTTTGTATTGTAATTATTCGAACAAAATCAAATTAAAAATAAAAATAAAAAAATGCATTCAATTGAATTTATAATGGCCCCCAGATGACGTCAATAAAGTTTATAAATGTCTTTTTTACGATATGAATTTTTACAATATTTACAATTGGGAATCCTATAAACAATTGTACATTAGGATGGCTCCAAAATTTGGCAATATTTTCTGTTTTAAAAAATAAGAACTGCCCACAAAATAAATGTACGTTTAAGTTTATAAGTTTGTTGTATTGCCTTTATAAATTGTTGTTCGAGCTGGAAAATCTATAAACACTAACCCCCTTATTCATAAAACTTATCAAAGGTTTATAACAGGCTTATAAAGCAAATTTTGTATGGATATTTGCTTTATAAGCCTGTATAAACACTTGATAAGTTTTTATGAATTAGACTGTAAGCCTTCTTTCAAAATTGGGTGTTACGTGCCTTTAAAAAATATTATTCCACCTAGTTTCCATACAAATGTCCTCCCGAAATAGAACTTTATCGGTCATAAATGTTTGATTTATACACATATCCAAACAAATGTTGTTATTAATGATTTGTATGTAAAACTAAATTACAGCCAGAAATGTTGTGCACATCGGTCAATAATTGATCATAGCTTTCGTATACGAGGTCTGATCAAAAAATAGCCGTTATTTTCAAATTTCGTGAGTTACGTATGATTTTCATATTTTTTTTTCTGTTATGTTGGTACACATGTCTGTTATATATGTATGTTGGTAATATCAGCCATTTTGGATTGTCAGTTTGTTTTTGACAGATAAAAAGGTTAGTCGTGTTTTGGTGTGCTCTTCGATTTTTTACTATTCGCAAAAATGGATCAAAGAAACTGTATTAAGTTTTGTGTAAAAAATTAAAGTAAATGCGCAAGGACATTTGAAATGTTGACTGTGGCGTTTGGCGAGTCTACTATGAGCAGAACACAAGTTCAATTAACCGGTTTAAGGAAGGAAGGAAGAAGATGTCAATGGCCATGCTCGTACTGATCGCCCGAGCACGTCAACAACCGATGAAAACATTGAAGCAGTGCAGAGAATGATATTGGATAATCGTCGTTCGGCTCATGCCAAGTAATTTTTACGGATGTTTTAGGCATGAAACGTGCGGCAGCAAAGATTGTTCCAAAATTGCTAAATTTTGAGCAAAAACAACGTCGCATGGACATTGCTCAGGAGCTTTTGAACATCGTCAACGACGATCGAGATTTCCTCAAAAAGATCATAACTGGTGACGAATCATGGGTGTATGGATATGACATTGAAACCAAAGCCCAAGCATCCCAATGGAAACGATCAGAAGAGTCAAGACCGAAAAAAGCACGTCAAGTTCGGTCAAATGTTTTCTTCGAATGCAATGGCGTGGTGCATCATGAATTCCTGCCACAAGGTCGTACGGTCAATAAGGAATTTGCGCGAAGCAATTCGTCAGAAACGCACAGAATTGTGGAAAAACCAATGATTAATTTTGCACCATGATAACGCACCAGCTTACACATCGATGCTTGTGCGTGAGTTTTTTTTCCAAAAACAAAACCGTTATCATGCCTCAACCTCTATATGCACCGGACTTGGCCCCCGCTGACTTTTTCCTCTTCCCAAAACTGATGACACTGAGGAAAGGAAAGCGTTTTGCTACGATTGAGGAGATAAAAGAAAAATCAAAACAGGAGCTGTTGGCGATACAAAAAAGCGTGTTTCAGAAGTGTTTCGAGGATTGGAAAAAACGCTGGCATAAGTGTATTATATCTGAGTTGGATTACGTTGAAGGGGACAAGATAGTTATTGATGAATAAATAAATACTTTTTGAAAAAATTTAAAATAATGGTTAATTTTTGATCATACCTCGTATAGCCCACTTTCGAAGAGCACTTTAACGAGCGTAAATGTCTTTAAAATATTAAAATACAAATAAAATGCAACACTTAAATGTTTCCTAGTTACACAAATCATTAGGCATAATTTTATGGCGATCAGTCTATAATCTGAAAATCACTTTAACATGCATAACTATTCGTATTTTATAAGTTTTGATATCGAGATAAAATGTAATACAAATAATTTGAATATACTGCTAAAACTTATGATGAGCGTTACAAAATAGGTCATAGCGCCCATTTCAGCAAAACTGTTTTCGCTCATATTTCTTCTCGGTGTAGGGTCATGCTTGACCCTACTATACTTCGACAGCAAAAATAACGTCAATTTCGAATGTAGAATGAATTTTGTCATACCCTTCAAAGGCCTTTGAAAGTTGTATCAAACAGAATAAAGTAAATTTAAAATATTATAACAATATTAAATCAATATCCAATACAATATAGAAATGTGTTTCTTAACTAATCGTAATTAGTTCTCGAACAAACTGTAGCTATTTAATGCTATCCCAACAAACTACGTTTTTAATTGTTGTAGGGTGCATTTTCTGATAACTAATGAATTTTGCATAATTATTGTTTTTTCAGAACAAAATTTATCAAACTTTTAAAACGTAATTCGTGTAAAGGAAATTTTAAGCAAGAAAACAAAACAAAATATTTAATAATAACTAACGCGCCGCGCCGCCAATAACAGCATTTGTTGTAGATATAAGGAAAAAATTCATAAACATGTCAGAGTTCTGTTACTTAAATATTAGTTTTTCAGCTTTTATTTGATTTTTACAAATGTTTAGGCCCGTTTTCTCCATGTGTCGACAAACTGCCTGTTACTATATGTCGACATAAATTTATTAGACTGATAATATGTCCATTAACAATTTTTGTTTTCTCAATATACCGACAGAAACGTTATTTTCATTTGGCAATACCTCTCAAAATTTATGTGAAAATTGGAAACTCTATCTTCAAGTGACAAGTTGTTGACATAAATCAGCTGTTTTCCAAATGTGAAAAAATAACAAAAAATAAAATTCAAAAAAAACAAATATTTTACAAAATAAATACTATCCATGTCTGCCAGGTAGTTAGGTCTGGCGTGATAAACTCTTTCAACATTCACTTGGAATTCATGTTCTTCGAGTTCGTCCTCCATCAAATTAATGTTTATTCCTCTATTAAACATTTTTTCTAAAATCTATTTAATTTTTTTTTTACGAAAACTCAAGGTATTGCCCCATAAAAAATATGAACAGCAGCCAGCTGATTGAATTTATCTGTACAACAAAGAAATAATCGGCAGATGAGGGCTGGTTAGTTTTGCGACAGAATAGCAGCAATTGAGACACTCAGAGCTAGTTTTTTACTTGTCAGTTAAACTCAGCTTAACACACTGTTATATTAAACCTCAAATATATTTTGCCGGGATTTAACTACTGATTGTGTTTCTCAGTAGTGGATTACCTCCTGTCAATTTTGTTAGCATTGCCGTACTGTTCAGTCAAAATACATATGGCATTCCTCCTAATTTTTTATATAAATATGGCAATATGTTAAATTTTCGCAAAAAATCAAACCAACGTATCTTAAGGAATTCTAAAAATTACAATTTGCAATTATTAGAAATGAATTATTATTTAGTTTTTTAGAAAATTTTTGTTTTTTTTTTAAATAAATTCGTTTGTTAAGCGAAATCTTTGAAATAATTCGGCGTCGGTATAAATGCAGATATGATTTGGACGTGTCCTTATTGTTCGTATCTTTCTAACAATTGACATATTTAAGTTATTATATGTGTTTGAATCACTTATATCCTCATCATCTTAGAATAATCCATTTTTTTTTTTAAATTTTTGTTAAAATGTCGTAAATTTCTTTTCACTTGTTGAATTGTTTATTTTATTTTTCAGCTGTTTGTATTTTGACATTTTATATCTAGGTTTAACTCACCAATGATGCTCATAAATAATAACTGAGAAACACAATTTTATCTAGGTTTAAGCGAAAAATGTAGATTATCTTTATCCCAGAAACTAGCTCTCAGAAAACCAAATTTCTTTAATCGGCAGTTTGTCTGTGGGAAAAATGATAATCGCCTAATGAGAAAACAGCAAAAATAAACAAGTTCATGACTCGCTTTTAAATAAAGCAAATAAATCATGCTGCCACTGTTTCATACTGTTTTGCCTCTTTATCTGTTTTTGAAAAACACAAAAAAGGATTATTAATATGTCAGTAGAGTTAATATATTTATATTGGTTTTTTTTTTTGTACTGTAAAAATAACAATTGTTATTTGGTAAATGGTTTTCCGTCGGCAAAAAACAAACAAAAAATATACTCTAAGTAAATCTTGGGAAAGCCATAGGTCATTGAGAGCAATGACAAACTAAATATGTTTACAACGGGTAAAATTTTCTTTTAAATTTGTTGAAAAAAATAATATTGAAATGCACATTTTTTTGTATTCGCATTTTATGAATGTATTTAATAAGAATTCATTCACCTATACAATCTTGTGACGGTGCAACCTTTTAATTTGTTCATTGTCTGGTTGATGATTTTTGTATTTTCCGAATTTTTTTTCCGTATTATTGTAAGACGAAAGAAAAAAACCAACGCACCACTAGCGGTAGTCTGTATGATGCCACAAAAAGTATATATAAAATAATACTGCATTAAGTGCAGTGATGTGTGCGTCACTCACTGAGTTCCTTTATGTACTGCTATTTACGAGGGTAGTACTCGAAAAGCTTAAAGCATATTGTAAAAGATTTTTTATAAATAATAGCGCCAACCACACATATTTCTTAAATTTAATAAAAATAGTCATTAAAGTAATCAATCATTAAATAATTTAAGCAAATGATTCTCTTCAAACGCCCCACGTTCGTATTTTTATATACGTAAGTATACGCAGCTATAAAAAAATATGTACATTAGACCTGCACGACATCCAAAGAAAGTTAAATCGCATTCCAGATACCATTTAAAATCTTTTTGATTAGCTGAAGCAAAACATTAATTAAGGTGATATATATCACTTCCAATATATTTAGGCCTATTAGGCCACCGTGACAAAAGTCCTGAATACAGATGATTAAAAGATTCATCTAGTTAACATCGTAGCTCATATTTGTTAACTTTTCTGTCCTACGTCGAAATAGTCTTTCTTTGTATTCCAACTTTCAAGGCATCTCATGAGGAATTAGCGACAGTAAAGGTCGCTATTGTCGTTTTCAAAATAGATATTTATGGCAGTCGCAACTTCCTTAATTGCTTTAAAATCCCGGTGTATTCTTGACACAGTATACCCTGGCTAAATAACTCACTAAAAAATCCAAAATTTTTGGGTACTTGTCCGGGGATGGTATTTAAGCGTTCACGGTTATTTGCCTTATAAAAGTAATTAAACGAATTTGCTTAAATGCATTTATGAAGGTAATTATCAGGGGCCATGCAACATTACAATTACATTCTGCAGTTATTTGGTGTTTTGGTTTTCCTTTTTTTTTTTTGCAATAGAGATCAATAATCAAGATGTTTTCTTGGGAGCCATTTCATTAAAAATATATGTAAATTCACCACTTTTTTGAAAACTTATGTTTTTATAATTTTACCACTACCAATAAATGAAAACAACAAACTCGAATTTAACAGCTGCCTGAATGAAATTCTTACAAAATTGTATAAAAAGGTTCTTTAGGTAAATAACCCAAGTTAAACTAACGAAAATGTCAGTGACGGGAATTTTTTTTAAGTAATTACCCGAATTGGAGATTTAAGCGAAAGTTATTAAAACGTGTTGTTTTGTTTGAAAAAATATAAAAAATAAAAACAACGCGAGGTAAATAAACGAAAAAGACAATCAAGCGTAGGGTGTTTAACCGGGGTATACTGTACATGGCGAATGAGATATTTGTAGTACAAACCGTAACCCATATGATCTTGGATCTACAATATAGAAACATTGGAAAAAGACATTCGTACATTTCTTCATGATGGATCATATCTTATTATAAACCTTCAGTATACAAAATCTTACAATGGCCGCCCAAAAGTAGATATTTCACCAAAGTAATGCGCGAATTTAACCGACTCTTTAATTGAACACATGTTGTAGTCAGTATTAAATTTTTCCTATTGTAAATACTTTTACATTTTCATAAAGTTTTATTTAGTTAGTTCAGTGGTATAGTGTATTGAGTTCAATTCCTCTCGAAAACCTATGAGTATGTAAATCCTTTTAATGATAAAAAATTTTCAGGGAATATGTCATACACTATAAGCTAATATTAAGTCAATTGATAGCCCTAATGAAGCCGAATAAATCCACTGATTTTACACAGCTAATATCTAGCAATAATTTAACTTTGTGGCCTTGTAGCTCCAAAGCATTAGAACTGCTTTGTCCTAATGCCCTAGAGATTCTTATTCCACTTCGTCACCTACGTTCTAAATTTTTTTTTTTTAAAGAGAAGTAACACTCTGGCAATTAATATGCCTATATATACTTCTGTTACTTTCTGTGGAAAGGGGATAGTTGAAGAAGTAAAGGCGGTGAAAGAAGTAAGCTTTTTATATTACAACTCTACAATTACGCATTATGCTTATTTTTAGTGCAGAATTGCAGCGCCTCTGGTGGTGAGTAGGCGCATTAATGTGAAAGCTTGATTTTATAGCCTTTATTTAATTTAAGGAGAGCCATCGATTTCCGAAATTGGAAATATAAAAGCAGGGATTCTTTTTTTTCAGTAACACCAGAAGAGCAAAAACAAAATAAAAAGTTAAAAACTTCTATGTCCAAGTAGGTTACCATATAATTATTCAGTAAAAATGATATCGAACCTAGTGGTGTAAAGGCCTTGAGCTGGTGTAGAAGTTCCTATCCTTTTGCAGAATAAAAACATTATTGTAAACCTCCACCTAAAGATGTTACGTTCACAATAACAGATTTAGCCATAGCCACACTGATCCCACGAAATATTCACCGCTTGTGAATTACACGAATATATCATCTTTGCAACTACAACAGTAACTGTAACGTCATACCGCATTTCGCCATCCGTTTATCTACACACATACATATATTTGTGGATACGAAATGAAAAAGATTTAAACAATACAAGTGTCTAAGAAAATATCGTTTGATAAGGTTGACTCAATTATGCTTAAAACTAACTTGTAATTTGTGTAATTTTTTTTTTTTATGTGAACTGGTCTAATGTCTAATGTAATATTCATATGTGAATGCCAACAAAAAATGTGTCAGCTTGTTATTGTCAGCCTTTGCAAGTTTGTTGGCCAACTTGATCACCCACCCACAACCAAACACCCAACCATGCACATATGTAATATTTATAATATTTTATCTATGTATGAGTGAGTGTTTTTTTGCATATCCCTTTCCCAGGCTTTATTTACTGTTGTTGAGTTTTCGTATTTTTTTTTTTTTGTCAGAAGTGAACAACGTGTAGGTCAGCAAAACAACAAGTCAACGACACAGTATTTTCTAGTTTTTAATGCTGTTTTTGTTGTTGTATCGCAAAATGTTGCTGCAGTTGAACAACGTACTCAGGAAATATAATTAAAACAATTTTATGTGCTTTTCCATGGCAATAAATGTATGTGAGGAAATTTTTGCTTTGAATTTTAACGATATTTTTCAATTCATCATATTCGAAGCAAAGGTACTCAGAAGGTTAATTTACTACATGTATTGATATTTCTAGCATGTTTTTTTTTTTTTTTTTTTGTAAAAGAGAAGTAACACTCAGGCGTTTAATATGCCCATATATATTTGCGTTACTTTCTTTGGAAAGGGGATAGTTGAAGAAGTAATGGTGGTGAAAGAAGAAAGCTTTTTTTTATATCACAATTCTGCAATTGCGCATTATGTTTGTTTTTAGTGCAGAATTGCAGCGCCTCTGGTGGTGAATAGGTGCATTAATGCTAAAGCCTGATTTCATAGCTTCTATTTAAATATTTTACTTCATACATACATAAATGTTTTGATATTTATGTAACTAATAAAATGATAGTATACTTTTAAACCACAAACTGATACTTATTTATTAATGTCTAAAGATACGGTCACACTTGGCAAATATTTGACGTAACCACAAAATAAAATATATTCGAACTCGTTTATTTATTAAAAAAAACTTCGTTTATTTAGGACAAGACACAACAAATATTTAATCTTATTTTAATTGATGCTGTTTGATCTTGTAAAACTCTTGAACGTGTAAACAACGCCAAACAAATATGTGCTAAAATAAGTCCCTACGCTTCCTTGAGTAAATATTTGCCAAGTGTGACCATACCTTAAGAAAGGCTTAAATAAGAAACTAAACTTAATTTCCTTTTATAAAATTCGATAATTTTTTTATTTTAATTGATGGATTTAACTTTTTTACATTTTGATCCACCTTCATTGCATACGTATTTCAAACCGCTAGTATTTTTTTTTTATTATCAAGAACTTCATTGCACTTTAACTTTTCTTTGGCAATAGCCCATTAGCCGTTACTGTGGACAATTAGTTATTATTATTGGGGGTTTATATATTTTTATACCCTACACCACCATAGTGGGGAGAGTGTATTGGATTTGTGCATATGTTTGTAACGCCCATAAATATTGGTCCAACACCCACCTTAAAGTATACCGATCGACTTAGAATCATTTTCTGAGTCGATTTAACGATATCCGTCCGTCAGGCTGGCTGGATGTCCATGTAAAGCTTGTGCGCAGAGTACAGGTCGCAATGTTGAAGATATTTTGAATATGGTAAGTGATATTTTTTCCCCCAAGGACGGATGGGATTGAAACTGGAAATCGGTCCATTATTTCACCTGGGCTCCATACAAAAGTCCTCCCGAAATTGGGGTTTACCGCTCATAAATCTTTGCATTATGCAAGGAATCAATCAAATTTCATCACAAATGAGTTGTAAATGAAGCCAAATCCCATCTACAAATTTTGTGCAGATCGGTCCATAATTAGTCGTTGCTCCCATGTAAGGTCTACTTCCGAAAATCACCTTAAAGAGCATAAATCTCTCAAAAAAGTTGGTATCCAAATAACATTTAACACAAATATATTTGATTTATATGCAAATAATAAGGTACAATTTTATTATGATCGGTTCATAATTAGTCGTAGCTCCCATAAATGGCCCACTTCCGAAAATCTCTTTAACGATAATAAATTTCTTAAGAATGTTGGTAATCAAATAAAATTCGACACAAATAATTTACAGAAATGATGACACCTAATTTTATAATGCTCGGTCCGTAATTAGTCAAAACTCCCATATAAGACCCTCCCCGTAATCAACTTTAACCTCCATAACTCTTTTAAAAGTATTTATATCGAGATAAAGTTTAACATACAAAATATTTATGTTTACAGAAATCATGACACTAATTTTTTGGATGATCGGTCCATAATAGGTCATACATATCTCCCATATAGCGCACATTTCTGAAAAACTGTTTTATACATATACTTGGTGTAGGGTATTATATGGTCAGGCTTGACCGACTATACTTTTTTACTTGTTTCTATTACGTATTTTTTTTCTATCGGCCTAAAGCTTTGCTAAAGAGTGGTGAGGTGTATATTTTAAGAGGCAGAGGAAACGTTTCTAAAATCATAATTATCCAAAATCATAGTTAAAGAGTTGAAGCTCTTCAGACCATAACTGAAAACAACTTGGCTTTTAAAAATATTTATTTACTTGTTTAGCAGTGACTGTTTAAGGTTCAATTTTAAATCCATAAAAAGGCAGTATTTAAAACTGCGTATTAATTTTATAGCAGTACAATGCTGATTTTCATTACGATTGGATATTAATTATCGGATGTTTAGCTTAAGATAGTGCAATTTGTCAATGAAAATTAATATGTAATAATCTTAAATGATTTCACTATATTAACACTTCGTTACTTTAACTTGTTTTTTATGGTGCTTGCCATAAGGGAATATCCCATATACTATACAAATTTAAATGTTCAAAAAATTTAAAATATATTTTACAAAACATACAATAACACAGACGCACATCCGAGCACAAACTTACAGTTTGTGCAAAACATTTGTACTCGTATTTGTGTGTAAAAATATTGAAACAAAAATATGAAGCGCTTTAAAAGCAATATTAAAATAACAGAAGCTACTACGTCGGCAAGTGCAACAGCAACTGGAATGTCATTCCACACATATGTATGTATTTGTGGACAATGACAAGGAATACAAAACGAAAAGGAATCAAACAATACAAGCATATAATAAAATATTGTTGGACAAGGTCGACTAAATTATGCATAAAACTAAACACTGGCATATAGAATTAATTTGTATACATATCTCAACACCATTGACCGGTATTCAGAACCACCAAATGCCCAATTGGATCGGTAAACAAATAAGAATCAGAAATCACAATAAGTGACTGATCAGATCACAACAAAGGCTGGAAAATCAATAACATACTTGTTTACACCAAAAAATCATTTAATACCCCATTTTTAAGTTATGCACCCAATAGAAAACGGAGGATGATTTGCTTATAAGAAGCCATTTATTTGACAGACAATTAAACTCTCTTTTAAGCTAGTATCTGATTTGTTTGAATACTAAGAGATGTATTTTGAACTGACTATATGAGGTCAATTAGTTTCCGCTTGAAACTTGTACATGTGCAAATGACTAGTTATGTAGATAGCCAAGTCACCAGTTATGAGGCCTGTAAGGATATACTATGTAACCGGTATGTAAATGCCCTCCATTCACTACTTTCAGCCAGCTATCAGACAGTATCTTGTTTATCTGTGTAGGGGCAGATTCATTTCGCCTAAGAATGACTAATCACGTAGATAATTATGCAAAAATTGCTGATTAACTATGGTGGTGTAGGGTATAAATAATAAAATTCTGTTTAAACAATAATTTAATTTTATTTTCTCATCTTTAACAAACCACAAATGGCTACAAATTTCAACTACAATAATTAAAAATAAAAGGAACTACTCAGACTCATTCAGACTTCAACAAAATTAAAACAACACGTATATGTAGCCACTCTCATATAAACATATGTAAAGACATTAGGGTGGTATTTTACTATTTTTCGAACTTCGAGAATCAGTGGTCGCATTCATGTGCAACTTTGTATAATACTGTAATAAAATTTTAGTTTCATGGCATATTAAAATCACATTTACACATATGTATTTTAAGACATGCTTTTGGCATCAAATCAAAACTGCTTTAATAGTGGTAACGTTTACTCCACGTCATGGCAAGCCATCGTTTTGTGCGCACATTAACAATACGTCAGCAAAATTACACACATACATTTTATTTATGTTTTTCCATATGGGGAAAGCATATTGATGTTAAAATTCATAATTTTCTTTGTCATTTTCTAAAATGATGCCAGACATTTAAAATTGATGTCATAATTGTGCACAAATATGTTATAACAACGTGTTTCGAACATCGACAAATGTCGTCCATTACCCTCCACGGCTTAATTTTTTTACACGCAATTTTTTTGTGTAATATGTCAAAATCAAAAGATGTCAAAGTATTTTTGTTAATAATTGGGCTATTTCATTAAAAAAATACATTTTAATATTTGGTGGAAATTTCAACAACTTTAGAAAAGTATTTCACCAGTTATTCAAATGAGATTGGAAAGATAAAATAAGAAAATTTCCCTTAGGGTCATAATAAATGATTTGTGTGATGATAAATTAGAATTTAACTAACAGACAAAAACCACATTTCTTAACATTGATAATGGGACAGTCAACTGACCACTGTTAGCACTCAACAGTCATATTTAGTTGAATTTTGAAAAAATGTAGCTTTTAGGATGAAATTCTCTAGAAGAATTTGGACAAATATCGAGTTGCACACGTATCCCACTATAAAAAGGGTATTCCAAAGGGTCCTAAATGAGACCACATTAGTCGGATTTCTGAAATAATTTTGGAATTTAAATAAAACGAATTTGAAAAAAAATGATTTTTCAAAAATACAATTAAAAATACATATTTTCCAATACGTTTTATGCAAAGAAGAATATTTTGGGATACGTGTTGAACGTATTAGTATTTGTCCATATTATTGTAGGGAATTTCATCCTAAATTTTTTTTTTTTTTTTAATTCAAGTAATATGACCGTTAAGTGTTTGGCAGTGGTCTGTTGACTGTAACAATAGCAAAGTTAATAAATGTGGTTTATGTCTGTGCTAGTTAAGTTCGAATTTATCTTCACACACTTTAATAAATGTTGTCTTTTTTTTGTAATCACAAACAATTTTAAAAATCCATTAAAAATGTTTTAAAATTAATATTAAAAACAATTCAAAAATATTTGTCTTATTTCTTTGAGTGAATTGACATGTCACAGATTTGTAGAGTTTTTCGAAGTATTTAAGCCTTGAAAAACTAAAACGTTCCAGATGAATGGGAAGTCAAGTTGTTGACAACATGTAATTGTAACATGTTGCGGGAGGTATGTACAATCTTATAGACAAATTTTCCTTTGCCACTGTATATATTCTCATGTGACACCCGAAAATGTTTATTAAAAAATCCTCCCTATTATAGTACATGCCATGCCATGTACTGATAAAGTCATTCAAAATGAAATCATGTTCTTTTCACATTGTTGCGAATTTTATTTGTGGATGTGGTTATTTTGTATATGGTGGTTTATTAGAATGGCACCAATTTATATAGAAACAAAAACGATGCTTGATTTCTAAACCCAAATGGCTATTAAGTCAAAACATTAGTTGCGTTCTAAATCAAAAGAAAGATATTTATTTAAACAGCTGCCTGGGGTGCTGAAATACGCATTGAAGAAAATGAACAAATTTTTATTTGTAACTTCTGCTCATTTTGGAACTAAGATTACCTTTTTTGAAACTCCCTATTGTTTGTGGCCCCATTGCAATTGTCTTTATTAAATACAAAAAAAAACACTCAACGTTTTCGATGTTTTTATTGTCAATACAGACAGCAATATGGGATTTTTGTCGATCTGATGGATATACCAAGATTCTATGTGTACAGTATGTATAAATATGTTGGTTCATATTCGTGAGTGACTTTGGTAAAAGTTGTATTTCGTTTTATATTTTTTAGCTTTTGAAATGACTTCTTTGTTGTCACTTTTAATGTAGAGTATTTTGTTCATCAAAATGTAAACATTTTAAAATATCTACTTAAGTTGTGTTCTTGTAATCATCGTTGTTGTTGTGTGTTCGCAACAAGTACAACATCATCAATCTATGCTTTCCATTTTCTTTTCTCGTTATACCCTACACCACCACAATGGGCAGGAGCGTTTGAGATGACGTTTGTAACAGCCAAAAATATTTGTCTAAAGGTAAGGTCACACTTGGCAAATATTTGCCTAAAAATACGTAACCACTAAATAAAATATATATAAACTCGTTTATGTATTTAAAAAAAAACTTTTCTTATTTAGGCCAAAGCACAATAAACATTTAATTTTAATTTATTTTATGCTGTTTAATCTTGCAAAACTCTTGTTAGAGTAATCAACGTCAAACAAATTTGGACTAAAACATGTGGTTACGCTTTTTTGAGTAAATATTTGCCTTAACAGCCACCTTAAAGTAGATAGATATACCTATATCGAATCTGTATCGAATGGCTTCGTGGGATTAGTCCTAAGTCAAATATGTAAAGCAATTTTTAAACTTAAGAAAGAATTTATAAATGAAAAAAAAAAATCGGTCCTACGATGTCGGTCCATCCAGCTGGCTGGCTAGTTGTCCATATGAACTTTGTGTGTTCATAATTAGAATATATTTCCATGACATTTTAGTACAGCCTATTGAAACTGGTTGACATCGGTCATTATTTCACCTAGCCTCATACAAATGTCCTCCATAATTAAGACTTTATCGATCATACGTGTCAGATTTTTGCCACAAATGAGTTAAAAAAATTAAATATAAAAATAATAATATATTAATTGACCATATAATAATAATATCCATAAGTGACCATAGCTCCCATATATGGTGCACTTCCCAAAAAAAAAAAAACACTTTAACAAGCATAAATAACTTCAAAATTTTGTTATCTAAATGTAACTCAACACAAATATATCCAACACTAATAAGTTATTTATGTAAACATACATATTTACATTTATAACGACATGTCTATAATTATTCATACTTCCGATATAAAAAAAAAATTTCAAAAATCACTTTACTGTGCATAAATCTTTTACAAGTATTGATCATGGTGTAACTAGACAAGGTGAGTGCAGTAGCACAGCTGACTGACTTTGTTTACAATTTACTAATGTCAAAAGTAATACTTTTTGAAGTATTTTTGACAGTAGTACAATATTTTACACAAACAAAATGCCTGTTGTTTCTGTATTGTGTTGTATTTATTGCCGATTTGCACTCACCTTGTATAATTACACCATGGTATTGATGTTGAAATAATAAATTAATAAAAATAATTTTCATATGCACTTCAGAAAAACAGTTTTGCTTATATAGTATACTCAGTGTAGGGTATTATATGGTGCGGCTTGAACAACTATACTTTCTTACTTGTTTTATTTAGTACACATGCCACCATTTCTTTTATGGGGAAATGAAATCATACTCATTTAATCATCTCTGGTTGTGTTTTTTTATTATATTTTTTACTATTTGAAGTCTGCTTGGATTTGGTGGTAACTAGAAAATATAAAATCTATTCATAAAATGTGTATATCTTGTTTGTTATTGTTATTGCTCTTCGTTTATATGTATGCACTATGGGGTATCGCGTAGTTCTTAAATCTGTAATTGTAAAAAATTCGGAGTGTTTTACAAATATGTTTGTAATATTATTTCATTTAAAATTGTTTATTGAAAGCATTAATAACAGCCAAACTAGTGTTTTTTTTATTTAGTAGTTATAATAAAAATATTATATTATATTGTTAACTATCTGTAAAACAATATGTATAATTTTCATCAGCAGTACTACAGAGAGCAATCATAAAATATGAAGCATCTAAGCACAGCAAAAAATACGAAATATCGGCCCACAATCAAAATATCTGTTTCACCACGGACCATGTGATGGAATTACACTAGTGTGCACTTTTGTAATGGATATAGTAACCTTCGAAAAATGATCTTACTGATTTATATTTGGTGGAATGGAGTAAATAGTCCTTTTTTGGACTTTGGCCCTGTCCAGATCAATTTCACAATTACGTATTTCATTATTAATCAACCGAAGATTGCCTAATTTCTTGAAATCGTATATTCCACACAAAAACAAACTGAGTTTCACAGCCGACGCTAAAGCTCAGTCTCACCTACATAAAAAAGAATAAAGTTCTATAAATCGTTTTCAAAGCGGAATCAAAAGATTTCACTTGAATGCTTGCAGGCAGCAAGCAGCAGGCAACCACATAAACCCACCATAAAATCGTTACAACGATAGCTGATTGCTGTGCACCTATTTTCCCGCAATAATATCAAACGTGAGAGCTGACATCCACACTATGACTCTGAGAAGACTGAGCAGACCTTCCAGTTAAACAAGCGTAAAAACGGTTAAATAATTTGAAAGATTGCAGCTTGAGTAGATGAGTTAGCTGAGGTCGATATTACTTTATTTGTGAGTACCACCATACACAAAGATAAACTGAGAGTGCGACATGGGAGATAAAGAAAAACGAACATCATGCAGTCACCGACATGTCAGAGTCCCTCGATGCATTAAAGCTTTAAAAAACTAAAACAATCTGGATGAAAGGGAAATCAATTGGTTGAGAACAACAAAGCGTGAGATATGAAAAATTTCATAAAAAAAATTCCTTCATTGCTATATGTACTCGCTTGAGCTTAAAAGGAATCCCAGCCGGACAACTTCAACAACACGTATGCAGGTTACTTTAGATTGACACCGTGCAAAAATATTTAAAGTTCAACTGTTACCAGTTACCATCAACTGATTTCACTATAAAAAACTTAAAGAAAAACTATTTTATCTTGCTATAGTAGTCGATGCAGTAAAAAGTCTGGCTAGAATACCCCTTACACCTTCGTCACATGTGTCACCGATATTAAGTTACCCCGGTAGACTAGGTGATAGTGTGGCGGACGGAGGGTTGGGGGTTCGATTCCCGCCAAAGACTCTGGATGTTTTTTTTTTGCATTTAAGCCAAAAAAGTTTTGCAGTTTGTGACTAGTGAAATATAACCAAAGTTCTTTAACGGATATGGATCAATTACTCCGCTTCAATACTCACCGTCGTTGATACCAATGACGAAAACTAAGATATTACCATTAAAAGAAGGTAGGAAGGAAGGAAGAGGAATGTTAAAGCAACGTCTACAGTATATTTAAAGTCTCCAAAATTCTGCTTTAAATACCATCAGCACCAGTCACATACGCACGTGTTTAACAATTATGTCAATATTTCCGAAGTAGCAGGATATCATATACTAAAGACAACAAGGAAAATAGCTTGATCGATATAACCCAACATAATACCACCTCTTCGGGTAAAACTATTTCTTTTCTATATTTTTAAAATAATTAAAGAGATTTTTCAGCCAAACTTATTTCTTCTCCATATTTGTAAAATTAATAAAGAGTAATAGCGTAATAACTTGACCAATGCGTATTTTTCGATTAATTATCTTACATTATAAATTTAGAAGTTTTTAACCCATAGTGCTGATGAATATATGGGAACATAAAAACTACCTTAGAACAACAAAAAAATTATTGCTATTTGTTGTTCTTTTTTTACAGATACGTATTAAACATATTCCGACATACAAGTAAACTTTTTAGAAATAAACAATTAAAAAATATAGTTCCAGCCGAAGTGAATTTCAAACACTCTGCATTTAGTTGAAATTTTTTTTTATGAATAGTCTATAGATAATATCATAAACTAACATTAGTTCTTTAAAATATTTTTTCTGAAAATTAAAATTAAACACGACGTAAAGGTATCTTTTCTTCTGAAATCTATCAAACTATATGACAAACTCCATCTTAATTTACCAGCTCTAGTATTACTCAATCCTTTTTATTCTTGGGGTTTTAAGACATCTCTTAGGAAATCGTAGGATTATTGACCTTTCCTCCATCATTTTGAAAACTCTAGGGAGGGTGGCTATAATGATGAGGTTGAGCTATTGACTGTTGTAACAGTGTCATCGTGCACACTATGGACCTAGGGAAACTCTAAGATTAGGATTAGATGAGATTATTGCTGGCTATGTTACGCCATTGCCTCAATATGACTGTTGTCAATCTGCAACACCAATAAACATTTCACAGGATCTACATTTTCCAGGATGTGGTGGCAGAGATAAAAAATTGTTAATGTAGAGATCTAACTCTCCTATATTGGTCAGTTTTGACCTTAGATATAATAGGGTTAACAATGTCCTTAAAAATATAAAACAACGAACACGTAATTTCCAATCCAATTAAACAATCTGAAATTACATATGTATTACACAACAACACTACTACACTACGAAATATTATATTAAGAAATAATTTCCGCCAGTTTCAAACCGGTTCCCACGCTAACACATAATAGGTACAACAGCGCCGTGCAAAATATGGGCCATCCTAATGCCAAGATACTGGTAATGCTTGGGACTTTTTCTTGTACGAGCTGACAGAGTTAGATTTTGGTTAAAAGTCACATGCGTAAAACGTGAAGGTATGGTGGGATGAGATATTTGATATCTCTTTAATATCTAGGCTTAACAACGAGACACATGTAGTTTCTAATTAGACTTGTAATATATTTCTAATATGGCAGTTGTATTTTCATAATTAGAACTAATAAAATGCAGATTGAATAAAAATATACAAGGTGGCGCAAAAGTAAACTTCCGATGTTTTTTGGCTGTAATTAAAAAAAAAAAATGAAAAACTTTGATTCTTCTTGTGGATTATTTTTATTTGGTCTTTTAATTTTTTGTTTACATCAAGTCGAGAATATGATGTCATGTAAATGGCCGCCGCCACAGTTAATTGTCATTTGATCCCTTTTTATGGCATTTTCCATCACTTTGGCCAAAACTTCCGGCGATAGGTCCTCACATTCTTGACGGATATTGTCTTTAGGAGCTGCAAGAGTCTGAGGCTTGTTGACATAAATCCGCGACTTCAAAAAGCCCCATAAAAAGAAGTCGATCTTGGTGGCCAGTGCAAAGCGCCAAAACGGGAGATTAGGCGCCCGGGAAATGCATCCTACAATTTAATACACAAATGTCAAAACAGAACTGACATTAGGGGCCAATCCCAAAATTTATAGCATTTTCTGATAGGAGGATTACTTTTGCGCCACCTTGTAGAAGCAACTATAGTTTGTATTTTTCTACAATACTTTTGTTATGGCTTTACAAACCTTTAAAATGCTCCACTTCACCAAACGATCAAATTATAAAGAAGTTATAAACATATTCAATGAAAACACTCTTTGAAACTAGTGTTTAACAAACGGCCTTAGTTCTGTATTTGTAGTTAATGTAGTTGTTATTTTATTCGATTTGTTTATTTTATAATTTTCTTCTCTAATTCAGCATAGAGTATAAAAAATATTAATGAAAATCTAAAAAATCAGTAAAAAAAAAATAAAGAAAATAATATAATTTTAGATAATAATGCCTTGTGTGTGCTCGTACCCCGTGGACTGTTTCATATAGAAGAGAATGTTTCTATTGGCGTATTGGGATGTGTTGAACAGCTCTCTACTTGTCATTGTATCAGTATTTCCTTTAGACATTGTGAACTGTGTTGTGCGCTGGTACAATATTGAATTTTATAAATGAAATTTGTATAAATTTGTATTTGTATAAACGCATGTGTTGTATTTGTTGTATTTGTGTTTTTTTTTTTTTGAAAGCGTAAAGCGTGCACTTGTCTCTCATATACGTCAGCAGCAACAACAATTAATGATGAAAACAGGGTGTAAAAAGAAACTTTTAATACAAAGTATACAATTTTTCCTAGATTCTTGATCAAAGTTTAACAAAATTATATGTTTGCATAAACAAGAACTATAAATATTCTAGTTCCGTAATAAATTTTATGATGATCTAGCAATGTTTGTTCATCGTATAGAATTTTATGATGATCAAACCATAATTGTTCATTTAGAAAACCACCTTAACCTACGTAACTATCTATTATAAATATCGATATAAAACCGATATTTTACATAGATCAGTTATATTTATAAAGAAACCATACTACTAGATTTTGTGAAGATCAGTCCATAATTAACCACAGCTCCCATATAGGATCCACTTCTTAAAATAACTAAAACCTCAAAACTTATTTCTTTTTAAAGCCAAAAACTCAATCTGTTTTAAACACCCTGTTTGAAAGTCCCCAAATATTACTTCCCTACACTTTTGCAAAAACACTCTAAAAAGCCGACCGGTTAATGAAAATTTGTACATGAAAAAATATTCTGCTGTCTGATTTTATCAAATGCGGAAAATATTAAATCAAAAAATAAAATGTAAAAAAAAATCATCACATATGTACATACGTACGTACATATATACTTATAATGCATTCAAAAAATATAAGTGATCCATCTTCAAACAAATCTCTCAGAGAGAGATTTTTTCCGCAAGTCCTTTATTTTTTTATACTCTTTATTATACTAGCAATGACATCATCTTTGTTATTTTCGAATAATACTGAAAATCCCTTAACTTGTCATATAGAAAAATTGAAAATGTTCTCAAATTTTCCAACTCTTTCTAAAAGACTCGAAACAGCAAGAACAACAATACCAACTACAATAATTTGCATTTTTTTAGTTTTTCATTTGCATGAATAGTGTAAATATAGTTTTTGGATTTATTCTTTAAGAGAGTTTAGTTTGAAATAAGAGCGTTAGTGCAAAGAGAGCATATATTTGAGAGCACCGTACAATATTTTTGGGATATTTTTGGATTTTCCCGTATGAAATAGAAATCAATGAGTTTTCTTGAATAGTGTCTAGGAAAATTAAATGCGTATCAGTGCTGCTTACTAGGTTAAAGTAAAAGCACTTATCAAATAGTTTTAATGTGTTAATTTTAATTTTACTTCTAATAATTACTGTGTCCTTATAACATGACATTTGAAAGAATATCTTTAAGGGATCTAAATGCAAATGCTGTTGTTAAAACTAAATTAAACGTTTTTAGTCTTTTTAGTTTTTATTTTATAAATTTACACATATCCTTTCGTCCACATTCGTAAATACTCGTACAACCTCGTTCTGTGCCGTTCACCCATCACGTGGATTATCAGTTTGTCAAAAGTGAATTGTCTTTGTTTTCGTATTCGTTCATATAAAAAGTGCCATCTCATGAAAATATCACAAAAAAAAAA
This sequence comes from Bellardia bayeri, assembly GCA_950370525.1. Taxonomy (NCBI): domain Eukaryota; kingdom Metazoa; phylum Arthropoda; class Insecta; order Diptera; family Calliphoridae; genus Bellardia; species Bellardia bayeri. The sequence goes on from OX493264.1 coordinate 104,565,803, forward strand.
AAAAAAAAAAAACAAATCAAGACTCGCAAGACACTGAACTGAACTAGAATTGAACTAGAACTGAAATAGAGCTGAACTAGAACTAAACTAGACCTACAACTGAACTAGAACTACACAGAAAAAAATAAAAATGAGTTTCAATTAAAATATTTGTGGAATCAATTAAAAATTTAATTGCAATCGGACCTGTAAACAAAATGATAGTATCAATTAAAAAAAAATGTGAGATTTAATTGAAAATATTAGAAAAAGTAATTGAATCAATTAAAATTTTAATTGAAAATCAATTAAAGGTTTAATTGAAAAAAAATATGATTTTTTTTCTGTGTAAACTAGAACTGAACTAGAAATGAACAAGAACTGAACTAGAACTGAACTAGAATTGAACTAGAACTGAACTAGAACTACAACCGAACTAGAACTAGAACTGAACCAGAATTAAACTAGAACTGAACTTAACAAAGAAGGAACTCGAATTGATTTAGTTGAAATAATACAATACAAGAGCTTTAAAATCACTAAATTGGCCTCACTTATGAAAATAATAATACTTCTGACTGCTGCTATTTTAAATATGATTTAAACATCCAACATGATCTTTTCCAATATTATAAAAGAGAGTTTTTACACTCATTTAGTTTGACGTTTAGCATTTAGTATAATAGTTTATGGTGGTGTATTGGTATTGAAAGAATTAAATTTATATTGGTTTAAGTACGTGTGTGTGTGTATGTGCTTTTAAATGTATGTTTCGAAAATAAAACATTTTGTACAAATTACTTGAACATTTCAATCGTTTTCTACAACGCATCGTCGGTATTGCTTTAGAACTAAAATTGCTCGTTTAAATCTTCAACTCTTTTGTAAAATTAACATTTTCATACACGTCATTCGACAGGATATTTGAAAACAAAAAAAAAATAGAAATTTAGAAAATAATAAAAACAAAAAAAAAATAAAATTGTTGAATTTTTCGTGTTAAAAATTTATTTAACACATTTTCTTTTTCATCTGTTATTTGCTGTCCAAATGATATTTTGTTTGTGAATTTTTTGTTTATGACAAGAGATGACTGCGAAGACGGCGACAAAACTTTTTCAGTTTCTTTATTTGTATTTCTGTTTTAATTCGGGTCTCTATATGTGGGAATTTGTTCAAAATTTGTACTCAACAACAACTACACACAATCGAATCGAATATATTCATGTGTGTTCATGAGAAAAACAAAGTGTGACAATAATAATCGTGGTAAAAGAACAAATTTTTAATACTCGTACGAACAGATAGATATTTACGTTTCTCGTATAGGCGATACAAATATATATTTATAATTTCTTTAAGTTTTTCGTTCGTTGTTGTTGTTGTTGTTAATTTCGCAGTCGGTAGAGTGTTGAAAAAATTATATTTTATTAAATTTTATTGTTTGTTTGGTTGTTGTTTTTCAACATCATCACCACCATCAACATTAACAATACAAGATCGTTTTTGTCGTGCAACTCGTTGATCCATCCACCAACTAACTCTGGCGCGTTTCTGAACAGAATATTTATTTGAAAACACCAATCCCAACAAAAAAGAAACAAATTTATAATAAATTACATATAAATGAAAAATTAACAACTTATTACAATATTGATTAAACCAAAGAAAAATTAATTTCAAATACTAGTGTAAAACAAGTGTAAAATATACAAAAAAATAAAAAAATATCAAACAAAAATAATTTAAAAAATATTTTGTTAAAAAAGTTTTAAAATTTCTACTAAAATTTCTTTTACAAAATATTCTTCGTGTTTATATAACCTTAAAACAAATTATAAAATATCATATAATCTTTCTTTCATCAAAAAAAACACAAAAATATTCAGTTTTGTTTTTTTTTTTCAGGAAAATTATTCAAAATTTATATTTATTTCCCCAAGTGCTACTGCTAGTGTGAGTGCGTGTGTGTGTTCATTTATTTATTTATTTGAAATTTTAGAGTATAACCAAAAATAAGAAAAAAAATCTATTTGTATATAGATACATACCAACAACCCTAAGGTTAAATAAATACAAGAGCAACTAAAATAAAAAAAAAAAATATTAAGAAAGAAAGGAAAAACAATCACAATTAAGTAAAATATATACAGCAAGAACATTTTAAATCAACAAAAACAATAATTATATACTTAAGTGTTTTTCGACTTTCGGAATTAAAACATTAATAAAAAAGAAAACGCTACCTACAACATGTCTGAAATGGAAGAAGTCATGGCCACCGAGGAGCAAAATTCCTCCGCTGATGCCACTCCAGCTGCAGCTGATGTATCTACCAAGAAAACCGAGTTGCTAGATGAAACTATGGAGGTTATACCGGGCGAGAAAATCGTTACCGAAGGTATCGATGAGGACGGCGACGAAGTGGAGGAGGTCACTGAAGTGACTCGCAAAGTTGTGAAGCGTACTATGAAAATCACTGAGGTAAATAAATGTGTTTCCATGTAACTGCCCAGTTTGCTTTAGTATGAAAATGGTTTTATGAAATTAATTATGGAGTGCGTGCGAAGAAAAATGGTGCTTACATGTTATATAATAATATTGAAACTAAATAGCGAATTGTTTTAAAGTTATAATATTGTTAACATCAGCTATGCCCAAGTTAATAAATTATAAATCTATCCGAATGTCTCCTTTTAAGCTTGTGTAGCTTTTTCGAATATCCTTCAGACCTTTAAATGACTCTTAAGTGATTTTCCATTTGTTGTAACTAATGTCGGGTGGAGTATGAAGCTGTTTCATGAATATTTGTAAAGTGCAACTTACTATATTTTGAATCAAATATAGAGTGCTGGTATTGGTACGGAATACGGCTTGTTAAATTCTACAAATCCTCCTCTTAGGTCTCTATTGTTGGGAAAGAGATCTATGGATTATTATTACGATGTCAAAATATACTTTCCTGGTACATTTTCAATTTAAAAATCCAAAATTCGGACAGCAGAATTAAATCATTCACAACTTTCGAAATACTTTTCGTACTTTTTACCACTTCTCCATTTCTAGCAATTACGATATGGTTTAGAATGACAGTGACTACGAGGGCGGTTGGGAAACTTCTTAGCGTAGCACAGTAAGAGAATAGTTAGTGTTTCAAAAACATTTTTATTTGTCAATGTAATCTTCTGAAACTTTAATAAACTTAGCCCAATGCTTGTCTAGCAATTCTATCCCTTGATTAAAATACTTTTCCTCAATTCCTTCAAAATAGTGGTTTACAACTGTAACTGAATCTTCATTTGAGGTAAAACGCTTGCCAGCTAGGAATTTTTTTAGATTTTGGAACCGGTAAAAGTCACTGGGAGCTAAATCAGGAGAATAAGGTGGGTGGTCAAGCAATTCGTACTTTAATTCGTTGATTTTAGTCATTGTTAAAATATTATTGGACGCTGGTGCGTTGTCTTGATGAAAAATTATTTTTTTTATGTTGTAAGCTGGAACGTTTTTCTCGAATTTTTACATTTAATTGATCCAAAATGTTGCAATAATACCCTGAATTTATTGGTTTACCCTTTTGTAGATAGTTAATTAATAAAATACCCTCGAAGTCCCATAAAACCGTTGCCATAACCTTACCAGCCGATTGAATTGTTTTTGCCTTCTTTGGAGCACTTCCTCCAGCTTCAGTCCATTGCTTGGATTGTTATATTGTCTCTGGAGTATAGTAATGGATTCATATCTCATCAACATTCATATCTCAGCAGCAACAACAGAAATTGGCTACAATTTCTGTGGGCGGGAATCGAACCCGCAACCCTCTCCCTGATAGTCCGGTACACTATCGCCTAGTCTATCGGGGCACACTCTTCAATGGATTACTGATTATTCAAAAAGTTGAAAGTTTGGTTACTAAGAGACATTAAAGTGACAATTGCCTATATTGACTGCTGCATATAGTTACCTACTCGTATTGACTTTTGCTTTATATTACGAAGAATACATACATATGTGTTAAATGAACAAAGATACATTAATTGGAGTTTCTTTCTTTCAATATTTGTGTCTCTAAAAGCAGGATTTTTCTAAAAATTTAAATTTTAAAACGTTTGTTGAAATAAAAGCGAAAGAATTAAAATTAATCCCAAATTTATAAATACTCAAGCTCGAGGTCATGAGTATTTATAAATTTGGGATCCTACAAAGAAAAGGTCGAACATTTCAAACTTTTATTATAATTTTTTTTTTTTTTTTTTTTTTTTTTTTTTTTATAATACATTATATTTATTTATTGAATCTTCAGATATTGAAATGACAATAAGTTTTCGAATCTTAATACTAAAAGAAAATAATAAGTCCAGCCAGTGCTAGACAAAATATTATGATACTACAAAAAAATTTACATCCACTGATCCAGTCATCTGTTTTGCGTTTGAGTTAAAGCAAGGGTAACCCTCCTTCTCAACCGAACATGGCCACTAAAGTTAAGGATGTCTCGTGCAAGTGGGTTTGGATGGTGTTCAAGTTTGCTGACATATTTTGAGGCGTATTTTGTAAATTCGTCTTTCACCAAAGGAATGCCTAGATCTTTGTGAATTCGAGAATTTTTAACGTACCATGGAGCTGCAGTAATTATACGTAGAATTTTATTTTGACCCCTTTGAATTTTTTCAATGTTTGATGCTGAGGCAGTACCCCATAATTGAATTCCATAGCACCAGATTGGCTTTAGAATTGCATTGTACAACAATAGTTTGCAGTCCAACTTTAGTGAAGAATTTCTGCCAATTAGCCAATTAAGTTGCACTGCTTTTAATCTCATCTGTGTAAGTTTCGCTTCAATATGAGACTTCCAAGTTAAACGGCGGTCGAGGTGAATGCCGAGGTATTTGACTTCATTATGTTGAGGAATAATTTGATTATTTATTTTGATGAACGAGCAAGTTTCTTTTCGCAATGTGAAAGTTATATGAATACATTTCTGTTCGTTAACCCTGATTTTCCAAAGCTCAAGCCAATTCTCTAGTTTATAAATATAATTCTGCAAATTCTGTGATGCTATTTGATGGTCCTTATGAACGCTAATAAAGGCTGTATCGTCAGCAAAAGTTGAAGTATGTATATTGGGGTCTGACGGCATATCGGATGCATAAATCAAATATAAAGTAGGACCCAGTATGCTACCCTGGGGTACTCCTGCTTCAATTGGCTGAGCGGGGCTTAAAAAATCGCCTTCTTTGATTGTAAATTTGCGACCATATAAATAACTTTTCATAAGTTTATGGGTGTTAGCAGGCAGAGCTAATTTTATTTTGTGCATTAAACCTTCATGCCAGACTTTGTCGAACGCTTGGGAAACATCAATGAAAAGCGCGGAACAGTATTTTTTCTCTTCAAACGACCGTCTTATCACATTTACTAATCTGTGTGTTTGTTCGATGGTACTGTGTTTAGCTCTGAACCCGAATTGATGATTTGGAATACATTGAGTGTCGTTCAGAATTGGAATCAACTTAGCCATTAACAATTTTTCAAACAGTTTTGAAATTGTCGGCAGTAGGCTAATTGGCCTATATGACTCTACTTTGGTGAGGTCCTTCCCTGGCTTAGGAATCATGGTAATCATAGATACCTTCCAATCTGCAGGATAGTATTCTAGGCGTAAAATAGCATTGAAGATAAAGAGAATAATTCTTCTAGCTACACGAGGTAACTCCACGAGCATTTTGTTGCTGATTTTATCCATACCTGGAGCTTTTTTAAGGTTCAGAGTACCAATAGCGCTTTGAATATCATTAAAGCTAAGTCTTAGAGGTACAGGGGGTCTAATAACGAGTGGTGGCAATTCAGTTGCATTATTTGAGTTGTTTATAGTAAACACATTTCTCAAATGGTTAACAAATAAAGTCCCTTTCTCGGAATCGTTTCTAGCCCAGTCACCAATCGGATTTCGCAAAGGAGGCTTTCCTCTAACTGGTCTTTTTAAACCTCGTGCCGCCTTCCATAACGAATAGTCAGATTGTGGGGAACTGTCAATTCCCTCCAAGTATGATTTAAGTGAAGCCATTCTTTGGGTTTCTAAGAAATTTCTTAGTATATCTCTGCATTCCCGTAGCCTAGCTTTCAGTTGAGGAGACCTGTGAATTTGCCACTCTCTTCTAACTCTTCTTTTTTCTGTCAGGAGATGTTCTGTTTGTCCTATTTCTGCATTCAACGTCATATGTGGAAGCGTGATGCACAGCTCTTCGTATGTCCTCAGTAAACTTGCCAATCGACCCATCAATATCCTCGGTAGTTCTCAACACTACATTTTCCGTGCAGTGGGAACTTAAATACTTTTTATACTTTATCCAACTTACTCTGGATTTAGACATGTCCCGAAATGGAGAGCCATACCCTTGAAGGAAACGCATTGAAATAATAGAAGGAGAGTGATCTGAAGACAAGTCTAATGAAGGCTCCACTTGTATCGATTCTACAGGGATATTTTTCACTACTCCGAAGTCAATAATATCGGGAATCTTCCGTCGGTCCGTCGGCCAGTAGGTGGGATGCCCGCTTGAGAGTACATCTAAGCCCATTTTGGCAATGGTGTTGAAGAGTTCACGACCCTTCGGGGTCACTAGACGTGAACCCCAAAATGTGTGTTTGGCGTTAAAGTCACCAGCAACCAAAAATCTAGCTCCAAGGGAATTGAAGAAGCTGTAGTATTGATGTTCTTTTATTGAAAATCGAGGCGGCGAATAAATTGATGATAAAACAAAGTTGTATTGACAGAATTCAATACAAATGTTTGTTGCTTGTAGGTAATCCTCACATATGTTGTTCATTAAATAATGTTTTATTCTGTTCTTTATAAGAATTGCCGAACCTCCACATGCTCTTCCGCGTATCCATTAATTTTGAAGTACCCTGTCGCCGTCAAGTGAGTTTCAGCAATCATCATGACATCAATCTGCTTATCCATCAGGAAGTGTTCCAGTTCGTTTTTATGTTGGCGGAGGCCGTTCGCGTTCCAAAAACAAATTTTTAAACAAATCATTTCTTTAAAATTGCTTGTAAGATAGTGGATTGCATTTTCAGCATTTCCTGCATCATGGATGTCATAGTGGTCGTAAAAGTGTTCATAGTTTGGACAAGTGTCTGCAAAGTAGTCTCTAGAGTGTTAATATTAGGCTCGTAATATTGAGATTTAGGTTCCTGCTCCAAACCTGGCATATTAGATTTAACCACGTTAGCGTAAGAAACTTGTCTAGAACTAGGCGCGTTTTCATGACTAGTGGGCCGTAACAATTGAGGAAAATTGTTACTCGATGCAAAATTAGGCTGTTGTGGATGAACAGGTAATACTGACGTCTTGTTGGTCCTTATGCCTTTCAAATGAGTGTAAACTGGACAACCTCTATAATTTGCGGTATGATTACCTCCGCAGTTACTGCATTTTTTGATTTTTGAGTCGGTTTTCGACTTATCACATTGAGCAGTTGTATGTAGTTCCCCACACGCAACACAAACTGACGGCAATTTACAATATGCTTTAGTGTGACCAAATTCTTGACAATTAAGACACTGGACGGGTCCCTGACGCTTATGCGGTTCTTCCACGGTGATTTTACGATGCAGAAGGTAAATCAGATTGTAGATGGGATGGGATTCGTTTTTCTTTAAGACTATATCTCCGGGTTCCAATTCCACCCTGAACATAGGCTGAGGAATCTTTTCACGGTTTCTAATATTCGTTATGTTCTTAATTTTGAAGCCATTTTCCATTAAACTAGTCTTTATCTCGGCAGGATCAACATCTGGGTCTATACCCTTTAGAACGACTTGGAGTCCTTTTGCGCTTTTCAGCTGGTAGGTATAGAAATCCCTACTCTCCCTCTCCAACTGGTTGGACAATTTTCGAAAGTCATCTTCCTTTTTCACTTGAATTTTGGTTTCGCTGATATTTCCATGTTTAATTGAGGTTACGCTAAACATATTTTCACCTATTACCGAAACAATTCCTTGTACCAATTTACTGGAAGTGGGCTCTCTCAGATAAATTGGTGGGGGCTTAAACGTTTTTTTAGGAAGTTCTGGATCATCCGTCTGGAGGAGAGCAAACCTGTTTTGATCATTTGGATTGTCAATACTCACGGTCTTGGGAGCTTTTGAATTTGATGACGTTTGAGCAGATATCGGGCTCCTCTGTCGCTTAAGAACTGTGACGTATTTATCCATACCTACTTGTTTTCTAGGTTTGACTGCACTATTTGATGTAGAAGATATTGATGTTTTATCATCTGATGAAATCACTATATTGGGCGAACAGGAACGGCGCCGTTCTACGGCTCTTGTAGTGAGAAGATTCTCCACAGATTTTTTTAAGGATTCTTCCTCAGAGATCCATAAAGATTTTCTAGTCGAGCTAAGCTCTTTCTCAGAATTACATCTGAGAGGAACACTCATACAGTTTTTATGCGATTTTTAATGTTTTTTATTATTTTTTTTTTAATTTTTTTTTTTTTTTTAATGTTTTTTATTTTTTTTTTTTTTTACCGTAGGTATTTTTACCTATTACGAATTATTTTTTAACTTTTTGTTTTATTTCGACCTATTACACTTTTTCACCTATTACGATTTTTTCACCGAAAATTCAGCCGCACTAAAAATAACACGTCCGAACAGTTCAACAACACTATGTGTAATGTGTAATGTATTATAATTAAAATTAATTTTGGATTGTCAAACTCGAACGCACTATTTGATGTGTTTAGGGTTTCAATGTTATGATGGAAATTTCCACCATTATGCAAAGAAGAGTTCAAATCTCAAGAGATGAAAAATTTGTTTTACTTAAACAAATAGTTGTCATTTTAAATCCGGTTAAAGTATCAGACATAGCTCTTTGTCGCAGTAATATGAATCTCAGCACTTTTATTTATGCTCAAAGAGATATCAAAAAGTAAATGTTTGTTATTAGAAATGAATTAGAAACGTTGAATGCGAAACGAATGAAATAATGAATGTAATAATATGGAATTAAATATTAGAAAAATATGAAGAATTATTTGTTTCGGAGGGTGAGAAAGAATGGTTTATGCAATCAGAATACAAGAATTGTTTAACAATTTTCTATACAAACAATGTTACCAATATATGAAGCATTAATATATTGGTAACAAAATAAAATTAAGATTCTCTTTACTATAGATACCTTAATATTTTTACGAAAAATCACGAAATCCCAAAAATACCGATTTCGGGATCCCGGGATTCATTTATGAAAACCCGAATCCCGGGATTTGAAAAACCAGTCTCGTTTGGCATCCCTACCATTTACCCTTTGATCTAGTTCATTAATGGCTAGAGATGTACTGAAATTTCAAAAACATTAGAATAATAACTGTGTAGGGTTTTAATAAATGTTAAATAATCTCTCTAATAAATGTAAAATATATTATTTATTACTTTTTTTTTTGATCTCATAATTATTTTACCGCAGGAATTTGTCATGCGTTTTATTATGCATTTATCAAAATTTAAAAAATCTGAAAATAAAGACAACTAAAATCAGGCAATTAAAAAATTTAAGTCTCAACATTAATGATTTCTAGTCAGAAAATATTTAAACATTAAAACACATTAATATTGTTGGTTTATTGTGCAAATGTGCTAAGTGCCATTTCACAAATTTAATAAAAGTTCTAAAATTGTTTGCTTGTAAACAATTATATAGTGATAAATAATCACTGTTTTAAAAAAGTGCTTTGTGAGAGTTAGCACCAATTTTTAATTAATTATTTTTTATTTTTCAGTGGACATTTTCTTGTAACATTTTTTTAATTTTTATTTCTGTTATTTTGTTAAAAGCCTTTATTGGGATTAAAGTTGAGGCAATAATTTTGCAATTTTGACAAAAATATAACATAGCAAATTTGCATACTACAAGAAAATGCTTAAAGAATAAACCCCTTATTCAAAAACGATTATTAAATTTTTATATGCAAATCTGTCTTAATAAACGTTTGTTAAATTTAATAATCGTTTTTGAATAAGGGGGTAAAAAACTATTTTTTTAATTTTACTTATTTTTACGTTTTGCTTCAAACAAAGCAGACTTAGCACATTTGCTCACTAAGCTAACGATATGTACTCGTAGATATATCAAAAATCAGAACACTTTTGGGTGATTTAATCTTATTTTTTTAAATTTTTAAATTTTATTGCAAATTCTAAAATTTAAACTGAATCAAATGCAATTGCTTTAAATATTAATTTAATTGCGGAACAAAAATTGTCATGATACATCATAATCATTGTGTTTTATATCTCGCTACTGTCACAGCAGCTACAATAGTAAAAAGCCTAGATGTTAAAAATGACTGAAATTCATTTGTTTCTATTTCATTTTTCTAGTTTTTGTTGTTTGATTCGGACATTTTATGGTTTTTGTTTGTAAAGGGTATTTTTTTAATGTGTACAATTTTAAGTTTGCAAAACATTTTTAACTGGCGGCCACTTTGTCAGCTTTATGTTTAGTTTGGTTTGGCATTTCAACATGAATAGACTGACTTCCAAATTGTGTAAATTTATGGTTCTGTTCGAAATAGGTATCGCGCATCAGAGCAATTAATTCGATTGAATAATTCTAAATGATAACACGCATCCAGAGAGAACTCGTACAGTGCGTACAGAAGAAGTCATTGCTGAAGAGCGTAGCGTAAAAATAGATCCGAATGAGTATATTCGCCATTGTGCACAGGAATTGGATTTGTGTTTATCCACTTTAGGGAAGATTTTGTGGAAAGACCTTGTTTTGCGTGCCTACAAAATCCAACTCGTCCAAGAATTGAAGCCACACGATCACCTAGCAAGGCGTAGATTCGGTAAATGGGCCCAAAACAAGATTGCCATTGATCCCGATTTTCATAAGCGAATTTTGTTTAGCGTTGAATCTCACTTTTGGTGGAAGTGATGATAATCCTCAAGTTATGTTTAGACACCGTTTCATAGGACTGTTTGGTGTGATTTATGGGCTGGTGGTATAATTGATTCGTACTTCTTTAGAAATGAAGCTGGCCAGAACGTTACCATCAATAGTGACCGCTATAAAGCCATGATTACTGACTGTTTCGTTCATCAATTGAACAATCATGATATGCAGGAGTTAATGCCACAATTGATTTATTAAAGAAAACGCTTGGCAAGCGCACAGTTTCACGTTTCGGAGCCGTGAATTGGAAAATTGGAACTCCAGATCAGACTACGTCCGAGCCAGCCAGCGTCCGATTATTATCTATCTTTCTAATAAAGAAAATTGTATACCGAATTAAAAAATCATCTTTCTTTTATTCTATTTCAAAAATTCTATACATGTAAAAAAAACACCCTTTATTTATACAAATTAATTGTGTTACAAAAAACGGCAAAGAAAAAAATTTATATATTTTATTTAGCAAAATGTTGTAAATAAAAAATGCTTAAGAGATTTAGTTTTAAATACAAATAAATTCAATTAAGATCATAATAAATGCAATTGCAAGGGATTGTCTGTCTGTGTGTGTAAAAGAATAACTAAATGAATGAAATTGCAGCCAGCAGTGGGTTTTTTATACCCATTTGTGCTGTCAGACACACACATGCGCTGTCATATTTTCACTTACACACATACATAAACATGAAGACTGCAGATTTTGCCAACCGGAAATACATTTTCAACTGTGTAAAATTGTAAAAAAAAACAGTTTAAAAAGCGTTAAACTGTATAATTTCATTTCAAACTCATTTAACACAAAACAGCAAAATTCTCAAATGATTTCAACGGAACTTTAAAGTATTTCAGTGGTTTATCAGTGTTGTTAAGTGATCTTTCAAAGTTGACTTAAATTTGGCTTATATGCCGCAAAAAGTAAAATACACCAATATTGTGTCGGAGTTACGTTCCAAAAAAAAAAAACTCGTAGCAAATTGAAACGACGCAAAGTGAATTAAGATTTTCTATAGCAAACCATGTAAAGATCGAAGATATCGAAGATAGGGCTACGAAAATACTAAGTCGTCGGCTTTCGTTCACAAAAAATAGGTCCAATGTTTATTAAACAGTTTTTTTTTTAAAGTAAAATAAATTTCCTTGTAGCAATTGTCTGTTTTACTACCAATAGAATTATCGTTGGAAAATGCTTTAGTTGTTATGTCATCAAATAAATTTTTTACTTACGTCTGAATTACCATTTTACTAAACTTGATTTTTAATCCAAATAGAAAGCAAGGACCCTATTTGAATCAGCAAAGTACTTCTTGTACGGGTCATCGTTTTAGCATCTAATGATGTTACAGATTTTATAAAAATTAAATAAAAGAAACACAACCTCGAAAATCTAACGACGCACAGTGAAAATGATACCAATTAAGCAGCAACGCAACTTTGAAAAAAATGCAAAACGGAACGACGCAAAGCGAGTTATGGGGGTAATGAAAAAATCAATCAAAGTACAATTCAAAGTCAGTCAATTTAATGAATTCAAATATTTCAGCAATTCATTGATATGTCCCTCAAAAGACAATGAAAGGAAGAACATGTTTGATATCTGTAGTTGCGATGATAATAAATTTTAAATGATCCAATATTTCTATAAATATTAAGTTCAAGTTCTTTTCACTAAAATTAATTAATAAACTAATCCTTAAACAAGTTTGGCACTATTATAAATTTAATAACGTATTCAAATGCAATTCTATTTCCAACGAGAAAAATCAAAATAATTGTAAACGTTTTTCAAGCAAGCAGGTTATTTTTACTTACATACGACATTCTAAAGATTTGTATTAAAATATGAATTTTCATAAAATGGGACTTAGCAGGTTTGCTTACTAAGCTAAAGCATAGTACTCTGTTCAAAATTTCAAGTGGAATGCTGTCAAAATACATGTTAAAAAAATAAACATGAAATTTTCATGAAAAAATGTTGCAGAAGTAGTACTCTGTTCATTTTGTGAAAAACATGTGAAATGTATCTGGCAACAATTTTATTTCACAGCGAAATAATTAAAGTAGCAATTGTTTCACGTGGAATTTTTATCCAAAAGCTCTTCTGTCGCAACAACAATATCTAGTACTTGTTGTTCTGCTGCACAAGCGGCTAGTAATATTTGTTTATTCATTTTTATTTAAAGATTTCGATTCAACACAGATTTTTTAATATTTTAACTTTTATTTATTTTCGCTTTAAATTCACAAAAAAGCAAAACATATGTGTTTTGTTTACATTAGTAAAACAATGTGGCGTACTTTCAATTAAAAAAAACGTCAAATTATGTAAATTCGCGTGTTAGGCAACATTGGCTATACGTCAAATTTTCCGTATGAAATAATTAATGTTGCTCAACATTTTTCCCAAATTTGAACAGAGTACTAGGCTTAACGATATAAATTAATCCATAGTGAATGCATTAATGTACTGATTAAAATATCAAGTTCAATCTGATTGAATTAACACACTAGATGCTTAGCTTGAAATAGACTTGAGAAACTTTTTAACTTGTAAACAATTTAATAAAAAGTTTCATATTTTTACAAAAGTAATATTTTTGTAAATATTTAAAAAAATCAAAACGTTGTTTTCATCCACACTGGCTCTACAAACATTTAAATAGCAGTGGATATGGGGTTGATTTGTTGAAAAGTGTTACTTATTACGTGACAAGTAAATACTCGTATATATAATTTACAGGAGTGCCATAAAATGAATATTTGTACAATACAGTTCAACCTTGGTATAACGAATCTTAAGGGGATTAAAAAAAACGTTATATTTAATAATTCGTTACAATGAGGTTCGTTATATCGAGGTGAAGTTGCACTTCTATTCGTTATAACGAGGTATTAAACAATTTTGTATGTATGTTAATCATCATCTGCTTACCATGTTATATCGAACGATTTCCGCTAATAAATCAAAACAATTTTGAAGGAAAACACTGTAGTTTGTAGTTTTGAAGTTCAAAAATAGTTTACATTTATAAAATAATAAGTCTGAGCCAGTGTCTGAGCTAGATTGCAACAACAACTGCTGCAACAAGCGTATGTACAAGGTCGTGGCAACAATAAATTTTTCTTCGAATATTTCAGTCGACTACGAATGTAGGTTTGCCGGAGACGTTGTCGTTGCAAACACAATAATTTTGTGTGTATCTGTTTCATATAATTTGGATTAATTGATGGAAATCGTTATGAAAAGGTTGTAAGTTGACAAAATTCGTTAAATAAAGGTAAATAATTCTTTCTATTTCGTTAGGCTGCAGTGAATGAAAATTCGTTATAACGAGGCTATTGACAAATGCATTCGTAATAGAGAGGTTTATTTTGTATTAAATCTTATGGAGCGTTTTTTTATTTATTTATTTGTTTATTTATTTAGTCTATGAATATAAATCCTTACAGAGTATTATTTTTACTTAAATTAGAAATATGAAAATAAAAAGAACAGAAACTTAACAATTGAGGAAGACAATAATTTTACATTTAATAATACTAGAATTAAGACCAAAATCAACAAATTGGTGCAAATCATTAAATTGTCTACATATTCTAACAAATGGGTCTGCATCAGCATAATTTGTACTACAGAATTTTACATGCAAAGGCTTTTAGTATCGAGAATTACGAAAAAATGTCACAGAAAAAGCATGGATTACTATTACAATAGTTTAAAACTACTTACTAGGAATGCTTTAATACCACTAAAATAACCTACAACATATAAAAACTATAAGAATCATATTATCAATATTCAAACATCTTATTGTAAAAAAATCAAAACAATTCTAATGAGAATTTCTTGCTCCAAATTTTAATTGAAACTTTGCCAACCTTTCTGAGCCACCGTAGTGTAGTGCAGACGTATGTAACATTTCTTGCGTTTCTGTTTCGTTATTTAATGTTTTTAAATGCAAATTTAATTTAAGTATTTATATTTTTTTTTTGGGATTTTAAAAAATTATTGTATTTTTAATGTATTTAAAATCCGTATTTAATAAAATGACAATATAATTTTAACCTTTTTATACCAGCCATTAAATGATGGGGAGTTTTTAATTCCGTTCCTAGCACATCCAGATATAGTAAATATGTAACTACTTAAATATTAACAAGTAAGAAAGTATAGTCGGTCAAGTCCGACCATATAACACCCTACACCCAGTATATAAATAAAACAGTTTTTCAGAAATGCGCGTCATATGGAAGAGAGACTAATTATGGACCGATCATTATAAAATTCGACCGTATTGTTTTTGGATATACGAAATATATTTTCGTTCAATATTATTTGGATATAAACATTTTTGAGAGAGTTATGCGCTTTAACGTGATTTTCGAAAGTGGGCCTTATATGGGAGCTACGAGTAATTATGGACCGATCTGCACAAAATTGCTAGATGTGATTTGGATTCATTTACCACTCATTTGTGATGAAATTTGTATGGATACTTGTATAATTCAAAAGTTTATGATCGGTAAACTCCAATTTCGGGAGACCATTTGTATGGGGGCCAGGTGAAATAATTGACCGATTTCTACCAGTTTCAATGTTACATACCAAATTTTATCGAAATATCTTCAAAATTGCGACCTGTTGGTTGGTTTTGGACCAATATTTCTGGGCGTCACAATCATCAGCACAAATGCAATATACCATTTCCCACTATGGTGGTGTAGGGTATAAAGAGACATTTTAATTTTTATACATTTCATAATAAGTCTTTCAGTGTTCCACTAAAACATAAAGGGTTGTCCAACAAGATCTGTGAAAACTGAAAATCATTAAAATGTTGGAAATGGAAAGAGTAAGATGGTAACGAGAATTGTAAATGAAAAACTTGTATCGGGCAGATGTGCGTCACGAAATCACAAATGGATTTAAAGTTTTAAGAATGAATACATTGATTGAATTGGCTCTGTGTAGACTCTATTTTTAAAGTAGCCCCACAAAAAATAATCTAGTGGTGTTAAATCACATTAAAAAATTATTTTTGAATAAATTCAGTGAATCTGCAGCTATTTTCTAGCGAAATTGAATTCATTGTAACAAAGCTTCTTCTTCAGATATGTCAACAAGTAAAATGTCAAAACTTTTTTATGTTATGCTCCTGTTGCTGAAAGCCCTTTATAAAAAGTCTTCAATTAATCGTTATACGTAGTTTAACAAAATGTGCTTGATTTTCAAGCAGCTTATTGGTCAAATACTTCAAGTAATTCTTTATTTGACACCCTAAAGAACGAGCGGATACATGCTTTAAAAACGTTTTGCTATACTACCGACAATTAATATAAATGAAAGTAAAATAAATTTATCTTAATGGAGATGTTTTAAATGGGCCCACTGTTATATTTTGAAGCAATAAATGAATTAAAACAATTGTGTTGAAAGGTAAGCTCGCGAAACTATCGTACAA
The DNA here is from genome assembly GCA_950370525.1 of Bellardia bayeri. Lineage (NCBI taxonomy): Eukaryota > Metazoa > Arthropoda > Insecta > Diptera > Calliphoridae > Bellardia > Bellardia bayeri. Next base: position 104,582,216 of record OX493264.1, read on the forward strand.
TTCTACTTCGTTGTTGATAAAAACACCTGTCGTCTGCTTGTTATTTTTATTTATTTAAAATTTTTTGCTTTTTCAAGCAAAACTAAAATTTCAAGACATATGACGTTTTAAAGCATAATCACAAAAAGTATGACGAAAATAATTAAGCCAACGTAAATACATAAATACATATGTATGTATCTATTTAACATGCTAGATGTATGGATGTTTATTGAAAAGATATAAAATAAACACTTTCACAAATAATAGACAGTAGACATACATATGTATGTAATTAATTATGAAATAAATTAAAAGATAATTATGCATACATTAAACTTGACAATTGCATGAAGACCACAGCAACACTTTCAGCAGCATAATTTAAATAAAAGGTCTTTAAATAAAAGAAAAGAAAACATCAACATCTACAGACATACCCAAACATATGTATGTACATATGTAAATAAAATTGAAATTTAATGTTTGTTTGGATGCATTTGAATTAAAACTAAAACAAGCATAAAATGCGAAGTGACATTGATTTGGCTTAGAAACAACAAACTTTGACAAACAACCTACAAATACTCTCATGATGTCTGTCTGTAATCTTCTGTAACACTTTTCGTGGCATTTATTTAAAAAAAAAAAAAACAACACAACAGTAGAAATTTATTTACTTATAATTTTTCATTTTAATTGAATGAAGTAGGCCAAGAGGAAATGGGGCAAATAATAGAAGGTATTTGGAAGTAATGACGCATAAGCACATCATAAAACATGTTGTTGTTTCTTTGTAAAAGTGCGAGTATATAAAAAAAGAAATACTTAATCATACACAGACAAATATGCGTTCATACTACATACATACAAAAATATATGACATACAAAAACTGTCAGTCATTACCGGCTACACTCTAGAAAACATAGTCGTACAGTACAGTACAGTACAGTCAGTCAGTCAGGCACTGGGGACTCACTGACTGACTCAATCACAGACATTTTTACATGTTTCCAGTTTAAAGGAGTTCCTGTTAAATTTCTTTATTGGCAAAACATTCTTATATTGTTTTAGCAATAATATTTACATACAGCGTTGGAAAAAATTAAAAGAACGGCTTTGACTTTGTTAATTATTACTGTCAAATTAATGCCGATCTAATGATGAATCTATACTGATAAGCTTTATATGAATCTCTTTAATCGTCATTAGTTAATTGTCTAAATTTTATGGAAAATGTTAATTTGCAAGGAAAAACTAATTACAACAATATTGTAAATTTTGTATTTAGGACAGTTTGAAAAAAAAAATACAACTACGACTTTCATATTGTTTTAAAGACATACTACCAGATTAATTTTGAAAAAAAATCATCAACATCCCGATTAAAAAGAAAAAACTTCTTCATTTCGAATTTTAAAAATCGTAAAAATAAAGTCGCTATTTTTAACAGTATTTTGAAATTTTTATTTAAACGAAAACATAAAAAAAATAAGTTTATATAGTCTCTTGTACTATACATAAATTTTAACTTCTTAAATAAGAAATCCCAAAAAATATAATGTTAAACACAACTTGTGTAATATATTTATAAACACCCCTATCGTGAATAAAAATTCCATATGAAATTTGTTCCCTTTTCACATTATTCCTCTTAAAATTCAATGTTAAAAAATAAATGGAAACAAATTTCATGTGAAATTTTTATTCACGATAGGGGTGAATATCTTAGTCCGTTTTTATTCTTTTCAATTCTGACTAGTCAAAGTAAATACTTTTTGATGAGAAGCAATTGACGCGTGTAAATGAAATGAAAAGTTTAAAAGAGAATTTAACAAAAACTGGTCAGCTAAAACTGAAGAGTGTAAAACAAGACTTGCAGTATTTTATAAATTAATAAATTAATTTAGCATATTTTATTACTTCAGCTTAAATTACAATGTCAAAACAATTTAGTTTATTAAGTTTTAAATAACATTTTGAGTATTGAATCCAGTTCATCCAATTCGAGTATATACTCGACTTATTTTAAAAGATTTTCGTATTTTTGTTATTTAAATTTATTTGGCTGAATATAGGAGAACTTTTCGTAAATTTTCCTCGTTGAAATATAGAAATTGTTTCCTCTAAAACTTTTAGTTCATGGCATTCAGCATTTAAAATTGATTTTCATGTTTACCAATAAATAAAAAATTTCTACTATTTTTGGATTCATTATACTTAAATTTAACATTTTTTAGTTTTATTCTAACTTCTTCAGGGGTCTCGTTCTAAATAATATCTTTGATGTTTTTTATCATTGGATATTAATTTTTATTATTAATTAGTTACTAAAATACTATAAAACGGGACATCACGAACAGAATTTTGGTATAAATAATCAAATAATTGATAAAAATATAATATACAATAAACGACCACAAAACTTAAGTCAAGTTTAACTTAAAGCTAATATCACAGAACTGATTTAATTATTAATTGCAGAGGAGTATTGAAAAATAGTTGTTGTTTAAAAAAAAGAGAGAATTTGATAACAAAAACATTAATAAAACAAACAAATGATAGAAAATGTTAATAATTCAAAAAATTATTATTGATAAGAATACAAAACTTAAAAGTTGCCTCTTAATTCAAGTCAAATAATAATTTACATGTGTTTAATCCCGTCAAAATGTTAGTTAGACCGCTGGACCAGTCTGGCCTTCCCGGCAGGCGTTGTAATTAATTAAAAAAGTGGACGTTAGAGTAGGCTGTTCATACCAACTCAGAAACCTTCCCGGGCTCATGCACAACAACTATGCCAAAGATAATCACATGATCAAATACATACAAATACAAACATTTATTTTTTGAGATGAGGCATGAAAGTGGGCGTAAAGTAAATCTGTAAAACCCCATGCAGAAGCAATTAATCAATTAAAAAAAAATGAAGGTTAAAGTAGGCATGGTCGTACCAACTCAGAAACCTTCCCGGGCTCATGCACAACAACTTTGCCGAAGATAATAACATGATCAGATGCATAGTTTGTAGAAATGAATTTCAAAAAAGTAGCAATAGAAGTGTACTGAAATTTGGCACTTTCAATGAAAAAATCGTCAAATCATCACTTTGCTATTTCTGAAATAAAAAATCGTCAAAATGACGATAAATCGTCAAACCTGGCAGCTATGCCTCAGAGACTGTTTAATTTATTACAGGGAAAATAAAATAATTATTGTAATTGAAATTTAAAACAAAGAACAACAATAATTTATTTTCAGTAGATTGACTATCACAGACTGAATTTTATTTAAAACACTAAATTTTTGTAACTATTTTTTGTGTTTTAATTATAATTATATAATTATATAGTCCCAAAGGATCGTAGGGCTTTTATAAACTATAAAGACAATCCCCTCCCTCTGTCTTCCACGATTTCAGAGACTTAGGTGAGCGAAATTCTCCATAAATTTTTTAGTTGGAGAGAGCTATTTCATACTGAAAATGAACCAAATCGGTTTAGTAGAACCAAAGTTATGGATAAAGAATATACGAGTACATAAGTATATTATATATTTTGCAATGTTTATAGAAATTTGCAAATGTATCTTATATGAATTGCAGTGGTTATTATTATTATTTCAGCCGGCACTGTATATAAAAAATTGCATGCTCTTGAATATGTACGTAGTACATAGAAATCCATTCATTTGTACTTGGAAAAGTTTCGCGTCGTTTATATGAAACACATCATTTAAGTCTCGACAATTGTTTAACTAATTCATCAATAATCATTAATTTTCTTTGTGTTTGTGTAAAAATGCTTGAGTGCGCATTTATAAAGTGTTGTTTCTGTTCCATAAAACATGTATATTTTGGCATAATATATCAATAAATCCAAGACAGATCTCTGTATTTCATTCTTACAAGGGGTAGCAAAGATTTCAAGGGCTTTGTTTGTGTTTCAAGGTGGCTGATTGTTTAGACACAATTCAATACTAATCAACTGTAACTAAATACAAATGCATATGTATGTACATGCTACATGTATGTATGCATCTGTTAGTTACACACGCTGTATTTCAAATATTCGCCAAACATACTCACTCGTACATCGAGACATATGTACATACATACTTATTTACTTACTTATTGGGCTTTAGAAATATAATCTTGCGAAACATTTACCAGCAAATCTTAAAATAATCTTAATTTTAGCTCTTTTATTTGGTTTTTAAACAGAAATATTTACTGGGTTGTCATTTATCACAATTGCTGGCATGTATTAAATGGTTTATGTTTTCTAGGTGATAGTAGGCAATTAATGCCTATGTGAAATTTAGAACATTGTTGACTAATTAGTGGACGACAAAAATGGCTTATATCTTTTAATAGCTGGGTTTCCAAGTTATTAAACTTTCGAGTTTTTTTTTTTAGCTATATCCAGAAATATTATTCAAAATTTAATATATTTACGAATCTGTTCGTTTGTATCGAACATTTTTAAAGCAATAAACAATAGTAAATAGCGGCAATAAAACGAATAAAATATTATATAATTTTAGTATGTTCTCCACACTTTCCTTTAGGAGAAATAATTTAGGTTATGTTACACCTGCAGTCATTTCCAACAAGCGACACATCCATCGCCATAGGTCTGATAAAGGCAATACATGCGACTATAATGAAATTTAAAATAATTTATTTACCAATGAAGACATCTATCTATCTTCTCGCCAGTATATCTGACTTGTTCAGATATACTCTCATTTGGAAGTTGTTACATGTTTAACAAGTAAGAAAGTATAGTCGGTCAAGCCCGACCATATAATACCCTACACCTAGTATATGTAAATATAAAACAGTTTTCCAGAAATGGGCGTTATATGGAAGATATCACCTATTTTGGACCAAAATTCAGTGTCATGATTTCTGTGAATAAAAATAATGTGTTAAACTTTATCTTGATATAAATACTTTTAAAAGATTTATGAAAGTTAAAGTGAATTGCGGGAGGGTCTTAGAGGGGAGCTACGACTAATTATGGACCGATCACAATAAAATTGTACCGTATTATTATTTGGATATCAACATTTTTTATATACTAACATTTTTAAGAGAGTTATGCTCTTTTGAGTGATTTTTGGAAGTGGGCCTTATATGGGAGCTACGACTAATTATGGACCGATCTTCACGAATTTTGTAGATGTGCTTTAGCTTTAGCTTCATTTACTACTCATTTGTTTGCATACTTGCATAATTCAAAGATTTATGACCGGTAAACCCCAATTTCGGGAGGACATTTGTATGGGGGCCAAGTGAAATAATGGACCGATTTCCACCAGTTCAAATTCCATCCATCCTTGGGACGAAAAAATATCAAGTACCAAATTTTGTTGAAATATCTTCAAAATTGCGACCTATACTCTGCGCACAGCCAGCCAGACGGTCTGACATCTTTAAATCGACTCAGAAAATGATTCTGAGTCGATCGGTATTCTTTAAGGTTGGTGTTGGACCAATATTTCTGGGCGTTACAAACATCAGCACAAATCCAATATACCCTTCCCACTATGGTGGTGTAGGGTATAAAAATAAATTTGTGCATAACCGATCATAAAATTCTAATTTTGTATTTTTATACCCACCATCAAAAAGAGGGTATATTGCGTTTGTCATTCCGTTTGTAACACACCAAAATAATGGTCGTAAAACCAAAAGGTTTAAATATTCTGGGTTCGAAAAAAAGACATAGAACAATGAAATTTTCATCATATAAGATCTCCTTCAAGATTCTTTTTAACATGTATACATCTTTTAAAAGCATTTATATCGAGATACAATTTAACACAACAATTATTTAGATGCACAGAAGTCATACCACTAAATTTAAAATTATCGGTTATAGCACCCATGTAGCGCCCATTTTTGAAAAACTGTTTTATAGATAACCGACTATACTTTCATACTTGTTTTTTTCTTAAGAAATTCTGGCAATACTTTTCTTGAGTATCAAATACAAATCGAGTCCCAAATACATATTTTGGTTTCCATATACTTTACAGAACAAAGTTGTCCCGTAACTGATTCACCTATTCATTTTATATTTGTTCTGACAAAGTTTTTTTTCATATTAATATTTTCTTTCTCTTAAAAAGAGGGACGTCAGACTTATATGAAAAATACTTTGTCCAAACAAATATTTTGTTCGCAACGAATGGATGAATTCACCTTTAAGGTGAATATAGTAAAATATATTTGCACCCGTTCATTTATATAAAAAACTTCGTTTATTTAGGACAAGACACAACAAATATTTAGTTTTAATTTATTTGATGCTGTTTGATCTTCCAAACCTCTTGTAAGAGTAGACAACGTCAAACATATTTGTGCTAAAATAAGCGGTTACGCTTATTTAAGTAAATATTTGCCAAGTGTGACCGTACCTTTAGTGTGCGAGCGTGATAAGACCCTTCTCACAAATTTTACTGAAGTTACAAAAATGTTATAAAATATTTAGTTTAAAATGTTTTAGAAGTCTGTTTTTTACTTTATCTGTAAGACAAGTATAAATAATTACAGTTTGTAAAACTTGTACATTTCCTAATAATATTAGTTGTTTATTACACGTTTGCACACTAAGCTAACGAAATACCGATCCCCATTACTTGTGTTTTACTTAAACGGAATTGTTCGCTTGGTTATTATACAACATTTCTCAGTTATTATCTTGTGGTGTTGTAATGGTTGCTTGCAAATCTCTTATTATTATTGCAAATATTTGTTTATCTGCATTTGGTTTTGCTTATTAAGTGTATTGTGAGTGCACACACACTTTGTGTGTATAATTATTACACATACACATGTGTATACATGATTTAATTAATTATGATTTAATGTGTTGCTAAAGGACTAATTACTATTTCAAATTATTAAACATTGTTTTATAAACAAACCAGATAAACAAAAGGGATTAGATATTGTGTAAGTACTGTAATCGTTTTGGCTTTTGTATAAAATTCTCATTACATTTGATTTTTTTTTTTAGGTAAAATGTGACATCACAAAAAATTTCCAGAATCGTATATAACACGTACATATGTATTATAAATTTTTTGGTTTAAATCCAATTTTTTGTTGAGATATTCGCCTTTGTGTATTGTTTTTAATATATCAAAATATTGCGAAGCAATTTTTATAAACAAGAAAAAATTATAAACAAATGCGTTTGCTGTCAAAAATATTTAGGTGCCAGCTACTAGAAAAAATAAAGATATTTATTAAATATATGTACATATGTACAATAAAGCAATAAATAATGTTTATGTCTTATAAAAAAAAATTCTAAATTAATTTGAGACTATTTCAAATGCGAAATTTCTCTTAAGTTTAAAATCTTTTAAATATCTACTTAATAACATTTACCTTATCTTAATATGTATGCACAGTAGCTCCAAGCGAAACTTGTACAGCAAGATTTTTTCTACATATATTTCTTTTATTTGTAGGCTAATTTCATTTGTGGGATTAATAGCACAACAAATACTTTATTTGAATCAAATAGTAAATTAACTTAAAACCAATGCAATAACAATAACAATATAATTCCTAGTAGGGTAGTTCAAAATCTTGTGCAAATGGTATTGCATGATTACATTTCCAAAAAGGTTTAGCATATTTTTACCCTTGCTGTGTATTTTGTTAGTGTAGAGCAAAAATATGCTAGACCTTTTTACAAATGCAATGATGCCATACCATTTGCACAAAATTGTGAAATGCGCTATTATAAATTTGGGTAAAACAAACTCGTACACTTTTAATAATATAATAGAAAATGACATAAGAAGACATTTGATTTGATAACCATCTCGAAGTCATGCATTCCACAACCTTTTGGGAAAATGTGCAGAGAAAGCGGTCCTGCGTTTCCACTTTCTCTGCAAAAATTCAATTTAGCTCAGGATATCAAGGAAATGTGTTGGTTTTGTAGGCAACGGAATAACTCGAAAACTTTTCTATGGGTTTAACTTAGGGACACTGTGCAGGTGACTGCATAACATGCGGACAGTTATACAATAATCATGAGCTCAGATTATAAGCCTTATTTCACGGATCATTGTCCTGATAGAAATTGTAGTTGCTATTAAGACCCAGCTTTTCCCTGAATACTGTCAAATTTGTCTGTAAAATGTCCAATTAATCAACCTGCACCAATTTCTCTTAAGTGAAGTGTCCAGTGATCCACTCAGCATAGGTTTTAGATTTTTTGATATGACCTCTTCATAAACTTTTCGCAACGCATACGGCTTTCCATTTGCTCCTGACTAATTACATGTTATTAGATTAATTTGAAGTTAATTTGCTATTTGATGCAATAAAGTATTTGATTCCCTATTAATCCCACAAAAAAAACTTTAAATAAATAGAATATATGTATAGCTGTACGAGTTTCGCTTGGAGCTACTGTATGTATAATTCTGTTTTCCTTATTTTTTTCTATTTTCTGTTGACATTGTATCATTTCTTTACGCAATTTATTTACTTTCTTGTATGTATGTATGTATTTGTTAAAAAAGAAAAATACTCAAATGGAATTTATTTTGCCAATTTATATTCGTTCAACACCACCAAGTGTGGGTCTTTGGACAACATTTGTTTCCACATTTTTTTTTTTTTAATTTGTCAACACTCTTTCTATGTTTTATTGGTTGTATTTTGTCTTTGATATAAAAAAAGTAAAGAATTGCATTAAATTGTTGTTCAACAATATGTTTTTCATTTCGCAAATGTTTGTATAGCAACAAGTTTTCCTTTGTGAAGCAGACAGACAGAAGTTGCCACAAATTCGAACACTAGCTCCTGATTACAGTGCAACTGCTATTATAATTGACAGATCCCTAATGTCCATTGCCGGGAATATTTGTTAGAAATTCTGGGATTTTTTTTTTAAGATCTCTTCCTAAAGTTACAGTATTATCCCTGCACAGATGAAACAGATTTATTTGACTCTAGCAACAGAAATTCAATGGACTCAGTAGAATTACGACAATAACACGGTTAGTAATAAATTCACCCAAATAGCCAAATGTTTACATATTTAAAACAGAAAAATTAACTTTTCTTGCAGGTCAATTCATGCAAATTAAATTTTAAGTTTATTAAAGAGCTTAACATTGAAACATATAAATCTATTAATACTTAGAGCAAACAATGACATAATAATGGTATCAATTTATATATATACAGTCTGATTTGAAGCAGTTCTCTTTCGAAAAGAATTGCACATGTTTCTAGATTGAATTTTTATTGAATTTGGACCAATTATATTAAAGTACACAATGTTTTTTCTACCTATACATTTAATTTCCATTGCTCAGCTCTTTAATTTGCAGTAATTTACAGGCGTAGAACTTTATTGTCACTGTTTTGCAGTGTGCCGCACTTTTTATTTTGCTCATTTGATTTTATTACATTTCACAACAATGCAGATATTACTGTTACCGGTATTTTATAAATTATGAAACTACCCACTTTTGTTTGCTGTAATTGAGTTTATTGCAATCTACAGAACTTTAAATATATAAACCTTTGTAAAATTATTTGAAATTTTTGAAAATTTAACCAATTATTTAAGTTAGATCGAAATTGACGTTGCTATATAATACCGTTACCGTTAAAGCCAAATTAACGTTGCCGTTTTACTATTTCGAACATTTAGTTCGACTTTATATTGTTACAGTTATCACATGTCACAGTGTTTATTTAAAAGAATCTATTTTTTTTTGTTTTTCCTTAAAAAATATATTTATGGGACAAGAAATTTTATTCTAATGAAATATGACGTCTGTAGTATGTTTTTTTGTTTGATACAATTGTATTACATACAAACACATAATATAAATCAAAAGAAAACAAACGATAATAAGTAACAAATAATAGAAATTAAGACATATAAGAAAGGCAAAACGAATAACAAATAAGAAGAAAAATAACAATAATAAACCAAAAACTAATAAATAAGACAAAATCTGCACAAGTAAACAATATAAAATTAAATACACTACTAACATACACCAGCACATTAACAAATTTCTATACATTTATGTACATACATATGTATAATAAACCTGGCCTTAAAAAACAAATTTGCTTTGGTTGCTTCTTAGCTTGTTATTTGAAGTTTCGTTCATATAAAATCCGGTCGCATAAAAAGAGCAATGCCGTAGTTTTGAACCACACATTATGTGAAACAGTAAACACATTTTTTTTAAAAGACGAATTCAATTTGAGTGTCTACTCTTAGCTGTTTTTAAGCAATAATAAATGAGTATTAATTTGTGTTTGAAAAATTTAACATTTAAACAATGAAAGCTCTCGAAAGTTAAAAAACTATGTTTTTTAGGTTAAAATATTTTTTTATAGATATGCCTCTTACCACTAAGTGACCACAAAGCTCTTGAAGAAAATGGTCTAAAGTTTCTGTTGAGGAAAAATAAAAAAAACTCCATTTTAAAAAAAAAAACATGGGGGAAAATGAAAATGATACATGTGCCAAATATTGAAAAATCTTATTCTTGAGTTAAAAAATATTTTTTTTATAGATATCCCACTCGCATCCCATTAAGCGATAATAAATGCCTTAAAGGAAATCGTATAAGCTTTCTTTTGGGGAAAAAAATGGCCCATTTTGAAAAAAAAAAAAAAATAATTTAAAAAAAAAATTTAATTTTTAAAAATTAAAAAAAAAATTTTTTTGGAGTGATTGAAGAAATAGCTATGAACAAAATGTTCAACTTTGACCCCCTATCTTGACTGATAGAGCTGAAAATTTTTGTCTGGCCTACTATCCAATCGGAAGACATCGATCTTAAAAGTTGGATCACTTGACACTGTTCAAACAGTTCCCTTTCGAAACGAATCACACATGTTTTCAGATTTAATCATGTAAAAAAAACTTTATTGAATTCCAACCAATTATATCGGGTGATCCATTTCGCGGTTCCCTACTTTTTTAAATAAAAGAAAAAAAACACAGAAAATTCAAATTTAATGGGGAATATTTATTATCATTTGAAAGAAAATTCTTTGGCATTTATTTTTTAAAGATTATGCCTCTCAACCGTTGGCCGTTGCTACGTCCAATTTTCGATGACTCGTTTGAGAATTTCGACTGATGTTCCTCCTAGGCCTGAATCGTAGCGGGTTTGTCCGCATAAACTTGAGACTAAACATATCCGCACAGGAAAAAGTCTAACGGTGTGATATCACACGATTTTGGTAGCCAACGAACTGGCCCAAAACGTGAAGTGTTCTCTCAATAAATCCATTGAATGATGCGATATGTGGGTAGTGGCGCCGTCTTGCTGAAACCAAATGTCGCCGACCTCACGAGTTTCAATTTCAGGCATCAAATAGTCGGTTATCATGGCACAATAACGGTCGCCGACGGTTACGTTCGCACCGGCGTGCTGGACGTGGTCTACTCGGTCGAATATTATAAAATAATGAATGCTGGATCTCAAAATGGGTGATGGTGTTGCGAATGTTGACCATAAGTTTAGCAAAGTGCATAAAACACATTCCTTACAGAACGTGAATTTTCTTAATAAAGTTGAACGATTTGTAAACGTTGTTCAGGCGTAAGTCTTTCCATATGAAATGCCAAACAATACTAAACAAAAATAACATGTCGGCATGACGCGACTTACACGGGATCTGTCGAAAAAAGGCCATTGAAAAAGTATCTCTACTTGAATCAGCCGTTATTATAAACTATGAAAATGTTGGATTAATATTGGGCAACTAACAATTTTATATAATCATATTTAAAAGTGTGTAAAAGTCTATGAAAACTTAATGACTTAATTTTATATTAAGAAATTGCGGCATGCATAGAGTTTTTTCAAATTGTCAAATATAGAATAAATAAACAAAAGGGAATGAGACTGGAATGTCAAGGAAAACAACTAAACAATAATCAGCTGAAGCTGAGTGGAATTAGAGTCAATTAGTGTTCTTTAATTCCAATCCATGGTAGCTATTGAATAACTACAGGGAGATAAATCGCGGCAGCATATGGGGAGAGTTCTGCAACGCTCAAAAATAATAGTCTAACAACCACCTTAAAGTATACGGATTGACTCAGAATTAGTTGATTAAACGATGCCCGTCCGTGCGTCTGGTTGTCCATGTAAGCCTTGCGCACAGAGTACAGTTCGCAATTTTGAAGATATTTCGATAAAATTTAGTATGAGACTTTCGTTCGGCTTGAAGACGGTTGAGATTTAATTTGGTTGAAGATGGTTTATTATTTCATACAAATGTCCTCACGAAGTAGGGGTTTACCGGTCATTAATGTTTGATTTATGCACTTATCTAAACAATTTTCGCCACAAATAAGTTGCCAATAAAGCTTAATCACAACTACAAATTTTGTTCAGCTCGGTCCATAATTGACCAAAGCTCAATTACTACTGCCTACTTCCGCAATAACTTTAAAGAGCGTAACTCTCTTAAAAATGTTGGTATCAAAATAATATTCAACACAAATATGTTTCATATTGCTACCTTTTTATCTTTAATAAAACGGTGGCTTATTTCCTTTAAATAAATCAAATTCCTTTTCATTGCAAAGTAGAAGCGTCAAGTAGTTTGAAGAATCAACATGCCGTATAAAGATAAAAAGATTGTCACAATTTCGTGACAATATATAAATATAACAAATCATTCGGTCCAATTTTGTCATAGCTAACATATATGACCCATTCGGCTTAACTTTATGACTATCGATCCATAATTAGTCATAGCTGCCATAAAAGTCACATTTTTGAATACAGTTGCCAACAAAATTCAACACAAATTAGTTTTATATGTATATGCAAATTTTCTGAACTTTTAACTATCAGGCCATAATTAGTCATAAATCCGATATAAGAACTTCCGAAAATCACTTTAACCACCATAAATCTCTTTCAAATTTAGGCAACCAAATAAAATTCATTACAAATACACTGTTGGAAAATATAACATGAATGGCTTCTTAACTTCCAATCAATTATTGTAATTTTACCTAATAAAGAACAAAATGAGACCCATCCTCACGGACTAACTTTTTAAGAGCAGGACTAACGTACGTGTATACAAATACGAACTAAACTAAAATATACTTTAAGTAGAAAAACACACAAAAACATATAAAGGGAAAATGAAAGGAAAACTCAATGACATGAAAACATATTTAAAGATAAATAAATAAATAAACAAATAAATAAAAAAGTATAGTCGGTCAAGTCCGACCAACAGCCTACACACAGTATACTCGTATGCGTATAAACAGATTTTCAGAAATTGGCTCTAAAAAGGAGCTGTAACATATTACGGAACGAAGGATCATTTAAAAATGTGGTGGCAAGACTTTTGTGCATCTAAATATTTTTTGTGTTAAATTTTATCTCGATGCAAACACTTATAAAGGATTTATAGATGCAGAAGGGATTTTCGAGGAGGATCTTATATAGGAGCTATGACTGATTATGGACCGAGTGTTATAAAATTGTCATGATTTCTGTATATACATATGAAACTTATATGTGTTTAATTTGTTTTTGCTATTAACATTATTAAGAGATTTATGTTTGTTTATGGTGATTTTCGGAAGTGGACCTTATATGTGAACTACGACTAATTATGAACCGATCATCACAAAATTAGGCCCAATAATTTTTGTGTATATGAAACAGGCTTGTGTTGAATAGTATTTGGATACAGATATTTTTAAAATTGTTATGCTCTTTAAAGTGATTTTTGGCAGCAGCCTTATATGGGAGCTATGGTCAATTATGGAACGATCTGTACAAAATTTGTTGATGAGATTAGGCTTCATGTATAACTAACTTCTGGAGAAATTTGCTGGGATACGTGCATAAATCAAACAGTTATGACGAAATGTCCCACCGAAATAGGGGTTATTTAGGAAGGACATTTGTATGGGGGCTAGGTGAAATAATGGACCGATTTCAAGCAGTTTCAATCACATGGCCAAAAAATATCATGTACCAAATTAAATCGAAATATCTTCAAAATTGCGACCTGTACTCTGCGCACAAGATTTACATGGATAGTCAGCCAGCCGGACGTTCTGAGTTGTTCGGTATACTTTAAGGTGGGTGTTGAACTAATATTTTTGGGCGTCAGCACAAATCCAATATACCATCCCCACTATGGTGGTGTAGGGTATAATAAATAAATATGTATGTATGTATATAAATTTATTTACACACATTAGCAAATATATATCAACATACATATGTATACAGAAATGTATGTATGTATATGTATCTTATGTATGTATTGTTGTGTATATGAAATTTGTGCCAATTTTTTTTTTTTTGATAATATAAATATACAAAGCTAAAATACAAAATACAATAATTAATTTAAAGATTGCCCCTCATTGTTCTCATTTTTTTTTAAACGAAAATATAAAGATCAGCAGAGAATACTTTTGTTTTGCTGAAAAGAAATAAATAAATTTAAATTAAATTAATATTATAACATTTAATATTTTTCATTGCAATACTTGCGATAAGCAAAATGTGTCTCAAAGGAAATGCAAAAACGTCTTGATAATGTTGTAAAATTGGCAAAAAGAGAACGCAAAAAAGAAAAACATAAATAAATTTTAATTGCTTACGAAATGTGGCATAATAAAATTATACTAAAATTAACAATTTCATAAACATTTGAATGTAATTTATAGTCAACCAATTGAAATGTAAATAATGAGGAGGGAATAATTTATAGGAAATATTACTCGTATTGTGAAATGGAAAATTTTCCCAGTGCTAATATTTGAGTTTATTGAGTGTATTGAGCTGAATAGAACTGAAAGAAAATGTAAAATAATTAAATAGGATTTCTTTTCATGCTCGTATAGGTTTAATAAATAAGATGGACTTTAAAGTCATTTAACACTCCACAAACAATATGATGGCTAATATAAGACACTTATTTTACATTGCAAATGAATAATTTGTTTATTCTTATACAGTACTTTTTGCTTATAGTCACATCGCTGAGTTGCACGCAATGTTGTGACTATATCGTTAATGTGAATATAATACTAATTTTTTATATGCCACAATATGGCATATAAACAAAATCGGATATAAACAACTTACATATGTGATTATAAACTTTATGTGATTATAAACTTTGCATTTGCAAGACTGTTCACACTGAAAACTGAACTCTGTTAATGATTAGTTTCTTACAAATTTAGCAGAATGCCATCCAACTTAAAAATATCCTCCTTTGTAGCAAACATTGAGTAGAATTTACTAATTTAAATTCCCACATAAATGATTTTAATCATGGTGTCATGTTATGGTGTAACTATACAAGGTGAGTGTAAATCGGCAACAAATACAAAACCAACAGGCATTTTGTTTGTGTAAAATGATGTATTGCTGTCAAAAACACTTGAAAAAGTATTACTTTTGTAAACAAAGTCAGTCAGCTGTGCTACTGTACTCACCTTCTATAATTACACCATGATTGTTGTTCTAAATTTTTCAGTTCATGATATTTCTTTTCTTGCTAATTATAATCAAGTAACTTCTACATATGCATATTAGTAGAGTTTTTGATCTCCTGACAAATTGTTTGACTTTTATTGTTTCTGATATACCCCAGATAAGCCATAAAATTTACGGTCTTCTCTGTAACTTTTCAGTATGGCTGCGCCTTGGAGCTGGGTGCCATAAACAAAAATTTCCGAACAATTGGCCAGTGAATTATAAAAATGAATTGAGAACCTTGCATACTTCAAGATAGGCCTATAATCGAGGTGAATGGTTCTTTTCAGAATTTCTGTGATTGTTTATTTAAATTAACCGTCTCAAGTTTAAATGCCATATTTTGTACAAAAATTTAAAAATTTCATTAGTTCTGAAGCTTTATAGTGGTATATGGTTGAATCTAATTGAGATATTGATCTGAATCTTTTTGAGCAAATAAAGCAATTAAGTCCAAGAAAAATATTGGTTAAATTGTCCCGGTTTTTGCAAATTTATAAAAATGTTGGCAACAATAGTGTTTTTCAGAAAATCTTTATTAACATAATGCAATGAAATTCTAAATAAGAAATTAGAAAGAAATTTCAAAAAAGTAAAAAGAGAATCCAACAATTCCCAAAAAACTAAACTTTAAAGATAAATAAGGATTACAAAAGGATTTTCGAAACTTTTTCTATTTTGTAATCCCAGCTTTGGAAGTATAAAAGTAAAATTTTTATAAAAAATATGACAAATTCGGAACAGCATAAGGCAACATATTTGGTAAATTGGAAATGTTTTTTATATTCAAATAATCTATCAGAGAAATATAAATTATTTAATAAAAAATGTGAAAAAATGCAAAAAGGGATTTTTCAACTTTCAAATTGAAAATCATTTACTTTTCCACATAGAAATGAAATTGCTTTGAAATACTTTGTAACTGATGCGAAATTTTATGAAATTGCTTTGAAATACTTTGTAACTGATGCGAAATTTTATTGCTCAACTAATAAAATAAATTTGAGGAATATCAGTAAAAAAAATGTTTGCCATATATTAAAAAAAAACCCGGATCAGGGTTCGGCAAAATTTCAAAATTAAAATTTTCAAATGTGTATAACTCGAAACCCATAAGCAGGTTTTTTAAAGATCTAGTTGAGGACTTATCTTAAGAATCGGATGAATAACAAAAAACAAATTGTAAGCACTTAAACAACTTACTAGTCCAAGGTGCAATATTTTGAGCCACCTCAGCTCCGCCCTTATAAGGTAAAATTGTATCTCAATCAGGCCAACCATTTAGAAATGCCAAATTTATTTCTAAAAAATTTAGATTTTGTCCCACTGTGTAGCCTTGAGTTACCTAAAAATTAACAGCAAACTGTTTAGAACTCGACCAAAAAGCTGTAGAAATTGGTACATTTTAAAGTACCAAATTAATTTTTTATTATTGTTAATATTTTATATTCTTATTATTTTTATTAATTTTTAATTAACATTATTTACGGGATAAGAAGGTGATATTGATATATTTTTGAATTTTTAAACTCAGAAAGTTATCTTCTTTCTTTATATAACTAATAAGATCGAAGAGGCAACTTAATGGTTATATTTGTTTTTTCGAAGCATGAAACTGATTCTTTATATATTTTTTTATAATAAAGTAAGATTCCTTTTTAGTGCTACTTTTTAATCTAATGGTACTTTTTTATTGTAATGGGTGATTTAAGTAGAGATACTTTTTTCAATGGCATTTTTTTTGACAGATCACGTGTGAGTCGTGTCATGCTGTCGTGTTATTTTTGTTTAGTATTGTTTGTTATTTCATAATGGAAAGATATACGCCTGAACAACATTTACAAATCGTTAAACTTTATAACGAAAATTCACGTTCTGTGAGGAATGTGTTTCGTGCACTTCGCTCAACTTATGGTCAACATAATCGGCCTACTGAGCGTACTATTCGCAACACCATCAGCACGCTGTGGTATGGTTTGTGGGCGGGTGGAATCATCGGTCCATATTATTTTAAAAATGATGCCGGTGCGAACGTAACCGTCAATGGCGGTCATTATCGTGCCATGATAACCGACTATTTGATGCCTGAAATTGAAACTCGTGATCTCGGCGACATTTGGTTTCAGCAAGACGGCGCCACTTCCACACATCACATCATTCAATGGATTTATTGTCCATATTATTTTAAAAATGATGCTGGTGCGAACGTAACCGTCACTGGCGGTCATTATCGTGCCATGATAACCGACAATTTAATGCCTGAAATTGAAGCTCGTGATCTCAGCAACATTTGGTTTCAGCAAGACGGCGCAACTTCCCACACATCGCATCATTCAATGGATTTATTGAAAGAACACTTCGGTGAGCACATAATTTCACGTTTTGGGCCGGTCGATTGGCCACCAAGATCGTGTGATATTACACCGTTAGACTTTTTCCTGTTGGGATATGTAAAGTCTGAAGTTTATGTGAACAAACCCGCTTCGATTCAGGAGGAAAACATCACCACAGAGTATAACAGAGGTGACAGAAGGGGAAAGAAAATGTATTTTTATACTTGTCTCTTTCTTTGAGAACTGCCTTTTTGTTTTCTTTATGTTACTATTTTTCTGACGCAATAAAATTCATTTTTGGCACACAGTATTTTTGTATTGTTTGATACAATCATAAAAAAATGCATTTATATCATCTAACGAATGCACAAACTCCACAATGCATACTTTTTCACATTACAAATTTACTACTAGAAAATATTTTCTTTCTCTTTTTAATAGAACTGCCTTATGAGATGATTTTGAAACGCCAAAATTGTCGCCTCTGTTATACTCTATGACATCACGCGTGTCATTCGGCAGTTATCAGCCTATCTGCGACGTAGCAACGGCCAACATTTGATAGACATAATTTTCAAAACATAAATGCTAAAGAATGTTCTTTGAATTTTCTGTTTTTTTTTTTTTTTGGATCACGGATCACGCTTTATATATGAACCCAAATAGTGTTAAGATTCTTAATGAAATGAGAATCTACTAAGATAATAGTAGTTATTATTTCTTCTAACAGTACTTTTTGATTAATCTAAATTAATGAAACTATTAAATAAATGTCAGCCAAAAATAAAGAAAATTCCGAACTGAAACTACTATTTGTATCCTGTTTGTTATTCTAAATATAAAGGAACTATGTGGTACTTTTTACAGGTTTTTGAAGTTGTTTAATCATTAAGATTAAAATATAACTATAATTTCATTTATTGTGCACTATGGGTTTATACATATGTAATCTATTTTTAATCCAACTTTGTTCTATAATTGATGACAACTAAACATCTGATAAATGCTGCTGTCTTGTTTAACAATTTTCTCAATAAATTTCATGTATTTCAGTTTAAAATAAAATTTCAGAATTTGTCACTACATTAAAGGTTTTTAATTTAATAAAAATTTCAAATATAAAATTTATATTTATATGCAAATGTAATGTTAGTTTTTATTCTTTGTATATCGGAAATGGCTGTCAGGCAAATGTTATGGCCTCAATAATAAATGCAACGAACGAACAGCAGCAACACAGAAAGAAAAATAAACAAAATATTTCCTAAATAAATTAAACAAAACCAACAGAGACAACTGCAGTTTTAATAAAATCAAAAAAAAAAAAAAGAATAAATATTAAACTAAAATGAAAAACAAATAAAAATCAAATCATGTTACAAATCTATAAAATACAACCAGTACATTTATGATAAATGCCAAATGCTTATTTCGTTTTATTTGAATTTGAAAATATAATCGCCTTAAAAAAATATGTATGTACGAGTATGTAGAAAAAAAATACACAACGTGTGTTTTGTAAAATTGTACAAAAGACCACAAACGAAATTATTTGTTAGATAAATATGCAAATAAATATGTATGACAACTTGAATCATAATACTGTTGGTTTCTAATATATAAAATTTTATATAAAAATCTCAATTACATATTTAAACAAAGTTTATGGGAAATTTAATATGTTGCCTTCATACAATTAAATTGTCATTTTTAGTTTTTTTTATAGTCATTAATCTCATAATGTTCATAAAGTATCAAATACTTGAATATGTTAAAACGTTCATTGACAATTTAAAACAAGTAACAAATTATAGTGGAACTTTGCCGACTAACATATTTAAGAGATTTGTGGACATTAGCTAAATTTTACGTATTATATAAAAGCTATTAACGATCCTTCTAAAATACAAAAGAATGTTAGGAAAATTACCCGTTGCGAATGTCCTAGCAAGAGATTTATGCTCTTGAAAGTGGTTCACCCATAAAAGGAGTCGAAGACTAATTCGATCATCATCAAATTTGAAGAAACATTTTCTGTTTATACGAATGTTAATTGTTGCAAATTAAATTTGTAGACAAAAATATTTGAGACATTTCAGCGCGGTAATAAAATTTCCTGTATTAGCTGTGGTCAACTAAGAAAATTAGGTGGTGTGAAGATCATAATGATCTTAAATTATAAACAAAAATGCTTAAATTTGCATTAAATTTGAAGATTTCAATTGATATATTTTTTAATTTAATCTAGTTATTGAATGGAATATTTTTGGGTAAGATCGAAAAATCTTTATCTAAATAAAGCAATTAGTATTCCCGATCAGGGCTGCCAGATGAATTTAGGAAAAAATCGTCAAAATCCCGATTAAAAAAAAAAGTCGTTATTTCAAATTTTAAGAATCGTCAAAAAAAAAATCGGAAAAATAAAAAGTCAATATTTCCAACAGTATTTTGAAATTTTTATTTAAACGAAAACATAAAAAATCAAGTTTATATTGTCTCTTGTACAATACATAAATTTTAACTTCTTAAATAAGAAATCACAAAAAATATAATCACCCCTATCGTGAATAAAAATTTCATATGAAATTTGTTCCCTTTTCACATTTTTCCTCTTAAAAATTCAATGTTAAAATAATAAAACGGAACGAATTTCATGTGGAATTTTTATTCACGATAGGGGTGAATGTTAAACACAGCTTGTTTAATATTTTTATAATATCTAGTCCTTCAATTCTGACTCGTCAAGGTAAGTACTTTTTGATGAGAAGGAAAAAGTACTAGTCAATTTTCTTATTTACTTTTTTTTCATGCATGTTGATTTGCATTAAAAAGTACAAGAATTGAATTGACGTGTGTAAATGAAATTGCAAGTTTAAAAGAGAATTAAACAAAAACTGGTCAGCTAAAACTGAAGAGTGTAAAACAAGACTTGCAGTATTTTATAAATAAATAAATGAATTTAGCATATTTTATTACTTCAGCTTAAATTACAATGTCAAAACAATTTAGTTTATTAAGTTTTAAATAACATTTTGAGTATAGAATCCAATTCAGCCATCATATACTCGACTTATTTTAAAAGATTTTCGTATTTTTGTTATTTAAATTTATTTGGCTGAATATAGGAGAACTTTTTGTAGATTTTCCCCGTTGAAATTCAGAAATTGTTTCCTCTATAAATTTTAGTTCATGACATTCAGCATTTAAAATTGCTTTTCATGTTTACCAATAAATAAGTAATTTCTTGAGCTTCACAATTGTCAATAATTAAGAAAACACTACTATTACTTAGTTTTGTTTTCAAAACAGGTCATGTTAGTCTTAATATTGATGATATTAAATGAGAAAAATATTTGTTGCCTCCAAACAAAAAAGAAGAATTTGGTAACAAAAACATTAAAAAAAACAAACATATGATAAAAATTTTAATAATTCAGAAATCGTCACTTTCAATGAAAAAAATCGTTAAATCGTCATTTTTAAAACAAAAAATTTTCAAAATGACGATAAATCGTCAATTCTGGCTATGTTCTCTATGTTCCCGATATTTGCAATTTTATCAAGTTTTTATAAAAGTTGGGTTTTTATAGATTCAATAAATATCTACGTCGCGACGTAAAGAAATATTCAATGCAAATTCAATTTGTAATTTTAAATAACATATTGTACAATAATTTATTGTCAGCACAATGTGATTTCCACATTTCCGAAAACATGAAACATATCTACGAGGCTGCTAAAATACTTTAGGGTTAAATAAGTAATACATGAATGTTATAGAACATATGACATATAAAGTTGAAATTGTGACAAAAAAAATAGTCAAATTCGGTATAGCAATTGGACATGTTATCTGTAGAGATGCCTTTCATAATAATATAAATTTGGTATATAATCTTAATAAAAAAGAGTTAAGGCACTTTTTTGCCGTAAAAAATGCACAAACGTTTTATTTTTCAAATTTCAAAAATTTTAAAAAGGTTAATTTTTGAACCTTGAAAAGAAAATATTTTTAAATATTTTGCGTTTTAAAAAAATTGAATTAGGATGTTACAAAATTTTTACATTTAAATTCTCAATTACTAATAACTCAAAAACCATAAGAAAATAAAATCCGTCACTAGAGGCTTTGTTGGATCCATCTTATAAACTCAAACCAATTCTTGGCTACGCCCTTGTAAAATTTTATTTCATTAAATTTAATTTTCATTAAATCATTTTTAAAAATCCCTTCGATAGTTGAAAAGTTATTACAGATTTTCTGTTCACATACGATACTATAAAACAGAACAATTTTTAAGAAATTTAGCCGGAAGAGGAAAGCATGAAAAGTTTTTACTGAGTTTTAATTACTTTAAGGCTGTTAGCTGAACATTTTAGAAATTCTTTTAATATTTAAGAGAAAATTTGAAATTGAAATAAAGAATTAAAAATATATTTTTTTTGTTTGAAAATGTTTTCTAACATTTTACTTTAGTGTTAAATTAAATTTGTATTAAATATAAAACCTGTTATGTTTTGTTACAAATTCCTTTAAAATTTTTTAAAATCCCTTGGATAGTTCAAAAGTTATTAAAGATTTTCGGTTCACACTTCTTAATTAATATTAATCATACGCTCCTATATAACAAAACAGGTTTTAAAGAAATTTAGCCAGTTTGAAGTAAAACATAAATAATTCCTACCTTCAGTAAAAATAATATAATGAAAATTAAATTTAATGAACTTGAGCCTGACTAAATAAATACCAAAAATTTAAAAAATTAACAGCTCAACTATAAGTAATAATTGTTAGAAAAAGTTTTTATTGCGTTTTAATTACTTTAATGCCGTTAGCTTTTAGTAAGCAGAACATTTTAGAATTTTTTTTTTTAGTTTAAGAAAAAATTTTTAAATTGAAATGAAAAATTAAAAATATATTTTTGTTTTCAAAATATTTTCCTTTAGCGTTAAAATAAATTTATATTGAAAATAAAGCCTGTTATGTTTTCTTTCAAATTCATTTTAATTTTTTAAATCCCTTAAAAAATTAAAAAGTAATTAACAACTTTTTGTAATTACTACTTAATTAATATTAATCATACGCACTCATATATAAAAATTTTGTTTAGTAAAATTTTGATAGTTTTAAATAAAATTTTAGAGGTTTTCTCTTTGTTTATAATATTAAGCACAGCTAAGTTTTAAAAGGCAGGAAATTTTTTTGATTTACACTGGGAAGACACTATTACCAATAGAAAAATTGCATTTAAACATTTCATTTAATTTGCATTTACTCTGAGTAACGGAAACGACAATTAAAACTGCAAGCTTGTATTTTTACACTGACTTGCTTCTATGATAAATAAAAAAAGGTACACTTTTACGGAGTTACGTTCGAATTTACTTAACATTTGACATAGGATACTGTGTCGACTTTACATACTTTTAGAAATCTCTGTTATATTCAAATGTATTGAAAAGTTATCAAAGATGGTATTGTAGAAAGTATGCATTCGAAAACAATCAATGATTTCAGAATATAATTTATTTTAGTTTGTTCTTAAACTGAACAAACTAGAATAAATTGTTTCAGTGATGTAATAAAATTGAAAAATATTTTATGTTAGACTGACTATATTTAGTCTTTCCAACAAACCTCATGCCGAAATAACTCACGATTTTTCTATGATTTTTTTTACCCAATTAGGAAATATTTCTACAATTTAAAAATATAAATAAGCGTATACGAAAAAAAATGAATTTCAAGCAAAAAATTTTAGAAATGTGTTTAACCTACAACAAGTTGAAATTAAAGTGTTTTTACGTACAACACCAAACAAAAGAACAATAAACGAACCAAGAAAACAAAGAAGGCAAATAAATCAAAATGTTTTCATTTTGGCAAATCAATCCGGAAATCAATTTTCAAGTGAAAAACAAACAAAACGAAACTAAACTTTTTATTTTAGTCTCTAAATGCAAGCGCTAACA
The DNA here is from genome assembly GCA_950370525.1 of Bellardia bayeri. NCBI lineage: Eukaryota > Metazoa > Arthropoda > Insecta > Diptera > Calliphoridae > Bellardia > Bellardia bayeri. The sequence goes on from OX493264.1 coordinate 104,606,057, forward strand.
ATCTATTTGTAAAAAGAAAACAAAAGGAAAGCAAAAGAAAATTATTTAAATCTAATAAAATATATGCTAATTTTAAATGTTTTTGCGAAACAACACAGCCAGTAATAAAGATTAGTAATTGCAGTCATAAAAAACTACATTGTTTATTTATTGCATTTATTTGAGGCCAAATTTTACTCTCATAAGTTGTATGTATTGTTTGTATTCTGCAATATTGAATATGTTTATTTGTTTTAAAATCCAACAAATAATGAGAAAACGCAACAATTTTACCAAAAAATTTACATTAATGTATTACGATTTTAATATTTCAAGTCAATACATTAAATGCTGCATAAATCTATATACAACAAATGCCACACATTATCATCATTATTGATTTGATACGCTGTGGAAACTGTATTTATTGTAAATAAAGGGTCCGCCAAATAACATTTTATTTTGAAAATGCTATAAAAAAAAAAAATAATTTCATTTAAATGGCTGCATCCGTTGGCCATGCAGTAGCCTACACGATCGGTCCAATTTTTCGATTATCGATTGTGTGCAGCTGTATTTCACCAATAGCTTCACGAATATTGTCCTTTAAAGCGTAACAAATCGCAGCTCCGAGATGGCCAAACGACATCAGCTCTGCGGCTGATAATGCGATCTTCAAAAACAGGGCGCAAAACATCGAGTGTAGCTTCTGCTGTGTGGCACGTAGAGCCGTCCCGTTGAAAACAAATTTTTCAAATATAATCCTCTTTAATTTTTGTGAACAAAAATTCATACAACATGGCCCGATAACGATCGCCATTGACTGTAACGGCCACTCCTTGCTCATTTTTGAAGAAAAATCACCCAATTATGCCTCTGGACCAAAATCCGTACCAAACAGTAACTCGTTTTGGGTGCATCGGCTTTTCAATGTATGCGTGCGAGTTTTCTGTGCCCCAAATGCATCAAATTTGCCCGTTTACATACCCCCCAAGATCAAAATGAGCTTCCGTAAGTCGATCGCAGGCCCAATTAACGAAGCGAAGACAAGCGTATACACAACCGTATTCGTTCAGCGGAAAGATAAAACTAATTATCTGTCAAATCAGACATGAGCTAAGTGTTACCATTCACGAAATAAGCACTAGTTGACAAAAAAAATGTTAAATAGCGGACCCGTTATATTCTTTTTTTCATCTCGTACAATTTAACCTAAATTTTAAAGGACACCAAAAGTCATCATCATATATTTTTACACATGCATTAACACGACTGCGAACCTGCTGAAATTGGAATGAAATTTTTACTGGCAACATGACTTTTGAAATGTATTTTTGGTTTTAGGTACTTTGCCTTCTTTTTGTTGTTTGTTATTTATTCTGTTTTTGTTTTTTTGTTTTTGTTGGGAAAATATGCATGACTCCATATTTTTGTTAAAAGTATTTACCATTCACACAAACAAATTATATTAAATACGTATGTTTGCATATACAATTTGTTTACACAAGTTACATACAAAAGTATAATTGTGTAATTTCATGTACAATGTACACGACCTTTGATTTATGATTAAATCTGTTTTTAAACGTTTGTTTTTATGGTTCAATTGCAGTGAAATCATATAAATGGCTTTGTGCATAACGACTTAAATATATATTCCAGCAAAAAAACATTAGTGATTTGGAAACAGGGCAAATTCGTACCGCATGGTTTTTTGCTAAATAATTCTAACTAGAAGTACTAAGGGAGCGCCTTTGGGCAAGGAATCTCGAATAAAAATCGTTTAATACTTCATTGCATCGAGAGTGCCTTGGGGGTTTTTGTGCATTACAAAAATTTTAGCTTTATTCACCTTTTGTAGCTAAATATAGTGAAAATATATTATAATATTTTTTTGATTTTAAGTTCTATAAAGAATGTCTTAAAAATCAAAGTAAAGATTTCAAGAAAACAATAATTTTGCTGCTGCCACTTAATTCGAAAATATTGTACATACTATGGATGAAATATTTATTTAACTTCGCCCCAACTATAAAGAGCATAATTCAAAAATCTAGGAAGATTTTAGGGTTGAGAAAGTGATGGTGCCATGTAATTTTAGGATGTTCACTTCTCCATCGCTAAGTTCATTTGACACAAGAACTGATTGGATTAATAAACATCAACAAGTGAATGTTGTTTTATCTGAAAAATGATTTTTTTTTGCATGACAAAGGAAACAAGTTTTTTTCTTCTTTATTTTTTTTTTAAATAATTAAGAAACACAAACCGCTAAGCTTTTGGCTTATCTGCAGAAAACACCCAGAGTCTTTGGCGATAATCGAACCCGCAACCCTTTGACTAATAGTCCGGCACCTTATCGCCTAGTCTATCGGGGCACTCGACGTTTCAACATGACAATCATTATTAATTTGTTGCATTTATAATTTTGTACAGACCTTAATACATCATAGCAGATTTAAGCCAATATGAAGTCAATTATCATATTAGATGAAATAACAAAAACATCACTAGGGTCCATCAAGGCCGTACCGAACCATTGTTGCATGTTGCTAGCTACGGACAATTACAGAGTATGTGCTCCGAGGTTTCATCGTGCCGAGTATAGTCATACCGAGCGATATAACTTCTGTGATTTACTTTTGGAAAGAGTAATGATGAGGTACACAGCCGCCTTCAGTTTGGTTTGTAAATTATCTGCCAATCGTTCATTGAGTTTAAAGACACGCCCTGAACAACCCGTAGATTTAAACAAGCAGTTCCTAGGAGCATATTCCTTTTACCAATACATTAATGACATGTGCGGTCTGAGAGAGATACGCAAGTACTTTAATGTGCTTCATTAGCGAAGATCTTAACTAACTGGACGAAATAAGTAAAGATTTAATAATCGTGCCATGTAATCGATTGTGTACAAATTTTTACGATAGATCGGTTTCTGTACACAAATTTCAAAGTTGAAACAAATTCTCAAAACGCAAGCCAGCAGTATTTGGAGTATGGATAAAAAACCTTGTTGGTAAATTATCTGCTCTAGTGTGGTTACCTTCCTTGAGTGATACTCAGTGGAGATATATTCAATGTTGGCAAAATGCTGCCTTAAGAATTATCAAGGACTGCATGTAAATAACCTCGGAATATCATTGGAACACTAAGAAATAAAGGTTCATGTATACGAGTACATATAGATATATATATATGCAGTAACCATGCGATCGAAGCTTTAAACTTCCTCTTGTTTTCCTACTTGCATTTCACCAAAGAAAACAATCTGGGGCGGTTAAATCTGGTGAAGGCGTAGGCTAATTAAAATCACTTGTATGCGAAATAATTGATTTACCAAAGATGTCCCGTGAAAGAGCCATTGTGTCCCTTGCAGTGTGTGCTGTGGCTCCATCTTGTTGGAACCATACTTGCGGATGGTTTTCCACGGTTAAATTAAAAAATTTTCAACATTGTCCGATATCTGACACCATTGACGGAAACGGCGACCCCGTCTACATTTTCAAAAGAATAAGGACCAATAATCCTTTCCGCTTAAACACCGCACCATATATAGGTTTTGCTTATTAAGGAACCCACTTAATTGGAAATGGGCTCATAATTAAATTATGATCTTCTTCTGCTTTTTGCCGGAAAAAAACACTGCATAATCAAGTCGTTGCTGGCAATCTATCGGTTTCAATTCTTGAACAAGCGGAATCTTGTCTGGAAACATTCCTATTGTGTGCAAAATTTTCTGCAGCGACGCTCGTGAGAGATCAAGTTGTTTTGAACGTCTACTGGTTGATGTTTCTCCATGTTCCCGAATACTCCTCTGTACCAGTTCAATATTGTCATCCGTGTGCGCCGTTCGTCTACTGCCAGCACCAGGAAGGTTCCTTACTGCCCCTTGTAGTCGAAAATTTGCAACCAGACGGTTTATTGTTGTCTCTGAGAGTCCAACCCGCACATTAAAATAACGACGATATGCACGCTTAGTCAAAACAATGGATCGTTGATTTGAAAAATAAAGCTCAACAATTTGGGAACGTTGTTGAATTGAGTACTACTATATTTTAAATTCCCCAACTCTTCTTTACAAAATACTGAAAAGAACAAAAATATTATATTAAAAAAGTTATAAGCAATTCAAACCCCATCGGTAATTTTGGGCCACCCTGTATAACAACTCCCAGCTAGGCCCTGGGGTTCACATTTTGGTGTTTGCTTAAGGGTTAAACAAGGATATTTTTGTAAATGTTTGAAAAGATTTTTATAAGTTGTCAACATTATTAAGGTAAATGAGAAACCTCATTAATTGCACTTTAAGTAACAATGATAAACTAAGACTTATAAACATCTTTTGAGAATTTAATTTCTATAACCTCTTCAATGAAATTGTATATGCATTATGATACATTAATAAATATTAAATATACATTTTCTTAATTCATATTTATTATATTTTTTCATTCTTTTCTTTCAGGTAAGTTTGAAATCTAACTAATAACGTAAGTAAACAAAAATATGTATGTTTTGCTGAAGAAAACCGCAAAGTGTTTTTTGACATTTAAAAAAAATTACACCATCAATCAATGTGTTGGAAAGATAAATTAAGTAAACTGATTCAAAAAGCATAAAATGAAACTATGCACATTATACAAGGTGGCGCAAAACTAACCCTCTATCAGAAAATGCTATAAATTTTGCAATTGGCCCCTAATGTCAGTTCTGTTTTGACATTTGTGTAGCAAACACATGCGAAATACAAGTTAATAAACAATGTTACGCTACACTGCTCCAGAACGCGGAATATTGCTGACTATTTATTTGACCAATAATCGGTCGGTGACTTTGGCACAACGTGAATTTCGTCGCAGATTTCCTGGCCGTCCAAAGCCTACTGGTGAAACACTGCGACGTTTAGCCGCTCGCCTCGAAGAGACTGGCACAACACGTGATGCTGCCAGGCGTGGCAGACCCCGGAGTAGCTGTTCTGCAGAGAATATTGTTGCTGTAGCCGAGGATGTCATGGAAGCACCGTCGACATCGATCAGACGACGTGCCACGCAAATTGGTATCAGTCTTTACAGCGAATTACGGTAAAAGCTTTGAAGATGTTTCCGTACAAAGTCCAGACGGTGCATCAGCTGTTAGCTGCTGACCGCCAATCGCGTCTAACATACGCTCTAGCCATCCTTCCTCACCACCAAGAGGAAGATGATTTTTCATTAAAAATAATCACGAGTGATGAGGCCCATTTCCATCTTAGCGGGTACGTAAATAAGCAAAAGTTACGCTTCTGGGGCACTGAAAATCCGCGTGTAACCCACGAAGAGCCATAACACCCGCTCAAAGTCACTGTATGGTGTGCTGTTTTCGCTGGAGGAGTCTTTGGACCTTTTTTCTTCGAAGACGTCGCGGGCCAAACGGTTACTGTGAATGGTGAGCGCTACAGAGCAATGATCAACGAGTTCTTTTTGCCGCAACTTGATGAATTGGGATTGGAAAACATATGGTTCCAACAGAACGATGCAACGGCACACACTGCACGTGCCACAACCGATATGCTAAAGGATGTAACGGGTGGTTAAGTTTCAAGGGCCGATGTTGATTTTGAATAAAACACAAACTATTTAGGAAATTATTGTAAATTTATTTTATTATGATATATTGGAATTACTCAATTATGTATGGAACAAAATATCGGCCAAATGGGCGCCGCGACCACGGCGGCACACCTCCATTCGATGGTCCAAATTTTCGATGACCCTGAGGCATAATGGAGGTTCTATGCCGTTAATGTGCCGAATTATCTCATCCTTTAGCTTTTGAATTGTTGCTGGCTTATCGACGTACACCTTTTCTTTCAAATTACCCCAAAGAAAAAAGTCCAACGGTGTCAAATCACATGATCTTGGCGGCCAATTGACATCGCCATTACGTGAGATAACACGGCCATTGAATTTGTTGCGCATTGTTTCGTTAGCTGTGTGGCAAGTGGCACCGTCCTGCTGAAACCACATATCGTCCACATCCATATCTTCCAATTCGGGACATAAAAAGTTCGTTATCATCTCACGATAGCGAACACCATTCACAGTAACTGCCTGACCGGCCTCATTTTGGAAAAAATACAGCCCGATGATGCCGCCAGCCCATAAACCGCACCAAACAGTCACTCTTTGTGGGTGCATTGGTTTTTCGACAATCACTCTTGGACTCTCATTCGCCCAAATGCGGCAATTCTGTTTATTGACGAGGTGAAAATGTGCCTTATCACTGAAGATGATTTTCTTCACGACGTTTGGAATGGTCAAGAGGCTTTAGTTCTTGAGTCAATTGCACCTTGTAAGCGTGTAAATGCAAGTCTTTATGCATAATGTTCATCAACGACGAGCGTGAGAGATGCAATTGTTGGGCACGACGACGAGTTGAGGCTCTTCAGCCACACTATCGCGTACAGCAGCAATATTTTCTGCAGAACGAGCTGTACGAGCATGCACTGGTGTTCTCACATCTTCTACAGACCCGGTTTGCTCGAATTTTTCCACGATTTTTGCGATTGTACGCACATTTGGACGATCAAATTGACCAAAAAAATCACAAAGTGCACATTATGAATTTTGATTTGAACGCCCATTTTCATAATAAGTCTGGATAACTTTAACACGTTGTTGGATTGTGTATCTCTCCATGGTTCAAATTGAGTAAGTCTGAAATAGAGAAATGTCAAATAAAATTCGGAAAAAAGCTTGACGTTTAGGTGTGGTTCACATTCAACATCGGCCCTTACAATTTAACCACCCTTTATTTCCCGGGCGCCTAATCTCCCGTTTTGGCGATTTGCACTGGCCAGCAGATCACCTGATTTGACCGCTCCAGACTTCTTTTTGTGGTGCTTTGTGAAGTCGCGGATTTATGTCTACAAGTCTCAGACTCTTGCAGCTCTTAAAGACAATATCCGTCAAGAATGTGAGGTCCTATCGCCGGAAGTTTTGGCCAAAGTGATGGAAAATGCCATAAAAAGGGCTCAAATGACAATCAACTGTGGCGGCGGCCATTTACATGACGTCATATTCTCGACTTGATGTAAACAAAATTAAAAGACCAAATAAAAATAATCCACAAGAAGAATCATTTCTTCATTTTCATTTTTTTTTAATTACAGCCAAAAAACATCGGACGTTTACTTTTGCGCCACATTATATGTATGTATATGGTCAATATATGTATTTTAAAATGACAAAATTGAAAAATGTATTGTTTTCTTTCAAAAATCTTATACAATTAACACATTTTTGTAATATATAAGTTAACAACGTCACTAGATTTTAAAAATAGGCAACTGTATTTAAAATAAATTTTTCTATTCTATCTATTGTTTGTGTTTTAACAACAACGCAAAACTGCTTCAATATTGATGACGATACGATTAAGACACAAAGCAAATGAAGATGAAAATCAAAATAATTGAAAAAAAAAAAATAGATAAAGATTAGAATTTAAACGTATTGAAACGTATTAAATAGATTAATTATTTAATTGCCAATTCGTTGCAATTAAATTAAATTGAATAAAATTAAAAACAAACATTTTAGCAAATGCTTTTCATATACATATATGCGAATAGACTTTTAGTAGTTTTATAAAATTGTTAAGGATACGTTGCACGAGCTCGTAAAAACGTATTACGCGGCGGGCAAAACCTACCACCCACCGGTTCCCTTTTATTTACACGAAATACATGTAAAAAGATTAAACATTTTCTAAATCACAATTCAGTTCAAATTGTTGAAATAAATAAATATTTATTGTTTTACATGGTATTGCGGCATTTTCTATTGGAAATTCAATTTAAACAAATATTGGTGCCTATTATATTTATTTACTTATTTTGGCTGAAATCGGCAAATTTACTTAAAATTTACTTTGGGTGTCTTATTTATAATTAGAACAAAGGAAAAAAGGAAATTTTAAAATAAAACGTAATAATTAGTGTGGAAATTTTTTGCAAAAATCATTTACTTAATATTCAAAAGAAAAATATTCAATTGTTTAGTACAAGAAATTTGCGCATTTAGTTGAAAAGAAAAATTATTAAAGTTTTGCGCAGTAACTTTATTTTAAAATACAAGTTTATTAATAATAAAATCTGCAAAAAGTTTAAGAAAATTTAGTTCAAAATTCTTTATAGCAGGAGAAATTTTAATAAAACTATAAAACTACTTGCATCTTAAGCAACATTATGGCCATAGTAGATGAGGTAAGATTTTATACAAATTTATGAAAATAAAAAAGGTTTTAAATAAATCCTTTTGCAAAATAAAGATTTATGGGCGATTCTATTCTGACGGGTGCAACATTTAGACGCTTTAAACGTCTTTTACTAATAGAAAGAAACACATTTTCAATTCAGTTATTTCTAGAAGGGGTAATATTTTTCTATATACTACTGTCATCTATTTACAAGAATTTATATGAAGCGACCAAATAGCCACGAGAGAGCTTTAAAGTGCATGACGGGTGCAACCAAATTGGCCAACTTTCGTTCATAAGATCATACCACAAAAACACAAAACTCTGTTAATTTTTAAACTTTTATTGTATTATTCTTTTTTGCTGTGAAAGATGAGATATCAGACGATGATTATCAAATCAAACATCGTAGAGAAATATAATCCAATAATTAGAAATTTGCTCTTTAAGCCATGACGGGTGCAACATGAATGAATTTTCTGTCCGCGCCAAATCTATGAATCTTAATGCTTCGAAGTGCACAACAAATTTATATTTAAGCTTACGTCTAAAGAAATATATTATTATAAAATATAGATATTTTACTTTAAATTAGCATCAAAAAAAGTATCAAATAGTGTGGTTTGAAAATTGATGTTAAAAGTTGTCTAGAATAGAATCGCCCTTATGCCAATTAATGCATAAAAGTAAATTATTGCAACTGTTTAATCTGTCAACTTAATTATTCTTGCACATGAACATATGTATTTATTTATTTATTTATTTATACACAGGACATCGAAGTCATAAAACATTTTAATATTAAATTAATAATAATAATACACATTTACGTATGTATGTACATACATATGTATATGCGTTCATTATATTCATTTTATTAATGGCTTCATCATTATTAATGTCGGATTGTAAATTATAAAAAAAAACATATTTCAAACTTAAGTCATCGTGTATTAAATTTACGGCTCATTATGATTTATGGTTTAATTACATTACATGTACGTTTGCCTACTGTAAATACATATGTATATATGTATGTATTTTCTCATAATACTCATACTCATACGCCTTCTGTTACAATGCTGTGATAATTTTTACGACTTTTTAAGCAAATATTTGTTTTTGCTAAAAAAATTTCTCATTAAAAATTGTTAATTGTATTCACATCCTGTTTGCTATTGTAGAAATACCGTAAGGAAATTGATAACGGCAGGAAGCTAATAAAGTTTGTTGGTAAACTGTTAAATATTTACAGCATACTCTTGGGCTTAATATATTTAAAACATGATTGATGGAATTTACAGACGGTAGTATATGGTTTTGACATTTCGGCAGGTTTGATTAAAATATATGAGGAAAAACTGAGGAAAAACTGTTAAAGAAGATAACTAAAAATTAAAGCCAACCAAATTACCAATTCATAGAATTCTCATGTAACTATTACATATTTAACTGGCCTTTTATAACAACCCTTGTGGGTCATTGGCCGAACTTAAAATAGTTTCGGTCCTCTGCGCTTCTTCTCCAATTTCTAACATTGAGTTTGAAAATGCCGTCCTGGACTTGATCCTTACAGCGGAGTTTCGGTCGTCCCCTTTTTCGCTTGCCTACAGGATCATATTCGAACACCTTTTTTGCTGGAGCATCTTCATTCGTTCGCACAACATGTCCTAGCCAACGAAGTCTTTGTGTTTTGATACGTTTTACTATATCAATGTCGGCGTACAGTTCATACAGCTCTCGGTTCGTACGATATCGATATTCTCCACTTACGCAGATTGGTCCATATATCTTGCGCAGAAGAGTAGCGCTTAATCTTCGCTTAGATAGCGTCACATTTAATTTTTCTTATCAGCCATGTCACAGAATTTAATTCCAAATTTAATTTAAATGAAATTAATTCCGTATTTTGCTTCTATAGAAAAAGTAAAACGAATTTTTTTTTGTTATATCAAAACCGTGTAAAAAGAAATTAGGTGTACTGTGACTTATTGATGGTCATATTTTAAAAAAGTAAAACTTGTTTATTTATTATGTTCACTTTATGTTCTACGTATTGGTAGCGATGTAAAGTAAAATAAAGTATTACCAAATATTACTTACAAATGACTTTTGGGTTCTTTTTTATCCCAGCAACAAAATGATGAAGTTTGTCATTCGGTTTGTAACAAATCGTATTATTGGTCGTATATCCTCAAGGGAAGGATGTTGGATTTTTATTTCAACAGGAAAATAATGGAATCAATAGTTAAAATAATTTTTCTATGTTTCTTTTAATGGAATCTAATCTGAAACAATGGAATTTTCTAATGAAATCAATAGTTAAAATAATTTGTTTATGTTCGCTTATGTTTTCAATTGCCTTAAGACCAGAACATTCATTGATATCATTAATACAAAATTGAAAATAACGTTTCTATTATATTTCCCGAGCGAATGAATTACTTATGACCATTAAAGAGATTCATAGAAAGCTAATCGGTATGAATTCATTATTAGATAATCAGTAGTTGTAGAGCGTAAGAATTATCAAAATTATTAGATTTTAAATTTTTCTTCTTCGCATTATTATTTCCGGTACCGTGTTATAATGATGGTGGGTATAGTATATTCGGCACAGCCGCTTATAACACTCTTACTTGTCTTATTTCAATTTGTATTTCTATTTTAAATACTTTCAAGTAAAATACCAATAAATCAGATTGAGTGTTTGGTATGAGCGCCCTTACATGACTGTGTTTTTCTTTTCATTACGAATATCAAGGTCTATGTCCTACATTTTTTGTAGATACTGCTGGGATTTTATTCTTGTATAATTTTAAGCTAAAAGTTAAAAGTATTTTCGTTTAGAAGAAAGAGAAAAATATAATAAAAGAAACTAAACAAAATAAAATAAAATATTACTAAACAAAGAATGTCTTGAAACTATTTTTCTATTACTAAATAGAAATTGTTGAACCAAAAAAAAAAATCAATTGATAAACAAACCTACAGATGATGTGATGATGTCAAGAAGCTGAACATGTGAAAATGTCACAAATAAAATGGTATTTGTTTGTCTCATTTTGTAGCATAGCGTTCAATAAATTCGATTTATTTTCTTAGCAAACAACCAAAACTAAATAAAAAAAGGTGTGATATTTTATTTTCTACTTCTTTTTGCTTTAAATCCTTTTTACTATTTATTGTAAGTTTATACAATTTGTTCATGTTAAAAAAGTGATTACAAATTATATAAGATTTCCTTTTTTAATATAGATTCTGCAATAAGTAAACAAAAAAATCACACAGTGGCTGCGGCTGCAAAGAAATTGTTAATTGTATATGTATTTGCAAATTACTGGTCTAAAATTATAAAGGACTATATGCGATTTTAGGAAATACACACAGAGAAAAAATATGGTTGGACATGGTTACAACAACTACACTGTGTTTTTGATAAACAATGTATTGTTGTGGTCTGAAATTATAAAGGACTATATGCGATTTTAGGAAATACATGCAGAGAAAATATGGTTGGACATGGTTACAACAACTACACTGTGTCTTTGGTTAACAATGTATTGTTGTGGTACAAATAATTGATATTTTAACAATAATTATTTATTTACTATAAACATGTTTATGTTTATCGCAATTATATAACTGAAACATAATTATTTTAAAAAATGTTTACCATAACTATTGTATAATAACTATTCAAATATATTATATTATTAACAACGATTTAAACTTACAAATAACCATTAACTGATAAGTTTCTATATTTAAAATGCAAACAAAATATGTTTAATTTTAATAGTACATATTTTGTTTTCACCATCTGTAGAATGCTTTTGCATCAGTTCAGTAGCTTGTCTGCGCGATATCGGATTATTTATTTGGATTTAAATATTTCTATAAATGAAAAAAAACTATTCGCATAGAAAATATCTAAAAAAAAATACAAAACTTTTGAAAGTGTAAAAGGCCTAAATAAAGTGTACAAACAAAATAAAAATAAATATCACAAAATAAAATTCTATTAAACATAACTTAAAATAAATGTAATTTTTTTATATACGTTGAAAGTGCATAAATATTTATTACTATTTACAAAAAATATAATAATATGATTACTTTAGATCACATTATGATTACTTTAGATCATAATATGATTACTTTAGATCATAATATGAATACTTTAGATCATACTTTAAACCATATTACATTGAGTCATAATATGATCATGTATGACAATTTTATGATTATATTAGGCTAAATTATGATTAACAAGAAAATATTATGATGAAATATTACGATGATAATTTATCATAATATGATTTTTTATGACACTAATATTCATCATAATATGTTTTAACTACAATCACAAATCTTATACCTTGAGTGTGAAAAGGCTTTTAGATCTTGTAAAATTTACATGTATGAACCAATTTGTCACAGTTGTAATAACACTGTGGAGAAATGAAGTCTATCTTCGTCAGCCTAAACGGCTCAAATGTAATATGAGAGTGGAATAGTGAATAAACGAAACTCCTGAAAGACTGTCTTCAAATGTTGATTCAAATGTCCTTTTTACGGACTAAAAATTTGTTTAGGTCCTGATTATCGTTCACAACAATATAATGTTGTATTGTTTTGACTACAACACAACATGTATTTATTTACGATTAAGCCGATAGGTGTTGTGCATCGTAATCGCAGTGTTGTGAACGGTAATCAGGCCTTAATTGTAAGCTTTTTCCAGACTGATAATCTTAGCTATACCGATAAGCCTTCTATGAATCTTCTACTGGTCATAAGTTAATTGTCTGTATATGTATTATGGAAGATGTAAATTTGTTTGGAGAAAAAAATACTAAGAACGATATTTGCAAATTTGTATTTAAGATGATGATATTTGCATGATATTTTTTTCAACAGGAGATTAATGGAATTAATAGTTAAAACAGGTTTTCGTTTATGTTTTCTATTGCCTTTAGTCAAGAAAAGTTTTAATAATATTTATAATATAAAATTGTTTAAGGTTCAAAGAGAAGGAAAAAGTACGAGAAAAATGGCTATATTGATAGATTGTTCCAAAACAAGGGTCTTGTAAGTAATCCACAGAACTGTAAAACCAGTGACAAGAGGCAGGAAATGAAAAATAACAACACGGTTTGAAATGTGTTTAATACGTAAAAGCACAATATAAATCCATTTTAGTCATTTGAAATAGGCGGGCTTTTAATCAGGAAGCTGGATTAAAAACCCATAGAGCAAGGTATGTACCTGCATTAAGCAAATACAATGTTAAAAATAGGTTGTGTTTTGCAACGGTGTAATGTGCCTGGGTAATATGAAACGAAGATAGATTTGTTCGTAGGCCACAAAATAAGGAATTTATTTTGTTAAAAGTTTCTTGGCCAAAAGACTAAAAAAAATTTAAATTATCGCAATTTTCAAATTTAAAATCGTTTATATTTTGATTCGCGAAATATTCTGCTTAAGATACCTGTCACACTTGGCAAATATTTGCCGAAAAATACATAACCACTAAATAAAATATATTTAAACTCGTTTATTTATTTAAAAAAAACTTCGTTTATTTAGGGAAGACACAACAAGTATTTAGATGTATTTTATTTGATGCTGTTTGATCTTGCAAAAGTCTTGTAAGAGTAAATAACGTCAAACAAATTTGTGTGAAAACAAGTGGTTACCCTTTTTTGAGTAAATACTTGCAAAATGTGACCTTACCTTTAGAAACATGTTTATATGATTTTCTTATTTATTATATTTTAGTATGTGTGAAAAAGATCTACGGAAGTACACCTAATTCTGTTTTTACACGGCAATGACTTTTAGTTGTTGAGATCTGAATATAAAAGTATTATTTATGATGTACTTTTTGCCAAAAAATTCTTAGTCATTTCCAAATTGTAGCAGCACGAATTAGATGGAGATTGGAGACAGTCGAAACAAACATTTAAAACGAAAATATCCTTTCCACATTTGCAGATGAATGTGGAATGGATAATATTCCTTTAGCAATTCTTGAAATATCAGTAAACATTAGTTCATTTAGTTAATTTTTCATTTCTGATACCTCCGACCAAAAAGTATATATGTATATTGTAATAATTTTAAATCCGGTTTAAGCCCTTTAAATCTTTGCATATGTTGCACTTTTATTTATGCTCAAAGAGATTTCAAAAAGTTAATGCTAGTTAAATCTTTCCTTAAAAAAAAAACCAAAAAAGAAGTATGATTTACTTAAAACTTTTAAAGTTTTTGAAAAAAAAACCCAAAATTGAAGACTGAATTTGACAATGAGATAGAATGTTTGTTATTAGAAATAAATTAAATATGTTGACTGCGCAACGAATGCAATTGAAATTTGATTGCAAAAGCAGTCCCGTGTGGCTTCTCTAATTTGAACTTATGTACGTATTACGAAACAATTTCCACATAATTTTATTTCCAAGTGGACAAAACTGTGAAAAAAGCCAACCTTCAAGAGTCCATTAAAAGCAAATTCAAACCAACGTTGCAAAACACTTTCTGAGTTTACATTGTTATTTGGTCTATTTTAGTTTCGCATTGGATTTTTTAAGGCTCAGTAAAATAAATTCTTAATACCAAAAAATTTTTTATAACAAGTTGCTTCTCCCATGCCACTGTACTTGGCGCTTTATTAAATTTTAAACATATTTATATTATAAACTATAAAATGTGTTCTATGTGCATATGTGTTTAAACACACATTGTAACCAACATATTTAATTCATTGATACACTCATCTGACAGAAAATAATAAAATAACAAAAAAAAAACATAAATTTGTTATTGAATGGTTCAAGGTAGAAATAAAATTCAAAAACAAAATACTCGTATATATAAAGAAATCACACAGAATTTTTTTTCCAGAAATATATACTTGTGCCGAACAAGTGTTTATGTATGTGTGTGTTCATAAATGTGTACATACAGGTTTGTAACAATGTTCCCACAATCAGTGGGATTTTTATACGAAAAGTTATCGACACTAACGCATCTTTCAATCAGTGTTAAAGCAAAATAACAAAAAAAATAAAAAAAAATAAAAAAAAATAAAAAGTTTTCCCAGTAAATTGTCAATACTCGTGCACAATAAGACCAAATGATGATGTTTGTGTTGTCTCATTGCTGGTACGGTGACAACGACTGCGACTGCTGCTGACGATAGATGTTGTTGGCGATAAATTTTCTAGCGATACAAAGCACACACCTACAAATGCCACATACACACACTCACACCCACCTACATATGCTCACATATACACTTACATTCACACACACTATAACATTCATTCACCTAAACAGTCGAGTACTTATCCAAGTGATTGGTTTTTTCTGATAATGAAACAAGAGGCATCGTATTGATGAGGCTGTGAATGTTTTCGGTATCTTTTTTCTTCTTTAGACAAACTTTTTGTATGTTTTTTTAATTTGGTTTTTATTTCTTTTTAGTTCCTTACGTTTTTTACTTCTTCTTTATATTTCATAGATCACTGCCAAGGATTTTTTGTGTTTTCTTGCTCATATTGATTGTTTTAAATTGATTAAATTCTGTTTTTCATTTAAATTACAATTTAAATTTTATTGCTTCCTGTAGCCCAACACAAATGTTTTAGATTAGCAGACATTCTCTTGCAAAGTTAAACATTTTCAAATTCGTTTAAAACAGATTTAAGGGGAGGGGTGATTTTAAATTCCTAAAGCCAGTGAAAGTTTTCTGTGGATATTTGAGATTTAAAATTGTGTGCCCAAAGTCTTTTGATACCCACCACCAAAAAGATGGAGGGTATATTAAGTTTGTCATTCCGTTTGTAGCACATCGAAATAAAGGTCGTAGAACTGATAAGTCTGTATATTCTGGGTTCTTATAATGTTCTAAGACGATCTGGCCATGTCCGTCCGTCTGTCCGTTGAAGGCACGATAGAGCTTCAAAAAATAGTCTTAGAGCAATGAAATTTATTCCAAACATTCTTTAATCTACCGAAATGTTTGGTATTGGAAATATCCAAAATCGATTCAGTTCGATCCGAGTTAAAGAGCTAAGTTTCAGACAACCTCGATTTTTTCAGATATTTGTTGCGATTTCGTCAAATAAAGGGTGATTCAAGTAGAGATACATTTTTAAATAGCCTTTTTCTTGACATATCACGTGTGAGTCGTGTCATGCTGTCATGTTATTTTTGTTTAGTATTGTTTGCCATTTCATAATGGAAAGACTTACGCCTAAACAACGCTTACAAATCGCTCAACTTTATTACGAAAATTCACGTTCTGTGAATGTGTTTCGTGCACTTCGCTCAACTTATGGTCAACATAATCGGCCTACTGAGCGTACTATTCGCAACACCATCGCCCATTTTGAGCCTCAGCATTCATTATTGGATAATATTCGACAGAATAGACCATGTCCAGCAGCTGTGATGTAACTATAGCTGAGAGTGTACACGAAGACCGTGAAGAGTTGATTCCGTCAGTGGCGACCGTTTTCGTTGCATGCTATCCGACTATTTGATGCCTGAAATTGAAGCTCATGATCTCGGCGATAGTTAGTTTCAGCAAGACGGCGGCACTTTCCACACATCGCATCATCCAATGGATTTATTGAGAGAACACTTCGGTGAGCACATAATTTCACGTTTTGGGCCGGTCGATTGGCCACCAAGATCGTGTGATATCACACCGTTAGACTTTGTATTGTGGGGATATGTAAAGTTTCAAGTTTATACGGACAAACCCGCTTCGATTCAGACCTAGAAGGAAAACATCACGGCCAACATTTGATAGACATAATCTTTAAAAACTAAATACCAAAGAATTTTCTTGCAAACGATAATAAATATTCTCCATTAAATTTGAATTGCCTGTGTTTTTTCTTTAAAAAAGAAAGGAACCTCGAAAAGGATCACGCTTTACAATGCAGATAATATCATAGTATTTTGCACAATTTATTTTTATTATATAAGGCAAAGTTCTGTTGAAAAGAAATTTCTGAGAAAAGCGTAAGAAAAATTTCATGATATGAAGAAAAAAGCAAAAATTGTTCGGAAATTTCATCTATAAATCGGATCCTACTGAACCAATGTTGCCCATTTGGGAAAAATTTAATTTTTCTAAATCTATCGTGTCTTCAATAGGCGAACAGACGGACGGACATGGCTAAATCGACTTAGAATCTTATAAGCATGTAAAATATATACACTTCTTGGTGCTACTATCAATATCTCTTACAAACGGTATGAAAAAAATAATATACCCCCAATATTTTTGGTAGTGGGTATAAAAATACCCTAATGGGTAGCTCGATTTCGGAAGACCATTGCAGATAAAAATAGATATTTAGTTAAAACATGCAGACCACTATCCACTTTATCCTTTTGAAACAGAACTTTTTGTTCAAAACAGGAAACACTAGGCAAATATTTTTTATACGTAGGGTCATTTGATAGCATTCCCTTATTAAATAATTTTAAATTTCCTCATTTTAAAAATTCAAACATTTCAACTGCTTTTTGATGTTTAAGGTTCTTTAAGATGAGGATAATGTTATTTAAGAAATTTTTTTTGTATTTATATTTTTTGTAAGTCTCTTATGCCTTATTTGTCGATAAAGCCTCTTAAAAATGATAAATTGTATTATATTTTATTAGATATCTATTTATATAAATGTGTGTAGACGTAAATACTATAACAATGAGTATCTATGTATATGACAGCTAAGGTTGACTTTGTGATTTCGTATTTGGTCACATATCTTTTAAATGTGTTTGTGTGTTTGTGAATTTAAGAGTATTATTGTAAATGTATGAGTATCAGGGTATTTGTTAATAAAACATATGTTTATATGTGCAATCTTTTGGCAATATTGTTATTATTTGTTTGTTGGTTTCATAAGTAGATTTAGGAATTGTAATTTTCATTGCAAAACGTTGTAGTTTTTGAAATTTGGTCCGTATTTTTTTCACTCATCACACAGTGAGGCAGAATAGAAATTTTTAGAAAATAAATCTTGCCTTTCCACATTTCAATCGAGGCTGATAAAATACTTTAAGGATTAATAAGTAATACAGGAGGGATTTCAAAACTGCTTGCCGTTTTGTTTTAGAATTATAGAACATATGGCCCAATATTGATAAAAATAAATCAAATCGATCAAATTCGGTACAGGGTAGGAGCAACGCATTAGAAAAATTGGACACGCTTTTTATATTATACCTTTCAATACCTTTCAGAAAAATATAAATTTGTTATATATCCTTAAAAGAAAGTTTTTTTTTACCAAAGAAATTCAAACATCTTTTATTTTTCAACTTTCAAATTGAAAATCGCTTAATTTTTGACAAAATAAAAGCAAACAAAATAAATTTGAGAAAAATTTACCAAAAATTCTGCCCGATATTATAAAAAAACCCGGACCAGAGTTAGTTTCAATATTAGTTTTCAAATGCGTACAATTCAAAAACCTTAATAGATAAATACTCGTAGCACACGCAAGCATACTTTTTAAAACTCTAGCCAAGTGCCTTGTGAAAGTATAAAAATCTTGCAATTTGAATTAATTACAAACGATTTGAATGTTTTTAAACAAATTGTATGGCAATTGTTTGTTTCAGACCCCAAAGCTCTGCTCGTAGAAGGTTTATAGGTCTCATCTTCAAAACTTAAACACAAACGGTCCTTTGCTAATCCTATGTTAAGTTTTGTCTCAATTGGAACAGCCGTTTATAAATACCAGATTTATTGCCAAAAAAAATTTAGATTCTGCCCCACTGTGCATCATTCTGTACGTGTTTATGGCTGCAAATGGGTATGAATATTAAACATACCTAAATAACTATACATACAAATGTACATATGCTTGTAAGACACAATAACCCAGCAGTTCTAGGTGTGTTTTCTGAACTAACTAGTGATCTTACTAATCACTTATTCACCACTGGTTATATAATTAGTTACTTGACTAGTTATTTTTTAACATGTGCGTATTACATACAGATTTCATAGGGACTGTCTAATTGTCTCTCCATGGTTAATTAACTATCTACACAACCACACACAGAGAAAAAACATAGTTGGACATGGTGACCACAACTACACTGTGTTTTTGGTAACAATGTATTGTTGTGATACACAAATATTTGTTATTTTAACAATAATTTATTTACTATAAACATCTTTATGTTTATCGCAATTATAAAATTGAATATGGTTCACTGAAACATAATTATTTTTAAAAAATGTTTACCATAACTACTGTATAATAACTATTCAAATATATTATATTATTTACAACGATTTAAACTTCCAAATAACCATTAACTGATAAGTTTCTATATTTAAAATGCAAACAAAATATGTTTAATTTTAATAGTACATATTTTGTTTTCACCATCTGTAGACTGCTTTTGCATCAGTTCAGTAGCTTGTCTGCGCGATATCGGATTATTTATTTGGATTTAAATATTTCAATAAATGAAAAAAAACTATTCGCATAGAAAATATCTAAAAAAAAAATACAAAACTTTCAAAAAAGTGTAAAAGACCTAAATAAAGTGTACATAAAATAAATAATCTTAAATATCATAAAAAATAAATGTAAATTTTTTATATACGTTGAAAGTGCATAAATATTTATTTCTATTTACAAAAATATCGTAAAATGATTATTTTAGATCCTAAAATAAGATATGAAGATAGCTTTTAGACTGATTATTAGGGCTCACACTGAATGTCCTATCACCATAATACATTCACCGAGTATATGACCAACATTTTTTTTTTTTGAGAAATGCACGCTACATGGATGCTACGACCTATTATGTACCGATCATTATTATATCTAGTAGCATGACTTCTATGCATATACAAATTATTTGCAATAAATTTTATACATTGTGTACACTGCGTTGCATAACTACAAATACATAAAACATTTCTCAATTTTATAAATTAAAGAAAAAGTAAAGAAGCCACCAAAAACAAAGCAATTATTATTTACCAAAAAAATCATTATTTTTTAAAAATATATACATAAAAAAATTAATTAGTGTTTCATAACTATAAATACACTGACATTAAAATAACTTTAAATACTAATATTCACAAACAATTTAGACTTTAATAATGTGTTAGGCCTCTTTTTCTTTAATCAACTCAAAACTTCGATCCGATATAGATCTCCAAGCATTTATAACAGTTTCTTTTAGGTGTAATGTGCTTTCATGTTGTTGGTTTTAGCATAAATTTGACGGCTTAACATTCCCCAAATGTTCTCAATGAGGTTATAATCATCCATTCAAGTACATTCATATTTTTCGAAGACAACCATTAATTACTTTTTTCATTACTACTTTCTAAAAATGGCAATAATTTCTCATCTAGTAATTTCGTGTAATCAGAAGAATACGCTTTGGTGCTTAAAAACGCCAAATCCAACATACTGTCTTCATAAAAGTCTCCCCAAAACATCAAAAGATCCGCCTTTCTTTTTGAGAAATGTCGTGCTTCCTTCCGTATGTTTCCCCAATAGCTGTTGAAACTATCCCGACGATTATTATTAAATTTTTTCTCATCGGAAAAAATCACCTTAAACAAATATGTATTTGCTTAAATAGTGCTACTATTAACAACGATTATCTGTTTCCAGTTAATTCTTGATTTTCTTTTACCAATTTAAATCTAGCAGTTTTGCGGCTGAGTAATAGCCATGGCACAGACAACAGCTTTTGTCGACTAATAGTCGTGGGATTTTTTAGCTGTAGACTTTTGGTTGATTTTTTATCTCATTTGTCTAGAAAAATATAACTTTAGAATGGTATTCTTCGAGTTATTAATTAAAAAATTAACTCAAGCCAAAATAATGAAAAATTTTCTCTAATAATTTCATCATAATATTTTCTTGTTAATCATAATTTGATATTATAACATCATAGTATAGCCTAATATCAATCATAAAATTGTCATACATGATCATATTATAACCAAATGTAACAATATTATAGTTTAAAGTAATCATATTGTGATCTAAAGTAATCATATTATAATCTAAATTAATCATTGGTGCCAACAATTATACATCTCTGATTTAGTTAACATAAAAATATGACCTAACATTCAAAATGACTACAGTTGACCTAACAGGGAACATTAAAATGATAATACATCTAGCAATATATACTTGGCAGTGAGTAAAATGTATTATTCCATAAAAATGAAAAAAAAAAATTATAGAGACTACACTTTAGACTACAAAGGTACACTTAGTGGCTAAAGTGGCTAAAGTAACTACTTTCTAAAGTTGAGTAAAAAAAAAAAGTTTAAATTGTTAACAGGCAATATTACTTTCAAGTACGGTCACATTTGGCAAATATTTACCCAAAAAACTGTAACCTCTTGTTTTAGCACAAATTTGTTTGACGTTGTTTGCTCTTACAAGAGTTTTACAAGATCAAACACATCAAATAAAATAAGACTAAATATTTGTTGTTCTTTGGCCTAATTAAGAAAAGTTTTTTTTTTTAAAATAAACTAGTTCAAATATCGACAGTTCAATTCCAAACCATGCTATGTCGACTTAGCATGTTTTTAATTTGTTTACGTTTTTAAATTTAGATTTTTTCAACTTAAATTATGTCAAATTTTAGTCGTGATTGGCTAGTCCAATCAATAGTTATAAACAACAAAGTTCTACCTCATATGGTTTTTAAGATATCGCCTGCAAACTTTAGGAGCTTTTCCTGCAACACTCACTTTTTCGACTTAGCATGTTTTGGTATTGACCTGTCGATATATGTTATTTAGTGGTTACGTCTTTTTTTCGGCTAATATTTGCCAAGTGTGACCGTGCCTTTAACGACAATAAAGTGACAATTGACACAACGCAAGATAGCTGGGTATATATAAAGTAATCAGTTTATAGTCTCTGTAACACAAAAGGCAAACATACAAGTCTCTTGACCCAAAAATACAGACATACATATATAAATTTGAGTGAGCCAAGTGATTAGACTGTAGAGAAAATTACTGTCTAAAAGGCATGGATACATTGTCACTTGCAAAACTGCAAGGAAGTGTGTATGATTTTATTTATTGTTCATACATTTATATTCAGTAGAATCTTTTTGTGGTTTGTTTTATAAATTGACTTCTTTTAAATTAACCTTAGCAATAATTTTAATTCCATACTTTAAATAAATTTATTTACAGTGTTTCTTAGTTCTTTTGCATTGATTTTTCTTTCAATATTTTAATATTTGCAGTACATCATGCAATGTTTATTTATCTACTTGTTTGCTTGCTTCTTGTTGTAATAATAATTTATATTTATTAGCATTTCAGTTAGACAGTTTTAAGGCTGAAATTTATGGTTTATAAAAACGTATTTTTTTTTTTAATATTTTATAAGTTTTATATGCGTACATAGAGGGGCGTTAAGAAGATTTAAATAAGTATTATAGAAATTATTAAATATGCAAAAATTAGTTATGATATTTATTACATGATAAAAAAAAATAAAACAAATAGTTAGCTTAATATGCAAACGTTTCAAGTTCCTTTTCGTATAGGGACTTATAACACATACAAAAATCCTTCTAAAATATCCTTTGTTTTAAATATTTTGGAAATTTCTTAAGGCCGTTTTCTTAATTATTTGTTATTATTTGGAAGCCAATCGAGCCATTATATGTGCGAGTATATTCCGAAATTGTCGTGTTCACTGATTACTGATGCTAAAGCTTTCGACTATTATTGCCACTTATGAAACTCCACCACTTTACTATAAAGTTTCGGTTTTAAAGACATCAGTACCCATGTTGTGTAACTTCCGTGTCGAGATACTTTTCGACTAAAATGTGTGAAATGAAACAGAAATGCCATAAATTTAAATCAACAGCTGATTTCTCACAAAACTGTGTCCATGGTGTAACTATACGCGGGCGGTTCGGAAATTTCTTAGCCTAGCACAGAAAGAGAATAGTTAGATTTTCAAAAACATTTTTAATTTTCAATATAGTCCCCTGAAACTTCAATACACTTAGTCCAACGCTTATCTAGCAATTCTATCCCTTGAATAAAAAAGTTTTCCTCAAGGTCTTATAACTAGTGGTTTGGGAACTGGTAAAAGTCACTGGGAGATAAATCAGGAGAATAAGGTGGGTGATCAAGCAATTCGTACTTTAATTCGTTGATTTTAACCATTGTTAAAACACTCTTGTGCGCTGTTGCGTTGTCTTGATGAACAATTATTTTTTTGTGTTGTAAGCCAGAACGTTTTTCTCGAATTTTTAGATTTAATTGATCCAAAATATTGCAATAGTACTCTGAATTTATTGTTTTACCCTTTAACAGATAGTCAATCAATAAAATACCTTTGAAGTTCCAAAAATCCGTTGCCATAACCTTACCAGCCGATTGAATTGTGTTTGCCTTCTTTGGGGCACAAACTGGAGGCTTCAGTCCATCGCTTGGATTATTTTTGCCTCTGCAGTATAGTGGTGGATCCATGTATCGTCAACAGTTGTGAAACGTTGCTGAGATTTTTCTTAAAACGATCCAAACAAGCTTTTCATTTTCATTCTCTGCGTTTTTGGTCGAAAAATGCGGCACCCATCTTGCCGAAAGCTTTTTCATCTGTCATCAAATGTACTCTGTCATTTGAGATGCCCAAGAAATTAGCTATTTCAAGCACTTTTATTTGTCGATCATTTAATACTATTTCATGCACTTTAGGTACTATTTCTGTTGTTGAATTTTACCTGTTTCCAAATCTAAAAAAATGCGTTTCACCTTAAATTAAGAGGAAAACTATTTTAATCAAGAGATAGAATTGCTAGATAAGCGTTGGTTTTGAAAAATTAACTATGCTCTTTCTGTGGTAGGGTAAGAAGTTCCCTAGCCGCCTCGTAATTGTCCCCAGCTTCGGCCAATTGCACAATATTGGGTTAATGTCTAAGGAATGTTAAAGCGGAGTGCTACTGGCGAACGATACCATTTTTCGGTTAGTTAATTTTTGGTTAATTTTTAGATTTTACTACATATTAATATACTAGTATAATTTGTAGTTTAAAAGTATTCTATTGTTTTGGTTTTTTTTTTCTTACAAGAATTTTATCCAACAGAATTGGCCGACATGTGCATTTAATTATTGTTTACGTGCTCGTTCTCGTCTTTGGTACGAATTCAAATTCGAAATATAATATTTAAATTGAACACTATTCCACATCAAACATCACTATATCCTTATTGGAAAACACTATATCTTGTACTATTACATTTTATATTCTAACCTTAACTAAACTTTCATTTACTGTTTAGCAAAAGTTAACAATTGTCATAGAAATGCAAAACAATTGTTGTCCTTCAAATGTCACTTTTTCTATATTTTTCTGCCAGCCTTTAGCAGCAACAGATATTCCCAATTGTTTTACAAAGCAAACGTTTTAACCCACATTGTCAACATTCACTTTCATAGACATCAAATCAATCAAATCAAAACGTTCATTATTTTGATTGAAACGCTCGCTGAGGTAACAGCAAGTGATATGATTTGTTGGTGCAACATGTTGCAACAAAAATTCTATTTTAAATATTTTTTACAGAATATACAATAATAAAAAGTAGCTAAATACATTAAATAAAAATGAATATTTTCTATCTAAATGAGGAAAAACAACAAATAAAACAACAAGCAACATGCAGAAATGTGTGTGTATCTTTAAACTACATATTTATTTTTTTAAAAGCAGCAACAAATGCGTAATTAATCATGTTGAAATCATTAAAATATTTTCAAAAATTAAAGATACAAGAAATTAATATGAAAGAAGCTAACAAAGTCAACAACAAATCCTAACAAATAGACGATAGATAGATAGATAGATGGTTGTACAATGCAACATGTAAATTTAACTAGAAATAAATAAAAAACTAAAATACAAAATCATGTAGAAATCTAAAGCTATTTTATTGTTGCCTTTATATTTTTACCCATTCGAATGCCCTACAAACTGACAAGATTTTGTTTTATTTCCTTTTTGTCTTCTTTTATTGTGTTGACGAGCGTGTATTTTTATTTCTATGAACGCGTAAAGAACGCGGAATTAACATCAAAATATTTTTGTTTAACTAAGAAATAAACAAAAAAGTATGTACACCAACATCGAGGAATACTTAACGGATTTCAAAATATTTTGATATTCTTTTATTTGATGTAAGAGTTAAATACACATGTACGAGTATGTAAAATTCATTTAAACATGCTTTTAGAGAAAATGTTCATTTGAATAAAATGAAAAAAAATAAACATGTTGTATGAATCATCATATCTCCTTCTGTGTAAGAAATTAAAATCATTAGGCCAGAAAGGCAAGCCCTCTTTAACCATTCAAATAACAAGCACCAATAGCCAGTCACCCAGCCAGCCAGCCAGCCAACGCATTATATTCATAGGAAATTGATGCCACTTTAGAAAATGAAAGAAAAAAACATTAAGACATAAAGACAGACAGAAACCAAATGTCCCAACTTATCAAACATTTTAAACAACAAGAACATCCACAATAACAACTACAAACTGCAAAGACATAAATATGTATAAAAATTGCATTTTGTAAAAACTAATTAGTTGTAAGTTTAGAAACAGACAAAAACATACAGCAAGCCATCAACATCTGCATCATTCCAATCTGCTAAACCTTACCCCACCCCTCCACTCTCATCACAGCACAACACAGCACAGCACAAGTAGTTTGAATACCATCAACATCATCCAATATCATCGTCATCATTACACCACTCGTATGCAACATGTACCACACACATGTGTTCACAAAACATCACTTTTAAACATGACGTCTTTTTCTTCTTCTTCATACGCATACATACATATATCTATTTCTTCTAATTTTTTTTAGTTATTTTTTCAGACTGTCCAAAAGATTCATTTTTTTTTTCAAAAACACACTCCCATGTCTTTCTCTTGTTTGGCTTTTTCTACTGAACATTTATAAAACGTATACAGAGAAAAAAAGAGCAAAGGATTTGAAAAATCGTTTGTCGTTCAAATCATGATCCCGGAAACATTGCCAACAACTCATTGTTGTTGTCGCTTAGTAAGTCACCCAGTAGAAGAGCTAGCAAATGTTTCACACAAAAAAAAATCATTCGTCCAAAAATTAAAACAAAAATAAATCAACAAAGCCAAAAACACTTAAATAACGTTTTTCTGGCCCAGACATTTACTTAAATCATACAATTGATATCGTTTATTTTCTATAATATGTGTGGGCTTTTTGAATAGGGTAATAGCTTAAAAAAATTGCAATTGGAATAGACCATTGAAAATCAAGTTTTTTGATAAATGTCCAAGTGTATTACGTGAGTAGCTGCCACGAAAGCTCAAGCTCACTGTGCTCTCAACACCGAATAAATACAATGCGTCCACCAACGCCCCCATGCTTGACAAAATACCATGCACAAGTGCCAGATTCAAAGTCATGTATTGGGGCATGAACTTTCTCCTTGGTGAGGAGCAGAGCCTAGGTACACTCTATAAACATATATATGCAACACAAAGATCCCGCCGAATAGGACTAAATCAGAAGAAAACACAAAAGCACGAGGCATCACTCAAGCGACTTTATAAACGAACAAAAACGCAAACTATAAACGCAAAAAGTTGTGTTTGAAGCAGAACAGCAGTTTGTAATGGCCAACCGGCGTAACAATGCCGAAGATAGGTAACTCCAATATCTGACAGTATAGCAGGGAGTTAGCCCTATACTAACCCAGTCTCGTATTTCTTTTATGAAGTGCCTCCCTAGCAATTTCGCTCAACATAGCAGTCGTTCTAACGTCCTCTAATGCCTATAATCCCATCCCACCCCAATGTGTGCAATGCCCATACACTTCAAATCCCTAATTTTATCGTAGTAAGGACACTCCGTCAGTACGTGTCCTGAGTCCTCAGGTCCCCTACCACACCCACAGTCCACAGTGTTCCCTCCCGAAATCCGGACGTTCCTGTACGATAGCCACGTCACGAAACCATAGGGGACCCTATCTTTGTCGCCGTTCGTTCATCTTGTCCTGTACCTAGAAACAGTACACCCATCTAAGAGTGTCCTGTTTTAACTAGTAACCCCTTCCACCAGATCAGAAGCAGAAAGCCAATCATGCTCTAGAAGATGTAGTGCCTTCTAAGTCAATGAGAGCTACAGCTATCAAGATCTGGAACGCGACAGTTGAAAATAGCATAGCGACCCTCTGACACGACAAGACCTTATTTCTGGCAACAACAGACACTACAGTTTCATACCATACTGATGCACCATACGTTGCGCAAGCTACGAATAGTCCCTCATATATGGTGCAAACAGCACGCCTGCCGAGGGCCCAGTGCGTCTGAGCTTACAATAGCAGTCAGCTTGTCCCTAACATGAGCTCCCCTATAGTTATTCCCAGATATTTGACCTGAGTCGCATAACTGAGAATCTACCTGCACTGTAGATTGTGTTTTTAAATATACAAAGCAGAATGGAGTTGCAATAAAACTTAAGTTTGTTAAAAAAAAGCAATGGCTAGGCAAGCAATTTGTAGTTTTGTCACTTCTTCTATGACATCAGATGAGTATATACATATAAAGAATGCATACAAAAACTATTTCTACCTCTTATTAGATGACACTTATCTTAAGTAAATTGTTAAACCGGTTAAGCTGTCTGCCATTATGCAATATAATCTAGAATATATTGATACAATCTGGAAATCTAAAATTGCCCTGAGCATATTGTATTGTGCCCTAAGAATGTAATTTCAGAAGATGTACAGTTCGTAGTGGATCAGTATGCACAATAATTGCAAATACAGGCTTTCTAAAAGAATTATGCGTTTGCCTTTGTAACACAGAGTAATAATGTCGATTGTCCTATTTTGTGAAGTCGTCAAATATATCCAAAATAATATGTTTAAATATTCAACATATGCAAACACATTAGTTCTATATGCTATAAACGATGTTTTTTTAGATGTATAGAACTTTTAAATGGAATACGAGGGCGGTTCGGAAACTTCTTAGCCTAGCACAGAAATATAATCTCCTAAAACTTCAATACACTTAGCTCAATGCTTATCTAGCAATTTTATCCCTTGATTAAAATAGTTTTCTTCAAGGTCTTCAAAATAGTGGTTTAGAATTGTAATTGCATCTTCATTTGAAATAAAACGCTTGCCAGCTAGAAATTTTTTTAGATTTGGAACAGGTAAAAGTCACTGGGAGATAAATCAGGAGAAATTCATTGATTTTAGCCATTGTTAAAACACTCTTGTGCGCTGGTGTGTGGTCTTGATAAATATTTTTTTGCAATAATGTTGCATTAGTACTGTGAATTTATTGTTTTACTCTTTTGCAGATAGTCAATAAATAAAATACCTTTGGAATACCAAAAAACCGTTGCCATAACCTTACCAGCCGATTGAATTGTATTTGCCTTCTTTGGGGCACTTTCTCCAGCTTCAGTCCATTGCTTGGATTACTCTTTTATTTCTGGAGTATAGTAGTGGATGCATATCTCATCAATAGTTATAAAATGACGCTTAAAAATCATTTTGTTTTTCTTAAAACCTTCCAAACTAGCTTGAAAAATTTTCATTCATATGCGTTTTTGGTCGACTGTTAACAAATGCAGAAAGCTTTTTCATCTTCATGCAAAATTAAATGAACTCGATCATTTTTTTTTATGCCGATCATTTTATACCACTTTGGCTACAATTTCTGTTGTTTTTGCTGTTTTTGGACGTCCACTGCGTGGTTCATCCTCAATGCTTGTACGACCACGTTTAAATACAGCAACCCAATTTTTTACTCTTGCATATGAAGGAGCACTTTCACCTAATACATTCACCAGATCATTATGAATTTCTTGTCCCAAAAACCTTTTTTATTGAAATATTTAATGACACCATGAATTTCTAATTTTTCCATTGTAAAAAAATTGTGGATGCGTCTTTTTTTGAACACCTGTTCTAATGAAGGAATAGTCAAATCGAAAGGAAATTGAACATGTGTTCATGTGTTTTTCTGTTTATACGCCGCTTTCTGTTCTAGGCTAAGAAGTTTACGAAGCGCCCTCATAAAATCAAGATGATTATTTTTAAATAATCTTTTGGAATTAAAATTTAAATATGACTTCTGACATGACTTTCTTGTTTAACAAAACAAAAATCTGTGCATAATATATATATATTTTTTTTTAAATAAACACAAACTGCGAAGCTTTTTGACTTGTCTGCAGAAAACACCCAGAGTCTTTGGCGGGAATCGAACCCGTAACCCTCTGACTGATAGTCCAGCGCACTATCGCCTAGTCAATCCGGGCACCCATTGACTTATTAAAAATAAAATTTGTCTAACACATTAAAACACAATTTTTCATAAAAAAAAAACTCTAAACAATTATGCAAACTTGATTTTATTTCGGGAATATTTCAAAAGTTACTTTACATTTAAACGATAATATTAGTAGAACATATGTACTCGTATGTTACCCTATTCATTTAAAGTGGAATGTTTATTTGTATGCAGTGAAAAAATGTAATTTCAGATTTAATTTTAAAAGATGTTTGGTTTTTTGTTTTGTTGCAGCCCACATACACACATAAATATAAACTAGACCAATAAATTTTCCAAACACCGTATTCGTTAAAACCAACAACATTTTAAGTGGCAAAATTTGTGCGTCATTAAAACCGATGATGCTAGTGATGTTTGTTGCTTTTGCTGCTAAGAGACAAATAGACGGGTAGTTTTTAAGTAAATCACAAAAAAAATGCATTTTGGCCATGCACAGCTATTTGTTGACTGTTTTAATTGCAAATTTATAGAGGATACACTCAGAGAAATAAAGTATAAGATATTAATCAATATACATATTTTAAGAAATAAAACAATATAAGTTTTATTATCCAATGTATTATTTAAATGTTTGAAATGCATACGAGTACATACTCGTACATAATTTATATTTGTCAGCTTCAGTTTCATGTTTACATTTTGAGTGTATGTTAAACAGATTGATTCAACACATACATTCGTACATTTTTTTTTTTGTTGTTATTTTTTTGAAGGGGTTTTTTCTAAAATGTTGTTGTTTATTTGAGTGCTTGCAGTTGTCAAAATTAATTATTCCACCATATGCAACATGAGATGTTGTTTTTGCTGCTGCCACTATTACAGTTGTTGTTTTTTTTTATCCGTCCACCCAAAAAAGGGAACAAGTTGTCGATAACAGTTGCCAATTTTATTTCAGAGTTTTTTTTTAATGTTTTATTTATTTTTTCTGTATATATTTATATATTACAATTTGTTATAATTAATGGAAAGTTTTGCAAATGTTTTCAACATTTTTTTTTTTTGTTTTTGGTAGCATCATGAATTATTAATGTTTATGATTTGCATACAAATTATTTCTAATTTTTTTTTTTGATGTTGTCCTAAAACAAACATTGAGGGTTTAATTTTTGATCTTTTTTCATTCATTTGCATGCAAAAAAGATATGACCAATTACTTTTCATTATTAAAGGAATGAATGAGCACATTTGGAATTCATCGGCTGCCTTAAAAAGTATTACAACGGGGGGGAAAAAAACAAAAAATTTATACATATGTCGTTAAATTGAGTTTATTTTATGTAATTTTCAGCAAAATTGTATCATTTAGTAATATAAATACAGTAGATGCTCGGAAATTAGAACCACTTTGTTTTTAGGGCTATTCGAATTTGCGAATTATTCTAATTTCTGGACGGGTTTTTAACTAAAATTTAGGTAAATTTTACAACTAAGTCTTTGTTTTCATTTTAGTTTATTTAACATAAAAACTATGAAAAACATAACAAAAAATAACAATTCAGTTCATCTAAAGTTAACAATTAATATAAACAACATCAACAAGATTTGTAAAACATTTACTAAAATGGGATTCCCCTTTTTGTTTTCTATTTGGTTAAACTAAACTGCCAAAATTTTAAATTTTACAACGAAAAAGAAAAAAAAAACGCTCGGAAATTAGAATTTTTAGTTCTAATTTTAGAGCGCTTAATGCAATGAAATGACTGATTCTAATTTCTGGAAATTCTAATTACTGAGAGTTCTAATTTCTGAGCGTCTACTGTAATTCTTTTTTATAACAATTATTAATTTTTATTTACATAATGATTTTATATAAAAATATAAAAAAAAAAAATAAAAAGTATGTTAATTCATTTGGCAAATAAGACCTTTATACATATCGCACGCATAGTACAAAAGTGGCACAACTCAAAATACTAAAATTTTCAGGAGAGACAAAAAAAGTTAATCATGCACAAGTAATACACTTATGCTTGGTTTTCACTATGTCATTTTTGTTGTCAAATTGTCCAAATTGTTGGCAATTGTATGAAAATGGGTTGTCAAATGGTGTCATATATGTTTGTAATCATGATAAATGTGCAATTATTCCATCTAATAAATCTGTCGTGTTTACTGTTGATAACTTTGAAAAGCCCCATCGACTCATGTAAGAGGATAAAGCAGTGGGCCTACTCTCGACGAGCTGTAATATTCCAACCCAACTGTCGATCATTCGAGATTTCTTAGAAGAAAATACATTGCCTGCTTTCCATGAGGTGGATCTTGGGTTCGATCTTCAGAGACATCTTTGCATCTACTGTAAGGACTATTAAGTGAATCTAGGAGTTCAGATTAACCTTAACAGCAGACTAATGAAAACAGCGAGGAATATGATTGTGAATTTGATGTGGAACACATCTGGGTAGGGTTATTTTTTTCGATAATGTTTGTAGTAACAACGATTCTTGTTGATGTGGAAAAATAAAGAAAAAAGAAAAGCTGTTACCTGTATTTGATTAGCGCTAACATGACCTGATCTTAGTTTTGAATGCTTAGCAAAATATTTCATAATTAAAATTACTTTCACTTTCTCGAATGCTAAAAAATGAATTTTTCTTTTTGAAATAAAAATAATTAAACAAAAATTTCACATTTTGTCCACCTTAACAATGAATGTAGTTGAGTGCAATGAGAGAAGATATAAAACCACAATTAAAACCTTGAATTGTCATTAGACCACTTACAAAAATAATAAATTTTATTGTCATTAGAATATTTTTTTTATTATATTGTTGAATATATTTTTTTGTTTGTTTAACTTGCACTTGTTGTTAATTCAGCAGAACTATAAAATGTGTCAAAAATATTTGAAAATTAAAAAAAAACAACAACTACCACACAAAGATATTGTATTCTTAACAGAAGAAACAATTACTAAAGAACTAGACAAAAATGCATCTAGGAAAAAATAATAAAATAGATTTAACAAACGACAGATAGCAGTAATAAAAATAAAATTTATTGCAATAAAATAGAAAGACAATAAAATAATAATAAATATGTTTATGACTTTTGGGAGCGCTACAAATTTAAAAGAACACTTGGGAAATTCTGGAAAATAGATTAATTCAATTGAGTTTTATTTTTCAATATAAAAACTAATAAAAGCTTTTTGGGTAAGGTAAAACGAAAGCTAGATGCGCTGCTCATTAGCCAGTTGACAAAATTAAAAATGTTTAAAAAAAAAATACTCGATACCTGGTCATAAAGGAAGCCATATAGAATAATCTCCTTTGACAAAAACCCAAGTGGGTAGAATGTTTTATTTAAACAACTGCACGAAACTAACAGCAACACTCATATCTGTATGTGCTTTTTTGAGCCATTTATAAATAATTCTTTTTCATTTCCACTCAAGAGCTTTTGTAAAATTTTTGAAGAGCATTTTAATCACACTCTTAATTAATGTAAATGACAGCTCTTAATTTGTTGGTTTCCTTGGCATAATGAAAAAAAAAAACGAACACCTTTGTAGATTGTATTTTGGCTGTTTTTGTTTTTATCTAAATAAATTGTTTTTGTATTTCTTTTAACACCTTTTGCTCCACAATGTCACGAGCTCTATATTTTTCATATAATTTATACATTTTTGTTTAGAAAAGACGCGTGGGCGCCAGAAAATGAATTTACATTTTGAGAAAAAGAAACAACCAGTCAGAAAAAAACTCTAAAAAAAAAAACTTATAAAATGTTTCATTTAATGTTTAAAATTTAATCATATTCGTTTAAATCTATTTAACTTATTCAAATTATACTTATTCTTTGCTTTCGCTCATTTTTTTATTATAATCATCTTAAATTTAATTGCCTTTTGTGAGCAAAAAACAAAAAGTAAATACAAATGAATGATAGAAAAAGTACAAATGTGTATGCGAATACATACATATAAAATTAGCAAGAATAATACAAGTCTCATAATGCAGTCACAAACAAACAGACTTAATTAAATACTCTAACACATATGAAAAATTCATTCACACCTTTTGAAACTAATAACAGATATAGGTAGGACGTCTGAAAAGTCTGTGAAAAATTCAGAAAATTAAAAGAGTTATTTAGTTTAAATAAAAATAAATGAATTACATACAAACGACTTCCTTCTGTTTTTACTGTATCTCTAAACGCATTACTAAAGAGCCCCATTACCAATAATACAACATATTATCTCCTTATTGTTAGAATAGTAATAGCATAGAATAACTTGTTTTGACAGCTTAATTTGAACGTATTAAAACAAAAATAATTTGTTGGAAAAATATTAAAAATTAGACTAACTGGTGTATTTACCTAGAATTTAAAAGTTCTTAAAAATTAATTTTAAAAGGTATTTTAGAACTGCTCCCATATGCAAATGTATTATACATATGAAAGTGTATATGTTTGTTTGTATAGGTAATTACATTTAGACTCACGCTTAATTCATTTATTAAAAACACCTGGCGTTTTTTCCTTCTTTCGAAAATTTTTGTTCATCTCATTCTCGTTCATTGCAAATGAGTGTGGCTGTGTGTCAGGTTTTATAATAAAAGTTTTATACATTAAGCAGAACCAACCCAGCAGTTTTTCAAGTAGCCGATGTATCCATACCTTATGTTAATTTTCACTAGTGTCTGATCACTTGACTGAATTCGAATTTATATATTTTTGAGTCATATGACATCTATGCTGTTTGTATTGCAAAGGGAAGTCAAACGCTTACTTTAAACACTTCTGGTGATCAATTGTCACTTTAGTGTCTCTATGTAATCTAGAGTGAAGTTAGTTTAAACTTTTATTTAGTATTAATAAAATGTAAAATGTACTTACTTCACCCACCAGAGAAAAATGTAGTTGTAAATGTTTACTACAACCAATTCAACATTTAAACACGTTTTTTAACAATATTATATGGTCACTGTAATTATTTCTATGACTATGACAACTATTAAATATATGATTGTAGTAATTCAGTACATGTTTGTGGCAATCATTTTTATGATGAAAGATTATACCATAATCTGAGTACAATTCGCTCTGAACAAAATATTTGTTCGGACAAAGTTTTTTTCATATGAAGTTTTACGTCTCTCTTTTTAAAAGAGAAAAAATATTTAAGTTAAGGTTAATAAATCAAAGAGCAACAAATTATGATTTAATGATTCATCACGAATATAATTACGGGCATTTTCAGAAATGCAACACAGCGTTGCATCTGCTACGTAGTACGTTCGGAAAAGCAATAGTTGGCATCACTGCAAATGTGTTGTGTTCCTTAATGCAATAGTGAAGCAGCTGATGCGCAAACAATATAAAAACAAGCATCACAAAAACTGTTAATGCAATAAATGACCATCAACAGATATGCATCAGCATCGCGAATTAATCACAGGTGCGCATCAGATGCAGCGCAGTTCTGCATTTCCGAAAAAGTCCTACCACAAACACATTCATAATTACCTTACCAAACAATATTTGTAATTGCTATCTTAACATTAATATATTATGACTGTCGCAATCATATACATCATTACACTGACCATGGTATTGTTAACAAATTCTACAAACATGTTGCGTTCTGTGAGAAATGTGTGAAATAAACAATGGATTTATTGGAAAATAATTTTATGAGCAGCGCGGTCCTCATCTGTTAACTGGCCGCCTGCAAATAGTGACATCACACTTCTAGTTTTTTCCTTTGAGGTTATATGATTTCAAAAGTCGTTATTCGCGAGTTACCAGTAGTAAAGCTGGAAATACTAATCGAAAATTGAAGCTTCCAACATACAGTGGTTCACAGTCAAAGTCGGGCAAGATGATTTTAAAACTTTACTTCTAATGTACACTTGTGGACTATATCTATGAGCACTTTAACAATTTACAGGTTCTTTTCAACGGTGAAAGCAAATTCAATTTATTTGGGTCCGATGTTCGGCGTTATGTGTGGCCGTCACACATTGCTGGTAGCGAAGAATAATGTTGTATAATTGTCTTAAAGTCCTGAAAACACCTGCGCAAAGTCTAGAATTTAACGTAATCGAGCATTTATGGGATGATCTCAGACGTGCGATGCAAAATAAATTATGTACCAGTAAAGAGCAGCTGAGAGCTGCGTTACTAGAAGAAAGGAACCAAATAAGTCCGGATGTGTGCAAAAGCCTGGTTGCATCAATTACAAAAAGACTCCAAGCTGTAGATAATTAAAAAGGATACGCAACAAAATACTAAATATCTTATAAATAATTGAATTTAATGTCCTGACCGATTTTCATTGTGCTCACACTATTTAGGTTTTCTTAATTATTTTGTTTCTGATATATTAATGGTAGAATACCATATTTATTTGTTTTTGTGTTTAATAATAAATAATTTATTTAATTTTGAAAAAAAAAATTTTAAAAATCCTAAACTCTCTTTTTCAAATAGGGTTTAATATTTTGCAAACAGTTTGCCCGACTTTCAATGTGAGCCACTGTATGAATACCTCACTTTGAAAATGGTAAATCCGCAAACTTTGTGATATTTTCAGTCAATATTAGGGACCTACTGACACCACAATTGTTGAGAAACCTGAACGTGTAACTGTAAGTTGCGCTATGTGATATGGAAAAGTGATTTTTGTTTTCAAAACTTCTGCTGTAAATACAGTTACATTTTACACTATTGAGAGAAAATGTAAGTATTTTATTGACAATTTGAATATCACTGATATGGGTGGACATATCAAAATTATTAGTTATGTCGCCAATCATGTCCCCACTTACGTAGTCCCCACTATAGAAGCTAACTGACTACTTTGGGCCAGCTATCAGAGAGTCCTTCTATAGCACACACTTGTTAAAATAACAAGTCAGGTAACTAATTATGAAACCGGTGATGATAAGTTCGGGACAATCACCAAGAATAGCTGTGTTTGGCAAACATACACACACTCCCACATTTATGCAAAAACAAGTACATATTAATGCTTATTTACAGTTAAACTCATACACAAACATCTACAAATCTGCAATATGTAATTATGTATGTATGTATGTGAACTACACATTGTGAATGAACTACAAACACACTTTAAACAATTGTGAGAGTATGTGTGGTATCTATATAAAGTGTATGTAAATGTGAGGTTAAAGTACTTTAATTTGTTGCTGCTTGTAATATTTACGAATTTTGTTTACAATTTTTTTCTTTCGAAAGCTTACAAAAAATTCGTACAAAACACATACACAAAACATTGTTCAGTTTTTACAACCTGTGAGTCAGTCAGTCGGTCTTTGTACAAAACACATGGAAATGGAAATGCACTGTACAAACAAAACAGGAAGTGTTATAAAAACAACTAAGAGTGCTATATTCGGCTATGCCGAATCTTAAATACCCTCCACCTAAACGTAATAAGAAATAGAAAAACTACACTGGTTATAGGACTAGAATATCCTTATTCTATGTTTTCTATTCAGTTTTAGTGCAAATTTAATTATTATTTTATATATTGTTTGAAAGACAATTTTACGACCAACATAATTTATGTTAAATATTTTGAAATTTTGTCTAATTTTCACCCATTTTTAATTGATTTAATTACCAATTCTTATAATAATTTACAGAGTTTGTCTCATGTTCATAATAATCTTGAGTGTAATTTAACAAACAGAGTATAAAAAACGGAAACAATTCGGTTTTGGTGACTGCTCAAAAAAAAAAAAGAAAAAAACTTTATCAAATAGGGCTTTTAGAGGAGATGCCAGCGAGGGGGCGAGCCCGTAAAGTTAAAAAATATAGGCCTATATCTCGGGAACTACTGGGTGTCTGATAATTTGTAATACATTAAATAAAAGGTATTTTTAATATATATCATGATTATAAAATATGGACCGAATATGGGTTAAATCCGAAAAGAATATTTTTTGACCCGAATTTATTTGCTTTTTGGAAATGGTTCTTATATGGCAGCTATGACAAATTATGGGCCGATCTTCTTAAATTTTGGAACAGTTTCATGCATATGAGTATATTTCACGTCGAATTTCAACATAATAACGGTATATTTAAGATTCATATTAGTATTAACGTGGATTTCGAAAGTGGACCTTATATGGCTGACATAGTCAAATATGGGCCGATATTCTCAAAATCCAGCAGTTTGATTTAGGCATATATGTAAATGATCCGTGTAAAATTTTGGATTGGTACCCTTATTTATAAGAGAGTTATGAATATTAAAGTGATTTTCGGAAGGGCCTTCCACCATACAATTTAGTACAACAATTTATTTGCATATAAAGATTATTTATGTAAAATTTTAGCCGTTTAACACTATTTGTATCTGTTTTATACGTATTTAAGTGAAGCCCACTTCCAAGGCTTTATATGGGGGCTATGGTCAAATATGGACCGAACTAAAAAAAATTTCGTTTTGCGATTTATTTTTGCATAAAACTTATTTTTGCTGAATTTTGTCTTGATATTCCAATTTTATAGACACTTATGTATAATTGGGCAATATTTCGGGAAGATTTTTGTATGGGTGCTATGAGAAATAATGGACACTCTCTTCTTTTATCATAAAAACAACGTATCCAAAATTTCATGGTATTATCTGCAATATATTTCAAAATATTGCAATAAAATGGACCAAAAATAATAAATTTTTATGGAGGTTGTCTCACATATTCGTCCGTAACTCGGGTTGGGCTAAATCGATTTTGTTAATTTTAAATAGCAAACTTCTCGAAAGCATGTCTGACAGAATTATTGTAGATTTGGATCCCGAAGATATCTGGAGACTTCAGAAAACTGATTTTAACATCCAGACAGACAGATGGACAGACAAACAGACGGACATGGCTTAATCGACTCCGCTATCTATAAGAATCCAGAAAATATATACTTTATAGGGTCGGAAAATTATATTGTGTTAATTACAAACAGAATGACAAACTTATATTTATTTACTCTTCTCATGAAGGTGAAGGGTATAAAAATTATAGAAAGAGCAGTAATAAAGACAGCAACATCAACATAAACATCAACAACAGTAATAAAACAAAATGAGATAAAATAGAAAAAAGTGTCATAAAAAAGTTAAACAATTTTACTTTTACAATAGAATTTTTTTCATTTTAATTTTTGTTTTAAATACAATGTTTGCAATGAAACAAATGTTTTTTAAAAGAAATATCACAATTGTGTTTAAATATGAGGCGTAAATATGTAAATAATAATTTTATTTTATGTATCTATCATACCTTTAAAAAGTACTAATTGAAAATTTTAATATCCGGTTTCATGGTTTCGAACTAAAACAATAACATTTGTCACAGTACAGTACATTTTAAATACAAAATGAGAAAAATCCATAAATTTTACAACCGTTAAAAGTAAATTTAAATATAAACATCTTCTTTCTAAACATTTTATTTAGGTAGCTTTTGAATGATTTCAGGCAACATAATTCAATTTTACTCAGTCAGAGCTGAAGTCTTTTTGAGTTAAATTTTATTTACATGAGTTCGTAATACGAACATGTCTGCGGGTAACAATCGTTCATTCTACTACTACTCATGCAACAAAACAATCGTCCCGTCTTTTGGGTGAAACTGCTCAGAATCGTCATATGGCTCGTGGTAGCCTCCAGTAATTATCATTCGGGCGTTCGTCCACCAATATAACCCTCGGCTAATCATCACGCTTCAAATCCTTCAATTTATCATCCATTCCCCGCATATTATTAGTTAAGGATTTAAGGCATGACGTGAAGTTTAGTGATGTGTTACAACATGAAATCTGCTTTAGGTGAACCAGTTTTATTTGAAGCTGTATGCGTGTGTACGAGTATGTGAATGGAAGTGATGCAACAAATAAATAATATATAAAAGAAAATGTATTCAGATTCAGAAGATTACTTAGACAACTACTTTCTAAATTAGTACTGATCAATAAGGACGAACAAAATTTTAAAGAATAGAGTACTCAAAAACCACAACCGGTCACCGGTTAACAGTTCATTTTTTGAGGCCGATTTTTCATATCGATTGAACAGTTTTTTAAATATTGTAGTATTTGTTCAAGCTTAAGGTCTTTTTTTGTAAATTTAAATTTTTATTTTTAATATTTCGCTACATCTCTGTGTCTTCTTCAGCAATTTTTTTTTAAATAAAAATTTAAAAATTTTAAAAAAAAGACCTTAGGCTTGAAAAAATTACTAAAATATTGGTAATAAAAAAGGTCAAATAAACTATAATAAGAAAGATTACACAGTTTTTTGTTAAATATATATTTCTTTAGTTTTGGTAAAAAATAATGCTTATAAAGCGTGATCCATTTCTAGGTTCCCTACTTAAAAAAAAAAAAATGGAAAATTCAAATTTAATGGGGAATGTTTAATATCATTTGAAAGAAAATTCTTGAAGATTACATCTATCAAATGTTGGCCGTTGCTACGTCGCAGATGGTCTAACCGTTGAGTCCAATTTTTGATGACTCGTTCGAGCATTTCGACTGGTAACTGGCGAATGACACGCGTGATGTTTCCCTCCACGGCCTGTATCGAAACGGATTTGTCCGCATAAACTTTAGACTTTACATATCCTCACAGAAAAAAGTCAAACGGTATGATATCACACGATCTTGGTGGCCAATAGACCGGCCCAAAACGTGAAATTATGTGCTCACCGAAGTGTTCTCTCAATAAATCCATTGATTGAAGCGTGTTGCTCTTCCTTCCAAATGCGAAATTTGCCTCGAAATCGTCGGATCTTCTTGAAACTTTTCAAGAGCCCTTAGATCGAAGCGATGAAATGCCAAACAATACTAAACAATAAAAACATGACAGCAGGACACACGACTCACACGTAATCCGTAATCAGAAGACTCGCAAACTTTTCCTTTTCTTGAAAATTTTAACACAAAATTGTAATTTTATTTATTTATACATGTTTGATTTGTATTGCATTTTGTTGATACGGATCCCTCACACCTATTATCATACCGATCGTCATAAAATATTGTAATTTGTATGTATTTGAGGCTTATTTTGCTTGAATTTAATCTCAATAACGATATTTGCAAGAATTTCATGGATATTTCAGTTATTCTCGGAAGTGGATTTTATATGGGAGCTATGGCCAATTACGGATTAACTGATTTGTGCAAAATTTCGGTTCGATATTTATTAGATATTTATCCAGGTTATAGAGTGTTTTCGGAAGTAGTCTCCATATAGAAGCTATGAGCTTTTTCTGGACGATCACAATGAAGTTCGGTATGACGATTCATATGTATATATGGGTTATTTGAGGCGAATTTCAACTCGCTAGTAATGTTTATAAGAGATCTTTGCTCATTTATGGGATTTTAGGAAGTCTACTTGATATGGGTGTTATGGTCAAATATGGACAGTTCGTCTTGAAACTGGGTACGACGATTTTAATTTGTGTCGAATTTCAACTTGATAACGATATTTATAAAAAATTTATGCGCTTTTAAATGATTTTCGGAAGTGGACTTGATATAAGAGCTCTGGCCAAATATGTACCAATTATGATGAAATTAGTAAAATGGATTTTCACATACAGATATATGAATTATTTGTGTTCAATTTAAATTTTTCGGAAGTGGTCAAATATGGACCCATTATTGCGAAATTCCAAAAGCTGATTTTTATGTAATATATGGATTCATTACACATAGTGTTGTTGAACTGTTCGGACGTGTTATTTTTAGTGCGGCTGAATTTTCGGTGAAAAAATCGTAATAGGTGAAAAAGTGTAATAGGTCGAAATAAAACAAAAAGTTAAAAAATAATTCGTAATAGGTAAAAATACCTACGGTAAAAAAAAAATAAAAAACATTAAAAAATAAAAAACAGTAAAAAAAAAAATAATAAAAATCATTAAAAATCGCATAAAAACTGTATGAGTGTTCCTCTCAGATGTAATTCTGAGAAAGAGCTTAGCTCGACTAGAAAATCTTTATGGATCTCTGAGGAAGAATCCTTAAAAAAATCTGTGGAGAATCTTCTCACTACAAGAGCCGTAGAACGGCGCCGTTCCTGTTCGCCCAATATAGTGATTTCATCAGATGATAAAACATCAATATCTTCTACATCAAATAGTGCAGTCAAACCTAGAAAACAAGTAGGTATGGATAAATACGTCACAGTTCTTAAGCGACAGAGGAGCCCGACATCTGCTCAAACGTCATCAAATTCAAAAGCTCCCAAGACCGTGAGTATTGACAATCCAAATGATCAAAACAGGTTTGCTCTCCTCCAGACGGATGATCCAGAACTTCCTAAAAAAACGTTTAAGCCCCCACCAATTTATCTGAGAGAGCCCACTTCCAGTAAAATGGTACAAGGAATTGTTTCGGTAATAGGTGAAAATATGTTTAGCGTAACCTCAATTAAACATGGAAATATCAGCGAAACCAAAATTCAAGTGAAAAAGGAAGATGACTTTCGAAAATTGTCCAACCAGTTGGAGAGGGAGAGTAGGGATTTCTATACCTACCAGCTGAAAAGCGCAAAAGGACTCCAAGTCGTTCTAAAGGGTATAGACCCAGATGTTGATCCTGCCGAGATAAAGACTAGTTTAATGGAAAATGGCTTCAAAATTAAGAACATAACGAATATTAGAAACCGTGAAAAGATTCCTCAGCCTATGTTCAGGGTGGAATTGGAACCCGGAGATATAGTCTTAAAGAAAAACGAGTCCCATCCCATCTACAATCTGATTTACCTTCTGCATCGT
This sequence comes from Bellardia bayeri, assembly GCA_950370525.1. Lineage (NCBI taxonomy): Eukaryota > Metazoa > Arthropoda > Insecta > Diptera > Calliphoridae > Bellardia > Bellardia bayeri. The sequence continues at coordinate 104,648,490 of OX493264.1, forward strand.
AGAATCACCGTGGAAGAACCGCATAAGCGTCAGGGACCCGTCCAGTGTCTTAATTGTCAAGAATTTGGTCACACTAAAGCATATTGTAAATTGCCGTCAGTTTGTGTTGCGTGTGGGGAACTACATACAACTGCTCAATGTGATAAGTCGAAAACCGACTCAAAAATCAAAAAATGCAGTAACTGCGGAGGTAATCATACCGCAAATTATAGAGGTTGTCCAGTTTACACTCATTTGAAAGGCATAAGGACCAACAAGACGTCAGTATTACCTGTTCATCCACAACAGCCTAATTTTGCATCGAGTAACAATTTTCCTCAATTGTTACGGCCCACTAGTCATGAAAACGCGCCTAGTTCTAGACAAGTTTCTTACGCTAACGTGGTTAAATCTAATATGCCAGGTTTGGAGCAGGAACCTAAATCTCAATATTACGAGCCTAATATTAACACTCTAGAGACTACTTTGCAGACACTTGTCCAAACTATGAACACTTTTACGACCACTATGACATCCATGATGCAGGAAATGCTGAAAATGCAATCCACTATCTTACAAGCAATTTTAAAGAAATGATTTGTTTAAAAATTTGTTTTTGGAACGCGAACGGCCTCCGCCAACATAAAAACGAACTGGAACACTTCCTGATGGATAAGCAGATTGATGTCATGATGATTGCTGAAACTCACTTGACGGCGACAGGGTACTTCAAAATTAATGGATACGTGTTGTATGATACTAAAGATCCCCGCGGAAGAGCATGTGGAGGTTCGGCAATTCTTATAAAGAACAGAATAAAACATTATTTAATGAACAACATATGTGAGGATTACCTACAAGCAACAAACATTTGTATTGAATTCTGTCAATACAACTTTGTTTTATCATCAATTTATTCGCCGCCTCGATTTTCAATAAAAGAACATCAATACTACAGCTTCTTCAATTCCCTTGGAGCTAGATTTTTGGTTGCTGGTGACTTTAACGCCAAACACACATTTTGGGGTTCACGTCTAGTGACCCCGAAGGGTCGTGAACTCTTCAACACCATTGCCAAAATGGGCTTAGATGTACTCTCAAGCGGGCATCCCACCTACTGGCCGACGGACCGACGGAAGATTCCCGATATTATTGACTTCGGAGTAGTGAAAAATATCCCTGTAGAATCGATACAAGTGGAGCCTTCATTAGACTTGTCTTCAGATCACTCTCCTTCTATTATTTCAATGCGTTTCCTTCAAGGGTATGGCTCTCCATTTCGGGACATGTCTAAATCCAGAGTAAGTTGGATAAAGTATAAAAAGTATTTAAGTTCCCACTGCACGGAAGATGTAGTGTTGAGAACTACCGAGGATATTGATGGGTCGATTGGCAAGTTTACTGAGGACATACGAAGAGCTGTGCATCACGCTTCCACATATGACGTTGAATGCAGAAATAGGACAAACAGAACTTATTTCGCTGAACTCGAACATCTCCTGACAGAAAAAAGAAGAGTTAGAAGAGAGTGGCAAATTCACAGGTCTCCTCAACTGAAAGCTAGGCTACGGGAATGCAGAGATATACTAAGAAATTTCTTAGAAACCCAAAGAATGGCTTCACTTAAATCATACTTGGAGGGAATTGACAGTTCCCCACAATCTGACTATTCGTTATGGAAGGCGGCACGAGGTTTAAAAAGACCAGTTAGAGGAAAGCCTCCTTTGCGAAATCCGATTGGTGACTGGGCTAGAAACGATTCCGAGAAAGGGACTTTATTTGTTAACCATTTGAGAAATGTGTTTACTATAAACAACTCAAATAATGCAACTGAATTGCCACCACTCGTTATTAGACCTCCTGTACCTCTAAGACTTAGCTTTAATGATATTCAAAGCGCTATTGGTACTCTGAACCTTAAAAAAGCTCCAGGTATGGATAAAATCAGCAACAAAATGCTCGTGGAGTTACCTCGTGTAGCTAGAAGAATTATTCTCTTTATCTTCAATGCTATTTTACGCTTAGAATACTATCCTGCAGATTGGAAGGTATCTATGATTACCATGATTCCTAAGCCAGGGAAGGACCTCACCAAAGTAGAGTCATATAGGCCAATTAGCCTACTGCCGACAATTTCAAAACTGTTTGAAAAATTGTTAATGGCTAAGTTGATTCCAATTCTGAACGACACTCAATGTATTCCAAATCATCAATTCGGGTTCAGAGCTAAACACAGTACCATCGAACAAACACACAGATTAGTAAATGTGATAAGACGGTCGTTTGAAGAGAAAAAATACTGTTCCGCGCTTTTCATTGATGTTTCCCAAGCGTTCGACAAAGTCTGGCATGAAGGTTTAATGCACAAAATAAAATTAGCTCTGCCTGCTAACACCCACAAACTTATGAAAAGTTATTTATATGGTCGCAAATTTACAATCAAAGAAGGCGATTTTTTAAGCCCCGCTCAGCCAATTGAAGCAGGAGTACCCCAGGGTAGCATACTGGGTCCTACTTTATATTTGATTTATGCATCCGATATGCCGTCAGACCCCAATATACATACTTCAACTTTTGCTGACGATACAGCCTTTATTAGCGTTCATAAGGACCATCAAATAGCATCACAGAATTTGCAGAATTATATTTATAAACTAGAGAATTGGCTTGAGCTTTGGAAAATCAGGGTTAACGAACAGAAATGTATTCATATAACTTTCACATTGCGAAAAGATACCTGCTCGTCCATCAGAATAAATAACCAAATTATTCCGCAACACAATGAAGTTAAATACCTCGGAATCCACCTCGATCGTCGTTTAACCTGGAAGTCTCATATTGACGCAAAACTTACACAGATGAGATTAAAAGCAGTGCAACTTAATTGGCTAATCGGCAGAAATTCTACATTAAAGTTGGATTGTAAACTTTTGTTGTACAATGCAATTCTAAAGCCAATATGGTGTTATGGAATTCAATTATGGGGTACTGCCTCAGCATCCAACATTGAAAAAATTCAAAGAGGTCAAAATAAAATTCTACGTATAATTACTGCAGCTCCATGGTACGTTAAAAATTCTCGAATTCACAAAGATCTAGGCATTCCTTTGGTGAAAGACGAATTTACAAAATACGCCTCAAAATATGTCAGCAAACTTGAACACCATCCAAACCCACTTGCACGAGACATCCTTAACTTTAGTGGCCATGTTCGGTTGAGAAGGAGGGATACCCTTGCTTTAACTCAAACGCAAAACAGATGACTGGATCAGTGGATGTAAATTTTTTTGTAGTATCATAATATTTTGTCTAGCACTGGCTGGACTTATTATTTTCTTTTAGTATTAAGATTCGAAAACTTATTGTCATTTCAATATCTGAAGATTCAATAAATAAATATAATGTATTATAAAAAAAAAAAAAAAAAAAAAAAAAATATATGGATTAATTGTATTGAATTTAAATTTGATATATGCGCCTTTAAATAATTTTATGCGAGTTATGCGCATCTAAGTGGATTTTATATAAGGATATGTCAAAATTTCGATCGATGCAAACAAAATATTGTTTTGAAACTTATTTTTGCTGAATTTTGTATTTATACTGTTTTTCTATAGACATTGTATAATTGCCACAATTGTATGGCGGCTATGGAAAATTATTATTTTCAATACAACTTTTGCCTTCTATAATAAAAATAAAGTGTACAAAATTGCATGATATTATTTGATATTAATGGCGCATATTCAGAAATGATATCTAAGTTTAAACTTATTTAACTACCAACTTAAGTTATGCTTTGTTGATTACTTTCAGCACGAAAAGTTACAACTTAATTATGGGTAAAGCTGTAACTAAATGTCAACTAACAAATCCATTTAAAGAACAGCTGATTTTATTTCTTGTCGTGGATGATGTTAACATATTTGGCCACCAATTTTTTAAATGTAGTTTTTTTGAGTCTCTCTAAAATACATATTTTTATCTAACAATTATAATATACTTACCTTATTTTCTTTGCTAATTGTGTTCATTTTGACCAAAAAAAATCACAAAAAATAAAAGAAAACAAACTAGAGATGTGTTTTTCTTCAACAAAAATCTACTAAATGCAGTGTTGCATTTCTTTTAACAGCTGAAAGCAGTTGCTAAGTTAGTTATGATTTGTGAATAAGATCTTTAACTATTTATGAACTATTTTTTAGTTTCTGTTTAATAAGTTTCGACGTTAGCTACGATTTTTGAATATGCGCCAACGATCTGAAAAATATCGAGGTTGTCCGAGACTTTCATGTATAACTTAAATTCTACTGGACCGCTTATAGCCATGTTCAATACCAAACATTTTGATAAAACAAAAAATGTTTAGGAATAATTTTATTGTTGTATATCCTTTTTTCGAAGCTCTTTCGTGCTTTAAATTATTAATTTTCTTATGACATACCGCCAGTATATAGAAAATTCCTTTAATTTAATCTCGTAAATATTTTTAATTTAAATTTGATTGCAAGTTTATTTACTTCCCATAATATTAACTCGTAATCTCTCCCTATTTCCAATTATAAACGCATACAATTTCCCATGTAAATAATTCTAATGACCACCCACTTCCCAAAAAAAGCGTTATGCTCGTAATACAGTAGTACTATCAGAGCCAGCACCATCAACATCATTATCTGTAATACTAATAGCAGCCATCCCATAATAAACATTATTTAGTTTTTAAACATTTTGTATTCAAACCTACAGTTTGTACTCAAAATATTTATACTCATTTCATTTACGCTTCATCCATGCTCATCATGTGCATACGAACGAGAAGGAGGAGGCAGCAGAGTACTATTGTATGGATAAGTATATTTTTAGACCCGAAATACGAAATAAAAAAGAAAATGTTTTATTTTTTGTTCGTTTATATTGCGGCTAAACATTAAATTATGTATGTATCTATCCAAAATAATTTTTGAATTTTGCGTATAAATCGTTTGCAGAGTGCCAGTATGTGTGTAAATTTTTCGCATAAATTTAAAAATTGTTTACAGTTAAATTTTGCTATAAACAAAAAAAAATACAAAATCTATTTTAAAATTTCCATATTTACACCACAAACACACACTATTACCAAAGTACAGGCTAAAGTTTATAAATTTTATTATGTATTTCTCTAGTATCAATAAGTTTTTCTTTGTGCCAGTCGTGCCACTAAAAACACATCACTATCGCACCATCGATCGCATGAATGAGTATATGTACATATGTAAGTATGTATGAGTTTACAATGTTGTATGCATGTTGCAAATACAATTCTTAATAATAATGACGTAAAATGCTTTAAGACCAAAATACAGCTACAGCAAAGGCATACAGAATTTTCCTTATTATACCCTACACCACAATAGGGTGTAGGAGAGGGTATATTGGATTTGTGCTGATGTTTGTAACGTCCATAACAATTGGTCCAACACCCACCTTAAAGTATACCGATCGACTCAGAATCACTTTCTGAGTCGATTTAATAATGTCCGTCTGTCCGTCTGGCTGGTTGTCCATGTAAAGCTTGTGCGCAGAGTACAGGTCGCAATTTTAAAGATATTTCGATAAAATTTGGTATGTGATATTTTTTCGGCCCAAGGATGGATGGGATTGAAACTGGTGGAAATCGGTCCAGTATTTCACCTGGCTCCCCTGCAAATGTCCTCCTGAAATAGGAGTTTAACGATCATAAATGTTTGAAATATGCAAGTATTCAAACAAATTTCACCACAAATGAGTAATAAATGAATGTAAATAACATTTACTAATTTTATGATGATCGGTACATAATTAGTTGTAATAAATGATGATACCGAATTTTATAATGGTTGGTCCATAATTAGTTAAAGCTCCCATATAAGACCCTCTCCGTAATTCACTTTAATCTTCATAAATCTTTTAAAAGTAGTTATTTATATCTAGATAAATTTGAATACAGAAATCATGACAATAAATCTTTGAATGATCGGTCCATAATAGGTAATATCTCTCATATAGCGATAATTTATGAAAAACTGTTTTATACATATGCTGGGTGTAGGGTATTATATGGTCGGGCTTAACCGACTATACTTTCTTAGTTGCTTTTAATAGAGTATTTTATTGTTTCGGTTGTCCATTTGCTTACATTGCTGCAGTTCAAATGTGATTTGTATTTTTTTATTGTTGAAAACTTAAATGTAAAAGCTTTTGTTTTCTTTCTTGTTTTTTCTCAAAAATATGTAAATATTTTGAAAATATCAATTCATTTATGTATTTGGAACAAATCTATGAAAATATACAAATCCAAAGAAAAGAAAGTCTACTAAAATTAGCTTGAAATGCTTAGGTGAAATAATAAGATCATTGGGAAGATTGATCTATTCAAAACTACAAATGTGTGAGATTTTGTAATTTGCATGATAATGCTGATGCGTCACAGTGGGTGTTATTGCTAAATAAATGGTAATAAATATTCATTTTGTGAAGCTAATAATGCTTCATTAGTGTTGCTATTTAATATGACTTGTAAAAGAATTTGTATTTTATATATCAATGAATATCTCATATAACGTCATCGAGTGGGGAATCTAGAGCGATCGCTGAGGCTTGTATGACAGAGACAGAGCTGTCATGAGAATGAGATTGATGATTTTAAAACCTGACTTTTGCTACAAAATATTGAGCTAGTTAGTATTAAAATTAATTAAAGTTAGAGTTGGAATCATGAACTCCTTTAGAAAAATGCAAGTTTTTAACCTTGGGTCTCTTTTTTTTTTTTGAACTATTTATTTTTTTAAATTTCGAACAACTCGCGATTTTATTTACGATTTTTAAAACTAGTTACAACTTGTGATTTAAATAACTCATGGATGTTAGCTTGCACAGCAGCCGCTATCAGTAAAAACATAAAATTATTAGAAATAGTAAGACTTTTTTTTTATGTATAATATATTTATTCAAATTTTAGTTAACAACAATTTTAAGTAGGTCTCAGCGTCACTTGGACATAGTTGAGACGAGTTGGCAAAATAAATATTATAATGAATTCTTCTTAAGATTATTACAATTTAAAAATATATATAAAAAAGGGAATAGATTATATGTATGTATGTATATAAAATATTAAATATATATTTGGAAATATTATACTAGAAGCATTTTTAAGTTTTGAAGTAAAAATTGTTTTATAGTTTTTTTAAATATTGAAATTCTTTGTATATTTTTAAAAATTTCCGGAAGATTGTTAAACTCCACAGTACCCGCATATTCGACCCTCTGCTTTGTAGTTTCTAGACGACATCTAACCACACTAAGATTAGAATTGTTTCTTGTATTATATAATGTTTGATTCCCGAAGAAAGATATAGTGTGATAACCGATGTTATTTAAGATCTTGAAAACGTATGTAAATAGGCGCATTTTATATAATCCATACACTGAAAGAATTGTCTTAGATATTTCTTTATACAAGGTTAATGTTGGAAAATGTAAGGGCAAACTAAAAACAGATTTCAATGCTTTATTTTGACATCTCTTCAAGGATTTTAGTTCACTGCTTTTCTTATAAGCATATATATTTAGTAAGTAATTTAAGTGACTTTGTATCAATGACTGATATATAATGAGTTTAGTACTCGTATTAAATTTATTTTTAAACTTATAAAGAAAACCAGATGCAGATACTACTTTTGATTTCAGGTTTTGAATATGAATATCCCAAGAAAGATTATTTTGTAAGTGCATTCCAAGAACTTTTGTTGATTGGGTTTAAATGATTTGATTTCCATCCACATATATGTTGAAATTTTGTCCATTTACTAAGTAAGGTCTAAATCTTATTAGTTTAGTTTTTTGAGCATTGATGATCAATTTATTGATTCTCATGTACTCCACAATTATAGCTGCATCATATTCCATTTGAGTTTTTAAGACAGTTTCATGCATATATGGATACAGAAGATTTATATCATCAGCAAATATTGTTAGCTTTTCAAACATAGGCAAGTTTTGCATATCATTTAGATAGATTAAAAACAACAAAGGTCCCAGAACACTTCCCTGAGGAACTCCAGAATTGATAGTGGTCGGGCAGCTCTTTCTACCATTTATTTCATCAAATTGTTGCCTTTTTTCTACATAACTTTTAATCAACAAACATAAACTTTGATTAAAACCATAAAAGCTTAATTTTTCAATCAATAATTGATGATCAACAAGATCAAACGCTTTCGTCAAATCATAAAAAATAAAATCATATAAAATGTAATGAAAAAATATTTTTTAAATATTATTTGAAAACAAGTAAGAGTCACCTATTATGGGGCGAACTTCATAAAATATTGTACCGTAATTTCTATTTAGTTTAGGTTTATTTTAATTGAATTTCAACTCAATAACGACATTTCTAAATATTGTATGCATATTCCAGTTATAATCAATAATTTACACTTTGTTTATATTTTTGCAGCGTGTAATATAAAGAGATTTACTTTAAGTAAAGTCATAGCCAACTGATTTTGGCTTCAAAAAACGTCCAAATTGTCAAGTGATTTCCAAAAGTAGACATTATATGGGGCTATGGTCAAATGCTAATTATTTTTGTTGAATTTCGGCGTAATAATGATTTTAATGAGAGATTTAAGCGCATTTAAGTGATTTTTCAAAGTGAACTTTATATGACGACTAGGGTCAAATATGGACCGATCATTATTAATGTGGGTGTGAATATTTCTATAGATAGTATGGATTATTTGTGTCGAATTTAAACTTGCTGCTGATGCTTATAAGATATTTATGCGTATTTTAGTGATTTCCGGAAGTGGACTTCATATGGGGGCTATGGTCAAATATGGACTGATCATCATAAAATTTAGTACGACAGTTTACTTGTGGTAAGTTTTGACTTGTTAGTGATTTGTATACAAAATTTATGCCCATTTAAGCGACTTTCGGAAGTGGTCTTTATATTGGCTATGGTCGAAATAGGGAGCAATGCAAACAAAATATAGATTTCACTTTGCATGAAACTCATTATTGCAGAATTTTGTATGGATACAGTTTTTCTATAGATATTCCGGGAAGACATTTGTATGGGGGCTATGAGAAATCGTGGTCCAATTACTACTATTTTCAACGAGACTTTTCCTTCTATAATAAAAATAATGTGTGCAGAATTTAGTGGTATTACTTACATTATATATGAAGAAAATAGCAAAATATATCTAAAAAATATCGAGCTAGTCTGAAACTTTGATCTATAACTCGGATCGTACTGAATCGATTTTGCACATTTTCAATACCAAACATTTCGGTAGATCAAAAAATGTTTGGTAAAAATTTCATTGTCCTATGACTGTTTTTTGAAGCTCTATCGTGATTTCAACAGACGGACAGAGGGACGGACATGACTAGATTGTCTTAGAATCTTATAAGGACCCATTATATATAGACTTTTTGGTTCTACGAACATTATTTCGATGTGTTTGGTGGTGAGTATAAAAATAATTTAGGTAGGGAACATATTTTATATTATGTAGTTCTGAGAGAAAATAATTATTAGTCAAATACATCTTAATAAAGAAATCCGACATCAGATTCATATATTACGAATATTTAAAGATACAGAATAGTGCATTTTCATTTAAATCGCAAGACTTGCAAATTTAAAATATCTTAGCGGCTCTAAAAAATAAATCTGAAGATACAAGTTCCATTTGTTTCTAATGTCTTTATGAATTCCTTCATTGAATATATAATAAATTTGATGAATAAAGTTTGAAGTGATTAATATAAAGAGAGGCAAAACTACTTCAATAATATTCTAATACTGTTGAAAATACTTGCTGCCTATTGAAATAGTGAAAAAAAACTACAAAGTCTCAATTTACACGAAGCAATTTGTATTGAAAATATTGATATAATTTTTTCCTTGAAATTTCTTCTGTATTCACACAGCACAATTATTGCTTAAATCGCTCGTATTTTTATTTGAGAGTATACAAACATTGGGACAAAATTTGAAAAATGGTTGCTTTAAATTGTTAATCTATAAAATAATAGTTTTGCTGGTGATGGCCAAGGCATACAATTGTGAAAGTATTAATTTTCGAATTCGAGTAGCTCATTGAGTTACTGCAGCAATTGTTTTACTAGTTTATAAACTACTACAGCTTAGGGGCATCATGAGTCACTTAATTGATTATATAAGAACCACAATTTTGACAAAAACAAATTAATATAAAATAAAACATAATTGTTTTTAATAACACTGGTATTTTTCTTTCTTTTCAGGTGAGTTCTATTGGAATATATCTCATAATTAAAATAAACATTAAGTAAGTATTTATTATATCTATATGTATTGGGTGTATAACTTAAAAGTGGATTCACCCATTAGTTCGAAACAAAATATTTGTTCGGACAAAGTTTTTTTCATATGAAGTTTGTCGTCTCTTTTTTTCGAGAGAGAGAAAAATGTTTAACGATGTTTTTGTATTGGTTTAATTTTATATAAATTTTAAATAACATGTAAATAGAAATTAATAAATAAAAATGATAATTACAGCAAATTTCGAACCACCAGGTAACACTGGTTAAAAGATTGATGTTTGTCTGTTGGCTAGCAGCACCGCAAGTGGTGCAGAGGGTTAGAACGCAAAGAATTCTGATGAGAGAAAGGGGTGTTTCTCGAAACATATGTAAATTCAACAACCCAGCCAAGAAAATTATCAATACAAATTTTTGAAGTTGTTTAACAATTCCTACCTTCAGTAAAAATAATTTAATGAAAATTAAATTTCATGAACTCGAGCCTAACTAAATAAATATCAAAAATTAAATTTTAAATATTTAAAATGAACTGAGTTGCCAATAGTTTACATTTCTGTCTGTGGTGTTTGTGAAATTAAATTATCATTTCATTTATTCCTTAAAATTTGTTTAATTTTTGTTTGTTGAAAAATATAAAATTACAGACATTAATATTCGGTGTTACTAAAGATATACTCGTATATTCAACTGATTCATTTTAAATCACATTTGTATATTTTTGTGTTTTGGATCGTTATCTTGGTAGTATTTGAACGACTCCGAAACGTCGAGGTTAATGGCACTCTCTGTTAAAGTTTGACAAAGAATATTTAAATATGACTCCTTATTCATAATTCCGTCAATAAAAATTAATTTTCCAAACCCTTTAGCTATCATACAATCCCACACCATAACATGTGCATTACCATGCTTTACTCGCTTCACGTTTGATTTCCGCCACACCATTACAAGGATCGGATCCTAATACATTCTATTTTCCCTCGTCTTCAAAAATCACATTGGCTGCCTGAATTAATTTAGTTTTCTTTTTATTGTTATTCACCCCTATCGTGAATAAAAATTCCACATGAAATTTGTTCCCTTTTCACATTTTTCTTATTACAATTCAATGTTAAAAAATAAAAGGGAACAAATTTCATGTGGAATTTTTTCTATTAAAATTCAATGTTAAAAAATAAAAGGGAACAAATTTCATGTGGAATTTTTATTCACGATAGGGCTGATGGTTTTTTTATAAATACAAAAGTGGATTCCCAAATATCTTTATATGTTCTTAATAAATCGAAAAAATATATGCGACTTTCGAAATAGGTGACTCGTTTAAAATGTTTAGCTTTTATTCTATAACATTTATACAATATAAATTTATTCAAAGTATAAGCCATTCTTAGCTAGGAATTTGTACCATCTTTCTGGCAACATAGGTATTCCGCGTCAAAAGAACTGCTCATCTTTTGAGACCAAGAACGAGCCAAGCCAATTTCAAATTCCCTTTTTCAAAGTGAAGCGTATCTCATAGAGAACATTTTGCATTAATTAAAACAAATAGTAGTCGATTGGGGCAATGTTTGAACTATAGGGTGAATGAGGCAAAACATCCCAGCCACTTTTTTCAAAATTGTTTTTAAGAGACATTGCAACCTTTGACTGTGCTGAAACGATTTCATGTCTGGCCGAATATTTCGCTCGTTTTTCGGTCAGTGCTTACTTCAAACTGAATTGTTTGTTGAATTGATAATATTCTGTCCAGATTTTAGCAGCTGATAATATGTACGACCTTTCAATTGATCTTTGTCTTCCGTGTCAAAATTACCACTTCTGAAACGCACAAACCATCCCTCGCACTTTGAAACCGATGGAACACATTCACCATAAGCTTCGATGGAAAATCGTTGTGCTTAATTTTTTTTAAATAAAATAAATAATGCAAAAGCACCCGCTTATCACAATTTGTCTGCACAAAATTCGACATTTTCAAAGCAAAAAAAATTGAATTTTTAACACCACCTATATAGTGGTCAATAACTTAGAGAGAATCAATGACAGATATTTACCCTTAAAAATTACATATGTATAAGTTACTAAAGACAACAAAAATGTTGAAAAGACACGATATTTGTTGCGACTTACAGATTTTTAAGTTACACACCCAATATTAAAAAAGAACTAAGGCATCTATGATCATATTTTACATCTGAACGTTTGCTAATATTTTAATGAAGTTTTGAGTTGATTTGTAATAACAAGGATTTATTGTTGTAATGTGACAGAGTGAGGTCCCCATTTGTTGGTTCGTTTTTAAACCCTTGTAAAGCAAGATCCATTTCGAGGTTCCCTACTTTAAAAAAAAAAAAACACACAGAAAATTCAAATTTAATGGGGAATGTTTAAAATCATTTGAAAGAACATTCTTTGGCATTTATTTTTTTAAGATTATGTCTATCAAATGTTGGCCGTTGCCAATTTTCCATGACTCGTTCGAGCATTTCGACTGGTAACAGGCGAATGACACGCGTGATGTTTTCCTCAAAGCGGGTTTGTCCGCATAAACTTCAGACTTTACATATCCCTACAGGAAAAAGTCTAACGGTGTGATATCACACGATATTGGTGGCCAATCGACCGGTCCAAAACGTGAAATTATGTGCTCGCCGAAGTGTTCTCTCAATAAATCCATTGATTGATGTGATGTGTGGGAAGTGGCGCCGTCTTTACGCTTTCAATTTAAGATCTCGACGTAAAATGCGCCAAGTCGTTCCATACGTCAGTCCAAGTTGCTGCGGACGGCGCCGAATGGACTCTTCACGGTCTTGGTGTACAATCTCACCTACGGCCACTATATTTTCTTCACACCCTGCTGGACGTTGTCTATTCGGTCGAATATTATCGAATAATGATTGCTGGGTCTTAAAATGGGTGATGGTGTTGCGAATAGTACGCTCTGTCGGCCTACAGAGCGTACTATTAGGTTGACCATAAGTTGAGCGAAATGCACGAAACACATTCCTCACAGAATAATAATATTGAACGACTTGTAAACGTTGTTCAGGCGTAAGTCTTTCCATTATGAAATGCCAAGCAATACTAAACGAAAATAACATGACAGCATGACACGACTCACATGTGATCTGCCAAAAAAAAGGCTATTGAAAAAAGTATCTCTACTTGAATCACCCTTTGTATAGCCTAATTCAATATCCTAACATTCATAAGCTCTCTTGAAAATAGCTTCTGGCAACTAATTGTTGGTTGTTAGATTTAAGATTTTAAAAACACGTATTTATGAAGAAATAAGCTTTTTAAACAAATAGTTTCGTTAATAAAAAAAATAAATCTTGACTTGTGTTTTTAGCAAACAAGACTTATTTCCCAAAATTTTATTTAAAGGCGAAAAAGTATAACAAACTCTTCTTTTGTTGTTAATAATTTTAGATATTTTTGGAAACCAATCATTTAATTGATTCTTCTTTGTTTGTCATCGGTGCTAGGTCTAAATGTAACTTTAACTCATTAAGAGCTAAGATGTGCTCTGTTCTACTGTACTACCACATTTATTTGTGTTGTCAATTAAAAACTTTTATACACTTTATTTGTTTAAAAATGTCCCGCAGTGCTTAAATTGATACAATTAATTACTATGTAATTAATTGATATATTCATTTAAATTAAAATTATTCATATGTACATTATTGATGATTCACCTCTTCAAATATGTATGTATATAAACATACATACATACTCGTATGTATGTATTCGTGTCCTTATTTTGGCGAAATCAATTGAACAGCACAAATTTTCCGGCAAGGACAGTTCATTGTTCTTTTATGAACAATGTTATTTTTATGCACTCTCCGCTGCGAATTTATTATTTATTTTACAATTTAATCACAAATTAAATCTTTTCCTTGTTTAATTTGAAACAAAGACATTAAAATCAAATGTCAATTTTATAAATCTTCTTAAAATTTATAGTATTTTTCATTCTTGCTACATATCATGAAATTTCAAAAATAAATCTTTATAAACACATTAAGTAAAAATGCAGTTAAAATAAACATGTCAAACTACAGCTGACGCTCGAGTAAAATGGGAATCACACTCATATACTGTAATTGTTTTTTTTTTAATAATCACCCCTATCGTGAATAAAAATTCCACATGAAATTTGTTCCCTTTTATTTTTTTAACATTGAATTTTAATAGGAAAAATGTGAAAAGAGAACAAATTTCATATGGAATTTTTTTTCACGATAGGGGTGAATATATTAGATTGTATTTTCATGATGTTACTGAATTGAAGCTAAACTTGAATAAGAAATAGATTAGAAGCGACCAATACCAACTAAACTGAAACAAAATTGTATTCAGAACCAACATAGTGTTAGTATTGTTGTGAATTTTAAAGACTATATATAGGAACAAAATGAATTCCTCTACGTTCGTAAAGCTACATATGCACAATTTTAAAATAAAACCATTTGAAATAAACATATGTATTTTTTTAAATGTCTCCGCCTTTCAAGTCTCAAGTGTATTTAACATATATACAAACACAATTACAGCTACTGCAAAAACATTTCGAAACTTACTTAAATAAGTAAAAATGCATTAAACGTATGTATAAACAAATAATAAAATTTACGCACACAATTCGGTAAATCTGCGAAATCAACTACAAAAATACATTAAAACAATTAAAAAAAAAAATTATATTAATTCTGCTTTTTGTTGTTGTGCCTTTATTGTGCGGCGTGGTTGCACTCAGACTCAGACAATAATTACAATTTAAACAAATACAACAACCAAAGTATAAACAAAAACAATGAAGCCTCATACACTTTGTTGAATGAAGTGGCAATAAAGTCTATTTGAATTAAATGCAAATGAAAACGTTTTCCAAAAAAAAAAGCAATAATTAAATTTTAAAAATTAAATTTTTTAAAATTGTTGGCTTTCGAAAAACAGTATAAAATTGTATTCAAAGAAGTTCGGAGGAATTAGTGAATCTTGTAAAAATTTTACTCGTTTTTAAATAATGAATAATAAATAATATTTATATTTATATTAAATAAAAATGAAAAGTATAATAACAACTACAAAAAACCCACAAAATATATTTTAAATAAACGTTTTGAAATATTTGGATTATTCCATATATTCAGAATAAATTAAATATTAATTTTATAATATTATTAAAAAAAAACTAATCAATTGAAAGCCTACTACTTTAAACACAAATAAACCACAATTTAACGCGACTACAGAGTTGGAACTCAATCATTACTTTTAAAAATAGTATTGCTAAAACTTGTCATAAAAATTATAAATTTAAAAAATAAAAGTTTTCTTGATGTTCCTGATAGTCTTCATTTTTTCGAGACAGAAGGTCGCGAGTTGCGATCTGAACTGAACTAGAACTGAACTATAATTGAACTAGAACTGAACTAGAACTGAACTAGAACTGAACTAGAACTGAACTAGAACTGAACTAGAACTGAACTAGAACTGAACTAGAACTGAACTAGAACTGAACTAGAACTGAACTAGAACTGAACTAGAACTGAACTAGAACTGAACTAGAACTGAACTAGAACTGAACTAGAACTGAACTAGAACTGAACTAGAACTGAACTAGAACTGAACTAGAACTGAACTAGAACTGAACTAGAACTGAACTAGAACTGAACTAGAACTGAACTAGAACTCAACTAGAACTGAACTAGAACTGAACTAGAACTGAACTAGAACTGAACTAGAACTGAACTAGAACTGAACGAACTAAAACCTCATTAGAAGTCTATGAAGAAATTGTGTTTAGCACAATGTATTTTCAATGAATATAATTTGACAGCCAACAATTAACACTTTAAGATTTATATGACTTATTTTTGTTTAAAATGTACCAACTATAAATTACAATCAGACAAAAAAAAAACACACATTTTTTATGAATTATAACTTAAATAATTATTGTCCCGCATAAGTTTTAACAAAAAATTTATTAAAACGAAAATGACCATCTAATAACTCAACCCCATTAAAGATGACAGTTTTTATTATAAGATACGCTAAGATACTGTATATTTTCGGAGTAAAAGAATAAAAGAACCAGAAATCATCTATACATAGACTGTCCATACAAATCATTAAAAGATTTTTAATCATTTTGTGTGTGTGTGTGTGTGTTGGGGACATCTTCGTATATGAGTGGAATTTTTTATAATAAAAATGTTTCACTCATCAACAGCGAAATTATGAAGTGATCGACAGAGTGCTCTTTATAGAAATAAAATCAAATAATGAAAAAATCTCTTATGTTTTTGTTAAATTTTGTTTTAATTTCTGGTGCCTTTAGCCAGCAGCTGACAGGCAGCCATGCAGTCAGACAGGGAGGTGATGTGGTTTTGATCTGTTTGTCGTTCAAACAGTTCGTCCAAATGAATATTATTTGATTCATTGTTGTTGTTGCTAAATTGTTTTTTTGATCTCCAAGTGCAAAAAAAAAACAAACGAAATGAAACAGCGCTCTCTAAAAGTGTTGCTACTTTTTCACAAACTAAGTAAAATCAACTTTAACATACGTTCGCAGTTCTTAGTGAGTGAGCGTTACAAAAAACTTATTTCGCGTGGCCAAAATAGAAATAGATTTAAAAAAAAATTTAAATTTATAAAAAAAAATACGAATATTTTTTCTATATTTACATACATATATACGAAAAATATGGAAAATCTCCAATTATGGCATGATAATTTTCCAAAATAAGAAAATCAACAAATAAACAAACATAAAAACACAACAAATAAACAAATTACACAGTAATTTACAAAATTTTAATAATTATACACAAAAATTAACAAAAAAAAAAAATATATTAAACAAAATTACATTATACCACAACAACTACAGCATTCAGACCAACACGAAGGAATAATTTTGAAACAAAAAGAAAATTAAATACATTTTATAAATGTCACATTAAAATATATTTTTATTTATCTTAATGACATATTAGTGACATAAAACCATCAAACAAATTGCAACACAATAACACAACAACAACAACAACAACAAAAAAATGCATCTAAAATACAAATTACATAAAAAAAAAAAAAGAAATAAAATAAAATATTTAAAAACAAAAGCTGTAAAATCTACAAAACAACCACCAAAATTTCACCAGCACACACAAAAATTTAACCAAAAAAAAAATAAATATAGAAATTTTAAAAATTAAAAAAAACTCTAGAAAAATACACAATAATCTAAAAGCATTTTTACACTTAAAAAAAAACAAGCATAAATAATTTAACACAAACATTTACAGCAAGCTGAAAAAAAATTCTATTTTTTGCATCAATTAGTCATTGTTTCACAAATCAATTTTACAATATATGGCTTTAAAAAACCATTTAATCCCTTTATGACCATTAATTTTTTGTCGGTTATTTTCTCTTGCTGGTCTCTTTTTTTTTATATATCCAACTCAAAACCAAAAACATAAATTTCTATTTAAATAAATAAAAATATATCTACTTTTCTATATTCTATTAACACATCTACAGTTAACGTTTATTTCAACCACAACTATTCCACAAATATTTTTTTAAACATTTATTTGCAATTTCTATTGAAATTGAAATAATTTGTTGTGAGTCATATGTGGCGTATGAGTGTTATTAATACAAATTATAAATGGCAGAAATTACGTTTGATGTGTTTTTAAACCAGAAATATGAAAACATTAATATTTATTTTAGTTTTTGTTTAATATTTCTACAAACTCCTCAAAAACATGTGTCGTATTATTCACATTTTCTCCGTAAGCCTTTTGGTACAAATGTATTAAAAGCATTTGCTTGTTTAAATAATTTTACTTCTGGCATGTTGCTCTAAAACATATCGAAATGAAGTGACAGTTTAAATTCAATAATAATGTTTCTATATATATATATATCAGTGCGTAATGATTGTTCAGTTATATAATAAAAAGTGAAAATCATTCTGCAATGTTGATGCCAAAATATCAATTTGTTTAAATAGGCATTTTTAATATGCATTTCAACCAACTATTGATCCTAATTGCCCTCAGAATGTTGTTTTGTTTACATGCAACAATATTTGCTGTCGCACAAGATACAAAAAAAACTTGGTAAAGACGTCTCCTTACTGGTTTGCTTACCTTCAATTTACTACTGCTGTTGCGTGACTCATAAGCAGTTTCGTATTGGCTTAATGTTAATCTGATACAAAAGTTTAGATATACATATAACTATATTCGTTTTTTAGATATTATGTGTGTCGTTTTCTTTTTACGACAACGACTCTTTCGTGATAGATTAAAGATAAAATTAAATTTGTTTCTTTAATCTATTACGAGACTGTCGTTGTCGTAAAAAGAAAACGACACTAATTATAAGGCTGAATATGTCATTATATATAATCACTGTAATTCTATTTGGTTTTGAAAGTTATGTTTTCTTAAATATTGGAGCTATCTGCAGTTAAGTGCTAATTCAGTTCCAGTTCAGTTCTAGTTCAGTTCTAGTTCAGTTCTAGTTCAGTTCTAGTTCAGTTCTAGTTCAGTTCTAGTTCAGTTCTAGTTCAGTTCTAGTTCAGTTCTAGTTCAGTTCTAGTTCAGTTCTAGTTCAGTTCTAGTTCAGTTCTAGTTCAGTTCTAGTTCAGTTCTAGTTCAGTTCTAGTTCAGTTCTAGTTCAGTTCTAGTTCAGTTCTAGTTCAGTTCTAGTTCAGTTCTAGTTCAGTTCTAGTTCAGTTCTAGTTCAGTTCTTGTTGAATTCTTGTTGAATTCTAGTTCAGTTCTAATTCAGTTCTAGTTCAGTTCTAGTTCAGTTCTAGTTCAGTTCTAGTTCAGTTCTAGTTCAGTTCTAGTTCAGTTCTAGTTCAGTTCTAGTTCAGTTCTAGTTCAGTTCTAGTTCAGTTCTAGTTCAGTTCTAGTTCAGTTCTAGTTCAGTTCTAGTTCAGTTCTAGTTCAGTTCTAGTTCAGTTCTAGTTCAGTTCTAGTTCAGTTCTAGTTCAGTTCTAGTTCAGTTCTAGTTCAGTTCTAGTTCAATTCTTGTTGAATTCTAGTTCAGTTGTAGTTCAATATAATAGAAAGATAATATTATACATTTTTCTGGTTAGATATTTCGCTATCTAGTACTATTGAGTGATTCTGTTGAAATATTTTTTTGTAAATATCTAGATAAATTTGCAATTATATTAAGAGATATACAGAAACGAAAAAAAAACCTAAAAAGACTAGTAATAAATATTTATTTATTTACAACATAAATTATAATATTACTTATATTTTTCTTAAATCAACACGTGCATGACTTATGTGTTTTAGTCTGAAAACAAACAAAAAATAAAAACTGTTATAGTTTTCATATTTTTTATGAGTCTATTTTTGAAATTAAATTGGCGATCTCAATTTTCGATTTTGTTTTCTGAAACTAAAATATGTAGACATATTTTTTACGAACGCCCAATAAATTTTAAAGAGATTATGGCATATAATTGATGAAGAGAATATTTGTTATAGCATAAAATTATGTTACTTAAATATGTATGTATAGGATTGGAAGACATGAAATTTTCAAGTTCAGATATAAAAACAAATTGAAACTAATTTGTTTTATTGAGATAGTTGTCCCTTAAAAATTTATTCTTGTCTGCAAATTTGTTCACTAAACTGTATAGAAATGCAGATTCAAAGGCACACGAATTAAAATGTTTTTAAACATTTGCTTTTAATGTAATGGTTTTTATTTGAAATATTAGTTTGCGCCAAAACCATAAAAATATTCAGGGAAAACAAGCACGTGCACATAAAATTAAATTTTTAATACTCATACGTCATCATTACTTGACAATATAGCTTCAATATATTGGTGGAGGTGTTTGAAGAAAAGATTTATAAAAATTTTCTTGTAAAATTAAAATTAGTCAAATTTAAATACAATAAGCTGGATTTATAAAAATTAGAAAAAAAAACTTCTTTGCTCATTTATATTATTCAAAATTATTGTTTTAATGAATTATAGAATTTCTTAATTATTGTGTATTTTCTAAAAGAACATTTTCCACAATTTGCAATTTTTTGTTGTTGTGAATTGTATATGTTTTCAAAAATTTAAACAGAAACTGAGAAAAACATTGATACATCTTTTTTTTTATGACCCAAATATATCAAATTGTTTATATTAACAATAAGAATTTTAAAGATTTTATGGTTTATTTGTGTGTTATAGAATGAATAAATAAATAAATAAAAAAAGATTTAAAAAGAAAAATAAGAAAGGAAACAACAGTGCTCAAAATTTTAACAAATTAAAAGTGATCATAAACAAATTTTTTAACAAAATTATTTTCAAAATTTTCTTTCCACGCAGCCTAAAATTTTTGAAAAAATTATATATAAAAAAATTAAAAAATTAAATATTTAGAAAAATATTCTATAAAATAAAAGAACTAAATAATTTAGAAAAATATTTACCAAAAAATAAGTTTGAGTTTTATACCAAAAATAATGCATGTTTTTAAATTTGCTTTAAATCACATTACAAGAAAACACCAGCAACAAAAAATTATAAAAAATCAAATGTTTATTTATATAAATTTAGCAAGAGGAAATACAAATTTATAAATTTCATAAAAATTTCAAGCTGTTTGTGCGTTTTTGTGTTAATCTCTCAGTTAACAAAAAAAGTTTATGTGTGTGAAAAGTCAAACAAAAGTTAAAAAAATAAAAACCAAGTTGATTGTTTTATTTAATCACATGCAAAAAAAAAAATAATAATAATAAACAATTACTACAGCAATAATAATTAAATGAGATTTTTCTGTTTTACACACTAAAGTTTAAAAAGTAATACACTCGCACTTGTGCAATACATTGTACAATACCAACCACGACGCCATTTAAAGGATACACAAACACCCGCAATTGTTCAGTTAAGCACACTTACAAATATGGCTGATACGGATGTTATTGAAGAAGAGACTACAACAACTACAACAACATCGAAATGGAAGAAAAAAAGATCCACTACAACGGTGGGTGTTTAAAATACGAGTATAACAAACAATAATCTTTATTTACTTTAAAGGAATATTTTTACCGACTTTTACCAAAATTTATTCTTTTATAAAAGTGTTTGTCTCATATTTTTATTATTGAGACCTCAAATGAGTGGATTCTCATAATCAAAATTATTAGTTTTTTTGTAGAGTTTTTCCATATTATCAGCTAACTTTGTTACTACAATTTTAAAAATTATTACAAAACCCGTTTTAAAATTTAGAAACTCTAATTTACATAGATTTTATCGGTTCTAGCAAAAGATAGTTACTTTTAGTTCCTACAGATAAAATACAATGGAAACAAGTAAATATTTGTTAACCCATCTAAATTTTGAAGCCACAAAAATTCGTCAATTCACAACGAATCTGTTTTCTCTGTTAAGTATTGGATACCTAAAATTCAAGGACAACACTTTATAATACTGGAAATTACAATCATATTCGAATTTGTTGTCAGGGTTTTTATAATTTATACTAGTTTTTCCGATGCGCAGTGGTTTTAATCTTATTTCAGCGCTTAATGAGGGGAATCGTAAAAAGTAAAATGTAGCTTATATTTATTCAGTGCATAAAAAAAATAAATAAAAAATAGATTAATCCCAATTTACACGAAGCAATTCTTTAATCTAAGCTGTTTAGCCTTTAAAAATCCGGGTGAGAGGAAGATAAGACGAGCACACACTTGCTAGTACAACAATTCGTGGCACTCTCTTATTTGTATTACATACATATGTACATATGTATGTGTATGCAAATGTATGTATTAGGTGGTCCCAAAAAAAATTTTTCTTTGGGACTTAAGCCTAATTTGAAAGCTTATAGGATAAAGTATTTTTGAGATTTTTTTTAGATTTTTCAGAAAAGGTTTTAAGGTCGCACAGGTCGAACTTTTTCCAAAAATCGGCTTTACCGGCCATTTTTGAGTTTTCTTCATAACTTTGTCAAAAACTACAATATTCTTTACTTTTGAGGAAACAATTTAAAAGAAAAATGTCTAAGGGTGCCATTTAGGCACCCTACATTACAATTTTTCATAT
The DNA here is from genome assembly GCA_950370525.1 of Bellardia bayeri. NCBI lineage: Eukaryota > Metazoa > Arthropoda > Insecta > Diptera > Calliphoridae > Bellardia > Bellardia bayeri. The sequence continues at coordinate 104,670,933 of OX493264.1, forward strand.
TTTGCTTTTTCATAAATTTCGTAAATAACGCTTTACAACTTTTAAAATTTATATTAAAACGGAAAAAAAACTAATGATGCAGTTTGAAAGATCTATTAATTCTAAATAATTTAGGGAAAATAAAATTTGCTCTTCCCGTGCCACAGTTAAAACATTTTTAAGGTTTGTGAAAATTATAAAAATGATGATATGAAAACTAAATGTTCAAATTTAAAATTTTTTGCTTTGTAATCTTCTTGCACGATATGAAGAGCTTGTTCGAAAAAAAAGCTCAACATTCCGGAAAATCTAAAAAATCACACAGAGTGCTTAAAACCAAATCGAAATGTTTGGAAAACGAGGATAACTGCGGCGTCAATGAACCAACAAAAAAAAATGGGTTTATAGAGAAATTCCAACTTCCTCAAAAAAGCTTTGGGCAAGTTAGTGGCAAGCTTAGTTGCCGTAAAGCTTCGCTTATAGTGAATTCCTCTTTTTATTAACAACCAAGAGAAGACTATAAAGAATTGCTTCATCTGAGCCTAATATTTTTGGGTAAAAGATCTAAGTCCTATGCAACAGTAAAAGCTATAGAAGCTATTAATCGGGCTCGCTGGATGATGAAAATTATATTTTCTTTAAAATCATGGAGGTATTATCATTTACAGACATTTCAAAATGTTGAATACATTCTTAATACATACATACAAAATTATTTTGCCAATCATTTAGCTAAAATTGAACGGTAGCAAGTACATATTTATTTACCTCATATTTCATTACGAACTCACAGTTGCTTGCCAACATTTATTTATTATTACTTTTTGTTTTTGTTTAATGTCAACATGGTAGATATAAAGATGAATGATTCATTCTTTCCATTTGATTTGATTTGTTTTGATTTGATTTGCCACCTTAACACTGCCTCCGCCATACAATTCTAAACAATTTTTAGCTGTACATTCGTTAACAGCCAGAATTTTATGAATACACGAATGGATATTATTGACCTAGAATATTAGTTGGCTTTTCCTTAAATTTTAGCATTAATATGAATGTGTTTCAAACAAAATGGTAGGCGTACTTTAAGATCAGTAAAATATTCCCCATGCTTCCCCCTCTTCAAAATTTTTAAATTTATTTACAGTGACATTTTGAAGTAATTTTGGGGAATTGGGAGTATTTACGTTTCATTACGTTTTATTTGGGAAATATAATAATTTATTTGTTTATGTAAAATATATTTTTTTTTTTATTTTACTACATACTATATACATATTTATTTATTTTTTGTTAAATTTCTAATTCTAGTTCTAATTTCTATATTTTTATGTACAGTGGTATACTTTAACTTTACAAAACTTATTAAACCAAAAATTTTTTAATAAAGTACTTTTGCAACAGATACTTTTGTTAAAAGAAAATACAAAAATTATGGGAAAAACATCGTTATTTATTTTCTTGTATGTAACATTTGCAATCAATGTAAAAAGCAGCTATAATTTGAAAACATACCTGCGCCTCACACTGTATACGAGTAGTTTACTTAGATATATCAATTTCTTAGAATTTTAATATATGTATATGGACTAGTGTAAAATGCATACAACCAAGTTAAAATATTTCATCTTATTTAAAGGAACTTTAATATAATTTTTATCTTAAATATGCAAATATATTCCATCATTTAAATAAATAAAATATATAGAGAATTAAAGCTTTCCGGACATTTTTACACTTTCCTTTTCTTTTTCGTTTTCAGCTTTTGGCTTATTTGTGCTCAATATTTTTTTTTTGTTTTTAATCCAGTCATATTTTCATGAAAAGAATGAAAAGAAAATGCAAATATTTATCATAAATAAAAAAGGCATTTTTTTTTTCTTTTTTTATACACTCTTCCCTAAATGTCAAGGATAAATAAATGTTTCCACATACTATTTTTACTTAAGTTTTCAAAAGTAAACATAATAATAAAGTAGAGAAGAAAAGTCGTTTGTTTAATATTTTCAGGAATTGGGTGAAAATTGTATGCAAAAAGTACAAAGATCTAAATATCTAATAATAAATGCAGACAATAAATTTGCATAAAATATGTAAGAAAAAAATCGGTTAATAAACTAAATTTACTCATTGTTGAGGAGGTGAAGAAAATGTTATTATCAGCACAAGTTAATTAAAATATTAAAGCAATTTTCTTTTTTAATTTTAAATAAAGAAGCTATAAATAAACCCAACTGTATAATATACAGTGGGAAGCAAAACTGTCCGGATGTTTTACATTAAGGATGTAAGTAAGACCGAAATCGATTGACTTTTTTTTCGTCGCTCCAAAAAACCCATTTCCAATTTGTTTGGGTTTTACAGAAATGAAGGCGTTTTGTTCACATTTCTATCGGAAAGTCATGGCTTTTTATTTTTCACACTGGCTCCTAAACCAATTATATTTAATAAGCATCTAACCGTTCAGGAACTGACATCCTTATCAATACTTTTAGCTGAATATTTCGGGGTCTTGATGTCGTTATTATGTAGCAAACGTTCAATCTGCCGGGCATCACCATCAGAAAGCAGTCTTGGTCGACCCCCTTGGTTATTATTGCAAGCTACAGTACTCCGTTTTTTATATCATTTACGGTGGATTTACTTAGATTTAATTTTTCAGGAATTTTACGGCATGAATAATTATTTTGCAACAAATTTATCATATTGTTTTCAATATCAGTTGGCGTTTTTCTCATTTTTAAAGATCTTTTAATTTATAGTTAAAAATCAAGTTAATCACTTCACAGGTCAAATAATAATGGACAAATAAAGAACTAAAAGCTTGATAACGAGTTCGCAACAAACAAAAAACCGACGGACCAAAAACCGTTACAATTTAACAGAGCAATATCTTGATAATGATTATTTCTTGTAATACTTGTGTTAACTTGTGTCTGAATAGTAAATTTTTTTTTTATTTTTTTTAAGCAATTTATGTGAGTTTTTGTGCTTTATAATTTAGAATAAGTTTGAATTAATTGAAAAAAATAATACATATATATGACAATATAATATATATTTGTATTATTTTCATTACCACACTTTCTTAATGCAAAACATGCGGACAGTTTTGCTTCCCACTGTACATGTATTTCAAAATGGAATCAGAAGATTCTACTCGAATGTTTGAAAGTAGTGGGCAACTACTTAAACTAATATCGGCAATAACGCGGTTAATGTTGTCCTCACTTGACAGCTGACAAAATGGCTGCCAGTTAAAAAAGTGTTGCCAACTTAAAGTTCTATACATATAAAAAAATACCCTATATTTGTTAACCTACAGTAAGATTTTAATACAACAATACATTTCAATACATATTTATTTATGTTTTTAGAACTTTAGACCTTACTCATCTTCCTAGCTACCAAAGTTTTGCGAATTCGCCCAAATTGTTGTATTTAAATAATTCCTCAGACATTCTCAATAAAAGTACAATATGCCAACCCTATATTTAAGTTTTATTGATATATTCAATTTGGAGATGTTCACTAAATTAGTAAATTTTATTATATGGTCGAGCTTGGAAAACGAACACTTTAATACTTTAATACAGATGCACGTAAATCACTTTCAAGCTCTTCAGATGACCTTAATGGGTTGCGTTTGCCGTTCTTTACTTTCTGCTTCGTGTATATGGTTTTACATTTCTATAAACTGCTTAAATTCGTTTTGGAACAATCTATTAGTATAACAATTTCACTTATAATTTGTCCTTGTTTCCTTGTTTTACTTTGAAGCTAAATTTCATTCGTTAATATTGTAAAACATTTTAAAACACTTAATATAAAATTTTCAAATTGTTAATTGCTACGAATATTTTTTTATCTCTAACTGCAAATACATACAAAATTTGGGGGGTGAAAATTAATTTACATATTTAGGGCAGTTTTTCGTTATGAAAAATGCCCCAACATTTGGGGCCATCTTTCATTTTAACTTTGGGGTAATTTTTTGTAACCTTTGGGGTGATTTTTCTTAAAAAAATTAGGGCTAAATTTTATAATCAAATGTAACACCAAAATTTGAACCTTTTTTAATTATTTTTTTGTAATTTTTCACAGCGCCTTAAAAATATTTTTTTTTTGGAATAAAGACTAAAGTTAATAGAAAACATAAGCAAACATAAAAACGTTTATCAGTATAGATTTAACATCAGATCATCAGTACTTTGGCAGTAAGAATTAAGCAGTTAACGGATTTTCGTTTACATTAAAAAAATTACCTAGAATTTTGGTATTATCAAGCAATAAAATCATTTCTCTAGAATCAAATTTATTGATCAAAATGCAAAATGTAAACTACTGATTACTAGATTACTTTTGTTGGGTTAAAAAAAAATCTACTTTCCAAAGTACAAACAAGTGGTTTGAAATTGTTGCACCCTACACGATTTAGAGACACTTAAGTGACAATTTGCTTGCATTTTAAATTACCTGGTATGAGAAGAGAAAAAATTTATATAAATTGAAGTCTACCAAATAATTATACAGTAGTTTAATGGGATATTAAAAGTTATGGATTGATGGGTAACCGATATGGATTCTGTTAGTTATAATATGGGGTAAATTTTATAAAAAGAAATGTGTTATTTTTGTTTGGTTCAAATAAAAGTTTAGGATTTGTTCATTTTAAACCGTAACAAAGTTTTAAATTAAGAACTTATATAGAGTTTAAATCTGATGGGATATTAATAGCTAAGTAACGAAGCTTATAAAATTAGCTCACTGAGTAAAAAGTCAATATTAAACGGAAAACAAAAAAAAAAAATATTGTAAATATTAGCCGAGGAACGAAATGGAATTTAATGAAACATTTTTTTTTTTTTTTTTTTTTTTTATAGCCTTTATTTATTTATTGAATCTTCATATAATGAAATGACAATAAGTATTCAAATCTTAATACTAAAAAGAAAATAATAAGCCCAGCCAGTGCTAGACAAAAATTTTATGATACTAAAAAAATTTCACATCAACTGATCCAGTCATCTATTTTGCGCTTGAGTTAAAGCAAGGGTATCCCTCCTTCTCAACCGATTATGGCCACTAAAGTTAAGGATGTCTCGTGCAAGTGGGTTTGGGTGGTGTTCAAGTTTGCTGACATACTTTGACGCGTGTTTTGTAAATTCAACTTTTACTGATGGCACGCATAGATCTTTGTGAATTCGAGAATTTTTAACATACCATGGAGCTGCAGTAATTATACGTAGAATTTTATTTTGACCCCTTTGAATTTTTTCAATGTTTGATGCTGAGGCAGTACCCCATAATTGAATTCCATAGCACCAGATTGGCTTTAGAATTGCATTGTACAACAATAGTTTATGAACAATAGTTTAATGAAACATGGTTTTATTTTTATGAATTTCGAATAAAACTGATATTTAACACCTAAAAGCATATTGAAAGTATTTAATGTAAGAAAAACGAAATGGAAATGGAACAGTTAAAATATTAAGCATGAATTTATATAATTTAGCTCAACTTAATTCTAACTTACTGAAAACATGACAAAATTTTTAAATTATGAAGAGAGGAACGTTAAGGAATTTAATGAAACATGCCTAATTTGTTACGATATTCAAACAAAATAAATATTTAACACATGAAAACCATATTAAAAGCATTTAATATAGGAAAACTATAGAAAAATCTTTTTTTTTTTTTTTTTTTTTTTTGTTAGAGGAAAGAAGTGGAATTTTATAAATCAGTTAAAATGTTGAGTATTTATTTAGTTTACAGCAATGATTTCCTATTTTGCTCCTCATTTAAGTAAATCTATTGTCATTTAAGTGAATCTATAGAAAACAAGAAAAAATATTGAAAATATTAGGAGCGTAACGATATGGAAATTAATGAAACATAACTAAATTTTTGTAAATTCTTAATGAAACTTTCTAAAAGTGGAAAGACTATAGTAAAATCCATCTTTTCGTTTAAGGAACAAAATGAAAATTGATGAAACCGTTAAAATATTAAGTTATTTCTTAAAATTGCCGTAATAATTTGACTTTACATGTAATTGTGGAACTACTTGCAAAGGCATTTGTTATATGTAAATTCTCAGTTATAAGAGGATTTTTATTTATACAACTCTAAATTGAGCTGGTAAATATTCAACCGTTCGTCTTACACATGCGTCTGGCCTGATCTTTTTCAATTAGAAATGGTATTATAATATATTTAAAATTTAGTTCTAGAGTTGAAATTTTAGGTACCCCTCTACAATTTAGTTCGCTATAAATATTTCGAAAAGAAATTCTGGAAAGGATATAGAAGAACACTTATTCGAATACGAGTATTGTACTGCACATATCATATTTGTAACAAATGATTCTGGCTAGACCTCATGCGTTACGAATGTGAATATCAAAACATGTGTAAGACGGAGGGTTAAAAAAAAAATATATATATATATAATTATATTAATTGTCAGCCGTAGCTGGCTAAAAGGTTAACTAAATATTTGATCTCCTGCAGCTTAACAAGATTTCCAAAAGACTCATTACGAATTACATAGACTTTGTGGAGGAAACATCAATCTCAATTATATTTAATTTACAATACATGCCTAAAATCTCTCCCAAAAATGTCAATTTGTTGAAGTATGTGTTTGTTTCCGGATATAATATGCACATCCTGTTTATACAAGTATTTTGTTTCGTATGTATGTATGTACAAGTACATATGTATCTATGTATGTATTTAGTTGATATTTGTGTGTTTCTGTACTTTTATGTTGTATGATGGTATATTGACTCACTATTAATCAATTAATGCTGGCATGACTACAACATTTTTGCTAGTTGTGGGTCTGTTTTGTTAGTTGGTTGGTTGTTGGAGTTCAGTTGATTTGAGTATGTTAATTAATTCAAATTGTTGTGTGCAAAGAAAAAACATGTCAACTACCATAAACATGCTAATAAACCTAAACATTAGGCTAGTGCCTAGTTGGGTGGTTACTTTTGAAGATCAGCTAAAATTTTATTCATAAGTCCTTACACTTACACAAAAAACGTACTAATTTACCTAAAAAGAAGCTTGATTTAAATTTAATTTAAAATTAATTTAATGCAAAAGTATTTAAAGCTAGATCCTAGCCTAATAAAAAATAACGAAAAACACACGGCCAGTGAATATTTATAAAACATAAAATAATTTCCTGACCTTACTATGGTAATTATTATTCAGTTCATGTGTGAGCGCTTTTTCCCAATAGGGTCAAAAAAGTGTTAACACACTATGCGACCACTTTTAGTTTTTGTTAATAATACCCTACACCAACATAGTGTCAAGGGTATATTGGATTTGTGCTGATGTTGGTAACGCCAAAAATTATTGTTCTAACACCCACCTCGAAGTATACCGATCGATTCTGTATAACTTTCACTTTCAGAATCTATTAGACTGTCTTAAAAATGTTAGCATCCAATATCATATACAGTATTCGATATAGAAAAACGATGTGCAGTTTTCTTTCTCTCATTAGCTTACTTCTTTAATGCAAACAATCCGAACAGTTTTGCTTTCTACTGTATAAAAAAATATAAAAACTAAGTTCAGCTGAATTTATGTAAGAAAAAACATATGACGGCTTTCAATGCTTTTGGAAAAAATACTAGAAACAACAAACTTATTAACCTAATTTTTTTTCTTTAAAACAATAAAAACAATGTTGCAATTAAATTGAAATTATTTAGTGGTTCCACTCTGGTTTTTAGGACTTCGGAAGAACGACGTCCCATTGAGTCTACCAACCTGGTACAAACTAATGGGTCTATATTGTACCATTCGGCCTAGATTTTGTCCCACAAAGCTGCTTTATTATTTGGCTTATAGTGAGCAATTTTCTTTTTCAAAATGCTTAAAAGGTTCTCAATGGGGTTTAATTCTGGTGACTGTGACGACCATTCTAACAAGTGGACATTGTTGTCTTCCAAGGCATTTCTTTCTTAGGGTATGGAAATGTATGGAATTCTATAAAATGTTTTTGTAGTCGACAGCGCACATCTTATCATTTACCCAGAACTGACGATGAAAAGAAATCATATGAAAAGATTTACAGCAGTTTAACTTTTATACGTACCTTTTCCACAAAGTATCAAACACTTTTTCAATATCAATATTAACAGTTTCCGCAGCGTTTCTATTCTTTTTCAACCAATACACATGGTCACTGCACTTAAGGAATACTAAACTTAAATTTTTGCGATCATGCACCCAAAAGCAAACTTAGACTATAGTACCGTTAACAAGGAGTCTAATACACCAATACCTCACGTTGCGTCATCTCGTCACCTCGAATCTTTAATTTTTTTTTTTTTTAAATTTTAGCAAAATCTGAAACATCATTAGATGCTTAAACGATCATAAGAAGTGCTTTGATAATCAAAATAGAGTCCTTGCTTTCTATTGAAAATTAAGTTGCCCAGAAAATACTATTAAGTAAAATGTAAACCCGTAACGTGAGGTATTGGTGCACAATATGTTTCTGATTACCTTATAAGCTAAAAAAAATTATGGGAAATGTGCGAGTAGTTGTCGTTTCTATTATACACTGTATACACAAATCCTTCGGCCTAATTTTATGATCATCAGTTCATAATTAGTAATAGCTCCCATAAAAGCCCATTTCAGAAAATCACTTTAACAATTATAAATCTCTTAAAATGATGTTATCCAAATAAAATACAATTTAATTTCACCAAATTTTAAAAAGATCGGCTCATAATTAGTTGTAGCTCCCATATAGGACCCTGTTACAGATGCCCATAAATGTTTTACATGTATTTATATCGAGATACAGTTTAACACAATAAAGTCTTATATGCACAGAAGTCATACCACTAAATTTTTGAATGATCGGTTAACAATAGGTTATAGCTTCGTGTTGCTGATATACTCTGTGTAGGGTATTATATGTTCCATTTCGCAGTGCTTTGTTACTCGTTTTTTCTGGTTGTTGTTTTATTTTTAGTAAATATGCACATGAACTTTGTTGGTTGTATGGCCAAAATGATGTACCCAGCAGACCTAGGAGCTAGTTCTACTTCTACGAATGGGTTAGGAACATGAAACCAGCAATGGTTGTCCCCCAACCTACTTGCAATGTTTTAAACTGACGTTAATTGATACATTTTGTATTAGTTCCCAGTAATAATAACCATATTCTATATTGAAAACTGCTGACTACCTACATACAAACTATATGCATTAATGTACAAAGTTGTTCACATAAAATTCCGCCATACAACAGAATTTTTAAACATAACTGACAAACAAATTATTAGATTTTTTTTTAATAATTGGCTATTAATTTGTGTTTGAAAAGTATTTAATCGCTATTTTTGTTACATATGTAAATATTAAAACATTTATGCGACCAGATTCTATGTGAACAATACGATGTATTGGAAAATGTATTAAATACAGTATGTATGCGCTAACCACACTTTTAATACAAAAATTTGGATTAAAACCAAGTGAAAATTAGATTTCGATAAATTTTGATTAGATATTGTGGGCAGCATATCAGTTTGATGTTGTTTTTTTTTTGTGTCTGTTTTGTTGGTTAAAAAGTAATTGGTTAAGCATTCAACCAATGTACTTAGGAGCCAGTGAAAGTACATGTGATGCAAATTTAATAAATTTGCATAGTGAATAAAGTTTATAGAAGACTTGAATCTACATTTATGGAATTAAGAATATACAGCTTCATACAATAAAAGCAACTTTAAGTTTTTATAATTTTATAAAAGAAATCTGTAACTTTTTGAGGTGATTGGGAAAGTTTCTCTTTTTTTTTGATAATTCTTAAAAATTCCTTTCTTATAATAAATTGTATGTCTAAATAGATCGAGTGAATACTTTTGCAGCACAAAAGAAAACTCATTTTGCAGTTTACAACTGTAATTGCATCTTCATTTGAGGCCACCTAGGATTTTTTTTAGTTTTGGGAACAGGTGAAAGTCAAATCAGGAGAATAAGGTGGGTGGTCAAGCAACTTGTACTTTAATTCGTTGATTTTAGCCATTGCTAAAACACTCTTGTGCGCTGGTGTGTTGTCTTGATGAATATTTTTTGTGTTGTAAGCCACAAAATGTTGCAATAGTACTGTGAGTTTATTGTTTTACTCTTTTGCAGATAGTCAATCAATAAAATATTTTAAAAGTCCCAAAAAGCCGTTGCCATGACCTTACCATCCGATTGAATTGTTTTTGCCAGCTTCAGTCCATTGCTTGGATTGTTCTTTTGTCTATTAGTACAGTGGTGGATCCATGTCTCATCCACAGTTATCAAATTGAGCTTAAAATAAATTTTATTTTTCTTATGCGTTTTTGGACGGATGTTGAGAAATGCGGCACCCATCTTGCAGAAAGCTTTTTCATCTATAGTTCTTCATGCAAAATTAAATGGACTCGGTCATTTGAGATGCCCACGCACTTTTATTCGTCGATCATTTAATACCATATCATGTACTTTGGCTACAATTTCTGTTGTTGTTGCTGTTTATGGACGTCCACTACGTGGTTCATGCTCAATATTTGTACGACCACGTTTAAATTCAGCAACCCAATTTTTTACTGTTGCATATGAAGGAGCACTTTCACCTAACAAATTCACACTACGAGTATCATTATGAATTTCTTGTCCTGATAAACCTTTTTTATTTAAATATTTAATGACACCAGGAATTTCTGATTTTTTATTGTAAAAAAATCTCAGATGCGTCTTTTTTGAACACTTGTTTCTATATGAAAAAGTTGGCAGATCGAAAAGAAATTGAACATGTGTTCATAGCAGAGATGAAAGTTTCCAAACCACTTTTTTCTGTTCTAGGCTAAGAAGTTTCCGAACCGACCTCGTAGAGCACCACTGCATTTTAACTTTCCTTCGACAAAGCGCAATATTATGCAATCAGGCTAAATCTATATTCAAGAGGTGTGTCATCTACGTCGCAGCCCCTCGAGTCACTGTAACATTACATTTTTGTCCCTGAAACTGTCTAAGGTTGATTTTTAGATATGTTTCATCATCCATAAGCAGTTGCTGAATTTTTGTTTTATATATTGACACTATTTAAATTGTATAGAAAACTCTACAATTTGTCTAATTAATTACACGAACGATTTGAAAACCAACTACTTGATCTGCGATTACACACGACAAATATTTACTCAAAAAAGCGTAACCATATTTTTTAGCACACATTTGTTTGATGCCATTTGATCTTACTAGTGTTTGATAAGATCCAACTTTAAGGTTGGTCTAATATTTCTGTGCGTTACAAACATTAGCACAAATTCCCTCCTCACAACGTTGGTGTAGGGTATAAAAACAAATAACGATATAACGAATTTTTCAATTTAACAAACAGTTCTGACAGCAGATCGTTTATTTTACCGGAATTTGCCTGTTCGCTGTTATAACATAATTTACAGTGTTTTTGAAAGTTTTATCTTTTTTACAATCATTGCACTCGACAATATCGGGCTTCCAAAGTATTTATGCTCGGAAGAAAACAAATTATATTATACTGTTTATTTAAATTTCCTAATCTAGTATTAAATTTCTGGCCAAAACTCTAAGAGTCTGTCAAGAATGGAAAAATCTGGTCAAGAATGGAATGTTAATTTTGTAAACAAATTTTAATTTAAAGTAATTTTTTCATATTAAAGCTTTATTGCTATTTAACTGCATCTGCTAAATGACGAATAATTTATTAATCATTTGTTTTAATCACCTTTCTTTTCTTTCAGGTAAGTTCATGGGAATGTTTATCTTAACGATTGTTGACACATATACCAAGTAAGTCCATTTAAAACACACACATACGATATCACACATACCTATACATTGTATATATACAGTGTATCACAAAATTAAATTACTTACTAATTTTCAAGAGAAATTTGTTTTTTATTCAAACATAAAATTTTAAAAAACAGGTAAAAATATTTTTTTTATTTTTTGCAGCTATCCATAGTGTAAATTAGGAAAATGCTGAAAATTGTAACAATGTTCTTTATTTGTTGTTATTTGTGATATGTTTAGTAGATATTGTCAAGCAGTCAAATATATATTAAATTGGTCTATAGTCGCCCAAATAGTTAAAATTTACCACATAATGGTTGTCCAAAATCATTAAATTCAGGGTAGGAAAACCGCTTAAACCTACACACACAGAAAAAATATAGTTGAACATGTTCACCGCAACAATGTCAACATTTTTACAAGTTTTTCAACAATGTTATGGTCACTATAATTATTTGTTTGATTGTGGTAACCATAATATGGTTAAGTTATGATTCAGATGATTACTTTGATTATGATAGAGAACAAGATAATAGGTATAATCTTATTTATCATCATAAAACTGATTACAATAAACATTATGTAATTGGTATTATTATCATATATAAGTTTGCTGTAGTCATATGATTCGTAATATTAAAATTTTAATATTTTAAAATAATGTTTAAAAATTTTTAAATAGTTGTGGTAAACATGCGCAACTATATTTTTTTGTCTGCGTGTATATAGTATTTATCCCGGCCATAGATAACGATCAACTGAGAAGAACACTAAATACCAATGTAAACAATGAAAAAAATCCACAGTGTGCTGAGAGCCATTTACTTTATATCCGTCCGGCCGTCTTGCAAGGTAAAAGGCATTATTTATTTTGAAAATTTTGATGAGATTGATGAGATTCATAAAAATAAAAATTGTTCGCTTCGGCAACATGTTATATTCTATGACGAAAGCAAATGCAACATTTTTTGTTCAGATGGTCGCCCTACGTCGACTACGTCTAGTGAAAGCGAATTTATATAAATTAATATAAAACACACAGTTAATTATGATGGCGTTGATTGGTGATATGCAGCTGCATTTTGTGCCACCATGGATATTACCCATTCCGGAATCAACTCGTAACTTCAGAGCCGAAAAATGGATCTACAAAGAAATATTGTTATTTTTGACATCATAATGACCTGAAACACAGTTTAGTAAGAGTTTGTACAATACCAAACACTTGCCAACATCTCCTCAATCCGTAGACTGAGCCCCATAGCCCCTCTACGATGGTTAAATATATTTTTTTTTTCTCGGAAATATTTAATTCCTTTTCTTTCGACATGTTTCACACAAAGATCTTCACAGCCAAGGGCAACAAGGAAAAAAATTATTACTAATAACAATTGAAATAACATAATAATTAACAAAAATTGCATGAAAACTTTTAAAAAATACTGAAAAACTAAAAAACTTAAGAGGAATTTTTAAAAAGCACAGATTTGATTTAACAAATTTTAATTTTTTTTACACGATCTTATTTCATTTAGCACGATTCAAAATCTTTGGAGCTGAAATTTTTGTTGGTTAAATTTAATTTTTGCGAAATATGTTTATATTACAAATTTATGGGAATTCCCCTTTTAGTGCGTACAATTAATTGAACTTGTCATACATTTTTTTACATTACTTTTGAACTTAAAGTGCATATCTTTTTTTTTCTTTAATAATTATGCTTGTGCAAAAACACATTGTACTACATACACGATTTAATATAATAAACCTGAATAGATGTTTTTAAAAAATCCTTGTTTTTTACTAATTTCAATTGATTTTAGAGATAAAGAACCAATCACGTATTTAGCATAAGATCAATGTCTTCTTTTACACGGTTTTTTTTACACGAAGTTTTCTGCAACCAAATACCGTGTAAAAACAGAATTAGGTGTATATTTGACACCTTCAAATTGAAATGCAAATTAATAAAATGCAACAATAACTAAATAAATATGAATATTTTTTAAAGTTTCCTATTTTACACAATCACCCCTATCGTGAATAAAAATTCCACATGAAATTTGTTCCCTTTTCACTATTAAAATTCAATGTTAAAAAAATAAAACGGAACAAATCTCATGCGGAATTGTTATTCACGATAGGGGTGAATATCTATTGTCAATTACTAAAATAATTTAATTTTTTTTTTAGTTGATTTTTACAATTTTACATATGCATGAATAAGAAATTTCTCCTAAAAATCAGTACGTGAAATAGTTTTGCGATACACTGTATGTATAGTATGTATATGTATGTAGGTTAACAATTTTTGTTAATCATCAAAAAATAAACCCAAAATTTCATAATGATTTTATGACAAAAGAACAAGCTAAAATTTATAATCAAATCAGTGATTTAATGGAAAGAAAATAAAACAAATAATAAATAAATAAGAAATTAAAGATTTTAAAAATAAATGTAAAATTAAATAATTTCTTTGTTTTTCATTTTAAGAGTGCTGCAATATACATACATAGATAAGTAATTGTATAAACAGACAGACAGCCAGACAGACAAACTACCAAACAAACAATCAGTGAGACAAATAGTCATTTAGACAGTGATTTTAATTCTACATACATACTACATACTCGTACATATACCAATGGCTGTATGTATGTGTATTAGTATTTAGTTTTGTATAAATTTTCAAAAATAAATTTCCATTATCGAGAATAAATTTCCACATAAACGAGCCCACAATTTGAGACAAATGAATATTATTTGGCTGCTTTTACAAAAGCATTCAAATCAAAACCGACCATCGACAATTCTCTGGTAATAATTTCTTTCTCACAACGAGTATGAATTTTTAGAAAACGTTTTGAGTTTTATTTTCAATTAGTTGAAGAAAGCCAAATATATGTACGAATTTTTGGAAATATTTGTTTCGATTTAAAAAAAAAAGCAAAAGTGTAAAAGAGTTGGATGATGTGTGTTGTATGAGGCTTTTATTTTGTTGTTGCTCTGTCGGTTGTTGTCTTTTTGTTCTGCTATTTAAAATTTCAAGAAAAAGAAAATAAAAAATAAAGAAAAACTTTTCTTTTTTTTTGTTGGTTATAAATAAAATTCTGGCAAAAACTCAGCAATTTTTTGTTCGCTGATCTCCAAGTATAGAGCTTTGGCACTTGGCCAGCGGAAAATGTGTATAGCCTTTATGATCATATTGTTGCTGTTATTGTGTTATTTTTTGTTTGTTGTTGTTGTTGTTGTTGTTGCTGTTGTTAATTTTATTATTGTTTTCGCTAAATGTTTATTTGTACGGTTGGCTTGTATTTGTTGTAGATTGTTTTTAAAGCAGTGTCGCACTTTTGCGCAGTAATTGGCAGCCATTGGAACACAAAGAGCATTTCTAGCATGGAGAGCGGAGTGTGTTTTATTTTGTTTATGTTTGGCTATGTATTTGTTTCTCCATTGTGGTGAAATTCTGTTTACATTTGTATCCCAACATTTTGAGAAATAAAGTATAGGTATGTAGTAGAGATTTTGAAAATGGAAAAATTTCAATGAACTTGAAAAAGGGTTTCCTAAACAATAATTTATTTATTACAAAACTCACCAGATTATAATCTCAGATAATGTAATGTAACAACTTGTATTTATGCTGTTTTCATTAAATCATTTCATTATACCATAATTCAGATTTAAATACATAAATGTATTGTGGAAATTCTATCGAAAATGGAAAACATTTCCGAGGTCTAATTCTTAAATATTAAAAGTTGTTCATGCAATTATAGCAAAAGATGCATATTAATGTCTTGTTAAAGGCTTCAATAGTATTTCTAAAAGATATGTTATCATTATCGTAAAGTTTAATAATGATTTTCTTAAATTCGTAACTCAATATTAACTTGTTGACTTCGAATGAACTACCGAAAATTCTTAGGTCCATACTGTCCAAAACAGCTTTAATGTAGTGGCAATGAAAGTAACTGCTTTACTGTTGCTTTATCGCTTAATTTACATTTCATTCACTGATGTCAAGAGAATCTGTTTTATATTTCCTATCTGTGGCATATGTTGACATCAAGATGTAACATGATAATGATTTTAATATTTCACATGACCATTAATATTCTTCTACCCAATAGTATCCAGTTCCATGAAATATGATCGGGAATTATTATATCTCTTAACGAACTAGGGAACAACAATAAGTTAACATTTAGGTGAACACCTGGTCATTAGCACCAATCTGAGAACAAACAGAGTGAAATCTATAGGGGAAGTTAGAGTCGAATATTGCTCGTATTTGGGTGGCCAAATATGGTAAAATTTTCAGAGTTATTATCGCTCTATATGACGACCTTAACTAACAGAATTGCTTACTGTACAGTGTACACTGTGGTCTTAACTACACCACCAGTATTCTCTAATTAATGTATCGTCTAGGCTTATCAGATTCCAATGTTTGCAGAATCATACCCCGGCTTATGATCTTTTTGATTTGTAGAAGGAGATTTCTTGCTTCCATATAAGCTTTAATCATAAGTTCAACTTGGTATTGTGAAATAAAGGAAGCACAAATGATTCTATTGGCCAGTAGGCTTAAGGCGTTTTTAATCTAATATAATCTCATGTTAACTTTACAAAATACTGCTCCTTTTTAAATACTGTGACCGTCAATATAAAGTAAACACCTAAAATTGTTTCAGAAAAATTTAAAACAAAACATAACGCATAATTCATAAGTAACTTAAGCAAAATATAACTCAGTAACAAAAACTAAAAAAATAAAAAGCATAAAAAATAATTAAATTTAACGGAAAAGTACCAGATTTTTCACATCAAAATAAAGAAAAGTAAAATATAACAGAAAGTCTTCAGTCAATTGAAATTATTAAATCAAGCTCTAAAACCATTTTCTAAAAATCCTCAAAGTTTCTTTAACAATAAATGAAAAGTGCTATTTTAAAGTAAAGTTGTACACTAAAATATTAATTTATAAAATTTTTACGCATCTAACATTTTTATTATATTTTTTTTTATCAAGTTTTACTGAGACGTTAATAGTTTGCCCAACCTTACTTATTGTTGCAACAAAGAACAAATAATTCAGAAAAAGCTTTATATAAACAAATTTAACAAACAACTACAAATTTCATTCATTCATTCATTCATTTTCGAAGAGATTTAGCGATCTTTAATATAAGAGTCAACTTAAACAACCAAATTACTGAAATATTCTATAAATGATTTTGCTCAATTCAAAAGAGATTGAAAATTATTTCCTCTCACACCTTTCTAGTGATACATACATACATATGTAAATATTTCTGAAATTTTCTAAAAATAATTTCTATATTTTCCATTTCATGTAATATATGCATGTATTTATGTTTGTATTTACTCGTCAAATATTTTTTCCACAAAAAGGTGAAGGATGAATTTTTGTTGCTTTCAGTTTGTTTTTGCAGAAAAACCAAAAAAAAAACACCTTAATAAAAATTCATTACAATGATACAAATACACACTCACATTATTCACACACATTTAAATGTTTTAATTTTTTGTTATTTTTATTTCTAAAAATTTTCTAAAGAAAGAAAAATACCTGTGTTTTGCACTTGAAAATTATTTTGTTGACATTTTTTTTTTTATTTACATACATACATATATAAATTATAAATAAATTTGTTTGTATGTACATAAATATGTATGTTTTTATTTAAAAATCATTTTGGCCATTAGACCTTTAGGCGTTATTTACTTATTATTATTTCATTTTTTGAAATTTTGTTTATTTCTTCGACTTATTTTATGTTTACATATGTAAATATATTTATACATACAGTGGCTCACAGATTATTTTATGCAGTGCATTTTTTTTTGTTTATTTTCAAAGCTAACATTAACTTGACAAAGAAATTGGTGTCATTTAAAAGAAAAAATGTTATAGTCTAAAAGTACGGTCACACTTGGCAAATATTTGCCGAAATTTACATAACCACTAAATAAAATATGTTTGAACTCATTTATCTAAAGGGTGGTTAAATTTCAAGGGCCGATGTTGATTTTGAATAAAACACAAACTATTTAGGAAATTATTGTAATTTTATTTTATTATGATATATTGGTATTACTCAATTATGTATGGAACAAAATATCGGCCAAATGGGCGCCGCGACCACGGCGGCACACCTCCATCCGATGGTCCAAATTTTCGATGACCCTGAGGCATAATGGAGGTTCTATGCCGTTAATGTGCCGAATTATCTCATCCTTTGGCTCTTGAATTGCTGCTGGCTTATCGACGTACACCTTTTCTTTCAAATAAACCCAAAGAAAAAAGTCCAACGGTGTCAAATCACATGATCATGGCGGCCAATTGACATCGCCATTACGTGAGATAACACGGCCATTGAATTTGTTGCGCAAAAGAGCCATTGTTTCGTTAGCTGTGTGGCAAGTGGCACCGTCCTGCTGAAACCACATATCGTCCACATCCATATCTTCCAATTCGGGCCGGCCATAAAAAGTTCGTTATCATCTCACGATAGCGAACACCATTCACAGTAACTGCCTGACCGGCCTCATTTTGGAAAAAATACGGCCCGATGATGCCGCCAGCCCATAAACCGCACCAAACAGTCACTCTTTGTGGGTGCATTGGTTTTTCGACAATCACTCTTGGATTCTCATTCGCCCAAATGCGGCAATTCTGTTTATTGACGAATCCACTGAGGTGAAAATGTGCCTCATCACTGAAGATGATTTTCTTCGAAAATTGATCATCCACTGTTGCCATTTCTTGCCACCATTCTGCCCATTCACGACGTTTGGAATGGTCAAGAGGCTTTAGTTCTTGAGCCAATTGCACCTTGTAAGCGTGTAAATGCAAGTCTTTATGCATAATGTTCATCAACGACGAGCGTGAGAGGTGCAATTGTTGGGCACGACGACGAGTTGAGCCACACTATCGCGAACAGCAGCAATATTTTCTGCAGTACGAGCATGCACTGGTGTTCTCACATCTTCTACAGACCCGGTTTGCTCGAATTTTTCTACGATTTTTGCGATTGTACGCACATTTGGATGATCAAATTGACCAAAAAAATCACGAAGTGCACGATATGCATTTTGATTTGAACGCCCATTTTCATAATAAGTCTGGATAACTTTAACACGTTGTTGGATTGTGTATCTCTCCATGGTTCAAATTGAGTAAGTCTGAAATAGAGAAATGTCAAATAAAATTCGGAAAATAGCTTGGCGTTTAGGTGTGGTTTACAGTCAACATCGGCCCTTACAATTTAACCACCCTTTATTAAAAAAAAAAACTTTGTTTAATTAGGACAAGACACAACAAATATTTAGTTGTATTTTATTTGATGCTCTTTGATCTTGCAAAACTCTTGTACTACTAAACAACGTCAAACAAATTTGTGCTAAAACAAGTGGTTACGCTTTTTCGAGTAGATATTTGCCAAATGCAACCGTACCTTAACAAACAAAAGTAATTCATTGAAAAAATGTACATTTTAATATATTAAAACTAAAAAATAAAAACTGCTTGTTTTTTTACGTAAAAGCAGGCACGTATGTGTTTCGAAAACTTGAAACTAAAACTGATAATTACACGATTTAAAATTTATTATCTACAATAGATTTAAGTCGATTTGGCATAGGTGCGACCAGATTTTGGGTGTTTTCTTATGCTGATTTCTAAAATTGATAACATTAAGGCCTGGAGACTGTGGTACCAGTCTCATTAAATACGAACAGTTATATAAAAGCCACGTTTACACAATACCCGATTTATGTTTTGGACCATTATCCTGAAAAATCGAAAATCTGATCTAATAGCCAGACTCTCTGCGCGCTCCAACAAATTATTCTTCAGAATCTGAAGGTGCTTGAACTTGTCTCTGGTTGTTTCAACAAATGTTAAATTCCCAGTATCAGCAGCAGACATACAACCCTAAGCCAAGACACTGCCACCATCATTCTTCTCTGTTGCCTTTAGGTTTTCTTTGTTAACTTCTGTACTTGGTTTCCGCCAAACATACAACGTGCCGTCTGAATCTAATATTTTGAAATAAATTATTTTTGTTTGTTCCGCTATTTTTGTTTCTGTTAGTTTTCTTTTTATGGAGCTGCGAGCCACTGTATATTCATTCATCCATAGATATGCATATCTTTTTTTGTAATTCTTATAAATTTGTTATATAATTGTATGCATTTATTCATTACTTGCTAAAATTTGTCTGTTCTTTATTATTTGTAATAAATATAATTTGATTGAAATAAATCAATCATCATTTGTATAGAAAAATATTTCAACATGTTGAAGTTACGGGCAATTTACTTTGTTTATGAAAATTTCAATACTAAAATATGCATACATAATATTAAGAGAGTGGCGACCAATAGTTTAAATTGTTTATATTTTTTTTGCTTAAGCTGTGTAAGTCAGATCATACAATGTTGTCAGATCTAGCAATGTACTGACACTGAAAAATTGTAAGCAAAATGCATTGTTGGAACTAGGGAAATAGATTATGGGAGGGAGGATAGAGGGAGTAGTGTTTGCGAACAATTAATTTGAATTTTTCTATATTGAAAATTTTCCCTGTAATGTGTTGTGCGAACCACTGTCCACTCGAGCATGAGTGGATGGGCGCTGACTGAATAACGTGTATTACGCAAAAAACTACGTGTTTCGGCAATAAGTTCCCTAATTTCAGCATAACACATTTCATTATAGTATCGATAGAACAGTGAAACACAATCCATAGACTAGGCGATAGTGTGCCGGACTATCAGTCAGAGGGTTGCGGGTTCGATTCCCGCCAAAGACTCTGGGTGTTTTCTGCAGACAAACCAAAAGGTTTCGCAGTTTGTGGTTGTTTAAAAAAAAAATCGAGAAGATTTATTTCTCACAATATTTAAGAAAAAAAAAATTGCGGCGATGCTCCAGTGAATCAATAGAGTTGGATAAACTACTGTCACCGATAAGCATCTTCGTCCTCTCCTGTACGCGGTCGAGTAACTCCAAAATAGACTTCGAAGCATCGGCCCATACATGAGAGTTGTATTCCATTTTCGGTCAAATATAGGTGGTGGGAATAGTAAGGAGATCAGATGGAGTGAAGTATTTCCTAAACCGTTTTAAAAAACCAAGGCACATGAATGCTTTTTTTAACACTTGAAAAATGTGTTTGGTTCAGTGGACATCGCACTGCATTCTCATGCCTAGAACGTCAAAAGCGTCTGATTCCTTAACATTTACACCGCCCATAAAATCCGAATGTGGAAGCACCATGATCTGTCGTGCGTTTGTGTGTGAACATACATCATTGAGTCTTACGTGCGTAAAAGTTAATACTATTCGCACAACGTGTACAATCTCATTTATTGAATTTGTATGAAAATGTATACATATATACTACAAGAAGACACTTGTAGTCGACTGAACATAATATTTAACTCTTGGACTAACTGGCTAATAAAACATGTGAGGGGACATGAGACGGAACCAAACCATAAATACAGTGATTTCAATCCAACATAAAATTAAACAAAACTAAGAGGAAAAATTTAATTCGTGTAAGCAATTGTTTAAAAATACAAAATAAAGGATCATCAACTCCTTTAAAGTAAACTATACAACACCCTACACTCAGACTATAATACCCTACACCCAGTATATGTTTAAAACAGTTTTTCAGAAATGGACGCTATATGGTCATCCAAAAATTTAATGCCATGACTTCTGTGAATATATGTTACTTTTTAAAAAAAATTTAAAGAAATTACGGAGAGGGTGGGATATTTAAGTAATAGCGAGCCGACCATTAGGTGTTCTAATTTCTGTAAATATGAAACTTATTTGTGTTGAATTTTATTTGGATACCAACATTTTTAAGAGATTTGTGGTCGTTAAAGTGATTTTCGGAAGTGGAACTTAAATTAAATTAATTATGGATCGATCATCATAAAATTGTGCCATATTATTTGTATATATCTGGAACATATTTGTGTTCAATATTATTTGGATAATAACATTTTTAAGAGAGTTACGATCTTTAAAGTGATTTTTGGAAGTGTTCCTTATATGCCAGCTATGATTTGGCTTCATTTACCACTTACTTGTGAAAATTTGTGCGGATACTTACATAATTCAAACATTTATGACCGTTAAACCCCTATTTCGGGAGGACATTTGTATGGGGGCCAGGTGAAATAAAGGACCGATTTCCACCAGTTTCAATTGCATCCGTCCTTGGGCTAAAAAAATATCATGTACCATATTTTATCGAAATATCTTCAAAATTTCGACCTGTACTCTGCGCACAAGCTTTACATGAACAGCCAGCCAGCCAGACGGACGGACAAACGGACATCGTTAAATCGACTCAGCAAGTGTTCTGAGACGATCGGTATACTTTAGGGTGGGCGTTGGACCAATATTTATGGGCGTTACAAACATCAGCACAAATCCAATATACCCACCCCATTATGGCAATGTGTTTATAGGAAAACGTTGTTTAAAATGACATTAAACTATGAATATGCAATTGAAGTTTTAGTTGATAATATTTAAAATGCAGATTGAATGAACACATTTGCAGTGCATTAAATCCTATTTTAACTTAATTTTTTGTAAGTTGTTTTTTAAGTGCTGTACGCTTATGGGAATAGGTAACAGTAAGTAATTTTGGACCTGTTAAACGGTTTTGCAAAAATACTAAACTTTGCATAGTAACTTTTTACCTTATGTTAGCCATAGTTATCATTTATTTGCAATCAAAGCTATCAACATTTTTTCAAAACAATTTTGAAAAACTTGTGAAAAATCGTTTATTTTTTGTCTGAGTTTTTGTAGTGTTTTCTTTTTGTCAGCCTCTGGCATTAAGCCAATTAAAACAATTCATTGGTAGAATTTTGCGTTGTGTGTTTCCTACAACTACCACCACTTTACAGCGCAGTTTAAAGCAATTTTCAAACAAAAGCACTATGAAATATCCTTGTGTATTTTAGTTTTGTTCTTGTTGAAAACAGAAATATACTCATGCACAAAGACCTTTAATTTGTTCTTTGTTAACAACATTTCTCATTCTTTTGTTCGACAACTAAACTCAACTAATAAATTGTGTTATTATTCTTTCATGTCGTATTGCGCATACAAAGAAATGTGTGTTTTATTTTTTTATATTCGGTTGTAAAAATTTTTAAATTACCAAAATTGGTAATAATTTATATTTATAATATTATGCAGCGAACTAGAGGTTAAGAAATTTTAAAATTATTAATGATAGCTTAATTTTAGCAATTTATAAGTTTGTATTTTAAATAATAGTTGTTAGGAAAATATTCTATAAATTTTCCTGTTTCGGCTTTAAGGCAGTTTTTGATTTTACTTTTGTGACCTAATAATATTTACTTTGCTTCCTGTTGTATAATTAGATTTCTTTAACCTATTTTAATCATATTGAGATGTTGATTTTAGTTTGAAGAGATTCATATTTAATTATCAATAGAAGTACTTAAAAAACAAACAAAGATTTGAAACATTTTAACAATTATATGAATGATGTGATTCAGATAGGAGTCATATTTTTCTATAAAATTCATACTTCAGTTTGTTCTTACTTTTACTAGAGCTCAGTTTAATAACCACCTTTACCAGCCTAGAAACCGTTTAATATATTTAAATCGAAACGTTTTTTTTTTTGTCGTTTTTGTCTCAAGTACTCCTTCATTAATTTGCAAATACGTACTCATTAATGGAAATCAAAGGTTCTCAAGGACAATAACTAAAATACGAAAGATATAAAATAGAAATGAGTTGTAAACAAAGGAAGATTTCTATTAGCTTAATTATTTTCATTTTATTATTATCTGTGATTTGTTTTCCTTGCAAGCTCTATTCAAATTAGCAGAATTTAATGAAACGAAATGATATGAAATAAGAAAAACAGTTTTAAGGAATGTAGAGAATAAATTTAATTATGATTAATTACGTTTTATGAAAAACAAAAACTAATATAAAAGCGAATTCTATGAAGTGTATAAAACAAAATATTTCCAAGCAAATTCGAATATAACTTCATAATACCCCCATTACTTTAGAAAACATAGACCAAAAACATCTTAAACTAATATGTATACGAAACACGAATCATAAATAGCCTCTAACAAAAATCAAAATGAATATCAAAGTGTTATTTTGTATTTAATAGGAGGTATGTCCGATAATTGTATAGGCAGAAAAGAAAGTTCTTTAATGCAGCGGAAAATTACGCCTTTTATACACTGTTTAGCCGTGTAACCATTTCACTTTAAATAGCAAGATACAAAATAAATTCAATGGTGTTAAACACACAATCTAGGGGACCAATTCTGATCAGCAAAACTAGAGATTACAAGACCAGAAAATATCTTGTGCTGAATTTAATTATTTCACAGTCTGTCTGGCATGTCACAGTGTCTTGTCCACAGCAACATCATTCAAAATAGGCAATAGGAACTTTGTTATCGCATCGTCATATTTAGCGCCAGCCTTGTTTCAAAGAAATTATTACATATAGGTTCTCCTATACGCAACGAACTCTCTTCGCTATGCATGGTCATTAGCCTTTAGTAATTGTGTCAATAGAACTTTTAAATCATGGAAACGCAAATTAGCAGTGACTGTAGATATATTAACAACGATAGATATAAAGCATTTTTCAACAGAGACGCTACAAAAGTAGACCGATAGGGACAGAAAACGACGCCATTTTTTTTACCGCTCTTTTGACATTTCTCTTCAGTAAGGTTTGCCATTTCATGATGGAAAGATGTACGAGCCAACAACGAGTCGAAATTATTAAAATTTACGGAGTCAGTAGTCTCAACGTTAAGAGCGCTACGTCCAATTTATGGTCGTCATAATCGTCCTACCAGATCAACAATTGAGCGTCTAGTGGAAAAATTTGAATCCACAGGCACAGTACAAAATGTTCCCGTGCCAGTGAGACAAAGAAGTGTCCGTAGTGTCGCGAATATTGCTGCCGCTGAGGCTTCAGTTAAAGAAAACCCAAATGTGTCTCTCACATGTCGTTTTCAAGCGTTGGGCATCTATGTGACGTCCTTGTGGCGAATTTGGCGAAAAGATTTTGGCCTACATCCTTACAAGGCCAAATTGACGCAAGACTTTGCACATTTGCACATCAATAAGTAAAGAATTAATTATTTGTGCATACTCTGATTTGTATTTGACCAATGTCTTAAATCAAGACTTTTTGAAAACTCGATTCGTGTGCAGGGTTTCTTGGCTAGTAAAGGTGGACACGAAAATGAGCTATAGCAAAAAACATGAAATTTTTTCAATTACTAATATGTTTAAAATCTTTGATTCCTTTTTAAATTCCAAAGAGATTTTCAATGGAACTCTAATCGATTGAAAACAAATTGCTGGCAAATCAATGCCTTATATGTATTAAGATTTTCACAAAACACGATTCATGTCTAGGGTCGTTGTCATTCTCAGACTCAGACTGAAGTGCATATTGCACACAGCATATGTTGAGTCTGCAGAATATAATTCCATCAAACTAATGAAAAGGACTGACTCCATCAGCAGCATTATATTACATTCTCTGTGTTTAAAATTTATTAAACATCTCATAAAAAAATCTTATTGTAGTCCAAAGCTGAAGAATTAATTTCATTATAATTTATTGTTTAAGATTAAGAACTCAATACCTACATTAAATTTATTCACATAAAAGTGCATACATATATCTCCAATAACGACTCTTAAATATCAAGCCTAACTCGAGAGGAAAATATAAAATAATGTGATAAAACATATCCCGGATGACACATAAGCTACTAATTATATACAGTTTAAAATTAATTATATTTGTTCAATTCACAAGTGAGCTGTAGTGCCGTAGGGGTTGTACGACGCGTCATCTGATTTTACAATAGTTGTACAAATGTTGTTGGTACGTCACTATGACATATTTTTATCAAATGTTGTATGAAAGTTTAGGTGTTGCCAAAATTTAAAACATGTATCTCTACATAAAAATTATTCATTTTACTTAAAAAAAATAACCGAAAGGTAACAGATTTAAATCAAAAACTGATTGTTTATTAATTTTATTTTCTTGCTTTAAATTTGTCAAACAATTTTAATAATTGATGTTCCTAAAATGTCTTAATTATGGAAAACAGTAATGACTTTTTCTATATATGTTTTTAAAATACAATTATGCTTTTGTCATTTTGAAGGTTTGACAACATAAACATACGACATACGAATTGTGTTCACAATCAGATAGTTGTATCATACAATGTACAACATACAACATCACTTGTGAATTAAATATTAAATTACTATTGAATTATTTTAAAGAAAGGTAGCAAATTTTGATATATGTAATTCGATCTTCAGTAGTAAATTGCACAAAATGCCACATTAACATAACACAAATTTTCTACATATGATTTGGATGCACAATCTCTAATTTGTTTTCCTTTTTATCATTTTAATGAGTTTCCGCTGATCTAAAGCTAACTAATATCAATTGTAGATAGGAAAATCTTAATGAAATTAACGAAATTCTAAAATTATGTAGGGTATTTTTTTTAGATGTATAGAACTTTAAGTTGACAACACTTTTTTAACTGGCGGCCACTTTATCGACGCCTACAAACCCCAAAACGATTGAACACTTGGAGGACAACATTTGCCGCGTTATTGGCGATCTATGGCTACAAATATTGGAAAAAGTCATCAAAAATTAGACCTCCAGATTAGACTACGTCCGAGCAAGCAGTGGTGGTCATATGTCAGATATTATATTTAAATTATAATACCAGAAGATTTTCTTTCGAAAAAAAAAATTTCATGTCAATTTAGAAAAATCATCTTTGTTTTATTCAATTTCAAAGATCTAAACATCTAATAAAGAAAGCATCCTCGATTTGTATTTCCAACGTTATAATGATTTTTATAGAACATAAATTTGCACAATTTGAAAGCATTTTTCAGTCGTCAGTCTATTCATATTGAAATGCCAAACCAAACTAAACATAAATCGCTTGACAGCTGACAAAATGGCTGACAGTTAAAAAAAGTGTTGTCAACTTAAAGTTCTGAAAAACGCCCTATACTAGTTTTTATGGAATTAATTAAAATTTGCTTAAATAATTATTACGTTTTTTATTCAATAACAAATAAATAAACTATTGTAATGTATAATTATATATAATAATGAGTTAAACTAAGTTCAATTTAATTTAGATAATAAATTTTTAATTTCTAACTTAGGTTAGTTAACATATTTGATAAAAAAAAACACCACAGAATTCTGGCCGCTTTTTATTACAAAATAATTCAAATAATAAACTAGTAATATGTAGTATATTCCTTTCAAACAAGTCTCGGAAATTACCTTACACATAATCAAACACATCACTCACTTTTATTGATGTCTTAAACGTATTGCAATAAATATCATTGTCATTTTGTCACGTTCATATATGTATGTATATCATCACAAGATATATCACAAGATTTATGTACAATTGAAAATAATAATAATAAAAAGCACAAAAATGAAATATCATAAATAATATTCTTCAGGTAATGAATTCGAAGACAAAACGGCAAAAAGTAACAAACTTCATCCATCAGATTATTCAAATACCGCTGCAATAAACGTACAAACAAACTCGCCTAAAACCGTCATTTATAATAATCAGCCAAATTGAAAAAAATATCCATCTTACACATTTGAGCACAACAAATGAGTGGAGAATAATAGTAATATAACATGGTCTATTTTTATGAATCCGTAAAAAAAAACGCAGCCGATTCATAAAAAGACCAGTAATAAGTAATTATTTAGAAGAAGGCAACCGATACAGAACTTGTGCCATTATTGGTTCTAGTTTATATACGACCTGTTACTTTCACATACGGGGGTAAAATTAACACCTTTCAAGCGTTGTAACACAAGTCAACAAGGCTTATATTACTGGTCACAAAATTTGATTAAAATTCAGAACAATTTTCATTATTTAATAAATAGTAAATTTGTTGACACAGTTGAAACGTTTTCCCAAGAGTTCTCAGGAATATTTTTTTAAAATTTGCCTGGAAATTTCAGAAATTTCTTTATACATACATATATTTTCTCCTTAAAGTTGTAATATTACTATCTTTAACAAATTTTCGATTATACTCATAGGTACAGTAACAAATACCCATTAATACCGAATTATTCACTTTGCAATAATTGCGGTCATCACAACTTAAGTACATATTCGGTTTGTGTGACAAAAACTAAAAAATATTTATTTCGACATAAACATTACAAATTCTAAGGCTACTCATATTTAGAGAAAATAATGACTATAATAGTAATTTAAATTTTACAGATCTCGGCCCTTTTAAATCTTTTAATAAAATTATAGACTTTATTGTATATGTAGGTATTTTGATCATTACAATTGGCCAATCATATTCTTCGAGTGCATTTTATAACAACATAATTCTGATTTTTCCTATGATTTACTGAATTTAGTATTTTCTGGCTTTACGATCTGTGCTTAAGATTTGCTTGTCATTTTATAACATCATTTACAATACTTTTTGGATGCTTAAACTGTTTTACAGTCATAGCACCCATGATTTTCTTTCTATTTTGAAAATTTAAGTTTTTGACAGAACAACGGTCCTAAGTTTAAAAAAGCAATCATTGAATATGCATAAGTGTTCCGAAAAAATTTTGTAAAAAAATATTTGTAGTGCGGCCAGATTTTATGTTAAAATTAAAAAAAATTATTTTCATATTTTTGCATTAACTTGCTCTGATTCTTAATATCCCATCATCTATACTTACTTTTTATAAAGGGTGATTTTTTTTGCAACTTTATTATTGGCAAGACTGTTTTTGGCAGCTCAACTGTTTTCGTGTAACATGTTACTGTTGAACAAGAATGATAAAATAAAGATTACTCCATGCGCATGATTTCCCGTTATATGACGTAGAAGTTCCATTCTAAGGGTTACCAAGAATGTTTCATGTGTTAGAATTAAAATTTCTTGCGAAAAATTTATGTTTTATCTGATAGTTGGCAACCTTGAAACACAGAACGTGTGACGTCACAGTTCCAAAATGGGCAGAACATTTTAAAATTTTACACGCGTTGGCGTAATCTTTATTTTATCATTCTTGCTGTTGAACATGTTTAGTTTGGCTTACAAACGAACAACGCTTCTAGATTGTTGAATTTTATTGTAAAAATTCAGGCTCATGCATTCATGCAGTTTTAACGGAAAATTATGATTAGCTACAAAGTTCATCTCATCATTCTGATTCAATGTATACGTAAAAAAGTAAATTTGTCTTGTAAGAACTACGAAAGCATTGCGAAAAATGCACTGTTTGTGGTGGATTATGGGCGGTACTTTTCAAAAATGACAAAGACAGGAACATTACTGTGAATGGCGAGTACAAAATGTTTTTGCCCAAAATGGAAGTGCTGGACTTGACTGACTTGAAATTTAAATTTCTTCTAAAATCTTAAATTTCTTTAAAATTTAAATTTTAAATCAACATTTTAAAGAGATTTTTTACGTGATTGCCTGCTGCCTGCAAGCATTTAAGTGGAATCTTTTGATTCCGTTTTGAAATTTATCGAGATGAAACATATGTATGCAAAAATCAAACTACTGGATTTTGTAAATATCGGTGCATATTTATTCATAGTCCCCATATAAAGTTCACTTGTAAAAATCATTTAAATACTTTATAAATATAATTGTTATATTAAAATTCGACACCATTAATCCTCATATACATAGAAATCTCCTTACCGAATTTTATGAAGATCGGGCAATAATTGGTCATTGCTCCCATATAAGGAACATTTCCGAAACTATTTTACCTACATATATAAATGTCTAATAAATATCGATAACGAACTAACATTTTACATACATTCGTCAATGGAATCCAGAAATCATACTACTGAATTTTGTGAATATCGGTTCATAATTACATATCGTCACCTAAAATGCCCAAAGACGTAACCCTCATTATCATAATTTTACAGGAGAAGCACAAAACATTATAAAATGAAAACTGTTTAATTGAAAATCGCGATTTCTTCACATCTTGTCTTAATATATTATATACATATGTATGTATATAGACGACAAACTGATTTCTGTAAAAAAATGTTAAGTCTTTTGTGTGTTCACATGATGTTACGTCTTTTTCCATTTCTTGAATAAAATCGTTAGTTTGGAACGTAGAAGCTTAAAATTTTTAGGAGCATTTTATTTTAGCCTTGTGCTCCAGATTCAATCAAAAAACGAATTTTGATTTTTAAGGCTTACTTCTTTGGGCATTTCAGGTGACGATATACTAGCTGCTATATCAGGATGAATTTCTAATAAAATTAGCGCTAAGACATACAATTAATATTCTAGTGTTTACACTAATTTAGTTACTTTAATTCTCATTATAATATTTAGTTTGAAGGTATTTAATATTCGTCACAGCCGAATATAGTAGAGTAACTGGTTTTATTTTCTGTTGTGCTACTTACTTACCCACCATTGTGCCACTCTGCCAGTTTGCCATCTAAATGCGAGTATCACTTAAATACGGTACTTTAATTTATGTATTTACATTTTTTCTTACCCATTTCCATCTTCATTAAATTCTCTCACACATGATTTTTACATTTAAATTCTTGGGATTTTTCTCTTTCATTTTAACAGTTTCTGTTTCTGAAGTGTGTCATTTTCCAGGATTTTATTCCTAGACAGTGAATTACTAAGTAGATTTATACGTTTTCTTTTATTTATTTTTATTTTCACTTGAAGTCTTTTGTTTTTTTTTTTTATTTATATTAGAGATTATTATGTTTCTATTTAATATTTCATACGTATGTTTGTAATTTGCAAATAATTGCATTTTTGTTTTATTTATGTATTTTGTGTGTGATTTCATATTGTTTTGTTTGCTTGTTTTTATTTCGGATTATTATCTGATGATGATGATGATTTTGTATTACAGTATTATTCAACTTTATTATACTATGTTTAGCATAATTGATATTAAATACTTTATTGTTAATGTGATGTTTTATATTTTTTTATAAATAAATTAAATTAAATATTTTCTAATAAATTGTTAAATAAAAAATATGTGTGTAATTATAATTTAGTAACATAAGCAAATTAGAAACGATTTCTGGTTTTAAAATGTTAAATTATTGTTGAACTGAAAACAGTTGTTTTAGTTTAGTATTTAGAGCTGTGACATTAACAATATTATAATCATATTAGAGGCTAATTAAGCACAATTATACTTTATTTGTTAGTATCAAAACATTAACGCAATTCACAATCTTGTGCAAATGGTATTGCATCATTGGCATGTGCAAAAATGTTTAGCATATTTGTGCTCTTGCTGTGTATTTTGTTAGTGTAGTGCAAAAATGTTTTCAAATGCAATGATGCAATACCATTTGCACAAGATTGTGAATTGCGCTATTACGTTACCACCTACATATATGATTAAATATTGTTTGGCTTTACAAATTATAAACGTATAATAACAATATTTTTTATTACAATAGATTGAACTTAATTTAAGTTTAAATTTTCTAACTACTTTTAATTTTTTTAAATTATATTTTAATAATTTAAATTATATTTACATGCCAAGTATTTCGTTAGATAATAATGAATATTTAATACTTATTATTGATTAATTTATTGTATACATCTTCTGTTGTATTATTTATCTATAAATATATGATCTTCTCTAAAAATTATTATTGTTTCGATACTGGTGTATTTAAGTGTTATGCTATAAATTAGAGTAGTATTAGTATAAATATTTTTAAATATTCACCCCTATCGTGAGTAAAAATTCCACATTAAATTTGTTCCCTTTTATTTTTTTAACATTGAATTTAAATAGGAAAAATGTGAAAAGGGAACAAATTTCATGTGGAATTTTTATTCACGATAGGGGTGATTGTATTTTGGAAATTAGAGCTTTGGAACTTTATTTATCTATAAAACAAAATATACTGCTGAAAAGATTTCACTGGTAAATTTTCACTGGTAAATTTTAAACAAATTAATATTGAAAATAAGATTTTAAATTACACGGCTGGGTAAACAATTACTTAAGACATAAAAACGAAGTGAAGCGACACAAAACTTAAAGTTAATGGCCGTCGAATCCCTAAAGCTGCAGGTCCACAACTCGCTTTTAGCGACAACGCGTTTATCGTTTTCTAAACGTTTAAGCGTCAAGTATTTAAAGTTACATGTCAAGATTTTTCGCAGCCATACGACTACATTGATTCTACTTTTTTGACAGTTGGTTAGAACGCGAGAAACGCCTAAACACTTGGTGTGGACTTTAGCTTAAGAGTGAAGAAAATCGACACCTTTTGTACACTTTTTAGCAGGTCACAGTAGCAACCCAAAAGCACTTGTATTTTTTGTAAATCTTACAAAGGGATTGTGAAGTTATTTACTAGGGCCAGGGATTAGGTGACAACTGATTTTATATTTTAGAAATTCAAAACTACTTACACATAATATATATTTAACTAAATAAGTAATATAGTTATTATTTGTATGTCTAACCAATAAGAACTTGTATACTCTGAGCGTCAATATAAAGCAAACACCAAATATTGTTTAAAAACAAGTAAGAAAGTATAGTCGGTCAAGCCCGACCATATGTATATATATAAAACAGTTTTTTAGAAATGAGCGCTATATGGTAGATATGAACTATTTTTGACCGATCATCCTTAAATTTACTGTCAATTATTTTTGTGAATGTAAATATTATATGTGTTGAACTTTATCTCGATATAAATACTTTTATAAGATTAATAGAGGTTAAAGTGAATTATGGGAGTTTCGACCAATTATGTACCGATCATTATAAAATTAGGTGTCATAATTTCTGTATATATGAAACATATTTGTGTTCAATATTATTTTGATACATAGAAATATTATTTAGAAATTATGACCAAATAAATGTATGTTACCATCTTCATTAAATTCTTTCACACATGATTTTTACATTTAAATTCTTGGGCTTTTTCTCTTTCATTTTAACAGTAACTGATTCAGTTTCTGTTTCTGAATTGTGTCATTTTTCAGAATTCTATTCCTAGACAATGAATTACTAAGTAGATTTATACGTCTTTTATTCTTTTATTTATATTAAAGATTATTATGTTTCTAATTAATATTTCATCAATTTCATCAGTCAGATCACACTGTACAAAAATCTCAAATCTTTTCATTAAAAAATTAAAACACTATATTTGAATTAATATTTTATGAAACACTTTGTTTCATGAACAAAATCATTTTATAGGTAAAATTTTAGAAATTTCTTCTAATTTGACACCAACCGGAAGTAAAATAAAGTGAGTAAGCTTAGAAATCACTAACCATAAGAATAGACTCAAGCTTTGAAATGTTTATTTGACAAACAGTTTAAAAATTTGTTAAACAGATTTTCAATATTACTTAAACATGATTTAATAAAAATTAACATATAAACATAAGAAACTTTCTCATTGAAGAAAAAGACATATCGTTATAGAAAATTTAATAAATATTGTCAATAAAACTATTTGATAAATTCCTAATTTAGTTTTAATATAAATTTTGATTTATATTTTCTTATTTCACTAAAATATTTATACAAACTTACCTACCAATTATTTAAATACCATGTACCATGCAATTATTAGCATATTTTATTATATTATGATACTTAGATGAATATTTACTCGTAGATATTAATGTTATAAATATGTATGTAAATATAGTAATGCTTGGTTTTCACTATGTCATTTTTGTTGTCAAATTGTCCAAATTGTTGGCAATTTTTAAAAACCGGGTTGTCATATCATGATTTTCATGATTGCAAACATAGATGACGCCATATGACAACCCGTTTTTTAAAAATTGCCAATAATTTGGACAATTTGACAACAAAAATGACATAGTGAAAACTCGGCCTAAGTATTATACATATTGTTAGCTTAATGTGCATCTGTCACTTGTTCGGATTGATTTATAATGACAAATATTCACTGCTTAAATCCTTTCTTGGGTCTAATTTTATTGTTTTGTAATTTTTAGTGAGGAAATCACATTTTCTTACAACATCTCTTCTTTATTTGTATCGTTTTAATTGTGTTATTTGATTTAAAGTCTGTATTGTCACTAAAGGTGATCACAAAAAGGCAATATATAATTGTTTATTAATCAGTATTCATGATAATAATAATTCCTTGAAATATGTATAATTTAAAATTAAATTAATAAACTATAATTTTAGTAAGTTTGCAGCTATTTTATCCCTTTCAGACCTGACCCAAAACTACCAGGAATTTTTTTATAATTTCTGAATATGTGATCTCTACACCATATGAAAATATAATCAATGGTTACGTTTTATCATTTTTATATCCTTCAAGGATTCTCAGTCGATTTTCCTTAATACTTTTAACTAAAACACATTTTTTTTTGCATACAACGATTTCAATTAGTTTGAAATAGTAAAATTTATCATTTCTTAGTTAATATATGTGCACTTCATTATTTGTAAACGCATAATACTTTTGTAATTAAAGACACTTACTTACTTACACGGCTGATTTTGCTAAAACTGAAATGTGACTGAAGAATTTCGCAATAATTCCAGTAACGATAATTCAAACAAAAGAGAAATGTGAGAAGAAAATATAAAAAACAATCAGCACAATCGATGCACGCCAGTCTCTTTTAAACTGGGTTAACAGAAACAAAAATATTGAAACCAAAACCCAACCGCACAATCGATGCATCACGGTCTGAAGGGGATATACACCTAATTCTGTTTTTACACGGTAATTGGTTCCGGAAAACTTCGTGTAAGAAAAGACATTGATCGTATGCAAAAAAGTTGATTATATTTTAAATCTATTGAAATTAATGAAAAACAAGGATTTTTTAAAAGCAACTATTCAGGTTTATAATATTAATTCGTTATGAAGGTACAATATATTTTTACACAAGCATAGCTATTAAAGAAATGTAAAATGTAAATTAAAAAAAATGTAAAGTAAAAAAATATTTAACAAGTTCATTTGATTGTATGCACTAAATAGGAATTCCCCTAAATCTGTGATATTTACAATTGTTCTGACCAGTAAAATTTGCTTGTAGCCACAAAAAGTCATTCCCCTAAATTTGTGATATGAATATATTTCGCAAAAACCAATAAATCTAATCCCAAAACATTTTGAATCGTGATAAATGGAATAAAATCAGGAAAAAAATGTAAAATTTGTTTATTTTTAAACCGTGTAAAAACAGAATTAGGTGTATTTCATAACGTACTTATATTAAATGCAATGTGACTTAGACAATATATTACAAATTTTGACAAAAAAAAAAACGGACTTGACACTTTTCTCCAACACAGTATAACAATGAGAAAAAGCGAAAGAATTGCAAAAACCTTTATTCTAACATATTTTATAAAAATCGAAATTTTCATAAAAAGTGGACTTTACACATATGCTAACGATATGTTATATATGTTTATGTTTTGATTATGACAGTAGAGGTACGGTCACATTTGGCAAATATTTACTCAAAAATGCGTAACCACTTGTTTTAGCACAAATTTGTTTGACGTTGTTTGCTCTTACAAGAGTTTTGCAAGTTCAAACAGCATCAAATAAATTAAAACTAAATATTTGTTGAGCTTTGACCTAAATAAGAAAAGTTTTTTTTTAATAAATAAACGAGTTCAAATATAAGTTATTTAGAGGTTACGTCTTTTCCGGCAAATATTTGCTAAATGTGACCGTACCTTAAGTGATATAAAGTGTTGATATTCATGTATGTATAAATGTATATATCATTTACAATTTGTTAATATATAATTATTATGGAAGACTCAAAACTACTTTGAAATATATATGTATGTAGGTATGTATATAAAATGTGTTTTCTATATACAAATGAGGGATTATGTTAAATTAATAACTTTTATTAATTGTTTAGAGTATGACACATATCAATAACTTTCAAGTTTTTCTAAAAGACTTGCAAATAATGTGCATGTTCTGAACGAAAATTACTTAATTTATTTATGTATATTAAAAACATGTCTGTTGGCTTATTCAATTGAATTCCTATTGTTGTGTGATTTGCCAACAATAGTTATTATTAATTATTTTATGTTTAAAAAGAAAAATCCTGCAAAAAAACCATTTAGTATAATAAAAGAGATTATCAGCTTGTGTAGATCAATTATTATCAATTATATATTAATTAAACGTATGTATTAATTTAAGTCTTCTCTTTTATTTTAAAATATAAAAAAATTTCTTTACCTTTTTTTTGAATTTTTATACATGTATAATATTTTTACTAAATTTAAAGATATGGTAATAAATTTAGTAGAAATATTTACATTTTATATGTAGCACAATTAATGAATCATATGTTTGCATTTATTCAGACCACCGTACGTATGTTAAATATAATTAAAAATATAAAGTACTCATACGCCCCGTAATGAAAATTAAACTGACACAGAACTAGTAACTGGTGACTGTAATTACGGGATTTACGTAAATATGCTTCTAAAATAATGATATTCAAGGACACTTGATGTGATACACAAATTGGATAACGCTTCTTTGGATAAAAACTTGAGAAAATTAAGACAAACCTTACAAAAGCCACCACTTTGAGCAAGCCCTTAGATACAGCTGTTTAACCGTTTCCTAAACTGAATTTCCTCGGGTTTCTGTTTCTTTTATACAAATTAATTTTGGCAGAAAAATTCAAAATATAGAAATTCAAAAATATCTTATAACTGTCTGGTTATATGTTAACCTAACGTTATATTATCTCGTAAAATAATTTTATTATGAAAACTGTTGATATAACTTTAGTTTAAAAAATAACTGGATATTGTGAAAATTTCAGTAAAAATGTAATCAAAACATCAATCAATTCATATAGTAAAGTCAGTAAAAACAGTGTATGACAGAAGTTTGGATATTGATAATTCATCCAACAATTAGTTTTAAGTTAACTGTAAAAAATACGCTTTTTTAAAGACCACGTTTAAATTCAGCAACTTAATTTTTTACGTTGTATATGAAGGAGCACTTTCACCTAATAAATTCACCATATCATTATGAATTTGTTGTGCCGATAAACCTTTTTTATTGAAATATTTAATGACAACAAGAATTTCTAATTTTTCCATCGTAAAAAAATCGCGGATGCGTCTTTTTTGAAAACCTGTTTCTTCTAAAAGAAATTTAACACGTGTTCATAGCACAGATGGAGATTTCCAAAACACTTAACTTTTTTTCTGTTTATACCACGCTTTCTGTTATAGGCTAAGAAGTTTCCGAACCGGTTTCGTACATGGTCAGACACAAAATCTTCGTACAGAATATTATGCAAACAAATATTTAGCTGGCAAACCTGTAAGATTAATTTGCCTTAAAAACATTTTATAAATGAAATTAATGGGTTTTAAACACTAAGCACAAACGTTTTCACTATAATAATAATATTTTGGTAATTATTTAAGCTTTAGGTCTTTTTTATAAATAATTTAAATTTTATTTCAATATTTCGGTACTCTTTGAGTAGCAAAATATTGAAATAAAATTTTAAATTTAAACTTTTTTAATAAAAAAAGGTCAAATAAACAATAATAAGAAATATAGTAACAATAATAATAATTATGAAACTGTCTTACAAAATGAAAAAGGTTACAAATTGAAAATGCCTTTTTCAAAATCTCTTGCTTAAGCAATGATAAATTATAATTAAATATTTAACGTTTTAACATCCAAAAAAAAAACTCCACCTGACATCTTTATTCAACATTTTTTACACCAACAAAAAACTCAACAAAATTTATTTGCAAAATATATTTCCTATATCAATGGGTTAAATTTTGTGTTCTTAATTTTTACACTTAAAAATCTTAAAAAAGAAACTCGAAACAAAAGGAAAGCGAAAGAAAGTAAAAAATCCTACAGAACGTATAAGTGTTGGGAAAAAGAGTAACGTACAAAATAACACTCATACGCTACACAAAACAGCGGCAACAACACAACAAGTTTAAGGCCTCAATTTTAACAAATATTGTATGGGGCTGTGTTTGTGTGTGAGTTTGTGTAATATTTCCTTTTACTCATTTTAATTTTTCATATGAAAGTGAAACAGCAAAACTTTTCTAGTGAATTTCAAAATATGTAATAAAAAAGTCAAAAAACAAGTGTTTATAGTTTATCCTTTCCTCTTCCTGCAAACAAAATGCTAAAAACAAAATTACAAAGTTTGTTTTCAACAGTACCTACAACAAAATTGTGTTTGGGAGAAAAAATGGCATAACTTGAACTTTAATAATGAAGAGTTTTTAATAAAAAATAATGTGGTAATAAAAATGTTTAATATGTTTTTTATTAAATACAAGCTAAATAACAAATTACGAGTTATATGTATGTCTGCATATGAAAATATACTATTTATGACATTTTCTTTAATTAATTCATGATAATAAATATTAAAAACTGTAAACAAAATATATGCATTTAGAAAATGTGAAATATACAAATGAATTTATTACACAGAACTGCAAAAACTTAAAAAAAAAAAGGAAAATATTGTCTTAATTATAATTCTAAAAGTTTAATTTATTTTGTAACAAGATATTAAATTAATTTCAGAGCGACTTTCAAAAGCTATTTAATCGGTTTAAGAGTTTGGTCTCCTATAAAGCACAAACAAACAGACAGACATTCATTTCTATATATAGTACATAATGGGTACTGTAATGCATCGTAGCAGCCATGAGTTTCAGATACGGAATTGAATTCATCGCCTACGATTACAATAGCGACATCATCCATTGTTAGCGCATTATATAGTCTGACATGTTGCCCAGGTGGTTTTTATCAGCTCGAATCACAATCGAATCAGATGGCATTTGATTGAGAGCAGTTTGAAAAAGTCACACTTAATTATTTTCAGCAACAAAGCATATTTGCAAAAAATTGATAGCTTTGATCAGGAAACAGGGTAACAAAGAACCAAGTCGATGGTAAACTTGGCCTTGAAACTATTGAAGATTGAAATTTTCACAATAGTTCGTTTCGCGATCATCTAAACTAACATCAAAACAAACAAAAATACCTTGAAAATTGGCATAAAATTGTCCCGAATAATATTTGTCGCTCCAAATGAAATCTGGAGTTATACGCTTGTATGTTTGCCAGAAAATGCTTTGAAATTGGTGTGCCACCAGTTATCAAATTATTTAAGGGCTCCAGTGGTGGATTCAATTTTGGTAACTTAACTTGTACGTTTGAACAACACAATCCTGATACTTCAGGCTTAAAGGCTAATGGCTCGCAATGACTGCAAACAGTAGTCATTGGTCCAATTGAAACCTTGCCATGAGAAACGTAATTAAAATTTGCATCATAATTGAATGCAGCACGCTCCAAAGTACGTCGCACATACGGACGTGAAGTTGTATTTCGCAGAGCCCTACCACGTCCATAGCATTTCGAGCAGCCAAACTATTATTTGCACGCTGTTCCTCACTATGAGATGCTCTAGATGCCGCAACATTTCTAGTATTACGTGATTGACGCCCCAAGTTACTGCGCGTACGTACCATTTTGTATTAAAAAATGTGACAACACCAATTAAATATGAAGTAATTGAAATTTTATTTCTTCGAAAAATTCAAAAATTGAGACACATCCAAATACACATACACATACAAATTGAATTGTAATGAATTTAAAAACGAATTATCAGCCATGTCACAGAATTTAATTCCGTTCGGAAGTGGAATTAATTCCGTTTTTTGCTTCTATAGAAAAGTAAAACGCTATGTTGAATTGTAATTTTGAGCCTTTCTAGGTTTCCTACCCAAACCTAAATATTAACTCAAATATTTCGAAATACATGCTAAATGGCTATAACATGAACATGAACCAATACACATACAGAGACCGTTTATACATAAGAACCTTGGTATTGACGTCACCTTTCATATAAACTTTACAGAAACAAAATCGGTTAACGCATTCCAGAGAACATCAATTACTAACACAATGCAACGTGCGTTAGAGTGATTTTTGGGAATTAGCTTTATATGGAAACTATGCTTAATTATTAATTGATCCGCCCAATTTTGAGGTGTGATTTATTCTACTATAAAACTAATTTTGTGTCGATATCTATATAAAAAACACATTCATGACAGTTAAGGTTATATTTGGGAAGGACATTCGTATTCGTTACAACTTTCTTCAATAGGGTTCGTCCTTGGGCTGAAAAAAATTAATGTACTAAATTTTAACGAAATATCTTCAAAATCGCGACCTTTCCTTGAGCACACGCAGACGAACAGACATACTAAAATCGACTTGGCAAGTGATTCTGAGTCGATCGGTATACAATAAGGTGAGTGCTAGACTAACATTTTTGGCAGTTACAAACATTACCATAATTCCAATATACGGGAGGAGGGTAATATAATATAGTGGTGTAGGGTATAAAAAGCAATTCCTTGGATTTTTCACTAATAGAGTAATACCTCGTGTTCTGTTTGTTATGTTTGAATTGATTAAGGATCTTCTTGAATTATTTAAAAGATAAGATATAGATTAATTTCTTCAATATATGATTATTCCCAAAAATAAAGTACTATTTATTACAAAATGGAATCAAACGATTCTAATTGAAAGCTTGCGTCTAGCGAGCAATTACAGAAACCTAAACAAATTATTTCATAAACTAAAGCAGAGTTCACGTTTCTGGGCTCTTCTTTAACCAAATCCTAAATGCTAGCTTCCATATTAAATGCTATGTTCATTAACCAATTTTTCGCCGCACATAGTTCCTGTTCACCAATATGCATAAAATTTTATTTTTTACCTTATATGATGCCTAAATAAGAAAATTCATAACTTTAATTGTGGTATTCGTTTTTTGTTTTTCAGAAAATGGGTGGTAATTATAATCACCATCGACGAAATATGTAAACAAATGAAATTTTTAAAAAACATTTTATTAACTAATAAAAATTACTTATTATGCTAAAGTTGAAAACATTTCGTGTGCAGATAACCTTGCATTTCTTACACATAAATGATGTGTGACTGTGGCATTTCCTACACCGAGGTTTTTTTTTCTTCCAGCTGTTTCACAATGAAGTGTTGCACCACTTTGTTACGTTTTGCTCTTGGCTCTTCTGATTCTGTTTGGGCTTCAGCCTCAGAAACAAGCAGAGCTCTAGCGATTTCACGCCGAAACTCTAGTTGTAGTTATCCTTTTACTTTTTCAATTTTACACAAAAACCATGTAACAGTGTAAGCATTCGAATACACAGCGTTTGAAAATAATGGCCACCACCAGTTCTTGCCTCTTACATTTATACGGTAGTTTGATACGACATTATCGGCCGTATTAACTGCCCCCATATGCAAATTATAATTCCTTATCAAATTGGTTTCATCTACATTGATATATACTTATGTTATAACGTTATAACGTTTGTCAGTCGAGAGAGGATCTGGAGTTTCAAAATTGGTCACTAAAAACCGAAATGTCCCTTTATTCAATTATATTTTCACTAAAATCAATAAGTATTGGGTTTATTTTTCACTCAGTTCTATCAAAAATATAAAGTTAAGACATTAAGTCATCCTCTGCTATTTAAAAAAAAAAACTTCTGTGTTTCTAATTTGTTTTAAAATTTTAATTTAGAAAAATATTTAGAAAATTTTATACTCTTGTCATTCATTGCACTGCAAAGTGCAAAATATAACCCTCTTAAAGAAAAGTATTTTTATTTTAATAAAAACAACCATGCAATGTGCACATTGCACATTGCACATATGTTACATAGAGACCCAAAATATAAATGATTTTGGCTCAACTACGATATTTGTGTCAAAAAATTACTGTAGAAACGTTTGCTGATTCTCATTAGACCGATTTGGCGCCCTGTTATTATTCAAAAGCAGCAATGCAATCGCAATGTTTCGACGTTAAAGAAAATTATATGTATGAACCTCTCAAACTTTGGCCAATTTTAAGATATTGGGCTATTGTCAAAGCAAACATTTAAAGCGGAGTGGAAATGTGGAAATAAATTGAAAGTTTTCGATCACATTTTTGTTACACTAATACTAAAAGCCTAAAAGTTTCTTCAGTTAATAAAGGATTTTCGTTTCATGTAACATTTCATTTCAGTACCAATACCAATACCAATGTGTAACATACTTTAACAAATTATTTTTATGAAACACATAAAATATGTGAGTAATTTAATCAATTAAATTTAAAAAAAAAATCAAATAAGAAATAAATTAAAAATAATTTCACTTCTTATTTACTTAATACAATTGTCCATGAAATGAAATTTTTATATAAAAAAATAATTTTTAATAATATATTTATTTGCTACACTTTAGTTTCTGTATTTTCCTTCTGACCATTTGCTTTCCTTTTAAATACATTTTAAATTTTTAATTTCATTTATTTGGTTTTAAGTTAATTATCTCTTGTACGTTTCAGTTCTTTTATTTATGTTTAATTTTTTCATTTCCTTTAAGAACTTTCGCTTACATTTGCTATTTAGTTAAGATGGTTTTATTCTGGCACAAATACTCGTATTCTATTAAAATGTTCGTTAGCACTGTTTTTAAGGAGTTTGTAACATTTATTTTTATTTATGTTCTGCCATGCAGTTGCAAAGTCACAGCAGTTGTAAATAGCATTTTGTGTTGCTAGTTGTGTGCTAATTAGTTTAATGTATTTAAGTAAGAAATGTTAGAACAGTTGTTTGCTGCCGATAATATGCACCAGATAAAAGGAAGCAAAAGAAAGGAATGTAACTAAAATGACATGAAATTGTTTACATTTGCATTTGAATTGTTTGTTTCTTTCGCTTTTTTGCAAAACAAACAGCTAAAATGTAAAACAACTCCTTTGTATTGTTTAAACAAAACAACTCCATGACTGACATTTTTAAAACATGTCTATTATTCTAACCATCTGTGTCATGCTGCTTCCTGCTTTTCCCTTTATTCGTATCTTTCTGTTTTTGTTTCTGTTTTAATTTTAATTCTACTCATGTCTGCAATTGTTTTCATTTTGTTTTGCTTTTCATTCGACTATTTTAATTACAGTTATTTTTATACAAAGATTATATCATTACGTTCGGCGTTCGGTTTCGGTACGGGGGGCTGACGTTGAAATGCATACACATTGACAATTAATTGTGCCAAGAAAATAAAGAAAAATAAAACGATTAGTGTTAAATATAAAAATATATCGCGCCACATCACTACCACTGCACAGACACACAAAGGCTCCCCAGCAATAAAGATTAAAAGTAAATGTTTCTTTCTACCTCAACTAACGCTCAACTAAGGAAGAGTGGCGTAGTGGAGGTGTAGGCGAATAGCTTGATGCCTCTCTGTTGCTGTCGTGAAATGTAGGTGACGTTAGAGAGTCTTATTTTTGTTTTAATCAAAATGTCTCAAAATGCTAAAACCTTTACTAGCTACTGTATAACCACAAGAATTTATACTCAGGGAGTGTGATACCGGTAGGGAGTTGAAGACTTGTCTTGTTGTTTTGCTACCTTTCTGCTGTAACTAGTTGATGTAATGGATATTAATGTAACCACGTCATTTTCATTTTATTACTGCCAGTATGGTTTACCACCACCTGCTGCTGGCTTTAGTTTTATTAAATGAAGAGGTAGCTGATGTATTAATGTTAATTTACGCTCGCTGGTTCTTTTGTTATCGCAGAGTTGGCTTGTGCTTCTACTTTTAAGCTTTATCTTTTGCAGCAACTGCACAGTTGGTTTAGTTTGTTAAAGAAGCACCTGTATTAGTTTAGTTTTTGTTCCCACTCCAGGCACTGAACTGCACTTTTATTGTCTACCGTTGCACTTTTGCCAAGCGGTTGTTTGTTCCATGTAACTACTGTGTTGCAGAGGTTGGTTTATTGTTCGACTTTGTCGTTTTCCCCTCTTGTTATTTCAGCTTAAAGTTCACTTGTTCAATTTAGACAGTTTGTGTGTTTTATTCAAATC
The DNA here is from genome assembly GCA_950370525.1 of Bellardia bayeri. Taxonomy (NCBI): domain Eukaryota; kingdom Metazoa; phylum Arthropoda; class Insecta; order Diptera; family Calliphoridae; genus Bellardia; species Bellardia bayeri. The sequence continues at coordinate 104,714,972 of OX493264.1, forward strand.
ATGGGGTTGATTCCTCTTTGTTATTTTTAGATTTGTTGCAAGTTTGTTCGTTTCCGTTTATTTAAAAAGTAGCTGCTGCTGTTACTCTTGTTAAAACATTGTTCATACTTTGTTAGTTTTTTGTTATGCTTGTTGTTTTTTCCACAATATTTGTCATCTTTTTCTTGCTGTTTGCGTTTATTAAACAAGTCTTTTCTGTTTTTTACTTCCGTTTCCGTATTATATTTTCATTTAACATAGTGCTAGTGCTGGCTTTAGACATTACGTGTTAATGTTTTTTTGGTGGGAATTTTTGCACCTATAAATAGAGAAAGCAAAAATATGAATATATGTGTTTTAAGATTTGTATTTTTTTTTTTGAAAAATATGTAACTTTACTTGTACTTTAATCTTAAGATTATTTGAAAATGATTAATTGTGCATATAAAGATTATTAGTACGCCTAATTCTGTTTTTACACGGTTTGAAAATAAACAAATTTTAATTTTTTTTACACGATTTTATTCAATTTAGCACGATTAAAAATCTTTTGGGCTTAAATTTTTTTTTGGTTAAATTTAATTATTGTGAAATATGTTCACATCACAAATTTATAGGAATTCCCTTTTTGTGAATACTGTTGTAATTGTAAATTAGCACAAATTTAGAGCAATTCCCTTTTAGTGCATACAATCAAATGAACTTGTCATACATTTTTATAACCTACACCACAATAGTAGGAAGAGTATATTGGATTTGTATCATGTATCAGCTATTCAATTAAAACATTGTTACGAAAATGTATTTCAATTAAATTTAACGGTCGGTATCAAGATACAACATCTTTATCAACAGATGGCATGTTTATCGGCATACAACTTGTTTAGCATTTGTAGAAGTTTTATAAACACTTTTTTATAAACATTATTGAAAACACCATAGCTAAGCAATATGGCAGCAACATTAAGTTTTAACGACTTTGTCTGAATATTCTAGATATGAAGATTCTACACTTGCAGCCAGTCAGTCACAACAATAGCAGGAGCATTTTATTCGTGTTTTTTTTTCTTTAGCATTTTAGCATTATCTGGGCCCTCAGACATTTGCCAATATCAGCTGTAGATAGTCACTGCTGTTATTTTATTATGTGTGTGTGTGTGTGTTTTTTGTTTGAGTATTTTTTTTAATCAAAAGCCAACAATAACAACCACAACAATTTAATCACTAGAACTTAAAATAAATACACAACACTTTACTTTGACTGATATTAAACTAGTTAATTGATAAGATGATGTTGCTGATGATGATGGTTGGTTGGTTGGTTGGTTGGTTGGTTGGTTGGCTGTTTATTTGTTTGGTTGTAGTCGTCATTCAGTAAATCGGCTGTAAATTTCGTTAAAGGTTTGACATTTCAGTTTGTGTTTCTCTTTAATTTTCTTTTTAATTTGAGACCACTTTGTCCCACCAGATAATAGACACAAATAATTTTAATCTAATGACGCATTTTGTCTATTATAAATTAAAATTCGTATGTAGTAGTTAAAAAAATAGCTCTGCAGGCAGGATACGCGTGTACATACGAATTTGTCTTCGATTTAAATATGTCAACCATTTATTCAACGTAAAAAAAAACCTAAACTTTTATTGAAAAGATTTACAATTCCAAGTGAGGTACAAAATTCATTCTATTCTCTTCATTATAGATTTTAAAAAATTAAACTACCAGCCATGTCACAGAATTTAATTCCGTTCGGAAGTGCAATTAATTCCGTTTTTTGCTTCTATAGAAAAAGCAAAACGAAAAAATTTTTTGTGGCTTCCTATAAAGTTGGGCTTCATTCTTTTCTCTTTAAATAAATGACCACCTCCTTAAATAATTGAACATCAGTCGTGTCTGCTTTTATTGTTTAGCTTCAGTCTTTCCTTTTTAAATGAACACCAAACGTGGCTCTTTATGAAGTTGAGCTTCAGTCTTTCCTCTTTAAATAAATGAACATCAACCGTATCTCCTTATGAAGTTGAGTTTCATTTTTTCCTCCTTAAATAATTAATCATCAATTGTGATTCTTTATATAGCTGTAGTTTATCTAGTTGAGTTTTATATGACCGTTATTGTGAAACACACCTCGCACAAATATTCAGTTTAAACAGCCTATAATTTATGTATTGTTTATGAAAAATATTGTGAACGGTGGCAAAATTATCTATTGGAGATGCACTACTCTACAATGCTATTATAAAACATTTAATCGGCAAGGAAAAGGACTGACTGAAGCACAACTAGGACTAGGAGACAGCATTGAAGCTCATCTTGGAATATGATGATTATCCAGGAATAAAAATGAACTAGAACTTTAAAAGGAGTCACGATTGAAGCTCAGCTTGATTGAAGTTCACCTTGGACTTTAAAAGGACTTATTATTTAAAGTCAATTAGGACTGTACAATAACTCACTATTGAAACTCAACTACTCCTATTAACTATGCCTCCTATTAAAGTTTAACTAGGGCTTTATAAGAAACCACTAATAAAAATCTTAAGTAGGATTATACAAGTACTTACTACTGAAGCTGAAATAACACTACAAAACGAAACACGATTGGGGCTTATCCCCAGACCAATGGCTGGTTAAAAGAACAAGTCTTATTTGTATAAACTCTTAGAACTAGAACTCTAGTTAAGATAAAACTCGTTTAAAATTAAAAACGAGAGAGTCGGTAGAGGATTGGGAAAAGCTAGTTCCTAGATATGCTAGATATTGTCTAAAAATTGTCAAACATCAAAAGGACAATGTCAGTTTAATATAACATGTTACAACTAAAAGCGGTTTCTGTCCATTATAAACTAAAAGAACGATTAGTTTTGGTTTTTGTTAAGTTATATTCTTTCAGAGTTAGAATTCATTTAACTGTGAAAGAAAAGCTAGAAAAGACTCTTTAAGAAAATAACTTTTTTAGAAGTAAAAAGAGACAAAAGGAGCCAATAAAGCACATTTACATACATATGTATATAAAAAGATTTATGATTGAAGTTCTATTACAGCTATAAAAATTTGTTTACATATTAAGACATTAGATTCTTTTGAGAATTACTAGCTCTTCACTGAAAACTTGTCATATTTTGTTGGCTGACTTTTAAAGGTTTTAGAGTAACTGAGATATTGCTCAAGACTTTGATTGCTTTAGACGGCAAAGGAGTTTAAGTAGAGTTTGTTATAAATATTTAAGTAGGGGTCTTTTTATAATACAAAATTACTCACTGCGATTCATTTATTAATTTATCTTATTGTTGGTATTATGCGGTCATTAGTAATGGATAATTTGTCTTCTGATTATGATTTTTAAAAATAAATTTAATGACAAATGACCTTCACCCCAACCCCACTTGATGTAGCACGCAAATAAATAAACACTTTGAAGAACTTATGTGGAAATTTATCTACAAATAAAAACATAATAAAGACAACTTATTAAATAGCAGGTTTGTTGGTATTTAGTGTTTAAAGCTATATAAAATTTTTAATTAACGGTCTAATGGTCTTCAATATATTGATATAGATTACAGAGAATTTAGTTGTGTTTGCAAAAGACTGCATATACTTAAGAATATTTAAAAGTATAATTACATTTCTTAACAGTTAATTAATTATACCTATATATTAACAGGTTGATATGGCAGATATTTTTAAAGGCCCAACATAGTTGGGCAAACACAGAGTTCGCTAATACAGTTGTAGAGAGCATAAGTGTATGAAGTTGTAACTCTCTTAAATATTTTAGCAGAATATTGTAAACCTGATTAAATCACTTGCCAGATAACGGTAAAATACTATTTACCATAACAGTTTTTCTCTTTCTCTTTTGTATGTGTTGTTCTTAAACGAAAGTATTAGTGATGTCAACATTAAAAAAAAACAAGCTGGTTTATCACGTGCCTGTTGATTTGCCTGATAGTTTATACCTAATAAATAGTTAATTAATATATTTACTAAGAAATTTTTTAATAATTAACCAAGATAATATTAAGAATTTTAATGTTTAATAATAATATTTTCCTAAATAAATAAGTAAATAGTCTGTTTAAATTTCACTAGCAAACTCAATTTATTATATTATCTAAGCAAACACAAAAACAATAAAAGAAAATCATTACACTAGACATAATGTACATAATTTATTAAAAACACAAAACAAGTGTTTTGCAGTATCTAAAGTCTTATATTAAAATTACAAAAATAAAAAAGTTATTGATAATTTATTTCATTTAATATAAATAAATATGAAAGTGTAATCGAGGGAGCGTTGGTTTGTTTAATTTGTTGACTTTATTATCTTCAACTTTTCTTTATTAAATATTATCTGAATTCTTTAGAAATTTATTAACAAAAAAGTCCCTATACATATGTATGTATGTATCGTACATGTTTCTATGTTCAGTTAATACCAGCCATTAAACCGAGATTTCTTTAGATTTAATTAAGTTTTGTTTCTATATAAGTTGACAACACGCATGATTCATTTACAGTTATCTGTGTGAACAGCTGTCAAAAAAAGTATTTGTCAGTATTTTGACAGTAATGATACAATAAATTGATTTAGAAAAATGGATAGATATAAAAAGAATCAAGATAGCAGATCCAATGCAACTGTAAAAGTAGACACGATTGAAGATCTTGTAGTGTGCACATAAATTGATACAACAAATCCTATTTACAAATGCCACCCATACATGCTATTTTGTAAGTGATCCATAGTAAACAATAATTTAATTTAGAGTCATTGATTTACAATTTTTGCTGGCACAAACACAGCCACTCAAACAAAGCAATCATCGATTAATTGGGTCAACCGATTGTGATTGCATTAGTGAGTAAAAGGGCATGCTTCTAATTATGCTCCTCCCTTTTGTTTACTACACAAGACAGCATATATTTACATAAGCATGACGTACATAGTTATGTAAGCTATAGAATTAGATTATATCACTATAAGTAAAGTAGAATAAGATAGATAATAAGTTATTGAGTGGATTGTAGAAATCACTCAATCTTTAGTTTGTAAGTTTTAGATATAAGGAAAATTTTTTTGAATAAAGTATTCAATTATTAATCTAAACTGGACAAGTAAAGAAGCGTTTTATTATATTAAAAAGCAACATCCATTACAACCTAATAAAAGTATAAAAGGAGCCACGATTAAACAACCGAGACATAGTTGAAGATCCAATACAACTATAAAAGGAGCCACGGCGGAACATCCAATACAACTATAAAAGAAGCCACGATTGAAGATCTAATAAAAGTATAAAAGGAGCCACGATTGAAGAACCGATACAACTATAAAAGGAGACATGATTGAAACTAAACAACAACTGTAAAGGGAGACACGATTAAAGATCGAATACAACTATAAAAGACACGATGGAAGAATACAACAATAAAAGGAGACATGATTGAAACTAAACTATAAATATTAAAGAATATATGATTGAAGAACCAATACAAGTATAAAAGAAGCGGATTAGCTCGAAACGTTCCAGAAATTATGATTGGTGTATAAAGAGACTTCCAGGGTCAATCGAGTTAATCAGTTTATTGTGAGTCATTGTTGAGTAAATATCAAAATGTTCTCAAACAGTAATTTAAGTGTGTTCTTAAACCGTAATATAAGTGTGTAAAAAGACAGAGTGTTTATTTTTAATTGTTTTTCTGTAGATACATTTAAATAAATAAATATTCGTTATATTTTCTTCAAACTACTTCACGCTTTCAGCTTCCAATTAAATGGAATCCGGTTTATTTAAAGGAAATATACCACCGCCTTTCTAAATCTCATCTGTGGTTAAAAAATGTTGCTATTGACAAAATTGACTAAATTTAATAAAATCTTTTATTTTAAAAACGACAATATAGCAAAATTTACTTTACTTATACTTTTTTCATTTGAGAACATTTTGTGTATGTATATTGCAGAAAAAAAAATGTATTAGTTCTACAACTGATTCTAGAATGTATGCATATAACTTTTATAATCGATCAAATTTTACCCCCGGAACTAGTTCAATGGAAAATTTGCCGCTCAAATACGCATTCTTGGGAATAGTTCTAGAATTAGTTCTTTCAACAGTAATTTTTCTTTGAAATTGAATTTTATTTTACGCAAAAAATTCTTAAGTTTTTCAAATGAAAAGTAATTTCGGAACTAAAACCAACGAATAACTATTACCAAGTACTAATGTACCTTAAAAACTCTGCAGAATTATTTGAAAAATTTCTAGCCTTCTACTGAACGGGTGTCTGCAGTAATTTCAATGTCACTAGTTCCAAGGCTGTCACTAAGTAATCTAAAGTGGTTCTCTTTACAATCCTTGTAGAAATAGTTCTTTTAGAAAATCTACTTTTACTTTTCGGCTTTTTGAGTCGAATTTAGATTGCACAATATTTAGGAAACTTTAATAAAATATTGTATAAGTAGTAATTCGGCTTAATATTTATAAAATCAAAATGTAATTGGGTAGAAAACTACGGTTCATTAAAAACAAACGGATTTTGAAACGGATGAAAAATTATATACGGTTGGAGTCATTTACTATATTATGCCACATACATGGAACATATTAGGGAATAATCTATCTGTAACACAGATATCAAAAAATCAGACCGTGATGCATCGATTGTGCGGTTGGGTTTCGGTTTCAATATTTTTGCTTCTGTTAACCCAGTTTAAAAAAGACTGGCGTGCATCGATTGTGCTGATTGTTTTTTGTATTTTCTTCTCACATTTCCCATTTGTTTGGTTTATCGTCACTTGAATTATTGCGAAATTATTCAGTCACATTTAATTTTTGGCAAAATGAGCCTTCCACGGCTAAGTAAAAAAAATGATAAATTTTAATATTTCAAACTAATTGAAATCGTTTTGTGCAAAAAAAAATGTATTTTAGTTAAAAATATTAATGAAAATCGACCGAGATTCATCAAGTGTGCATATCCTGAAAGTCCTTGAAGGATATATAAATGATAAAAACGTAATCATTGATTATATTTTCATACGCTGTAGAGATCACATATTACAAAAATTAGTAGTTTTGGGTCAGGTCTGAAAAGGATATAAGTATGTATATGATCTTGATATATTTATCTTGTACTTAATATAAATTTAATTTAAGATAATCTTTGCCTTTTCAAAACATTGATATTAATATAATTTTTTATATCTATATTTTCAGGTGAGTTATTAAAAAGTTATTAAATCGTGTTCTGAGTAAGTGTTTTAAGAAAAAAGTTATTTATGAATTTAAAAACATTATGTTTATGAAAATACGACAATTGCAATGTCTGTCTTATTTAAATCGTATCTATTTGATTGCCCTCTATAGCGTAACCTTCTGACCATAAACTGTCTGCTTAGCTACGCAGTTTGTCTGACATATCATTACTGATTAACATACCTTGTAATGACTACTTCGGAAATAACAGCTGCCCTAAGTAGTCACTGGACGATTGCCTCTATTCAATACTCACTGCCGTAGTTGCTAGAATCAGGAGAGATAAGAAGCAGTATTTCATCTTCTCTGTGATGCCTGGCTCTTCACAATTCAAGACAAACAGTTTTCAACACTCACATACTAAACAATCTGGGAGAGACATCAAGTACCAAATGTTCAAGGCTCTACTTACTAGTATCTGGATATGATTCTTATATATATATATAGTCCTATGACAAATCTCATTGAGTGGTCTGGTCCTCTTCCTAACGAAATCAAAAGATTCTACTTGAATGCTTGCACTTAAATATTTAAATTTTATATACATATTTTAAATTCATTTAATATAATTCTAATTAAAAGTGAAAACTTTTAAAAGCATTTTCTTAACAAGCATATCTTTAGCTTAGCAGGCAAACGTGCTAAATCAACTTTTTATAAAAAGTTTTATTTTAAAACAAAACATTAGATTAATTAAAACTACATCGTTTAGGTAAGTAGGGCTTACAATTATTTAGTTTCTTCTCGTTATTTTTACTGTGGATGCAAACGTGATAAGCCTATTTTTTTTGCCAAAATTGCAAAATTATTATCTCACAGCAGTGGGCTAATTCTGGCAGTCGTAATCGAAATTGTTTTCGAATCGAAATTTTTTTCGACAGTGCAAAATTTTCTAATGACGGTAATCGATACGAATCGAATCGATTTATTGCTTCAGTGTTGTAAAAAACTTAAATGAGGAAGTATTACAACGCTGAATAAAATAAAAGAAAATGTAAACAAAAAACATCTGATTCTGCAAAAAATAACTCAAGTAAAAGCAAAATTTTTTAAAGAAATGATTTTAAATTAAAAATGGATCCAGTTATATTTTTTTACTCATCGTCTTCTGAATCTGACGAGATTGAAAACATTAATGACAGAAGGAAACACATACATAAGAAACACCACCGACCCATTAAGATTGACAAACAATGAGTGAGTATAAATGAGTATATACATACATACATACATCCATACATATGTATTAATGTATGTATGTATTTTTCTAAACTCAAAAAGAAGCATAGGTAAAATTTATTTTTGATATTTTTGACCTAAAAGTAATAAAATTATTAATATTATGATACTTTTTTTAGTAAGTAACAAATTTTTTAGAAACATTTTCTTTTTTTCTTCTGTTTACTAAAAAAAACGTTCGAATGCTTTTTTGCTTACAAGTAAAAACTTGCAAGGTTCATTATCGAATGTCATCATTAAAAATTTCGATACATATTATTCGCTATCGAATGAGGAAATTCGAACGTTCGAATGAAAATTTATTCACATACGAATGCGAGAATTAGCCCCCAGTGTACAAATTGTTTTTATGTGTGAGCTCTAAAAAACACATTTTTAATATTTCTCATAAATGAAAAATCAAAAATATGTTAAATTTTATTCACACTTATAAACGAATACCAACAATTTTTTGCTTAACGTCACACATGAGTGTTTGCATATTTTTGTGTTTTTTGAACTCATAACACATATGAGTGAGAAACAAAAAATTACTACATATTACACATATCTGATTGTACTCATTAATGTTATTTTACATTAATGAATGTGTATGTGTATGGATTAAATTTTCATATTTTTTTAAGTAGAAGTGTATTAGTTTCAGTTTTTTATTATTATTAGTGAAACAGTATTTAAAGTGTATATAAAGTGTATTGACATATGTATGTATATGTGAACACCAAATAGTAAAGCCTGATTTGTGATCTTCTCACTCATGAAAAATTATCAAAATTGAAATTTCTCATATACATACCTACTAATGTTCAAATAAAGGTGAAAAAGTTGGTTACTTATTTTTTTGCAACAAAGAATTCAAACCATCACACACATAAGTGAACAAAAGCAAAATATTTTTTGGTTTCTCAACTATGTATGAACAGAAGCAGCAAAGTCTGAAACGTATGTACGCATACATGATTGAGCGATGAGTGAGTATTTCGGTACTCTGCATAAAAATTGCAAACTTTTCTTAATTATTAGTTTATCATATTAAAATTTTGTGACAAACGTCCACTAAAAGTGACATAATAAATAATTTAAAACTTATCGAAATGGGCATAGAATTCGCCAAATCACTTTTTTTTAAACTGAGTTATTTATTATTTAAATTACAGGAAATATGTAATTCAAAATATTTGAAACAAATGATTTAAGTTCATTTGTTTGTCTGCTGTAAAATTGTGTAAAGAGACTTAACACTTTTACACACTAAGCCTACTTTAGTATTAAGTGTATCGTATAAGTTAGGAAGTGCTTAGAAAAATGTTGTCAAAGTGAAAAATTGCCCAGCACTTTCAGCTGTTTTCACATGAGAATCCTTTAAATCCATGTTAGGAGGACTAAATCACTAAGGATGACAATAGTTGTACGATGTTGTGATACGAAAATATAAAAGATGTTCGAACACTTTTAACAATTTATACCTGTTGACAATTGATAAAGCAAATAAATTATACATAATGGTTTCTCGCAGTATTTCATGTGACAGCAGAAGAAAAATAAGAAAAAAACAAATATCATTGGCCTTTGAGAAAACCAAATTTAGCAGTGATGCTTACATTGAATAAATTTGGCAATTTTTGTATGGTGCCATCCTTATAAATATTTATGCAGAAAGTGCGTAATTAAAGAAAAATTTTAATACTAAACCATTTTAATTGCACTGTTCTAAATAATAACGAAAGAAAAAAAAAACACACACATTTCCTGCAATATAAAAATTGCTTTTAAAAAATAACAAATTTCTCTATGGTAACGCAAGTTCTACACGTAAATTGTTTATTTATGCCTGGAAAGAAATAAACTAAACTAAACTAACTGTTAACTACAATTATTTCCTTTTACATTGTGTATGTATGTATGTACCTATACATGCCAGCAAGTAAACATGTATACATACACATAAAAATACAAACATATTAAGAACAAAAATATAGGGAAAAATACCCTCTTAGACTTTTTAATGCACTCATGCAGTAATACTTGCAAATCCCCTTATAACTTGAAGTTAAATTATCCAAATCAACTGACTGACTGAATGCCTGCTCAATAGGAAAAGGAAATTGTGATAAAAAAAAAACAACATAGTTACACTTACACACTGTTAACACAAGACTAAAACTGCTCTCAGCGGGTATTTTGTGAGAGGAGAGGGGAGAAAGGCAGTTAAAATCACTGAAAGGAAGTTAAAAATTTTATTTTTTTTTTTTTTGGCATAAATGCTTGTCGTGTATACATTTGTCGCATTTCGTTTTCTATACATGAATTCAGTTCAGTATTCACACATACCCTGCAGACTTTGGAACTAGTTCTGTATTGGCAAATTAGTTAGCTACACAGCTTTATTAATTAAGTAAAATTATTTGATCAATATTATAGTATCTAAAACACAACAACTGGATTTGGGTTTAGTTCCGTAACCAAATACAGAACTAAAGAGAATGCATATGTCTCTTTCATATAAAATTTTCAAACTAAAACTGATCCCTAATCCCTAAAAAATAATCATTCCCCTCCGATTCCCTTAACTCTAGAGTATTGGTAGTAACTTCTACAAGAAAACCTTGTTACCCATAAAACCAGTAGGTATTAATCACTGGATTTTCATATACAGTCAGAAGCAAATTTGTCCAAATGTTTTGCATTAAGGAAGTACTCTAAATTCTAAAGCAAAAAAACTTACACAAATTGCCCTAAAAAAAATTAAAAAAAAAAACAAAAAATTCACTATTCGGACACGATATTGCCCTGTTAAAATGTGACAGTATTTGACCCGTTGGTTTTTATGTTTGTTGCGATCTCGTTATCAAGCTTTCATTGCTTGCATTATTGTTTGACCTGTGAAGTGATTAACTTGATTCTTAAATAAAAAATTAAAAGATCTTTAAAAATTAGAAAAACGCCAACTGACATTGAAAACAATATGATAAATCTGTTGCAAAATAATTATTCATGCCGTAAAATTGCTTAAAAATTAAATTTAAGTAAATCCACGGTAAATGATTTAAAAAAACAGCGTAATTTAGCTCGCAATAATAGCCAAGGGGATCGACTGCTTTCTGTTGGTGGTGCCCGTCAGATTGAAAGTTTGCTACCTAATAAGGACATCAAGACCCCGAAAAATACTGCAAAAATTATTGGTAAGGATGTCAGTTTCTGGACGGTTAGAGCGCGCATTAAATAGAACTGGTTTAGTAGCCAGTATAAAAAAGAAAAAACCAGCACTTTCCGATAGAAATGTGAAAAACGCCTTTATTTCTGTAAAATCCACAAAAATTGGACAGTAGATCACTGGAAACGGGTTATTTAGAGCGACGAAATGAAAGTCAATCGATACCAGTCTGATGAAAAAGAATTGGCATAGGCCGCATGAGCGCATCCAAAAGCACCATCCTTAAAGCAAAACATTCGGACAGTTTTGATTCCCACTGTATATAATAAAAATTATTTTAAAGTGTGATTATTTGGGTAAGAAAAAAAATGAATGAATTTTAGCTGTTGTGTTTTTCTTTCGTTTTCTTAAAGTCTTATTAGCAGCATATAGCACTTAAAGAAATATATTTTTGCAATAGCTCTTAGTTTTTGCATTTTTATTTTTCCCCTTAAACTGCTAAATGCCTAATATCACTTGGAATTCTTGCTATTGGAATGTTTTTGTGTTTAAGAAACTTTTGTTTGTCCTCTCTCTAGAGAATTTGTTCTTCAGTTCTTTATTTATTCTTGTTGCATGCACTGCTAAAAAGTCAAGATGTATGTTAAATTTATTAGATCGTTTGTAACTTATATGAATAGGAAATATGGTATTATACGGGAAGTTAAATTTTACTTCAGATCTAATTACTATTCGTCAACCACCTTTCAAATATTTAATATTAGACATTCACATAATAAATAAAAGAAATATTACATATGAGCTCTTTCATGGTTCAGAACGCCATATTCGTAGACTTTTGAAGTGAAAAATGTAAAGAAATTTTATGAAATGGCATTTTCACAACACTATGTTAAATGCAAAACGTAGAATTTGTAATTAGGTTGTGTCCAAAATATCTTGGTAGCATAGTACATATCACGAACGCTACAAAAAAGAAACTAGTTTTTAAATGCATCTATTTTTTTTATTGCAATATTTTTAAAATAAATTGTTCATACTTTTGATTGATTTAGATTGACTTTTGATGATTTAGCACGTGACGATTTTCAGTTCTCATGATAATAGTTAGGATAAGCTGAAAATACATTTTATAATAAAATGTTGAAATGTTTTAATAAAATGTTAGAACAAATCATTTCCCTAAAACATTTTCAGAACATGTTCTCAAATAACTAGTTCTAGAACAAGTGTAATCTGAACCACAACAGATTTTTTAAAGACAGCCTTTGAACTAATCAGGCATGTCACATAGTTCGATCGGAATGGTTTCAATTCCGTATTTGCTAATCGATCGTTTCTACTTTGTGTTTTCTAGATTCCGATTAATTTTGTTTATTCCCAAAAAAATTCTAAATCTCGATTTTTAACTTAAATATTTAAACGTTGTTTAATCAAAACAAAAATCATAAAAAGTATAACAAAAGCGAACAAAAAGAGCCCTAAAATTTGTTAAAAATGCATGGAATTTCAGTTTTATATGAACAAAGACATCAAACCTAGTTGAAAAGCTACGAAGACGAAATCTAAGGGATGCATCTGATCCTCTGTCATATTCTAGTGCTGTGTAAATATTTTTAATTTCTGTAATTTTTTTGGCAAAAGTTCTTTTGTTACTTTGAAATTTTTAACATTTTATTTAAATGTCAATAAGATAATTAAAATAAAAAATAATGAAATAATAAAATTAATTATTTTATTGTCATAACATTGTCCACTTTAGAAATCTTAAGTGGTTTCCTTCCGAAAAAAAAATCGTTTTTCGTTTTCTAAAGACTCAATTTACGGAATGCAAACCACTTTCGATCGGAATTGAGTTGTGTGACATGGCTGATTACTTCTGGAACCAGTTCTGTGGAACTTTATTATTAAGCCGATGGTTACAATTTTTAGAACTGCTTCAGAAGGCGCAAATTTCAAACAAACTTCATTAGTTAAAGAATGCTTCTTTAGAAGCAGTTCTGTCAGAAGTTGTCAGAAATCATTGATACCAAAGAACATGGCTGTATCCATGCATTCTAGAACTAGTTTTGCAACTAACATTCTTGTGCCTGGTTTTGATGGGGAAACAAAATTCCATGCAGCTGAACACTATATTACTACTCTTTATATTTAAGTTTTCTGATTTTATTTGGTTTACAAACTGTATTCGATATAGTTGGTTAGTTTGCTTGAAAATCACATTTTCCTTAAGAGGATTTTCTATATCCTTATGTTTCAGTTTATCTTACTTTTTCAAAAAAAAAAAAAAAATAAAGCACAAAAGATGTTGCATCATTAGGGTATAGAAATGTATACCGACATATAAAAGCATATTATCTGTTATAATAGCAATACCATACAAACTCTAAGTATAAACATATATACATATGTACAAATATGTATATACATACATATCTATGTACTATTCATCTGTGAGTGTCTGTTTTTATGCGATTATATAAATGAAAATGAACATATTGTTGTTAGTATATACATTAGGGCTATAACCAAATTTTTGTCATAGTCCCACGCATTGGCCAAGAATGTTTTGATAATGAATTATTATTTATTTATTTATACATTCATGAATTACTAAACTTTAAGTTTAATGTTCGCAATGATTTACACAGTGGATAAATATCTTGTACTCCTTTGTTGTAAATTCTTGAAATTTGTTTAAAGACTTATTTTGACCAGACTTTAGAATTTTTTTGGTTATTTAAACCACTCTTCTTGAAAGACATCTTTTATTAATTCAAACAAATAACGATGAAAAAAAAGAGAGCTTTGGATTTTAAAAATCTTTTTTTTTCAAAATTAAATAAATTATTTATTATTAAACACAAAAACAAATAAAAATGGTATTTTGCCATTAATATAACAGAAACAAAATAATTAAGAAAACCTTAATAGTATGAGTACACTGAAAGTCGGTCAGGTCATTAAATTCAATTATTTATAAGATATTTAGTATTTTGTTGCGTATCCTATTTGATTCTCGACAGGTTGGAGTCTTTTTGTAATCGTTTCAAACAGTTTTTTGCACACACCAGGACTTATTTAGTTGCATTCTTCCAGTAACGCAGCTCTGAGCTAGTCTTTACTGGTACATCTCATAACCATAATCATAAGTTCATTCCATAAATGTTCAATTACGTTAAGGTCTGGACTTTGCGCAGGTGATTTGAGGACTTTAAGAGAATTATACAACAAGCAGTTCTTCGCTATCAGCGATGTGTGTTTCGGGTCATTGTCCTGGTAAAATTTAAAGTTATTGGCAAACCCCAATTTATGAGCACTTTGTTTAACATTTGCCCTCAAAATATCAAGATACATGTTTTTATCCATTATGCCTTCTATAAAATAAAGATTTCCGACACCGAAAGCAGCCATGCAACCCCACACCATTACTGACAATCCCCCTTTCTTTACAGTTTTCTTAGTACTTTTAGGGCACCACACATAACGCCGACCATCGGATCCAAATAAATTGAATTTGCTTTCGTCCGTAAAAAGAACCTGTAAATTTTTAAAGTGCTCATAGTCCACAAGTGTTCATTGAAAGTAAATTTTTAAAATCATCTTGCCCACAGTGGCTCACCACTGTAAATACGCAACAATTTCTATGCTTTCTAAATTAAATAAAAGTTTTTAAAATAAAAAGTTTTACAACTTTTTCGTTTATTTTGGGATTTTTTTTTTAATTTTGCATGAATTTTCATTTTCAATGGTGTGTTTTTGAAAACTTCTTAAAAAAATCATAATCTAGGCATTTAGTGATGATACAATCTATGAAATTCGGATCATTTAAACAAAAGGTTTTTACATATAACGCGAGGAATTGGAAACCGTAGGACAATTTTTAAATTTAAAGCAGTGAGTAAATTTCATAAAGAGCATTTCTTTATAAAAGAGAGAAGTAACACTCAGACAATTAATATGCCTATATATAATTGCGTTACTTTCTTTGAAAAGGGGATAGGTTGGAGGAGTAAAGGTGGGGAAGGAAGAAAGCTTTTTTATATCACAACTCAGCAATTGCGCATTTTGTTTGTTTTTAGTGCAGAATTGCAACGCCTCTGGTGGTGAGTAGGCGCATTAATGTTGAAGTATGATTTTATAGCCTTTATTTAATTATACCACCGATAAATAAAAATATTAGTTATGATAGGATAGAAAGAAAACTAATAATTATCAGAAACTGATGTTGTTTGAGCGGCAGCGGCTGGTAATCGAACCCGGACTACAAATACCAACTCATGCTTAATGATCAAATGCGCTAACCAATTAAGCTACAGCAACCTTATGTGATACATAGAAATATCAGGTGTATATTTTTTTTAAATTTCCATGAGATAAAAATTGTTGTTTTCAAACTTCAAACCGATCCCTGCGTGAACTTTTTTAACGATCCGAAAAAATGTTTTATTAATAACTTTTAATGTCCTACTCGACTATACTATGCCGTTTTTTGATATTTGACATTAAAAAGTTATAGCCCTAATATACATACATACATATGTACAATGTCAAGCATTACAAACAATTCCATTTTGGTTGCATGGAAATACTTAAGTAATGTTTTATACTCAAATGTATATAATTTCCTAGTTTTAAGTCAGTTTGCTTCAATTTGATACGTAAGTAATTTTTAAATTGGATTATACATATTTATTCATTATATACGAGTATAATTTCTTTTTTCTTTTTATATTTAAATTTTAATATTGTTTGTCATGTAAAACTTGAACAAGGCATATGTTTTTAACAAAGTGTCATGACATTATTAAGATATTTAAATTAAATACTGTGAAAGTTAAATTTTTTATGTTTAAATATTTAAATGTTTGCCTTTAAATGCAAAATAAATGAAAATTATTTGGAATATTTTTAGTTTTCAAAAGTGTATGGCAATTAAAGACTTTTAATGAATAAATGTACCAATTAGCAATTAGCAAAAGTTTGAGGAAAATGATACTGGTATGAAAAGCACACTTAACACAACTATGAATTCGGATATTTATATTATTGACTTTTATTAGACGCCACTACTGTTCAGTAAAGTTTTGGTCTGATTTAGCTCCCTGTTATTATTCAAAAGTTTCTTTCGATTTTTTATAGCGCATAATTGTCATAAAGTTTGGCCTATTGAACTATATTGGGCTATTATCAAAGCAATATTAAAGCGGATTAATATTGTATTGTAGTTCTTGATAATGTCGCAATAATGTTGCAACAAATGTTTCTTCATGTGAACAAACGATGAATTTAGAAGAGAATGTCAGCAGAGTCGCAGTGACAAATCGCAGCTGTGAACCCACTCTTAGACGGTTGTCAGATCAGACCATACAATATGCTAGCAATGTACTGACATTAAAAATTGTTAGCAAAAGGTAAATTACAACGTTGGAAGACAAAAATTTTACGTTCACATGATTGTTAGGCATTTTCTGAACATTTTTTGGACAACGTTGTAAGATCTGACAACCATTTATGCAAAGCTTTAGCTGTTTTCGTGTAATATGTCACTGTTAAACATGTTCAGTTTGGTCTATAATTTAAACATGAATCGACCTACAAACGAACAACGCTTGTAGATTATTGAATTTTATTGTAAAAATTCATGCTCATGCATTCATGCAGTTTTATCGGAAAATTATTATCAGCGACAAAGCTCATCTCATCATTCTGATTCAATGTATACGTAAACAAACAAAATTGTCGTACTTGGTATGAAGAGCAGTCAGAAGCATTGTACGAACTGCCAATGCAGCCTGAAAAATATACTATTTGGTGTGGATTATGAGCCGGTAGCTTCATAGTAACGTACTTTTTCAAAGACGACAAAGACGTTACTGTGAATGGCGAGCGCTACCGTGCGATAATTTCTAATGGTTTCAACAAGACGATGCCTATGACATACAGCATGCAAAACAATTGCCCAATAGAGAGGCAAGTTCGATTTATTTCACGTTTGAAACCTGGCAATTGGCCGACTAGAACGTGCGATTTTATGCATGTAGACTATTTTTTGGGTGGCTATTTTAAGTTGCAATAGATATGAGCTATAGAGTTAAGCCCATAACGGTTGACGCACTGAAAGCTAATATTGAGGAATTTATTGGTGAGATACCAGCCGCTATGTTGGAGAGAGTATTTCGAAATTGGACTATTTGAGACGTAGCCACGGTCAATATTTACATGGAATCATTTTAAAATATTAAATTATATACATCGTTCTATCGACTTATATAAAGATTTCATACATTTTTCTATATTTTATGTATTTTTTTATATGAATTTCGAAAGCTCTTTAAAAATCACTTTTTATTAACAAATATAAGTATCTTTTTTGGCTCAATAGTATTCAATCCACGTTTTGTTACAGAATTAATAAAAGAATGTGTGTTTATTTCTCAAAGCTCCTGTAGAATTAGTTCCAATGGTGATTATTTCAAATAAGACGTATTAATTAATTTTTTCTGATAAAACTAAAGAAAAAACTAAAATAATTGTAGATAAAAAGCGCATTCAATTATTTATAAAAAGCTAAATTTTCGAATAAACCGAAAAGTAATTTGTTTAAAAGACGGTATTTTGAATAATTTAGTTGAGAAGTCTATTATTTTTAAATGTTTGAGACATCGTTCCTAAATATGTAAATTTGTTATCAGACCTGAGTGTTTGTTGGGTATAATTCTAGCCATTTTTTGCTCTTTTCCAATTCGACGTGTGATTAACCATTTCATTAAGTTATAAATTTTAAAAATCACAATTAATAATGTGAGTATATTATATTTTTTAAATAATATTATTATTATAGATTATTTAATCCTTTAAGGACTGCCATAATTTTTAACACTCCAACAGCAAATAATAATAATTTTCTAACTTTTAATTTGAAAGCGTGACTTAGAAATTTAATTTGTGTTTAAATAATTCGATCTTACCAAGTAATTAATTTCTTGAATTTTTTCTAAATCCTTAGTTTAATTTGCAGGATCCTTTAATTTGGTTTTTATTCAAACCAAAAGCTTTCAAAGATTAATTTTATTATATTTGATTGCTAATCGATAATAAATAAAAATCATTGAACTCTAACTGCCGTATTCATAAAAAATAAAGTAGGTTTGAAGTGTGCTTTTAGCCAAAATTTTCATACGAAATTTTCTTAAAGTACATTTGAAGTCTACTTTAATTTTTTCTGAATAAAACTGTAATAAACATTAACAGCATCATCAGCATTATTATTGGCCTCATATTAGCTTAACTAATTAATATTATGAATTTAATTAAAAAAAATTTAACAGCACATAATACTTAATCATCATTATATGAATATTAAAGTTAAATATGTATATACTCGTATGTATCTTAATGATTAATAGATCATTATGCGAGTATTATTCAATCGATTTATTAAGCTCACACACAAACTTGTAGACATTTTTTAGTTGGCGCATATCTTTAAAGAAGTATTAATACCAGCAGTATATTATTTAATAAAGAACAATATATGAAACATTATACATACAGACAGCTGTGGTAAAAAAATAGCATCATAAAAAACAAATTAAATTAAACTGATGAAACAAATTACTTATTAATATTTTGTTGCATGGCCTTTGTTAGCAATAACGGCGGAGAAGCTCTACGGCATGGAGTTAATTAAGTTTTCACATCTTTCTTTAGGTATTTTCGCCCACGACTCCTTCACTACAGCCCAAAGATGCTCAGTATTAGTTATTTGAGATTTTTTATCTTTACGTCAGCTCAAGGATTCTCTATTGGGCTAAAATCAGGTGATTGCGCTGGCCACTCCATAACGTCAATATTGCTGTCAATGAACCACTGACGTACTTTGCTGCTTGTATTTTTTGGGTCGTTGTCTTGTGGGAAGACCCAAATCAATAGCATTTTGTCCATGGCAAAGGGAAGCATAACATTATCTAGTATATCAATGTAAATTTCCAATCTGATTTTCCACCTTCTCTGGGAATGCCCAGCCCTGAGTGTCAAGAGACATAAATTTATGGGAAACTATACATTGAACAACCTTGATGAGATAGCCGGGTCAAAACTCAATGATCTACTGAGATATCTCACAGCTACAGGTTGGGTCTAGCAAGCACGACTTTTTGTACACGTTTTGGTTACATTATGATGTAGACGACATTAAATCTACGAGTGGTGTGGTCTTATAAAAACGAAGTCGCTTCGACTCTGCTTAAGTGTTCGCACGTAGTGAACTACCACGTTAACCAACCAACCATATCAATGTATCATATGGATCCATTTTTGATTTTATGCTATGTATTGGACTCACATCGTAATATGAAAAGCATCCCCATACCATAATGCTAGAATCGCCATGCTTTACCGTCTTAGATGTGAATTGTGGATTGTATGCTGCATTTGGAGGACGTTTGACATATAAACCAGAACCTTTTCCAGCAAATAAAATGATTTTACTCTCATCCCTCCATAAAATAGTTCACCATTTACAGATATCAAATAAATGATCAAAGTGCTATTATTTTTGCCGGGACTGTATGCAGTATTTATTGCACACTATTAATATTTAGTAATAATAATAATAATATTTATATAACTACTCATAAATCATGTTTGCTTCCTTATCTCTGCGACATTAAATGTTTATTTAAAAGAAAATTTATACAATAATCGGCAAACAATAAATTCAGCACTAAGTGGAATGAATTGAGAAATTAATGAATGATAAACTACTAAATAAATAAAACGATTCTCAATAAACCTGCTTGCATTTGACTATATCTTATAAAAGAAGAGAGAAGTAGATTTCTTGTGGATTTTTATATGGTCGTGGAAAATAAATTAAAAGTAAATGTTTAAATTGGACGATGTTAAATTGTTTTAAAACTACAAGGCAGCAAAAGACAAAAATTCGAATATTTGGTCGTGATGTCATGCATTTTCGTTCTTTATATTTATAGTATTGTAAGCTGTTTGAGCGTGTCAACTTTAACCACTTTCGAGGTAATGAGTAAATGTGCAAATTCCAGTTTTTAAGGAAAATCAAAAACCATCAGGATAAAAACAAATAAAATGACTAAATCTAGTGTCTTAACTGGTTACACTCAAAAGAGTCGCCAACGCATTTCTTCAAATAGTTCAAAGTTGTTTTCACTTGAAGTCCGGTCTCATTAATGTTTTAATAATAATGTAACAAAAATCGTGACTTAATACTTTTGAACCACAAACTGATACTTATAAATATTTATGAAAAACTATAGGAAGAAACTGAAATTAATTGCTTCTCATAAAAATTCGTGTTTTTGTTTAATGTCGTATTTATAAAAAATTAAAGTAGACTTCAAATGTACTTTAAGAAAATTTTGTCTTAAAGCACACTTCAAGCATACTTTATTTTTTATAAATACGGCAGTTAATGTTTTGATCCTATTTTCAATATCGTTCAATTGGGCGAAGCTGTGTACAATTAAAAACGTTCATATAGTTTCATGTTACCTATACATTTTTTCATTGTTTAATTATATTATTCTATTAAATTATTGTGAGACACAATTTACGCCTCTGCACCAGATAGGCTTGTTGGCAACAATTTAAAAAAATTAAATTTTATATACATACACCTAATTCTGTTTTTAAACGGTTATTGTTTCCGGAAAACTTCATGTAAAAAAAAAACCGTGTAAAAAAAGGCATTGATCGTAATGGTGATTGGTTCCCTATCTCTAAAACCTATTGAAATTAGTGCAAAACAAGAATTTTTTAAAACAACTAATCAAGTTTATAATATTAAATCACATGTACAATTTGTTTTTACACAAGCATAGTTAAGCTATGTATAGACGGTCGTCAGATATTATAACGTTGTCATATCTAGCAATGTGCTAGCAATTGAAAAATTGTTAGTAAAAGGTAAATTGTCAGTTCAGACGACTGTAAGAAAACTAACAATTTTAGTGGCACAAAATTGTCACACAATGAATTTATCTGTCAACCGTAATTGTTTTTCCAAAATGTTATAAATGCACACTTGTTTTTTTTTTATTTACAATGTATATACAGATTTGCATTTAGAAATAATTTCTATGACAATGCTGCCATTGGCAGATGCATAAACTTTGCACATATGACAATAAAAAGTGTTTGACAATTGTCTTAAAACAATGACAATGACAAAATTGTGTGTTTACACGATTGTTAGATGCCTGACAATATTTTTGTCTTTCAATGTACTGAAAATGCTTTTTCTTACAACGTTGGAAGACAAACATTTAAAGTTCACACGGTTGTTAGACATTTGGTCTCATGTTAATAATGGTAAAAGATACTAATATCATCAGCGTATATAAACATTTTTCCTGTTAGTTTTAGTTTTTTCAAATCATTGATGTATCTGATCTGATTTATTCGATACCAATCCATTGCAGTTATCCGAACATTGACGGGGAAATAAATCTGATCAGAACTAACTAAACAGTTGTAATATCCAAAAAGCTGTCTCTTGTTAAATATAACAGACATTCTTGCCGAAGTGATATTTAGTTGAAAAGGCCACAATTGCATTGACGTTGTACCAAAATTATTTATTCTTGTATATTTACATTCGGTGTCGACATATCCTTATTTCGCTGCAGCAAAACATTAAAATTAAAGTAGAAGTTTAAAGTATATTATTCATATTTTTCATCATTTACAATAAGGCAATTGTTGAATTTTTTAAGTTTTGTCGTGTCCGTTTGATCAGGTTTTCACTACCATTTGTACATTTAATTGCGCGATAACCATTCACACGTATTGTTCTTGCGCTACATAAACTGGTGTTGTATTTTGTGCACGATTTTCTTTCTATTTTGATATTACATTGCTCTGTATTCATACAAATAAATTCCGACTGATTAAATTTGTTGGTAGAATAACGTTAACTATGTTTAAAAAACAAATCACTGAAAAAACGAAAGCGTCAGTACAGTGGTTGGATTATTACAAAATGCAACGATGACTTCATTTGTTATTAGTTTCTTCAAATAATAGATTCATTTACCCCAGCCGAATTCAAGTTCTTTAAAGTCAATTGCAAAATTCCAATTAGATTGTGAGACTGTACAGGGAACCGGCAAAACGAAACTATTTTCTCTGTGTATTATCTAAAAGTTTTATAAAAAAAAAAAAAATTTATTTATGACAATATTTTGTTACAATCTTTACAAATGTTTTCAGCATGCATGATTGAGTTTATATGCCCGCCTGCTGCATTAAAGCATTTATGGTTAAACATTGTTCCCATACACATTCATCCATAGACACAAAACATATACATACATAAACTCACATCTAATATCCCTTCCTATGCCAGTTTGTTTGCATGTTGCACTCACAAGTACTTTAACACAATTTTATTGTAGATGTAGAATCCATATGATATTATGAAAATATTCTCTAACATTATTTCAATACAATTCAAATTCATATAAATCTGAAGCAGATATACACAGAGATTTAAGTGCACACATACATATGTAAAAGGGGCAATACATCATGAATGCAATATAATATGTATTGTGGCACACATTATGAAATGCATTAAAATACGCATTGGAATTTTTTTATTCTTTTAGATATCATCTATGTATTTTATATTGAATCAATCAATCCATTCAATATTTTATTTCATCAAATTTTCAAGAATATGGTTGAGTACAACAGGATTGGTTAGTGGTAACTTAAAATTTGTGAAATATTTGTTCTTAAAGTTAATAAGTTATAATTTTATGAATAAATCTTATCTGTAATTAGTTTAACATAAATCAAATTCATTAATTTACTTATTTTGCATTGTAAATAGCATTAATCAGTTTTAATGTTAATACTACTTTTAGGTTCCGTAGACAAAAAACTTGGCAAATATTTACTCAAAAAAGCGTAACCACTTGGTTTAGCACAAATTTGTTTGACGTTGTTTACTCATACAAAAGTTTTGCAAGATCAAACAGCATTAAAATTATTAAAAACTAAATATTTGTTTTGCGATTTCTTTTTACATGATACTTATTTTTGCTGAATTTTGTATAATTATTTTTATTCTATAGGCATATTTATTTATGATTAAGCCATATTTTGGGAAGACATTTATATGGGGGCTGTGAAAAATTATGAACCGATTCTTGCTTTTTCCTCATACTTTCTTCTTTTATCATATCAAAATTTCATGGCCATATCTGCAATATATTTAAAAAATTCTAAGAATAATGTTAAAAAATATCAAATTTTTATGGAAGTTTATGGAGGTGCTTAGGAGAACTATAAACGGTTTTTTTGTAAACTTTATAGATTTTGGTTTCGTCTTTTGGAGGTGAGAGTGTTTTACACAGATCGACAGACAGACGGATATAGCTAAATCGATTTAGATTTCCATAAGGATCAGAAATATATATAGTTTGTTGGGTCTCAGATGAATATTTCTCAGTGTTACACACGGAATGACAATCTTATATATGCTCTCATTCACCACTTATGGGGTGGAGGGTATAAAAACAGAAAACTCGTTTATATTTTCACGCATTTTCGCAAACAATGTCTATGATAAATTCCGTTGTGTTTAGTTTTACATGCAATCCTTAAACTGATACTCATTTATAAGTATTTAAGAAAAGCTAAAAAATAATTCTTCTTATAAAAGTCAGTGATTTAGTTTTGATGGATCGTAGTAACTGTAGCTTTTCTTTAACAATTGCCGAAACTGATTACAATTAGCGGGTTTATATACAGTACAACCTCCCTAATCCGGACACTCGCTAATAATCCAGTAATCCAGACATTTAAATTTGTCGGACAGTTTAGAAATTGTTCCACTATAATCCGGACAAGTGTTCTTGCAGTTTTTTTTTACTAAACTCTGCATGGCAAAATATTACCAAAACGAACATTGATAAAAGTTGGTCCAAGTTGCTGCCAAAGCTTTCCGCCGAAGCGAATGGGAAGATGAAGACTGCCAGCTCTCGTTCAATTAAAAGCCAGAGATCCAATATGTCAGGATATGAATAGCATTTATTCTGCACTCTTAACCCCTCCGCTAATTTCTGCCTCTCTAACATAGATATAGTCCAATCAGTAGTTGCCAACCAAAATATTGAAGAACTTGATAGTTTTTTGGAGGAATCTGAGAATGCTGAAAGCAAAGTCTCCAATAAAGGGGCAAAAGGTATTTAAAAATAGAGCTGACAAATTACATAAAGATATGTATGTGTATTCAAACATTGCCTTTCGTTATACAAACCGGCAAACCCCTATATGTATGTAATCATTTTCCAATCAAAAATACTCATTTATCACTCAGTTTTTAACGCCAACGTTAATGTTTATTTGCTTTTATTAGTAAAAGGACACGCAATCAAACAAGAATTAATTTCTTTATACAAAATATAAATAAATATGTACACAAAGAAAACCCCTAGAAAAATATTTTAAAATAAATCAAATAAATATAGAGTTTGAAATACTTTCCACACAAACGAACGAAATGTGCATATAGAAACGACTACACCCACATATGAAGCAATTGAAATAAATGGAAATATTAAAAAAATAAAAAAAACATGCAGCCGAACCTTCTAGGAAAATACAAAATCCCCAAACGAAACCCTATCTACCCACACTCCCAGGCAGACACAATGCTTTCACACAAGCAATTATTAATATTATTTAATGCATTCATCATGTTATTTTCTCTACTAACTATTCACAAGTATAGTATAGTTTTAGGGATTGTTATATTCGTGATAGGAATTGCATGTGTTGGCAAGTTTAAGTGTGTGTTTTTTGCATAAGTGTGAGTGTAGATAGACATGTTATTGCAACAAAAATATGCAAGCTGCCTTTCTTATGCACTTATAATACATACTTAAATGTATTTAATATGTGTTTCTGTGAATGTGCAAGCGATTGACTGAGTGACTGAATGACTTGAATGTCTGAATGCAGGATTGAATAAAAATGGGTTTGAAAAGAATTTTTATAGCTGTAGCTTTTCATATACGATATATCAGTATTTTTATTCGTACTTTTTTCAGGTTTCCTATTTTTAATGTAAAATATTTTTACTCTGCTTATCGCATAACTCGCATACATTTTCACATAAAAGTAAAATTGTTTTTTTTTTTTCTTTGTTTTGTTTTTTTTTTTTTAAGAAAATTTTTTTAAGAAAGCATAAAAGATATGAGAATTTTACACATTCATACAATACTGTATTATTTTGGCAATTAAGAGTACATTAATAGCAATTGTTTGAAGGAATATAGATAATATGGGATAAGATTTTGAGTGCAACCTAATTTTTTAAAAATTAAAGATACTAAATACTTCTGAACCACAAACAAAAGCTAAAAGTAGAAACTACAAGCTTTTATCGAAATCCATGTTTTTGTTTTTATGGATAGTATTAATTGTTGCTCAATATTTCGATCCACTTGCCCTGCATATTTATTCCAAATATCACTGCGCTTAAATTTTCCTTTGGCAATAGCTCAACATTGTTCAATTGGCTTTTAACAATCGATACCAAACGATTGCAGCTTTTGAATAGTAACAGATGCTTAATCATGCCAAAAGTTTACTGAAGAATGGTGACGTCTTGAGAGAGGCAGCAAAAGTTTTTTAAGACATTCATTTATATAAATATCCGAAGTCATAGTTAAATAGGTGATATTCGTCCTAAAATACCGGTAGTCATTATCCGAACAATATCAAATAATTTTAATATTATTAATATATAGTATTAGGATATGCATTCGATTAATGATCGTTTGAATAACCGAACAATTTTTTACGAATAATTATTCGAAAATTTCAAAATTATTATTTTCTAGTAACGAATAATTCGATTAATTTTTTGAAGAATAATCGAATAAAACGAATAAATATTATTGTGTTATTTTAACATTGCATTTCAGAAATCAAAACCGATCTGAATCATTTTGTATAGTATGCTTTATCAAATGCTTTTTCAATCTCATTTCTCAAATGTTGTACTACATCAGTTGGAAATTTTAAAAGAACATACAGTAGAATTGCTCTTCTTAAAGGCAAACTGACTTTGAGGAATATACTCTTAATTTAAGACTGTATGACACTCTCAAATAGCTTTCCCAGATTAGAAAGTACTGAAATTGGTCTAAAGTTATTTATATCGTTATTATTTTTATTTTTCGGAATTGCAAAAATGTTTGCTATTTTCTATTTATTTAAGAAGAGCAATTGTTAAAAAAATAAAATATTCTTTGAAGTTTAAAAAAAATATATAAAGTAAAAATAATAAAAAACTTAAATCAAAGTCGAAAAATCATAAATTAAAAGGTTGAAGTTGCGCATTCTTCAAATAATATCATTTAAAGCAGCAAACATATCGTTTCTACTTGATATCTCCCACGTAAACCATCGCAATCATAGTGGTCAAAGGAGATACATTTCAGTTATTGTATTCATATATTGTATATAAGTGCTATTTGTTTATCCATATCTGTACATTCTTTAAAATAAGTTTCAAAGGATTTCATTTCTTCATTTTCACATCGGAGCTAAGAGTGTATTTGTCTGCATTTTCTAGCACTTTTTCAGTCAACAACAATTGTTAAAAAGCCTTTTTCGTATTTCCCTCTAAACTGGTAAAAGCGTCATTAAAAGCAACAACTTTAGCTAAAGAAAAGAACATAGTAGCAAGTAGCGTACGACTGGCTGGCACACTCCCTCAGTCACTAACAATAATCAGTATATTATTTGCTTTATTTAACGCCTACCAAGAATTTTATACATATTAATGGTGGTGAAAGAAAAAGATTCATTTATTCCTTCATTCATCTTATCTATCTGACTGTCTGTCTCTCTGCCACCCAGTCATTTATTTATACACCTTCCTTTAAATGGTTTCTTACAGTAGTTGCGCCTTTTTGTTGTTGTCAAAATCAAAATATAGCAACAAATATTAGAATACGAGTAATAACGACTCTTTAAAACTAGAGTTAAATTTTATTAAAAAAGAGGGCGATAGCAACAGCTATTTCTCCTTTATCAATCCTTTTGCAAGACAGTCATACATATTAATTTAAAAAAAATGGTTTTCATTAAAATTTACCCTTTTTCGAAAAGAGGTTTTCTGCTTCATTCTTTTCATTTTCCAGAACTCATTAAAAAAGTTTTTTTCCCTTTCTATTTTATTTTATTTTTTTTCTATGTGACTCCTTTAGTTTTACGTGCTAAACAAATATAGTACGGGCTCCAGAGTTGTTGCTGAACTAAAAGTTATGTGAAGAAAAAATATTCAATTATATTGAAATCTAAGGATAATAAACTGTCAAAGTTCATAATTGTATTGAAAATATGAAAAAAAAAAATGAAAATAAAATAAACAAATATTTACTTAAACACACAAAGTTTTATTTATGCTCTAAAGATATCTGCAGTCTTTCGAGAAACAGGGAAATTCAGATTTATTTATAAATAATCTTGAATTATGAAAACTTTAAAAGTCACACACAATATATATACAAATAATAAAATAACCCTGATTATTTTTGAACATACACATATGTATTTATTTAAATTTACTAGAAAAATCCTACACTGTTTATATGTATAGGCAAGTTTTTGTAAAAGGATTTCAGTAAAGTCACTGTTTAAATATAATAAATTGTATTTAATCGCTTTATAGCCTTGTATACACGTTCCTTTTCATTCTTTTATGTTAATTATACCCTTTACAATCAAATCTAAATATCACAGTTTATGCACACTGTTCTGTTTTAATTGTGAATAACAAATATATGAATATGAAACTTACTGCAAATATAGAAATCATTGTGGATTGTGGAATTGTAAAAGCAATATTATGTGAGTGTTTGTTTTATAAATATTTATTATAATTATGTTAAAATATGTTAATATTTGTTTGAAACTAAATTATCCTTATTACCCCTATTACAAAAAAGAGAGAATAATAATTATGAATAAAATCATTTGATTATTTAAATGAAAGTATTTCTAATTTTATGCATGGCTACATTTATTATACTCGTTCAGCACTGCTTATTAGTAAAATTTATTTAAGTGTTTTTCATACGCAAAGAGGTCTTTTTATCATGACACGAACTCCAATTTAATTGCTGTTTCCTTTCTCATAATTAGAAAATTTCCAAACATGGGTCAATTTCAAACTGAACCCTTTTAAAGCAGCTGGTTACATTTTGTTAAAGCATTGTTCCCATTTCCATATTGGTGTGGATAAAATTTAAATTGTTCATTGCTATACGAGTATAAATTATTTATGGTTATTTTTGTTAACTAACTCTTAATTGTGATAATAAATCTCGAAATGGACTATTATTGTTAGAGACAGTTTTTAAATGTTTTAAGTTCTAAGCTATTTAACATAAAATTGCTCTTTTTTATTTCGAGAAAACAATTGCAAAACTAATTATAAACAATATTACAAATATATGAGGGCGGTTCGGAAACTTCTTAGCAAGTTAAGTGTTATGGAAACTTCCATCTTCGCTATGAACACATGTTAAATTTCTTTTCGATCTGCCAACTCCTTCATATAGAAACAGGTGTTCAAAAAAGACGCATCCGCGATTTTTTTACAATGGAAAAATTAGAAATTCTTGTTGTCATTAAATATTTCAATAAAAAAGGTTTATCGAGACAAGAAATTCATAATGATATGGTGAATGTGTTAGGTGAAATTGCTCCTTCATATGCAACAGTAAAAAATTGGGTTGCTAAATTTAAACCTGGTCGTACAAGCATTGAAAATGATCCACGTAGTGCACATCAAAAAACAGCAACAACAACAGAAATTGTAGTCAAAGTGCAAAGATAGGGTATTAAATGATCGACGAATAAAAGTGCGTGAAATATCTAAATATCATGAGCATCTCAAATGATCGAGTTCATTTAATTTTGCATGAAAAACTACAGATGAAAAAGCTTTCTGCAAGATAGGTGCAGCATTTGTTAACAGTCGACCAAAAACGCATAAGAATGAACATTTCTCAAGCTTGTTTGGATCGTTTTAAGAAAACTAAAATGGATTTTAAGACACGGATCCATCACTATACTCCAAAAACAAAAGTACAATCCAAGCAAAGGACTCGAGCTGGGGGAAGTGCCCCAAACAAGGCAAACACAATTCAATCGGTCGGTAAGGTTATGACAACGTTTTTTTTTTGGGAATTCTAAGGTATTTTATTGATTGACTATCTGCTAAACAGTAAAACAATAAATTCAGATTACTTTTGCAACATTTTGGATCAATTAAATGTAAAAATTCAAAAAAAACATCCTGGCTTCCAACACAAAAAAAATAATTTTTTATCAAGACAACGCACCAGCGCACAAATGGCTAAAATGAATGAATTAAAGTACGAGTTGCTTAACCACCCACCTTATTCTCCTGATTTAGCTCCCAGAGACTTTTACCTGTTCCCAAATCTAAAAAGATTCTTAGCTGACAAGCGTTTTACCTCAAATGAATATTCAATTACAGTTGTAAACCATTATTTTGAAGTCCATGAGGAAAACTATTTTAATCAAGGGATATAATTGCTAGATAAGTGTTGGACTAAGTGAATTGAAGTTTCAGGAGATTATATTGAAAAATAAAAATGTTTTTGAAAAACTAACTATTCTGTTTCTGTGCTAGGCTAAGAAGTTTCCGAACCGCCCTCGTATACCCTTAACGAATTACTGCACGCAGAGAAAAAATATAGTTGTGCATGTTTACCACAACTATTTCAAAATTTTTAAATATTATGGTCACTGTAATTATTTACATGATTTCTGCAACCATGATATGGTTAACTTACCATTCACATGATTATATCAATCATGTATATAATTATAGCAATTATGTAATTTTTTTTAAACAGTTTTATGATGATAAATAAGATTATACCATATTATGTTGTTCTCTATCATAATCAAAGAGCAACAAATTATTATAAATGGATTCATAATAAACATGATTGTAATAAACATATATATAGTTACTACAATCGTGATTGTAGTAATCATCTGAATCATAACTTAACCATATTATGGTTACCGCAATCATACAAATAATTACAGTGACCATAATATTGTTGAAAACACTGTAAAAATGTTGCCATTGTTGTGGTAAACAAGTACAACACTATTTTTTGTCTGTGTAAGGGCTTTAGGCCTGGTTGAGTGATGTCGTAGAGAAGATATTGAAAATATAATTGTTTTTATTAATTTAAAGCTACCAATTGTCCTTTTGCTCATAAGGTTTTTTTTTATTGCGTAAAAGTTCTTGTTAATGGGCATTTCTTATAGCTGTTGTTGAATTGAGCATAATTGGGCAAATGAGTTGCGCCTCAAAACCTCATAGACAAGTTTTAACCGTCATAGCAACGAAAAATAAGTTACTATTTGTTCCAATTAAACTTTTCACAATATTTCCACAATTTGGCATTTTTCCTACACTATTGCAATTGTTTAAATTAGTTTATTTTACACATAAATACACCTACCATTTAGTTTAGTGAAACGTTGTCAAAACAGGCATCATTAAAGTTTTGTATTACAATAACGAAAGATATTTTCACATGGGTACATTAGACAAAAATCTATTTAAAAACACATTTCCGAAATAAACTAATGCCAGCAGCTAAAATTAAACACACGAAATTCCTTTAACACTAAATTGAAATGTTGGCTTAAATATGGGGGAAACCCCACCACACAAATTTCATACCAAAAATAAAACAATACAGTTCAAATACAGCAAAAAATACCAAACATACCAGGTTGGAATATAAAATAGATAACGTACTATTCAGTTTAGGAAGAAAGAGGTAGAGAACAAAACAAATTTCATATTCATAAATTAAAAGGGAATGAACAAAGACTTTGACTCTTTCCTAATACGAATACATACAAAACAACGAACTCTAAATAGAAAAATCTCTTTCTTCCCATATAAAGATGGAAAATTAATGTCTATACCCAAAAAAAAAAAACACACACACACACACACAAAGAAGACCTAAGCAAATTATAAAAATGTAGAGGAAAAAAATGGTCATCAGCATCATGAAAAAACCATAAAAGTGTTGTGGCAACAATAATTTAACATATGGGAAACTTTTAAAACACCCACACACGTATAGTTATAGCAACACTATTTGATTTTTGGGAAAAGCACTAAAGGTTGATTGCACAATAACGAACTGGTGGGGAAAACAGTCAATGAAGTGTTAAATGTCCTGCGGCTTCAATACAACTTAAATAAAAGCTTCGTTTTAAAATCAATATTTGCACATACATATATAAATATTAAAAGCTTATACATATGTAGAAATGTTTGTAAAAAAAATAAAAACATCCTGTTTTGTGTTACTTTCGTAGTTAGTAGTTTCAAACATTTTAACATTTTCAAAATTGTTTATAAATAAAAAGAGCTTAGCCTTGCAAATACATCAAAACTGGAGGAAGATTTCCTTAAAATTAAACTATTTACAGCAGCTCTCTTTTCTTTTTTTCTTTTTTAACTTTAATGCTTGCTAGTTTAAAAAAAATTTGATATTTTTTAAGAATTTGAGATACTTGTATTTTAATAAAATTAGTTACATATGTATGTATATTTTGATAAAATGGGTTCATAATAAAAAAATTTTTTAAAAATCTTTCTAACAGACATGTCACAGAATTTATTTCCGTTCGGAAGTGGAATTAATTCCGTGTTTTGCTTCTATAGAAAGAGTAAAATGAACAATTTTTTCAGAATGAACCCTAGAAATGCTTAAACTTACAATTCCACATAGCAAATTAAAAGTGGTTTCTTTCCGAAAAAAATTTTGTTTTGCTTTTGCTATAGATTAATTAATTCCACTTAAATTTTGTGACATGGCTGTAAATTTCATTATAACACACATGCTTTAAAATATACATATTTATTGGTCTATTTCATAGTATACTACTCCCAAAAGGTTCAACCGATTAAATTAAAAATTTGATTGAAGATAGATCCGTGATTGGAAGCGTCTATATGCTTTATTTTTGTTAAACTTGGACCAGGTCGGGAAAAAATTTGATTAAATTTTGAAACGAAGATATATCAGTACTTTGAAGTATCAATATGTTATATCCTTTTTAAAAACTTGGACCATGTCGGGATGAAAATGGGAAAACGTTAATCCCAAACGGATTCACCGATTGGATTGAAATTTGGAACATATCTATGTTTCGAACGTAGATAGATATATGCTTCGAGGCGTCAATAGGCAAAAAAGGGGAAAAATAGGAAAACTTAAGATTTTGTTCTTAAATAATGATGGTAATGAAGTAACCACATTCCTAGTTTAGCTTTTTTTAGTCACATAAATGTATATTAGAAATATACTTTCCATCTTCAAGGGGGTAAAAAGGGGAATTTTTTGTTTATTTTTAATAAATGATCTGCAGACTTTAAATTTTATATATAGATTATATAGATATTAAAAGACAAAAAAATTTTTCCAAAAACTTATATTTGCAAAATTCAAACCAAAATGTGTGTTTTGGTACCTTTTGCCCCTGTTGTTTTAAAACAAAGAGATTTGTGTTGTGGCTTTATGCAATCACAAAAATAAATATTTGAGAAATATCTTCATCATATGACCACTACAAGGTAATAATGGGTAAAAAGAAGATACAGAATTGAAATGTTAAATATGGATTTCTATAACAAAATATAGATGGGTACTTATTTGGTACCTTTTGAATACTTTGTTTTTAGTTGACAAAAATTATTTTGGACCGTCGTAGATTCGTGGATTTATTTATAAAATTACTTTTTTATAAAACGACAGTTAGGCGGTAACGACGGAAAAAAGACTAATGATCAAACGTAAAATGTTTCATATATTTTTTTTTTTTAATTCATTATTTGTTTGTAAAATTTATGTTGCTGATCTATGCAATCAGAAAAATATTTATTAGGAAAGTACTTTTTCGATAGTCAGCCTACAAGG
This sequence comes from Bellardia bayeri, assembly GCA_950370525.1. NCBI lineage: Eukaryota > Metazoa > Arthropoda > Insecta > Diptera > Calliphoridae > Bellardia > Bellardia bayeri. The sequence continues at coordinate 104,748,665 of OX493264.1, forward strand.
ATTATTAAGTGCTTAAGCTTTTAAGTATAGATTTATTTAAGGGATCAAAGTTTAATATTCTGTTATATGAATTTGGAAATTCAAGAAAAATAGCGAAAATACTTAATAGTTTTGGTACTCTTTTTAGTATCTTTTTAGTTCCTTTCTTTAAAGTGATAGAATTGGCTTTTCAGCTTTCTACTAACATAAAAATTGTATTAGATAAGTATTTGTTTTGTTTACATTAGAGAATCCCGTATATTAACATTAATATATAAATGCCACTCGACAATGGCTATTTATGAACTAAATACGAAACCAATCTGAAACTAATATATATGTACTGTTTTCAGAGATGCTATTGTTAAATATTTTTGTTTCGAACATATAAAAACCTTTTGTTGATAAATTGTACTTAAATTATGTTCTCTGAAATTTGGTAAGCCTTAAAAATATTAATTTTTTAGGAGTTAAAAAATGATAAACTATTCACTTGATTTTAATGAGTGAAACATTTTTGGACGCTCTGATTACACTGTGGAACAAATTTAGGTTAGCGAAAGTTAGGTCGATTCAGACAGTGAAGGGTGAAAATAGAGGCTACATTAGAAGACACGTATCGCGGCGTTTTCTTATGTTAGTTCGATTTTTTTTAATCAATCTTCGAACTTTGCAGTCAAATTGCAATAATTTGGCTTTTACAGATTTAAAAATTTCTGAAAAAAAATTTTGTTTTGCTTTTTCTATAGAAGCAAAAAACGGAATTAATTCCACTTCCGAACGGAATTAAATTCTGTGACACGGCTGTATATGTATTGAAATAAATCTAAATTTGATTTGTGATGCAGGTGCATTTTGTATTTTAAATTAAATAATTAAACATAAATTTAAAGAAAATATGATAAGTAGAAATAGAACATAATTTTTGAATAATGTTGCTAAAATACATAATAAATTTGTACAATTATCCTACAACAAGTTTGAAACTACATTTTCTCTCCCTTAAAAACAAAAACAGGAGGCTGAATTATTACAATGCAAACATTAAATTAAATTAATTTTTAAAATTATTAATTTTCTTGTAGATTCAAGTGAAAATAATTTTAAATTTAACAACGAATAGCATATTTCTTCATAGGCAAGTAAATCAAGTAAAAAAGTATATAAAACAACATACACCGCACAGTGGGGGAATTTGAAAAAAGGGAAATATGTAAATCTGTAATTCCTAAACGTTTACTGCCGTATTTATAAAAAAATAAAGTAGACTTCAAGTGTACTTTAAGAAAATTTTGTATGAAAATTTTGTCTAAAAATTGTGTCTTAAAGAACACTTCAAGCCTACTTTATTTTTTATAAATACGGCAGTTAGTCTGGTTGTAATGGAATTTCTCATGCCTAGAGAGGAAGTGTTGTCGAGTTTAAATTCTAATTTTGGACCTCATAAACATACCAAGGTCGTTGCCAGAGGGGTATGTAAGAAATTAAAAACGATCCCAATTCTTAATTCTTAATTGTTTAAACATGTTTTCTAGTGTTTGTATGTGCATGGGATTTTCTTGGAAACAAACAACCCTTATTTATGTATTGAAACAAGATAATAATTTTGTAGATTTACTGTTTTCTATTGAAAAGATATTGAGAAGCAATTAGAGTGATCCATTTTAAAAAGATAAGCACTATCAGGTTTATTATTCTTATCTTGTATATTGTTTACATGTAATTTACGCTAATGATAATGAAATTCCTTTTCTATTAGATAATAAAATGTATCTGATAATATTATCACGTACGCATGTGCACTATAGAAGATTTAAGATTCCCATTGTTAGCATTTAAGTTTATTAATTAATCAAAAAAGATTCAGTGTCTTACAAACATTCAATCGGTTAAGAGGAAATACTTGGGTTTACTTTTAATCAATTTGTGATACGATTTCAAAGATTATACTCTATATGAAATCTAACAGTTGAGTACAGTTGAGTTTGTCGTATCTTTATCTTCCATACTTTTCGAGATATTCGCAAATAAAAATTAAATGTTTAACTTTTGTAGCCACCCTACTCTGGTTTTGCGCTTATATCGGATCAAAATATTTCCCGATTTTTCTAAATATTTTTTGTTGATTTTTTTAAACATAAAGAAATTTTTATTTCTGTTTAAACAAGTTTTGTTGCCGCAAATAACTCCAAATAACAAAAAAAAAAACTTATTTATTAATTTTTTCTTTGTCAAAAGTTTCAAAAAGTAGACACAATTTTATATCCATCCTATCTTTTCCTCGTAAACCGATCTTTACATAATTAGGGGGTATAACTTTTGTATCTAAGAAACAACATTCTTAAGACACTTATGCTCCTTAAAGTGATTTTCGGAAGTAGGCTATACATATATGGGAACTATGGTAAATTATATACCGATGCGCAAACAATTTGTGGGTGTGATTTATCTTTATACAGAACTTATTTGTGGCGAATTCTATGTAAATAAATGAAAGTCCTATTCTGTGATGATATTCGTATGGTGGTGTAGGGTATCATTAGAAATAAAAATTAGTGCATTGCAAAATGAACGATTGTGAAATAAAACATTGGCACAGACTATAAATATGGTAATAATTATCCTAAATCAAGTGTCTGGTAAGAATATGTTTTTTAAAGTAAATCCCAGTTTAAAAGGTCTTAAACGGATTTACCTTACAAAGTTACTTATCAAGAATTAAAACGAAGGATTAAAATTTTATTGCAATTGTCCTTTTTACTGATGTTTTTTTTTTTTTTGCAAAATCCCACTCTTGCTACTATGTATAATAGATATATGTATGTACTCCATATATTACAGATAAACTTGGTACCAAATTTTTAGGAATTTGATGAATATTTTAATTTCAGTTATATTTTCAACGAAATTATAAAATGTTATTAAAACTGTATTTTTTCGAAAGACATGACAGAAAAACACAAGCTCTTTCGAAAAAAGGACTTCAATTATTTGTTATGTGGAATAAAAACGGAATATATGATTTTATATTAAAAAATTTTATTATGAAACATTAAATTTATTAAAACATTTTCCGTTTCTTTTACAAAACTATCAAGCCACATTTAAAGAGTCCCAGGTTACTAATGAAAAATATTAGTGGTAGAAAATAGTAGTAATAAATCAAATTTTTCAAATAAAAATTTCAATAATTCGGTAAATACCGCAATTTTTACTTATAATTCAATGCATTCAAATTCGACATTTGTAACACAAAAATTAACTCTTCAAATGCAATCTTAACAGGATAAACCTTCTACAATCTAAGTTTCCCTTCTATAATATTTAATTTTATCACAATTTGTTGCAATAGCACGTTTTATGAAGTTAATTTTAAATTGTAAATTGGCTTTAATTTTATTTCAATATAAATATGATCCCATATTTCGGCTTATTTTACTTTTATTTTATTTACTTTTTAAGTGATTCTTGTAAACTCCATTCCATATTTGTTGTTGCAAAAAATATCTGAATATTTGAAAATCAAGAAAATGACAAACCAAACCACTTGCAAAAAAAACAAGAATTAACAATATTGTTGTAGATATAATCAACATAATAACTTTCATGTAGGCACACAAACTCACAAAAACAATCATTTAACAAACTTTATAAAATATTATTTTTCTATGGCGAATATTGAGTAAGAAATTAATTTCATTCATACGCACCGTAGCACCAGACGACTTCGAAAAACAACGGTTAGAGGAAAAACCGACAAATATTTTTATTAAAACAGCTGTTGCCTGCTGACTGCTGACAACGTTGATTGCCATGATGCTGCTGATAATGACGACAACGACATCATCGTCTATTATCTTACTAGTATTTTAATTTTATATAAATTTTAAACACACCAGCACGCACACACACAAACTCTCGATTTATGCTTAAATTAGGAAAGCACGTAATTCAATCGTATTAAATTTTTGTTTTTTGTTTTAGGTAACAATTTCACTTGGGGACTTAAAGCCAAACGTGTTGAAATTTTTTAATTGAATTTAATTGAAATTTTCAAAAATTTAAAAAGAAAATTTTTTAATTTTTTGTTTCTTTTTATTGTAAATTTTCCGATTTTTTTTATATTTTTTATTTTTCAATTTTATAAAAATTTGCGTATTTTTATTTGCTATTTTTTATCCGCTAATATTATCCATTATTTGCGCACAATGTTGACTCTTTGCTGGTTTTAGCATGACTCTGTTTGATTTCAAACCGAACATTGTTACTTATACCCCAATGTAAACTGTCTCTAACAGACAAAATGACGAAGTCATAAACGAAAGGAGCAAAAAATGTTGTTTAAGTTAACAGATCGTCATCAGTAACATCATGCAATTGCTTTCGTCATCGTTCTGTTACATAAGCAAACGTACATACACATACATTTTTAGTTTGTACTGTTAAACGTCCTTAACAGAACAAGACAACATTTCATTCACAGACATCAGCTTAACAGTTGAATATTTTAATGTTTATTAACCCTTAAGTTGCAAATGAAATGAAAATGTATTGTTTTTCAAAACGAAATAAAACAAATTCTTAATAGCGGTCTCAGAAGGACGAATATGTTGACAGAAAATGGAACAAATTTTGGGTAAATAACTTAAAAATGCATGATATTTTTATTTTTTACGAAAATTTCCCATCTTTCTGTCAACATATTTATTTCTCTCCAAAATCACTGCTCATCTTTTGAGGCCTAGAACGAATCAAGCCAATTTGGGATTGCCTATACTAAAGTGAAGCGTATCCCAAAGAGAGCGTTTTGCATCGATTAAAACAAATAGTAATTGGACGGGGCAAGGTCTGAATTAAAAGGTGAAGCAAAACTTCCCAACTACTTCTTTCTAAATGCAACATTTGACCGAGCGTTGTCATGATGGAATGAATTCATGTCTTTCCGCATATTTCTGTCAATGTTTACCTCAAACATTCGGTACAGGTTCCCCATGATGGTCTGGCCAGATTTAAATAGATTGGACAATTTTGATCCCATCAAATGCAGAGCATTGCCTAAGCGCCATAAATATTTGGTTTTGGTGTCCATTCCCATGGTTAGTTGGGCTTCACAGACGATTTCTTACGCTTTGAATTATTTACATCGCAAGTAATGATTCGGTGCAAAAATGAGTTCTTTTATAGCGTTCAAGTAGCATTTCCGACATGAAAAATCGTCTTTCGAGGTCTCTCGACTTCAATTAATATGGTATCCAATTTTTGTTTTACACGTTGAAATCGTTAGAACATATTCACTAGAAAATTCGGTGAGCAATTTGTGTGTTTCAGAGTCACTTTTTTTTAAATAAAAGAAGTAAAGCAAAACTTTCCGCATATGAAGCTTTGTTGGCACAAAATTCGACATTTTCAAAGCAAAACAAACTTTTTTGTTTACATTTGTTTAATTAAGAGAGAATAAATGACGGGTATGAACCCTTCCATATAAGTTAATAAAGACAAAAACCGTGTTCGCAAGATATTATTCTGATTATTTGTTATATCAGATGTTATAAACATCTGCTGTTGAAACTACGGCCCTAATTTTGTAAATCACTTGCGTTTAGCGCATCTCCTACGTTTTCGCGGATGCATCACCGAAAATATGAAATTTTGTAAATCACTGCCATTGTAAATGTTGATACTGAAATTTAAAATAAAAATTTACATAAAGCTTTAATTATTTTGCATTGGCAATGCTACAAACCTATCAGCTGTTATTTATCAAGAAAATATTTAAAACTGTGAAGAAAAAAGCTTTTAAAGAAAATGCCTTCTTCTTCGGATGATGAAGATTCTTCAAGCGTCCTAGACAAACATCATGAATTTAACGAATAATGAGTAATTAAAATAACATTGTGGAGATTTGCAAAATCTTTAATTTGCTTTTTAAAGATTTCAGATGAACTTCCAAATGAACAAGAAAACGTTTTCATATATATATATTACGTGAGATAGGTCCCTTTCTAAAGGAACCTCATCGTCTGACAGCTATTTCAAAAGCAGCAAAACTTGCCCTAAGAGAAATTTTAGTAGTATTTTATACTAAATGAATATGTTTGTATATCGCACCCTAAATACAAAAGGGTCACAACTCAAAATAATAAAATTTTTTAAGGAGAGACAAAAAAAGTTCATCGTGCACAAGCAACAAACTTTACATAAAAATAGACATAACTTTATTTTGTTTTGGAAAATTTTGAGTTGTGACCCTTTTGTATTTAGGGTGCGATATATTTACTTACATCGTATTAATAAAGTTCCTATTAAATATTAACTTAATTGAATAATTTTGTTTTTTAATCATATTGTAATTAAATTTTTAAAACTAACGCCAAGAAACGCAAGTGTTAAATAATTCATAGTTGCGTTTTACAAAATACACAATTTCAAACAGTTGTATTAACAACAACGCAAGCAATCACTTGCTTGATCGCCGTGATTTGCAAAATGTACTTTAACGCGACAGCTTAGAAAATTGTGGCGTTGTGTTTTACAACATTAGGGCTTACTTTTCATTCCAATTTTAAGTATTTTTGGTCATGCCCACCACTACTTCCGTTCTTCCGTGCTTCACCGTAGTTGGTTTTTTGCTCATATAATCGGTGTAAAATATTATTTGCTCGGGCTTGTCTAATTTTACATATATAGAAAATTATGCTTTTTCCTAAAATCCTTAATAGATTTTTAAAAGAATCTCTTCAAGATTTGAGGATTAATATTCGCAGCATAAAATTTGCTGCAACTTACATTAACATTTATAATGTTAAACTAAAATGTTAATTAACATTAGCGTTATTCCCAGATGACTCTGTGTGTGTGTATGTGTATCATTAGCATACGTATAAATGTTTACAAAACCCGGTGTATTCGTTTCTTTATTTTTGTATTTCATTATTGTCGAAAAGTCATACTAACCAAAGCAAAGTGCTCCCTAGAATTGTATTACTAATATGTACTAAATACGAAAAGAAGAAAATGGCAGTAAATATAAAAATATTGTATTGAGTTACAAGCAGCATAGCAGCAATACAACTCTTGTTGCTTCGTCGAAACACTCAAGCACACATTGTAACAGCAACAACAGCGTGTATACACATTTCTACAAACATTTCAACATCATGTTTCACACAATATATTATTGTTATTGCTGTTGTTGTTTTTGTTCTTCCCTTTGTTGCTGCTACATCTATATAGTTGCAGAGAACAACATAAGCCTTAATGCTACAATTGATGTTGGTGGTGTTACGCTTTTAGTTGCTTTTGTTTATTGGTGTTGGTGTTGCTATTGCTGCCGTTGTTGTTGTCGTTATTGTAGTCCTGTTTCTCTGTTATATTTTACATCCAAATTACATTATTTGTTAGCTGCTGTTGCTGCTGCTTGCTACTGTTGTTGCTGTTGCTCATGATGATGTTGATGTGTTTTTTTTTTAATATTACATATTTTCGGTCTACAACTTTTTTTTCTCATTCAATTTTTCTTCGCATTTGTTTATCTACAAACAATGTTTTATATAAAAAACGAGTGTTGGAGAGGGTATGTATGTTTATGTGGATGTGTATGTGTATGTATGTGTGTGTGTTCAAGTGAGTGTTAGTATTATTTCTGCTTTAACATCTACTAGTGTGAATTTTAAAAAGGATTTTCTATACATCTCTTGCCACTTTTTTGTAGTTTTTTTCTACATTGTTTCCCAAAAAAAAAAAAAAACAAAAAACAAATGAAATATTGTATCGGTTGCTGTTGCTAAAGAAGCTGCTGTTGCTGTTGTTTCCTTTTGCAATATTGTTAAAACTTTGTGCGTTTGTTTTAATATACATATGTTGAATGTGCTGTGCTGTTTTTGGGTGTATGTGTTTTCATCTTGTTAAGAGTGCCACTTCATAATACATATTATGAATAATATTTTTTAGTAAAATGTTTTGCTATTTTTTTAAGGCTACATAGGATTTTAGAGCAATTTTTAATTTTTTGTATTTATTGTATGTTAAATAAATATCAGCTTTAAAAAGGCAAAAAGAAGAAGGTTAGTTTAAAAAAATAGAAAATTTTTATTAGAATTGTTTCAAGGAAACAAAAAATACTTAAGACTTTACAAATCCCATACCAAGTGCATATGGGACTCAACTACTTATAGAAATACTAAATACATATGTACATATAAATGAGGCTAAAAGTTTGAGTAATTTCCTAGATGCTTTTAAATTTTTAGCTTGAAGCTTTTGAAAAACAGACTATTACAAATATAATAGAAACTAAAGCTAGATTTACACGATTGAAATTTTCTTCAAAATTGCTCTTCAAAATGCTTCAAACTCGTGTAAACAGCAAAAATTCTTCAAAATGTATTTATTTAATAGTTATTAAGTAAATAAATTTTGAATAAATTTTGCTGTTTACACGAGTTTGAAGCATTTTGAAGAGCAATTTTGAAGAAAATTTCAATCGTGTAAATCTAGCTTTAGTTAATGTTTTAGTAATCGAACTTTAAGAAATATATTTTCATATGCATATAAAAGAATTTATTACTTTCTTTCGATTTTAAAGGAGTGAGGTTTGGAATAATTTTACAATTTATTTGGATACCAATACATATTTCTAAGACATGTAGGCTCGTTAAAGTGATTTTCGAAATTGGGCCATACATGGGAACTACACGCAGAGAAAATTATAGTTGTGCATGTTTACCACAACTATTTCAAAATTTTTTAAAATATTATGGTCACTATATGATTGCTGAAACCATAATATGGTTAAGTTACCATTCACTTGATTATAGCAATCATATATATGATTATAGCAATTATGTAATATTTATTGTAAACAGTTTTATGATGATAAATTATACCCTATTATGTTGTTCTCTATCATAATCAAAGTGCAGCAATTTATAATAAATGGATTCATCATAAATATGATTGTAATAAAAATATACATTGTTACTATACTTAACCATATTATGGTTACCGCAATTATACAAATAATTACAGTGACCATAATATTGTTGAAAAACTTGTAGAAATGGTGACATTGTTTTTTCTCTGTGTGTATGGTCAATTATGAACCCATCACCACATAACTATCAGATGTGATTTATTAGATTTGATTTTATATACAAATTATTTGTGGCAAAATTTATTTGGATACGTGCATACGAATAAGTGGTTTTAGAAGGCGTGTATGAAACACATTCTAAATTGCATTTCAAAAGAATATCAACAAATCATGATTTCAATAGCAAACATGAATGGTCTTGCAATTATTCCTGTATATCGTCACTATAACAACAAATATTATTTTGCTCACTTTGTTATTTGAGTAAAAAAATGAATAAAGAGAGCGCCTATAAATTTAGTCTTTTATGAAAGTTTGTGGTTTGCGATTGCGATTTTTTAAATTAATTTAAACCCCTTCTTTTATTTAAAACCCCTTCTTTTACTTTCCTCAATATAATTATTAATTTAGCAGGCCTTTAATTACGCCTTGTATGAAACATGAGTTGGTAGACCTTTCAATTGCCCTTCTCAAGTAGGCATTCTAGCAGACATGTAACCAGTAGCGAGTAGGGAATGCCTTGACTAATATTGACACACCATGTAAAATGGAAACGATTTGTACTTGTGACTGCAAAAGAAGGCCTCTAGAAGGCCTTTGTACAGCATCTCTTTCCCGCTGGGAAGTTAGCAACAAATGATCAACGTGTCTATAGATTTTTTGTACAATATACATATTAACAAATATTTATTTTTTCTATAAATAAAAATGTTTTTTTTTTTTTTTTGGTTTTTTGGAAACCCCAGTTTGTTGATAGAAAAATAATGCATTCACGATTTTTTCGTTTAATGCATTTATGTCTGTATGTAAATGCTATGCCGCTTTTTATATGTTTTTAAGTGAAATTCATGTTTTTATAAAATATAAAATAGACCTATATATTAGTATTACAAATCAAACGAAAAAAAAGCTCCCTGACAGTGATAACTAACAACTGTCCTAAACTAATATTTGATTTTCTTCAAACTGTTTATGTAATTTTTAATTCACTTGTGAAAGCTGCTGCTTCCAACTATAAATCCCATGTCCATAAAACATGTTGTTGTTGATAATCATAATAATAAAACCCTTCATCAGAAAATATATTCCTAAAATCAACAACATAAATGTAAATCCACTTCTCTAACTGCTGCCAAACCCCCAGTAATTCACATATAAATAAATCTTTAATCGAGCTTATAATACGGTAATCCAAATTGCTTTTCAGTTTATGATTACTACACATGTAGAATAATTCTGAAAAGTATGAAATAACAAAACTGCAAAAAAAAAAAATCGAGATACTTTTAAAGTTTCTGTTAAACCACAATAACAAATTTTTGTCTTATCATTGCATAAATTCTTGGTAACAACTTTTCATATTCAGGCACAGCAACAGAACTTTTAGTGCAAAAATAACTTACTACATATAAAAACAACAACAAAAATTGAAAAGGAAATATAAACTAAAGGATAAAGGATAAAACTTAACATAATCGACATGAATGAGGGTATTACATTACAACCCTTTGATATTAGCAATACAATGTGAAGCACAGACAGACAACAGTATGCGAGTAAAAGTGTACTCGAACTTTTACTAGAGATATATCAACCTACTCATACATATGTACTCATACTCTGTTTGTTTGTCTGTACATATGTGTTTAAATGTCATTGGGATAAATGTACACTTCATTGTCCTTTCAACATAAACTGTTCGTTCTTCTGCTGGAATATGTTAAGCCATGTTTTCTTGTCGTTATTTTTCCTTCAATTCTTTTATGGCATTTATATGGTCTAAAAATAATATTTCACTATCGAGCTGATAAATACGTTTCACTGTCAAACACATAAAATGTTGAATTTTTTTTAAGATTTTTCAGTTTTTTTTTTAATGCTTTCACACTCTTACGAACACTTACTTATGCAAATATGTATGTATGTATGTTTGTACCTTTCTGTAGTAAAAGTATGGAAAAATTCCACCATGGTAACCAACAAGGTGGAGTAAAAAGAAGTAGCAAAAACTCAAACACATAAAATTATATTACTATTTTAACACAAATATACATATTTAATGCTTTCTGTTTTCTGTTTTGCACTTTTCTACAGAAATTTTATTTTATTTCATTTATTACTTTAAATCAGGAAGTTAAACAAATTTCCTTTTTCATCCTCAACGTCACTGAAGCACAGATGAACCACCCATCTCCTGCCAAAGTACACAAACATTGGACAACTTTTTAGATTTTAAAAAAATGTAATGACTAAACATCAGCTTCTGGGTATTTCAATATACTCGTATATTCGAATGTATGTATTTATAGGTATTTCGAAAGTGTGTGTGTGTTTGTAGTCAATCAACCTGTTACTTACTATTTCATAGAAATTTCAGATTTAAAACGAATTTTAAGGACAGCTACATATAGACTAATATTTATAGCAACATACAATTTAAAGATATAATTAATGGCTTTACAGCTGCTGCAGAAAAACAAAATTTGTTATAAACTATTCAGATATAAAGGCAGACTTAAGAAATGAGATATTGCTACTAGTGAGCTTCAACATAAAGTTAAAACCGAATATTGTATATAACGGGTAATTCAAGTAGTGATACTTTTTCAAAAAATGCAGAACCAGAGTTATGGATCAAAATCTGAGACAACCTCTAAAAAAAAATTTATATTTTTCACACAATCTTTGCTAATTTGTTTAAATATTTTGTAGATAAAGCCATGAAAATTCACACAAGTTATTTTGATGATAAAAAAAACAAACTATGATGAAAATAAGAGGAATCGAACCATGCTTTATCATAGCTTCCATATAAATTTCTTCTCGAAATATGACTTGATGGTAAATAAATGCTTTTAAAATAACAATATCAATACAAACTTTAGCAAAACTAGGTTTTATATAAAAATAAATCACAAAACGATATTTGGTTCGGTTCGGAGCATGTTTGACCTTAGCCCCTACGTTCGACCTTTGCCCATACAAAGTCCTAATCACTTAACTACGTATAAATCTGTTATAAATAACACTATCAATTCCAAATTTCACAAATCTCTCTCTTGATTATATGAACATCGGTCAATAAATGTCCTTCATATAAGGTCTACTTCCGAAAATTACTCAAATACTCATATCTGTCTTAAATACAGCGGCATTTTGATGAAATTCAATATGTTATATCCTGCATGTATATAAAATTCTCAGTGCCGAATTTTATGAAGATCGGTCCATAATTGGTCATAGCTCCCATATAAGGACCACTTCCGAAAAACAAATTAATCTGCAAAAATATCTTAAAAATATCGATACCAAACTGAAAATTTTCACCGATCAGTAATTTAAGTTCAGAAATAATACTAGCATCGGTTATGCGGCAATTATAAAGGGTTATTCAAGTAAAGATACTTTTTTCAATAGCCTTTTTGTGACAGATCACGTATGAGTCGTGTTATACTGTAATGTTATTTTTGTTCAGTTTTGTTTGGCATTTCATAATGGAAAGACTTACGCCTGGACAACGTTTACAAATCGTTCAACTTTATTACGAATGTGAGGAATGTGTTTCGTGCACTTCGCTCAACTTATGGTCAACATAATGGGCGTACTGAGCGTACTATTCGCAACACCACCACCCATTTTCAGACCCAGCATTCAGTATTGCATAATATTCGACCTAAAAGGCTACGTCCAGCACGCTGTGAAGATATTTTAGCGGCCGTAGCTGAGAGTGTACACGAAGACCGTGGAGAGTCGATTCGGCGCCGTTCGCAGCAACTCGGACTGACGTATGGAACGACTTGGCGTATTTTACGTCGAGGTCTTAAATCGAAAGCGTAAAGATGGCGCCACTTTCCACACATCGCATCAATCAATTGATTTATTGAGAGAACACTTCGGTCAGCACATAGTTTTATGTTTTGGGCCGGTCGATTGGCCACCAGGATCGTGTGATATCACACCGTTAGACTTTTTCCTGTAGGGATATATAAAGTCTGAAGTTTATGCGAACAAATCCGCTTCGATACAGGCCTTGGAGGAAAACATCACGCTTGACATTTGCCAGTTAACAGTCGAAATGCGTGAACGAGTCATCGAAAATTGGACTCGAAAATTAGAAAACGGCCAAAAAACAAATGCCAAAGAATGTTCTTTTAAATGATAATAAACATTTCCCATTAAATTTCAATTTTCTGAGTTTAGTAGGAAACCTCGAAATGGATCACGCTTTACTACAACTACAAATTTGAAACAAAATCTGTTGCATAATTCATAAGTACCTTATACTAATATAAGACATTAACAAAATCTAGAGAAATAAGGAACATAAAAAAATGGCGCTGTGAAAAAAAATTAATAATAACATCAAAAAATTACACTGATTAAAAAAACACGAAATATTTGGGCCATTTTTTTAATTTTGTTGGGGTTATAATAATGTACTTTTCCTTTTTGGTAATTTTGCATTTTAAGAGATATTAAAAATGACCTCAAAATCGTGGAATGATATTTTGTTTTTGTACTTTGAAGCTAAATTTCATTCGTTAATATTGTAAAATATACTAAAAAAAATTAACATAAAATCTTTAAATTGTTAATTGCTATTTTCTTTATTTCTAACTGCAATTAACTATATACAAAATTTGGGGTGAAAATTTATTTACATATTTAGGGCAATTTTTCGTTATGAAAAATGTCCAAAAATTTGACCTTGGGGTAATTTTTTATAACAAAATATGGCTAAATTTCAAAATTTTGGCCATTTTTCATATTTTTTTTATGGCCATTTTTCACAGCATCAAAAAAATAATTAAATTTTAACGGAAAAGTACCAGATTTTTTGCATCAAAATAAAGTAAACAGGTATATTAAAATTATGTAAAACATTGTGTTTAATATTTTGTTTGTAGTCCTTTTGCCTTTATAATAGCGGACAATCTTCTTGACATAGAATCAACAAGTTTTTTAGTGAAATCTGACGAAATTTTGTTTCATTCAGCCTGTACCACTGCCTTTATGTAAGATATATTTCTTTGCTATTCTTGCAGGTGCTTAGTTGGATAGAGGTCTGGAGACAGCGCAACATGATCTAAAGTTTTTGCACAATGATTGAGCAACCTTTCTTGAACAATATTGGTGGTATTCTTAATATCATTTTCGTGTTGAAAAATCCAATGCGCCTTAGGGGCTACATTGTTTTTCAAAATGTCGAGATAATCTTCCTTTTTCATTAAAGCTTCTATAAATCTTAGATTATCGACCACTGATGCCGCTATATAATCCCAGATCCATTATTAAGCCACCGCCATGTTCTACCATTTTAGTAACATATTTATTACTAAAGGCTTCGTTCTTGGTTCGCCATATTTTTGAGGGGTTTTTGACTCCAAATCGACTTTCATGGGTACAAAGAATATTATTCCAAAAAATTCGAGGCTCATTTATATATTTTTTTTTTTGCGAAATTCAAACATTTGGTTTAGTTGTTCTTTGTTATAAAAGGCTTCTTCCGTGGCACTCTATCATGTAGGCCATTTGGATGCAAATATCTTATAATCGTACTCGTACTTGCAAGTTTTCCAGTTTGCTTTTACTTCTCTTATTATAGCTCTTACTTCAGTTTTTGTAAAACGTTTTGGTCGTTTTGCATTAGACAAATTCTCTATTTTATTGTTATTGTTATTTTACTGTAAGGTGATGCCTTCCAACGATTTTACCTATTTCACGCAAGGACTTACCTTTTCTATGTAAGTCTGTTATGATTTACCGAGTCTCAATTGATGTTTGTCTTGCCATTGTAAATTTGTCATTAACTTAATCTCTTTTAATGATCAAATATGAAACTTTCATTTAACTATTTTAAACAACACTTTACGGTCATACTTTCAAATAAAGAGAAATTAAAAGAATTGCCACTACTTTATGAATGACAGGGGTTTTTTTGCATACTTTATTCTATTTCTGTTTTTTGTGCATTCAATTATACTTAAATTTAAATAACTATATTAAAATGCAACATAATTTTCTAATATAATATTATTTAATTTAATTTAGCTTTTCTTTTAAAATATATAGTGTTGTCCTTATTTTGACGCTTACAGTATATTGTATTTATTGCAAACTTGTTAAGCTATCAAATATACCAACTGTTCAAAAACTATATTTAGTTACTATAAGTGCTGCAAATAGAGACCCATTTGAGAGTGATGTGATTAATAGCAGCAAAACTACTAAATCAGTTTAAAACAGTTTCAAGCAATTGAAATGGAATGGGACGGATGACTTTGAGGCATTTATTGCACATTTGTGTTTTCTTAAGTGTTAGGTATGTACTAATGTACAAAAATATTTCTTTAGAATAGAAAAGTGCTATAAAAACATTGTTCATAATGTTGATAACTTATAAACCACGTCTTGAGGAGCCCTCGTTGAATGTACACAAGAACAAAACGTCCGCAGAATTACGTACGGGAACATGGGAAAATGTGTCGATGTTAATTGTCATAGTTTTCTTTGTAATTTTTTTGAAATGGCGCAATTTTGTATGAAAACTATGTTCTGACAACATTGTTTGAACAAGAACATAACATCAACAAGAGTTATCCTAATGAAAAGACAGAAAAATTCTTGAGCGGACATTGTGCGCTGTTTAAGCAAATTGATGGCTTGTCAAGACCGAATATAAAGAACAATTTATGTGGCAGTCATAAGTAAATTTAAATTTTGTTTGTTGTGTCAATATTTCCAAATAAATTCTTAATATACTTTGTAGAATGAATTTGAACTAGAAGATTCCTTACCTGCCATACGAAAAGCTTTATGATACTTCACTTTAGACAATTCAATACAATACAAAAGATTTTCAATAAGAACTTTGTTTTACAGCAGAGGCATATTGATATAAAATTAAAGTTTTCACATTTAACTTATTGACATATTAGTTTAGAAGCTTTGGGAATTGTTGCAATGAATTCAATTTAAGAGTTTGGTCGACAGAATCGCTGAAAACCCAAGAGCAATTATGGAGATGCATTTGCATTTAGAACGTGTCACTGTATATCACACAGCCTCCGAAACAATGAATTAAATGCAAAGGAAAATTCACTATCGCATAATTTCATGAAATTCAGCTGTTAATTTGCCGAGCCGATCATGCATTTTATAACCACTGGATTATTGTTTTTCGGGCTAAGAGATAATCAAAATCCGTGACGTAATTAACGAAATAGAGCCGCCATTTAGCTAAAATTTAATTGGAGATTTTGATAAAATAGTCGAGATCTTCATGCATGGTATTGGTAGACATCTTTTCAGTAACATTTATCATTTATAATTGTAAAATTTTAGGCTTTCTAATACATTAAAATATTGAGTGATTTTCATATAAATTCTTTGTTTTATATTTTTTTAACCAAATTTCTTCTTGAAAAACCTGTTGTTATTACAAGTTATCCTAAATGTACAGCAGTACATTGTGTCAAGCAATTTGCAGTCGTTGTCTGAAGTTCACTCCTTTTGTAACCTGTTTAACTATGAATTTTATATATGTAAGTTAACGCGACCTAGACTAATTCCTAAACTGCACTCGTATTGTGGCGAGTCTGTTTATTGTTTTGTTCCCACTATAATTGAGCTTAGCTTGCGTCGGACGCGATATTTTTCATGTAAGTTGATCCACACACAAAGTGCAGTGTCAGCTCTTAATGCAGTAGTCCTTGGCTACTTTACTTTAAGTTAGTCTTGTAAGTTTCAGTTTGGAAAATAAACTCAAGCTGATAAACAGCAAATCAAAAAATAAGACAACTATTCTTTTAATTTGTATATAAATTAATGGCTTTAGAAGCCTTTGCTGCCTCTTATTAGCTGCCACCACCCATCAGTAAAGTTTTGGTCCGATTTAGCTCACTGTTATTGTTCAAAAGCTGCAAAATTTGTAGGAAAGAAATTAAGTCGACGAAACAGACAAATACATATGTATGTATGTACACGTATGTATATCGTCGTCAAAAATCTAAAAGAACGTAACATCACTTTTTCCATTTTTACAGGAGAAGGTACTCGTATATAAACAATTGATGAAATAAGCGAAAAAGAACTATATTTTTCGAAATATATTTTAAGTTATATTTGTCCTGTTTCACAATCTTCAGTTTTAGCTGACCAGTTTTCGTTCAATTCTCTTTGGTCCGCTTTCACACTTAATTCTAACTACTCAAAGCAAGTATTTTTTGATGAGAAGATAAAAGAGAATAAAAGGGATACAAACTTGACGGTACTAGTCAATTTTCTTATTTCCTTTTGTTTTTTTCTTTCATGTTTTGTATGTTGATTTACATTAAAATGTGTGAAAATTGAATTGACGTGTGTGAATGAAATGGCAAGTTCAAAGAGAACTGATGAAAAACTGGTCAGCTAAAACTGAAGAGTGTGAAACAAGACTGAAGAATGTGAATGCAGACCATTTCTATACCTGAAATATTTTTTATTTTATGTTACGTTCTTTTGTATTTGTGTTTTCTGAAACAAAATGACGTATCATCATAAATTTGCTTTGTTATTTAAAAATTCAAATATTTTATTTTCTTTTCTTATCCCTAGTTTGATGATACGTTCATTTACTTGATAAAATTGATATATTATTATTATATTATTTTAAATTATGGATATAAAAGCGTTATTTTTGGTCGCAAAATTCTAAAAATTGGTAAAGACACGTAAGATAACTTAACGAGTAATAATCCAACAAAAATCGATTTTAATTTTTTTGATGATACGTACTTTTGGATTTTCGACGAAGATATGAATCCAATAATTGTTGATTTTTATAAAAGAAAATTAATTTTAGTTTCTTGTTTTAGCCTTTCTTATTTATTAATAAATGAGTATCAATTTGTGATTCAAAAGTATTAAATCGCCTTTTTTGTTACATAAATATTACAGCATTTGTGCGACCTTATTTTATATGAAGGAATTTATGCAAATAATATATTTTTTCATGAATCATAAACATCCATTTGCTTGAATAAAATATAAAAAATTGTCTCCTCTGATTTGGATTGTATAGGCGAACATTTGATAATGAATATTCCTTTAATCTTCAAGTGGATGTGTTACAAAATTAGGAAATGGTATAGCACATATACATACATACATACGTAGTATATACATGTACGTATTTGTATGTGATTGTGACATTAAGTTGTGTGTGTTTTGTAAACAGGAAATGATGACGAACTTCCGCTGTTGATAATTTAAGTGACATTAGTTACAATTTGTGAAATTGTAAAATTTCTCTTACCGTAAGACCAAAATTAACAAAGTGGTATTAAAAAGAAAAATTAATTACCACTCTTTACTCGTATTGTAAATGTTTACAACATTTGCTAAAATTAAAAATCGATTTTGTATTAATTATGTTCAAAAATTTAAATTAAATTTTCTTAAGCCAAAACAGGTGCCGGCCATTTTTAATGCTTCAATCATCATTTAAAATTTTTAATGCTTTATTTTTAGTTGGCCGGTTGTGATTTTCTTTGGTTTTACAGGCCATAAAAAAAAGATTTGAAACGTTCTTTTTTATATAAATTTAATGGGGATTTTTTTTTGATGTTGTTAACGTTCTGCAAATGATTTACACAATTGTGGGTTTTGGTTTGTATTTATTGTGCAGGTTTCTAAAATACGACTACGACACACTTGTAAAGTATCCTTTTATTGATTTTACAATTAGTAAAGTAAGGAATACGTAAATGTGTAATAGATGTAGGGGTCTAAGTGAGATTCCTGCTTTAAATTGGCAACAGTTGCCGTTACATTTTGAATTTTGTGTTCTTTTTTTTTTTGTCTTTTTTAAATAAATTGCCTCTTATCGTTGATGTTTTGTTAGCCATTTATGTGGTAATTGTAAGTAATACATTTTTTTCGCACAACATTTATCTTTGGCTGCGCAATTTTCCAAAACTATTAAGAATCTTAAAATGAATGAGCCTCACGTTTCATTCGGGTCTTTTCTTAAATAAATTTGCTCTGTGCGTCCTGCAATGAATCACTTTATTTTACCCTACACTGCAATAGTGATCAGTGTATATTGGATTTGTGTTTATGTTTGTAATGTCCAAAAATATTAGTCTAACACCTATTTTAAATCATACCAATCACTTTCTGAGTCGATTTAACGATGTCCGTCTGTCTGGCTGACTGTCAATGTCATCTAGTGGTAGTGCAGGTCGCAATTTTGAAAATATTTTGATAATATTTGAATTGGAATATCTTTCGGCCCAAGAATGATTGGAATTGAAATTAAAATTGTTTGAATTCGGGGAATTATTTCAACTGGTACACATACAAATGCTCACCCAAAAAGGACTGTATAGCAGAAAATGTTGTGCAGATCTGTGAATAAATGGGCCTCATTGCTGCACAAAATTTGCGATGACAATTTCGAATCTTCTTGGAACTTTTCAAGAGCCCATAGAGCGAAGCAATATTGCTCGGGAAGGTCAAGCGGCTTCTGTTGTTGCACAAGCTGTATTTTGTACGCTCTCAATTAAAGATCTCGACGTAAAATGCGCCAAGTCGTTCCATACGTCAGTCCGAGTTGCTGTGATTGACTCTACATGGTCTTGGTGTACAATCTCAGCTACGGCCGCTATATTATCTTTACAGCGTGCTGGATGTGGTTTATTTGGTCTAATATTACCCAATACTGAATGCTGAGTCTGAAAATGCGTGGTGGTGTTGCGAATAGCGATTATGTTGACCATAAGTTGAGCGAAGTGCACGAAACACAGACTAAAATATCTCTATTTGAATCACCCAGTATAAAGTCCACTTCTTGAAATCACTTTAACGGAAATCACAATAACTTCCAAATGTTGATACCCAAATGAAATTCTACACAAATAAGTTTCTTATACATATACGCAAATCAAGGATCCTAAGTTAGTGACAATCGGTACATAATTAGTTATAGCTCGCATTTAAAGCCCGCTTCAGAAAAAAAATTTAAAAAAAAACTGTTTTTGCTTATATACTCTATGTAGGGTATTAGAAGGTGCAGCTTGACCGAGTATAATTTCTTACATGTTTTTATACGGCTTTTATTCAACAATATAATTTTTTATGTTTGGTACTATTTAGCAGCACTTAGTTTCCTTAAAATTTGCCGTTAATTCCTAGTGGGAAAGAAATTCCAAATGAAATGAATTATCCGACTGCATAAATTTTTTGACACATTTGATTGTATGTAGTAATATCTCGGTAACTTCTAACTTGTTGAAGATATTTGAATGACATTTTACTTAGCTGAGATGTTTCTGAGTTGATTTGCCCTTGCACGATTTTTTTCTTCGAATAACACCTCTTGGTAGGCCTACTAATATTAGTAATTCACCAAAAAAAAAATTAATATGTGATCCAAATAATGGTGTAATTATACAAGGTGAGTGCATATTGGCAAAAAATACAACACAAAAACAAAACAGAAACAACAGGCATGTTGTTTGTGTAAAATAATGTACTACTGTCAAAAACACTTGAAAAAGTATTACTTTTGGCATAAGTAAATTGTAAACAAAGTTAGTCAAGTGTGCTACTGCACTCACCTTGTATAGTTAAAACATTTTCCCCTTATATTCATAATCACCCCTATCGTGAATAAAAATTCCACATGAAATTTGTTCCCTTTTCACATTTTTCCTATTAAAATTCAATGTTAAAAAAATAAAAGGGAACAAATTTCATGTGGAATTTTTATTCACGATAGGGGTGAATAATTTGTTTTTTTTTTTATATAAAGTTATAAATTTTGTTTTCTGCATAATCCCTTTGATATTTAGATAGAACTAGAAAATATTTTCAAAATAAATGGATCCAAATTAATAAGCAATTTTTCTATGTATGTATATAAAGTTAGGTAAAGTCAATTTATTTGTCATGTACAGAAATTAAATTGTATCTATTTTGCTGATGTTATAAGTTCCAGAAGAGGACTTTTAAATCGTCTGTCTTTACATTATGCCACAAAAAAACTTCGAAATAAAAACAAATTAAAACATAAATTTTATTGTATTGAAAAGAGTAAGATGTGCATCACCAATATTATTATCAATATGTTCAATCACATTTTGCGGGCCTATTTCGTTAATCGTTACTCACGTCACGGATTTTTACACAGCCCCACAAAAAATTGCAGTGGTTTCATACTGCATGATCTGAGCGTCCATTTAACAGATGAATTTCGTGGCACCGTTCTATTAAAGCAGCATGTCCAATAACACCTCCAGAGCACATTACACAACATACAGAGACACCTTCAGCATGAAAAGGCTTCTTAAAAATTGCTCTTTAATTTTCAGAAACCCAAATGCGGTAATTCAGCTGAAAAAAAAAGATTTTTCCCGAAAAACCGTATTGTTCTTGAATGAAGTTAACAAATCTACGGTGAAATAAATGGTTAACCGACTTCAATTCATGCCAGTTACACCTAAGGCTCCAAAGCCAAGTCCGAACAATTCGCTACGTGGTCGTTACAGATAAACCTAATTATTGAGAACGTCGAGGAATTTTCAAACTCCGTTGTTCACAGCGGCTAACAATATTTTTACTTGAACGATCATATCGAGCCCCAATTATATAGCTAGAGCCTGTGAGTCGACTCAAATTTATCCACCAATTTCTTAATAGCGGTCTCAGAAGAACGATTGTGTGTCCTGAAAAGTTTGTCCTGAAAAGTTTTACGGGCAAAATTTAATTCGTTGTAACAATTTACAAAGTTTCTACAACTGATATGTCAATACTTTCATGTTGTTCCAATATAAAACAAAGTTCTTGTTGAAATCGGATGCCGTATTATATACTGGTATTATTATTTTAAAATACTCTTGGTTGCCTGTTTTACTAGTATACCTCTGACCCCAGTATATATATAATTTATACTACGTAATTATTTACAAATAAAAAAACTAACAATAATTGCTTGTTATTTTACTCAGAATACTAAAAAATGAGATGATATATAATATCATTTTCAAGACACTATAACTCCTCCATAAAAAGTCCTTATTTGGCCTAGAAACCCCGCTTCAGCCACCGCTCTTCGAACATTCTCATCAACCAACATCAGCTTGTTCTATATTTAACATTTTGGTAATAAACATTTTATACACCAGGTATTTTTATGACATTGTTTTCGTTTATTTCCCTTTTTCCTAAACTGTTTTTGTGAGGAGTTCCTTTCTTTATAACATTTGCACTTAAACACCTTGTAGTTGTTGTTTTTACAATTCTTTTTGTTTTTTTTTTTTTTTGTTAAAGTAATTGGTTTGGTATGTAAAGGCAAGGCATTGCTAAAGTAGATTGCTCTGTTGTTTAGGCACTAAATAGGCTTGAATTTGTCTTAAACGTTTTACATTGAATTGGAGTGTTGAAGTAATATGCTGCGTGTTATTGTGCTTGCAATTTTCAAATTGTTTAAATTTTTTGTTTTTTCTTTATATTTCTAATGTGAGGGTATTTTTTATTATATGTCTGCCTTAGTTGTCATACTAAGTCTTAGTTGGGCAATAAACGTTTTATTTGTTCTTGTAAGTACCTTTATGTTAAACTCGTAGGTGTTTTTTACTCGTAATAGCCTGGCATTAAGTAACATTTTTTAATTAATTTTAATAAATCTTTTGAAATGCTCGTTTAATTTATTAAAAAATTATATTTTAAGGTTTAAATTTATGGCATTAGAATTGTAATTTTACTTTTTCTATATACCTATGTATTTAAATTATTACATTTAACTTTAAAGCAATGTTCTTTAAAATAATTATAGAAATTTCTATTTTTATAAAAAATCTATTTTTAGTTTAATGTTTTGATTGTTGTACGCAACGTATTGAATTTCATACATAGTTTCGTTTTTAAATGTAACAGAATTACTGTTAATAACAGTACTGGTAAGATCACATACTTTCATTTGCAGTTAGCTGACTATCTTTTGAAACTAGGCAGCACTAATTTGTTCGTACATAGATACATACATTTAATGGTTATTTATTCATAGAAAATGATTAATTACTTTAGTTTAATATAGTATGTATATACATTTTGAAATGTACAAAAGAAAGACTCCTACCATAAATTGCGCAAACAAAACATGATCTTGATAAAAAACAATTTTTTTTTAAATGTAATGTGTGTAATAGAATTTATTTTTGTATTTTAATATGAAATATTAATGAAAACAATTGGTCTGTTCACCTTCATTATTATTAAAACGTTATAAAATATTAAACATCGTTTTAAAACTATTGATGGTGTTTATCATCTATGTTTTCTGTATGCTTTAAATATTTTGTTAATATATTGTCTCAAGGAGATATAAAATAATTTCAATAAATTTTAAAATTTTTCAATATTTCTACTTTTTAGTTAAAATTCTATAAAGAAAATAATATTAATTAAATATAAACTATTTTAACTGTAGTTACCACGATATTTTATTGTTATGATATTATTATGGTAGTACAAGTACAACGTGATTACCCAAAAAAATTTATTTATAAAAATCTATTTGGAAACAATAACTACACCTACAAAATACATTTGGTAATATCACACAATGAATAAATTGTAAATACATACCATATCAAGGCACTAACGCGATGTTTTAATTTATTTGTCTGGTTCAAAAAAACTTGTTTTGAATATGACGAGTATTTTAGGCTATACAACCATTGACTTTGTTTCAATAAAATTGTCTTTGAAAATAAGTTGTATATGTGACTTTCTATATCTTAATTATTTCGAAGAAATTTCTGAAAATAATGAACGCAGGAAAACAATTGATACCAACTTACTACCTAAACAATTTTACAAAATATTAAATATTAAAATTGTTCATATTAAAATTCGGCTTATTAAAGTTGTTAATAATTTAACTGCTATAAAAAATATTATTAATTTGATTATATTTAGGGTGTAATATGTAAAATATATTTTAGTTTAAAATATTTACTTTCAAAAATTCAAATTGTATTATTTAATGTAATTACTTGTATCTTAAAATGCAACACTGTACTTATTGTCAAAATAAATGACACAGCAGCAACCCTGTTGTACGCAAACTCTATATTTTTTGACAGTTTGTTTTTGAGCTCGGTTTGAGAAGGTTGTTTTTGTAGTGTATGTTTTTTCCGCATTACTCATATTATTAAACGAGTGCATTTATATATAATACAAAAATATATTTATAAATTAATGAATTAGAATTTACGTAATGAAAATCGTATTTAAAAACAAATAAGTGTTCTTAGAATAAACTATAAAAAACAACAGCAAACCAAAACTTTTGTGTAACAAAAATTGTCAAAAGAGTGCCTGAATAAAAACAGCAAAATAGACGACGCCCAAAAGAACAACAAAACTGTTAATATTTCCAGAAGTTATAGTGCAATATAGATTTAATTTATAACATATTCAATTAAGAAAAGTTTATTAAAACAAAAGATATCCCAATAAAAATATACCTATTTGATTTTATTAAACATCTCGAAGAAAAGAACACAAACCGGAATAATGGAGGTTAGTTGTCATAATTTATTAAACCTTAATACATACATCTCTTGTTTGCTATTTAAACAGAGTAATTGAGTTTTTTTTTTTATCAAATATCGATTTAAGTTCTTTCATATGTTTTTATAAACATTCATAGTTTTTTGTATTTTAATTAAAAGCGACACAATGTCCCACAAAATAAAAAAAAAGAAATTAATGTAGAAAAAAGTGGAATATTGTTGGGATTACGTCAGTTTTATTATGTTTTGTCTTTTCTCTGTTTCGGTATTGCTATCTCTTTCGCTCTCATGTTGTGCTGATTTGAAGTTTGGGGAGTAAATATACAAACATAATAGGGTGGTTGTGCATGTTTATTTTTTTTGTTATACCGGGTGATTAAATTACTGATTGTGAAATAATATTGGTAGGAAATATAAACTTTTTTAATGTTTTTAATTAAAACAGCATACATTAGTTTTGTACTGGCTATCATTAAAAGAAGAAGCTTAAATGTACAAAATAAGATGTTTTAACATGTTTGTCTTACTTGTTAAAAAAAAAGTATGTTTTTTCAGAACTGTAGAGAATTTTTTTTCTTAGAAAATATTTGTTATTGCATCGTAAGAGTTTAATGTGGCATTTTAAACAATTATATCAATAATTGTAGGTAGTCCTTGTAGGTATAGGACTAAGCTTAAAGTTGATAGATAGTATTTATTTGCAAATAAACTATTTATTTCATGTTTAATGTTTTCTTTTCATTCCAACTATCCCCAATATGCCTCACAAAATAATTTTATATACCTACCTACATATGTAGTCTAGTGAATAGTATGAAATGTTAATAATCGATTTTCGATTATTCGATCAACCATTTTCAACTCTATTATAATCGAATAATCAAACAAAAAAGTCGATTTTTTTTGGTCGATTACGATTTTTTTATAATTTTTTCTTCTTAGACTAAAAAAATCAAAAATGTTTACAACTTGTTTTTGTTGAAAAAATAAAACATGCAATTTTATTAAATTGTTTTACTTTAAAAAGGCGCACGTACATATTTTTGTTTAATAAATTTTATTTTTTAAATCTTATGAAATTTTTTCAGATGCGCTGATAAGGTAGTTGTGCTGCCACAAAAAGCTAACACCTTCTTGCATGCAGCACTTTGCCTTTTTTCCTATAAGAAACTTAACAATTTATTTCATATTTATTCATTACATTTCATATAACTAAAAATATCTAATAATAAAAAATAAATTAATAAATGCAAACATAAAAAAATAGTTTAATAATAATTATTTATAAATATTAAACTGTTAAGGTGGTAGCTGCTCGTTGTCATGTTTTGTTTTTGTTTTGGAAGCGTATTTGAAACATTTTGTCAGCCTGTCGTGGGCGTACTGGAATTGCTTTTGAGTTATTTTGTCAAAATCCTCGTCGTCCAGAGCAAATTTGTTCCTAAAAGCATCTAAATTAATTGAAAAACATTTATATTAATCAATTTAAAAATAAACTTACATCCAATAGCCAAAGTTATACGGCATCCACGAATGCATTGCTTAGTGGTCGTTCCTCTCCACGAAAACTGCTTTTTTGGTTTATAAGCATTAGAAAAAAATACTTTGCTAAAAACAAGATCACAGTATCATTAATAAATCATTGGCGTCAATTTAGCGAAGTTTTTTTTTTTGTAAAACGAACCTTCGAGAAATTTTGAAGTATAGATAATTTCTTGAACATTGTTTCGAAATTTTAACGAAGACTTATCGACAAATTATCGAGGAGCAAAATTTTTTGAAATTTTCGATGTTTTCTCGAACATTTTTATTTCGAAATTTCTTTGTTTTAGTGAATAATCTTTATTTTCGAAACTCAGGTCGGGTGGGTTAATTTTACGTTTACATATCCTATGTACATACCCAGCATACCATTCTAGGAGCTCTCCGAAAAAGAAGTCAAAAAAGAGTCCAACAAAAGAGCATTTTCGGAGCGCTCCGAAAAAAGGAGTCAGAAAAGAGTCCAACAAAAGAGCATTTTCGGAACGAAAGAAAAATTTGCTTGTAACACGCAGTATGACTCAGAAATTCCACTTAATTAATTGTGTACCAAAGCGTTGTTATCCTGTTATTTGTGCTTTGAACCAAAAAAAAAACATAGCTGCACCACACAAGAATGATAAAAACAAGATTACACAGAGCCCAACAAAAAAAAAAACCTCATAAAAGACTCTTTTCTGACATTATCTAAGAGCTCTTTCAGAGCTCAAAAAACCCTCATAAAAGACTCTTTTTTGACATTAACTAAGAGTTCTTTCTGACGGACCATTTCCGAATGAAATGACCCTCTTTTCTGAGGGGTTTCGGGAGCAATTATGATTGTTTTTTGGGCTCATAAAGAGCGTTAACGCTCCGAAAAAGGTGTCAGAAAAGACTCTGTTCGGACTCATATGGCTCATATGAGTACCTACACAGCAACTATTATTTTTACTTTAACAGTGATCGAATTTCTTCCTTTAAAATTGTCATAGGTTGAATGATACTATTTTTAATAAATTTGTCTTTAGTAAAAAATAAACTCTTCTGAATTGATTGTTTATTGTGTGTTATTATGTATTATTATGTCACTAATGTGAGAGCGTTTTTAAATTAATTCAATTTTATTCCTCAGTCCCCTAATATACTTTCTTTGTTAATAAATCAATTGTTTTTATCTTGCGGTTTTGTTGCTATTGATATACGAATGAATGTTGCCGATTAAATAAATATAAATTTTAAAATATCTAATAGTATAATACAAATACTACAACATCTTAATAATACCCACATTATTATAGTTAATCAAAAACTTTTAGAGAATTACGGTTTGTTTTTCGTTTGCCCGCGTTGCTGTTTTATATTTGGTTTTTATAGTTTAATCAATGAATTATTAAGTCATTCATTTGACTTCCGATTTGTTATAATTTTTCATACAGTTATTTTATGGCAATTATTTGTTTTGTTTGTACCTACTATTATTTATGTTATTAGATATTTTTATCTGTTTATTATCTATCCTTAGTGTATGTTTAATGCTTAATGATGATGCCGTTTTCATTTACTACATTGAATTTATCATTAACACTTATTTGTTGTTTGTTTTGTTACTGTTTTTTCGCCAGCGAATGCAATATTGTAGAATTTATGATGATGTTGCTCAATAAATTCGAATAAAAAAACCTTAATATGTTGTGTTCTTCATCTCAGAAGCATTAGCAAATATTTGATTGTCATTGTATGTTGGGTAAATTAAAAATATTTAATAGTCCCAAGTAGGGATGCCAAACGGGACTGGTTTCTCAAATCCTGGGATTCGGGATTTGTCGGGATTTTCATTTCATATTGAAACAAATTGGTTTATAAATAATAACAATTTATTTCAAAAAAGTTACTAATATCAAATATAAATATGTTTGAGCACAAAATTTTTATATTGATTAAAAGTTTATAAAACCATTATTAAATAAAAAACAGAATTATATTATATTAAAATGTTAGATTGACAAAAATTATATACCAATTCGTATTTAATTTCTATATTATTTTAAAAGCAACAGAATATTATCGATCCATCTAGAATGTAGGTTTAATTTTGTTATCAGTATATGAAGCTGATGAAAAACGTTTACATCGTTTGCAGACAAAATTGTTAGCAAAATTTTGTATTCTGATTGCATAAACAATCCTTCTCACCCTCCGAAACAAATAATTCTTATTCAATATTTCACAGTTTTTAATTTATTTCTAATAACAAACATTTCTATCTCCTTATCAAATTCACTCTTCAGTTTTAGTTTTTTTTTTCAAAAATTTAAAAGTGTTGAGTAAATCATTCCTCCTTTTTGGTTTCTTTTGAGAAGAGATTTTACAAGACCACTTTTTGATATCTCTTTAAGCATAAATAAAAGGGCAACATCAACAGAGATTCATATCACTGCGACAAAGAGCTTTGTTTATTACTTTAACCGGATTTAAAATGACAACTATGTGTTTAAGTAAATCAAATTCCTAATCTCTTGAAGTTTTGACCCTTCTTTGCATAATGGTGGAAATTTCCATTATAACATTGAATGCATTCTTTTATTTCTATGCAGTATGAAGCTAATGATCTAACAATGCATGATGATGGAAATTTTCATAATATTGTGTTTTGCTTATTTTATACTATAAATATATACTAAGATTTTTTGAACCATTCTTCCTTTAATTTTCAATTATGAATTATATCACCTTGATTTATTTCACCAATAAAGAAAAAATCAGAGCAAAGAAGGTTTAAATTAATTAAAGTTTGGCAATCCAAAATTAATTTTAATTCTTTCAACTTTATTTCTTCGACAAACCTTTTAAGATTTTAATTTTTGTTGATGACTTTGTAAACAAATACTAGTTTTTGGGATTTGTTAATACCAAAAAATCCCGAGATTTTTTAAAACAAATTACATAATTTTCGGGATCGGGATTTCGGGATTAGCATCCCAAGTTCAAAACTTTTGACTGTAATAAATATTGATAACAATTTTGTTAGCATCCAAAATTTTAAAACATATTTGGTGGCGAAATATTATTTGAAGAAAATTGTTAAGAGAAAATTGTAATGCTTAATAGGCAGTATTTTCCGAACTCACAAATTCAATAGTTTCGCCAATCGCTTAACCCGACGCCGGGGGGGGGGGGGGGACATGGGTGTTAGGTCATAATGGCCCACTTATTAAGCTCGGGTTTTTTGCTGTATTTATGAAAAAATATATACAATTTAGATTGAATCTAACCTTATTAAATAAATAAAACATGACTTTGTTAAAAAATAACGTATTTATTTTTAATTTTAAACAAAAAACATTTCATATTAAAAAAAAGGCTTCTTCTAGCTTAAATATAATAAACACTTATTGTCATATGGATGGGTGGGTCATATTTACATTTTTTAACTTTAAGCACATCTTACTCGAAGTACAATCTCTATGTGACTGATTTGAAATGTATAACATTCAGAGAGATTCAATATCTCCAGCTACTGAGAAGAACGTAGAGAAGAGAAGTACAGTTTTAAAACGACAATCAATTCAAAAAGTGATGGGTAATTATGACCCATCCCTTTCGGCGCCGGGTGAAATTGTACATTCAGTTGTATAACATAAACAAAAACGAAATTGTGGTTTTACTTTACGGAAATTATTTACATTTTCTACATGAAAGCAAAAGGCTATAGAAAAACACAAGTTATGCTAAAACACATTTGTACGACATTTAGACCAGCACATACAACCACGTACAAGTTGTAAATTTGTTTTTCATTTCACTTCCATTCCATAACCTTTTATGTAGATAAATTAACCCCTCCACAATTAAAAAAAAAAAATAGCGCAAAATACAAGAAATTTATTGTGAAACACTTGACGTTTTTCTATTTGCACTTCCTTACTATTTTATACACCTTACATGTTTGTGCTTTTTAACAATTTGTAAAATGTCACTAAAACTTTTACAAGTTTTAATTTAGCAGTGGCGTAAAACGAAAAAAAAAACTCTTTAAAAATTCAACAAGTCTATGTAATTTTTCCATTGTTGTTTGTTAACTACGTAGCTGGACGAACTAGTTCTTTCCATTTAATTACTCTTACTACTGCTGTATAGTTTTTGTTTTTATACTTTAGTATTACTCGTATTATTTTTAGTCTTTGCTTAGTTGTCATTAAGTGGATAAAATTGTTCCATTTAATGAAACACCCAGCTAAATAAAGTCTACATTTAATGCGTTGGAAAAATAATTTCTATAGTTGAAATTAATTTTGTGTTAAGTGGCAACGAAGGGATTTCTATCTAATGCTTAAAAGGAAATTTCAATGAAATTCTTTATTGTATCACAGCAAAATATTTTGCTTTAATTTTCATGCTTTCCTTTCTTTTTTGTAGAGTTTAAACATTAAACATTGATTAAGATGTATGTATGTTTAAGGTTTTATGTTCTTCTTCATATTTTTTTTTAATGTTGAGGTCAAAAGGAATTAAAGGAATAATTGTAAAATGTTGTAATATTAATTGAATAAACTTTGTAACTTTGTTAATGTTGCGCCAAGACGTTGGAGATTAAAAAAGTTTAAAATGTTCATGGTTGAAAGAAAATGGAATAAAAAGTTTAACATAATGAAATCATCAGGTTTTATATTTGTTAAGAATTTATTGATTCTTAAAGTATTTTACAGTTAGAACGTAAAATAGACCTTTAAATTTCAGTAGTATACAGCTAAAACAAGTTAAATGTTGTTTTTATGCGATCATATCTTAACAAGTTTCAACCGATATTGGTATTTTTAAAAAGCAAGTTATTATAAGTTTATATAGATCCCTAAAATATAATTGATATTTATAAAACACATCTGCATAATTTCTGCATGTATAAGGTAACAAAATATATTGTGGAAACTACTAACTGAATGGCAAATATTTATATAAAAATATAAAACCTTAAAATCATGTTACATACATACAGTGGCTCACAGTTTTTTTTTGTTGGTTTTCAAAGCTCCTAAAAAAAGAAAACTAACAGGAAATTGGTGTCATTTAAAAGAAAAACATATTATAGTCTAATAAACAAAAAACATTTCTTGTAAACATGTAAATTTTAATATATTAAAACTAAAAAAAAAAAACAAAAAACGCTTGTTTTTTCACGTCACAGCTTATTTTATGTAATCAATTTCTGCAGTACCGATATCTCAATGCAGCGTTGTTGTTTGTTTTCCTTTTTTTCTACTTCCATTAATGTTTTCTGTTGAATTGTGAGTCAGATTTTGTAACGTTAAGTGTCAATATAAAATAGTTCAAAAGAATTCGCGTACAACGATAGAACACCGAGAATTGGTTTTAAACCATTTCCAAAATGTCCACTTACAGCGAAAAATACCATAAATGGTTAACATTAAACCTTCCACAGTCCATAAAAATTATTCAGCGCTTCATCCACGAAAATCGGGTCCATGACAAAGCTGAAAGGCACCAAATAAAAATTTCAATGAGCCTGACGACCGACAGATTTTAAGAAAAATTAGGGCAACGCTCTCAGTTTTACAATTGGCCTCCGAAGTTGAAACTTGAAACTGGTCTGAGCAAACAGTGTTGCGTTGAAACCGTTCGTCGCGTATTGCGCCAACATGATGTTAATTTCGCCAAAGAACATGTTTGCAAGAAATCTGCATTCTGGAATTCGGTCAACTTCGCCAATGAATCTAAGTTTAACCTATTTGATTCAAATGGCATGTCGTATGTTTGGCGGAAACCAAATACAGAACTCAACAAAGAAAACCTAATGGCAGCAGTAAAGCATGGTGGTAACAGTGTCACGGTTTGGGCCTGTATGTCAGCTGCTGGTACTTGGAATTTAACATTTGTTGAAATAACCAAGGACAAGTTTAGGTAATTTCAGATTCAGAAGGATAAGATGTTGGAAAGCACAGATAACCTGGGTATAAGATCAGATTTTTGATTTTGTCAGAATAACGATCCAAAGCACATATTTGGTTTTGTGCAAACGTGGTACCGCCACCACAGTCTCCAAACCTTAATGTTATCGACAATTATGGTCAGTTTTAAAAATCACATCAATCACAATCACAAAATTTCTAACAAAAACAATTTAAACAAAGCGCAATTAGGGGAGTGGTTGAATATTTCGCCGAGTAATACCCAAAACCTGGTCGCATCTATGTATGCTAAATCGCCTTAAATTTGTTGTAGATTTTAAATATAAAATCGTGTAATTGCTAGTTTTAATTTCAAGTTTTCGAAACCCATACGTGCCTGCATAAAATAAGACTGAAAAACGAGATTTCTTTTGTTTTAATTTTAATATATTAAAATTTATAGCATTTTGTTCTATTAAATTGCTATTTCTATTTTAACTTCCTGTTAGTTTTCTTTTTATGCAGTTTTCAAAATAAGAAAATGCTGCGCATTATATAAGCTGTGAGCCACTAAGCTGAAAATTCAAACGTACATTTCTTTATTTTAAAACATTTGCTTATAATTTCTGACAATAATTTGATTAATTATCACAAAAAATATATGTATATATTTACAAAAGAATTATTTACTATATGTACGAATATGGTATAAAATAAATTGATTTGCTTTTTTCTATTCAATTTTGAAATTCTTGCTGATATATACATATATATTTCAACGTACGTTTATTAAGAATTAAGTGTTCTCAGCAGGTTTATTTTCTTTTGTTGCTAATTAGTTTTTTGTTGTTTTTCTGTTAAAATTTAATTTAAATCAATTTAAAGCATTTGTTGGCACATTCATCCATCTATCTAACTAATCTAATGTCTTGGTCTGCCATTCAGCACAAGTTGAATGTTGATCATTAACAAAAATTTCGTAATGTTAATTAAGCAAATGATTTTGAACTTGACAGTGGTCCAATGAAATAATTATTTTGTTGTGTTTTTTTTTTTTTTTTTTTTTTTTTTTTTTTATTGAAAAGAAAACACATTAAAGAAACTATAGTAGAACAAAGACAAAATTACATTCTCCATTTTAAAACACCTAAACACACAAAGTATTAGTTAGTACTTTTGTATTTAGACGTCCTTCTTTGTTAATTTGTTAATTACATCAAAACAAATTGTTAAAAACCAAAATCGTACCATAAGAAATTGTGTGAAATTTTTTTTGGTACGACTAACCTGTCATAAAGACTTAATGAAATATAATTTTCGGTTGCAACTAGAAAATTTCCTTTTTTTTCTCTCTATATGTTAAAACAACAAAATCCTCTTAACTTGTTTTAAATTTGTTTGTTGCGCTGTAGTCTTTTGAATGAAAGTGGTTGTCAAGTTTTGCTTTCTACAGTTTTTTCAACGTGCCTCTTTAATTTTACTTTACTTTTATTATTATATGTATGTATATGAAAATTCCCATGAAATGTTTATATCTTGTACATAAATAAATATGGAAATCCTTACTTATTTAAATGTAATTATTAAAAGTAGTTTTTTAGCAAATATAAAATACCAGTTTACATTTTTAGAAATAAGTGACTTAATGACACTGTTCAGAAAGATAATAAGGCAATGGTTTTCCCAACAGGTTTTTTGATGTTCCAGTATTAGTCGCTACAATTTTGTCAGTTTGTTTAAAGATCCAACTTATTTGAAATTTTCAAGTTGGAATTTGTTTTTGGATTCTGGAACAAAATTTAAAAATTCAAGATGGAGACCCCATTTGGTATTTCTATTATTAAACACAAGTAAGAAATTATAGTCGGTCAAGCCCGACCATATAACACCTTATATTGTTTATTAGCAAAAATAATATATTCACATTAATGATATGAAACCTATTTGTTTAAGATACATAGAGAGCAACGTAGTTAAATCGACTCAGAAAGTAATTTTGAGTCTCGATGTTATTTAGAGATGCAGAAAGCTATTTCCAGTCGATCGGTATACCTCAATATTTTTTGGGCGTTCACACATTCATCACAAAAGAAATTTAAGCCCATCACTACAGTGGTTGGTATGATATATAAATACGGACGCCTGTCCAGTACATTTGATTTTTAATAAAAGAACCTCTCAAGTTTTTAGTTAAAAGACTATGAATGATTGCAGAAATTTCTGTAGAAAAGATCTCACAAAACTCATAGAAATTATTATAATTTAATGTTAAATTTATGTTTATTGAACAATATCAAATTGAAAAACATCCTAGTAAACAATAAAATGAACATTAAGGCCCTAATTTTGTAAATCACTTGCGTTCAGCGCATCACCTACGCTTTTGCGAACGCATAACCAAAAATATGAAATTTTGTAAGTCACTGCTTTATTGCGTTTAGCGAACGCAGAAATATTACGTTGTTACAATACTGTCAAATCAATGCGTGGTTAATGTTGCCATTGTAAATGCTGACACTGAAATTTAAAATAAAAATTTACATAAAGCTTCACTCATTTTGCATTGGCAATGCTACAAACCTATCAGCTGTTATTTATCAAGAAAATATTTAAAACTGTGAAGATGATGAAGATTCTTCAAGCGTCCTAGACATATCTATTGAAAAAATCCAATTGCGCTCTGCTATCAACATCTGAATTTAACGAATAATGAAGTAAAACGAAGTAAAATAACACATTTACAATATTTTTAATTTACTTTTTAAAGATTTCAGATGAACTTCCAAATGAACAAGAAAACGTATATTACGTGTGATAGGTCCCTTTCTAAAGCAACCTCATCGTGTGACAGCTATTTCAAAAGCAGCAACATTTGCCCTAAGAAAAATTTTAGTAGTATTTTGTACTAAATGAATATGTTTGTATATATATATTTACTTACATCGTATTAATAAAGTTCCTATAAAATATTGAATAAATTGAAGAATTTTGTTTTTTAATAATATTTTAATTAAACAATTTCAAACAGTTGTTACAACGCAAACAGTCAGTTGCTTGAACGCCGTGATTTGCAAAGTATAATATTTAACGCAACGCTTAGAAAATTGTGGCGTTGCGTTTTACACAATTAGGGCCTAAAAATTTGACTTTGGAGTTTTACAAATTGTGTTTGAATTTTTTTCCACAAAAATAATATTTTAGATTATGTAATTTCATGCTCTGTTACCTTGTTTAAATACTTATTTTGAATACAATATTATTTAGAGATTTAAACAGTAATGCTAGGAAATGTTTCTCAACTACATTTGGAGTTTATCAAAAAGCATTTCTTAACATTTCTCTTTATTAAAAATTCAAAATGATTCCCTTTGTTTTTTGACAAACATTATTTGCTGTATTTAACAACATAATCTAACCATAATAAGTAGCAACGAAAAAAAAACTCATGTTTATCTTCTTAGTTTAATCTTTATTTCATAATTATTTCACACAAATTGTTAACAAATCTCTTTGTTTCTGTTTTTTTTTTTCAACACAATAATAATTATTTACCTTTTTTAAGGCTAAAAGAAACTTGGTTTTCTTTTTTGGAAATGTATTTTTGGTAGTTTGGATGCCGAATTCTTTTCTCATCATTTCGTTTGTTTGCTTCCTGTGTCTTGTTGTTTGGTTCTACCATTATATTGACATTAGAACAAATTCGTTTCGTTTTTCTTTATTTTCTTTTTATGTTCTATTGACATTAGGTTGATTTTTATCATTTGCCTTTTAATTTTGTTTTAGATTTGTGAATTCATTCTCTTGTTGTTTAAGTTTATTATTGTTGAAATATAATAACTAATGTTTTCTTATTTTTTTTTTGTTTTTATTTTTTCTTTTTTTTAGGTAAGTTAACAAGCTTCAATTTAAGGACATCCGTTTAATGAAAATCATTTGATGGCGTGTTGGAGATTTTAATGAATTTTTTTCTTTTAAATAAAATTGTTGAACTCTATACAAGGTAAACTGCTGTATCATTTATATAAATTAGTATCATTAGTGGTTGTTTGGTATTATGAAGTTTATTATTTGTAAGCTCTCTCTTTAAGAAAACAGATGATATTTGCTTTGTTTAATGATAAAGCTTTGTTTAAAAATGTAATTAAATAATATAAACAAGACAGACATCAGTATTTTACATTAAAGATTTATAAAATTGGATAAACATGTTTTCGAAATTAATATATGTACTCGTATTTGCACAACTCTAAAAACGGCTTTAATTATAAAACTAAGCCAGAATAAAGAAAAATTAAAATCTCAGATGAGACCATTAAAATTAATTAATTGAAAACCATTTCAACTCTAAAAAATAAGCCAATTATATAATTCGAATAATATTCAATATTCGTTTAATTAGTTCATATTATTCGAATACTTCACTATTCCAAATAAGACAAAAACCGTTTTAAAATTATTAAAATACGTTATTCGTTTTACTCAGTTAATCAATTCATACTATTCTAATACTTCAGCATTCGAAATTAATGGATATTTATCATGCTTAAATTACAAAAGCATTTTTGAGCCAATCGATTCATATTACTATTTGAATAATTTAGTATTCGATTAATCGATCCATATCATTCGAATACTTTAATATTAAAAATTAAAAAATCTTAAAACTTAAATTATTTTTAAAGCATTTTTAATGTTTAGATTTAGTGAATCACTTAACTGCACTTTATATTGTAAGTTATCATTTTATCGTATTGTGTTTATTACTTTTTAATTTTGTACCAAAGTATTTTATTTATTTCTCAAATTAAAACGCCAAATTATAAATCTTTTCAATAACTCTTCGCACATATATTTAGTATAAATAATGTTTTGCAGAAAATATCACATTATTATT
Organism: Bellardia bayeri; assembly: GCA_950370525.1. Lineage (NCBI taxonomy): Eukaryota > Metazoa > Arthropoda > Insecta > Diptera > Calliphoridae > Bellardia > Bellardia bayeri. The sequence continues at coordinate 104,785,610 of OX493264.1, forward strand.
TAAATAATTTCGTAATTACAAATATTAACATTACGAACTCTAAAGTGCTCTTGTTTAGTTAAAGTAAATACTTTTAACTTTGTTTTGATTTATAAAGTAAAAAAATAAAATGCTGAGAAGGAAAAAGAGAATGCAAAACAAACACCTAAATACAAAGGTATACGAATACAAATATCTGAAAATTAATGATTATTTTATGCAAAAATTTCCTGAAACAATTTTTTGGGCAAAACTCTTGTAACTAATAACTAGGGTATCCATTTCAATAATGATCATTCGAATAATTGAACAAATTCTTATGAATAATTATGCGAAGAATTTCAAAAATAACTTTTTTGAAAAATGCATAATTCGATTAAGAAGAATAATCGAATAAAACGAATAAATATGTTTGTGTTAATTTATCGTGTCTTTTTAGAATTTTTCATTATTTTATCATTAAAAATTATTAATAATTAATAATTCCTTTTCAATTTTATTTACAAAATAAAACATGTTTAATAAATAGATATTTATATGTGTATATAAATTAAATTTTATTTAAATAATAATTCGTTTAGTGAAAGAACAAAATATGAAAATATATTAACGTTTTATGAATATAAAGAAAAGTTAAATAATGTTTTTCAATCACTGTAAATGAGAGGCACTGAAGTTGCTTATAAAAATACCTATATGGGTCAATTTCAAAAAAAAAAAACGTACACAACCAGTTTTTTTTTTCTTGCTTATTTTTAAAGTTTTTTCAATTTGCCTGTAAAAGTGGCCAATTTATGTAGAAATTGATGAAGAATCCGGCGGTACTTTTACGCTCTAAAAAAAATAAATATTTTTGGATTTTTTTAGGTTTTCTATGATTTCTAACTTGAGCCACCCACACACACCAAATATGTATAAAAAATCGCTAAAAATGCAAAAATATTTGAAATTCAAGCTTACTACGATGTTCTTTTGTTTCTCAAGATTGACTTTTGCGAAAATCATCTTTTCGATTATAAACAAAAAATCACGATTCAACTTGATTTTTAATTTTTTTAAAAGTGACTAGTTATTTTAAAATTTTAAGATGAAAATATGTAAATTTATGTTAACAAAAGATTTGAACTTAGAGGTTACTTGCAAATTAATAGGCTTGTAACAATGTATTTAAAAAAAACTGCAATTTAAGCGTTTTAAGGAAAAAAAAACTAAGTGTGACGCTCAAGATATTTTGTGACGATTTTGTTGCATGTAAACAAGAAATAATACCAAATCTAAAGTTTAACGAAAAAAGTTTATTCTTTTACAAAAAGTAAATAAAAAAACAAAAATTCTTTAAAAAACAAAAATTTTCATACAAAACTAAACATGTACATATTCTTTGATGTCTTTAACAAAAATGGAAAAAAGGAAGTAATTCTTGAAGAAACTTATACACATATGTAAATATTTGACTCAAAACAATAACTTAACTTAATTTAATTTATAAATTTTCATTCGAATTCTTTTTCTGAATCTGTATAAACTTCATGAAATGACCTTCCTTTTTTTTATTCTCATTCATTTTTACCAATTTCGAATTAAGTTTGCGGCAAAAACAGAATCAGTCAGTAACAATAAAAATTAAACTCAAATATACCACGATTATACCTTTCTTTCTACTTTCTTTTATATTCGTCGTTACGCGCTTTATCGAGCTTTATTTTCTCTCGATATCTCCGTGCTTTTTCAGCCGCCGTTAATTTTCTTGTTTTACTCTTGAAAATTAAAAAATAAAATCAAAATTAAGCATTTTAAGCTATGAAGCAATATATTTCAAAAGTGATGCTTATTTTGGTTTTGCCTATTTTGGTTTTTTTTCGCAGGCAATTTATTTCTCAAATTCACAAATTATAAAAAAATTAGTTGAAACCATGTAAACACTGATTGTCAACTTCAATTTTTTATATTTAAAAAAATTAGCGTGACGCTCATGAAATGAACACTTTTTTAATAGCTTTTTTTCGCTTTTTCACTTTTGTGATAATTAAAGTTTATACTTTCCTTGCGTTGTTTACTTTATTTGAACTTGAAATTGAAAACTAGTAATATTACTTGATTTATAAAAAAGTGACGCTCAATGCAAATTGTGGGGACAACCTTTCTTTGCAACGCCAAATTGACGACTATAACAAATCAAAACACAAGACAGAAACGCAATAATTCGAAAACTGTTATTAAATGTTGCATATTTACTTTTTTCTTGATTTTATTTTATTTTGATTACTAAAAATTCTAACGGGGGACACATGCTTTTGTATGGAAGCAGTCAGAGGGAAAAACACCATTCTGAATAAACAAAAAAACAAACATACAAATTTGAGAATTACGTTTTTTTGTTACATATGTATCTATTCCTCGCTGATCACTTTCACATTTTTTTTTGTTTTTTTTTTTTACCTAAAATAGTAGTGTAAAGTGCGGGGACACAAAACGAATTTTTTTTTTTTAATAAATAAACGGATTCAAAAATATTTTTTTGCCAAGTGTGATCGTATCTTAAGAAAATTTTGAAAACACATATTAATTTGAAATAACAGGAAAACACAATAAATAATAGAAAAGGAATCAGAAATGACCATTGTGATTTCTATATACTCGTACTTACTGGTTCTTAATTAAACTTAGCTTTATCCCCTAACCAAAAATGGTGGTGAATGAAATGTTGAATATGTTGAAGTAAGCTATATTCCGCATAACATTAATGATTAAATTATTCGAAAAATTCGACTAATTTTAAATATGTAATCGAATTATTCGAACAATTTAAAATCTCTTATTCGAATTGTTCATTTTATTCAAACAAAAGAAAAATCTAATAATTTGGACACCCTACTAATAACCCAATGGTACAATAAAAATTGCTAGACATTTAAATATATTTTTAGATATAAACTCCTTCAACAACAATTTAAACTGTAAAATATTCGTAACAATTTCATTCTTCAACAACAACTTTAAATTGCTAAATAATAGTACAACAACAAGAAAACATTTCATGCTACATAAATTTTTCTTGAAAAACCTTTTAGATACAACTTCGAATGTTATAAACATTTTCTTGTTGTTGGCGATGAAACGTAGTTGTAGAAGTAAATTGTTAGTACGTAAAATAAATGTGGTAAACTTTAAGTCTTATTTTTTATACATATGTAGGTAGGTAGGTACTCATACTTTTTTGCTATTGCTGTTGTGGTTGTTGTTGCTGTTATTAGTTGTTTCTTAACAATTTTACATTCTATTAAAACTATGACTTGCTGTGCATAAATTCGTATTAAAATTCTGTCTCAGCTGCCGCCGCTTCTGTTGTTTGCTGCTTTATGCTGCATAAAATTTAAATAAAGTAAAGAGTTTTATTGCTGTTATTGTTGGTTTTGCTTAAGTTTTCGTTACTGTTGTAGCTGGTTTTTTTTTTTTTTGCCCAGTAATCGTTGGCACGCCCCTAGAATTTAGTATGAAATTCATTTTATCAACCTCAAGATGAAGTGAAATGAAAACAGAATTATAAAAAAATGTCAGCATAAAAGGTAAATAAATAAAATAAAAATAAACTACTGTTTAAACTATTACATTTACTATATACATACTATGTACTATATACATACATAGTTACACATTTTAATGACGACAATATTAACAGTAAGAAAAAAGTAAAAACTATTCTAGGAAAAGTGTTCTGCATAAAAGCAGACCGACCCAAGTTTTTTTTCTTCTCCTAAAATGTTTTGTTACTATAAATTGAATTACCCTCCGGTTTCACTGGGTTTAACAAGAAAAAACATCCCACATAACTGCATTAAAAACAATTTGTAATGGGTGTTAAATTTTGCAACAGCAACAAAATCTTTTTATTAAAGTTATAAAAAGAAAAAAAGATTTAAATTTCATTTTCATGTTATGACTTAATTAAAGTATTTCTCTTCTTTTTAATGTGAAAATTACCCATTAAAATAACAATAACAAAATGTAAACTAAGTTGTACTTGCATATAAAAATTTTAACAAAAATGTATAATTGTGCTGCATAAAAGGCTCATTATTCGAATAAAATGAATAATTGTGGATGAATAAAAATTGAAAGATTTTTTCGAAATATCTAATTCAAATATTTTTAGTAGAGAATGTTGTCAATTGCGATCTACAATTTGTTTCCTATAATCGTATTTCGCAAACTCTCTAATTACACACGTTTTTTAGACACACTTTTTCTGTAAACTGACGAGTAATTTTCTTACGTGACAGCCATTACTTACCAAAAAAAAGTTAGACACAGTTTTGTGAGCTGTTTGTTTAAATTTTTGGCATTTCTGTTTCATTCTACACATTTTAATCGAAAAGTTCCTCGACGCAGGAGTTACATAACATGGACACAGTATGCATGTTTACTGCAAATGTTTAGTTATAGGAAATGCTATTTTGCACTGAAAATTAAAAAATACTCGTAAGTTCAAAACAGTAGGAAATTTTGTTACTGAAAACACTTTGTATTTAATTTCAAATCATTAGCCCAGTCATTAACATAGAATTGACAACTAGAAAATTTTCAAAAATGGAAATAATTCATTATTGTAGGTACGAACCGAGTTTTTAAAAATCATGACTGGAATTTGACGTGGAAGTAAAAAATCTATAAACTCGAGTCAGGAGAAAAGTCGCACGTAAAAGTTGCAGCGTGTGAACTCCCTCTTATATGGACGAGTTATTTTCGGTCTCCAACTAAAATATATTAACAGAATAACTTCGTGTACGTACTCGTAATGTTTAATCGACTACTTCAAATTGTGTTTTTTAGAGAACAAATTAATTTCCATAAATCGAGTATTTACATGATTTTCTTATTTCAAAGACAAAACTAACCCTTTTTTAAGTACATCAGTTAAACAAAAAATATGGTAATATGGAATGTTTTCTATTTACAATGTTTAAAGAATATTAAACATATATTAGTTTCGAATTAACTGAATTAATCGAGTATTACGAATCGATTATTCGAATAATTCTTTAAGTAATTTTAAGTGATTTCTTTTTTTTAATTTTAAAAACTGAATTATTTTAATAATATAAATCAATGAATTTATCAATTTCTAATTTTTCAATAACTCGAACATTCTTTCGTATTATTTTTTGAGTTTTATTTTGTAAACCAAATTTTTGAAACAATATACAGACATGTCACAGAAGTGGACATTAATTCCGTATTTTGCTTCTATAGAAAAAGTAAAACCAAAAATTTTTTCGGAAGTTTTTAAGTGATAAAATTTTTATTAATTTCGAATATGGGTTGGTTTTTTTTTTATTTATTTAATTGCCTAAATCAGTTTAAAAACAAGAAATCAAAGCGACTTTTACACTAATAAAATTCCCACTAGGAAATCATACAAAATTTTTAAATATGTTGGCTGCGTTAAACACAAATTGGAATTCCAAAGATAATAGAAAAATATCATAGGGCCAGCCAGTAACAATACTGAAAAAATAAAAACTTCGCTATGATATTTTTATAAAGATCGAAAAAAAAAATGACAAAATAACTCGAAACATTTTTGCATTTATCACCACCAATCTGACATGATTTTCTTACTTACATTTGTCATTTTGATGTGTTAAATTATTTAGCTAAATATTATCTATAAATCTTAATAGTAGTCATAACAAGGATAGTTTCTAACACAACATTTGTAAATAAATGATAAAAACAATGTTAGGTATATTTGTAAATGTATGTAATAATAATACTTTCTGTTATTCACAGCATAATTATTATTATTGACAAGGTTCTAAAAAGATTCTTTTTTCGTTAAGATACAAACTAACTGTTCATCTGTTCACTTCATTCTACTCTACTGGTAAGAAATCCTTTGTCCAAATAATTTAATAAATAATAAGAAAAAAATCCTAATTTCCTTGTTTTCTTTGATTTCTTTTCATATTGTTTGTTAAATTGTTGTGAGTATCAAAATCTAAACGATTTGGTTTTGGCTCAGAGATAATTTCTTCCAATTGTCCAGCCAATTTCAAGAGATTTACAGCTAAATGTAATAATGAATAACTCAAAAGTAATATTAAAAATATATAAATCTACAAAAATGTCAAATATTGTTTTTAAGTTATATAAAAGTTGTTTAACAAACAGATATTTTGAAAATCATACTTAAGAGAAACCATCAATTGTAGATTAGTTTTCTCTAGTTCAAGAGTGACGTGACGTATAACCTACAACTTAAGTACAAATTAAAGACTTCATTTAACATCCTAAAATAGACACTTTAATTTCCTTAATAAAACCATTAACTCACTCAACTTGTCTATTACGGATATAAAAAGATAACAGCAAAAAAGAAAATCACTGTTTTATACTTGCAGTTACAGTTGTGCGAGGTGTAAGCAATGATAATGTCTTTAGAAGAACAGCACCTGATGGCGGCTGTCAAATTGGAAATACAAAAAGTCATATGATATGGCTTTAAAAGTGCAGTTCAGAGGAGAAAAACTAACAAAAATTGTATTTATAAATATGTAGTTAAAAAAGAAGAATTAAAAGAATTCAAAGCAACAATTTAAGGTGATAAACAAAATAAATAATTGCTTCGTTTGTTTATATAATAAAAATAAATAAATATATAAAGCATTAAGGTTGGCAAATATTTACTGAAAAGAGCGTAAACACTTGTTTTTGAGAACAAAGTTGTTTGACGTTGTTTACTCTTACAAGAGTTTTGCAAGATCAAACAACATCAACTAAATATTTGTTGTGTCTTGTCCTAAATAAACGAAGTTTTTTTTTCTAATAAACAAACGAGTTCAAGAAAATACAGACGACAGCAGGGCGAAATAATCATTCACATATAAATGTGTATATATTATTTTTGAAATATTGCAGTCGGTAGCCTGCTGTGGTGAATGTGTTTAATGCTTAAATGAAGTGTTTATCAAAAAAGTAAAAAATGAATATAAAAAGTGAATAACTAATAATAAAATAAGCCTTGTTTTAATTGCTACTTTAAAAGGAACATGGCGCAAAAATATGAGTTGTTTAAATACAGTGGCTGACAAAATAAAGGCATTTTTATTATTCTCTCTTATATTGTTTATGTTAAGTTTAAGTTCAAGGAAACGCAAAAGAATTTCCAAAAATAAATTTTAAGAAACTAAAATGTTCATTAAAATATTTATTAATATTGACAGTTTTATTTTTAAGCATTAATAAATACAAAATATTCTGCAATACATATTTAAAAATTCTTTATGCAACTGATTACTTTTTGTCTCTTGAAAAGCAAATGTTTTTGTTTTTATATTTCGTATACTTAAAATACGAATATAAATTTTCGTGAAAAATTGTTTGTCTTATTAAAAAAAAAACTCATAAATCTTTTTATCTAAAATTAAATTTTTGTATTTTCTAAACACGAAAATATTTTCATTTCTTATTTCAATGTCATGAATTTTTCATTTTTTTTCATAGGTATTTCTTTTATAAGTTTTCATGTGAGTGTTTTTTAAAGATTGAATATTTTCGACAGTTTTAGTTTTACTAATTTTAAGTCATTACTTGCTAGTAAAATAATAAAAATATGAAACAATTTAACAAAATTATGTATGAAAAACCAAAAAATATTAATTATAAATAATTATAACATGTAAAGAAACATCTTGTAAATGCAACAGAGTGTGACCTCTTCATAAAAAATCATCTGCAAACAATAATTCAAATACAAATTAAAAATTCTCACGAAATGACTTTGACCAACATTTTGTTGAAAAATTTTACATGTTTTTTTTTCTTTCTTATGAATATTTTTTTTTTTAAGTGACCAATGAAAAATAGTCATTTATGGTAAATTTCCAAAAGCAATTTGGTAAAACAAATTTCAATAATAACAGTTTTGCTAGAACGCAAAAAGAGCGAATGAACAAGTGCTACAGCATAATAGCAGGCTATTGGTTAAAGAAAACTACCCAAAGGTTTTGCAAATTTATTATACATTTTTCTAGGGGTATTTATGACCTCTTGGCAATGTATGATTAATTAAATTGATGAAAAATATAAGTACCAGAATGTTATTATTTTACAATTTAAAGTAATAATGAGCAAATTACTAAAAATTAAAATGTTAATGATAACCAAACTCACATTAAAAACTAAAAATTTATATTAAATATTTTGTTGTTTACGAGTATGTTATTATTTTAAAAACTTTGATGTCTTACTGCCATATTCATAAAAAATAAAGTAGGCTTTTAGACAAAAATTTCATACAAAATTTTGTTAAAGTACATTTGAAGTCTACTTTAATTTTTTCTGAATAAGACTGTTAATGATATCCAACCTCATTTTAAAATTTATATAAAATTTTTTTGTTTATTGAATGGTTATCTCAGATGTTTTACGAAATATATACTCTTATTCCTTCTAAAAATATTAAGCCATAATTTTAAATTAAAATCTTTAAATTTTTTTTTATAGAAACATGTATTTTTACTTAGAATAAATGACATTTTTTCCTACGTTAGTTAATAACTGACCATTTGACGAAAACCACTTAATCTTTATGAACTAAATATGTATAGTAAGTATTATTATTTCTTTTTGACTCTTTTTAAGTCCATATAAATAGCAGCTACGTGACATCGTTTTATCAACGAAAATTATTTATACAGAAAACGCCTACATAAAACATTTACTTAAAGTACACTGAGCGTACAAAGTTTTACAAAAGATTTTGTTTGAAAATAAATACATAATCACCCCTATCGTGAATAAAAATTCCACATGAAATTTGTTCCCTTTTATTTTTTTAACATTGAATTTTAATAGGAAAAATGTGAAAAGGGAACAAATTTCATGTGGAATTTTTATTCACGATAGAGGTGATTATTTAAAAAATCCTTTAAAGTCGTAGCATTTAGCGTTTTCACTACAAACCTGAGTATATATATTTTTCTTGATAATTACCTCATTTACACGTGTTAAATTGTTTAAACAATAACATAACGATGAGATTGAAAATCAATCATTAAATTAAGTTTTATGTAAGCAAATACTATTCGAATAAATTTTGTAAAGATCGGTCCATAATTTAGCATAACTATCAACAGAGGAAGGTGAGGCAGCTTCAGAATTTTCTTTAAGTTTCTGTGAACTGAATTCACTATTCTGAAACTGCAAGCTATCAGCTGTGTCCCACAACTGACACACACAGAGCATATTCTGCGAAATCCATCTCCATCAAAAATGCTCTCCTGAATTTTCTGTGGATCGGTCAATATTTATTATAATTCCAAATAAATTCAATGCCCATTCTGAAAAGAAATTCAACAACCATTTATTTTATAAAGACCAGTTAAACTAAACTGGCTATATCTTTAAAATGCAACAACATATTTTCATATTTTGTTTTAAATGTCTTTCGAAGATGAAAGCAGTCAAATGGGCGCAGCTATGGTTCTAGAGAGAGCTTCGTGTGATAATTTCTTGCATTTTTGTCGAATATTCTTTTCAAGAGATTCCAGATCCTTGATTTCAAAAAATCACAAAAAAAAAGGTCTAGAGCGGTCAAATTGCTTGCTGGTTTCAGCAAATCGCCATAATGAATTATATGGAGATTCAATGATTTTCGATCGTTGACAACTTAAAGCGATAAGTTGTCACACTATTGTTGTATATTCTCTTTGGTAGATTCAAAAAGTATGGCTTCCAATATATGTATATACGGTTCCGTGATATAAAATAAAACGTGATATAAAAAGATAATTCAATATATCGTCCACATACCTCCTTGTTGGGAATATGTACATGTTATCCATTTATAAATTATTACTGCCTATTTCACTAAATGCAAACGAATCTTTCTTTCGCACAAATACATTTAAAACAAAAACAAATTTTTGATTTGAAAGATTCGTTCGCATTTAGTGAAATCGGCAGTTAATTTGCATATTTCTTCAAATAAGGAGTAATCGTATTGAATGAATGAATTAAACATGTGTTCTTAGAGTCCCGGAAGCATCTTTTAATTCAGATGAAAATGAGTCTTGTTGCTTATAATATCGACCGAAAATTGTACGCAAAAAGAAGTTACAAGTGTGTCGCATACTTTAGAAGTATAGCTTTGTGATAACTTTAAATTTAATGTGAATTTAATGATGAATACTCGTATAAATGAGATTTACAAAACAAGATATTTTCGTAATATGTTAATTTTATTGCCCTAAGTGCCCTGGCGTCCCGGAAGCCATATCAATAGTTGTATGGATATGTCTTAGGTAGGAGATGATATTAATGCAATCGAAAACATATTTCTTCGGACGTATTACATTGGAAGGAATTGAGTGCCTTGCTTGATTGCCTGGATAAAAAGCTTTTCAATACATAATTTTTCCAAGTGAAAATCGTTATTGTCTCTTGCTTATGTTTATCTGCTGGAATATTGTTAAAAAATTTCTATATGCAGTTGTTTTTGTATACAAGAATATATGTATGTATATTTTTTTTTAGTAAATTCCCTTATTAGTATAATTTCTTTGTATATAGTCTTACAAATGAAATTTGTTAGGGTTCATTGAAGACATATTGGATGAGAAATAAATTAAGCTTGTTGCTTGTTCCCTGCCCTACACCACACAAAAGACAGGGTATTATAGATTTAGGCAAATGTTGGAGACATTACATTTAAATAATCCAATTGATTTATTAGGCATTATTTCGATTAACGATTTCCCCTTTGATTCTCAGAACTTCTATTGTTGTTTAGAAAACATGAACAAACTTTATTTATGTTACAGTGGAAGGCCAATGTAAGAGACATTCTGCCGCGGCCGACAACAGTATTACCAGTAAATAAAACTTTTGTTTGTTTTTCACTTAATCTGGCAATGCTATGTGAAGCGGTCGCGCGCGCATAATTTAATTTTGTTTAATTTTATTTCTTTGCTCGCTTAAAACGATGTTTCCATACTCATGTAAATAATATGTGACAAATGAGTTTTGGTTTACGTGGTAGTTCACTACGTAGAGTCGAAGGGACCCCGTTTTAATAAGACCACACCACTCGTCAGATTTAATGTCGTCTACATCATAATGTAACCAAAATGTGTACAAAAAGTCATGCTTGCTAGACCCAACCTCTAGCTGTGAGATATTTCAGTAGGTCATTGAGTTTTTACCCGGCTACCTCACCAAGACAAATGAGTTTACTTTAATAAAAATATAAATTCGTTTCAGAAATAAAAAATACAAATTGTTTAAAAAAATTCTACTCAATATAGGTACAAATTTAAAAGGGCAAAGGATTCAGTATTAATAAGCTTTCTTATTGAAAATTTTAAAAATTTATCGCGAAGCATATTCAGCAGCTCAACAAAGACTTCCAGCGACATGCTGGTGGCAATTCAATATTATTCCCTGTCTTTTGTTTTTTAAATGGTCAAAAGGTACCTCAAAAAAAAAAAAAAAAAAAAAAAACAGATGAATCGCTCTGAAGGTAGAACTCACGCACCCATATTCTTCTTATCTTTTTTATTTTCTGCAACAACATATATAATTTCAAAACCCAGCTGAATAAAAAAAAACTCATTGTACATTTTAATAACAAAACGTTTATTATAAGATTTTATTTATGTAGTAAACAAATCAATTAAATTTTTTGATATTTGCCGCTTTAAATACGCCGCGCTTATTTGCCTACATACAAAATGTATAAGCGGCAAAAAGAACAGCTGATTATCGCATGCCGCTTACATAGGCCTTAAACTATTAGTTTACAAATTACCGGGAAATTTATTAAGTGTTTAAATATATATTACTTAAGATTTAAAGCGAGCCTACATAGCGTTCGAATATACATACATATAATTACTTTGTTCAATTTCGGTTTCTTTCATTTAATTGATTTTAACACTTTAAATAAAAAACTATTAAAATGCATGCAAAACAAAGCTTTTAGAACAGAATCAATAGCAACAATCCAAAAAGATCCTTAAATATTTCCAGTTAGTTGCTCTGTAGAGCCTTAAATGTTCGGTGTATATAGAGATACAAACATATTTATAATTTTATCTCTTATTTGCAACACACAACTAACTTTTCATTTAGCTTTCTAACAAATATCCATGAAATATTTAAGAAAATTGTTGTAGCCTCTATCAAAATAAAAATTGTATACAAAATGCCAAGCACGTAAAGCAATTTAAACCAATAATTTAAATTGTCTCAACGCGACATAAAAAAATAACAACAACAATAACAATAAAGACGACAACAACCACACCATAAAAGAAAACATAACATCGCCAGTTAAAAAGGTTTGATTTGGAGGTACTATTTTCTTTTTTTTCCACTGTTTTTTTCTTTCTATTTTCTCGCCATCGGGGTCGTTTTGCAAATAAAAAAGTTGGCATTGAATAAAAATAGCAAAAAAAGAATAAATACTTTGCATAATTGCCAATTTTATATTGTGTATAATTCCTTAATAGAAAGTGGCGTATACAATAAAGTTTACATGTGTATATACATATTATATACATACATACATACATGGATATATATTTTCCAAGTGTTTTTATTATTTCAATTTCATTAATTGGAAAACAAATCAAGAAAACATTGAAATTGAGAAATTTATTCATTTGTTTGCCGTTGCTTTTTGTGCTGATGCTTTGTATTTGAATACTGTGCTTCATTGAAATTGATTTTTAACTGTTTGATTTTAGTCTGTTTTTTTTTTCGTCTATAATATTTTTTTTTTATATAGAATTTTCGTTCTTTTTTCCAATAACTACATACTTGTTCATATTTCCCTACTTGCATTTTAAACCATTCATGTGTAACTTTGGAAATTCAATCAACTATGTATTCAGTGAAATGGTTTTATCTGTAATTTTTTCCATTGTATTGTGGTAGGGCGATTAATGCATTCTTTGTAGAATATTTTGTTGAAAATTCAATTTTTTCCGAGTATTATTAAAAACAGGATTTTAAAAGTTAAATATAAATTAAATAATGTTCCTTGTACATACATACATATAAACAAATACTAATAAAATTTTAATACTTTTTTGAGTTTATGTTTTTACTATCTTATAAACATGGACATGGCAAAGGAATTCTTTGATGGCCTGGAGGTATATTTTAATTATATTGTCTGTGATAACTGGTTAGTAGATATTACACGAATATCCAGTTTCGGATTAGACAAAAAGTCGATCTAATAACATGGCGCAAACTTCGGACGAATACCGATACTTTTAAAAAGAAAAAACTTAGATTTGAAATTTTAAAAAATAAAACATGAAAAATTAATAGTTATTTAAAAAGCGTTCAGAAAAAACTATTTCCTCAAATACAATTTATTGTTTTAGATGAAAGCACTCTGTATAAAATATTGGTTCTATATCAATATTTATTAGACATTATTGTGGGTTAATTTGTTTTTCAGATGTGGTCCTTATATGAGAGCTGTGACCAATTCTGGGCCGATCTCAACAACAAAACTCGGTACAGAGAATTCAACATAATACTGGTATATTTAAGAGATATTTATATGAGTATTAAAGTGATTTTCGGAAGTGAAAATGGTGGATATGGTCAAATATGAACCAATATGCACAAAATCCAGCAGTTTGATTTTGACTTATATATGACTTATGTATCTATATTTATAAGATATATATTTATATAAATATTAATGTCTTTTTCGGATGTGGTCTTGTTATGGGGGCTATGACCAATTATCGACCGACCATCATAAAATTCGGTATAGCAATATGTACAGTGGGTGGCCAAATTATTAGTTACACATGCAAAATTGTTTAGTTTGAAGCCGTATAACATTTTAAAATAGTGAAAATTTACCATTTTATTTGTTCTTTTAGGTAAATTAAGTGTTTCTATTTCAATTAAAAATAAATTCTTTTGTTTTAAAAACATATATTTGACGAAAACAATTTTTTTGAAAAAAAAAATCTTAATATTTCGTAGATCCTCCTTTGGCATCAATTACAGCTTGCACCCTTTTTGGCATGCTCTGAATGCATTTTCTTTTAGTTCTTCATCGTGATGCCACACTTTAATCAATGCCTCTATAAGATTTTGTTTGTATAACAGTATAACCTCAAAATTGCATATTTCACACTTCAGAGCAGAATGATCTACAACTGCACTCTAATGTTACCAATCATTGTTGACACTGCACAAAATATTTACCAGTATTACCAGAATTAAAATACGAAAACATCTGGTACAAGAAACACTAGTGTAACTAATAATTTGGCCACCCACTGTATGTAGATTATATACATCTATAGAATTTTAACCTGGTAACAATACATATTTATAATAGATTTTTACGTATTAAAATGAATTTAGGAAGTGGAGCTTTGGTGTGATTTTTGATGAATTTTGTATTGGTTTTGTTATTTTGTAGCCATTTATATACAATTGAGCCATATTTCGTTAAGAAATATGTATGGCGACTATAAGAAATCATGGACCGATTCATACTATTTACATCACAGTTTGTTCTATTAACATAAAAATAGCTTGAACAAAATGTCAAAGTATTCTCTCTAATATACGAGTACATATTTAAACAAAATAGCAAAAAAAAAAAAATTGGTGAAAGATATCAAATTTTATGGTGGTTGTCTCACATTTTAGTCCATAATTCTGGTTCTAAAATATCGAATACCAAACTTTAGAAGAGTGGAATTGCAAATGTCACAGCCTATATGTGTGGGAGAGTGGTGAAAAATTGGCTCCAAATAATCGGGAACTGCAAAAATACTTGTGCTCATATGAATATGGTCGGTGTCGTAAATAAAATTAAATTTAAATGTAAAAATCTAAAATTTTTTTGTTTTATGCAAAGCATTTTTAAAATGAACTATTAATGTTACATCCTCATATACTTCCAAAATGATTTCCTCTGTAATTATTTCTTCCCTGTTGTTGTGACCTGATATCCAGCACGTGTTTATGTAATATTTTCATTACCGAATGAGTTTATTATTGCAGTTATAAGTCATTATTATTTTTGAAGAAATTATTTAATATTTTCTTTTCAATGTCTTTAAAAGTTGCTTGATCCATATCTTATTTTTTATTGATACTTTAGTTTTCCCACTATTCTCTACAAACACGTTTCAAATGATGAGGTCATTTAATGGCCATATGAACATTAAACTGTTATTTACAGATCAATTTGATCACACATTTACTGTGAATCACCTCTATACTTACACATGAACAAATTTGAATGGCTTTGCTATATGGAAGACCCCCATTTGCGTCTGCTTTCAATATTTTCATGAATTCACTCGCCACATACGACGATCAGTAAATTTGTACGTGTTTTTGCATAAAAATAAAAATAGATGTGAAAATATTATTAGTAATTTAACCATGAACTCAATTGCTATTCAACAAACATGATCACATTTACATTCGAATTAGATACATAGATATAAACACAACAATATATTTTTTAAATTGTTTAATATTTTTTTTTTTATCAAATATTTTATTTCGTTTTTACAGCATTGAAAACAAACATTATAATCAATATCTGGTTAGTTTTTAGATGTGTGTGTCTATTGTATTTTAGAAAGGGAGAGAAAAACAACGAAACGTGATCATTTTTAATAATCAAGGACAAGTGTTGAATAATTGTAAAAAATGTAAAAGTTTTTGAGTATCGGTTACTTTATATTGACGTTAATTGTTAATGATACTTTTACGTATTGTAAACTAAATGGCTGTCAAAGTGATCATGCCACATGAATTAGTAAAAAGTCCTTGGCGTAACAATAGTCAACAAGTTTTGTTTAGATTGGAAATGAACGATTTGTAAAACTCTTCAAAATAGTTTAACGTTTCGCAAATAACTTTCTCAGTCGTGAAAATTATTTAACTATAGAAAATATCTTAACAATATTAACAAATCAATATATTTAAAACCCTACATTTTTAACAACAACCTTATTTCTTTGTTTATAACAAAAACGTGATCATGTGCTTTTAAAAAACATATTCCTTGCTTCCCATCAACTACCACTTAAGCGATAAACCTTTCGTTTTTTGTTTTTTTTTATTTTGTTTAAAATTTGATGGTTCGTTACTCATGTGTAACCTTTGAGTGCTGGGAAAGGGCTGACTAACGTAAATACATAAAAAACATGTTTAATTGACTTGCACAAGTATTAATGGCAAGAAAACAACAGATATTTTAAACTTATAAACGTGATTTTTAAAGGTACAAATGTATTACAACTCTGAACCTTAATTACCGCACCGCACACATAATTATATTTTTCTTTCCTGTGAAGTAGACATGTTCGTACAACCTAAACAAACCCCATTTGAAATTAACGAAGTTATTTCTTTCTCACTTTAGGAGTGACCGACGACTGCTGTGTTCAAGAGTCTTATCTTTAATGTGGACAGGGCAAACATCATTGGCAGCCGTAGAAGAAGAAAATTTCACCAACCGTGAAACAAATAATTTATGTATGTTGGTTTCTTCTCTCCTTCTTCATTGTCATTATTTCCTTCAACTCTTATTTGTTGATACTTTTATCACAGTCGGTTGTGGTCACTGTATTCAATCATGTTAACACATCTTTAACCAAAATATATAAATAAAATAAGAAACATTATTTATATTTAAACTGGTTTTGACTTTTAGCCAAGTTTTGGGTTAATAAAGTGTTTTTGCACAAATAAGTCTTAATATTTTTATTAAATTTGTAATTCTGGTTTTTACCTTGACTTGCTGGAGGTGGTCTATGAAATAGTTGTTTTTAATAAATGTAATATTTTATTTAAAAGTTTTACTTTCTTTTCTCCTTACTATTAAATACATATACATACATACATACATTTTTATTTGGTAGCTAACCATAAATTAATTAGTAGTCTACATTGGTAAGATATATTTATAGGGAGAATACATATTTTTTTTTTCATAGAAAAAAAAAACATCGTCAGTTATGCTTTATAAGGAGTACGAGTATAAGCTGAAAAACAATTAAAAGTTTTAAAAAAAAATTTTACCAATATCTCCTTATTGTTCGTTTAAACTAAAAATCATAAATAATAATTAGCCCAACCATGAATAAAAAATCCGCGGGAGTTTTTTCCTTTTTTATTTTTTTAACATTGAATTTGAATAGGAAAAATGAATTGTCAAAAATTAAATGAAAAATTATTTACACATACTTCGTAAATTTGTCCAACAATTTTCCCTCGTAAACTTGCGTTCTTCAATTGTACATTTAACTTAACAGCTAATTTTTGTTTACTTAAAAAAAAAAGACATTTGAAAATTAAAATTGTGTGATTTCGGGACTGAATGATGAGCAAATGCATTGTATAGCGAAAATATTATCCAGCTGCAAGAACATAAGTGAAATCTTCAAAAATCCCTTCTTTCGCCTTAGGGTGATTATTTATAAACAACCAAATAAGAAAAGTAACATAGTGACATACACAAAAGGATTTACGCTTACCATTATTTTTACCAAAAAAAAAAAAAATTCAACTGTTAAATTCTTTAGGCATTTTTAAAAATAAATATCTTTTTCAAAACAAAAATTTTAAGTTTATTTTATTTATTTTTGAATTGACGTTTCTCAGAAACTAATGTTGTAAGCATGGTGTAACTATACAAGGTGAGTGCAGTAGCCCAGCTGACTGACTGACCTTGTTTACAATTTACTTATACTTTTTCAAGTATTTTTGACAGTTGTACATTATTTTACACAAACAAAATGCCTGTTGTTTCTGTTTTGTGTTATATTTGTTATCGATTTGCACTCACCTTGTATAGTTGCACCATGGTTGTAAGATTGCACGAAATCTTTAGCCTAGTGAGAATCGTGTTACTCGTATATTTCATAGAAATAGTCTTCTTATATTCTGATATTTGAAATAAAACACGTAAAATATAAATGTATGCCGAAATATTTTTTATTGCCCTAAAGAACACTTTGACATTTACTTTTTGAAAATAATTTCATTCAAATGTTGTCCTTATGGAAGTTAAAATGTTTGATTATTCTTTTTAGCATTGCTACCATTATATTGCGAATTATGATACTTTGCAGCATTTCTACCGATATATCGCTAATTTCGACTGCACATAACCCCCAAGAAAAAAGGAGAGGAGTGATATCTCACGAACTGGGCGATCAGATCACCTGCACAAGATCATTGTGAACGAGAAACCTTACAGAAATAGCTTTTTTTTATATTATTGCTTGAAAAATAAAATTTAACACATTGAAGCTTTTAAAGCTTATTTCAATGAATTGCTAAAAACTAATGAACAAATTTATTCAGAGAAGTTACATATTTATAATGTTATTTCATAAAAGTCAAAAGATATGTAACTACATACATATATATTAGGGTGGCCCCAAAGCTAAAAAACGGGAAAAACCATTTGGGTTAAATTGCATGATGTTTATAATCAAGAAATTTCAACTATTTATTTAAGTAAATTCTATGAAAAAATAAAAAAAATAAAATTTTGTCTGAAATTTTGAAAATTTTTGAATTTAAAAATATTTTTTTTTTAAGTTTTGATAATCCATTTCGCCTAAATGAGTACAAAAATTAGTTTTGGGGTTTTATAATACAAGTGTCAATTTCTCTTGAGTGAAAACGTAAGACTATCTTTTTTTATGGTTTCTACATTGCAATTTCAATTGTTATACTGTCCAAAACCAGACAAGTAGAAATAAGTGCTTGTGTGCATCACAAAACAATATTTTATATATTATTTCGAATATTTTTTTTCTTCCTATTTTTTTTTTCTTTTTCTTACTACTCTGGGACATATATTTAATATTTAATATAATTTTAATTAAATAATTAATTTGGCTGGGGGCCTCTATTTTGTATGTTTTTAATTTATAATTTAATTTTATTTTTGTATTATACATTTACTCATTATTCAGGAATCTGCACTGTAATATATTTAATTTAATAAGGCTTGTATACATATATTACTTGAAATAAATAAATAAATATTATATAACTGTTGTCCACTACCTTAACTTTCAGTTGCAATGTTAATTGCGATAAATAGAAACATTTCTCATTCAATTTATTACAAAATTAAAAAATTCATAGCAATTTCAATTCACATAAATTATTTTTGTATTGTAAATAAAACAGCTGTTTTTATTTTGGTTTCTAGGATTGGCCCTAAAAAATTAAAATATTAAATATTAACAATGAAAAAAGTAAACAAAATATCTAATTAAATAATTTGGCAATAATGCAATTTAACAACTCAATATTACCATGGTAACTAACGTAAGTCAGACATGTACTTTATAAAAACTCATTTGCTTACGTACTTGCCTGTGTACGGCCTGCTTGCCTGAAAACTTACTTGTTATGTAGAAACAGGCCATAAACCTTTATTTACTTAGGCCCTAATTTTGTAAAACGCAACGCCACAATTTTCTAAACGTTGCGTTAAATTACATTTTGCAAATCAGGGCGTTCAAGCAACTAATTGTTTGCGTTGTAACAGCTGATTCTTACGTTGTTGTTAATATAACTGTTTGAAATTGTGTATTTTGTAAAACGCAACAATGAATTTTTTATCACTTGCGTTGTCAAATTTGGCGCTAGTTTTAAAAGTTTATTTAAAATATTAAAAAACAAAATTATTCAATTTAATATTTTTTAGGAACCCTGAAGGAAACCTGTCTACAAGTGTCTCCAAGTCACCACTTTGTCTACTATTTTGGTGACGATACAGTAGGCGATAGTGTGCCGGACTATCATTCAGAGGGTGCGGGGTTCGATTCCCGGCAAAGACTCTGGGTGTTTTCTAATTTATTTTTAATTAGGAAAAGCCTTTTAGTATTTTATTTTTTTAATAAAACTCCAAAAGTTAACAAAAAATGCAGTTTCATTTTTTATTTCATAGTGTAGACAAAAGTGGTCCCAAAAGAACTACTTAGCCAGTATTGACGCAGTCTATTGGTAGATTTTCAATGACAAGCTAATGTTAAATGTCAATAGTAGATTACATTGGCTGGGTACACCTGGTCAGTAGTACTACTGAAAATGTCGATAGTTGATTACTACAATTTCACTATTGGCATTCCCTACAGGGAATTTATTCAACCATTGGTAAACTAAAATACTAACTATTGTTTAACTATTACTTGGTATTCTAATGGCAAACTAAGCATTGCAAATAAAGAATCATTAGTTAAGCCTTTGCCATTAGCCAACTAAAGACTGTTCCTCTTATTCAAAAACGATTATTAAATTTAACAAGTTTACAAGTTTATTAAGCAAATTTTTATATGCAAATCTGTCTTAATAATCGTTTCTGAATAAGGGAGTGTGAATTTAGCCATTAGTATCTTTGTATTTATAGTTATTTGCTTTAAAAGCTTTTTAAATAACAGCTGATAGGTTTGTAGCATTGCCAATGCAAAATAAATGAAGCTTTATGTAAATTTTTATTTTAAATTTCAGTATCAACATTTCCAATGGCAACATTAACCAGGCAATGATTTGACAGTATTGTAACAACGTAATATTTCTGCGTTCACTAAACGCAATGACGCAGTTATTTACAAAATTTCATATTTTTGGTGATGCGTTCGCAAAAGCGTAGGTGATGCGTTGAACGCAAGTGATTTACAAAATTAGGCCCTTAATGTTCATTTTATTGTGTACTAGGGTGTTTCATTCAACATTGTAAAAGATTTACTATTATTAGTATCAAGTGTAACGGATCCAAATAGTACATGGTATTTACTATGACTTAAATCTGAAATACACCACACTTACACTTGAGTAAACGTGACAAAAACCGGTGAAAATGTTACATACTAATAAATCGTTGGAGCGAGCATACAAACAACAATGACAACCAACAGCAACGGCAACGGCAACTATCATTATTACAAATATAATAAATAATACATTGCACATAAGTTACCAGATTTTATGAACTGATTTTATTTTGTTTTGTCTTGTTTGTTCCCAAAGTAATTAAAACCAAATGAAAACGTGATTTCGAGTCACTCAACCAGGCAAACAGTCAGTTAAGCTAGTGGCAAAGTAGCTTAGACACTAGTGTTATAAATACATACTACATACATATGTATTTATTTAAACTTATTTTTATTTCCACCCAACAATAATATAGTTTAGTCTACTTATCTAAACATAACTGGAATTGGAATTACTTTATTACTCGAACTATATACATATATTTATCTTGTATTTGTTTGTAAAGCTTTCGTTACATGGGTGCTTAACTTCCACTAAAATGGGATGATGACTCTTTAAGTTTAGTTTGTTTGTGCAAAAAATAGATATCAAGAATAAAAACTCTATGACAAAAACTGTGGTTTGACATAAATTCAGTTTCTGTGCTTCTGTTAGTTTTTTCCCTGCCAACATTTTCTATTGCGGAAGTGACTCAAAAGTGACGCAAAGAAGTTGAAACTCATCTTCTGCGATACCATTTTCTCATCGTAGAAGCGTCTTCCGTATTGAGAAGTTGTACCCCCCGGAAGTGACTTCTTGAAGTCACTTCAGCGTAACTTCAAGAAGTCACTTCTGAGTAACTTCAAGAAGTCACTTCTGAGTAACTTCAAGAAGTCACTTCTGAGTAACTTCAAGAAGTCACTTCTGAGTACCTTCAAGAAGTCGCCTCTCTTTTGTTTTTCATTTTTTTTTGCCTTTACAGATAATACACTCCTATTGACTATGGGATAACAAATATGTAAAAACTACAACAATAAAAAAACAAAACCACACTTTACCACTGACCGACCACAGCAAATGACATAATAAAACTAATTTCGATGATGTCGAAAACTTCTTTTTTGCATTCTTTTCATTTCTTTTATAACGGGACATGTCATTTTAGGCTGGTGTTGTAAACAACAAACAATCTTCCAAACGCCGTCTGGATGATTAAAAGACGACTGCAATGTAAATTTTTATTATTATCTTCCAATTAACGTCTGGAAGTGAGTAAGACGTAACGCCTTTGAAGATGGACAATTAAAAAATCTTCCAATTGCTGGCAGGGTTATCTTTAGTTTGTGTGTATGTATGTATTTTCATTTCTATGCCATACTATTATTATGTACTTTTTTAGAATATAGAGTAGAAGTATGTATATATGTATTTTCATGTCATATCTATTATTCAGTCATATTTATTAAAAAAAAAAAAAAAAAAAAGACTAGTTTTTTGACCAAATGTAAACAAGCAAAATTGTGCAAATACTGGTTATTGATAAATATTTTAGTTTTTTTTTAATTATCAGCGAAATTAAATTTAAAATATTATTTGTTATTTTACTGACATGAATTGAAAAGTCTGTGATCCCACACACTCGTATTGGAAATAATTTCTATTTAAGAACTGGTACCGGCGTAATTAGAGCACTAATGGAATATTATAACAAACGGCATATTAATCGAAAATGAACCACATATTTTTCAATGACACGCTAATGTAAAATTCATTAATACTTCACCAGAGTTAGAAGCACTTCGGTCTTAGTAAAGAGTGACTTAGATTTGATTAAAAAAACATAAAATGTAGAGAAATGTATAAAATCTTTTTTTGAGTGCATAGGAACGAGCGATATAATTTAATGTTTAAAGATCATTTCATGTAAATGTTTACCGCGGCTACGCCTAAAAAGGTTCTTAAGCTGTGTTTAATTTTGGCATACTCTCTTCAACATATCGGTCGGTATCTCACGAATAAATTCTTCAATATTAGCTTTACAAAAAGTAGGCTAAAGGAATTAAATCGTACGATCTAGGCTACCAATTGACCGGCGCCAAACGTGAAATAAACTGTTCAACGAACTCGCCTCTCAATTGGGATATTATTTCGCTGACATGTGCCACCGTCTTGTTGAAACCACATGTCAGTCTAGTCCAACTCTTCTATTTTAGGTAATAAACATTTGTAATAATTGCACGGTAGCGCTAGCCATTCACAGTAACGTTTCTGTCTTCGTCTTCTTTGAATAAGTACGTTACAATGATGCCACCGGCCCATAATCCACACCAAGCAGTGCATTTTTCGGTATGCATTGACAGTTCTTGCAGAGCTTCTGACACTAAAACGAAAAATACCACAGCAACGGAATGAATTATTTCGAACAATGCTTCCGCACAAAAAATTTCCGCAATTGCGGAAATAAATAATTAATTTAAATAAATAAATATATAACTGTTTACTATTGTTTTCTTTTGTGAAGATTTATATTGTGGCACATGATCGCTGTATTTTAATTATTTATTACGATTTATTTCAAATTTTTTTTAAATGACCTCCATTTTTTTTTTTTTTTTTTTTGTAGATGTCCCTTTTTATTAAAATTTTTCATGGGGTTTAGTCATCTTGCTCATGGAAATTCTTTAATATCTTTAAATTGGCCGCAAACTTTCATACGTTTTATACACAGTTTCACTTCTTTCCACGGTTTATTGATTCTTTTGATTCCTCAGCAGCTTCATCATCATCCATACTTTCTCCTAATCATTAGATCCCTTATAAACTTTCTACGACTCATATCAATCATATTTGAAGGTTAAATGTTCCTCATTTGAAATATGTTACTCCTTTTAATGACACAATACTTATAAATCTTTGTATAGACTTCTGTTTTATGTTAAAAGTTTCAATTTTATAAAAAAAAAATAGTTTTAGTTGTTTCTCTTGTAATATGCATCGTGTTAGTTGATAACTTGCTTTAAAAATCGACTAAAATAGTAGCGAAATTCACAATCTTGGGCAAATGGTATTGCATTTTCTACACTAAAAAAATACACAGCAAGAGCAGAAATATGCTAAACCTTTTTGCAAATGCAATGATGCAATACCCTTTGCACAAGATTGTGAATTGTGCTAGTATGTCAAAAAGTAAAAGTAAATTATTAACATTCTGCTTTCACAGCGGCTTTTAGTATAGAATGTTTAAATATTTATGATTAAAAGTTAATTTGGTTCTAAAATTATATTTTATGAGATAAATTTGAATCCGTTTAGCTTTAAAAAGCAAAAACACCATTTAGGATGTTCTCAGTTTTTAAGAAAACTCACTCCTCTCGTTTATAATATCAAATATACACAAGTTTTTCATAAGTTGCACATGATTTTTCTTGTTTTGAAAATACATACATAGAAAAAACTCATATTGCCAATATAAAACATTTTAAATTCTTTATTAAATAAAATTTGACATGTGTTAAATAGCCGCTTAAACCATTAATTTATCATTTTCTTTTTTCAATTAAAAACTGAATGGAACAATAAAAGAAAAAATATCCTACTGACATGTGACATTTTTACATGACACACAATTTTTATTTATGGAAAAGTTCAGTATGTATAAATTTTACCACAAACTCGCTGTTTAAAACACAAACTCAAGTACACATAATAATTGTAAAAAATATTGTAAATTTGTATAAGTATGCATTTTTATTTATGAGTGACAGCTTTTGATGGAGATTAAAATGACAGATGGTTTATTGAATATGTTCAATAATAAGTGTATGTTTTCTACTACTGTTTGAAATTGAGTTTTCAATTGTTATTAAGCAAAATTTTGGTTTGCGGTTATTTGATATTTTAATATTTTGCTTGTTTAAAAATTATTAGTAGCTGGTGACATTTCACCTATTTTTTCTGTTTGAAAATACTTATCATGTTTCTGTTGAATGATTATTATAAAAAAATCATCTTCATTGTAGTATATGTATATACTGTGAGCGTCAAAATAAAGTCAGCACCACATTTATTAAAAAAAAGCTTAAATTTAATAATATAAATAATATTATGTTAGAAAATCATATTGCAGTTTTATATAGTTATTTAAATTCAAATAGAATAGAATTCACAAAAAACAAAAAACGAAAATACAAGCTTATACAAATTTAATTGATTTATTGTCAAATATACCAATTTTTACGCGTCAAAATAAAGTAAATAGTGGCATCATGCTTATGCAAAAAAACTCAGCCATTCCAAAAGTAGTGACATTTATTTTAATTTTTCTTTATTTGCTGTTCAAAATAAATGCAAGTTTCATCATTTATCACTAAAATAGATTAAGTTGTAACGTTAAGTAGTGAAAAATTTGCATTGGGAAAACAAGCATCAATTTATACTCGGCAAATCAGCCTTACTTAGAAGAGGTAAATTCCTGTGAGACATAGGTAAAATCATTGGAAGGCATCACTACAATAAAAAAAATATAGACAAGTATACCAAACACAATACCGTAGAAAA
The DNA here is from genome assembly GCA_950370525.1 of Bellardia bayeri. Taxonomy (NCBI): domain Eukaryota; kingdom Metazoa; phylum Arthropoda; class Insecta; order Diptera; family Calliphoridae; genus Bellardia; species Bellardia bayeri. The sequence continues at coordinate 104,810,930 of OX493264.1, forward strand.
TTTGCCTGGTATAAAATGACCAAAACGTTTTACAAAAACTGAAGTAAGATTTACAGCAAACCCAAGATCTAGCGCTGTAAAAATAGTACGAATAGGAGGGGATCTTTGTAACACAATGGCCTTCATGATAGAGTGGTCATCAAATTTTTTTTAAGAAAGTAAGTTTAAGATATTTGGAATCAAAAGCCCCCAAAAAATAAGGCGAAGCAAGAATGAAACCTTTAGTAATAAATATGTTACCAAGACGGTAAAACATGGCGGCGTCTCTGTAATGGTCTGCGGTTGTATGGCGGCATCAAGTAATGTTACACCTGTAGAATCTGCAATGAAAATGCAAGATTATATCGGTATTTTGAAAAACAATGTAGCCCCTAGTGCAGATTGGATTTTCTAACATGACAATGATATTAAGAATAGTTCCAAAATTTTCAAAGAAGATCATTGTCCAAAACTTTAGATCGTGATCCGCAGTCCTCAGATCTAATTCCAATTGAGCACCTGTGGGAATAGCTGGAAAAATAAATTAGACAAATAAATCTTTCTTGCAAGGATAACATGCAGGCAATAATACAGGACGAATGGAATAAACTATATCACTAATATCACTAAAAAACTCGTTGATTCTATGTCTAGAAGATTGTCAGCTGTGATGAAGGCAAAAGGACTACAAACAAAATATTACATGTAATGTTTTACATAATATACCTGTTTCAGTAAAAATTTAATTTATTTTGTATGTTTCCAATTTTTTTTTTTAGTTTTTTATATTTAGTTACATTCTGCTTATGAATTATGCAATATGTATATCTTGTTTTAAATTTGTACTTGTAATACTATGTAGTTAAATAAAATATTTTTTTAAACAATATTTGGTGTTTACCTTATATTGACGCTCACAGTATGTTTCTAACTATATGTATATGTACATTAGGCTGGGGCAATGTTCAAATCAACTTCTAATAGCAAAGAAAAGCTAAGCTGTCTTACTTCGTCAATAACAATTTGGAATTTTCATAAAAACACTTTTCATTTAAACTTCAATATTATCGCAGTTGTTGTAGAGTCTATGTAGTGTTTTATGTAAATGTATTAATTTTTAGTAACAAAATAATAAAATATTTAAAATATTGAAATTTAAATAAAAAGTGTTTTTATGAAAATTCCAAAAACTTTAAGAAGCATGCGCGGGCTAAAGATATCACTTAATTAAATATTTTTTTAAGTCTAAGACAGCAAAATATTACTTAGAACTTTATTATTTAACTTTTATTTTTTTCTGTTAAACTCTTTTTAAAATCATCGAACAATTTACATAGCTTACAAAAAATTATTTTTCCTCATAATATTCAATTTTTATTGAAATAAGTATTTTCCTTCTTACATTTTATTATTTTTATAAAGGTTTTTAAAAAAAACCCTAAAAAATTCAAAATTTTCTTAAAATCGTACCATAATTAATACATTTTTCTAATACATATTGTACAAATTTTCTTTGTCTTTTTATATAAAAGACTTTATTTAACTCCCACAAAAACATCATTATTTATTTATTCTTTCATTTTAAATAAAATAAAAAACAATTAATTATATGACTCACGATTGTTTCGGACGTGATCCCTTATAAAGTAAAAAATAAAAAACAACGGAAATCAATATTAAATCACTTGAACAAAAGGGCAACCAGGCAACAAATAACAAAAATCAAAACCGGTAAAAATCTTCCCCAAACACAAATTTTACACTTTATTGTTGTTCTTTTTTTTTGAAATCTTTCAAGTGTTCGAAACAATAGTTAAAACAAACTTATAGGAATAAAACCAACTTTAGGCAAAGAGGAGGGGGAATTTAAGCCAACAAATAAAATAACATTTGGTTTACTAACATAACGACAATAACATCAAAAACGCAAACTTTACCTTTTTAACCAAAAGTGCTAAAGGTTCGTCGATATGCATTTTTTTGTTTCTCTTTTTTTTTAATTTAATGTAGTTTTATTTGGCCGTACCCTTTTTGTAATGGTTGTTTACTGCCTTTGTTTTGACTTTTATCTTCTTATTTATACAAGTAATTGTTGTTGTTGTTTTGTTAACATTCAACTGCTGACAATGTTGTTTTGAGCTCCTTACCTACTAAATGTTAAGAGTTTTTTTTTTTTTTTTTTTTTTTTCCAAAATCAACTGATTTCCTGCGTTTGACAAAGTCAGGCAGAAGTAAGAAGACGTTGAACCACTTCATGGAAGAAATATCGTTTCATACTGTAAACCAAACACATCTGTGTTGTTTTGATGACCCTACATTACCAAAGATGGTTTGTTTGGTTCGTTTTTGGCAGTTTAACATAAATATTGTTTAAAATTTCGAGCTTAACAATAAATCATTCAATAAATTTTTAAAACTACAAAGTACAGTTGAAACATTTCAAGTTTATTTAATAATGTTGTGCTGTCATATTCTAAATCGGTTCTGTAGATAATTTTTAAAATTATCATATTTAAATGAATGTGAAATGACTTCTGGATTACCCCAGCAAACATACTGGTCCTGTAATGGTCATAATACATTTTGACTTGATCAACATAACATACTCGAGTATACTTCTTGGAATTTTTAAAAACGATTTGTTTGTTCAAACTATCAAAAGGCGTCTAAATTAAACATATAAACATATACATATGTATATATAAATTATTCAAAAATATGTTTCCAGGACGACCAGAAGGTTTAAAAATGACCAAAGGCCGTATCAATCAAAATGTCTCTATACATCCTGCGTCAAATGACATCAATATTTTTTATCGCTTCCGATAAAAGACATTGCAACAGCAGTTGCCTAGTCAATTCAAAGTCATTATAGTTAAAAATTAAATACTATTAGTTCAAGAAAGGTCCAATCATCAAAACTTCCAGAACTACATCAATAATAGTTTTACTTTTAAAATATTTTTAAACTATTTACATGTTACATTTTTATTGATGCAAAATTTTTAAAGACTCCATAGTTTTAATTGAACTAAAAAAGTTCAATTGAAGCATTTTTTTATAAAATTTCCATATTCATTCTCACGCACCGGAATGGCCCGAATTACTTAGCCCAGGACTGTCAAACTCTTTAGATTTAATATCAATAGAAGATAAGACAATGGAAAACTAATTAAAATTTTTATAAAGCCAGAACCAAATCGTACTTTTTAAAATAATTTTTATTAACAAAATTCCGTGGACTGGCAATAAAGTGAGTCCGTAGATGTAAAATACAAAAGGTGCCAAATCGAAAATCCAACAAAAACTTAAAACAAACACGTGCGGTAAAATAAGTAGTTCGTTCTTTGATTATGGTAAAATGAACACAGAGTTTTTATACAATAAATAATACTTCAGTCGTATTATACAGCTATGGACAGAGAAATAGAGCACAATGTTATATGAAGTTCCAAACGTATTATATTAAAACATGGAATTCTATTATTTTGCTCTACTCTGCTTTTTTAAAAATTCGTTGGTTAAATTTTCCATGTTTTTTATTTTGTCATATTTTGTTAACAATAAAGTTTTTTGGTTGGACAATGAAACAGCGCACAGTTATTTCGATATTAACCAATAATAGTTAATGCTAATTTCGGTGGTAAATTCTTGTGTAATTTAACAAAAATATTGTTTATCATTAATTTTATCAACCAAAATGGGAAGAGGACCGCACTGCTCTCTTGAGAAAAAGAAGGTTATTTGGGAACTTCACAAACAAAAATAGCTAAAATAATTTGATGTTCGCCAAATTTGCTTAATGTAAAGAAATATCTGAAATACAACAGTTCGTGAGGATAATACAATAGTTAAAAAAAAGTAAGCTAAATCCGTTCAAGTACAATAATGACTGAAATAAATAAGGAATTTGGGTTAAATGTTTCCAGTAGATTTGTGCGAAAGACGCCTCAATGAAAATCAGCTTTATTTTCGTGTAATTAAAAAAACCTCTTCTATCAAAAAAGAATATAAAATTACGTTTATCTCTTGAAAAACTACACCGGAACAAGGAAATAAAGTTCTGAAAAAGAGTGCTTTTCACAGATAAACCAAAATTAAACTAATTATAGCTGACGACAAAACGTTTGTACATCGAGAAAAAAAACTAAAAATTCAAACCCCGTTACACTACTAAAACAGTAAAGCGCGCTATTTCTCTGTCCATATCTGTAAGTGTCCAATTTTTAGCAGAGCTGAGATCTTTTTATTTCACCAAGGTAGTAGAAACAAATTCCCAATAATATTAGAAAAAAGTCATCAACTAATAGCATGAAAACAGTTAAAATCTTAATACATATAATTCGTAGAAAGTAAAAAGTCCATAAAAAGTTATAAAAGCTCAAAAAATTTCCCATAAAATCTAAATTTACACAGACTACTTGTTAATTAAAATTGTTTAATTAAAACAAACGCTATAATACCATATTCATGGTACGGTCGCACTTGTCAAATATTTGCCGAAAAAGACGTAACCACTAAGTAAAATATTTTTGAACTCGTTTATTTATTTAGGAAAAGACACAACAAATATTTAGTCTTATTTTATTTGATGCTGTTTGATATTGCAAAACTCTTGTAAGAGTAAACAACGTCAAACATATTTGTGCTAAAACAAGTGGTTACGCTTTTTAACTTTAGTAATTTAACATTTCACGAGTTCTCACTGATGTGTTTTTATCTTCAAAATTTGTTTAATTAATCTTAAAACAGCATCTAAGTAATTAAAGTTTTTATTACAAAAACCTATTTCTCTTTAATTTCTCAGATGGGTGTGTGATTTTATATCTTTTCTTTTATAGCTAAAAAAAATCTACTTTTATAGTTGGGTATTTAAAATTCGTGTATGCTGTACGTTAATTTCTAGTGCCGGGTTTTGTTACACAGTTTATTATTCTTTGTTGACCAACTGACATGGGTAATGAAATGAAAAATAAAAGAAAGAAAAAAATATCTTTAAAACCTTTTTTCTCTTATTTTATGGTTTTATTTCTTTTACAAACAACTTCTATTTGATTTTATTATGTGTATTTATGCATTTGAGGTTTTAACCAAACGTCCGTCTGTGTCTGTCTGTCTGGCTGGCGTTGAAACTGATTTTTTGTATAAGTTAAGACCTCAACTTAGTTTGAGTATGATTTAAACAATCAGTTGCAGTTGTAAAGCTTAAACACAAACTTGTAACCAACTAACTAACGTCTAATATTTTCAAGTCTTGTGATAAAAAGTTTTTTCTTTCATTTTTTGTTGCTTATAAATACTACAAATAAATATGGTAAGCTATTTATGAGCAGAATTCGTGTTTAAATGTTAAAATTAGTAGATACTTACGAGTTTTTTATAGTAATTTTTATACAATTTTTGCATAATTGGATTTGTGTAAATTATTTTTATTGATTATTTTTAGTATTTCAACATTTTGCGAAACAATATTTTCTTATTTTGGTATTCGGTATGACGGAACAGTCTTTTTTTTTGTTTTTTTTTCATATTTAACAATTTAAAGGTTTTTGCCTGACCTTTGTGCTAAGAAATATTTTTGTTTAGTTATAGTTTCCTAGTGGCCTAATCGAGTAATGTTTTTTTAAATACCAAATAAATACAAGAATAATTACATATATTATTTATTTATATATAATATTACGCCCATAAAAATAAGTTAATATGGAAAGTAATAAGAAATCCAACAGCTCCCAACCCTCTAAAGATATACCAGAATTTCAAAGAATTAAATTGCGTCCTGTGCCCCAAGTTAAAAAAAGAGCTCCTCAGCCACCTATGAATTTAGTCCTAAGAAAAGTACCTACATATTTAAATTTTTTAAAATAAATTAATTTTTATTTGTTCTTTCTTACTAATAATAATAATTTAATTTCAATTTAATTTTCAGACTTCATCGACCACAAAAACTACAACATTAACAACACCAGCCAAGTTGTATGGCAAGGATTTAAGTGAATATGATGAAGTGGACGTTGAAGCCTTATTGGCACAATTATCACCCGAAGAAATTAATATTTTGGCAAAAGAAGTTGATCCCGATGTAAGTGTTAGCACTTTTTGCTTTATAAATCTTTAATAATAAATTAATATTTAAAATAAAATTGTATGTGTTTTTTAGGATAGCTTCTTGCCACCAAATCAACGTTGCAGTTATGAATGCACCAAGGAATCCACCGGTCCCTTGAATCGCAAAAAGCTTATTGAACACATTAACAAACAGGCCATAGAAACACCCGATGAACCCGAGTTTGAGCCCTATGTTAAGGGTACAGTACGCGGTAAAAAATGGGTACCCCCACCACGGGATGTACGCGAAATTGAAGCTGACGAAAAGATCGCCATCGATATGGGTGAAGAGTATGAGCAGGCTTTGAGCGATGCCACACAAGAAGAAATTATTGATTTGGCTGCCATTTTGGGTTTCCATTCGATGATGAATCAAGATCAATACCATGCCTCTTTATTGAACAAAGGCCAGCCTGTTGGTTTGGGTTGGGATGGCATCACAAAGTCTACACAACAAAAAGTGTACCCCATGGATCCACCCAACAATACAGATGTTGAGGAATCCATTAAACGTGTTAAGGAAGATGATTCAAAATTGATCGAACTGAATTTAAATAATATTAAGGTATGTTTAATATAAAACAATTGGAATTAATATGTGTAATGAAACAAGAGAAACACATACTCCGCAAAAAGTGGCATTTTAGCAACTACGTAAATTTTTTAAATTATTAAAATTTTCAACAAAATACCTCCTTCTTAATGAAGCATTTTTTTATAAATTAACATTATTTGCAGGACGCTTTGAAAATATTATAATATTAATGAAGTACTTTTTGAGGAAGGTACTTTTTTAAAAAATTATTTTATCAGTAAAAAAAATATGATTAAAGTAATTTTAAAAGAAAAAATATATTATAAACAAACTTTCCTTTTAAAATAAGTACTTATAATCTTATTTACAAGCTTTTTTAAATTTTACATTAAAAAAATAACTGCATTTTCATTACCTTTTATATGATAATGAAATTATATTGCAATATTTTATTTTTTGTAGAACATTTCTGATGAGAAATTGGAACAATTAATTGAAGCACTGCCTCAAAATGAACATTTGGAAGTTTTGTCTTTGACAAATGTGGGTCTGACCGATAAGACTGCTTTATTATTGGCCGAGGCCATTGAGAAAAGCAAAACCTTGAGAGTATTAAATGTCGAAACAAATTTCATAAGCCCACCTGTTATAGTAACATTAGTTAAAGCCCTCCTTAAGTGTCGTACTATTGAAGAATTCAGAGCCTCTAATCAGGTACGATATATAAAACTTATTTCTATTTGTTTTATTATTATAAATACTAATTAATTTTTAATTTGAAGCGATCACAAGTTTTGGGTAACAAAATTGAAATGGAAATCACGGATTTAGTGGAAAAGAACACATCACTGCTTAGACTGGGTCTACATCTTGAATTCAACGATGCCCGTCATAGAGTTGCCGCACATTTGCAACGTAATATTGACAGAAGTAAGTACATTTTAAATTCTTATCTACTTGAATGAATATTTTGCCAAACATTATAAAAATTTTGTTAAGGTATCAACGTTGGCTTTATGGAATTGTTCTTTTTAAAGTATACTATAATAGGTTGGATTTTATTGCCATGTTGTCATTAAGATCCTTTAGGTTTAGTTTTAAGAATCCCGTCTTTCTTGTTACTCTGTTAGACTTCAGCTACTACAACTGTTTATTCAAAAATTTAGGTGAAAGCGATACAGATTTAGTAAAGTCTTCATCATCACCACTACCACAACAATCTCAACCATCATTAGCTCAACAATCAGCTGCATTAGAAAACGATAAAACGAAAATTGATAAATTATCTTCATCTAATTCAAATTTATTACATAATGAGCTCATTCATAATGTAAATAATGGCCATACTACGTCCTGCAATATTAATAATAACAATGATAAAACAACTTTTGATACAAATGTAAATGAAAACGTTGCAACATCATCTTCACCATCACCATCACAGCCATTAACTGCTACATTATCGTCCGCTGTTGCATACGATGTAAAGGAGAAATTTTATGCAAAAACCGATATTACTACAACAAATGTTGTTAATAATTTATCTTCAAATCATAATAATAATAATAGTATTGACAATGCTAACATCTCCGATTCAAATGCAAATACTGGCAACAATAATATATCATTGTCATCGTCATCATCATGTTTCAATGCACCACCACTCACTGTTGCGGATGCCTTCGTTATAACAAAGAGTTCGAAGGATACAGATGAAAAGGAAATTTAAAATTTATATTCTATAAATCACAAGCAGATAAAATTTTCGTTCTTCTTTTGCTTGATTCTTATTATTTCATATAATTTTTTATATTAATAATTTTCAAGAATTTTTATTGTTTTTCTTTTTTTTTTTTTGTTATTTGCGGCGTATTTAAACCGCGAGTTTTAAACTTTCCAATTGCTGACGTTCATAAAATTACATCCTATTTATAAAAATTTAAGGCAAATTATCTTGAGCTTGAATATACATACATATATTCTAGAACTGAATTACAATTCTAATATAATTCTATTGAGTACCTATTTCTAGTTAAAAGAAAATATAAATTCAAATTAATTATTTTGTAATTGGAAATTTAATTTGCATGGATCCAAAACAAATTGTCGATGTGACAGAATTGGTTATACAAATTTATAATTCTTTCAAATTCGAATATTTTATTTCACTGAATTACTCGGTAATTACATTGCTTCCATATTCTTTACGTGGATTAGGTAAAAACACTTGTTTTTCAAAAATGTGAATGATTTAATTTGAATTCTAAGACCTGGAAAGAAGAAGACTAGATGTTAGTTTAAAAAATTTAATAATAAATTATAATTATTATTTCTATCAGTTTATAATTTTAAATTTCCTTTGACACTCTGTAAAATTGAACAATTCCTATAATATGACAAAAACTCTTTGGCGGTTTACAGGTAATAAACAGTTATGTTAAATACCCCCCTTTTATGGATTACTAAGCGTTTAATATCGTAAGCGTCTAATGATGAAAAAAAAATCGTTTAAAAATCGTGGTGAAAGTAATGTCTGCGTCATAGAAAATGTGTTATTGTGTTCTTGTTGCAAGTATAAATTGCGTGTTTAAAGTTAAATTTGTTTATTGTTACTCATTTAAATAAAGAAATAATAATTTACAATTATTTTTTAAAATATTTTATAAAACGACTTCATAAAGTTTAAAATTTTCAGAAAAAAATAAAGGGACTTTTCAAAGAGATAAGCAAAAACGTGTTACAAAACTTAAAGTACTATACATTATAACTCGTATAACGTGTATTATATTCCACAAATCCTCATAAATATTTACATTGTTACATAACTGCTTTTCCTCCTTACCTTTGTTTTCATTAATCGTACAATTGGGTTGTGTTTGTTCCAAAACATAACAAAATATTCTTTATTTTCTCATTTGATTTTTTTGTAGTTGAGATAGTTGATCCTGTTGTTTTTACTAGTTATTCTTTTAATACTCATTATAAAATATTTAAAATAAAAATGTTGGTGGTTTTGTTTTTCTTTTTCTCCAACAACAATCTAAACTCATACTCGTTTCGTAATTCCTGTAATATTTGTTACAATTGTTTTCTTTTTTTTTTTGTTTTTAGATAGTTTAAAATAATTAACGTTATAATTAATATCATTAATAATTTTTTTATTTATTATTTCTTGTAATATAAAAAAATCAACATAAATATTTGTAACACGTGTAAATTAACAAAAAAACTATTTTCAAAACCAAAAAAAATCATCATACTTCAAATTAAAATTGTTATTAAACTCCAAATAGTTATACGTGTACAAAAGTTGAAACCAAATTTGCCAAAACTTATTTTACCACCGGCTAACATTGGTATGGAGTATATAGCTCCGCCCTCGGAAACACCATCGCCATCACCTTCGCCCATACCGCGTATCGATTATGATGTTGAGGTTGATCCTGACAACATGGTTATTAGAGGTGGTGCATTAACACCATCTCCCTCACCATCACCTCAACCTCCACAGGAGGACATCGAGGTTGAAGTCGATCCGGATAATATGGTTATCAGAGGTGGCGGTAACAATGTATTTGATAATGATTTTGATTACGAGGAAGATCAAACCAATCGTATTTCTTCTTCATCGTCATCAACATCTATGATGTCTAATGGCAATGCTGCAAATTCAAATGATATGCCAGCTTATAATGAAGATTTAACCAGCTTTAAATCCCATACGTGAGTTCGATAATCAGCTATAAAACCAAAACAGTCAGTCATCTGAAAACAGAAAACCGAATTCCTGTACAAATTACACAGTCAAAACAAACAACACTAGTTAGAAAAATACAGCGTTCTACTGACAATATACACTTGTATAAAAGCTTAGTTGTTTTTGTGTTCTTACCTAGAAAACGTTCATGCTGTTGTACATTGAACTATACTTCTCCACACCCTTGAACAGCGTATTACAGTCAATGTTATGAAGAGTTTTTTTTTTTTTTTTGTTTAATTCATCATTATAATTTTATTCCTTGCCGACCAATATCTCTTGTACTTATCATATCACTTTTTATTTTTCAGTTTTTTTTTTTTTTGTCAATTTTGTATTTAATTTTAAAATGTTGTTTTATTTATTATCATTCTTAATTTTTCCTATGATGTTGAACTATTTTTATTAAACTTTTAACATCATGTGAACATCATCATTGTCATCTTCATTTGTTTTTGGGGCTTTTGTTGTCATCAATCATTTTTATGTCGTGTAAGGTGGTAGCCTTCATTTCACATTCCATTATACTTAATTCATTAGTGTGTTTTTTTGTAAATAACTTTGACACACTTTTCACATTCACTTTTGACAGGGATGTTGTTAAGTTTTTTTTTTTATTTTTTTTTATATGCAATATATTATTTTTGTTTTCATACTTTTAATCAAACCCAAAGTCTATAAAACATTTGATTTTTTTGCAACATTTTTAAATAAGAAAATTAAGCAAAATCTTAAAGGACATTTTTCACGATTTTCAAATTACCTTAGTCACAGTTTCTTCGATGTTTACACAGCACAATATAATTGCTTAAAACACTCGTATTTCTATATGAGTGAGAGTAGACACACATCTAGTGTGTACACATATGTGTTACTCTCTCATTCGTATATAACAAGTACAAGAATTGCTAGTACAATCTAGTGTGTACTTGTCTTATCTTCCCCTCTCCCTGATGTCTAAAAGGTAATTAGCTAAGCTTACAGAATTGCTACGTGTAAATTGGGACTTACACTCATGTATGTACATATACTCATAATATATGAAAACATATGAGAAAAGATTGTTTAGCTGCTTAAAATTTATTAGCATATCAATTACATATTTTTGAACGGGAAAATGCTAAAAGTACCCTTATACTTTAGGATGATGCCATTGAGATAAAGTGGATACTAAGGTGATTGCTTAGGTTAGGTTATGTTTGATTGGTTGTCAAGTCAACGACGCGATGTACTTGGGTTCTTTATAGTCCGTTTGAAATAGTACCTGAAAAGGAAAGTAATAGAAAGAGAGAAAATTTATCCCCAGTGTACAGAGAAGAAATTTAAAGAGAATTAGATGAATATATAATTGTATAAATAATGTATAAACAGAAAAATAAGATGTTGGAAGAGGAAATATGCGGAAAAAGCGATCACAGATTAGTAGAGAGTAGGATGACACACGAGGCATTAAGATAATTGCCTAAGTTAGTTTAAAAATATTAAGTTTAGGAAGGCTGCACTGTAATGAAAATGCGTTACAATTATTTTAATTATTTGATATATGTTTATCTCAACGAAATCAGTTATTATCAGTTATTGCCAACGATGTTATCGACAACCATTCGACTATTGTAGGGTAAAGTTTCATAGTATTTTATCTTCTTCAGCTCCGCCGCAATCATCATGAGGGAACGATGGTAAGGAAATTCAATGTTGACGCAACAGTCGTTCTGGGATGGCATACGATAAGACATTCTAAATTCGACGTAAAGAAAGATTTCTGATATTATTTCGTAGGGCAACTGAGAAAATGTTGAAGAAATAAAACAAACTAAACTTTCATTTTAGTCTGATTCATAAAAACCCTACTTTTAGATCACTACAAACTAATAAACATTTAAATTGTTAAAAATACAATAAATAGATTCATATTTTTAGTAAAAAAAAAATTGAAAAATATGTCACCGAGATGCTTAAGATTTTGCTTAAATTGTTTTTTACTCCCCCACAGTATTAAAAGAAAACGTTATTTGTATTCATACAAATAATTTAACTTTTTGTCCTCCTTATACTTATTTGTTGTCCAGCCTTTGAAGCACTTTGACTTAAGGCACCTTCTATTCCCAAGATATTATTACGTACTCTCAACAACCTCAATCAAAAATTAGTTTTAATTATTATTTTATGTGATTTTAGAAGCTCTCTACCTCTACCATAATTGTTGTTTTGTTCCCGTACCACCAAATATATCTCTTACTCTATTCTATCCTGATTCATTAAATACTTGTTATGTGTTTTCAGTTTACCATTTTTACAAATTATTTGTTTCATTATTATTTTATGTTATTATAAATGTTTTATGTTTCTTTCTCTCTCATTATTTTTCTTGTTTACAGTAAGAAAAGATCTTGAGTTACGTCTGCAGTTCAGATTTTTCAATAATCTTCACAGAAATCCAACAAGAGTTCAGTAAACATTTTAAAAAAGTTTTTGAAAAACGAAAAATAAAATATATTTAATCAAACAAAAAAATAAACCAAAAAAATCATTAAAAAAAATAAAAAACCAAACACTCAAATGTCGCATATTTAATTAAACTAAACATAAAAAGAGAGAATTAAAAAAAGTAACTAAAAATTAAAAGAAATGTGTATAAATTTTAAGAAAAAAACCAAAAAAACGGCAACTGAAGTTAAACTAAACAAAAAGCGGTAACTAATGATGAACTAGAAATACAGTAATAACAATTTTAATAAGCACCACCTCGTCGTCGTCAACAGCAGCGTGTAAAAAGAGTTTTTTTTAAAAAAGATGTAGAAAAAAAGCTTTTTGTTTAAATCTTCAAGAAACAATTTTTGTAATTATAAGTTTAAAAACAATCAGGTTTTATATATTTAAAAAAGAAACGATAATCAACGCTTTATTTCTAACTATAATTTTATATAAATTTTAATATAAAGAAAAGCACTTACCACTAATCTTTTGTTGAAAGAAAAACAATTAAAGTTAAAATATTATAATCATCATCGTCATCAACGTATCCCGTATGAAAACTACGTATCTCATCATTAATTTATACTCTACTCATATTCAAAACTAAAAAATTAGAAAAACTATGAAAAGGAAAATAAAATAAAAAAACACACATAAGAAAACATTAGAAGTCTTAAGGATTGAGTAACTCAACTCTACTCACCACAAGCAGTAACGAATTACGATAATTGAAACAAGATTTTGTAAGAATTTATTACAAAACTAAAAATTTTGTTTTATAGAAGTAACAAAGAAAAAACAAGGTATCTATTTATAATCCTGGCAAGAGGATTCCTTCTAAGAAAACATTTAAACATGTTTTGTTATGACATTTACGTTTGATTTGTCTATATTCTATATATTACTCTATGTATGTCTCTTTCTATATCTTAAGCTACTAATTCTCTCTTTAGCTACTAGAATTTCCTTACAAATTCTATTTACTGTCTGTTTTGAAATTTTATCACAAAGCTACATACATAATTATTAATAGTTATGTGTTGTTTACAAAATAGGCTAAGGCTTTTGAATAATATCTACATAATACCTACATATGTTATGTTAAAATGAACTCTGGAATTTTAAAATTTTAAACTGACTGCATTGATTGATGAGTATAAATAATTAGCCAAAAATATTTACAGCTGCATTCAAAACAAAAAACTAACGGCTAGCTTTTGTTCATTAGATAGTTAAGGTACGGTCACATTTGGCAAATATTTTCCGGAGAAGATTGGTTACATCTAAACAACATATATTTAAACTCGTTTATTTATAAAAAAAAAAATACACACACACACATTTCTTATTCAGGCCAAAGCACAACAAATATTTAGTTTAAATTTATTAGACGCTGTTTGATCTTGCAAAACTCTTGTAAGAGTGAACAACGTCAAACAAATTTGTGCTAAAAAAAAGCGGTTGCGCTTTTTTGAGTAAATATTTGCCAAATGTGACCATACCTTTACAGTCATTTTGAATTCTTCTGCTAAGCTTAATCAATTCAGGAAGATTCGTTTCGAAATGAAAATCGTTCGAATTTCTATGCATTATACATTCTATTTCGAAAAGATTTTCATTCGAATCGAATAATACAAACAACTAATTTCATTCATTTGAAATTATCGTTTTTGTCTGTTTCTTTCATACGCTGCATGTTTTTTACATTATTTTTTGTTTAAACTGACATTTATGTTTGTGCATGTTTTTTTGTTTCATTTTGTTTTTCACATTTACACGAATTTACACAATATGAATATATTTAAGCATTATAACAGTTAAGAGTCGTGAGTAAAAAAAAAATCTGTGTTTAAAATAATCATAGACATATAGTTTCATGTACTTTCTTAACTACTACATAAATATTAGAGTTACTACTTTTATCAAAAATATTTTGTTTTCAGAGACTAGAAAAATCATATCGGGGAAAAATTATAATGAAATTGTAATAATTTCTGTTCGATTTTAGTTTATGGTAAGCTGCATCCTGAGCTTTTCGTTTTTCGGTGTTCCGCTAATCCTCTAAAAATAGCAAATAATTGTTTAAAAAACTACTTTTTAAAAAGATTTAAAAACCGCCTTTAAACTGGTGACATTTTGTATATCTTGAAAAAAATCTAAACAGAAGTCAATTAATAGTTTAAGACGGACTAAATCTAGCAAGAGTTGTTCGTTCCCGCTGATTCGCTATCACATCAACTTATAATGCTCAATTAGAACTGAAACACTGACATTTGTTTGTCACATGTCTTCTTTTCTATAAATCAAAAATAAGCGACTGATATATACATAGGTAGCAGTTTAATTCGTTTTAAATTTATTTTTTTCAAAGAGAAAACTTTTTTTGAAATGGAAATCTTCATTGAAATAATTTGAAAAATCAATAAAGTAATTTTCATTGCTGATATTTTCTTGCCCCAAAAATATCACTTTGCGTCAGGGTTACGTTCCATCGTTAGATAATGCTTTACTTTTTATGTCATCAAATAAGCGTTTTGCTTTTGTCTGAAATATCATTTTACTTGATTTTCAATCCAAATAGAGAGTAACGCCTCTATTTCGATCATCAAAGAACTTCTTGTACGGGTCATCCTTTTAGCATCTAAAAATGATGCAGATTTTGCAAAAATTTAAAAAAAAATCCAAGACTCAAACTCAAAACAACGCAACCTCGAAAATCTAACGACGGACAGTGAAAATTAGTACTAATTAGACAGCGACGCAACTTCAAAAAAATGCAAAACAAAACGACGCAAAGCGAGGTATTGGTGTATATTATTCGACACAACCAATTAACAATTAAACGATGTTCGTATGTCTTTCTATATAAACCTTGTAATCAAGCTATAATGTGCAATTTTACAGACAACTCAAAGAACATTTTTCTATTCATTTATCTCAAAATATAACTTAAATACAAGGTGGCGCAAAAGTAATCCTCCTGTCAGAAAATGCTATAAATTTTGCGATTGGTCCCTAATGTCAGTTCTGTTTTGACATTTGTGTAGTAAACACATGCGATATACACGTTAATAAACAATGTTACGCTACACTGCTCCAGAACGCGGAATATTGCTGACTATTTATTTGACCAATAATCGGTCGGTGACTTTGGCACAAATGACAATCAACTGTGGCGGCGGCCATTTACATGACATCATATTTTCGACTTGATGTAAAAAAATTAAAAACCAAATAAAATTAATCCACAAGAAGAACCAAAGTTTTTCATTTTGTTTTTTAATTACAGCCAAAAAACATCGGAAGTTTACTTTTGCGCCACCTTGTATAATGTTATTAAAGTAAATTTAACATTTAAGTCTCATTTCACCAGAAGTTTCTCTTAAGAAAAAGTGCAAATAACTTTAATGTTAACATAAATCAAATTACCGATTAATGTGAGATTAATGAAACTCAACCTGAAATCATTGAAGAGGTCATAAAACTTTTATAAATTTACGTACATGGCAGCCGTGGCCGTAAGATAACCCACGCTACAGTACAGAAATTACTTAAGACCAGGATGCAGGATTCCTTACCATACTCGATGTGCTTTCGGAAACCGACAATTATTTTTCGGTTTTCGGGAAGTTTACAGTATTACCATTTATTAATTATCAAATTGAGCTATGGCTGCCACAAAATTAGTCCGTTACGAGTTATCAACATCGGAGCAACGTTTTATTTAATGTTTCTTAATATGAAAATATTTCATAAACTAAACCGTTCGGTAGCGTGCATGACATTGCAGGACATTAATCTATTCGTGGGTTAAGGTGGAACAATTTTTACAGCTTAACGACTACGGGCTAATAATTTAAATTGTTTTTAAGATCTAGAATAAGAGAACTTGAAAGCAGAGATACTATTTCAACAACGACAGCAAGTACTTTTACTTTTAATTTATCAATACAATACTTTCATTAAATTTAACAGACTATGTTTTTTTAAACACAGATTTTAAATGCTTACTCTACAAGAGTATTTAAAAAATCTTAGGCCTCGATTATCGTTCACAATACTAAAATGTCGTGTTGTCTCGGCTACAACACAACATGCATTTGTTTAAGATTACGCCGATAAGTGTTGTAAATCGTAATCGCAGTTTACAACATACAACATGAAAATACTTAGCGTTGTGAACGATAATCGGGGCCTTAAATTTGTGCAACAAATTGCATTAACATACAAATATTTTTTAAATACTCTTTGCTTTTGTCTAGTTTAAGTTTATCTAAACCCTCTTCCAAAAATGCCCATTTATTTAAAATTATTTGTCTTTTGTGTTCTTTTCTAATCAACTCAACTTTAGAAATTAAACTGCGATTTACATTTTTAAGTAAATTTTAAAGAACAATAAAAAAACATAAAAACTACGTTTTTATTAAGAAAAGCAAAATAACAACAACTATTACGTACGTACGTATTTATAAAGTGTAAAAATTAATAAAGTAAAAAGATCATAAGATCATAATTATATTTGTTTTTAAACTACAATAAATCACAACTCATCACGCAATGCTGAAAACAGTAAAATACTACGTGGATATAGAATTTTTGAAACCGGATTAAATGAACTCAACATAAACTGAACAAAGTGTGTAAATCTCTACAGAAATATTGTTTAAATGTTGCTGAAAACAAATTAACAAAAAAAAAAAAAAAAAAAAAAAAGCCTTGTTAAACACAAAATAATACTCTAGCTTTTTTATACGCAAAAGAAAACTAACCTTTATAAATGAATTAAAATGTATTTAAGTATTTAATAAAATACGAGTTTAAATGACTTTACATATTTATACCCTACACCACCATACTGGGGAGGGTATATTGAATTTGTGCTGATGTTTGTAACGCCCAGAAATATTGGTCCAACACCCACCTTAAAGTATACCGATCGACTCAGAATTTAACGACGTCCGTCCGTTTGTCTGGCTGGCTGTCCATCTAAAGCTTGTGCGCAGAGTACAGGTCGTAATATTTTTTTTTCGGCCCAAGGATGGATGGGATTGAAACTGGTGGAAATCGGTCCATTATTTCACCTGGCCCACATATAAATGTCCTCCCGAAATTAGGGTTTATTGATCATAAATGTTTGAATTCTGCAAGTATCCAAACAAATTTTATCACAAATGAGTGGTAAATAAAGCCAAATCACATCTACGAATTTTGTGCAGATCGGTCCATAATTAGTCGTAACTCCCATATAAGGCTCACTTCCGAAAATCACTTTAAAGAGCATAACTCGCTCAAAAATGTTGGTATCCAAATAATATTGAACGAAAATATATTTCATATGTCTAAAAATAATACGGTACAATTTCATTATGATTGGTCCATAATTAGTCGTAACTCCCATATAAGGCCCACTTCCGAAAATCACTTTAAAGAGCATAACTCGCTCAAAAATGTTGGTATCCAAATAATATTGAACGAAAATATATTTCATATGTCTAAAAATAATACGGTACAATTTCATTATGATTGCTCCATAATTAGTCGAAACTCTCATATAAGATCTACTTCCGAAAATCACTTTAAGCACCATAAATCGTTTAAAAGTATTTATATCGAGATAAAGTTTAACACATATAATACATATATTCACAGACATCATGACACTATATCTCCCATATAACGCCCATTTCTGAAAAACTGTTTTATACATATGTATACTGGGTGTAGGGTATTATATGGTCGGGCCTGACCGACTATACTTTCTTATTTGTTTTATTTACAGCCATGAATACTGCGTTTTGTATTGTGTATACTATACCTAGTTATACTATAAAATTTAATGTTTATCCCTTATTTATTTGTTGAATATTAAATTGAACTGCTCTACTAAAACCAAAATTGTTTCCTCTACCTTAAAGGTTTCATACTGATGGAAATCTTTAACCAGCACTTAATTAACTTATAAGATCCTAATTGTTTTTTTAATTTCATGAAAAATTAATTAAGATTTTATATGCTAATTTTTAAACTAGCGAGAAGTATGTTTTTTTTTTAACAAACATGTTTTTCGCCTTGTAAGTGCAACTCTTTGCATTTTTTTTGTTTAATTATTATTTGAATGTTGTATTTTTTTACCCCCTTATTAACCCTACAAATATTTTATTATTTGTTTAAACAAAAAACTTGTTTAATGTTATTTCCTTAATTGTAAAATTTTCACTAATTTGTGTCGTTTTTCTTTTTTCTTTCCTTACGTTTTTGTGTCTATTTCCAGTACGTGTTCAACGCCTGAATCAACGTAAATAAACGTGTGATTATTGTCTTGAAAATGTCTAATATTAAATGCATCCAACCAATCCAGCAACCAACACAACCATTTACAATTTAAATAATAATAAATCCAGATGTTTGTTTTAAACTTTAAATACCAGCTTTATTATTGACAAAATTTGAATAAAAAAACATTAAAAAAATAATAATAAACATATAAATGCTTCATCAACAACTACAACAACTACACTCAAGTAACAAGTTAAATAATGAATATGGCCATAATGGATTAAACAATTTGAAATTTAGTACCAAGAAAAGTCCCTCTATTACGATTTTTGTAAAATCTGTACGTATAAAAACATACTTCATATTTTTATTTAAACCATTTGAATTAAAATTTATTTAAGTTGAATATTTATTTATTTTTATATTAATGTAATTTATTTGTTTAAATGTTTAGTGTTAAATTATTTTATTTAGTCTTTACTATGCTGTGTAAGTTTAAAGCTGTTTGAAGCAGTATTTTATTACAAACATTTATTACGATTTTACATAAACCATTCATAAAATGTAAAAATACATTTGTAAATTCTATTCTATAGGTATAAGTCAGTAATACTTTAAATAAGTCTAATTTAAAATAGAACGATTCTATATACTGCAAACCCCAGATCTGCTAGATAATATTATATCATATTATATTTATATTATGGTTAAAACTTCACTCTTTTTAAGGTAGGTCACATTTGGCAAATATTTGCCGAAAAAGACGTAACGACTAAATAACATATATTTGAACTCGTTTATTTATTAATTTAAAAAAAAAACATTTCTTATTCAGGCCAAAGCACAACAAATATTTGATCTGGCAAAACTCTTGTAAGAGTAAACAACGTCAAACAAATTTGTGCTAAAGCAAGTGGTTACGATTTTTTGAGTAAATATTTGCCAAATGTGACCGTACCTTTACAAATTCAGTCAGTTCATGCTTGGACGTTTGATGGCCGAATTCTCGGTCATTAATTAACCATTGGTAAACTAAAATACCAACTATTGTTTAACTATTACTTCTTATTCTTATGGCAAACTAAGCATTGCAAATAAAGAATCATTAGTTAAGCCCTTGCCATTAGCTAACTAAAGACTGCGAAATACAATACGGCGGAAAAAATACAAACGTCGGCTATACAAAATAATGTATAGTACAACTTTAATGTTTGTTGTTTACAAACTAATTTCCAATAAAATAAAAATAGTTTTGTGGAGTAAAAAAGAAATTTTTGTTTTGTTAAAAGAAAATTGTTAGAGTCTTACATAAAATATAATATATAAAATATGTAGTAATGTGTTATTCATTACGATTTGAATATTTTTTATTTTTAAAATTATCTCTCGCCGCGTTTTTATTTGTGAGTGGGTGGTATTATTAATTCCGCACGGAAAGGAAAACTAAGCGGAAAGAAATATCGATCGATATGTAAAATATAATTATTCATTTCTGCGGCATGAAGAAATACTGTCTGTGTAGGGATGATACCGCAAAAACGAAAAATACCGCAGCAATGAATAATTTCAAATTATGCTTCCGCACAAAAAATTTCTTTCCGCAATCGCGGAAATGAATGAATAATTCGACCCAGTATATTTGACAGTTCAAAGCAGAAACTTTTCTCACAAAAATTTTACAGATACAAACACCCTTTTTTTTGTAAACTGACTAGCATGGTGAAATTAAATACAAGGTGACAGCATTGCTACAACAATTACAACAAGGCAAGAACAACAGGCATTTTTGTTTGTGTAATACTTTCGTTACTGTCAAAAACATTTGACATAAAATAAAGAAAACAAACATACAAACATGGATAAAAACAGAAAACAATAGTAGTGAAAAATTGTTTATTTTATTTTCTTAAACAATTTCAAAACTCGTGATGATTTTGTTCGGGGCATTTTGATTAATGAGGAAATTCTAGACAGTCGTATCTGTCTTTCCCTCTTGCCACGCGAACAGTATGCTCGAAAGGTGAACAATTGGCTGACTTATCAAAGTATTCCAAAATTCTTCCATGGAAAATAAATGTAAGCCATGTGAAGGTTTCTCTGATGGATTAACTTCGGATGACATTCGAAATTCTGTTTGGCATGATAGCCCTAAAGACACAACACTATGCATTGTTGTTTTGTTTTGCTGCTACACTATTGGCATAGCGTTGGGCATTAACAAACAACGAATTCCCGCAGATATAATGTCGGAAAGTACCACTTCCAGCTACTCCTTTTTTACAGCATAAGATGCAACGCATTTTTCTGCAGAAAAAAAAATCATTTTTAAAGAGGAATCTTAACATTTATCTTACAGAAAAAAACTAACACTTTTAGTAAAACAACTCAAAAAACAAACACACTATTTAATATAATATAGTTTTTTTTTAACACTTTTAAGCTATTTTACGCAGATAAAACGGCGAAAAAACTCAATTTTTCAAAAACAAAATAATTTTGTAACGTTTTTATATAAACTTTGACTATTTGTAAACAACTTTTTGACATTTTCAATTTCACCATGAACAGAGCAAAAAATAATCAGCTGGCGCTATGCTGTCACCTTGTATTTAACTTCACCATGCTGACTAGTAATTTTTTTTACATGAAAGCGATTACTTGCAAAAAAAAAAGAAATACAGGCACAGTTTTGGGTGAAAAACAGCTGTTTGTTGCAAATTATGACATTTCTGTTTCATTCCACACATTTAAACCGAAACATTTTTTGACGCGGCTGCTATAGCACATGGGCACCGGGGGGGGACCTAATTAAAATTTGTTTTCTTGATTATTTCCACAAAATTGTGTTCAATGGGACATTCTAGTGTCCATATAATTAAGACTTTTATGCAATTTTATCATAAATAAAAAGCGAGCGAATATAAAAAAAACCCTACGAGACATAAACTCCGTAGTAGTTTTGTCATCTCTAGCTCTAAGAATGCCATTAAGATTCTGAATTGGCCTGGATATTAGAATTATTTATATTCTTTTTTATACATAGCTTATGTTTTTTTTACCTATTTAATTTAAAATTAATTATGTTAAAGAAATATTTGTTTTGAAATTGATTTTTTATTATAATTATTATGTTTATTTCCATTTTTGTATTGTAGAAAACACTTGAAAGGTGTGCATATTTTAAACATAAACTAAAGCCGTACTTCTTTCTATTACTTTTTTTTATTTAGCTGGACGTCAGCGACGCATGGGACACTTTGGTAGAAATTTTACAGTCGGCCTTTGGCAATAAACGCTAAAAGTTTAACATCAAAATATAATCAAAATTCTTACATATTTTATTTAAAAATTATTTTATTGTATTCTGTTTTATGTATTTTTTACAAATTTTATTTCTAAAATTAAATGTTTGTTGCAATTTTAGAAAACTATACGAAAATCTATAACAATTATTCATGCTTTATGTTATTAAAAAAAATATATATTTAAAAAAGGTTAATAATTTTTAAATTAGTAACAGTTTTTTTATAATACTTTTAAATAACCAAATTGTTTTGAATAATTCTTATATAAATTGTTATTAAAAAACCACTTTTAAAAATAAAAAATTACAAATCACTTTCTATGGCAATGAGAAATATTAAAATAATATTGTTAAATAATTTATTGTTAAAAAATTTCATTTTCTAATTATTTATTATATGCAACTCAACTGTAAAAACTAAATTGCAATATTGCTTTCCAAAACGAAAAATGTTCTTAACTTGGTAAACAAAAAATGTGTATGTTGTTGAATTTTTTTTTATTAGAAACATAAAATTAATAGATTTCATACAAAAATATTAGATAAAAAGACATTTATTATATTAACAAAAACCTTAAGTAAATTTAAACTCTAAATACCTTTTCCTTAATTGTTGTAAAGCTTCGAAATTTATGAAATGTTTCACTTGAATGTATGCTTACTGAAGACGTTAAAATCCCTAGCAGGCTTGAAAACAAAACCAGATTATATTATATAAAATTAAATATAAATGCTCTCACACGTACACATTTAATACAATTTTTATAAAAGGAAATTCACGTAGTTTAAAATATTAGAAAAACAACACAAAAACTCTTTAATTTTATGCATTATTTGTAATATGTTTTTCTCTGTTACTTTTACCAGACGATTATACATTATTTATATTATTTTCTTTTCTTTATATTTTATTATATTTTATAAAAATATATCTTGTTTATATATATATATATATTTTTTTTTTTTGACTATAGATATTTTTATTTAAGAAAAGAAATTTATCAAAAATCATAAACTTATTTTTTAATTAAACAAAATTGTATAATTTAAACAACACAAAATTATATTAAATATTACACTTTATATATACATATATTAAAAATTATAATAAAATTGCTTATAAATTATGTAAAATGTAAACAAATAAAAAATATAAAAAAATGAAATAATATGACACTTGTTTTTATTTAGTTAAATTTTCATTCAACACAACAACATCTTTTTACGATTTTTGTGTTTGAAAATTTTTTTTTAGCAACAGGTCAATTGTGATTGTTTTGTTGATGAATTTATTATAATAATATTTTACTTTAACTGATAACTCAGAAACTATACGAGATAATTCAGGAAATTCTTTGACATAAGATAAATTTTCATCATATTTCCACTCTTACATCTACAGAGATATAGCTTAAATTGTAGAAACGTTACCAACTAAAAAGTGGGCGGACGGTTTAATAATCATTTCATATATTATGTTATAACTAAAAAACTATAACATATATTGTTTTGAAATTTTCACTATATAGTAGAATGAGATTTATACTATCTAAAACAATAACTTATAACCGCCCCCTGCCACGCCTACTGTTTAATATTTGCCAGTTTCTAAATTATTCACATGTATTTTCTCACCAAAGGGGCGTGGCAAGTTTTAATTTTCCGAATACGATAGACCATTTCATTAGCTATCAGTACGCAAAATTTCATTTTGATATCTTATTTACTTACAGAGATATTACTGAATCTACAATGATGACATTTGTCAACTTTGTCAAAATTTTTAAGATTATTTTTATTTTGCAAAAATGTTTATGAGCACCAGGTGATCAGAATTAAATAGTAGGCGAAATTGCAATATTGATTTTATATTTTATGCGATAACTGTGAAACTGTACGACATAATAAAGTAAATGTTTCGCCATATGATAGAATACGATATGGGCTATCCAACAATTGCATTTTAAACCACCACTTGCCACGCCCACTAGTAAATATTTGGTGTTTTTATAATCTTTTCATTATATTTTCACTTTAAACTTATGTGGTACGTTTTTATTTAGTGTAATATGATGGCCCATTTAATGCTCTGTATGCATGTACAATTTCATATCGCTATCTCTTATATCTACAGAGATATAGCTTAAATTGTAGAAACGTTACCAAACTAAAAAGTGGGCGGACGGTTTAATAATCATTTCATATATTATGTTATAACTAAAAAACTATAAAATATAATGTTTTGAAATTGGCACTATATAGTAGAATGAGATTTATACTATCTAAAACAATAACTTATAACTGCCCCCTGCCACGCCTACTGTGTAATATTTGCCAGTTTCTAAATTATTCACATGTATTTTCTCACCAAAGGGGCGTGGCAAGTTTTAATTTTCTTAATACGATAGACCATTTCATTAGCTATCAGTACGCAAAATTTCATTTTGATATCTTATTTACTTACAGAGATATTACTGAATCTACAATGATGACATTTGTCAACTTTGTCAAAATTTTTAAGATTATTTTTATTTTGCAAAAATGTTTATGAGCACCAGGTGATCAGAATTAAATAGTAGGCGAAATTGCAATATTGATTTTATATTTTATGCGATAACTGTGAAACTGTACGACATAATAAAGTAAATGTTTCGCCATATGATAGAATACGATATGGGCTATCCAACAATTGCATTTTAAACCACCACTTGCCACGCCCACTATTAAATATTTGGTGTTTTTATAATCTTTTCATTATATTTTCACTTTAAACTTATGTGGTACGTTTTTATTTAGTGTAATATGATGGCCCATTTAATGCTCTGTATGCATGTACAATTTCATATCGCTATCTCTTATATCTACAGAGATATAGCTTAAATTGTAGAAACGTTACCAACTAAAAAGTGGGCGGACGGTTTAATAATCATTTCATATATTATGTTATAACTAAAAAACTATAACATATATTGTTTTGAAATTTTCACTATATAGTAGAATGAGATTTATACTATCTAAAACAATAACTTATAACTGCCCCCTGCCACGCCTACTGTGTAATATTTGCCAGTTTCTAAATTATTCACATGTATTTTCTCACCAAAGGGGCGTGGCAAGTTTTAATTTTCTTAATACGATAGACCATTTCATTAGCTATCAGTACGCAAAATTTCATTTTGATATCTTATTTACTTACAGAGATATTACTGAATCTACAATGATGACATTTGTCAACTTTGTCAAAATTTTTAAGATTATTTTTATTTTGCAAAAATGTTTATGAGCACCAGGTGATCAGAATTAAATAGTAGGCGAAATTGCAATATTGATTTTATATTTTATGCGATAACTGTGAAACTGTACGACATAATAAAGTAAATGTTTCGCCATATGATAGAATACGATATGGGCTATCCAACAATTGCATTTTAAACCACCACTTGCCACGCCCACTAGTAAATATTTGGTGTTTTTATAATCTTTTCATTATATTTTCAGTTTAAACTTATGTGGTACGTTTTTATTTAGTGTAATATGATGGCCCATTTAATGCTCTGTATGCATGTACAATTTCATATCGCTATCTCTTATATCTACAGAGATATAGCTTAAATTGTAGAAACGTTACCAAACTAAAAAGTGGGCGGACGGTTTAATAATCATTTCATATATTATGTTATAACTAAAAAACTATAAAATATAATGTTTTGAAATTGGCACTATATAGTAGAATGAGATTTATACTATCTAAAACAATAACTTATAACTGCCCCCTGCCACGCCTACTGTGTAATATTTGCCAGTTTCTAAATTATTCACATGTATTTTCTCACCAAAGGGGCGTGGCAAGTTTTAATTTTCTTAATACGATAGACCATTTCATTAGCTATCAGTACGCAAAATTTCATTTTGATATCTTATTTACTTACAGAGATATTACTGAATCTACAATGATGACATTTGTCAACTTTGTCAAAATTTTTAAGATTATTTTTATTTTGCAAAAATGTTTATGAGCACCAGGTGATCAGAATTAAATAGTAGGCGAAATTGCAATATTGATTTTATATTTTATGCGATAACTGTGAAACTGTACGACATAATAAAGTAAATGTTTCGCCATATGATAGAATACGATATGGGCTATCCAACAATTGCATTTTAAACCACCACTTGCCACGCCCACTAGTAAATATTTGGTGTTTTTATAATCTTTTCATTATATTTTCAGTTTAAACTTATGTGGTACGTTTTTATTTAGTGTAATATGATGGCCCATTTAATGCTCTGTATGCATGTACAATTTCATATCGCTATCTCTTATATCTACAGAGATATAGCTTAAATTGTAGAAACGTTACCAACTAAAAAGTGGGCGGACGGTTTAATAATCATTTCATATATTATGTTATAACTAAAAAACTATAACATATATTGTTTTGAAATTTTCACTATATAGTAGAATGAGATTTATACTATCTAAAACAATAACTTATAACCGCCCCCTGCCACGCCTACTGTGTAATATTTGCCAGTTTTTAAATTATTCACATGTATTTTCTCACCAAAGGGGCGTGGCAAGTTTTAATTTTCCGAATACGATAGACCATTTCATTAGCTATCAGTACGCAAAATTTCATTTTGATATCTTATTTACTTACAGAGATATTACTGAATCTACAATGATGACATTTGTCAACTTTGTCAAAATTTTTAAGATTATTTTTATTTTGCAAAAATGTTTATGAGCACCAGGTGATCAGAATTAAATAGTAGGCGAAATTGCAATATTGATTTTATATTTTATGCGATAACTGTGAAACTGTACGACATAATAAAGTAAATGTTTCGCCATATGATAGAATACGATATGGGCTATCCAACAATTGCATTTTAAACCACCACTTGCCACGCCCACTAGTAAATATTTGGTGTTTTTATAATCTTTTCATTATATTTTCAGTTTAAACTTATGTGGTACGTTTTTATTTAGTGTAATATGATGGCCCATTTAATGCTCTGTATGCATGTACAATTTCATATCGCTATCTCTTATATCTACAGAGATATAGCTTAAATTGTAGAAACGTTACCAAACTAAAAAGTGGGCGGACGGTTTAATAATCATTTCATATATTATGTTATAACTAAAAAACTATAAAATATAATGTTTTGAAATTGGCACTATATAGTAGAATGAGATTTATACTATCTAAAACAATAACTTATAACTGCCCCCTGCCACGCCTACTGTGTAATATTTGCCAGTTTCTAAATTATTCACATGTATTTTCTCACCAAAGGGGCGTGGCAAGTTTTAATTTTCTTAATACGATAGACCATTTCATTAGCTATCAGTACGCAAAATTTCATTTTGATATCTTATTTACTTACAGAGATATTACTGAATCTACAATGATGACATTTGTCAACTTTGTCAAAATTTTTAAGATTATTTTTATTTTGCAAAAATGTTTATGAGCACCAGGTGATCAGAATTAAATAGTAGGCGAAATTGCAATATTGATTTTATATTTTATGCGATAACTGTGAAACTGTACGACATAATAAAGTAAATGTTTCGCCATATGATAGAATACGATATGGGCTATCCAACAATTGCATTTTAAACCACCACTTGCCACGCCCACTAGTAAATATTTGGTGTTTTTATAATCTTTTCATTATATTTTCAGTTTAAACTTATGTGGTACGTTTTTATTTAGTGTAATATGATGGCCCATTTAATGCTCTGTATGCATGTACAATTTCATATCGCTATCTCTTATATCTACAGAGATATAGCTTAAATTGTAGAAACGTTACCAACTAAAAAGTGGGCGGACGGTTTAATAATCATTTCATATATTATGTTATAACTAAAAAACTATAACATATATTGTTTTGAAATTTTCACTATATAGTAGAATGAGATTTATACTATCTAAAACAATAACTTATAACCGCCCCCTGCCACGCCTACTGTGTAATATTTGCCAGTTTTTAAATTATTCACATGTATTTTCTCACCAAAGGGGCGTGGCAAGTTTTAATTTTCCGAATACGATAGACCATTTCATTAGCTATCAGTACGCAAAATTTCATTTTGATATCTTATTTACTTACAGAGATATTACTGAATCTACAATGATGACATTTGTCAACTTTGTCAAAATTTTTAAGATTATTTTTATTTTGCAAAAATGTTTATGAGCACCAGGTGATCAGAATTAAATAGTAGGCGAAATTGCAATATTGATTTTATATTTTATGCGATAACTGTGAAACTGTACGACATAATAAAGTAAATGTTTCGCCATATGATAGAATACGATATGGGCTATCCAACAATTGCATTTTAAACCACCACTTGCCACGCCCACTAGTAAATATTTGGTGTTTTTATAATCTTTTCATTATATTTTCAGTTTAAACTTATGTGGTACGTTTTTATTTAGTGTAATATGATGGCCCATTTAATGCTCTGTATGCATGTACAATTTCATATCGCTATCTCTTATATCTACAGAGATATAGCTTAAATTGTAGAAACGTTACCAACTAAAAAGTGGGCGGACGGTTTAATAATCATTTCATATATTATGTTATAACTAAAAAACTATAACATATATTGTTTTGAAATTTTCACTATATAGTAGAATGAGATTTATACTATCGGGTTTTGCAATAGCTACTTGACAACTCTGAATTTAAATTGTGAACGCACTATTTCACTGATCATCTAATTGTTGCTTTCTTTTTTTTCAGTAAACTTAACATTTTCGTTATGGTAAAGTACACGAAGGAACAACGTTTGGAAATTATAAAAATGTACTACCGAAATTCGGAGTCGGTGACCGCAACTTTAAGAGCGTTAACTCCAATTTTCGGTCGTAATTATCGCCCTAGTAGACAAGCAATAACAAGTTTAGTGCAAAAATTTGAGTCTACATATTCATTGTGTGATGCTGTCGTGCCAGTGAGACAACGGCCTGGTCGAAGTTCCGAAAATATCGCTGCCGTTCAGGCGTCCGTAGCAAACGATTCAAATCAGTCGATTCCGCGGCGTTCTCAACAACTGGGCATCCCCAAGACCACTTTATGGCGAATTTTGCGTAAGGATCTGGGTTTACACCCATACAAGATTAAGCTGACTCAAGAATTGAAGCCGATGGACCATTTGAGTCGACGTACGTTCTCCGATTGGGCTCTGGAGAAGATGCACCAAGATGATGAATTTCATCGCAAAATCATCTTCAGTGACGAAGCTCATTTTTGGCTCAATGGGTTCGTCAATAAGCAAAATATGCGTTATTGGTCTGCTGAAAATCCACATGTGCTTCACGAATCACCACTTCATCCACAAAAAATTACTGTTTGGTGCGCTTTGCATGCCGGCGGCGTCATTGGGCCATATTTTTTCGTCGACAATAACGATCGTCACGTTACTGTGAATGGCGATCGTTATCGCGCAATGATTAGCGATTATTTTTGGCCCGAATTGGAACACATGGACTTGGATGACATGTGGTTTCAACAAGACGGTGCCACAAGCCACACAGCACACGTTACAATCGATTTACTGAAGAGTAAGTTTGACGAGCGTGTTATCTCAAGAAATGGACCAGTCAATTGGCCGCCTCGTTCTTGCGATTTAACGCCTCTAGATTTTTTTCTTTGGGGCTACGTCAAATCATTGGTCTATGCCAACAAGCCGACAACGTTGGAAGAACTTAGAGCCAACATTGAAAGCGAAATAGCGGCCATTCCGGCCGAAATGTGTGACCGAGTCATCCAAAATTGGGTCCAACGAATCGACCACTGTCGACGTGGCCGCGGTGCCCATATGAACGAAGTCGAGTTCCATTCATAAATGTTTTGAATGTATTTCAAGTCGGTAATAAAGTTTTGGAAATATCTCAAACGGTTTGCGTTTTATTTAAAAAAAAAGTTGTCAAGTCCTTATTGGAAAACCCTTTATCTAAAACAATAACTTATAACCGCCCCCTGCCACGCCTACTGTGTAATATTTGCCAGTTTTTAAATTATTCACATGTATTTTCTCACCAAAGGGGCGTGGCAAGTTTTAATTTTCCGAATACGATAGACCATTTCATTAGCTATCAGTACGCAAAATTTCATTTTGATATCTTATTTACTTACAGAGATATTACTGAATCTACAATGATGACATTTGTCAACTTTGTCAAAATTTTTAAGATTATTTTTATTTTGCAAAAATGTTTATGAGCACCAGGTGATCAGAATTAAATAGTAGGCGAAATTGCAATATTGATTTTATATTTTATGCGATAACTGTGAAACTGTACGACATAATAAAGTAAATGTTTCGCCATATGATAGAATACGATATGGGCTATCCAACAATTGCATTTTAAACCACCACTTGCCACGCCCACTAGTAAATATTTGGTGTTTTTATAATCTTTTCATTATATTTTCACTTTAAACTTATGTGGTACGTTTTTATTTAGTGTAATATGATGGCCCATTTCATGCTCTATATGCATGTACAATTTCATATCGCTATCTTTTATATCTACAGAGATATAGCTTAAAATGTAGAAACGTTGACCATTACAAAGTAGGCGGAGTTATTAATAACAATATTATATGTATATGTTATATTTAAAAACCTAAAGGCAATAATGTTTAGACTTTTTATTTATATCTTCAATTTAAAGCTGTGGAGTATTTTTTATAATTAAGTGTAAAATTTGGGAATCATTTAAAGCTAGTGGTGTAAATAAAACAAGGGATAATTTTACATTTGTTATTAATAATCTTCGGAGTATTATTTTAATGTTTATTTTCTATGTTATTAAATCTTAAATCGATAATATTTGCAGTGTTTCAGACATTCATAAATTTTGAATCCTTAAAACTCGTCACCCTGAAAAGAAAAACACACGTTAATTAGTTAAATCGTATGTTACAATCAACATTAATTACACCAGTACCTTACGACGCAAAGTAAATAAAGATTTTCTATAGCAAACAATGTAAAGATCGAAGATAGGTGCCAGGTTTACGAAAATGTTGCGAAAGTCGCCAGCTTTCTTTCACAAAAAATTGGTCCAATGTTTGCACAGCATGTTACTGTGACTTTGAAAGAAATAATAGGCTATATGAAGTTTTGATTGTATAAACGGGAGTTTTTGACCTACATACGTCGATGATATTTGGTACATATGGTATTGGCATAATTAGGAATACGTACCAGGAGAAAAGTGGGTGGTACCACGCCCCTTTTTATAAAAATTAAAAATCGTAATATAGTCTTAACTGCTGGACCGATCGTCATTAAATTTTCATAATAGGCTATTCTTATGAAATAATAAATTCTTGACTCTATAAAGGTGTGAGTTGACAAAGGGGCGTGGCACTGCCCATATAATGCCATATTTTGTGCATTTTTTTTTACCTACGTCGATGATAATTGGTACATAGTTGTGAGTGGACAAAGGGGCGTGGCCTCGCCCATATAACCCAAAATTTAAAATCGTTATATTTTGGGCATTTTTTGACCAACAGCGGCAGTATTTGCTATATGTATATGGTATTGGCATGAATAGAAATACGTACGTAAATACGGAGGAGCACACCCCTTTGTTTGTGATGTATTGGAGGCGGAACCTGTTAATCGATCTTAAATTTTCACAGCGTGCAGCTTTGACTCAGGAATACATATTACATTATAATATTTTTTGAACATGCACACTTCTGCACCTACTTTTTTACTACGTTTATTAAAGGCTTTATGTCAAAGGGGAGTAGCGAAGCACACCGGGTTCAGCTAGTTTATTACAAAACGTGTATGTAAATATTTAAAATTTTTGAAAACTACTTGATTATCACTTTGCAAATGTTATTTTAGATAATGACAAACAAATGTTCGTGTTAAGCAGTGACAATCATATTGTATTTATTAATAAATCCCGTACATATTGATTGATTATATTAAAAACATACACGGGAATAAGAATAAGGAGATATAACCTATTATGTACCGATCATCCAAAAATTTAGTGTCTTGATTTCTGTGAATATAAATATTAATAATATGTTAAACTTTATCTTGATATAAATACTTTTAAAAGATTTATGGAGCTTAAATTGAATTACGTAGAGGGTCTTATATGGGAGTTTCGTCTAATTATGGACCGACCATTATAAAATTAGGTGTCATTATTTCTGTATATAAGAAACTTATTTGTGTCAAATTTTATTTGGATACCAACATTTTTAAGAAATTTCTGATCAATAAAGTGAATTTCGAAAATGGGCCTTACATGAGAGCTACGACTAATTATGGACCGATTATAATAAAATTGTACCGTATTATTTTTATATATATGAAATATATTCGTGGTAAATATTATTTGGATACCAACATTTTTGAGAGAGTTATGTTCTTTAAAGTGATTTTCGGAAGTGGGCCTTATATGGGAGCTACGAGTAATTATGGACCGATCCGCACAAAATTTGTAGATGTAATTTGGATTCAATTTACCACTCATTTGTGATGAAATTTGTTTAGATAGTTGTATAATTCAAACATTTATTTTAGGAAGACATTTGTATGGTGGCCAGGGGAAATAATGGACAGAATAATTTACCAATCAGAATCACTTTCTGAGTCGATCGGTATACTTTAAGGTGGGTGTTGGACCAATATTTCTGGGCTTTACAAACATCAGCACAAATTCAATATACCCTCCCCACTATGATGGTGTAGTGTATAAAAATGGAAAAGTTCGATTTATAAATAATTTAGCGTCTTTTTTTTTTTAATAAAATTCACATCTTGAATTAAAGTGTTCGAAGATATGTAGTAAATAATCAACAGAAGCGGTAACAAAAATATAAATTTGGTAAATAGTTTTTGTCAACAAAGTGTCATATTAACAATTATTATAATCTCTGTACAAATATGAATAATACAGAAATAAAAAAATTATATGTATGTAAAAAACAGAGATGGGCATATTGCACTAAATTTTTAGTGCACTAAAAATCAAATAATTAGTGGTAGTGCTTTAAATTCATCCAAATTGTTTTGATTTTTTGCAAAAAGGTTTAGCATATTTTTGCTCTTGCTGTGTATTTTGTTAGTGTAGAGCAAAAATATGCTAAACCTTTTTGCAAATGCAATGACGCAATACCATTTGCACAAGATTGTGAATTGCGCTATTGTATACGTACATACGAGTATGTGATTTAATATTATAAACCTAAATAGTTGTTCTTAAAAAATACTTGTTTTTCACTAATTCCATTTTGCATACGATCAGTATCTTTTTCTACACAGTGTTTTTTTTTACACGAAGTTTTCTGAAACCAATTACCGTGTAAAAACAGAATTAGGTGTATTGGATAGTTTTTGGTTATGTACGTATAATACCTAATTTCATATAAATTTGTTGTTCTTAATAATTTATAGCATATAAATAGTTTTGAAAACTACTTAGTTGTATTTAATGAAATGAATAACACTAATTGAATATACCACATATGTATGAAGGTACTTATTACAATTAATACAATTCTATTATTGAAGCATTTTTGTTATTCATTGAGTACGATTGTTAATGAATATAAAATCGGAATTCATGCTATACTCCGAATGAAACAGAAATAAGACACATTGATAATGAATTAAATAAATAAAAGTATTTATACGAAAAGGCGTCAATTACACAGAAACGTCGAACACTAAAGGGGTTGTAGTAAGCCTATGCCCCCCTTAGATTTACTAGCCTTTTCTATATCCCAAGCGAGTAAATTAAGTGGATATTTAATATGTATTAATAAAGCATTGTTCACGTAAAATCCGATCGCATAAATGTTTTAATATTTAACCGCAAACTTACCAATATACATACTTCTACCGATACTGACGAAGTTAGAGATAATTAGGGGGTTTCATATCGATAGCAATCCATTGCAAATTAAATGAAAGAGAGCCAAATAGGGCCAAAACTTTACTGAAGGGTGATGACGTCTAATAACAGACAACTAACATATCTTCTGGCATTCTTTTATATAAGTGTTCGAAGTCATAGTTGAAGAAATTGAAGAAGTTCACCCATTTCTTCCGAGCAAAAATTTTGTCCGGAGAAAATTGGTACAACAAAAAGAATGCTGGGTACAAGTATCAACGAACATAAAACAGATATAAGAAATGGAAAAATATCGACGGCACTTTCCCAGCACGTAAAAGAGTGTAATCATGTGGCAGATTTTGATAATGTTAAAATATTAGATATAGAAAGGCAGGAAAACAAAAGATAAAAACAACAATGAATACGAAAGAAGACAAAGACAACACGAAACTTCAGTACTCCTCTGCAATTAATAATTAAATCAGTTCTGTGATATTAGCTTTAAGTTAAACTTGACTTAAGTTTTGTGGTCGTGTATTGTATATTATATTTTTATTAATTTTATTTATTTGATTATTTATACCAAAATTCTGTTCGTGATGTCCCGTTTTTTAGTATTTTAGTAACTAATTAATAATAAAAAGTAATATCCAATGATAAAAAACATCAAAGCTGTAAGTAAAACTTAGTCTATAAGTTAAAGCTGTGTAATAAAACAATAAATTTTGTCACTAGATTATTTAGAACGAGACCCCTGAAGAAGTTAGAATAAAACTAACGAAACGTTGGGTAAATAAAATAAAAATCGAACAAGTTTTTAATTTACGTTTGGAAACAAACATTTGACCAAATTAGCCTGAAGGAAACTCCTTAAAAATTATGAAAATTTTTGTTACTGAGAATTTTTCGCAGCACGATTCACCCATTGCGAAAGATTTTTCTGGAAAATCAAAGCTTTCATATGTAAATGAATGAAAAAAGAAAGTTGCTTTTGCTGATGGCCATGGAAATACATAAGGCATTATTATTTGTATGAAAAAGTGTAACCTATTGGCAACTCAGTTTATTTTTGTCCAGACAAAATATACAATTAAACCAATTCAAGCTGAGAGTTGTTTGTAAAAAATATTTTCTCTCTCTCAAAAAGAGAGACTTAAAACTTCATATGAAAAAAACTTTGTCCAAACAAATATTTTGTTTAAAACTTGGTGTTTTTCAGCCCGCAACTGCAAATTGTTTGCCAAACCATTGCCTTTTACCAAATTTTTAAATATTTATATGTGCCGGCATCCCCTCAATTCGTTGAAATAAAAAATGTTGGTCCCGTTAGCTGTTTGACATTCAGTTACCCATATGTTTCATCATCCATAATAAGACAGTTGTTGAATTTTGTCAAAACATTGTGTAAAGGATGCGTGTCTATTTCATAGCAACATCATTCTGAATTTCTCTACGATTTGGATATTTAATTACAAGATATGATATAAAATCATCATTCATAGTGGGTATTCTTCTGTAGTGTTGCAATGACGCATCAGAGAACCTCATACAATGTTTCACTTAATGAAATGTAAATTATTTTTAAGTTTAGCGTCTAGAAATTCTTATTGAAGAAGAATTTTAATAAAAGGTGTTCAATAGAACTAAAAACACAGAATAGCAAAGAACGTTATTTTACTATTCATTACACTTCTTTGCGTGGTCACTGTCGGATAGACCCAAATTTTGCTTTACTGAACGTTGTAATTTCTTTGTATTAAATAAATTTATTCAGGTTCTAATGATATACTGTGAGCGTCAAAATAAACTCAACACAACATATTAAAATAAAAGCTTAATTAAATTTATATTATATATCGTATTGAAAAGTTATATTGCATTTTTATATTGTTACTTAAATTTAAGTAGAATTGAATTCACAAAAAAAAATATAAACTAAACAAAATCAATTGATTTATTGTTAAAATAGATCACATTTCCATTTCATTCCAAAAGTAGTGGCAATTCCATTAATTTGTTTATAATTGAAAGTATCTAAGACGGTAAAGTGCCTTTCAAAATAAATGCAAGTTTCATAATTTATCATTAAAAAAGATTGAGTTGTGCCGTTAAGTAGTGACAAATTTACAATGAGAAGACAAACATCATTGTACAATAAAAAAAAATTATAGACAAGTATACCGCACACAATATCGTAGAAAATTTATCTGGTGCAAACGACCAAAGCGTCTTACAAAAACTGAAGTAAGAAGTATAATAAAAGAAGTAAGAGCAAATCTAACATTCAGAAATTTCCAGAATTTCCCATCTGAATTTCAATTAGAAATTTCTAAAATATTCCGAAATACCTGTATATGTAATTAGAAAATTCTGCAATACAATTGAAAAATGGTGTAGATGTTGGATTTGTTACGAAAACTTCTGGAAACCTGTAAGCGCGAATACGATTAGAAGAACTTTGCCTTAAAATGGCCTACAGGGTTGAGTGCCACATAAGAAGCCTTTAATATCAAAGAACAAACAAACCAAACGTTTGACTTTCGCAAAACAAACATATAAACGAGTTTTAAATATTTTTGGAA
Source organism: Bellardia bayeri (assembly GCA_950370525.1). NCBI lineage: Eukaryota > Metazoa > Arthropoda > Insecta > Diptera > Calliphoridae > Bellardia > Bellardia bayeri. Next base: position 104,847,852 of record OX493264.1, read on the forward strand.
AAATATTCTTTTCACCGATGAAAGTAAGTTTAAGATATATGAAGTAAAAAACCCCCCAAAAATAAGGCGAACCAAGAACGAAGCATTTAGTAATAAATATGTTACCAAGACGGTGAAACATGACGGCGGCTCAGTAATGGTCTGGGGTTGTACAGCGGCATCAGGGGTCGGTAAGTTTACATTTATAGAATCTACTAAGAAAGAGGAAAATGTAGAGAAATAATTAGAACTAGCGCAGAATTGGGGTTTCCGACAGGACAATGATCCTAAGCATATTTTCAAAATTATGAAAGATGGGTTGCTTAATCATTGTCCAAAAACTTAAGATCATCCTCTGCAGTCGCTAGACCTCAATCCAATTGAGCAGCTTTAGAATTATTTGGACAAACAAAAATGAGACAAAGTAATATTTTTTGCAAGGTTAACCTAAAGACATTAATACAGCATAAATGGAACAAAATTTCACCGGATTTTACTAAAAATCTCGTTGATTCTATGTGTAGAAGATTGTCAGCTATGATAAAGGCAAAAGGACTACAAACAAAATATTAAACACAATCTTTTACATGATTTTAATATACCTGTTTACTTTATTTTGACGCTAAACATCTGGTACTTTTCAGTTAAAATTGAATTTGTATGTTCCTTATTTTTCTAGTTTTTGCTAATGAGTTATATTTTGCTTAAGTTACTTATGAATTATACAATTTATTTTGTTTTAAATTTGTACTTGTAAAACATTTTTTTAAAACAATATTAAACGTTAACTTTATATTGACGCTCACAGTATATTCATTTGAACACAATTAATAATAGTTTAATCCCATCGAATAAGACGCATCTGTACACATAAATGTACATACATATACCTATATTGTGTGTATGTACATATTTTGTTATTATGTTATCTAAAGTAAATACGGAAAAAGGGGACAAAAGCAGTAGCTGACAGTTGATCTTATTTTAAAGACAACTGATCCATACAAAATTTAGTTATCATTTCAGAAAATTCGAACAAATGTTAACAAAAACCTTAAACAACTCACTCACTTCAAATAGACTGTAACTAAAGTTATTAAAGTTAAGACGTTAAGCACGACAAAAAAAAAATCAAAAACACAAATGAATTAAAAAAAAAAATAATACAAAAATAAAAAATATGTCTACTTTAGAAAATCAAGCAGATTTTCAGAAAACAAACGAATTACATGCAGATGTCGATACACACTTTAACGGTTCCAACGAATTCATATTAATAACCGATCATCGAACATCGAAATCTCGCAGTCTTGAACAATTAGATGCGAATTCGCATGATAATAATCAAAATTATTGCCAGTCATTTGTGAAAAGAGTTTTTCGCAAGAAAATTCTTTACAAACGTTTGCCAATCTTAACATGGCTGCCGAAATACAGTGGCGCCGATGCTATCGGTGATTTGATAGCTGGTATTACGGTCGGTCTTACCGTAATACCTCAGGGTTTGGCTTATTCAAATGTTGCCGGTCTACCCACACAGGTTGGTTGCTGTTGAACATTTAATGCGATCTTATTGATTGATAATCGTCCATGTATGTATGTATATACTCGTATGTAGGTATATATGTATCATATAGAAAAACTGTGAAATTATCTATCTATCTGTGTGATTTTAAGTGATGCGATGTGTTATGAATTATAATTTAGATCTGCGCAAATTAAATCTCACAGTCAAATAAATTAAAAAAAAAAAAAAATTATGATAAGATCTTGTGATCATTGTATAAGATAATGGAAAATGCGCAAATAGGAAATTAGTGCAACTATTATCTTTTATTAGTTTAAAATATTATAATAATGCTACTGATTTATGCGAAATGCAATTTATGTTCGTTATAGTTTGGCGTTGAGACTAATGATTTATGTTTTGAATTGACTATTTCACAACAAGTTCTTTAAACAGTGATTTACGAGGGCGGTTCGGAAACTTCTTAGCCTAGAACAGAAAGTATAAACAGAAACAAGTTAAGTGTTTTGGAAACTTCCAAAACATGTTAAATTTCTTTTCGATCAGCCAACTCCTTCATATAGAAATAGATGTTCAAACAAGACGCATCCGCGATTTTTTTACAATGGAAAAATTAGAAATTCATGGTGTCATTAAATATTTCAATAAAAAAGGTTTATCGGGACAAGAAATTCATAATGATCTAGTGAATGTGTTAGGTGAAAGTGCTCCTTCATATGCAACAGTAAAAAATTGGGTTGCTAAATTTAAACCTGGTCGTACAAGCATTGAAAATGATCCACGTAGTGCACATCAAAAAACAGCAACAACAACAGAAATTGTAGCCAAAGTGCAAGGATAGGGTATTAAATGATCGACAAATAAAAGTGCGTGAAATAGCTAATATCATGGGCATCTCAAATGCTTGAGTCCATTTAATTTTGCATGAAAAACTACAGATGAAAAAGCTTTCTGCAAGATGGGTGCCGCATTTGTTAGCAGTCGACCGAAAACGCATAAGAATGAACATTTCTCAAGCTTGTTTGGTTCGTTTTAAGAAAAATAAAATGGATTTTAAGACACGGATCCATCACTATACTCCTAAAACAAAAGTACAATCCAAGCAAAGGACTTGAGCTGGGGGAAGTGCCCCAAGGAAGGCAAACACAATTCAATCGGCTGGTAAGGTTATGACAACGTTTTTTTTTTTTTTTTGGGAATTCTAAGGTATTTTATTGATTGACTATCTGCAAAATAATAAATTCAGATTACTTTTGCAACATTTTGGATCAATTAAATGTAAAAATTCGACAAAAACGTCCTGGCTTTCAACGCAAAAAAAAATAATTTTTCATCAAGACAACACACCAGCGCACAAGAGTGTTTTAACAATGGCTAGAATCAACGAATTAAAGTACGAGTTGCTTGACCACCCACCTTATTCTCCTGATTTAGCTCCCAGTGACTGTTACCTGTTTTCAATTCTAAAAAAAATTCCTAGCTGGCAAGCGTTTTATTTCAATTGAAGGCGCATTTACAGTTGTAAACCATTATTTTGAAGGCCTTGAGGAAAACTGTTTTAATCAAGGGATAAAATTGCTAGATAAGCATTGGGCTAAGTGTATTGAAGTTTCAAGAGATTATATTGAAAAATAAAAATCTTTTTGAAAATTGTTGTGGCTTTAGTTGTAGTGTTGGAGTTAATGTATAGTTGTCGTAATAAATTTAAAATTTATGCAGGATGTTTCAGTTTTATTTATTTCATTAAATGTAAATACTTATTGTGGATTTTACATTAATTTGTTTTTTGTTTGATTTTCCTTTAAGTTTTCTTTTTTGACTTGTTTCAATAATAATATGTATAAATATTCTATGTATTCTCTTTCTGTAGCAGGCTAAGAAGTTTCCGAACCGCTCTCGTATGATTGAAATGATAAGATTTGAAAGTAGTTCTGCGGAAGTGATAAATAACTAATACCCGTTCTTATGACTGGTTTACAACTAGTTCTTTCATCAATGGTTTTTATTTAAAATTCTTATATTTTGAACTACTTCCAGGAAGATAATTTTTGTCTCCATTAAGCGTTTGCATTCGATAACGTCAGTTTTAATAGTTCTACCCAAATGCATAATTTTTTATATTTTTAATATAAAAATTTTTATCTTCGTTTATATTATAACAATATTGTTATACATATAAACACTTTTTTCATGACTTTTGTATATGACTATTAGCAAAGAATAGGACGTGTTTCTGGTTATGGTAGTTCTAGAATTAGTGATTTTGGAACAAGTTTTTGTTTTACACTATTAGTAAAATTTTTAGAAGTTATCTTAAGTAAAATAAGACATTCAGTTGAAATAACTCGAAAATTTTCGAACTTAGACGCAATTTACACGAAGCAATACTTATCGAAAAGATTAATACAATTTTTTTATTGAAATTTCTTCGTTGTTCATACAACACAATTCTTATTGCTTAAATCGCTCGCATTTTTATTTGAGAGTACACACACATTTGCCTACACATATGTAAAGCATTAAACACATTTGCCACAGCAGGCTATACGACTGCAAATGTCGTCCTTTAGCCAGTTATTTTTATTATGAAAACGACAGCTACATAATCAGCAGCTGATTCCGTCATCTGACATTTTAATAAACAAGTGAGAAAGTATAGTCGGTCAAGCCCGACCATATAATGCCCTACATTCAGTATACATATGTATAAAACAGTTTTTCGAAAACGAGCGCTATATGGGAGATATTACTTATTATGGACCGATCATACAAAAATTTAGTTTCATGATTTCTGTGAATATAAATATTATATGTGTTAAACTTTATCTTGATATAAATACTTTTAAAAGATGTATGGAGGTTAAAGTGAATTACGGAAAGGGTCTTATATGGGAGTTTCGACTAATTATGGACCGATCATTATAAAATTAGGTGTCATCATTGTGTTTGTCATTCAGTATGTAACACATCAAAATAATGGTCGTAAAACTCAAAAATTCTAAATATTCTGGGTTCGAAAAAAAGACATAGAACAATGAAATTTTCACCAAACATTCTTTGATCCAGCGAAATGTTTGATATTACAAATGGGCAAAATCGGTCCAGTAGGATCTAAGTTATAGACCAAAGTTTCAGACTACCTCGATATTTTTCAGATATATTTTGCTGTTTTCTTCAAATATAATGCAGAAAATATCATGGAATTTTGCACACTTTGTTGTTATTATAGAAGAACAATTCCTGTTGAAAGTGGTAAGAATCGGTCCACGATTTCTCATGGCCCCCATACAAATGTCTTCATGGAATATGGCTTTATGGTGCATAAATGTCTATAGAAAAGCCGTATCTAAACAAAATTCTGCAATAATAAGTTTCATGCAAAGAGAAATCTCAAAACAATATTTTGTTTGCATCGGTCCATAATTTTGACGTAGCCCCATTCAAAGACCACTTCCGAAATTCACTTAACTGAACATACATCTTTTGTAAAAATAAAGCCCAGTTCCGAAAATCACCTAAATGGGCATAAATCTCTTATAAAAATCACCAGCAAGTTTAAATTCAACGCAAATAGTTCATACATATATAAAAATCGTCCATTTCAATCTGATGATGATCGGTTCATATTTGATCTTAGCCCCCATATAAAGCCTACTTCCGGAAATCACTTAAAAATATAAATAACATAAATCTCCATAATAGGTGATTTCGTGGTGGGTATATAAGATACGGCACATGCGATTATATTTTTACTTGTTCATTGTTATTTTACAATCAAAAATATTTCTAAGCACTAATTGGGGTATTTTATTTTTGACATATTATAGTCAGTAGCCTGCTGTGCCGAACGTGTTTAATGCTTGGCTTAATACGAATAATAAGAAAGTAAAATGAATTGCGAGTACAATCAAGTGTGTACATACTCGCCTTTCGTTCTCCTCTCGCCGAGGATCAATTTTAATTCATTGATCTTCCTGTGACACAAATAAATATCATTGTAATTGATTAAAATGACACTTTGCAAAATTTTCTTTTTAGTTCGGTCTATATGGCGCATTTATGGGTTGTTTTGTCTATGTCCTACTCGGCACTTGTAAAGATAGCACAGTGGGTTCTACTGCCATTGCGTCTCTATTAACGTACCAAGTCGCTCGTGGTGTTTGGCAAAGAGCTGTTTTATTGGCATTTCTCACCGGTATTATTGAAATATTAATGGCTATATTTCAACTAGGATTTTTGGTGGACTTTGTATCTGGACCCGTAAGTGCTGGTTTTACAAGTGCTGTCGCATTAATTGTCTCGACGTCGCAAGTGAAAAACATATTGGGTGTGAAAAGTGAAGGTGGCTCATTTCTGCAGCGATGGATTAGCATGATAAATGATATAGAAAATGTACGCATGAACGATGCCATCCTGGGTTGTACTTGTGTCATAATTCTTATCATTGTGAGAGCGATTGGACGTGTTAAAATAGGACCCAAAGAAGCCGATGAACAAAAGTGGCATCATAAAGTAATTAATAAATGTTTTTGGTTTTCGGGTGTTATGCGCAATGCTACGCTAGTGATATTCTGTGCACTTGGCAGCATGTATTTGGAGTCACAAGGAAAGCATTATTTCCGTTTGACTGGTAATGTGCCAGAAGGCTTACCCACACCAGCTGTACCACCATTTTCCATCAAAGCTCGACCGGGCAATGCCACCCTGGGCATAGAACCTATTCAAGGAGAAAGTTTCTTGGATATGATAAATAACTTGGGCTATGGTTTGATAATTGTGCCCATGATTGCTTTGTTGGAAAATATTTCAGTTTGTAAGGCGTTTGGTAAGTTTAGAAAGAATTTCTCTCGTATAATCTAATAAATATTAATGAACTATTTTATTGTTCTAAGCTAAGGAAAAGCCCATTGATGCTACCCAAGAACTGTTCGCTATTGGTGTGGCTAATGTCGCCAACTCGTTTTTCCAAGGATATCGTGGTAACAGTGGGTTGGCTCGTTCGGCTGTTAATAATGCCAGTGGTGTAAGAACACCTTTGGCCAATTTATACATTGGTTTAGTGGTGATGCTGGCTTTAATGTACTTAACAAAGTATTTCTATTTTATTCCCCTGGCGGTTTTGGGCGCCATTATTATATCGGCGGTTATATTCCAATTGCAATATCATGTCATTAAGCCTATGTGGCGCAGTAAAAGTAAGTAAACACAATTTAAATTATTTTAATTTTTGATAAGACATTGAGCTATCAAACGATCACCTTTTTAATTATACTTAGGATCCGATTTAATACCTGGTATAGTGGCCTTTATAGCTTGTCTAGTCCTGCCCTTGGAAATTGGTATATTAATAGCTATAGGTGTCAATTTGCTTTTTATACTTTATCATTCAGCTAGACCTAAGGTTTCTTTGGAAACAATTGAGGTATGATTTTATTTTCAATTATTCATTAAACATTTTCTTATTGTTATTTTCACCCACAGAGTACGGAAGGCATTAAGTTCCTTAAACTAACACCTGATCGCTGCTTGATCTTTCCCTCAGTCGAATTTGTGCGTAATTTAATTTTGAAATCAGGTACCAAAACATCGTTACCCGTCGTCATCGACTGTACTTATGTTTATGGTGCTGACTATACAGCTGCCAAAGTCATTTGTTCAATGATTCAAGATTTCAAACTTCGCAATCAGAAAATAATCTTCTTCAATTTAAAGCCGAGTGTGGTACATATTTTCGAGGGCTTAAATTGCAAACTAAGCTTGTGCTACAATGTCGATTGTTTGATGCAAGAGTTGAGAAAAGCAACTGGTGACGCACCGCCAGCTATAACCACAATGCAGCTAGCTACCGATAACAATAGTATGGCAAGTACTATAACGCTAACAAAGTTTCAATTAAACAATTCTTAGTAGTAGCTCGAATGAAACAAGAGTTGAAAAGAAATTGATATTTCAAAAAAAAACATACTTTAGTAATAAATAATTTAAAGAAATATAGAAAACATGACTTGTAACACATATCTATTTATTTTTGTATAAAGTATGTGTGTAAGTATGTACAACCAAAGAACGATAGGAGCGATTATTAAAAAATAAAACTTTATTCTATTTTCTTCGACCTTTTTTATGATGTTTATTAAATAATTTTTAAGCTTGAGGTCACTTTTTGTTTTTATAAAAGATTTTTTATTTTTATATATAACTAGATGGAATTTGCGCGCGTTGCTAGGCCACCAATTAAAATTAATTTAAAAGAAAGGCATTACACAAATATTCAATTCATTTTGAGTAATTTTATTGATTTTGTTCATTTTGAAAAAAGTAGGCGGTCGAAAAAAGTATTCTTAGTCATGCCGGAGTCTTAGTTATATCCCGTCAAAGTTTTAGTAAGATCGGTCCAGCGGTCTGGCCTTCCTGGCAGGCGTTGTAAATAATTAAAAAAAGTGGGCGTTAGAGTAGGCGTGTTCATACCAACTCAGAAACCTTCCCGGGCTCATGCACAACAACTTTGCCAAAGATAATCATATGATCAAATACATAGTTTACGATTCTTTATTTTTTGAGATGGGGCATGAAAGTGGGCGTGGCACATAATATTTTTATTTTTACCTCGCCTTCAGTAAGATATGTATACAACTTGTTTAAAGTAAATCTGTAAAAAGTTATGCAGAAGCAATTAATCAATTTAAAAAAGGTGGGTGTTACAGTAGGCGTGGTCCTACAAACTCAGAAACCTTTCCGGGCTCATGCACAACAACTTTGCCAAAGATAATCACATGATGAAATATATAGTTTACGATTCTATAAAGGACATACATACAAACATTTATTTTTTGAAATGGGGCATGAAAGTGGGCGTTGCACATAACATTTTTATTTTTACCTCGTCTTCAGTAAGATGTGTATACAACTTGTTTAAAGTAAATCTGTAAAAAGTTATGCGGAAGGAATTAATCAATTTAAAAAAAGTGGGCGTTACAGTAGGCGTGGTCCTATAAACTCAGAAACCTTTCCGGGCTTATGCACAACAACTTTGCCGTAGCTAACATGATCAGATGCATAGTTTGCGAGAATTGAATAGTAGAAATGAATTTCAAAAAAGTACCAATATAAGTGTACTGAAATTTGGCCCTTTTTACACCTTTATATTTAAGTCGTGATTAACATGTTCTGGGTTCTTTTTTGTGTGGATGGAAGAATATTTTATATTTTTTTTATTTTTAAATTGAATCAAATGTCCGTTTTTACCCCGTTTTTGTCCCTTTTTTGTCACCCGTGAAAAAATAATTTTCAAAAAAGTACCTATTAATTATCCGTAATACGTACTATTTGAAAATAAGAGTTCATGAAATTTTTAGTAAGAAAATACATTTTGATAAAAAAAAGTACCAAAAAAAATACATTTTTTGGCCATAGGAATTCGAATTTCAAAAAAGTACCAAAAACATTTCTAGTCTTTATTGATCTGCGCCAGATGCATTTAATAGAGTATTTGTATGTTTATTTATGTAGGAGATATACATGCTAACGAAGCGTTCTACGGGGACTATTTTTACCCCATATGGTCACTTGAATTTCGAATTTCAAAAAAGTACCAGACACCTATCGGCTCTTTTTTTGATTAAAGGCGGACGCATTTAAAATTATATTTCTATGTTTATTTGTTTTGGAGATATAGAGGTACTGGTTTTACCAGTTTTTGCACCATTTGTCCCCCTTAGCGAACGAATTTCCAAATTTCCTTCTTAGTGGATCTACATGTTGTAAAAGGAACCCATTACCCGAATTTGAAGTTTCTAGCTTTAGCGGTTTGGGCGTTACTCTTTTATATATATATAGATTAACTCGATATTTCGATTTCCTTTGGGAATCTTCTTCAGGAGTTATTTTATTTTATTTTATTTTAATGTTTAAAATATAACAAATTTTCTATGTTATATATTTTAAACATTAACTGCCGTATTTATAAAAAATTAAAGTAGACTTCAAGTGTACTTTAAGAAAATTTTGTATGAAAATTTTGTCTTAAAGCACACTTCAAGCCTACTTTATTTTTTATAAATACGGCAGTAAGTCTTATATACCCACCACGAAATAACCTATTATGGGGCTAACGTCATAATATATTGTGCAGTAACTTCTATTTATTTTACGTTTATTTTGCTTTAATTTCATATCAATGACGATATTTACAAGAATTTGATGCATATTTTAATTATAATCAAGGATTTATATTTGTCTCTTTCTTTCAGAACTTCGCTTTGTTTATATTTTTGCAGCGTGTAACATAAAGCGATTTACTTTAATACACAACAAATTAGGTACCAAAAAGCTCTAAGAAACTTGTTTTGGCTTTTTTAAACGTCAAAATTGTCACCTCTGTATACTCTGTGGTTATTCTCGGAATCGGCAGGTTTGGCCAATTATGGACCAACTTTCACAAAAGTCAATAGTATAATTTTTACAGACGCTTTTACGTACTTCTGTGTAAAATTTCGTTTCGATATGGATGTTTATATAGGCTAATGAGTTTTTGGGAGCTATGATCTATTACGGGACGATCATCTTAAAATTCTGTTTGGAATTATTTATATCGTATTTCAACTTGATAGCGATGTTTGTAAAAGATTTATGCGCATTTAAGTAATTTTCCAAAGTTGATTTTATATGGGGCTACGTTCAAATATGGACAGATCATCATGAAATTTGTAAGGACGATTTATATGTACATACATATGTGAATTATTTGTGTTGAATTTCACCTTGATAGCGATTTTTAAAGAGATTTCTTCGCATTTAGGTGATTTTCAGAAGTGAACTTTATATGGGGACTGCGGTAGAATATGGACAGATCGTCATAAAATTGGGTATGTATATTTTTATATATGTATAAACTATTTGTGTCGAATTTAAACTTGCTGTTGATGATTATAAGATATTTATGCGCATTTAAGTGATTTCGGTAGTGGACTTTTATATGGTCCAAGTGTCATAATATAGAGTATAACGGTTTTTTTAACATGTTTGAATTATTTGTGTTAAATTCGAACTTGATAGTGATTTTTATTAAAAATTTATGTTTATTTAAGTGATTTTCGAAAGTGGATTTTTATATGGGACCACGGTCAAAATATGGACCGATACAAACAAAATATGTTTATGTCTATATTTACGAATATCAAACGTGCCTTCAACGGACGTATAGACATGGCTAGATCGTCTTAGAATCTTATAAGGATATATGTATAGACTTTATGGTTCTATGACCAATATTTCGATGTGTTGCAAACGGAATGATAAACCTAATCTTTTTGATGGTGGCTATAAAAGTTATGGTTTAATTAATGTTGTCTTGAAAAAACTTTAATATTTTTTTAATAGCATCAAATCCGACTAGAGTTAATTTTATCTACTAAATACTTCTTGTTTCCGAAGACGATTAGAAAGAAGAGAAAGCTGACAAAATAAATGTATATTTTATTAAATCTTTTAAGAAGCGGGAATCAAACAATATTATTTAAAAAGTAATTGAAAACGGAGCAATTCTAGTACCTCAGAACAATGTTGAATACAAATAACCCTGCTCGAGTAATAGAATATACTTATGTATGTACATATGTACATATATACGACATTTAATTATTAATATACGTATGCCCACATAAACAATGACCAAATGTTTTCCAGTTCGCTGATTCGTAAAATATTTTAACACTTTCATACAGAAACAAAACAAGTAAAAACGTATAGCCGGTCAAGCCCGACCATATAATACCCTACATACAGAATATGTGTCAAATAGTTTTTCAGAAATTGGCTCTATTTATAAGCAATTGCCTATTATAGACTGATCATTCAAACATTTTTTGGCATGACTTCTGTTCTTTGTATTAAAATATATCGAGATATAAACACTTATGCCCTTATTCATAAAAAATTAAAGTAGACTTCAAATGTACTTTAAGAAAATTCTGTATGAAAATTTTGTCTAAAAGCACACTTCAAACCTACTTTATTTTTTATGAATACGGCAGTTAAAATTTTTATTTATTGCCTTAAATTTTATATGGATACATTTATAACATTTCGATATGAACAATTATTGACCGATCTGCACAAAATTTATAGGCGTGATTAGGTTTTATATACAACTTATTTCTGGCAAAAACGTTTTTTTTAGATACGTTTATAAATCACACTTTATAGGGGATAAGTGAAATAATGGAACGATTTCAAGAAAGTATAGTCGGTCAAGCCCGGCAATTTAATACTCTACACTCAGTTTATGTGTAAAAAAAAGATTTTTAGAAATGGACGCTGTATTTGATGAATTCTAAGGCGACATAATTTTTTTGAATAAACTACATACAGAAATTGTTAACAAAAAAATCTGTAAAATTTTGTAGTTGCGGTTGAAAAAATGGAATGATAAAAATTTAATGGTTTATTTGACTGAAAATCTTCTCGACCTAAACATTTGACATTGGAAGAGATTACAAATTGAATGAAAACTTTCTTCACTTTGACTTATTTAGCAATATTAATTAAATTTAAAATTGTCAACATACATACATATACTTATTTCCATGGTGCAACTATACAAGGAGAGTGCAGTAGCCCAGCTGACTGACTTTGTTTACAATTTACTTATGTCAAAAGTAATATTTTTTCAAGTATTTTTGACAGTAGTACATTATTTCACACAAACAAAATGCCTGTTGTTTCTGTTTTGTGTTGTATTTGTTGTCGATTTGCACTCACCTTGTATAGTTGCACCATGCATATTTCTTTAGAAAACTAAATTTTATAAATATTTTATTGAAAAATATTCTATCAGGCATGTGATGGAAATTGAAAACGAAAACGAATGAGTGTCTCGTAGTCGTCTGGCGCATTTCTAATCTAATTTTTAAAATTTTTCTTTTAAGATTCTCTTTAGTAGCACAATATCTTTCTATTTTTTGTGATAAAAGTTTTTCAATACAGAAATATTACGAAAACAATTAATTCTAAAACTCATTCGTTTTCGTTTTCGATTTCCATCACATTCCTGTATGTTCTAAAGTATTGCAATAATATCCAGTAATCTTAGAATTACATATATAGAATAAAGTTTTATAGAGGTACGGGTAATTGTTGTTTAAAAATACTAACTTTCATCAAATTTAAATTATAGCTATTAAGTACATATGTATGTATTTCAATTCTCTATAGCTCTGTAACATATACAAGTATGTACGTTGAAATATTAGATTTAATTTAATATACATATTTCAAACTTTCAAATCGGATCAATAACAGAAAATTGTTATCAAGTATATATTGGCTTCCTCAGATCTCTTTTATTATTTTCTCAACGTTTTATACCCATCACCAAAAAGATGGCGGTATATTGCGTTTGTCATTCCGTTTGTAACACATCGAAATAATGGTCGTAAAGCCAAATAGTCTATATATTCTAAGTTCTTATAAGATTCTAAGACGATCTAGCCATGTCCGTTCATCTCTCCGTCCGTTGAAATCACGAGGGAAAATCGGTCCAGTAGAATCTGAGTTATAGATCAAAGTTTTAGACTACCTCGATATTTTTAGGATAATCGAAATATGCATTTAAATTGTTGTATTAAATTACATGATGATCGGTCCATATTTGACCGTAGTCTCCATATAAAGTCCAGTTTCGAAAATCACTTAAATGGGCATAAATCTCTATATATAAAAAAATTACGTGTATGTTGTGATCGCTAAACTCAAAAACTACTGGACCGATTTTGACCAAATTTTATATGCGTGCCGTAAGTAGTGTTTCTGTGTAGTTTCAAGTTCGTCCGACAGATGGCGCAATATTTATTTTTTTTGTGTTTTTGCACCGTAACTCAATAAAATAACGCGATAACCCTATGTTATGTGCTTAATCGGCGTATGGCGGCGTTAAGTATCCCGACACCGACTCATACATAACCTCTATTCGTGAAAAGTGCCTGGGAGTCAAACGAAAACAAAAAAAATTCCTAAATTGAAGTTAAATTTATTTAAATTTAATATTACATACATTACATACATTTTAATAAATTATCCCAAGGTGTTAGTGAAAGTAAATTAATTGTGTTATTGAAAGCTATTGAAAAAATGGGCGGGATTGTACAAGTGGGAGTGGCAGCTCCCATACAAAGTACATATTTAATATCATATATCTACAGTTCTATAAAAGCCAGAGTCTTAGAAATTTGTGAACGTTGATTATATTATGAATAGTCATGGGAAAATTGGGCGGAATCATACCAGTGGGCGTGGCAGCTCCCATACAAAGTGAATATTTAGCTCATATACAAAATTAATATTAATCTGTATATATAAAAATGAATGTTTGTATGTATGTCTTTATAGACTCCGAAACTATGCATCTGACCATGTGATGATCTTCGGCAAAGTTGTTGTGCTTGAGACCGGGAAGATTTCTGAGCTGGTACGACCACGCCTACTCTACCGCCCACTTGTTTAATTGATTAATTGCTTCTGCATGGGATTTTACAGATTTACTTCATACAAATTCTATCCACATCTTATTGAAGGCGAGGTAAAAATAAAAAATGTATGTGCCACGCCCACTTTCACGCCCCATCTCAAAAAATTAATGTTTATATGTATGTCCTTTATAGAATCGTAAACTATGCATTTGATCATGTGATGATCTTCGGCAAAGTTGTTGTGTATGAGTCCGGGAAGGTTTCTCTGTTGGTACGACCACGCCTACTCTAACGCCCACTTTTTTTAAATTGATTAATTTCTTCTGCATGGGGTTTTACAGAATTACTTCAAACAATTTGTATACACATCTTACTGAAGGCGAGGTAAAAATACAAATTGTATGTGCCAAAGCTTCTTATTTCTTTCGATCACTCCTACTTTTTTAAATTGTGTAATTGATTCTACTCAGATTTTAACATATTTACTTCAAATCGAATACACATGTTACTCTAGGTGAGGTAAAAATTAAGATTCATACTCCACGCCCCCTTTTACGCCCCATCTTTTGCAGGACAACGCCTGCCGGGAAGGCCAGACCGCTGTAACGATCTTACTAAAAATTTGACGGAATATAACTAAGACTCTAGCATGACTAAGAATACTTCTTTCGACCGCTTACTTTTTTCAAAATGAGCGAAATCAATAAAATTATTTAAAATGAATTGAATTTTTCTTTCAAATTTATTTTAATTGGTAGCGTAGCAACGCGCGCAGGGTACAGCTGGTATCCTATAAAAATCACTATTAGGTTTAAATTCAACACAAATAGTTTCTACATATATAAAAATCGTGCATGTCAATATGTAGACCGTAGCTCCCATATAAAGTCTACATCCGGAAATGACTTAAATGCGCATAAATCCCTTATAAATGTTCATTTTCACTGATTTGGTGGTGGGTATATAAGATTCGGCACAGCCGAATATAAACTCTTACTTGTTTTTTTTTTTTAAGTTACGGGTTGAACTTAATAATATAACAATAGTTTTGATAATAAATAAAAACACTATTTCACACTTTGGCAAATATCAACCAATAAATAGTTTTTAACAGTAAAATTATATACGCAAATTTCCCTTTTCGAAACAGAACTTTTACTTTTGGTGTCCAAGGAAAGCTGCATCATAATCTTTAACAGATCCAAGTACAAATCGCATTAATTAATTAATTAACACATTAAATGTGTTAATTTTTAATTCTGATTAAAACACAATAAAATATTAAAAATTCCCGTTCAAGTGTAGTTTCCTCTCGCTCGAAAACTCAAACTATTTCGATAAATAACAAAACAACACGTACGAGCATAATTGAAAATAATAGAGAAAGATTGATTTTAAACGAATTACAAAAAAAAAATAGTCGAAGAATAACCAAAACAATAATTTGTATTTTTAGCAAATTTTAAACACGAACCGGTTTAAACAATCTAACTCCATATGAGTATGAATAAATTGTATAATTTCCATTTCATTCAAATATCAAATAAATTATTTTGTTTGTGATTGCATTAAATACACTCTCCGGATACAATATACTCAGTCGATTTTGGAATACGCTGGTGTAATGTTGTAGATTTGAAAAACGGTGGTGAAGGCGTGGCAAAAACGTTATATCGATTTAAACTCTTGTAAAATGTCTATAAATGATGTAACAACAAATGCAATGGATTGTATAATGATAGCGGATCATCAAACTGTGTCTCGGAGTCGTCTGGCGCTAGAGGCTAGTGAATCATCATTGGCTCATTTAGCAGCTGAAACAGAAAATAAAACAAAACATCGTGTATACCTGGATAAAGTGTTTAATAAAAATGTTTTGAGACGTCATTTACCGGTGCTGCAATGGTTACCGAAGTATAATAAAGACGATTTTATAGGAGATTTAATAGCGGGCATAACTGACTCTCTGGCAGCCATACCATTGGCTCTAGCATTTGCTGGAATAGCGGGTCTACCAACAGAGGTACATAGTTATTAAAAATCATAACACACATTTACTTTAATAAATGTCACAAATCAACTTCAGTTTGCTCTTTACAGTTCGTTCATGGGCAACATAATATATACCATATTCGGTTCTTGCAAAGATAACATTTTAGGTTCTACGGCTATAGCTTCACTACTGACCTTTCAAGTGGCCCACGGCAATTGGCAGAAATCTTTACTGTTTACTTTATTATCGGGCATAATTGAACTAGGAATGGGTGTAACTCGTTTAGGCTTTGTTATAGATTTTGTTTCTGGACCTGTTAGTTCCGGTTTCACCAGTGCCGTTGCTTTAATTATTTTTACCTCACAAATCAAAAACATTCTAGTGGTTAAAAGTGCTGGGAAATCGTTTTTGGATAATTGGATTTCCATGATAAAAGACATACATAATTATCGCATTTTGGATACTATTTTAGGCTTGAGTAGTATTGCTATACTGGTCCTACTCAGGTATGTGAGCAATTTAAGAATTAATCCTAAAGAAAATGAAGAGTTAAAAAAAGTTCAAGTGTTTCTTAATAAAATTCTTTGGTTTTTGGGAGCTTCACGTAATGCCCTTTTAGCGGTTGTTACTGCTACTTTAGTGGGTTATTTTGAACATCAGGGTATTAGTTATTTTCAATTAACGGGGTACATACCATCGGGTTTTCCACCAGTTGAAGTTCCGGACTTTACTATTACAACAAGTAACGTTACCGCTAATGGTACAGAAACGCAGGCAACTGAAGATTTTTGGGATTTACTAAATGAATTTGGTTCAGCTCTAATAGTCATACCGCTTATATCACTTTTGGAGACTATTGCGGTGTGTAAAAATTTTGGTAAGTTAATAAATTTTTGTGGCGATATTCATATTATATATTTTTTTTTATTCAAAGGATAAAAAAATTAATCTAAGAAAATATTTAAACAACTAAATTAAAGTAGTTTTATTTACTTAAATATAGTTATGTAAAAAAAACTTTTAATTATAGCTACATACTTGAAATAAAAGGATACAAAAATGTATTTAGTAACTCATGTCGACGTATTTGTAACGCTAACACCAACTATAATGTATGTATAACTACTGACTTAAAATCATCTTCTGAACCTTAGAATCACTTTATAGATATATTATTTATTCTCACGGAATAAATTATATAATTTATCCTTTCATTTATGGGGCGATCTACACATCCGAAAATCATTTATCGTTAATAAATATTGAGATAAATTCGACATTGAGATAAATTCGATTCATCTAAATTTTATAATAGTTTTTATGAGCATAGGTAATAGGTCATAGCTCCCATAAAAAGCCTGTTTCTTAAAAATACTGTAAGGCGAATAAATCTCTTACAATTTTTGTAATGACTGCAAATAGAGGAATACTTTTTAACACTCACAAAATGTATGTATGAATATACTACATATACGAGTATGCAAATCTTATTATTAAATTTTAATATTTGGTAGTGTATAATGCTTAAGACAGTTCTAAGTCTTCTACGAGTTCACTTAGTTTAGGTTGCTATAAATATGTACGACCTATTGTTTGTGAAGTCGTTATTCAGAGTTTATTTTTTTTCATTTTTTTTTGCTATGAACGCAACTGTAGGTTTTTAACTTCAATTAAAATATATTTTATATCAAATGAATTGTTTTGATCATGCAATAATAATTTAATATGAAAAAGCTATAATTTACTGTGAGCGTCAACATAAAGTCAACACTACATATTATTAAGAGCAAAGCTTAATTGTATTGGGTCAAATTATTCATTCCATTCCGCGATTGCGGAAAGAAATTTTTTGTGCGGAAGCATAATTTGAAATTATTTCTTCGGTTGCTGAATAATTTCTTATTTCCTTTTTACACAGACAGTAGTGCTTCATGCCGCAGGAATGAATAATTACATTTTACGTATCGATCGATATTTCTTCCCGCTTAGTTTTCCTTTCCGTGCGGAATCAAAAATAATATTATATTACAAAATTATACTGCATTTTTATATATTTATATAAATTTAAGTAGAATTCAATTCACAAAAAAAAAAAAGAAAACAAAAACAAAGCCTATCTATATAAATTTAATTAATTTATTGTTAAAATAGAACAATTTTTACGCGTCACATTCCAAAAGTGCTTTTAATTTCTTTTTATTTGATAGTATTTACCGTTATAAATAATTTATAATTTATCATAAAAAAAAATTAGGTTGTAACGTTAGGCAGTGCAAAATTTGCAATGGAAAGGCAAACATCAATTGAAAACTCGGCAAATCATAATAGACTTATATAGAAAAGGTAAATCCCTAAGTGCAATAGGTAAAATCGTTTGAAGGCATCACTGTACAATGAAAAAATTATAGACAAGTATAACAAACACAATACCGTAAAAAATATGCCTTGAGCAAAACGATCAAAATGTCTTACAAAGCAAACTCAATATTTAGTACTGTAAAAAAATATTGCGAACCAAGAACGAGCATTTAGTAATAAATATGTTACCAAGACGGCGGCGGCTGAGTAATAGTTTTGGATTGTACAGCGACATCAGGGATCGGTAATCTTACATTTAGAGGAAGATTATCTCGACATTTTAAAAAAGCAATGTAGACCCTACGAGTATGTAGAGAAATTAGAACTGGAGTTTCCAACAGGATAATGATTCTAAGCATATTTCCAAAATTATGGAAGATTGGTTCCTCAATCATTGTCCAAAAACTTTAGATCATCCTGCGCAGTCCCCAGACCTCAATCCATTGAAACACCTTTGGAAATATTTGGACGAAACAATGAGGCAAATTAATATTTTTTGCAAGGATAACCTAAAGGCAGTAATACAGGATGAATGGAATAAAATTTCGCCTGATTTCACTAAAAAGCTCGTCTAGAATATTGTCAGCTGTGATAAAGGCAAAAGGACTACAAACAAAATATTAAACACAATGTTTCACATAATTCAAACCGCTAGTGTATACTGAAGCGATCTGGCTTATTTTATTGAAACTGCACTTTAAACTCAAAATCAAATAATGCACAATTTAAATTTAATATATATATATATATTTTTTTTTATTTAAGCTAAAGCTTGAAACATTTTTTCACGATTTTAATTAAAAATATCCAATTTAAAAATTTTCTTTGAATTTGTCAATTGTCTGTTTCAATCGTTTACTTTTGAATTAGCTATTTGTGCAAACAGCTGATCAACTTGATCTTCGAATAGTAATCTAATGCATTTATTTCTTTCTGTACGTTATTTTTTGACAAAACATTTGTTTTTATTGTTCGAACATAGCTTCGAAAAATGGCAAAACGCTAGCAAATCGTAGCGATTTCAGAACAGGTCAAAATGCGTTTTGCGTTTTTAAAACTGTATGCGATTTGAAACGCTGCGTTTTTTTTTCAGAACATGGGCTGTTAACTTAATTTTAACGCGATAAATTCCTCTTCCGAACGGAATTAAATTCTGTGACATGGCTCCTTATTTTTCTAGTGTTTCTTTTTATTAGGTTATATTTTGATTATGTACTTGCAGTGTATATAATAAAACAGTTTACTTTATATTGACGCTCACAATAAATGCTGGTAAATTCATTGAAAATATAGTAAATTGTTTTATAGAAAGTTTAGTGATATTAAATAACTTACTCTCTGTCAAAATTCTGATCCAATTAGTAAGAACAGAAAGAAAATTTAGTTAGTTTTTCTGGAAGCTTTAACAGCTGTTTTTTAAGGAGATTATTGCATTTAAGATCATAGAATCCGTTACATATACATATGTATGTATGTATTTATGTATATATAATTTTCTTTGATTAATAAATATGTAATTATTATATATTATAATATAGTTGATAATACATACATACCTGTTACATTTTATTTCAGCAAATGGTAAACCCGTGGACACAAATCAGGAATTGATCGCGTTGGGCCTGGCTAATATTTCTAATTCATTTTTCCGTGGATATCGTATTAATGGTGGTTTAGCCAGAGGTTCGGTAAATACAGCAAGCGGAGGCAGAACACAATTCGTAAATGTTTATATCAGCATTATAGTAATATTGGCCATGTTGTTTTTGGCAGAATATTTTTACTATATACCAAAGGCTACATTGGCAGCCATAATAATAGCAGCTGTGCTATTTCAATTACAATATCAAGTTATAGTACCCATGTGGCACAGTAAAAGTAAGAACAAATCTAGTTAATTAAAAGAGCAAATACATAATTAATTTTTATATAAAATTTTCTTATAATAAAATTTACCTTTAAGGATCTGATGTCTATGTTGGTATGTTGGCATTTATAGCCTGTTTAATTATGCCCTTAAGTGTAGGCATAGCTATTGCCATTGGTATAAATGTTTTATATATTCTGTATCACTCAGCTAGACCGAAAATAGCCGTGGATCAAGTAATGGTAAAATAATACTACTACATATTAACAAAAATAAATATTTTTTAATAACGTCTGTTAACTTACTTCTTTAGACTCCCAGTGGTAAACAGTTTTTAAGACTCACACCCGATCGCTGCTTGATTTTCCCCTCCATGGAGTTTGTACGCAATAAGGTTTTAAAATCAGGCCTAAAGTATTGTCTACCTGTCGTCATTGATTGCACTTATATTTATGCCAGCGATTTTACAACTGCAAAAGTTATAGAATCAATTATTAACGATTTCAATTCTAGAAAACAAAAGTTAATATTCTTTAATTTACGTCCAAATGTAGCCAAGGTATTTGCTGCATTGCACTCGAAATTTATTTTATGTTATTCCTTAGATTGTATAGAAAAATTATTAGATGATAACAGTTCCACAACTGCTAATGACAGTGTTAATTGTCATAATGTAGACATAACTGAATTTTAAAGTGATGCCTTACGATATGCTATAAATATAAAATAAAAGATAAAGCTTTTTATTTAACAATAAGATTTTATTAGTTAAAAAAAATTGTTTGTATTATTAATTTAATAGAGATTTAAGTTGTTAAAATATATGAAATAAAGTATTTAATGCGCCTCTAAATGACTACAGAAACAGTTTGCTTTTATAATATCAAATTGCAATGATTTCTGAACGTTTTTTTTTTTTCAAAACCATCTGAATATGATTTTGAGTAATTTTTTTGGTTGTTAAAAATATGAATTATTTTTAAATTAGTAAAACAATGCTCTATTTAGTTTTCGGTGACAAGGGTTTTTAAAGGGCTCATTGACTATATTTTGCGAGGAATTTCAAGACAAAAGTGTTTGTATTAAATTGAAAGCAATACCACGCTTGGTTCTTCTATCAGGTCATATATATTTTATTGCTCATGTTATTTTTTAATAACATGTTTTAAGATGTATTTTTTACAAAATCAATGACTAATTGTAAAGGAAGTCAATTCAGTGTCACAGAAATTCTATGGTTACTAACATTATTTCCCAGCGGATGTCGATACATAATGTAAAATTGAATGGCGAGACAAAACGAAATTCTAAAAATAAGTTGAATTGCAAATGACAAACATGTTTAATTTCAATATTTAATAAAATTATTTTCTAAAAATGAAAAAAACAATGTTGGAAGAAAATTAATTTTTTGATTTGGAATTAACTCTGTATTTTGCTTCTATAGAAAACGTAACACGAACAATTTTTTCGGAATGAGACCTAGAAATGCTTAAAATTACAATTCTACATAGCAAATTACAAGTGGTTTCATTCCAATAACAAATTTTCGTTTTGCTTTTTCTATAGAAGCAAAAAACGGCATTAATTTCACTTCCTAACGGAATTAAATTCTGTGACATGGCTGTATATTATAAATCCCCGGTTCAAAATCATAGTGGACTATCTAAGCTTTCACAAAATGAAATTAAAATTGCGACTGTTGGAATACAAGGCCAGTTACAGAGTATCAAAGTTTACCAACTCGGGTTCTTTGAGTCCAGTAAAATTCAGGGAAAATACTTATAAATTATATTACAATTTATTTTTAATTTTGTAATAATTCAGTTGCTTCTCAACGATTGGAGATATCTTAATAAAATTAATTTCATTGGGTTCGTAATTGAAATGGCCAAAATTAAAAAAAAAAAAAAAATTCATTGAAATTTAATTCATCATCCGAATGTGTTTTATTTTACAAAAATATTTCTTTATGTGTAAGTTATGCATATGTTTTAGTTCAATAGATTTTAAGGTTGAAAACTATTTGTTTAAATTAATTAATATCAGTTTAATTTCCAACCGAAAAACAAAAGTTTTAATTCCTATAAAATGTAATTTGAATAATAGTCTTTTTTCGATAGATTTTGAGCGATAATAACGCAAAACTTGCTTAATCAGCCTAAAGCTAAAAATGTTTTATTTAATAGCTAACAACCTGCGTCTATCATACTCGTACAATGTAAAAAAGTTTTTGAATTTTTTGAGAAAAAAGCAAGAAGTATAATAACATATCTTTGTTTGTAACAAATACCTTAATAACTTATACACCAATACCTCGTTTTGCGTTTTTTTCGAAGTTGTGTTGCTGCCTAATTAATAATTTCACTGTGCGTAGTTAGATTTTCGAGGTTACGTTGTTTTGGATTCGAGTCTTGATTTTTTTTTTTAATTTTTGCAAAATCTGCAACATTATTAGATGCTAAAACGATGACCCGTACAAGAAGTGCTTTGATGATCGAAATGGAGTCCTTGCTTTTTATTTGAATTGAATTCAAGTTGCCCAGAAAATACCATTAAGTACAATAGTAATTCAGACAAAAGCAAAACGCTTATTTGATGACATAAAAAGTAAAGCATTATCCAACGATAATGCGAGTAGTAGTAATACAGACAATTGCTGCAAAGAAATTTATTTTACGTTGAAAAAAGCTGTTCAGCAAACATTGGACCAATTTTTTGTGAAAGAAGAGGCGAATGACTTAGTATTTTCGTAACCCTAACCGTAAATGTAGCCTATTTTCAATCTTTACATGGTTTGCTATAGAAAATCTTAATTCACTTTGGGTCGTGTTATTTTTTTTTTTTTGGAACGTAATCCCAACGCAACGTGAGGTAGGTATTGGTGTAGTTAATTTCTTTTTGCTCATACCACGTACTTAAAAGTTTCTATATAAAAACGGGGGTTTTCCATAGGAACTATGTTTTCAAGTTGTGTTTATGTTTTGAATATTGTTACTCGTTGTAAGAGAATTATATTGTTGTTTTTATTTACTTCTACTTTAGTGTACAGTGTTTAATACCATAAATTATTATCACAAAATGTATTTCATATATTACTATAGTTTTAAAATCATTCCTAAATATATCATCCAACGGTTGAAGAAATATCGATAGATAAAATATTATTTAAAATCAGTAATACGTCAAAATTTAGTTGTTAACATCTCTAATTAGCGTTGTTCATTCAAAAAAAAAAATAGTTCTTTTTTGCCTACAAGTAAGATAGCACACCATTTAGTGACACATTCAGCATACAAGGGCTTCTTAACAATTGGGTTTTCAGAAGCAATTTAGCTTGTTAAATAGACTTTGTTTGGAAAAATTATTTTTCCCGAAAAACCAGCAGGTTGTAAACGTATCTTTTTTTAAAATTAGAAGCTTTTTATATCTAGACAATACAGTAGCTACAAAAACACGATTCAGAAAACCCGCTTGATATGGACTCACAGTGACAGAATGGAACGTCAATAAATTAAAGTCAAGGAATAAAAGTATGGTGGTTGTTGTTGCGCTTATTGTTGGTTTTGTATACGTGAGATTAAAAACTAAACATAATTCAGGATGATTTATGCCACTCCAATTAATATAATTTTTTTTTTTTTTTTGCCTAAAATTGTCAAACATGACTCATTTACCATTATTCGTTTATCTGAGACAACTGAAACTATGGCAAAAATATACCAAGGAATCATAATATACCCCAAATTACTTTTAAAATAGCATTCAGCTACGTCCAATTTTTTGGAACTTGTGTTTTTATACGCTTTTTATTTATACTTAATTTTTAAAATTATATATTTCGCATTACTTTATTTCATCTTCTCACGCTTTTAACATTAGAAAAACATTTTTGTAAGCTTTTTATATTATATTACAATATTATATATTCATTTTTAAAAACAGCAAACTACTCATCTACTTTATTGCTAAACTTAAAACTAAAACATTGTATTTGACAAGCAAAAAACAACGATTAAAATTAATCAATACGAATGTATATAAAACTATACAAAAGTGTAATACTTCTTTTTTTAATTTCATTATAACGATACAATTAAGACATTTTGAGACTAAGTACATTAAAATTAAGAAATAATACAATCAATTACAAATTACATACATATATACAAATCGATCAAAAAAAAAGAATAAAACTAATAAATACTACAAAATTTAAAATACATTTATTTAAACAAAATCAAAATAAAATGTCTACTTAACTAAATACTACAGTACACACTAACTACAATAGGAATTGTATTCATTGTAATACTCTTTTACGTAATGTGGCACTAGAATATCTAAAGAATTTCACAATGTTTTTAGACATTATTTACCTGTTTTTCTATAATTTTGAAGTCTCATCATCTTTGCCAGATAATCTCATTTCTAAAATGGCCATATCGTAAATTACTACTAAATTATTATTAATTCCCTCAAAGACTTCAGCCACTCTGGGTTGTAAGTTATAAAAGTAAAGTTTCTGTTGGCGCGTTTCGAAATCATCGATCATTGTGGAAACCACCTTAGCAGCAGTAAAATCGGCACCATAGATATGAGTACAGTCGATAACGACAGGTAAGGTGGATTTGCGTCCTTGTTTGGTAATAACGTTGCGTACAAATTCTACAGAGGGGAAAATAAGGCAACGATCGGGAGTTAACATTAAGTATTTATGGCCGTTGGAGGTCTGTGAGGGAAGAATTTAAAAACAAATAAATAAAAATCATATAAATTAATGAGATTTTGTTTGTTTTAAAAATTTATGTTTTACTTACACATAAAGTTTCCACACGCAATTTAGGACGAGCAGCATGATATAGAATGAAAACAATATTGATGCCGATGCCCACTAAAATACCCAATTGCAAAGGTAATACCAAACAGGCAATAAATGTAGCCAAACCGGGAATTAAATCAGATTCTGAAAGAAAAATATATGAACGTCATTTTTAAAAATATAAAATTCATTTTAAAATGTACATATGTAGATAGGTATTTATTTAATAACAAAAGTTTACTTACTTTTGCTTCTCCACATGGGTTTAACGACACGATATTGAATCATGAATATAACGGCAGCCATAATAATAGCAGCCAAGGCTGCTTTAGGAATATAATAAAAGGCTGGAGTGGCATACAACAGAGCAATGATAACAATAAGACCAGTATAAACGTTGGAAAGTTGAGTGCGTACACCGCTGGAATTTAAAACAGCTCCACGGGCAATACCACCATTACCACGGAAACCTTGAGCAAATGAATTAGCAACATTACAAATACCCACAGCAATAAGTTCTTGTGTAGCATCACAGGGTTTGCCATCAGCTATAATAAAAAAAACATGTTATTTAATTCTTAAATTTAAAAGATAAGAAAATAATTATATACTCGTATGTAGGTTACTTACCAAAAGCCTGCACAACAGCCATATTTTCCAATAGAGCAATTAAAGGCACCACTATAAGGCCTGAACCCAAACTACTAACCATTTGGGCAAAACTTTCATGCACTTCTATAATTTCTCCCGTTGATGAATTCGCCACAGTGGTCATGCCAAAGGGTGGCAATCTAAATTCAGGCATACCAGAGGGCACATAACCTACCATGCGGAATACATCAATACCGGAACTGATCAAGTAATAACCGATGCCTGAGGTAACAATAACTAAGACGGCATTACGAGAGGTGCCAATTACCCAAAACAAACCCGACCAAAATTTCTGGCAACATGTCTTATGGCCTTCTTTGGGGCCAAAACTCATACTGGCCATAGCACGCATACTGAGTAAGACCACAATGCATGCTACACCCAAACCGGCATCGTTCCAGCTTATATTATGTATATCATTTATAATCGAAATCCACATGTCAACGAATGTGTCACCCTTGGTGTTAACACCAAAAAGATCCTTAAATTGTGAGGTGAAAATGATCAGGGAACCGGCACTAGTGAAACCAGCACTAACAGGACCCGAGACAAAATCTATAAGGAAACCCAGCCGGAATACACCCATGCCTATTTCAATAAGGCCCGTTAGAAACGTGAGTAAAACTGCTTTTTGCCAAACACCTTGTGCGGTCTGGAAGGTGAGTAAAGCGGATATGGCGGTAGGTCCAACGGGAACATCTTTGCTGTTAATAGAATAATAGTTTATTTAGATGCTATTAAAGAAGGGGTAATGATCACTTACCTTGAGCCAAGGAATATATAAATGAAACAACCCAAAAAGCAACCATATAAACCGTACTGTAATAAAAAGAGAGAGAAAGAGATGAATCAATTAATTAATTGAGTTTGTTTCGAAAATTAAACAAGAAAAAATACTGCAAAAATTAGTTCCTAAGATAGAAATATTCGCTATACTAAAAGAAAGCAGTAAGTAATTCTGTTGCGAAAATTTTCATATGATTTGTCATCGATATCGGTAAAGATTTGTTATTTTTGATAAAATTATACGTGTTTGTTCAATAGTTTCTGAAAATATTGTTACTGTTAAAAAATATAAAAGATTTTACCAAATATTATTATTACCGAAACCGAATATTCGATTTTTGAGTAATCCGAAGCCAGGTCCGAATATTCGTTAGGATTTCTCTTTTAAGTGAAGCATTTACACAAACAAAATGCTGGTTGTTGCTGTATTGTGTTGTATTTGTTGCCGCTTTTCACTCATCTTGTATGGTTTTTCTTATAAAATATTTATAAATCTAATAGAATTTCATAATTTCTCAATATCAATTTGACTTTCTCAAATTCAATTTGTTTCAATATTAATTTAGACTTCTTAATTTTAATTTGTTTTTTCTAAACAGTAATTTGAATTTGTTTTTTCTATTTGAATAAGGTATTCTAAATTACAATTTGTTATTTCTCAATTTCAATTTGCTTTTCTGAATTACAAACTGTATTTTTTCAATTTTAATTTGAAAAGTTGCATTTGCCAACAGGCAACATAAATCCTAAAAATTGTATCTCTTTTTGGTACTTTTTTTTTTGTCAAAAACGATTTTCTTAATAAAAAGATCTAATATTATTCTCTAATTCCATGTGTTACTAATAATTAAAGTAACAATTTTCTAAAATTATTTCTACAAACGGACAAAACTTGGGCCGAACGTGGATCAAAACGGATAAAAATGGTATCCGTAAAACGTATGGTACCCTTTGTATCTGAGAAATAAACATAGAAATAAAAATTAACACTCATATGGCTTAACTCAAAAATCTTCTTGGTACTTTTTTGAAATTCGAATTCTTAGGGCCTAAAACACGTATCCTTGGCACTTTTTTGGTACCTTTTTATAAATAAATTTAAAATTTTCGCAATAAAAAGTACATGAAATATTATTTTCTACATGAACATTTTCGAAAATTATTTTTAGACGGGGGCCGAAAAAGGGCCAAAAGTAAATAAAAACATGTTATGTTATTTATTTAAATTAACAAGCTAATAAAGTTAAAATATGCACTTATTTAACCACACAACATTTAACTCTCAATATGTTATTTGGATCTCAAGTACTAACTGATTAAAAAACATCTCATTTTAGTACACATAGTTTAATACTTTTTTTGAAATTCTGTTTGTTTTCTATTTTAGATACGTCTATTTGAATGTATTTAATAAACTTTGTTGCGCATGCGCATGAGACTGCAACCCAGGTTGCTCGTCTACAGATTTAACCTTTAATAACCTTCATGTGACAAATTTGATAATCTGTATGTGTTTATTAAAATACAGTTAATAAGGCCTATTTTTATCGTAAAGATTACATGACAATAAATTATTCAAAAATTGAAAATTAAGCAATAAAATGTATTCATCAGTCTTTCTGAATTTTAATGCTGAAGGTCTGAAATTTGTTCATATTTTGAACTTTTTTAAGTATGTAGGAATGTAGATGTCTACATATTGAGTCATGCTCAATTCCAATGCTTTTTATAACATAATATCTAGATCTATTTTTTACATATGTACATATGTGCATATGTACATATATTAAATTTCATGTGTGTTTGTATGTATGTTTGTCTATAGATGGCTCAACAGCTAAACCGATTTTCTTGAAATTTACACAGTTTATTATTGTATGCCTGGAAGGAAACATGGTCGCATATCTCAGAAACAGCTACAGCTAGTATCCTTAAATTTTGTACAAACAATCCATATGAACATTTGATAAAAAAAAGTCAGTGGACTACAAGTGGTGGGATTTACAATATCACCTAACAAAATGTAAATGCTACAAATCGGAGAAAATATATCATCTAGAGTCTTAAAATTTTGTACTGTTAACTTTAGTATCAATATTTAGGACGAAAATAATTGGACCAAAAATATTGGGCGTGTCACCTCACATATAAATTAAATTCGATTATCTACGAATCTATAACTTTTTAGTAACTTGATGTCAATATGAATGGTAAAAATTAAGCGGAATATAAAGAGCGGGAACTCATATACAAAGTAAATACTAAAATTAGAATATCTTTGAAACAATAGGAAAAATCTTCTTATTTCGTTTGAGTAACAATATGACAAAAATCTATATATTAAGCATAAGCCCATTCAAAGTAAGTATGTACTAAATTCGTATATCTCAAAAAATACAATAGATAGAATATACGAAAAACCAAAAATGGTTCAGTTCAGAAAAATGGACGATGTAAAATAAATTCTGAAATTCGTAAATCTTAGAAAATTTAAATAGTAGAGTCTTTAGATTTTGTATGAATTAACATTCATATCTAAATCGTAAATGGTTATGCCTATACGAAGTAAGTACTAAAATTCGTATATCATAAAGCATATAATAGTTAGAATCTTAAAAAATCTTAAAATAGTATAAAGTACATTCAAACCTGACATCTATTGTATAAATGCCCTTAGCCCCGCCCCGCCCATACAAATTAGTACTAACATTCGAATATCTTGAATAATAAAAATGTTTTATGAATAAATTCGGAATCGGAAAGCGGTTTAGGAAAATATTTGATATTAACACATAAATATTATTTATCACACATGCGGAAAAAACATGACCTGATGCAAACAATTTTTTCGCATAGCAGGCCAGCGGGTTCGAACATCATCAAAAATATTGCTAAGTCCGCTTTCACACTCTTCAATTCTGAATTGTCAAGGCAAGCATTTTTGGATGAGAAGGGAAAAGAGAATAAAAGGGGTACAAACTTGACGGTACTAGACAATTTTCTTATTTCCTTTTGTTCTTTTCTTTCATGCATGTTGATTTGCATTAAAAAGTACGAAAACTGAATTGACTTGATTGAATGAAATGGCAAGTTCAAAAGAGAATTGAACAAAAACTGAATAGTGTGAAACAGGACTAAAAAGATAGAGCAATTGAACTTGCGCCGTTAACAACATCAAAATCATCGGATTGCTTTTCACAAGTTATAATAAAAACTAATTTGTAGCAAAAAGTATAATATATTTTTGAACTCTTCAATTTTATTTCATTACGATGGGGACAGCGAAGCACACCGGGTTTTAGCTGGTATTAATTATAAATAACTACTAACAAAAATATTTCATATTGACAAAAAAAAAACTTTAGAATAAAATGAAAGTTTTTATTTAATATTTTAAATAAATTATAGAGTCAATTTTAAACTAAATTAACAACATTTATACGTACATATATTTGTTAAATTTATAGTTGTTGCAGAGCAATAAAAAAATTGTATAAATTGATAAAAAATATGAACACGTTTTTTTAATATTGTTAATAAATAACACTACTCAACAGCCGTAAAGAGATTATCTTGCAAACCTATACATCTAAGATTACAAAAATTTAAATCGTTAGATTTTATAGTATTTTTACTTTTAGATTTTTACCAAAAACCCAATTTTGTAGCAGTTTTTCCTTTAAGAAGGTGGAATTTAGCTAAAGGTTTTGAAAACTGTTTATAACTGTTTGTTATTTAAATAATAAGGAATGATTTATCTAACTAATAGCAAAATTTTAATTTCTTAAGGTACGGTCACACTTGGCAAACATTTGCTCAAAAAAGCGTAACCACTTGTTTTAGCACAAATGTTTACACTTACAATAGTTTTGCAAGATCAAACATCATCAAATAAAATAGAACTAAATATTTGTTTCTCTGGTTTAAAATAAACGAAGTTTTTTTTTAAAATAAATAAACGAATTCAAATATATTTTATTTAGTGGTTTTTCGGCGCAAATATTTGCCAAGTGTGACCGTACCTTTAGTTTAATGCATTTAACTTTTGTCGAACACTACAGCAGCCAATAATATTCTGCATAAAAATATCTTGATTTTTAAGCTTAGTTGTTAGTGAAAACCTAAAAATTAAAATATCTCCAAAAATAAATGTATGATTTTAAAATTTGGATTCAGCGTGCCAAAATTATATGAAAAAAGATTTATTGACAGTAGCTCCTTTTAAAAATATTTACTACTATGCAGTAAACAATTTTTATTTTTCCGTGAAAAACTTTTTTAGGTCTGAAAATCTTGACAATATTTTTTTTTTTGGTATGTACTTGAATAATATTAAAAATTTTGAACAAAAGACGACTTGTATATGGGTATTTGCATGAAATGGTCCACCGTGACTTAAAAAATTAAGGAAAATATGTATGAAAGTAAAAAGTGTCACGTGCGTAATGTAACGTGCGTAATCAACAAATTATTTTTTTCTTAGCAAATTTATGCATAGTTGTTTTTGAACAAAGCATGTTTATAAAGGTCCATTATTAACCTTTATAAAAACATTTTTTCCGAAATTAAAATTTCCTACAATTCGCTCAATTTCGCACTTTTTCTTACGGTTCTAAAAGACACTTCCATTTTTTGTCACGTGCGTAAGTCAACTTTGATTGCATGGAACTTGGTGCTCAATTTTCCAATATATATATACTTTTTGAAAAGTCTCATCACATACAATGAACGATTCTATCATTCCATTCTAAAATTCCAATCCTTTTATATTTTCACAATATTCAAAGACAATTAAACGTGTACAAATGTCGCGTGCATAACCATGGAAACACCCATATACATATTTTAAATATAAAGAGTTGTTATTAATCCCCAAGATTTCAGATTGATTTGTAGATTTACATGAATTGAAAGCAAAATGTCCAAATTTTAAAGATACACTTTTTTCACTTTCTTTTAATTCTTCTCATATTGACCCAAAATCATTTTAAAATTACTATCTAGCACGAACATATTTCGAGTGAAAAAATAGTATTCTTATTTATTTTGCAATTGTAGTTTTCAATTCCAAAATTAGTTTTTTGGAGAGCTGTCAATAAATATATCCTTTTTGCTAATATTTGTATTAAATTTGTATTAACTCAGCAAATAAATGAATAATAATGAAATCAAGTTGGCAAATTGCTCTATATTTTTATTACTCTATATTTATATTTGTTGAATTCTTCTTGAATGAATGTCCTTTTGATGCAAAATTTCTAATTTACTTTTTGCATAAAAAATGTTAATTTCATATTTTAAATTTCTTTTGCAAATAAATTATTCATGAATAATTGTAGTTTAACCTCCACTTTAACTTAATATTTTTGTACCAACTCACCTGTAAATCTAATCCAGCTATGCCAGCATAAGCTAAACCTTGTGGTATTACAGTTAAACCCACAGTGATGCCCGCCATTAAATCGCCTACAAAATCTTGACGATTATATTTCGGTAACCAGGTCAAGATCGGCAAACGTTTGTACAAAGTCTTTTTGCGAAATATATTCGCCGACGTCTGTTTTAACCAATCCATGGTCGTAGTACAGCAACCAGCTTTATCACCGTTATCCCCATCTTGTACTATGCAATCACGCGACGTATTATAAATTGCATTCGGCGGTATTTCCAAGGACACTTCGGAACCCGAACTGTTATTGCGTTGTGAAGATTGATCGGTGCGCATTTTCAATAAATTTTATTTTCTTTGTTTGAAACACTGAAAATATTTTATTTATTTATTTTTTTTTTTAAATTATATAATTATTTTGATGTTTTTTTCTAATAGGATGCAAACGGTAACACATTTAATTGTTTTTAATTTGTTTTTTTATTTAAGTTTTTTTTTCTCTATTGTTTATAATAATTATTTTCTTTATTATTTAGTAGTTGTACTTATTTATTATTATATATTAAATATCCGCGTTTTCTTTTTATGTGAACTTGTCTTTTAAGAGTCAATAACACGAATGCCACTTGAAAATTTAAATTCACTTACGAACTGTGCTCGTCGTTGGCCAATCCCGGTTTGCAATTGATCTGCGAGTGAACACAATCGTTCATTGAATTCAAGTTAAATAAATTTAATTGCCCCGGCATCATTTTCATTATTAAATATTTCTCTTATAAAACGCTGTTTGTTTTGAATATTCTTTGTGTGTGAATTTTCTACTGCTGCGACTCTGTTTTGCAAAGAGTTCAACGATACGCAATGCGAATGTAATTGTGACTACAGGCGGTTAGCGACAAATAATTTTGTTTTTTAGAAAAGTTTAGGTAAAATTAGCAATATTGTCTATATTATAAAATGTAAGAATGTAATAATGATTTACCACTTGACATTCAATTTACTTAGGCTATAGTATATCATTTCTGAAAGATTTATAAGTGTAAAACTAATTTAAAAATCGATCGATTGCAGATGTTTAGTATGCTGTATATAAGTTTCATGAGCAGACGATTTTTGATAGATTGTAGTAGTCATTTAAGCGAAAGCTACATATG
This sequence comes from Bellardia bayeri, assembly GCA_950370525.1. Classification (NCBI taxonomy): domain Eukaryota; kingdom Metazoa; phylum Arthropoda; class Insecta; order Diptera; family Calliphoridae; genus Bellardia; species Bellardia bayeri. The sequence continues at coordinate 104,880,843 of OX493264.1, forward strand.
TTTAATAATGGACCAATTCCAACTAAGTTAGATAGGCTTTATCATACATACCAACCATTAACCAATTAGCTGCAGAACATGAAGGTTTTGGATTTACTCTTAGTCATTATTTCCGATTATTTAAAACCATATATTGACTTTGATCGAGTATGTTTTCTGTTCAGGTTTTTGTAAATACATATTTGATTTTTTAAGATTGGTTGATTGTTTCAAACCACTCAAATTCAATCAAAGATTTAATATATGTAACATACATTGTCATGGTTGATTAAACTATTCTCAACAATTATTCATGATGACGCGTTAATTGTAACTTGACCAAAAAAAAAATCACAAACTACATAATGATCATAGGTTGATTTGCGGTGGTTTTTATTCTTACAACACATTCATTATTAACCCCTTACCAAAATATGTTCAATGTTGATATTTTCAAATCTGTTTAATAATAATGTGCAAAAGTTGCAAACGGGTTAAAATTAGTTTGTTTTTGTAATTAAATGTAAGTTTTTATTTTTTAACTTGGTCTTCGCAATGCGGGGATTTTCTTCAATTTCAATAAAATTTAGTATCATATTTGGAATTTTTATACATATGTATGAGATTTGTTTGTAATCACGTGTTTACAAATAAGCAAATGAATTAATTTAAATTTTTTCTTACGCATTATTTATAAACATTTGTTTGGGAATAAAATCTTAATGAAAGAATTTATCTTGTAAACAATGTGTCTACTTTATGGTAAACAAATAATTAAGAAATTTAATTGACTCTTTTGGAAAAATACTCATATGACATTAAATCTCATGTGAAATATAATAAAAATATCTTATTTGCAAAAAAAAAAAAAAAAAAAAACTAAGTACAAATTAGATAATTGCTCAAAGATAAAATTTTTCGGCACTAAAATTTGTTTGTTCGAGCTACAGAACAGAAGAAATACTTTTTCAAAAAGTTATATATAAGTGCCTGTGTCTTATGTTAAACTGCAACATTTTATTCATGAATTATTTTATAAAAGTTTTGGTATTTGGAAAAATTTTCACCGGCTACTAACAGAAACACGATTTTTGTTCTTTTCATAAATCGAATGTTTGTTGGAACAAGATATATTCATTTTCTGACGATGTACAGAAGTTGGTGGTTAACATACGCAAATTTTATAAAGTATTTTAAAATTGTGTCCATTACTCGAAGGCCTCCAAGGTCGCGACTCTCTAAGTTTCCATTCATTTATTATATTCCATATCGAGAAGAAAGGGAGACACTATGGACGGACTGATAATCTAATGCCCAGGAACTCATATTAGCCACAACAGTTCATATAGGTATTAATTAAATTCTCGAACCATTTTAGCAACAAAAGAGATAGCGTAAATTTTAGCCTTCAAAACGATGCAGGTATACTGGTCGGCCTAAGAGATACATGGAAGCCAAGATTATGACAGAAGATTCCCGAAACAAGTGGCGTCATATATTATATATACATGATTTTGGAAACAATATTTTTTTAAAATGTCTTCTCACGAAAGACCTTTCCCATTCACCTCGCAACATTTGGTTATAATAGATTGTTTAAGATTGGTATCTTTGTAATTTAATCATTTCTACATTTGCAGATAACATTGCTATTCTCAGTATGGAATCTTGAAAACTGGATAATTATCTTAGACGTGTGAATACGTGAATATACCACAGTCTGATTATGGTACATACCTTCACATACACATGGATAAACGCCTTACTTGTGGTGGACCCAACGAGTTTAAGAGGATCCATATGAGACTAAATTCCTCTAATCTGTACAGACTTATTAACGACCAATCTGATTGAACATTAGTTCAATAGTTTTTATTGTTAGTTATAAGATTTAAATACTTATTGTAAGGTATATGAGGTAAAGGCAAATTCAAAAACTAAATAAAAAAGTAAAGTAGTAAAGTAAAAAATATTTTTGTGGTTGTTATATGAAACTTTGTTTGAATACTTTTCACAACTGTTGAATTATTAATGTCAGCTTAAAATAACTTTCTAGAAGTCCCCTTACAGCTTTTTAGATTCAAATAAATTTTGTATTCGTTATTAAAAATTAATAAAACTATTAAAAAAAATACTTTCTCTTAACATATTTACTAGTTATTGTACTATTAATTAATACTTATGCATATATGTAGTATAAATACAAATAAGTAAAACAGAGTATTTTATAAAAGCAAATAACAAAGCTGGATTATGTCATAAATAGTTATTATTGAATAGTAATAAAGCTCTCGTTTAATGCTCTTAATACCCTACACTAATATGAAAACATTATAATTTACATGCATGCATATATGTTGAGAAGTAACATTAAGTAACTTCATAATGTAGAGTTTTATCTTGAATTAGGTAGTGGAATATTTTTGAAATAGCAAGTTAAGTAATGCAACCAACATGCAGTTTGCGATTGTCCCCAGCTAGTCTTGTAAAAATACCATAGTGTGTCCGTTGCTTGTGTTCAACTACATATTTACATATGCATTTAAAGACTAATCTGGTATTCAATAAATTATTCTATAGTAAATTATACATTGTCACATGATCTCAACAATTTAACTAGTATTTCATAATTTATCCCCGCAAATCAACTCGAAAACCACATATTGCCAATTAAACAATTGGATAGGCAATATATCGAATACATATTGATCATGTGAGTTAAGGACCATTTGTTGTTTTGTAAAAAGTCACAAATTAATTCTTAAATATTTTAATTAATAATCATTTTGTTTTTAAATGTGGATCAATTGTTCACTAATGACACAGCCAGTAATAAACGCGCAATAAACAGTTTAGCAATTAGTTTTTTTTTTGTATTATTGTAAATCGTCCGGTTTAATTGATTTTCAAATTCATTCCTTTGATTTATCATAAAATACGTCATGTACTTGAATACATTCCATATTAAAATTATTTTGTCACATCAACAAAAAGCTATTTAGAGAACTGGAGATTCCGTCTAAATGTTTGTCACTGTTGTATTTATTTAGACGACTTTCCAGATTATTTGATTTTTAACATAAACTTGTAAACAAATAATTATTTATTTGATAAACTGTGGAAGCAAAAATTAGATTTAAAATAATGAAATCATCTTTGAAAATAAACAACAAACAAGTTTATTAAATTAAATTTTTAAATAGCAAAATTCAATAATATTAAAAATATTACCCACTATCATAAATAATCATAAAAAGTTTATAGATTTATATTGAAAATTTTTAATTTTGTTGCAAGCAGCTGCAAAATATGTAGTTCCTTCAACTATTAATGTAATGCAAATTTGAATATTCGCAAAAACGCTTTTAAATTAAGTTTGACTTTTTTTAATAAATAATTTGATAATATATATAAAAATCAAGTTTAGCTACCAATTCGAAAGGCAACGGTAACGTTAATTTGGATTATTACGGTAACGATATTTTAATGATAACGGCAATTTTTTTATTTATAGATATGATAAGGTATTTTAGGGTTAAAGGTAGAAAATGTTGGAAACATGTTTAAATAAATGTTCTAAAAACTTTAATAATTTGTGTAGAAAACAAATGTAAAGTCGGGGATCACTTCACTCATTCTCTTCTCTGACTTTACGTGAGATGTTAAACATGCATGGTATGGGCACGTGCTGCATTTATAATTGTAGACAACAAAATTGTTTTGCTGTGAATGAATAAGATTGACGTTTTTTTTAAGCTGAATTGTGAGCATAATATAACATGTGAGAAAAACACTTAAATGCAGTTTCATACGCTATAACACATTTTCAAAGTATTGAGAGTTAATCAACAATTTGTTAATAAAATTATAAATATTAAACAAAATTATGAATATTGCTAATAATTTCGCCAGTATAATTTGAAAAATATGAAACATTTAAACTGGGGCCAAATTACCGCATTCGTGATCGAATGAGCTATCGTATCGAAAACTGATTTCGATATCGAAATTATGATAAAATGTACTAAATTTCTTGCTCGATATCGAAAGCCATAATCTCAAGTAAGAAAACTACGATAAATCTTACTCGATATCGAATGCAGTAATTTGGCCCCTGGATTCAAAATGCTCTGGAAAATTTTCATTTGTTTCAACATGCGCTATTAGCCAGCAGAAGGAAGACTATTAAATAATTTCACACTCTTTAGTTTTAGCTGACCAATTTTTGTTGAATTCTCTTTTGAATTTGCCATTTAATTTACACACGTCAATTCAATTTTCGTACTTTTTCATGCAAATTAATATACATGAAAGAAAAAAGGAAAATTTACTAGTACCGTCAAGTTTGTATGCTATTTTCCCTTCTCACCCAAAAATACTTGCCTTGACGCGTCAGAATTGAAGAGTGTGAAAGCGGTTTTATTATTTGAATCATATTTTTTCAAAAAAAAAAAAAAAATTTAAATTTTCAAATTACACAATTACATTACGGTGGAAATTATGCATGATTTTCAGAAGTGTTGTTGAAGTGCAACATTTTACTTTACCCCACACACAGAGAAAAAAAAATATAGTTGTACATGTTTACCACAAAAATATTAAAAATTTTACAAGTTGTTTAACAATGTTATGGTTGCTGTAATTATTTATATGATTGCGGTAACCATAATATGATTAAGTTACGATTCAGATGATTACTACCAATATATTAACGATTGTAGTAACTATGTATATATTTGTGGCAATCATGTTTATGATGAATCTATTTATCATAATTTGTTGCTATATTTGATAGAGAACATAATATGGTATAATCTTTAATCATTATATTGATTACCATAAACATTGCATAATTGCTATAATTATGTATATGATTGCTATAATCATATTAATCGTAACTTACTCATATTATGATAGCCGCAATAATATAAATAATTACAGTGATCATAATATTTTAAAAAAATTTTTAAAAATATTGAAATAGTTGTGGTAAACATGCATTTTTCTCTGCGTGCAGCTAGTTTTAAACAACATCACTTGCAAGGTTTAGTGTGACACTTGCCGCCATGTTTAATAATTTAGGTTTTCCTGACCCATACAAGTTACATATAAATTATAACAAATATAAATATTACAGGGAGTAGGGTATTTTTAATGATGCACCATCATCAATTTTCTTAATTATTTTTGTTTTTACGAATAAATTTATCAAATTAGGGAGTGTACAAGTAATTTACTGTTTGTAAAATAAATTTAAATCACAATAATTATAAAAATCTAAGTGAATTCTATTTATTTTAGCAATGTTTAAAATTAATTGATTAATTACAATTATTATCAACAATTTTATTTTCTAAAGTAAGTAAATCTAAACTGAATTTAACGCTAACTACTGGCATTATTATTATTAATTTTAGGTTGCAACTTGAACCCATAAAAATTTTGTGGTTAAATTTAAGTAAATAATATGCGACTTGAGTTATTAATTTTGGTCGCTTTTTAAAAAAGTACCAAACTGTTTACTCGAGATTTACTTTCATACTTAACAATTTCCGAAAAGTACAGTGTTACTAGAAGTAGAGAAAATTAAACATTTATGTCTTGTATTTTTACGTAGTTATTCCAGTGGATTTCTATAAAATTGAAATATTTTTTCTAATTAGTTTGTTACACTCACATTATGTATTTGAAAGTTGAACAATAGACATACGCAAATTATATCGATATTAAAGATTGCTTTAAAAATTATATATTGTGTAACAAACTCAACCCTGCTACTATGTTAGAAAAAAAAATACACATGTTATGTTCGGGTCATATTTTGACCGCACATTTGACCCGAACATGATATGTATAAACACTTGCAATAAAAAATTGTCTAGTTAAGCCTAAAATGGTGATAAAACTAATTGAATTCAATATATTTCAACAATTGAGTACTAAGAACTTTCAAATATATTCCACCAGTTAGAAATGCGGTAATGTTAAATACGATTTGGGTCATCAAAAGACCCTAACGTAGTAGCAGGGTTAAGAGAACATCGTTATAATATAAATTGGTTATTAAATATTTATAAAACTTGTTTTAACCAGACAGCTGCTGTCATCAGGCTTTGACTCAATGAAAACCCAACAGTTTAGTTTATTAAAACAAACCAAAAAAGCGATATTGAAGATTTCGTGAAATATTTTACTTATTTCCCAAGTGGGTGTTTAAAATACTAAAAGTCAACAGCCAGAATCTGTTTCATCAGCAATATTCTCCACATTGCGAAAAAATCAAGTTGGTAAACAATTATTATCAATAAATACAAATCAGGCGCAAAACTCGGCATAATTCGGGTATTGGATTGTATATTATAATTTTATAAGTTAATTTTTAGTTTAGTGCCCTTTAAGAGTAGAATTAGAACAGCTGGTGTTGAACAACAAATTTCGCATTCGTATGCGAATAAATTTTCATTCGAACGTTCGAATTTTTAAACATTTGGGATTCCCTCATTCGATAGCGAATAAAATGTATTGAAATTTACATTCGCTTTTTTTTAGCAAACAGAATAAAAGTAAGTAAACAATTTGTTACTCACTTAAAAAAATATCATAATATTAATAATTTTATTACTTTAAGATCAAAAATAAATTTGACCCAAGAGGAGATTCTGGTCGATTTTATGGCAGAACATATGGACTTTTCAAAATATATTTTGCAAAAAAAAACCCCGGATGCCAACAATGATAATGGTGGAAAGTATCACCTGAAACTTTAACTGCCCAAGAACATAATTATATGCTTCCTTTGTGAGCCTAAAACGTCTTTTGAATCTAGTAAAACACATACATTAATACATATGTATGTACATTAGAGTGGTTCGCATTCCATACAAAAATTAAAAGTTGTGTCATTATTATAGATAATGTAGAAACATTTCCAGAAATAATATTTCTATTTTTTGCCACGCCTATAAATACCGCCCTTTTAGTATTTTGTTCACTGTGTCGCTATTCTTAGTCCGATCATAACAATTTGTATACCGGTGTTCATGGCTCTGTAAGGGCTACATTTCTATCCTTAATCATTTTCTACTTTTAAAAGCTAGGTTCATACTCATAATAATGCTAAATATTTTGAACGAGTTTTTAAAAGTTATGACTAGAATTTGACGTGGCAATCGTAGGGGGTGACTGACACAACTTTTTTTTTCGAACCACTCTAATGCACTCAGGGGATGTCGTTTGTGTACATATGGACAGTGCGATTAAAGAACGAATTCACTTGTAGAGTGTACTTGTGCGCTACAGTGTTGAATAACAACACAGTGAATAACATGAATTATGCAAAACAACTGCATGTACAGAAACTGAAGCAGAAGACAGCAAATAAAATGCTATAGACTAAATTATAAATAGACCAAACAGATAATTTTTAATCTTTGTTAAAGATAAGTAGTTGTTCTATTTCTAGAACTGTTTTATCAATTGTGACACTTTTATATCAAGGATTTCTGACAACCTTAACCAAAAACTGTTACGGACATTTCTCATCATAATCACCCCTAATGTGAAAAAATTCCACATGAAATTTGTTTCCTTTCAACATTTTTCCTATTTAAATTCAATGTTAAAAAAAATAAAAGGGAACAAATTTCATGTGGAATTTTTATTCACAATAGGGGTGAATATGATTATCAACTTGAAAATGACAACATAATGTTTTTAATGCAAAACATATTAATGATTAAATATAAAACAATATGATTAGTTATAAAACAATAATTTGTATGACGTAAATCGCAATTATTTTTTAATAGTTAAATTTTTGGAAATAGAAATAAATATTTGCGCACTTTCAACGTATATAAAAAATTTACATTTATTTTTAGTTATGTTTAATAGATTTTTATTTTGTGAACTTTAAGATTATTTCTTTTATGTACACTTTATTTAGGACTTTTACACTGCTTTGAAATTTTTGTATTTTGTAGTAATATTTGGTATATTTTAAATACGAATTGTTTTTTTTTTTTAATTATTGACACATTTAAATGCACTGCATAAAATAAGCTGTGAGCCACTGTACTGTTTAATAACTTAAGCTAGATTAACACGATTGAAATTTTCTTCAAAATTGCTCTTCAAAATGCTTCAAACTCGTGTAAATAGCAAAATTTCTTTAAAATTTATTTTTTGAATAACTATTAATAACTATTAAATAAATAAATTTTGAAGAATTTTTGCTGTTTACACGAATTTGAAGCATTTTGAAGAGCAATTTTGAAGAAAATTTCAATCGTGTTAATCTAGCTTTATTAACTTATGGGTACAAAATTGAAAAAACAGTTTTATGCATTTATAGTTATGCCACGCAGTGTATTTTGCATCTATTTATTTTTTAATTAAAAATTTAAAATTTTTAGCAGAAGTGTTTATTATAAAAAAACAAACCAACAAACCAAGACAATAACTTTTCAAATGAATTGTAATTGTTAATTTTCAAATAAAATAATTTTTCAAAATATAACAACACGAAATTAATTTTACATTATTTAAATCAATTTAAATAAATTCACAATTCAAAAATATTCATTTGCAAAAACAAGACAAAAGAAACAAATATTTGAATATTTATAAACATCACGAAAGAAATAACGAATTGTAATTAAAGTAATTACTAAATATGAAAAGTAAGATTTTAATTAAAACATTTAAATAATTGCAAATATCTAACCTTAAAAAACAGATGATACAACAAATGCTTTTCTTGAGGCTAGTTCCATCTAGTTAAATCGTTTTTCTTACTAATTTATATTCGAGACGAAATTAAAACCCATTTTATTACGTTAAATGACTTTACAAAATTGACCCCCATTACGTATGAGCAATATTTCCAAATGATAATCAAATTCCATTAACGACCACTACGCTTTCTTTATAATAATGCTATTTATTTTTGAAAAACCTGATTACAAATAAAAAGCTAATTAATGATGCAAATGTAAGAAATAAAATTATTACAAAACATTGAATAACATTTAAAATTGCAACTGTCTATCCTAAATACTACAAAAGCAATAATTAATCAATCTTTCATCCAACACAAAATTTTACAGGCGCGTGTATTACAAATGAAATTATGTAAACGAACTTAAATAAACGTCGTTATCATACAAATAGTTTATTAAACATTTATAAAAAAAAAAAAAAAAAAAAAAAAAACGAAAACTCATGTTTAAATGTGAGAGCTTGCTGTCGTCAGAGTTTGACTCAATGAAAACCCAACAGTGTGAGTTTAGTTTATTAAAACAAAACATCACATCACATCACAGCAATATTTATACATCTCACAAAATTAAAATATCTGTGATCACGTGAATTGTTTTCATAAATATTCATTTATTTCTTTTTTTTTTTTATTTACAAAAACAACAGAGTAAAGTAGAGTGTTATTTGTTTTTTATTCAAAATTAAGAAAAAACCACCAACCAAAACAAATTAAAATATCTATAAAACAGGGCTGAACTGAGAAAAAAAATCGTCCAACTTATTTAAATATTTTTGCCATTATGAGTTTTGTCAGCCAGTCACATGATCTACCGAGCATCTTTAAAATGTCTTACCACAGATTAAAATCTGTTGTGTTATTTTTCTTATCAACAATTTTGAGAACATAATAAGCATTCATAATTATTTAGTTGATAAACAAATATTTCTTATTATTGTTTATTTGACCTTTTTTTATTAAGATTTTGTTAATTATTAACTGCCGTATTCATAAAAAAATAAAGTAGGTTTGAAGTGTGCTTTTAGACAAAATTTTCTTAAAGTACATTTGAAGTCTACTTTAATTTTTTATGAATAAAGGCATAAAGCTTTAGGTCTGTTTTATAAAATATTTAAATTTTTATTTCAATATTTCGCTACTCTTTGAGTAGCTTCTTCAGGATAAAAATTTTTTATAATTTTTTATAATTTTATAAATTTCAAAAATTATTTGCCATAGGAAAAAAGGATATGAAAACTTTAACATAACAAAAATTTACATAATTTTTTCCTATGACAAATAATTTTTCCAATTTATAAAATTATAAAAAAATTTTATCCTGAAGAAGCTACTCAAAGAGTAGCGAAATATTGAAATAAAAATTAAAATATTTTATAAAAAAAGACCTAAGGGCACTGCTACACGTTCAATAAATAACGTGATATTTGGATCGCGATCCAGTTTATAGTATTAATGGATCACGAGCGTATGCTACATGTTCAATATTTATCGCGTCAGTATTTATGTTATTTTTGTGCTGTGCGGGTCGTTTATCAATGTCGTGAGAAACCCAAAAGAAAGAAAAAGTGGAAAGAAAATTTTGAAGAAAAACATGGTTGCAGAATCGGAAAAAATATACGCACTTAAATTTAATGGACAAAATTATTATTATTTGTCATTTTTTACTGACTGAAAATGCTACACGTTCAATATTTATCACGAGATCCACGATCCGCGATCTGGATTTCATATTTTAGGCCATTCTGTGATATGGATCGCGATCCATCAATATTGCCCTAAAGCTTTAATAGTTGATAAAACAATTTTAAAAACAAAATTTATACTAGTGGTATTCGGACATCACATACCTTTTAGATTCCAAATGCATATTTTTTGCTATAATGCAAATGCACAATGCCGCCGTTTTTCTTGCAATCTTACAAAATTTCAGTTTAAAACACCTAATACCCCTCCCAGATAAATCAAGTATTTTTAAGGTTGAGATACCATTAAAAGTGAAATCCTCAGGCACTTCTTTCAAGAGGTTGAAAATAGATGGCGCAATCTGGACACATGCAAGACCACTAGAAAAATATGGTCAGTATACAGTGAAAAACGCAATACGCAGCTCCTGAAAAGGAAACATAAGGACATCTCGAGAATTATAGCGATGATAACTGGTCACTGGACGATTGGTAAACATGCAAGCATAATTCGAGAACCGGTTTTCTAATAAAGACGGTTTTTTGAATAATCTAGTTATTATCTTTACACCCATGGTTAAAGAGTACATTTTGCCGGTACGTTTACATTTCTGCATAAAAAAAACTTATTGATTTGTTAAAGTCTCTTCGCAATTAATTGAAGTCAATAAAAGCTAATTTTCATATGAGGGCAGTTCGGAAACTTCTTAGCTTAGAACAGAAAGCGCGGTATACACAGAAACAAGTTAAGTGTTTTGGAAACTTCCATCTCTGCAACGAGCATATGTTAAATTTCATTTTGCTCTGGCAACTCCTTCATATAGAAACAGGTGTTCAAAAAAGACCCATCCGCGATTTTTTTACAATTAAAAAATTAGAAATTCGTGGTGTCATTAAATATTTAAATAAAAAAGGTTTATCGGGACAAGAAATTCATAATGATATGGATAATATATTAGGTGAAAGTGCAACAGTAAAAAATTGGGTTGCTGAATTTAAACGTGGTCATACAAGCATTGAGGATGAACCACATTGTGGACGTCCAAAAAAAGCAACAACAACAGAAACTGTAGCCAAAGTGCAAAGATATGGTATTAAATGATCGACGAATAAAAATGCGTGAAATAGCTAATATCCCCATGATGATGATGATTAGATGATTAGATGATTAGATGATCGAGTACATTTAATTTTGCATAAAGAACTACAGATGAGAAAGCTTTCTGCAAGACGGGTGCCGGCGACCAAAAACGCATAAGAATGAAAATTCCTCAAGCTTAAAATGAATTTTAAGCGTCGTTTCATAACTGTTGATGAGACATGGATCCACCACGATACTTCAGAGACAAAAGAACAGTCCAAGCAATGGACTGAAACTGGAGGAAGTGCCTTAAAGAAGGCAAAAACAATTCAATCGGCTGGTGGGTATATGGCAACGGTTTTTTGGGACTTCTAAGGTATTTTATTGATTGCCTATCTGCAAAAGGGTAAAAGAATAAATTCACAGTACTATTGCAACATTTTAGATCAATTAAATGTAAAAATTCAAGAAAAACGTTCTGGCTTACAAAAAATAATTTTTCATCAAGACAACGCACCAGTGCACAATAATGTTTTAACAATGGCTAAAAACAACGAATTAAAGTACGAGTTGCTTGACCAACCCACCTTATTCTCTTGATTTGGCTCCCAGTGACTTTTCCCTGTTTCCAAATCAAAAAAATTTCTAGCTGGCAAGCGTTTTACCTCAAATTACAGTTATAAATCACTATTTTGAAGGGCTTGAGCAAAAGTATTTTAATCAAGGGATAGAATTCCTAGATAAGCGTTGGACTAAGTGTATTGAAGTTTCAGGGGACTATATTGAAAATTAAAAATGTTTTTGAAAATCTAACTATTCTCTTTCTTTGCTAGGCTAAGAAGTTTCCGAACCGCTCTCGTATATCTTTCTTCTGACAATTTAATAAATGTTATTTTTATCAATTTGTTGAGACAATAATTTAAAACGGTAATTTTATTGCTTAAAAAATTAAATATTTAAATAAACCACAAATGGAAAATTTCCATTAAACTTTAAAATTTAAACAAAGAACCGATTAAATTCAAATATCGAGCATTTTAAGCATAATAAGTAGCTGTCAAGATATGACAAATTTTTTTGTAACAAAAAACATTAGTATCATTTTATATTACAAAAAAATATTAGACGGGTTCAAGAAAAGTAATGACACTAAAAATTAAAATTTCTTCTTTCTTTCTAAAATTAAGTTGAAAAATTCTGAAATACATTTAAAAATGTTTTGAAATATAACTGAAAAAAATGGTGAATTTTGAGAAGATGACTGGAAATGTCTTATTATGTACGTATATATTACGAGCCTGTCTAATGTATATGCCCCCAGACAGACCACTTACAGTTTCTTTCTTTTACAAACAAAACCCCCTCTTAATTATTAATAAATGCAAATTGGTAAAAAAAAATCCGGTTTTGGTAAAACGGGGTTTTTTACTTTTGATCCATATTACCAAGAATTGTTTCGCATTATGAAATACGAATAATTATTTACATCACGTGCATGTAAAACAACAGAAAATATTAATTAAAACACATTAATTTGTGAAAAAAAAGCGGAGATCTTATAGTTTTTAAAACAAAAACAAAGAAAGAAAACTGAAATGTGTGTCAAATACAGCAAGCTAACAAAAGTATTGTTTAAATAATTTTTTTTTTTATTATTACTTATAGTTACATACATATAAAAGTGATTGAAAACAATAAAAAAGAAAATAATATTTGCAATTAATACAAACATTTAAAGTTACGCTCACATTGTTCAAACATTTGACTTTTGATTTTATGTATGTAACTAAAGTTATTCTATCAAAAAATATCATCCAATCGGAATATAATTGACAGAATGAATATTGTGCGCAAATTCCTTGAAAATCCGATATTATCGTGTTCAGCGATTGTAGAAAAGCTAAAGTTTCCAAAAAGTACTGTAAATAATGTTATAACCCTTTCAGCAAAACTACCAGGCATTTTTTTATAATTTTTGGAATATGTGATCTCTACAGCATATGAAAATATAATCAATGACTAGGTTTCATTATTTGTATATCCTTCAAGGATTTTCAAGACACGCACACTTGAAGCAACACGGTCTGAAAGGGATAAAACATTACAAAAAAAAAAAAAAACACCTTAAGCACCACTGATCATAAACAAAAGGAAAGTAAACATTTTAGAGACCTATTTAAAAATTCAAAAAATATGCGAACTTCACCGACAATGATGACAACCCAAAATATAAATATGCAAAAATTTATCAATTTAGTAAAAAGGCAATGGTTTGGCAAGCAATCTGCCGTTGGGATCTGAAGAGCAACTCATCAACTATAACTTCGGATACATATACACTGCGTTGCATAACTATAAATACATATGTAAAATTTTTCTCAATTTTAAAAAGTAAAAAGAAAAAGTAAAACAGTTTAACCTAAGTATAAAGAAAAAAATAAAAATGAGTTTCAATTAAAATATTTGTGGAATCAATTAAAAATTTAATTGAAATCGGACCTGTAAACAAAATGATAGTATCAATTAAAAAAAAAATATGAAATTTAATTGAAAATATCAGAAAAATCAGAAAAAGTAATTGAATCAATTAAAATTTTAATTGAAAATTATTTTAAAATCAATTAAAGGTTTAATTGAAAAAAACATGATTTTTTTTCTGTGTACATGTATGTGAAACGAACAAAAAAACCCAAATATTTGTTCAATTCACAACTGATGATAGGAGTTGTACGTCGTCTGAATTTACAATAGTTATATAAATGTTGTTAGTAATTTCTATATAAATATATACCTACGACATTTTTATATATATTTTTTGAATGTTGTGTGAAAGTTAACGTTAACATTCAAAACATAATCTGTAGGTTGTTTCTGTATTTCTCGCATTTTAAAATTTCTCATATGAAGTGTGAAACAAAAAATTCCATCGTTTCTCTTCCAATAACTGTGGGAAAACTATTTAAATGACAGATATTTCTCGCAAAATAAAGTTACAAAAACACTTGTGTGAGAAAACCCATTTTTTGTTTTATTTTGCACTGTTTTTTCACTAATTCCATGCGGAAAATTTTACTATGCGAGAAATACAGAAATTTAAAATAAGAGAATAAAATTAACAAACAAAAAATTTTAATAATGGTTATTGTTGAAAATACAACAGTATGTTTTAATTTTGGAATCTGTTCACATTTTATGTTTTGTATATTTGTTTTAATATTTTACTTTTGTCATTTTGAAGGCTTATCAACATAAACATATGACTTTGCTCAAAATTGTGTTCATAATCAGATAGTTGTATCATACAATGTACAACATACAATATCACTTGTGAATTGAACCATTATTTCACACAAAAAATCATTATTTTATATTTTACCTCGTAAAAATATATTAAGAAATTGATTGAAGTTTCATAACTATAAATACACTGAAGTTAAAATAACTTAAAATACCAATAATCACAAAAAATAGATTTTAATGTGTTAGGTGTCCTTATTTTTTGAATCAAGTCAAAAATTCAATCAGGCTTACTATTTACCAAATATATCCTTATATCTACAGATATAGATCTCTAAGCATCCACAATAACTTCTTTTAGGTGATATACTATGAGCCTCAAAAGTGAGTAAACACAACAAATTATTTGATTTTTTTAAGATAATGAAAATCCTAAAATCTATCCATCGATTGAAATTTAAAAGTTTCGTTTTGTTGGATATTTGGTTGAATAATAGATTCGGTTATGAAAAAAAATTTAAGTTGAAGTATAATGCTTTTCATAATCTTAAAAAATCAAAAAATTCACTGGTGCTTACACACTTTTGAAGCTGTGTGTATGTTTTCATATTGAAGGTTATCAGCATAAGTTCGACCAAAGACTACAAATATAATATTCCCCAAATGTTCTCAATCTGAAAAACATGCTGGCCATTCAAGTACATTAATCC
This sequence comes from Bellardia bayeri, assembly GCA_950370525.1. Classification (NCBI taxonomy): domain Eukaryota; kingdom Metazoa; phylum Arthropoda; class Insecta; order Diptera; family Calliphoridae; genus Bellardia; species Bellardia bayeri. The sequence continues at coordinate 104,896,311 of OX493264.1, forward strand.
GCCCAATCATGAATAAAAATTCCGCAGGAGTTTTTCCCTTTTTTCATTTTTCTTATTCAAATTCAATGTTTAAAAATGAAAAGAGAAAAAACTCCCGCGAATTTTTTATTCATGATTGGGCTGAATATTTTTCGAAGACAACCAACCCTTATCTAACCAAGATTCTTCATTACGTTTAGCACAGTTTATATTTCTAGAATTGTGCCATTCAGAAAGCTATTTTACGGGCTGCCACTTTTATTTTTAAGATAATAATCTGGATTATTTTGCAAAATTTGTTACTACAACATTTGACCGAATTGTTGAAAATTGCATAATAAGAGTAAATAACAGTTACGCTTTTGTTTTTCTAGTATTCTTCTTTGTTTATCATAAAATGTAATTATAGTTATGAAACACATACAAAATTTCTCTCATAAATAAATCAAGTGGTCTCTCAAATTTTAGATAAGAAGAGGTCACACTCTTAAAAAATTCTACACACTTAAAAAAACAACGTTACAAAAATTGGTAGTTGTTACAAAAATTGGTAGTTGTTACAAAAATTGTATCAACTGGAATTATAGTACTGCAACACAGTGCTGCCTCTTATTATTTGTAGCCACTTTTCAGTAACATTTTGGCACGATTTAGCTAACTGTCATTTTTTAAGAGCTAACATGAATTGCTATCGTCTCTAATAAATAATCTCTCAGTGTAATTATTTAGATATAAATTCACATTAAGTAGAATTGATATCTTGAGGTTTTACAAACGTTTTGTTTTGTTTTCAATCATAATTATTTCTACATTTACTTCCCCAAAAGCTAATTAACCATTTAGCCATATACTCGTACAATTATTATAATGAAGGGAATAATTATTGTAGCTTTTTAATGATTTGAATTAACTTATTTTGTATTGAAAGTAAAAAATACCCCTGGCTTGAAGTTTATATTTTTCTGTGGTTTTTCTGTTGTCTTAAGTTAGCATTAAAGATCGTTCTTAGAATGCAATAAAGTTGTAAAAAAAAACCCAATGTCTTTATTAGCATAAATTAGCTTTCAAATATCTTTTTAATTTGTCACTGAATATTTCCTCTTAAAAAGTGGACAAATGCTTGCAAGCGATATAAAAAGATGTTTAATTATAACTGCCGTTTTTTAAAGTACCGCAATAAGTTTCGTTCTCCTTCAAAGTTTACATAATTTCATATTTCATTTACGTATATATTCTATTCGAAATTAAATACACTGAAAAATGTTTTAAAATAACTAGTTTTAAAAAGAATGTAATTAGGTTTTAATGGAAGATTGTGATTCAAAGCTATTTTGAAGGAAACAATCATTTGGAAATATCTTAGATAAAAGAAATTTTACCCTTCATAATAACAATATTCCTTTATTTAAAACCGATTCCAAATAATGTGTGCTAGCATCGGAACGCTTCTTTAGAAGCGGTATTGATTTGGACAGTTTGAAACAAAAATCTTTATGATTATATTGTAGAACTGATTTGCAGATTTGTTCAAGATTAACGTAACTACCTGTCTTTTGGCATACGTCACGGCACACTCAAACGCGGGTGAACTCGGTTTATCACTTGTACGACCTACAGGAACATTCTAATATATGTCCTGCAAAGAGCATGCCTGCATGAACTTACCAGAAACATAGAATTTAAAATTGCTCGTACCTGTCTGCAACGATTAATGTAACAAGCACCTTGCTTAAGAGCTTGGGCTATTTCATCCCAGCCATCCATACATTAATCAATTAACATGACCCAAGACAATTGCTAGAAAAGCAGTAATCGCAATACTGCATTGACCGACCACTATTGCCAAGGCCAGAGATCAGTATTTACTGCCATAGGTCGCATATCTAACCTCGTCCAAAGGTGGATCATCAACACTACTGCCACGAGAGCCACAATTTCCATACATTTCCTGAGCACCGAATTAAGAGTCATCACCACTTTTAATGGCTTTGTTGTTTAAGCAAAAGCACCTAGAGACAAATTGGTTGCCCGGAATTTGTCTCTTAACCAACTGACAATCTGCCCGCTTTGAGTATTAACCACAGCCAATCAGTTAGGGATACTGGTTAAATGCCGATTAGTCCCAGGACTGTTAACCGATACCCGTGGTACTATATAGAGACTCTAGTCAAACAGCGGGCAATTATTACATTTGGTCATGCAGGCAAAGAGTTCAATTGTTGTGGAAAGTTAGTTGATTCAATACAATGAAACGATTTTATTATTTATTTCTTTTGCAAGGATATTTATAAAATGTTTTCTTTAAAATGTTCATGAAAAAAATTAAACAATTGTATTCAAGCAATTAAAAAAAGAGGAAAATTTGAATTTAAAATTATTTTTACACTTTACAATTTGTTTAATTTAATATCTCTTTGTGCATGTCTCTGCAATACAAAATTATAATTTTCTGTATTTTTTCTTTCTAAAACGTCTTCAATTTGTACAACAGCATTATTCCAGTACTTGTCAGATTTGTAAGTTTAACAAGAAATCCTTCGCCGACTCAAAACTTTAATACAAATCTGACTAGTACTGAAACAGACCAAATATTTACATTAATAATTTAATGAGTAGTTTTCTTATTTTACAAATATTTGTTTAATTTTTCAAAATATTTACAGTAAAAAATCTTAAATTATACTTGCATAAGAGTGCATTCAGTTAATATTATTGTTCTTAACTTTATTATAAAGCATTTCATGTTTTGTGTAATACACTTTATCTAAAAGGTTAATCTTCAGCAAGTCATATAGAAAGGAAGCCTTGCAAATGATGATGATGAGTTACATATAAGTAGACAGTTTAAAATACAATTTATTTAAAAAAAAAAAAGTTTATTAAATAGCAATAAAAATACTATCAACAGTAATAAAATGTAGCATTTTATGTAAGATATGAAAAGATAACAATCTTCTTCTCCATCATCAATTTATATGGAAAATTATTATATTAAACGTATACCTAAATATATATATAGATATATAAATCGAACGATTGGCAACTGCTGCAGTAACCAAACCCTAATGGGAATCGTAAAAATTCCTAAGAAGTGTAAGAATTTCTCTCAGCAAACTCGCCCAAGAAAAAAAAAAGAAAACAACAATAATCAATTATTATTAATTTTCAGCATAACATTAAACAAAAATGTATTGTTGTTGTTGTAGAAATGATAAACAATACAATTTAGTTATTGCTTTTTTTCAATTAAGCAAGAAAACACAATATAAAATACTTTCTACAGTCCAGAACAAAAGTTTGTAGACATTTTTACTGTTTGATATATAAGTATATTCTATTACTGCAGCACTAACTGATTCGATTTTAAAATGACCACCCTGCCATTTAGCAGATAGTTAAAGGGAATTTGTTTCATGACTACCAAAAAAAGCTCAAAACTGAACGATAATTTTTTTGATGAACTGTATAACAATATAAAGCAACACTATTAAAATTTTTGTATTTTAATGAAATCTAAAAATTCCAAAAATATTTGTTCTTTAAAAAACATTTCAAGTAACATTTATTAAATGTTTAATTTCAAACAAATCGCTTAATGTAAAAAATTAACGCCTTAAAAAAGTGTTATAAATCTGTTAAAACTGGGGCCAAATTACCGCATTCGTGATCGAATGAGCTATCGTATCGAAAAATGATTACGATATCGAAATTATGATAAAATGTACTAAATTTCTTGCTCGATGTCGATTATGGCATATCTCAAATAAGAAAATTACGATAAATTTTACTCGATATTGAATGCGGTAATTTGGCCCCTGATTTGTCTTTTTATTTTATTTTTTCTTCACAATAATTATTATTAACTTATTACAACACACACAGATTGTGATTTTTTTTTTAAACATATTTAATTGATTTTGATTATAACATTTAATAAAAATCTGAAATATGACGCTTTTCTCACACCGATCATAAATAATCAAAGTCCAGCACTTGATATTATAATAAATAAAACTCCTTAATGAATGAATTTAACTTATAGTTAAACTCCATTGGTTGGTATTTTATAAAAATGTATCTGCTTTGAATTCATTACAAATACATATAAACAAATAATATCAATGAGAAAATAAGTAAACGTCACGTTTTTTACTGCAAAAATGATAAGATTAAATTTAAATACAAAACTTTTTTTATTGGTTTTGGATTAAGTATTTCATTTATATAAAATATGTATTATTAGAATCAATAAAATTATAATAAAAAAAAACAACATTTTGCGATTACTGACAAAATAAATTGTAATTTGTGAAAGTAGGAGTACTTTAAACTGGGAATTATTCAAACAATCAATCAAATTTTATAGAGTTGATTTTATATACAAGTATATGTATAAAAATAACGTTTATTTAGTTTTTTAAGTTTGTGTGCATATCAATATTTCAATGAAATTCCATAAATTATACTGTGTCTGGAAAATATATATCAATGGCACAACTTCTGATAAATAAAAATTGTTTAAAATTGTTAACTTTAGAACTATTACCAAACAAAAGTTTGTCAGGAACCAGTTCCCTAAACAATGATTTTTGTTTGAATGTAACTAAGTTATAAAGATCAAACATACCTTGTAAATTTTTGTGAATTTTTTATTTCTTTTATTGAATTACAAAAATGCCTTATACTGTGTAGAGAATCATGCTCTCCTATTTACATATATCACTAATCAAACAATAACACAACAATCCGAAATTAAATACCCAGGGTATACGCCTCGAACGTCGCCTTACATTGAAGTCCCATATATGTAGATGAAAAATTTACTCAAATGAAATTGAAATTAATCCACTCTAAACTAAGTTCAGATTGTAAACTCATACATTATAACTCGCTCATTAAATATATATACATATATGGTGTTATGGAATACAGCTATGGGCAACTGCGTCAGCTTTAAATGTAGACAGAATTCAAAGACGCCAAAACAAATTTCTATCACTGAATTTATAAAAATATGTACATAATTATTGTTAGGAAACAAATCATCAAAACAGGGTCCTATGCTATGCAATTTTTGTCGGGAAATTTCTTTGTCCCTTTTAGACCTCACGCAAAGCTACCAAGAATTTTTTTATAATTTTTGGAATATGTGATCTGTACAGCGTATAAAAATTTCATCATTTTTATATCCATTAACGATTTTCAGGACATGCACCCTTGATGCATCTCGGTCGATTATCATTAATATTTTTAACTAAAACACATTTTTATTGCATAAAACAATTTCAATTAGTTTGAATTATTAAAATTTATAATTTTTTTTTAGTTAATATTGTACCTGCACTTCATTGCACATATGTGCACTTCATTATTTGTAAACGATTAATACTTTTGTAATTAAAGGCACTTACTTACATTCACGGTTCATTTTGCTAAAACTGAAATGTGACTGAAGAATTTCGCAATAATTTATGTACCGGTAAATAAAACAGGGAGCACAATCGATGCACAGAAAAAAAAATCATGTTTTTTTTCAATTAAAAATTTAATTGATTTTAAAATAATTTTCAATTAAAATTTTAATTGATTCAATTACTTTTTCTGCTATTTTCAATGAAATCTCACATTTTTTTTTAATTGATACTATCATTTTGTTTACAGTTCCGATTTCAATTAAATTTTTAATTGATTCCACAAATATTTTAATTGAAACTCATTTTTGTTTTTTTCTGTGTGCATGCCATGAATCAAATAATAAAGATTACGCTTTGCGCATGCCCGTTATGTTTTACAAAAACTGTGAGAGTAAAATTGAGAGCAAAATTTCTTTTTGTGACGTCAAAAGTCAATATTATTTTTATGTTTGCTTAAAGGTGGTTTCACCCATGGTGAAATTAAATACAAGGTGACAGCATTGCTACAACAATTACAACAAGGCAAAAACAACAGGCATTTTTGTTTGTGTAATACTTTCGTTCCTGTCAAAAACATCTGTCATAAAATAAAGAAAACAAACATACAAACATGGATAAAAACAGAAAACAATAGTAGTGAAAAATTGTTTATTTTATTTTCTTAAACAATTTCGAAACTCGTGATGATCTTGTTCGGGGCATTTTGATTAATGAGGAAATTCTAGAGTCGTATCTGTGTTTCCCTCTTGCCACGCGAACAGTATGCTCGAAAGGTGAACAATTGGCTGACTTATCAAATTGTCAGCAATGACATCATAAATCGTTGGACATACCCCTTAGTACCTGATATGGGCATTGTCGAACTGAAACAGATGTATATCTTCCACAAAGATAATATGTATCTATAAAAGCCCTACGTCTAGTTTGGTCAAGGTGTCACTGGGTGAAAATGTGGTGGTACATAAAAATAGTGTTCAACGTTGACCTTCTTCGCATTTGACCTTCTGTAAATATTTTCCGCATAGAATCAAGCGCTAAATTTGCTTGAAGGAGCTTATGTTTTAAATCTTTATTTTCAGATTCCAATTGGCGAATTTTTTCTTGATAATTTGTTGATACTGTATCAAAAATTGAAGGACTAAAAGTGAAACAGCAAAAGCAATATTAGAAGCTCTTCAAAAAATAATAAAATAGATAATTTATTAATATAATTAATTATATTACTATATAATTTAATTATGTATATACATAAAAGGCACAAAAAAGAAATAAGTACATTAATTAAATTATTGATAATTTTAATCACTTCTCAGTTTGAGATTCTTTTTCTCTCTGAATTTGCCCATGACACTTTGAAGCTGCAGTATTCGAAAATTCTTCCATGGAAAATAAATGTAAGCCATGTGAAGGTTTCTCTAATGGATTAACTTCGGATGACATTCGAAATTCTGTTGGGCATGATAGCCCTAAAGACACAACACTATGCATTGTTGTTTTGTTTTGCTGCTACACTATTGGCATAGCGTTGGGCATTAACAAACAACGAATTCCCGCAGATATAATGTCGGAAAGTACCACTTCCAGCTACTCCTTTTTTACGGCATAAGATGCAACAACGCATTTTTCTGCAGCAAAAAAAAATAATTTTTAAAGAGGAATCTTAACATTTATCTTACAGAAAAAAACTAACACTTTTAGTAAAACAACTCAAAAAACAAACACACTATTTAATATAATATAGTTTTTTTTTAACACTTTTAAGCTATTTTACGCAGATAAAACGGCGAAAAAACTCAATTTTTCAAAAACAAAATAATTTTGTAACGTTTTTATATAAACTTTGACTATTTGTAAACAACTTTTTGACATTTTCAATTTCACCATGAACAGAGCAAAAAATAATCAGCTGGCGCTATGCTGTCACCTTGTATTTAATTTCACTATGGTTTCACCCATTTGTTCTTAACAAAAATATTTTCGGAGACAAATATTTTTACTGAGAGTTTTTTTTTTTCTGAAAAATCAAAGCTGCCATATGTAAACAAAACATATTAGTTTTACAAGTGCGGCCATTGATTTATTTTGCTTTGGGTTTTAAGTTAAGGTGACCATACGTCCTCTATTTGGGAAGAAAATCATCTATTTTAACTCGCTGTCATCTATAAAATTTTTGTCCTCTTTCAGTCATCTTTTTAATACTCAGTCATCTTTTGCCATCTTTAATTTTAAATGCATGATCAATATGTATTTGTTTTTATTGAGCTTAGAGTATGAACAGAACAAGCACGGCACGGTTTCTAAGTAGAACGAGAATCGCAGCCTTTAACAAATAAAACAAATTTTACTTCACAAACGTCATGTCGTGCTTGTTCTGTTCATACTCTTAAGGTGGATTCACCCATTTGTCCTTAACAAAAAATTTTTCCGGAGAAATTTTTTTACTGAGAGTTCACGATTCACCAATTTCGAACGATTTTTCTGAAAAATCAAAGCTGCCATATGTAAACAAAATCTATTAGTTTTACAAGTGCGGCCATTGATTTATTTTGCTTTGGGTTTTAAGTGTCAAAATACAAATATTAAATTATTACAGAGTATTGTGTATTCAAAATCACAGATATAAATTCAAAATGAATGAAAAAAGAAAGTTGCTTTTGCTGATGGGAATGGAAATGCATAAGGCATTGTTATTTGTATGAAAAAATGCAACCTATTGGCAACTCAATTCATTTTTTTCCAGAAAAAATATAAAATTTAATCAATTCAAGTTCGTAAAAAATATTTTCTCTCTCTCAAAAAGAGAGACTTCAAACTTCATATAAAAAAATTATTCGAACAAATTTTTTGTTAAGAACGAATGGGTGAATCCACCTTAACTTCTATATAAAATAACATAAGTTTAAATTTTTTCGATTTCCAAAAGAAAATAAATTAAAAAAACAATGTGTACAATTTTGCCACCTTGTTGGGAAAAAATTAAAAGTGTCTCATAGAGTTTGTATCGAACACCTTAGGGCAATGCTTCACGTTCAATAAATATTGTGATATTTGGATCGCGATCCAGTTTATAGTATTAATGGATCACGAGCGTATGCTACATGTTCAATATTTATCGCGTCAGTATTTATGTTATTTTTGTGCCGTGCGGGTCGTTTATCAACGTCGCGAGAAACCCAAAAGAAAACCTGTTTAGCTATTTTGCTTGCTTTTTCATTGAAGAAAAAAGTGGAAAGAAAAATTTGGAGCAAAACATGGTTGCAGGATTGGAAAAAATGTACGCAATTAAATTTAATGGACAAAATTATTATTATTTGTAATTTTTTACTGACTGAAAATGAGATCCACGATCCATGATCTGGATTTCACATTTTAGGCCATTCTGTGATATGGATCGCGATCCATCAATATTGCATGATATTTCTAGTATCACGATATTTATTGAACGTATAGCAGTGCCCTTAAAGTAGATTTTATAAAAGGAGATATGAAATTAAAAAAAAAAATGTATAACTACAACGTTGTGCGTTTAATCTTGTTTCACACTCTTCAGTTTTAGCTGACCAATTTTTCTTTAATTCTCTTTTGGACTTGCCGTTTCATTCATACACGTCAATTCAACTTTAATACATTTTAATGGAAATCAACATGAATGAAAGAAAAAACAAAAAGAAATAAGAAAATTGAATAGTGCCGTCAAGTTTGTACCCTTTTTATTCTGTTTTCCATTCTCATCCAACAATACTTGCTTTGACGAATTAGAATGGAAAAGTGTGAAAGCAGACTTAATATACTTTATGTTATGTTATGTTGCCTACTGATGAATTTGTGTGTCGAATTAAAAATCTGGAAGCTGTATTCAAATCTTTGAATGGTGCAAATCTCTTGATTTTCAACGAGTATTTAAAAAAGCATACATATATGTAAAAGAGTCAAGTACTATTAATGTGGATATTAAAGCTAAAACACTTTTTTTTTATCGAGAATGTTTTTTCAAATAAGAACACTAAATCAACTCCTAGGGATGAGACAAAAAAAAAAAACACACGGAGACAAACAGAAATAATAAATTGATAATACAAATATATGATATATAAAATACGAAAATATGTTTAAAATAATAATTAAATGTTTTATTTTGAATCAAAAAATTTAAGAAAAATTATTTTCTTTTAAAATATTGTTAATAAAAGTTATTTTTTACATGTTGTTTATACGGCAAAAATAACCTGTGACGTCATGCGCAGAGAGAGGAAATTTTGTTTACGTTCTTTGCGCGATCTTAATTGTTTGGTTCGTGGATGCATGCCAGTCTATTTCAAATTGGGTTAACAGAAGCAAAAATATTGAAACCGAAACCCATCAGCACAATCGATGCATCACGGTCTGGAATGGTTACAAGCTTCTTTAAACTATGATATTATTAATGCATAGATAAACCAGATAAATCTTACCACTTGAAAACTTTAATAACATTAGGCAATTTATATAGTAGCGACTTTTTGGTTGAACAATCGTTTAAGTATTTAAATCGACTTTCTGCAAAATGTTTGTTCAAATTTAGGATTCTCATATAAAATATTAGAGTTCGCATCATGCCAAAAAAAAAAACGATTTAAAGACTTATTAAAAAATCGATAAAAGTCGAAAATGCGATTCTTTTTTTGAACGTAGAGTTCTAGTAGAGAGCCTATGTTCAATTCAAGCTAATACAACTGGACAATAGTGGATTTTAACTTCGCTTAAAAATGAGATTGACCTTAAGCAGAATTTTTAAACTCTGATTTATGGCACACAGTGGATTCACATAGTTAAGGTTTGTCTGGGGTGTGACTCCGTAGTTCTATTCGATTTTAAATAGATTGCTATTTAGCATACAATTTCGAATATTTTCGTTTTCAAATGAAGTTACGGAGTAATCCGCATAAACATCATTATCATAATGAGGCGTATTTTAAAGTCAGTTTTGCAATTGAAGTTTGTAGTACAAAAACGAAACTTCTTAATTAAAAGCACTTATTTTTATGAGAAGAGATAATTAAGCTTGTAAGCGTCATGTTACATGAACGGGTTTCACAGAACTGTTTCTAGAAGTAATTGTGACGTCAGTAGTACCAAGGCTTTTATTAGACCGCTTTGAGAAAAAGTTATTTTCCTTCCATTTATTTTGTCATGTGGTAGATTGGAGATTAAATATATATCAAGATGTTGACATCACGTAACTGGCAATAATTTTAATTTTTATTTTATAAAAGAGCATATAATTTCAGTATTATTTTTAGCAAAATTTTTAAATTGAAAACATTTCCAAAATTATTTTTATTTTTTTTTTATTTTATCAAGTTCACATTAAAAGAAACGCACAAATTTTAAGTGTTTTTAAGTAAGAGTTCAGTAAATAAATTTAAGCTATTTTTCAACGCACCACAAATTAATCCGTTACACTGATGTTGTTATCCACAATTTTTAATATATAGAACGTCCTTCCTTGAATTAATATCTGTATATGTATATATATTTCCTTGATTAAAAAATTTTGTATTTTACACTTGAAAATTAAATAAAATGACACTATGCTTGTTATCGCTCGAATTCTTGTCAACAAAGCATCAGAACTTATCGTGTTTACGCTGAAATTTTAACTAAAAATTATCTCGACAAAACGTTGGTCTTTATAAATCACTGCTAATTTGTGCCGTGCACATCCGCAACTAAATAGAAACAACCAACAATATTATGATCTAGTCACTCACAAATCTAAAGGCTGTCGCACTTAAAATGCTAAAGATATAGTTAGGTTTTCCTTTGCGGCACGAGATAATAACTGTGATGATAAGGAATTTTAAAAAAGTATTCATACGAGTACCTCTATATAATAGAAAAACAAGTGAAACAGTTATTTGTGCAAATATTGTTTTATACAAAGTATGTAGCATTAAAATATTATTTTGAGCAATGTGAATATTTGAATTATGTCATAAATAGATAATACAAATAACCGATGTATTGTCACCTTTATTAGACTTATTCAGCCATAATAGGAAAATTGTGCCATTCGATAAGCAATGAATTATGTGACCGAAATTAAAACAAAATACTTTTCTAGTATGAGTGGGTTCACACGCCGCGATTTGTCGACGCTACTCTGCTGACGTTCTTTTTTGATGACCCTTCTAAATTCATTGCTTGTTCACATGATGAAACATTTGTTGCACCATTCCCGCGATATTTTGACATTAAATTGTTCATTTCTCCTATTTCGCTCGTTTTCAGATGTGTTGCCATATAGGACTTAAGCTATGTGTCCACGATCGTCAGATATTACAACATTGTCCGAAAAATGTTCAGAAAATGTCTAACAACTGTGTAAACATAAAATTTTTACCTTCCAACGTTGTAAGAAAAAGCATTTCCAAAAATATAGTCAGACATCTAACAATCGTGTAAACATACAATTTTGGCATTGTCATTGTTTTAAGACAATTGTCAAACACTTTGCATTGTCATATGCATCTGCCAATGGCAGCATTGTCATAGAAATTATTTCTAAATGCAACTCTGTATATACATAAATAAACAAACAAGTGTGCATGGATAAAATATTTGAAAAAAGTAGAAGAAAATTAAAGAATTAAATTAAAGTGTGCATTAGGACATAAGCAGATAAAATGGTTCCAATTGCTCTTTTTTGTTCCATGACAATATTTAAAATTTTTAAACACACACACAGAGCTGCAAAACGAATTTGACAATGTCACACAACAATCTGACAACCGTGTGAACTGACAATTTCGGTTGACAAATAAATTCATTGTGTGACAATTGTATGCAAATGAAATTGTTAGTTTTCTTACAGACGTCTAAACTGACAATTTAACTTTTGCTAAAATTTTTTCAATGCCAGTACATTCATTGCTAGCACATTGCTAGATATGACAACGTTGTAATATCTGACAATCGTGGACACATAACATTAGTTACATTACAGGTACATTATACAGGTATTCATATTCTTTATATTTCACTATTTATTTTTTTTGACCACTGCTGGTAAATTAAAGAAAAATAATACAAGAGAAAAAAATGTCAAATTTGTCGCTTCGTTTCATAAAACCTGCGACACTATCTACCCCGTACTCTCCACTACGTATTTCATCTATAAACTCGAGTCGCAGGAGAAAAGTCGCAGGTAAATGTCGCAGCGTGTAAACTCCCTCTATGTTGACTGAATACATATAGTTCTAAAGGAATAAACAACTTGCAAGAATATTCATAATAAGAAAACTACTATTAAAACTGTGAGTTTGACAAAACCCGCCAAACCAATATTGGAAACCAAAAGAAAATAGATTTTTTTATTGAGTCTTAATTTTGCAACAAAGTCGAGCCAAATTATTTGAATCTTACTTAATTGATTTTGTGTATTTTGGAGCACGTACAAGATTCGTTTGGAACTGCTGACAGCACGTGACATATGATTATGTGTAAAACTAATGTGAATAATTTAAATCCAGAATAAGCCAGAAAAGATAAACATTTAAAAACAATTATTTAAATAAGGATTTAAAGAAAATACATACGTATGTAGTATGCACATTTATTTTGTTGACGTATGCGTACGTAGACACGTGTAGAAATAACATTGTACATACTTATTTATTTGAAAATTAATATCAAGAAACCAAAGTCTGCATAGCAATTAGATTATTCAAGATTAAACTGCTTAAATTTTTTTGAAGGCCTTAATAAGTCAATGAATGCGAATCTAAATCGTTTATAGATGTTTATATAGGGAATTTCTGCATAATGAAGAAAAGTGTCTAATTTAGCTACACTACATTATACGAGTGCTGAGCAATAGAAAATCAAAATAGAAAGGAAATTGTGTGAATAAATATTTAGTCTAAATTATAAAACTCATATATGTAGATGCTGGTGTTCAAACCTGCCGTGAAAATTATTATAGATATCGTAGTGATAAGCAGATGTTATAAAGATAGTTTTAACAAAGTTTTGGTTCGATTTACTACCTGTCATTATTTAAAAACTGTAGTGGAAGAGATCTGATTGACGTAATAGATGACTATATGACTTCTATTAAAGCCGAAGCTGGGGACAATACTCCCCAATATATTGGCCTGTTTTAAAAGGAAAATTAAAGCGGATTGGTACTTAGTTCTTGACAATAAACAATATTAGCGATTTGGAAGAAATGTACCGTGATGAATCGAAATGTTGTGTAGATGTGTTCTATATTAACGTGGATTCCTGCCACTTAGGCTTTACTCCACGTAGCACTCAAACGCAGGTTCACCACCGCATTGTACGTTCCAGCAAAAACATACATACGTATGTAGTATGTCTTGACACTTGCATGAACGTGTCAGGAACACACAATTAGCAATTTTTCGATACATGACTGCAGCAATCAATGTAAAGAGTACCTTGCTTAAGAGCTTGATAGCCTAAACCCTGCCATCAAGTAAATAAGTCAATCAACAAAGCCCAGGACAATTATCAGATCAGTATCTAACCACTGTAGTTAGTACTCACCTAGCTTGTTGTGCCCCATCCAAGGTGAGTTCCTAACACATATACCACGATTGCCACCACACCAATACATTTCCTGAGTACATAGCAAATTGCGACCACTACTTTACAAAGCCTAGTTATTTAGCATGACGCAGGGATCAATACCGAAAAAGCAGCAATCGCCACGAACCAACAACCGAAATGCTTTGACAGCGAATCAATAGATTCTGTCCATGACGGCTGCCAGGCCCTCAACGAAATACCACAATCCCAATACAAACCCAGAGCACAGAACTAATGTCACCACTATTTTCAATGGCTTTATTATTATCAGCAACAGCACCTGGGACAATTTGGTGGACCGAAATTTGTTGCTCAGAGGAACATCAGTCTTTTAACTAACTGCCATTCTCCCCGCTTGGGGTATCAAACACAGCCATCACGTGCTCTCGGTTCTGCAACCAATTATCAGTTAGGGGAAGTATTTTAGATTCTTCTTTTAACTATTCTTGAGTTAGATTCCATGGCCAGCTATTCTCCGAACAAATAAACTGAGATCATTATAATACCCGTAAAAAACTGTCGATCAATCAACACTTGTTGCTTCCATTTCAAACCAACCACATTTATTGGCAAAAGTATGTATGAGTCTTAAGATACGGTCACATTTGACAAATATTTACCCCAAAAGCGTAGCCACTTGTTTTAGCAGAAATTTGCTCGATTTTTACTCTTACAAGTGTTTTGCAAGATCAAAGAGCATCAAATAAAATAAAACTAAATATTTGTTGTGTCTTGTCCCAAATAATCGAAGTTTTTTTTATTAAATAAACGAGTTCAAATATATTTTATTTAAGGTACGGTCATATTTGGCAAATATTTACTCAAAAAAGCGAAATCACTTGTTTTAGCACAAATTTGTTTCACGTTGTTTACACTTACAAGATTTTTGCAAGATCAAATATCATCAAATAAATTAAAATTAAATATTTGTTGTGCTTTGGCCTAAATAAGAAAAGTTTTTTAAATAAATAAACGAGTTCAAATATATGTTTTTTAGTGGTTACGTCTTTTTCAGCAAATATTTGCCAAGTGTGACCGTACCTTTAGGTTCAAGAACGGCAAATATGCCAAAATGGACACCAAATATGCGCTCACTCGTGTTTGACAGAGCCGGACATTGGCAGAGTAAGTGAGACACTGTTTCCTTCTCCTCCTCATTATGATAGCTCCTACAGTAGTTATTTTATTGTAGGCCTAATCTCCTGGCGTGTGTAACTATTGCTTTATTTTGCTTTAAATTGGAATATTCAGTTTTAATAATCTTAAGAGTATAAAATATTCGTTGTCTTAAAAAATCAATTAAAATTATTTTATTCAAAAGATTCTTCCATAATCGTCTTTTAAAACTTATAACTATATGATAAAATCAAATGTAATGTTAAAATAAATCATTTTAGATTTATTATTTATTATATGCAAATTGTGTCATAGCTATTCCCGCTGCAACCAAAACTTCCAGACATGACAAGATAATGTTGTAATGTAAGATAATGTCGTAAAATCGTAAATGCAAAATTAAACACATACGAGGTCTGATCACAAAAATAACCTTTATTTTCAATTTTATCAAAAAGTATTTATTTATTCATCAATAACTATCTTGTCCCCTTCAATATAATCCCCCTCAGATATAATACACTTATGCCAGCGTTTTTTCCAATCCTTAAAACACTTCTGAAACACGCTTTTTGGTATGTCCAACAGATCCTGTTTCGATATTTCTTTTATCTTCTCAATCATAGCAAAACGCTTTCCTTTCATCAGTGTCTTCAGTTTTGGGAAGAGGAAAAAGTCAGCGGGGGCCCAGTCCGGTGAATACGGTGGTTGAGGCATGATAACGTTTTTGTTTTTTGGCTAAAAACTTACGCACAAGCATCGATGTGTGAGCTGGTGCGTTATAATGATGTAAAATCCATGATTGGTTTTTCCACAATTCTGTGCGTTTCTGACGAATTGCTTCGCGCAAACCGCGCATAACTTCAAGGTAGTATTCTTTATTAACCGTAAGACCTTGTGGTAAGAATTCATGATGCACCACGCCATTGCAGTCGAAAAAAGACAGTGAACAAAACCTTCACATTTGACCGAACTTGACGTGCTTTTTTTCGGTCTTGGCTCTTCTGGACGTTTCCATTGGGATGATTGAGCTTTGAATTCAATGTCATAGCCATACAGCCATGATTCGTCACCAGTTATGACCTTTTTGAGGAAATCTGGATGGTCGTTGACGATGTTCACTACGTAAAAATTACTTGGCATGAGTCGAACGATATGCTAACATCATCTGCAACCTCTCTTATAGTGATTCGACGATTATCCAAAATCATTTTCTTTACTGCTTCAATGTTTTCATCGGTTGTTGGCGTGCTCGGGCGACCAGGACGAACATCGTCATTGACATCTTCTCGGCCTTCCTTAAACCGGTTATACCACAATTGAACTTGTGTTCTGCCCATAGTATACTCGCCAAACGCCACAGTCAACATTTCAAATGTCCTTGCACATTTAATTTCATTTTTTGCACAAAACTTAATACAGTTTCTTTGATCCATTCTTTCGAATAGTAAAACATCGAAGAGCACACCAAAACACGACTAACCTTTTATCTGCCAAAACAAACCGACAGTCCAAAATGGCTGATATTACCAACATATATAACAGTCATGTGTACCAACATAACAGAAAAAAAATGCGAAAATCGAACATACGTAACTCACGAAATTTGAAAATAGCGACTATTTTTTGATCAGACGTCGTATGTATTTGATTTATGGTTAATGAGATAAGTTAAATAACACGACAAAGAAAACATAAGCAGGAAACTGGAAAAGCCAGTTGCTGAGAAACAGACATTTACACCATTTCTGTTTAAATTGTGGAGAAAATTTTATTAAACACAGCTTAATACAGCTAGCTGGTCTCTCAAAGTTGTATTTATTTCATCATGACAAGTAATATTTTATTGAATTTAATTTGAAGAACTATTTAATAATTTCCAATAAAAAATGTTAAATAATTTCTAGTTAAGAATATTAATATGTGTATTTATGTTTGTATATCAGTCGTGTTTTAATTTCTAGCTTAAACAACTTGCTAAAAGTTTAATAAACTTTTGATTATTATTAATTATACAACTAATTAGTTGTAGACATTGGAACAAAGTTTCTCAATACTGCGCTCTCGCCATATTGTATGAATTGAATCAGTAAATATGGCTCAGAACATTAACATGCGAAAACAATAGTCATGACATTGATATTTCCATTGAAATGTTATTTTTATTGTTACCAATTTAAATAAAAGAGCACAATATAAACAAGAGTACATATTATTATATTTGGTTGTACCGATTCTTATATACCCCCTACCAATAAAATTGAGATTTGGTAATTGAATTTCATGAAGTGTTTCTTATATGTAAATAGTGGAGACAGTATTTCAGTATTATGGGTATAAAAAATAGAATAGAAAGGTTCACTGAAAACCATACTAAGAACAAAATATTTACATTCAAAAATTCAAATTGTATGATCGCAATCGTATACATACATACAGTGCCGGCAAAAACAATAGCACAGCACTTCGATAATTTATTTGATATCTGTAAATGACGAAATATTTTATGGACGGACGAGAGTACAATCATTTTATTTGGTGGAAAATGTTCTCGTTCATATGTTAGACGTTCGCCAAATGCAGAATACAATTCACATCTAAGACGGTAAAGTATGGAGGTTCTAGCATTATGGTATGGGGATGCTTTTCATATTACGGAGTGGGGAAAATACATTGTCTATGCCATGGATTTGGGTTTTCCAAAAGACAAGACGACCCAAAACATACAAACAGAAAAGTACGTCAGTGGTTCATTGACAACAGTATTAAGGTCATGAAGTGGCCAGCACGATGACCTGGGGGCTAATTCTGGCAGTCGTGATCGAAATTGTTTTCGAATCGAAATTTATTTCGACAATGCAAAATTTTCTAATAATGGTACTCGACACGAATCGAATCGATTCATTACTTCAGTGTTGTAAAAAACTTAAATAAGTACGTATTACAACACTGAATAAAATAAAATATAAACAAAAAACATATGGTTCTGAAAAAAATAACTCAAGTAAAAGCAAAATTTTAAAAAAAAATTATTTTAAATTAAAAATGGATCCAGTTATGTTTTTTTACTCATCGTCTTCTGATGTATGTGTTTTTCTAGACTCAAAAGACGTTTTAGGCACATAAAGCAAGCATAGGTAAAATTTTTTTTTTTGATATTTTTGACCTAAAAGTAATAAAATTATTAATATTTAATATAAGTAACAATTTTTTTACTAACATTTGCTTCTTTTTTTTTTTGTTAAAAAAACGTTATTTCGAATGCTTCTTAGCTAACGAGTAAAAACTCGCAAGGTTGCATTCGTTATCGAATGCCATCATTAGAAATTTCGATACATTTTATTCGCTATCGAATGAGGGAATTCAAAATGTTAAAAAATTCGAACGTTCGAATGAAAATTTATTCGCATACGATTGCGATAATTAGCCCCCTGGCTTGAACCCAATAGAGAAACTTTGGACTGACGTAAAGAAAAGTGTATCTGAAATAAAACCGACTGACATCTTTGGGCATCTTTGGGCTGTACTGAAGGAGTCGTGGGCGAAAATACCTATAGAAAGATTTAAAAACTTAATTAACTCCATGCCGAATCTGCTCCTTCGCTGTTATTGCCGACAAAGGCGGCCATGCAACAAAATATTTATAAGTTATTTGTTTCATCAGCTTCATTGTATTTGTTTTTTTTTTTATTTTATTTATTTGATATATACAGGCATGTCACATAATTCGATCGGATTGGTTTCAATTCCGTATTTACAAATCGATCGTTTTTACTTTGCATTCTCTAGATTCCGATCGATTTTGTTTATTACCAAAAAAAAAATTTAAATCTCGATTTTTAACCTAAAAACAAAAAATATTACTTTTTTGTAATAAAATGTGTAACAAAAGCGAACAAAAAAAAACGCTAACCAAGAAATTTTAAATAAAAGTCAACAAAATTTTCTAAAAATGCCCCGAATTTCAATTGTTGCTGTTTTAAATGAACAAAAACATCAAAACGCAGTTGAAAAGTTACGAAGAAGAAATTCCTCTGTCATATTCCAGTGCTGTGTAAATATTTTTAATTTTTGTAAATTTTTGACAAAAGTTTTCTTGTTGCTGACACCAACTTTGAAATTTTTAAAATTTAATAGAAGTATCAATGAGAGAACTAAAAAAAAAAACAATGAAATAATAAAATTAATTATTTAATTGTCAATATAAATATAAAAAATATAAAAAAAACAACAATTCCACTTTAGAAATCTAAAGTGGTTTCATTCCGAAAAAAAATTCGTTTTTCGTTTTCTAAAGACTCAATTTACGGAATCAAAACCACATCCGATCGGAATTGAGTTCTGTAACATGGCTGATAGTTTAATTTTTTAATCATCCAATTTTGATACTTGCTACAATAAAAGTTATACAAATATTTTTTACGTTCAATTATGTGTCAAAGAAAAATTCATATGTACAGTCATGGTGCAACTATACAAGGTGAGTGCAGTAGCCCAGCTGACTGACTTTGTTTACAATTTACTTATGTCAAAAGTAATATTTTTTCAAGTATTTTTGACAGTATCTAGTACATTATTTTACACAAACAAAATGCCTGTTGTTTCTGTTTTGTGTTGTATTTGTTGTCGATTTGCACTCACCTTGTATAGTTGCACCATGTGTACAGTTGAATCCTGCCTTTAATGCTATTTTTTTACCGCATACATATATAAACACTTTCAAATATCGTATAATTCAAACGTATACAGATAAGACTCTTACCCTAACGTAAACTTTTTTTTAATAAATTACTATTTTTTAACAAAAGTAATTTTTTATTTATTAATTTATAAATTAAGAGCACGTGCAACTTTTAAAATATGTTAAGCAGCGAATAAAATCTTTAGTTATTATAAAGATGAAAACTAATTAAATAATAAAGAGTAGTTCGTAAAGAGTGGTTATTTGTATTATTATTTATCTAATTAACTTTGACAAAAATCAGAACCGTCAGAACTTTAGTCATAATGTGTCATGTTAACGCAACCGTTTCATCTGGGACATCACACAGCTTGACAGCTTTGAACGATATTCATAGAGATATCATCAATTCCTCGGTAGCAAGATACCGCTTGAATGTCGTAGTTGGAGTCGGCCACAATTGCAGACACCGATAAGATTCGTTTGCCTAAAACAAGAGTCGTTCTAGCACAACTAAGATCAGGATGCTGCAATATGCTTAATACCTTCTGGTTACACATAGACCGTGCCTTATTCTTTTGAAGTATCACAATTCCTTGGACTTGATATACTTTATGTTTATGCTGCTGTTATTGTAACGGTAATAACCGGTTTTTCATTTACCAATACCCAGTAAAAAATTTTAGGTTTTCGGCAAAAGCGGTTGTGCGTTGTAAGTGCTTACTATTATGCCTTGCTGCGGAAAACAAACAATTGTTTTGTTTTGACTAATTCTTATCAATTGCAAAGCAGCATGTTGTATTTCAGAATTTGATATTGGCCGTTTAGATGGCTGAACACCCGAAGGAGTGCTTCTCTTTTTAAAAGTAATGCTTTATGTAAGCAGGTTTGTAAAAGCAATGCAGTTTCTCATGCTCATGGTAAGCAACAATTTTGTCTTGGTATTTTTTTAAATATTCATAAGATTCTGAAGTATGCAGGAGAAGCTGAACCCTTGGAAGATAATGGGTGGTTTTTAGCAACTTTCTTTTTGTCAAGGCTGTTTTTGACAGCTCAGTTGTTTTCTGTTAACATGTTTACTGTTAAACATGTTCAGTTTGGTCTATAACTTAACCATGAATCGACTTCCAAACGAATAACACTTGCAGATTATTGAATTTTATTGTAAAAATTCATGCTCGATTACAAAGGTGCATCGTGCACTTCCTCCATTTTATGGTCAATTTGGACGCACATGTAAGTCAGCTATTCGGAGTCTTGTGACTAAATTTCGTACCAAATTTACATTATTGGACATTAAACCATCAACATGCATACGTAGAGTGCAGACAGAGAGCTATAGCGCAGCTGTATCCGCCAGTGTTGTGGATGATCGAGAATTATCGATTCAGCGTCTTTCGCAGCAATTGGGACTCTGTTACTAAACTAAGTGGAAAATTTTGCTGAAGTATTTGGATGTAAAACATTTCAAAATACAGCTGGTGCACAACGGCTAGCTTTTAGTAAATGGAAGCTTCCAAGGTGCGATGACGATCCACTTTGGTATTTTTATCGTAATGTTGTGTTCAGCGACGAAGCTCATATCTAATTGAATGAATACGTTAACAAGCAAAATTGTCGTATTTGGTGAGAAGTAGCATTGAACTGCGAATGCATCCCAAGAAATGCTCTGTTTGGTGTTGATTATGGGTCAGTGGCATCATTGGACCTTACTTTTTCAAAGACGACGAAGTCAGAAACGTTACTGTGAATGGCTTGCGCTACCGTGCGATGGTTACAAATGTTTTTTTTACCGAAAATTGAAGAGCTGGACTTGACTGACATGTGAATTCAACAAAACGGTGCCACATGCTACACAATGGCCAAATTGAAAGGCGAGGAAATTGACCGCATGGATCGTGCGATTTAACGTCTTTAGACTATTTTTTGTAAGGCTATGTTATCGCTAATATGAACAAGATAGCAACGGTCGACGAGCTGGAAGCTTATATTGAGGAAATTATTCGTGAGATACCGTATGATATGTTGGAGAGGGTATGCCAAAATTGGACCCAGCGTATTAACCATTTAAGGCGTAACATTATATAGATCGTTCTTTCGACTCAAATTAAGATTTCATACATTTCTCTAAATTTTTAGTGTTTTTTTAAATCAAATACAAAAGCTCTTAAAAATCACTCTTTACAATCATTACGCCTTTCACTGATCGTGTAACTTCCCAAATATTTTATTAATCGCATTATCTCACTGTTGAATTCCCTGTACTTGTAAACAATAATGATGAATTAACAACACAAAGTAATTGTATTTCTGGCAAATAAGTAAAATATGCAGTTTTAAATACTATGTACATAAGTTTAACAAATAAAATACTTTATAAGACTCGTAATAAAACAAATTTACTTAATTATTAATAAAGCCTTTTGTTAAAACAACAGCGAACTAATCAAATACAATTGTGTCTACAATTTTAAGAAAATTAAATTTAAAACAAAGGAATGAAAAAGTACTTAAGCAATTATAAAAAGAATGCAATTGTAATTGATTTTAACTTATTTGAATAATAATTACATGTTAACATTATTAATCGGGTCTGAACGAAATCGGTTTTTAAGGTAAAAAGCGAATGCAAATGAGTTTTAACATAATCCGAAACTCTATTTATCACTAATAAGTATTGAATATGACAATTTAAGTTTAATAACAACATTACTCGTAAAAATTTGGTTTGGATGCCCCGATACTTTTTAATATACCCAATACTCTGATCTTTATAATGATACAAATGTTAAAATTATAACAAAACATGTTTAAGACAAAAAAACTGAAGTGGTTAATACAGGGGTATGACTGTCAAATTTAAAACAGAATTTAAATATTTATAATTTCCTTTATACATTCTACATACCTTAACAACAATTAACCAGATAAACAGAAAACATGTTTATCTAAACCATAAACAAATAATTAGATCTCTTGAGTAACAAATATGTTTACTGTCATTAATTAAAATATTGTTTAGTCTATAATTAAACTTATAATAATTAATATTTGCTAACTTAATGCTTAACAGTAGGTTTGAAAATGTATGACGCTTTTAAAATTTACGATACCCTACGATAAGTAAAATTGGCTAAAAAAAAAATCAAATTTTGAAACATTAGATGACATCAATTGTTTTCAACATTATAGTCCCGTGACTTTTCAAAAGAGATGCAATTTGTCGTATATTCAAAACTTTAAATACAGAAGCGGACAAAATTATTCACATATAAGATTGCAATAATTTTATCAAGCTATATCTTTTTAAGAAATACTTGAATATAAACACATTATTAACTGTAATTTTTTCCTTACCGGTAATTAATACAGATATAAAAAAATGTAAATTTATTACCCTAGTGAAATTATAACTGAAAATTCCTCGCTTGTCTAATTTTCAGAGGGACATACATATTTAGTCACACAATTATAATTTAAAGCCTAACTGCCGTATTTATAAAAAATAAAGTAGGCTTGAAGTGTGCTTTAAGACAAAATTTTCATACAAAATTTTCTTAAAGTACACTTGAAGTCTACTTTAATTTTTTATAAATACGGCAGTAAAGCTGTATCTTTTCTGAGGATATTGCATCACAATTTATTTAAAAAAAGAACAGTTACAAGCAGGCGTCTTTTCAATAATTTTTTTAACATTTCTGTCATTCTACGTTATGCGAAAACTTTAATCAGTAAAATGAGTCCTAAACAAGAAGAAACCACTGTAACTAAAAAGAAAAATAATAATAGAAAAATTACGAAAGATTCCAAAATTACGTCTTCTCAGGTGGCAGCAGAATTACTAGAAGAGATTCTAATCGCACGAAAAAAACGCTTATAAGCAAAGTTAACCAGAAAAAAAGAATTAATTGACTTTGCAAAAGAATATTTTTAATATGAATATTTTTATACCCGCCACCAAAAAGATTGGGTTTTGTAACACGTCGAAATATTGGTCGTAGAACCAAAACGTATATGTATATGTATATTCTGGGTGCTTATAAGATTCTAGGACGATCTAGCCATTTCCGTCCGTCTGTTGAAGATATGGTAGAGCTACGAAAAAAAGAATTAGAACAATGAAATTTTTCCCAAACTTCTTTGTTTCACAGAAATGTTTGTTGGTATTGAAATTGGGCAAAATCGCTACAGTAACATCCGAGTTATAGACCAAATTTTCAGACAACCTTTTTAATTTTTAGATATTTTTTGCTATTTTGTTCAAATATAGTTCAGATACTATCATGGAATTATGCACATTTCTCATGGATCCCTTACAAATGTCATCTCGAAATATGATTCTATGCATCCATATAAAATTCATCAAAAATAAGTTTTATGCAAAGGAAAATCATAAAGCAATATTTTGTTTGCATCCGTCCATATTTGAACTTAGCGCCCATATAAAGTCCACTTTCGTCACATTGGGACCATTTTGAAAAACACATTAACTTGCACAAGTAATATACAGATCAGTTAGTGTAAGTAAAACTTTTACTATTGAATTTTGTAAAGGTCAGTCCATAATTAGACATAGCTCCAATATATAAGGTCCTTTTCCAAGAATAATAACTGGAATACCCAAAAAAATTTAAAATAAAGCGTGATCCATTTCGAGGTTCCCTATATTTTTAAAGAAAAAAAATCACAAAAAATTGAAATTTAATGGGGAATGTTTTTTTATCATTTGAACGAACATTCTTGGGCATTTATTTTTTGAAGATTATGTCTATCAAATTTTGGCCGTTGCTACGTCGCAGATGGTCTAGCCGTTGAGTCCAATTTTCGATGACTCGTTCGAGCATTTCGACTGCTATAGCAATACTGGGGAGGAAATATCGGCACTGACTAATGGAATTATAGATGTAGCTCAACAAATTGGAGGAGAAGGATTTGACACGCTAAAACATTGTGATTTAAGAGAACTTTTAGCTGAAGAACCATTAACCGATAAATTCCGAAGAAATTGTTGAACACTTCAATTCCAAAAAAAAATTGGTGATATCCTCAGCACAGTTAATGCTATACAAAATCAAATTCTTAATATGGTTCTAGATATGAAAAGAGCATTGAAGATTCAACGCGGACTGACTGATCTGTTTTCCGGATATCAAGAGTTGTATAAGCAACATAAAAATTCAAAGTCTCAAAGTTTGATGACAAACTATTTTGCAAAAAAAGAAACAATTGAAACTCCTAAAAATTCTCTGTTCTCGTCCCCTATTCACGAGATAAATTCTAGTGATGAAAATGATACTTTAACATATGCTGACAATATGATTATATCATCTAGTGATGAAAGTGACGTTGAACCAATTCCAAAACGATGCAGACAATTATTCAGTGATTCAGATTAATTAACAGAATATTAACAGAATTTTCTTAAAAAAATCCAGTGTGACGACATTCGCTGCAAAAGTACCTGAAGTCATAGGGAAACCAAACTCTAAAAAAAATACCAATAAATTGAAACTGCATTAAAAATTTACTTGGAACTAAATGCTTTTCTGTTTTTGCAAAATTTATCAGATTTTTATGTTGTTCAACTGTTTTGAAGCTGGGTCGCCATATAACATCTCAGCCGTATAAGTTTCCACGTAAAACCAACATATAGAGATAATATTCGTTTCATAAACAAATAATTTAGATAAAGAATTTTTAAGGGGGGGGGGGGGGGGGGGGGGAATTTAGTAATAAAGTGATTAATAATATAATAATATATAATAAAACAAATTTTTCAAAAGTCTAAAAATACATTCGTTTTGTTGATAATAGTTATTTTGTGTTGTAATAAAATGTTTTTATGTTGGCTTTAAAGTTTAAACACATTTGTTTTTAATTACTTTATTACTAAATTCCCCCCTACAAATTCTTTATCTATATATATCTTTATATATATATATGCTTTATTTAATAATTGTATGTAGATAAAACATTGTTCATACAAAATCCGACTATGCTTTTGTTTTTTTTTTTCTATGATTTGTTTTTTAAACCTAACTACAGTTATTTTGTCAGCAAATTTAATCAATCGGAATATATTTATACGAATGCTAAGCAATGAAAAATCAAAATGGAAAGAAAATAGTCTAAAAATTTATTGAAAAAAATGTTGGCCTGTTTGTCTTTTGCTATTGTCAAAGGAAAGGTAAAGCGGGTGGAACTATTGTAATTGACAGATGAATGTTAATGTCAGACAAATGCTTAAGCGAATTATCAAAACAAAATCATGAATTTTTAATATGTAATTAATTTCGATTTCTTCTTTTAACTTTTCTGTAAATATTCAGGCATGTGATGGAAATCGAAATCGAAAACGAATCAGTTTAGGAAATACATTTTAATGCATTTATAATTTAATTTTTTAAATTTTTGTTTTAAGATTTTCTTTAGAGGCCCAATATCTTTATATTTTATATGATAAAAGTTTTTCAATACAGAAATATTACGAAAAAATTGACTTCTAAAACTCATTCGTTTTCGTTTTCCATTTCCATCACATGCCTGATTAATTAATGGGTGTCAAATTTTAGAAACAAACGTGTTCAATCGCTTTTTGTATTACATAAATATTAAAGTATTTAAGCGACAGGATTTTATGTGAACAATTCTTAATGGTGCACATAGGAAAACTGTTACATCAAAATCTATTTCAAAACACAAATTATTTTTTTTCTCGTGAATATTTGTTAAAATCTATAAATATGGTGATGATCATGCAAACACCGACTGATTTTAGTTTCTGAGAATCTGCAAACGATTCAGTTATTCAGCATTCTAAAGGTACGATCAGACTTGGCAAATATTTGTTGAAAAAAGCGTAACCACTAATTAAAATATATTTGAACACTTTTATTCATTAAGAAAACTTCGTTTATTTTGGACAGGACACAACAAATATTTACTTCTATTTTTTTTTTTAATGCTGTTTGATCTTGCAAAACTCTTGTAGGAGTAAACAACGTCTAAGAAATTTGTGCTAAAAGAATGGTTATGCTTTTTTGAGTAAATATTTGCCATACCTTAAGTATTATGAAGCCTTTTTTTGTAAGTTAAACTTAGCTTAACATAAGGTTAAGTTAAACATGAAACTAACTTAAAAGTTTAAACAATGATTGTGTTGTTCACTAATTGATTATACACATGAACAGCACAGATAGAGAAGCTAAATGACGAAGGATACAATTCAAATGTCTAAGTTATACAACAGCCCAATCATGAATAAAAATTCCGCGGGAGTTTTTTCCCTTTTCCCATTTTTCTTATTCAAATTCAATGTTAAAAAATTTAAAGGGAAAAAAACTCCTGCGGATTTTTTTATTCATGATTGGGTCGATAGTATCTGTTACAACTGGACTTGATTTAGTTTTCACCGCTCTCATTGAGTGGTTTTATTAAAACAGAATCGTATAGATTTTACTTGATTACTTGTGAACAGCGAACTACCAAACATTGCTAATCGAATCCGTTTAATTAAAAGGATTTAAAATATATATACTTTTTATAGTCGCAATATATATTGTAGAAATCATAAAAAGTTCACAACTTATAAGAGTTGTGCATATAAATTTTCAACAATTTGTGTAAAGTTCAGTTTGTAAGGCATTTAAGCGTTAATATATAAAAATTGTGGAGACATCTATAAAATTTCATGTTGCAATCAGAACCTATTAATTTAATTTGTCGATTGTCATAGACGAGGGAAGATGACAGGTTTATAAGGCAAATTTCCATACAAAATTTGCTTTATAAACGTCTTATAAACTTCTTGTAAGTTTTATGAATAAGGGCATAAAGCGTGATCCATTTCCAGGTTCCCTATTTTTTTAAAGAAAAAAAAAACAGAAAACTCAAATGTAATGGGGAATGTTTATTATTATTTGAAAGAACATTCTTTGGCATTTATTTTTTAAAAATTATCCCCCTTATTCATAAAAACTTACAACAGGTTTTCTTTATGAACCTGTTATAAACAAATTTCCATGCAAAATTTGTTTTATAAACCTGATGTAGGGGAGAGGGGCACCTTTGAACACTTTTTGCTTTCAAGCCACATAAAAACTTATATTTTTGAATTATTAACTTTTTACGTAATTTAACTAATATGTTTATTACCATTATTCATAAAAACTTACAACAGGTTTATAAAGCACATTTCCATACAAAATTTGCTTTATAAACCTCTTATAAACCTGTTGTAAGTTTTATGAATAAGGGCATCAGTCTACAAGTAACTTATTTTTAGTTCGATTTATATTTTTTTTTATTTCTTTTAATGGATGAAGTCATTGTGTTCAAATGTGCCACCCATACGGGGCAGCTTTGAACGGGAATTTTTTCTTGTAGCGCTTATGTCCAAAAATAACATAAACATTTATATTTTTTATATATATAATAAATTCGATTTATTTATTAAGAAAAACATAAACATTAACAATTAAAAAATAAAAAAAATCATTTTAAAAATAAGTTTTATATTATTAAGACGGAAAAGGCCTTACGATTTCAGGTGACAATACATTTTCCTTTAAAGCATCATGATCAGCATTGGATTCGTTATTTTCAGAAAATAAGAGAGAATCAACAATGTTTGGTACTTTGGTTGATAAATTAACATGTTCAAAGGTGCCCCAAAGGTGCCCCCTTTTTCTTTGTTCAAACCTGAACTGGTTTGCCATTTCACGGAAATTTATAATAAATATTTTTTTTTACATAAATATCAAATAACTTGCCTTAATTTTGTTTGAAATGAATTTTGGACTGAAAAAAATTTCTTTCACGAAAGAAAACGATCACTAAATACTTCTTACACTATTACAAAACAAAATAAAAAAATTTACAATGGCACTGCGAAAACTTGTTCACCCAACTACATTCGGTCGACTACTGAAAAAACTAGCAAAAGTTGTTGACGTTGCTAGAAAACAAGGTTGTCATGTGAAAAACACGGTTAAGGATCGAAAAAAATGTTAAACTGAGATTTTATCAACATTGTTCAAAGGTGCCCCCTAATGTGCACCCTAAGTTTTATGAATAAGGGCATATGTCTATAATATGTTGGCCGTTGCTACGTCGCAGATGGTCTATCAGTTGAGTCCAATTTTCAATGACTCGTTCGAGCATTTCGACTGGTAACTGGCGAATGACACGCGTGAGGTTTTCCTTCAAGTCCTGAATCGATGCGGGTTTGTCCGCATAAATTTTAGACTTTACATATCACCACTGGAAAAAGTCTAACGGAGTGATATCACACGATCGTGCTTACAGGTTTTCCAAAAGCTCTCGTAACATTTTCATCTATTTTTACAGCACTAGATGTTGGATTTGTTCTTACTTCTCTAACTATAGCTCTTACTTCAGTTTTTGTAAGACGCTTTGGTCGTTTTGCGCCAGGCAAATTTTCGATGGTATTGTGTTTGGTATACTTTTCTATATTTTTTATATTGCACAGTGATGCCTTCCAACGATTTTACCTGTTTCTCACAAAGATGTTATGATTTGCCGAGTATCAATTGAATCTTTTCTGCCGTACGTTTCATGCCTAAAACAGCCGAACTAAATGCCAACATCATCAGCAACCTCTCTGATAGTGATTCGACGATTATCCAAAATCATTTCTTCACTGCTTCAATGTTTTCATCGGTTGTTGACGTGCTCGGGCGACCAGGACGGACATCGTCATTGACATCTTCTCGGCCTTCCTTAAGCCGGTTATACCACAATTCAACTTGTGTTCTGCTCATAGTATACTCGCCAAACGCCACAGTCAACATTTCAAATGTCTTTGCGCATTTAATTTAATTTTTTACATTCTTTTATCCTTTTTTTCGAATATTAAAAAATCGAACAGCACACCAAAACACGACTAACCTTTTTATCTGTCAAAAACAAACCGACAATCCAAAATGGCTGATATTACCAACATATATAACAGACATGTGTACCAACATAACAGAAAAAAATGCGAAAATCGAACATACGTAACTCACGAAATTTGAAAATAACGGTTATTTTTGATCAGACCTCGTATATAATAAAACAATAACTTTGTGAATTATAAACATACAAAGAATTTGTTAAATTTTCCGTTTCATTTTCATAACATTGTATTGAGAATAAATATAGATTGCGTTAAAAATAATTTACAAAAGGAAATAAAATATAACTTTAATATTTTTTCAAAATATTTTTATTCAAATCAACTTTTTATATAAATTACAAGAATCTTGAGTTTATTAAGCAAATCAAAGAGAAAATGAAATAAAACAGCCATTATTTAAGGGTAAATAATACAAAAATGAGCAAACAAAGAAATTTTTATGCAGAAAAAAATCAACATGTTAAACAAACTTTAAAATTAACAAAAAAAAAAAAAAAGGGGGAATTAAAGAGATTTAATAAAATTTCTCGATAAGTTAAAATAAATCTAGTAAAATGGAATTGAGCCATCAACAGTGATTTTTAAAAACAGAAATCAAACTAAATTGCTAAGTTGCTTGTTTAATCTTCTAAAGTAACATTACGGAACAAATAAGACATGGATTCTTTGTTGTGAATGCGGCGTATGGCCTCGGCAATTAGAATAGAAATGTCAATGGTTTTAATTTTATGACATTGCAATTTTTGGATCTCATGTGGAATGGTATTGGTAACAACGACCTGTTAAAGATACAAATTTTATATAAAATATATTTACAAAAACAATTAATAAACAAATATACCTCATCAATGAATGATTCCTCTATTAAACGGGGAGCATCAGAGCTTAACAAACCATGGGTGGCCAAAACGTAAATTTTACAAGCACCATTTTCTTTTAAAACTTCAGCCGCAGCCACAAATGATTGAACGTCATCGATTAAATCATCCTACAATGAATATTGTGTACCAAACTGATGTGCCAACACAACAATTTACTTACCACCATAATGGCTATACGTCCAGAAACATCGCCTACAACGTTAATGGGTGGTTTTACTTTGGGGGGATGATCGGGCACACCAACCGATACACTTACGGTGCGAGTGCGACTGCTAAAGTGGGTATATTTTTAATTGATTAAAATTATGGCTTTAGAAATTATTTGTTTTGTTTTTATAATTTGCGTAACTATGAATATGTTGTTGGTTAATGCTTTATGAATTTGATTAAAATAACTATATAATTATATTTTTTAAATTGACTTGTTTTTTTTTGGTATGATTTATATTTTTTTTCCTTTAAAAAAAATACCAACCTAGGCGTTGCTGGTAAGCACATTTCAACTGTATTTCCTATGTCATATGTACTGGATTGTTTTAGATTTGAACACAATTGTAATAAAATAGAAAATAAATTTTGTTTTTTTTTCTTTCGAATTTCGTTTGTTATTTTTTTTCTTTTAGATTTAATTTAGTTAAAAAACAATACAATTTGTAACTAATAAACACATTTAGCAAAATATTACACATACTTTTAAAATTAAAAAGAAACAAAATACACAAACTTTAAAGAAAACAATTACATACACGAAACTTCAAACCATTATATCTTAATAAAATGTTTAATATTTCACCCTATACTACAATAAAGCATAACTTAGACAAATGTTTGAGAAATTTTTAATAAAATATGGAAATAATTAATAATATATGACTTTAAAAATATTTGTGGAGGAAGAAATAATCAAAATGAATTTCTGATATTCATCCTGAATATTGCTACTGTCTGTTAAAAATCATCAAATAATTAAGTTACTTTTGAGATTTTTTTCAGATTTTTTTGAAAAGGTTTTAAGCGTTTAAATGAGAATCAATCTGACCAAAAATTGATTTTTTCATATAAAAAAATAAAAAAATTCTTAAATCCTTCATAACTCTGTAAATAAGCGTTTAAATCAGAAAAAGGCCTCAATCTGTGATCACGGACCAAAAATCAATTTTTCATATAAAAAATTAAAAAAATCTTAAATCATAATTCTGTAAATAAGCGTTTAAATGCGAAAAGGGCCTCAATCTGTGATCACTGACCAAAAATCGATCGAGCAAAAAATTTTAAATTTTAATATTTAATATTCATGTGGAACGGTAAGAGCAAATTCAAAAATTATTTCCTCTTAATTATTTAGAATTAATAGATCTTTCAACCAGCATCATTAGTTTTTTTTTTCATATTCATATAAATTTTAAAAGTAATAAAGCGTTATTTAAGAAATTTTAGTAGGGTACCTAAATAAGCAAATTCATTGCCAAAACTTATAGTTTTTGCACACAAAAATAAAGTGTGGACATTTTTCATTTGAATTGTTTCCTCAAAAGTAAATAATATCGTGGTTTTTGACAAAGCTATGAAGAAAACTCAAACCTTAAAACCTCAAAAATACTTTACACTTTAAGCTTTCATGAAAATAAAAAAAAAAAAAATTTGGGACAATATTTAGTTCGTTTATTTGACCTTTTTTTTTAATATTTAATAGTTTCTTTTAACAAGCAATTAGGTCATTTTAATTTTATATAAAAATATTTGATTTATTTTTATATATTTATTTCCAATATTTCGCTATCACAATGGATAGCTTCCTCAGGGATAATACAATTTGTAAATTTGGGACAATCTAATAACAATTATCGTTTACCCTTGTATGAGTTCCTGGACTTCAGTCCAGCCTTCGACACCTTCAAAAATTCGAATGTTTTTGGTCGTTAGACATTGGCATTCCTGTCTTAAGGGGAAAATAACAGATTTCACACAAAAGGGACGAAAAAATCTAGCCCACATTGGACTTGATTTGCAATAAATCTGTCTAGAATCCATATATTGGAGGGAGTATGCCAAAATTGGAGCCAGCGTATAAACAATTTGAATAGCCAGAATTAACATTTAAATAAAATCATCCTTCAACATTGAATTATATAAACTCAAATAAAGATTTCATACATTTCTCTAAATTGTATCGGTTTTTTTTTAAATCAGATATGAAAACTCTTGTAACAACTATTTAAAATGTTTCCACATTAAAAACTATCATTATCTGTAAAAGGGCAGAAACAATGTACAACTTTTACTGCAAGCTTTAATTTCCATTGTAAATTCATTCAGTATGCATATAGAATCAACTACAAATGCAGTAATTAAAAATGCACAAACAAATTTATAATACTGAAAAGATGCAATAAAATATTATTATAATTATTTAGCATACGAAATATAAAACAATAGTATGTAATTAAATAAATAAAATATTTTAAAATAAAATAAAACAAACTAAACAATAACAACAACAAAACCAAATAAAAATGTGGTTTGCAGGTGCTGCTACAGTTGTCACTTTAAACTGCAGTAAAATTTAGCGATTCTTAATGAAAATTGTGTAATTGTGTAAAAATAAAATGTTAATTTATTTTTGATTTATTGTGGTATTCATATTAAAATACGAAATATAAAATTATTGTTAATAAAAACGCTACATGTTTAATTACAAGTGTTTAAAGGGGGTTTTAAAATTAAATGTAATAAATAAATGGGTGTAGTGGTAATAATATTAAACACGCTGTAAGTAATTTCCTAATTACAACATTTTTGAAATGTTTACAATTTTAATATCACAGATTACCACATTAATTGTAGTTGGTATTTATTACACATAAATAAATCTAATTAAGCCCTAATTTACACAAAGCAATTTTTATTGAAAAGATTAAATACAATTTTGTCCTTGAAATTTCTTCGGTGTTCACACAGAACAATTCTTATTGCTTAAATCAATCGTATTTTTATTTGATAGATACACACATGCGTAACATGAATAAGAGAGTAACACGAATTGCTAGTAGAATCAAGCACACACGTCTTATCTTCCCCTCACCCCGATGTCAACTAATCTTAAAGAATTGATTTGTGTAAATTGGGACTAGACAAGTATTTTAAACTCGTTTAATATTCTGTTGAATTAAACATCTTTTCACATATAACAATAAAATGATGTGATGAAGTCTCTTATTATTTTAGTTAGTACTTTTATAACATCTTAAAATAAGTATGATGTAGTTAAGTTATAAATCAATGAGAATTTACGCTCTGGTGTGACTTGATAATAAGTTGATATGTTAATTAGAATTTTGCTCAGACAATAATTATGTCATGCAATTATCGATTTATGGCAATCGACTGTTATAGGAAATATAAATAAGAGTAATAAGTAAAACATTATTACTAGTACCGTCAATAATAGAACAAAAGTTGAAAATATGAACAATAAAAAAATTGCTGAATTCATACATAATAAGACCACAATAACCTATTTATATTAAAATTATATTTATAATAAAATATAACACGAAATTGTGACGTGTCATATTTATCAATTATGACATACCAGCAAGTGTCATAGAGTCCCAAGCTTTAGCATCACTCAGGTGGAGTTTCCGAGGTATGTCAGGAAGGACCTTCGAATATACGAGGAAGACATACGAAGATACATTCAGGATCGCCAGTTACCAGTCGAAATGTTCGAACGAGTCATCGACCATCTGCGACGTAGCAACGGCCAACATTTGATAGACATAATCTTCAAAAAATAAATACCAAAGACTGTTCTTTCAAATGATAATAAACATTCCCCATTAAATTTGAATTTTCTGATGCTATATTTTTTTTTTTTTTATTTTATTTTTATTTTTAAATGATAAAAACTTTAAAACTTCTCAGATCTATTTAACAATTAGATCTGAGAAGTTATTAGCTCTTAGATGCCGTAGATATAACTAAGATGTCTTTTGTAGATTATGATTTTTCTAAACTAATTATCTTATCTGATATAATTCAGCATGTTTGCTTTCTTCGATTTGTAGATGTTCATATAAACCTAGAAACGTGATAAGACTCATTAACAAAGTTTTAAATAATTTGAAGAGCAACGTTCGTGGAAACTTAGATACCAATATATAAATACCCAATATTTTGTTTTCAGTTCTGACATTGATTTTTTATAAATCATTTTTTGAACAATCGACTTTTTGCTAAATAAAATAAAAACGTCGAAAATAAATTTTTAGGCGGAAAACAAATACATAATTGAGAAAATCGAATTTTATTGTAAATATTAATTTTTCACATAAAATAGTATAAAATACGAACTTTTTTAAATTAGCTTAAATTGAAAAGTCATCTTTTTGTTTTAAATATAGAGCCCTAGTAGAGCAGTGCTTTTGTTTTTTAGATATTGCCGAGATATACATATACTGCCGTATTCATAAATAAAAAATAAAGAAGGTTTGAAGTGTGCTTTTAGACCAGAGTCCACCACTAGTATTACTGAGCTAACGAAGTTGTTCGGGTATTTATTTATTCTCTTCGTGAATTCTTTAACCAGGATTACCCAAACAGAAAACTCTACTACCACAATTATTCTTTTAATTTACCAAAATGAAAAGTATGTACTTTATTACATTTAGCTTTTAACTTAAATATCGCACTGAATTTGTTGATTTGTTATTATAATTATTACCTTTATAATAAGAGTTTAATTTTGTTTTATTTTCCTGTTATAAACTTAAACATTTTTAATAAATTAACCACACTACAAAATCTTAAGGAAAAAAATCCAAGTGCGTTGTTTTCAGTATGTCGAACGGCAATCATGTTTACAACACAAAATGCATGTGTGAGAGAAATTAAAAATGTTAAGAGAACTAAATTTTGTTTTTGCTACACTGAGAATTGTTGATAACAAGCTACATTTTAAATGAATGAATGTTTTTTATACAGCATATTAAAAGGAAATAGGAAAAAGTATAGGTATGTGGGAAGTTAAATAGGAAACGCTGTTTTTATTTTCGTTGAACACATTTAAGGAAGCAGAATGCCTTGTATGTAATCAGGTACTAAAAAATATGTTTGCATCTTCCAAAATAGGAAAAGTTATGATTTCTTTCAGTGCAATATTCTCATTTTAATTGTGTTTCTCTTTGTGGTGGACTCTGTTTTAGACAAAATTGAAGTCTACTTTAATTTTTTCTGAATAAGACTGATATTCCATATAATAATACGTATTACACATAAAGTGATATATGTATGTAGTTTCATAAAATTTTATGGAAAATCAATATTTTTAGTCTCAAGTTGTATTTTCGTTATATTATATTAGATCGTATTGGAGTGTAACATAATTTTTGTATAGAACATTGGGAAAATAAATTTAAACCGTTTGTACAAACATATGCATAAAACAAATAACATGCAAAAAAAAGCTCTCAACATTAATAAGAGAAAACCATTCAACAAAATCGCTAATAAGCAATCAAAATTGTTCGAAGTAAAATTCAAAAATTATACCCAGTTTAAAATAGTTCAAACAGAATTTTGAAAGTTGAAATGTACTTTAAAAAAAATATCACGTTAATTAAGATATAGATATAAAAGTAAAACGTTTAAAGTTTAATGTGTTTGGTGCGCAAGTGGGGAGGACACAAATGATTTAAGTTTAGTAACAATGAAATGAAAAATATTAATATATACATATGACCATTAAATAAATTCGACTTAGGGAGAAAAGCAAATGATGGCAAGGATATATTTAAAAGATGCTTTAAATATGTATTTAAAATAATGGCAACGTAACCGGTGAAAGTGAATAGTAATTACACACACTAACAAACACAAGATACATAATATATGTTCTATGGTGCAATTACACACACACATATCCAACATTTACGTTTTAAATAATAAAATACAAGATTTAGAAACAATTCAATTTAATTTTGCTGTTATATTAAATTGATATGAAGACCAAACTAAATTTAAATACTTTATATTTTACGAGAATAAAAATATAAATAATGATTGTTGTCACTAAAAAATCATAATTATGAGATAATAATGGAACTGATTCAACTTACCTATTCGATGGTGGTGGTGAATAACGACCATCAACTTGATCGCTTTCAGCTTCTTTTTGCTCACCATGGATAACGGCAATGCCCAAACGTAAGCGTTCAGCATAAGAAGTAGCTTTTTGTGTAGAGCCTGGATTACGGGCTACGATAACAGAGTTACGATAATCCGGTATCTGGAAATATGATTGAAAGTATGAATTTATCTTATTTGAATTGTATTCTTGCTTAGTGACCTACACTTTCTTGAATGTATTGTAAGAGGAAAGGAGAAGCTCTCAGATTGTCAACAGGTATATCAAAGAATCCTTGTATTTCTTTTTGGTGCAAGTCCATGGTAATGATGTGAGTCAAACCCGAGGTACACATCATTTTGGCCAATAGCTTTGACACAATACAACCACGTTTCCGCATTTTGCATTGTTTGGAATAAGGTAAGTATGGGATAACACCCACAACCGAGCGAGCTGATGATGTTTTGCAGGCATATGCCATTATTAACAATTCCATAATATTGTTATTGGCATCTCTATAGAAAAAGAATTACACAAATTTATGGAATGTTTTAAAAGTAATACAAATTATGTTACACTTACTTGGTGCCTGTTTGTATAATATAAATATCTTTGCCTCTTACAGAATCACCAATTTCCACCATTGTCTCACGATTTGTTTTATGGAATACCGAACAGCCGCCATTCTTAATACCCATACGTTCGGATACTAAATTGGCCAAGTCGGGATGCGAATTGCCATGTATTATAACAATATCAGAAGCTGATGTCGTATCCATTTCGCTACGACAACGTTTTGGTGGTCGCACACTGCCCAGTCTATGGAAACAATATTAAAGAGATTTTTATTATATGGAAAATTACTAAAATATTTAAATAAATAAATAAGAAACAGCGTTAATATTGCCGGGGATTATGGTTACAAAAATATAAAAGAGGCCTGGAAAGCATTAAATTCTACCAACAACAAAAGGTTTAAAGGGGATTCAAAGCTTAAATGGAAAATATTTTTCTTTTATAAAATATTTTATTAAGATTTTTGTAATTATTAAAGCTTTAGGTCTTTTTTTATAAAATATTTAAATTTTTATTTACATCTAAAAAAACAATAGATTTACTAATAACTGTTAAGTTATCCATTATAAAATAATGTTTATGGATTTATCGGGTAAAATCATACAAATTAATAGTTATTAGGGTGTATATCAGACTCAGCAGCCGAAATTAAATCATCCACTAATCCAAAATTTGCACTTTTTTTAGTAATAACATATAAAGATAATAATATAACTGCGTACAATTTTAGGCATTCACTTTTCATCGGCTTATCAGCCAAAAGGTAAGAGATAAATCTAATTTAAACAAATAGTTAATAGTAGCATCGAATAAAGTAATTGTTCGTTATCTTTTAAATTAAGCTACTTTTTCAGCGACAATCAAAGTTGATGTTTCCATTTTCCGAAAATTATACATTTATAAAATCACGAATCCCGGGATTTGAAAAACCGAGACTGGTTTGTCATCTCTAATATACATGCTACATGGTCCTATATTAACAAATATTGTGTTCTCAAATAGTAAAGGACGGCTGATGTAGTTTTCGGAGCTGATACTTTAATACAGTGTTTATTATCATTACTATCTCACTCCGCTTTTAACCGACCGACAAATAATAACACATTTGTTCAATATTTTTCAAAAAACTTTCGGCAATAAAGGTATCTTTCAACAACAACATAATACCCATCCCATTTAGCTTTAGACCAATTCATTTAATACATTTTATTATTAAATAATCATTAAAAATCTCTAGTTTCAAAAAAAAACTTAGGAACATTTTAAGGTCAGATATTTTATAGTAAATTCAAAATTAGTTACCGATTCGAAAATATTAAACGTTAGGGTATAATTTAGATTACTTTGCTAATGGCGATAACAGTATTTTGGTTTATTTCGTTATTGTTATTTAATTATTTAATTGTCAGCGGTGATTTCAGTCTGACTTAAATTACATACATATTTTCACATTTAAACTTCTTTAAAGTCCAATAAACTCAACTATGAAAAACAAAATTTGGTATTTCTAGAGAGATTAGGCAAAAAAAATCGTTCTAATACCAGTAATATTTCGATACTTGGACCTATTTTGTCTAAATGCCGAAACTTTTATAAAGAAACAATATGGATTATAATATTTTAAAGCAGAAACAAATTTCAAATATTTATAATATAGGTAAATAAAATCAAATGACTTATATGGTTAAACAATATCCAGTAAATCTAAAATATTTTGCAAATTTTTTAACTTGGAATTTAAAACATTAAAAGTCGCTACGACCAGTGCAAAGAAAATACAATGATAAATTAGAAAATAGAGATATCTATAATAAAATCAACATATCTAAATATAGAGCAAGAATTTGTGTGAAATTTTTTAAATTAAAATTACCAACGTTTTATCATAATACAATTTGTACAGTAGATAGTAAATAAATAACTTTTAAACACAAAAACCTGATAGTTAATCTTTTGCACATTAATAAAACTCAAACAAAACAGTTCGTAACTAAAATGTTCCCCACAACACATAATTGATTATACACATTACGATTATTAAAGTTTATACATGTAACCTACTAATCTACTATATATTTATGCAAATACGGTTATAATAAAAGAAGACACGTGTATAAATTCCAGGACACACACAAAATTCAACAAGGATTTCAATGAACCCAACAAATTACAAGTTGAGCAGCTACAATTAAAACCAACACGAAAAAACACTAGGACTAAGTTTTTTTCTTTATATCACATTTAGTTTGAATAATACCAATAATATCAAGAAATAAAAACCATAGACACACAAAAGTTTTTCCAGAAACAAAATTTAACTTTATATATTGTTCACTTTATACAAAATATGAACCACCAAAAAACGAATACTAAATGTATGAAACACAAAAAACTTAAATTCAAGTTAAAGAAATTAAAAAAATACCATCATAATATTGATCAAACATTAAAAGAAAATGTCAGTAGAGTAAAGTGAAATAAAAATAGAAAACAGTTAACTTCAGTAAGGAAAAAGTAAGAAAGTTAAACGTCAAACAAATGCAGCAGTAATCAGAGGTTTTCTTTAAAAAAAAAAGTGAAATGTTGAACTGAAGACAACTGAAAATATACTAAATGAAAAATCAAGAATGTAAAACGTAAATTACTTGGTTTTTTTTATTCGGTTGCAAACGCAGTGCTAAGAGTGTTAGATATTCAACTTGAGATTATGCTATGAAAAACGAAAACAAAAACAAAAAAAATAAAACTTGTAAAAATATGCAAAATATTTGCAAATTGTTTACGCCTCTTAAGTATGTTATAATAAAAAAAAATAATTTAATAGATATTCTTGTCTAATAGTGATACTAATAAAATAAGAATAAAACTTGGCTAAAATACAGAAAGCTTAAGGAAACCAATAATAAAGTGTAAAATTCACACGCGAACTATTTCAAGTGATTTGCTACTCCGGTTTTTTGTTGTTTTCTCCAAGAACAATAAATTTCTAAAAGTATACTAACTAAAAAAAAGCACACCTATTTTTATACAAATGCCTTAAAGTATGCATATTATTTGTTGCATTTGAAACATGAGCTCTAAGTAGTAAAGACATGTTGATTTTCTTCTCTTTTCTATGCAGTTCTGCAAAATTCATAATGGTAGAAACGAATTGAGGAATGCTTGGATGTAAACAATAGAATAAATTAATAATGGGTGACTCAGGTAAGTTTTGAAATCATATACATAGATTTACTTTTAAAATAAATTATGTATAGGTAAAGGGTGAAATTATTGGATTGATATAATAGCTACAAAACACACTACACTCTTCCTATCTCTAAAATGAAAACCATGATGTGATAACCTTTATCTTGTGCTGAATTGTATTATTTCGATTTTGTTTTCGCTTTGATATCAAGCTTTAGACTTATATCCACTTATATACTTATATTTAGAATTTAGAAATGGATTGTAATTGTTGGTTAAAATGCAT
This sequence comes from Bellardia bayeri, assembly GCA_950370525.1. NCBI lineage: Eukaryota > Metazoa > Arthropoda > Insecta > Diptera > Calliphoridae > Bellardia > Bellardia bayeri. Next base: position 104,937,068 of record OX493264.1, read on the forward strand.
TCACCATTAGTGATGAATGAAAATAATACATATAAAAGGTATAATCTCTAAAGGTATTCATATTTATTATATTTTTTGTTACTTTGTATAACAGACTTAGACAAATTTATAAAGCGCCTTTGAACCAAATTCACATAGAGGTTGGCGAATATTACGATAAGAAATTTGCAGACTGCATTTTGAGTTCATTTTTCTACGTTTGAAATAGATTTGCTCTAAAATTAGTAATAAAAGAGGAGCATGAAAAACAAATATGTATGTAGAATTGAAAACAAAAAGGTAATTCACATCACCGTTGTGGACACTTGCGTATTATGTATGTTTACAATTCAATAATAATTCTTTGCTAAATAGACCCTGAACGTGTTGGTCATAAGTTGAGTACCGGATGGTATTTATGGAACCAGAAGGCATTTAACATGTTGTTCCATTCTGATATTAATTATGCGATAATGACTCTTGTTTAGCGTGGCAGAATCTTCTCTGTGTCTGATATCGACAGTGGGTGACCTCGAATTATTTAAGTGGTAGGTAGCTATTGAATCTGTATGCTCTCTTCGTATATGAGTAGGTCCTGTCTGACACATCTCAAGGAGACACCAAATGTGTTATGCCAATGTTTGGGTGACATCCCAGTAGAAACTGAGGACACTGAAGCAGCATTGTTAACCAATTATTACTCGTATTGCAGATAGCTAACAAATACTGCCGGCTAGAGCTTTAAACCTTGTTTTTATTTCGCAATTTGTACGTGCAGTGGCGTGTGCTGAACTATATTAACACTTAAATGCAGGAAATGTATTGCAGCATTCGTGATCGAATAAACTTTATATAGAAAAAGAATTAGCATTTTTATTGCACTTTAAATGCAAAAATATTAAAAATTTATGAATTGCTTTATAGGATATTATTAAGGATATATCAAAATTATATCTTTATTAAGCTTGAGATCAAATTTTATTTATTTATTTATTATATTTTTTTTTGAACACATGCACATAGCCTCTTTGAAGGCTAGGCCCTTATACATATGTTATTGGAAATTAGTTATTCTTTTTTGCTTTGTTTTTGTAATCTTTCTGTCTTTATAGTTTAATTTTTTTAATCAGTTTGGTAATAAGCTACCTAAATTTTAAATTTTGTATTGAATCGCAAACTATCTCGATGGGGGCAAGAATAGTTTCCAATTAAAAGCATAATAGCAGAAGCAGAGAATTTTAAACAAACTATAACTGACAAAGATAATAAAATGAGATTATCAAATAGGAATAAATTTATACTTGATAAAGTAAATTATACCTAGAAATATTTGAAATGTAATAAGAACATAAAATAGTAGCAATTAATAGAACTGATTATAAATCAAGGATCAATGATATTTTAGGTAATGTTACATCATATCAGATATTAAATAAGGGTCCTAAAAACAAAATACAAAAATTAAATACACCTAATTCTGTTTGTACGCGATAATTGGTTCCAGGAAATCCCGTGTATAAAAAAAACGTGTAAAAAAGACATTGATGGTATGCAAAATAGGTGATTGGTTCCTTATCTCTAAAACCTATTGAAATTAGTGAAAAACAAGGATTTTTAAGAACAACTAATAATTAATAATTAACTAATATTAAATCACATATTTACATATACAATGTGTTTTTACACAAGCATAGTTATTAAAGAAAAAAATATATGCACTCTAAGCTTAAACGTAATGTTAATAATATCGTGTAAAATATTTAAAATTTGTTTATTTTCAAAACGTGTAAAAACAGAATTAGGTGTAATAGTATTGTTGATGAGCTTTTCAAATTAAAAGTAATACAAGTCTTGAGTAAACCAAACTTAGGACAAATGTGGCAGCTTGTTGATGAACTTTTCAAATTAAAAGTAATACAAGTTTTGAGTAAACCAAACTTAGGACAAATGTGGCAAGAGCTGCTTAACTTTGTAAAGATGTTACTAAGATTCTTAAAAAGTTAACTATAAATTCTTAATACAATGTAAAGAATTCATTAGAATTTTAAGATAAGGCTTGTATATATTACTTTAAATAAATAAATAAATAAAGGAAATAAAAATTCATAATGATGAACAACTCATTTCACTTGATGTAGTATCATTGTTCCCTAGTATACCTGTAGACTTATGTAGCTATAAGTATTATACATACATATGTATGTACGAATATATGAAAAATGAAATATAATAGAGCAACATACATACAAATATTAGAAGAGATCTCCATATTTTTAAATCGAAAATATTTAATAATAACAAATATAAAATGGCTCACAAAATTTTTAGCAAAACAAAAGATAGTATACAAAACTTAGAAATGTCAAACGTAGTTTATAATATACCATGGTGCAACTATACAAGGTGAGTGCAAATCGACAACAAATACAACACAGAAACAACAGGCATTTTGTTTGTGTAAAATAATGTACTACTGTCAACAATACTTGAAAAATTATTACTTTTGGCATAAGTAAATTGTAAACAGAGTCAGTCAGCTGGGCTAATGCACTCACCTTGTATAGTTGCACCATGTAATATACCATGTATTGACAATGAAACATGTAGTAAAATATATGTAGGTACAACAAAAAAATAAACTAAAAACTAGAATAGCTGGACACAAATATGATTAAAAAATATAGTGAGATATATCTTTACAAGTATCTGTTTTGAAAACGGAAAGTAATTATAAACGTCGTTAATGTTACCTATAGAAATTATGAATGAACCAACAAATCTTAGAACTAATTTTAAAGCAGATATATAGCAGACTATAGACAATTATTGCCGAATTCATAAAAAATAAAGTAGGTTTGAAGTGTGCTTTTAGGCAAAATTTTCTTAAAGTACATTTGAAGTCATTTCATTTATAAAAACATAAAAGGAAATTAAATTATTTTGTTTGTGTAATATTTAAAATTTTTTCTTTCTGACAAGTTAATGTTAGTCTGCTTTCACACTCTGCAATTCTGACTCGTCAAGGCAAGTATTTTTGGATGCTTTCATACTCTGAATTCCGACTCGTCAAGGCAAACTTGACGGTACTAGTCAATTTTCTTATTATTTTCTTTTGACTTGTGTGAATGGAATGGCTAGTTCAGAAGAGAATTGTACAAAAACTGGTCAGCAAAAACTGAATAGTGTAAAACAGGACTTATATTGAAAAAGATTTTTTTAAAAATATACAAAATATATGACCAAAAAAGCCAAAAATACTTAAGCCGGTAACTCTCATAATAATTTCTTTAACAAAATGCGGTGTAAGTTTTATTAAAATGAATTCAATGATTATTTTACTTAAATAAGGAATTATTGATAACTTTGGACCAGCTATCAAACCGTATCTTTGTAACCGCACTAGTCTTAATTTATTTTTTCTAGAGCATGCAAATGTGAAAATAACTATAACCATTGGCCAATTTAAATTGTAGATAAACTCACTAGTTCTGGATGAATCATTTTAAAATGACTTCAATTTATCTAGAGTAAAGTTAAGCTCAATTAACGCAATATTATCGAATACACGCACACCCACTTTCAACAGCGCCATCAAAACAATTGAACACTTAACCTTATAATAATATCAAACTCTTAATACCAAACGTAAAAAGCAACATATTTGTATGTATGTATGTTGTATGTCACGACATTTAAATGCACAGCAATTAAAATGCAAATCCATCAATTTATCCATTTTGAACAATAGGATGCGCGATAAATGGCACGCATTAAGAAAGTAATTTCAATGAAAGTTTCAGTTTTTGTTTACATTTTCCGTTTGCACGCTCACATCATGAAACTAAAAATGTATAAGAAAATAGAAAAACTGACACCAATTCTAGGTGAAAGTGAAGAGAGTTGTGGCGGAGAGCGGCCCAGCCGAGGACATAGTGCATGAAGAAAGCACTAATATTAAGTCAAGAACGTATAAAATGTCTTAGGTTAGATAATAATGGAATTGTTATACGAACACTACTAAATATGGCAAAAAAAAAAGGTTAAAAGGAAACTATGAGTGAATGTGTAAAGGATACGTGTCATAATGACTGACTGTCTGTATGTCGTTTCAAATAGGCGTAAACGTATGGAAAAGAGTGTGCTTATATTCAGAGTTTTAAAGGAGTTTAAGTTTATTGAATTGCAAAGAATATAAATAGTTGTATAATCAAATGAATATTTAACAATTTGGTACAATAAAATAATATATAGGATCTTAAAAATAAAGATATAGTTTTAAAGCAGTGGACGGTATAATGGGAATATGGAACAGATTTAAATTTTGATAGCCATAATTGGATTTTTTTTTTTTTTTAATTTCACAAGCCAACCATATTTACATATTTATAGATAATCAGCTTAGATAGAGCTACTATGAGCCTCAAAAGTGAGTAAACACAACAAATTATTTGATTTTTTTTTAAGATAATGAAAATCCTAAAATCTATCCATCGATTGAAATTTAAAAGTTTCGTTTTGTTGGATATTTGGTTGAATAATAGATTCGGTTATGAAAAAAAAATTTAAGTTGAACTATAATGCTTTTCATAATCTTAAAAAAATCAAAAAATTCACTGGTGCTTACACACTTTTGAAGCTGTGCGTATTTCAATTTAGTAAGTACATTTTTCTGGATCGTTAATAATTCTAACTGTATAATTTTTCCTACTATAATGCTTGGTTTTCACTATGTCATTTTTGTTGTCAAATTGTCCAAATTGTTGGCAATTGTATGAAAACGGGTTGTCATATGGCGTCATCTATGTTTGCAATCACAGACAACCCGTTTTCATACAATTGCCAACAATTTGGACAATTTGACAACAAAAATGACATAATGAAAACCAAGCATAAGAGGAATTAAAAATAGTTCCTAGATTCTTAAGATTTCTACTTATGTTATGACATATATGATATGAAATTGGATACTAGAACCAAAACGAATCGAATTTTGATGATGATTAACTATTTTATCGGTTTCCTAAAACAATTGTAAATAGACGCTGATTTTGGGGAACTCTTGCACTTAAGGTACGGTCACACTTGGGAAATATTTACTCAAAAAAGCACAAATTGTTTTACGATGTTTACTCTTACAAGATTCTTGCAAGATAAAACAGCATCTAAAAATAAGACTAAATATTTGTTGTGTCTTGTTCTAAATAAACGAAGTTTTTTTTAATAAACAAACGAGTGCAACATTATTTTAGTTTGTGGTTACGTCTTTTTCGGCAAATATTTGACAAGTGTGACCGTACCTTTACTATTAAATTTACTTAATCTTTCATGATAATTAGAACACATTTGCAATCGCTTAAGAGGCTTCAGTGGAATTGGTCTATAGAAATGTTTAAAACATTAATCAATCAATCCGTGCTTCAAAATAACTAGCAAATAAACATAAATCACCACAAAATTAAATGCCATACAAGTAATTATATGTAAGACTGGATATGACGGCAATATACATGTAAAATAATGAAATTATACAATATAATATATATTACGTATTTGATTCTTGTCCTTATGACTTCCCAAAAATCTGATGAAATCCGATAGTCTGAAAAGACCGCATAGATATAAAAAGTAGAGAATAAAAAGCGAGATCAAATTTTCGAAAAATATTTTTGTCTACACATTTCATCTACACTGCTGTCAAGAGTTCATTACTAGGGAAAAGAGTTCCACTTGTCCATGAGTTGATCATATTTATGCACAAGACAGACTCCGGTCATTGCGTACTTAAGATCCGATTATTGTTGGGAAATTTGATAATCTTCAATTACTATTAGAGGATGGTACGGGTCCTTCCGGAGTTAATCGCTGGAACTTTTGAAACAAATCTTCAATTAACATGAAAATTGTGTCAATTGTTTTAAATGTACGTGTCGCGTGTCGTGTGACATTGGCATATTCTCTTAGCTGGTCAAAATGTGATGAAATATTTATAATTTAAAAACACATTCTAAAGAAATGTGATAATGAATCAATTATTTATAATAATATAGAAAATAGAACTTGTTTTCTCGGAGTAGTACATTGACCTGCCGTAGTGTCAAATGGTTTAAATTACCATATCCTAGGACGAAGATTCGTATGGAGCTTTAGAACTAGAACCAATCCCTATCCGCAAGCAACTAATTACGTGACTAGTTCTTTGACAGATTCTTTTATTGTAGGGGTACGTTAAATAAAGCTTTTAGTTTCTTCATGAAATTAACCACCAAAGTCAAAAGTTATTGCAAGATTTGTAGTTGAAATTGAGGCTTAACATATATAGGGTTTTCCAATAAGGACTTGACAACTTTTTTTTACTCTTCAGTAAATCGATTGTAACGTGTGCTGTGTGGCTTGTGGCACCGGCTTGTTGAAACCACATGTCATCCAAGTCCATGTGTTCCAATTCGGGCCAAAAATAATCGCTAATCATTGCGCGATAACGATCGCCATTCACAGTAACGTGACGATCGTTATTGTCGACGAAAAAATATGGCCCAATGACGCCGCCGGCATGCAAAGCGCACCAAACAGTAATTTTTTGTGGATGAAGTGGTGATTCGTGAAGCACATGTGGATTTTCAGCAGACCAATAACGCATATTTTGCTTATTGACGAACCCATTGAGCCAAAAATGAGCTTCGTCACTGAAGATGATTTTGCGATGAAATTCATCATCTTGGTGCATCTTCTCCAGAGCCCAATCGGAGAACGTACGTCGACTCAAATGGTCCATCGGCTTCAATTCTTGAGTCAGCTTAATCTTGTATGGGTGTAAACCCAGATCCTTACGCAAAATTCGCCATAAAGTGGTCTTGGGGATGCCCAGTTCTTGAGAACGCCGCGGAATCGACTGATTTGAATCGTTTGCTACGGACGCCTGAACGGCAGCGATATTTTCGGAACTTCGACCAGGCCGTTGTCTCACTGGCACGACAGCATCACACAATGAATATGTAGACTCAAATTTTTGCACTAAACTTGTTATTGCTTGTCTACTAGGGCGATAATTACGACCGAAAATTGGAGTTAACGCTCTTAAAGTTGCGGTCACCGACTCCGAATTTCGGTAGTACATTTTTATAATTTCCAAACGTTGTTCCTTCGTGTACTTTACCATAACGAAAATGTTAAGTTTACTGAAAAAAAAGAAAGCAACAATTAGATGATCAGTGAAATAGTGCGTTCACAATTTAAATTCAGAGTTGTCAAGTAGCTATTAGAAAACCCGTTAGTTGTTTTGGGTGTTGTTTTATACAAAATCTTAAGAGATATATTAAATATAAAGTTGGATAAAATAAAGGTTATATAAGTTTCAATATTTTGGTTTTCTTCTATCGTTGCTGCATTCGTCCATATTTAAATTTATAAAAAGGAAATCATTCCTTTACATTATATTCGCCACACACTTCAAGCGTTAAATATAGTTTTAGTTTATGATACAGGAAATTTAAAAAAATAACCTTTTAATAGTACTATACATACATCAATAAGTATAAATTGCTTTACAATAAAGTTATTACCAGTACAAACAAAAATGAAATCCTTAAAATAAAAGTGTTGGCGGTAAAATTCAGTTAGAACAGATTTAGTAATAGAAAAGATCACAAGTAATTTCTTAAAGAATTCAGAAAAAATAAATAATAAGAAATGTTAGGTATTGCTAAAGATCCTTTGCAACATACTAGTATGTATGAAAGGATGGAGGAAGGTATAAATAAACAACAACGAGTAAATAGTTTTAATTGTATAAACAAACATTTGGCTAACTTCTAATTTTAATCTATATCTTTACAGACAGCGAAGATAGCGAGGGTGAGGGTGGATTGGGTAATGTCTCTCGTGTAATTATACGTCCGGCCGGTGTCAGTGGCAAAGCCAAACGAGGCCACTTGTGTTTTGATGCCGCTTTTGAGACTGGCAATTTGGGAAAGGCGGACATGTTGGGAGAATTTGAATATGATTTATTTCTACGTCCAGATACTTGTAATCCTCGCTATCGTTTCTGGTTTAATTTTACAGTGGACAATGTAAAACAAGATCAAAAAGTTATTTTCAATATAGTGAATATGTCTAAATCAAGAAATCTATTCAATGCTGGCCTCACTCCTCTAGTGAAATCCTCCTCGCGCCCAAAATGGCAAAGACTGCCTAAGAAAAATGTTTTCTACTATAGATCACCTTTGCATCAGAATCATTATGTTTTAAGTTTTGCGTATGCATTCGACAAGGAAGACGATGTCTACCAATTCGCTATGGCACCGCCCTATAGCTATTCACGTATGCAAGCCTACCTGAGTGTTATTGAAAATCGTCAGCAACAAGGTGAAAAAAAATTCACTAGAACATTGTTGACCAAAAGTTTGGTAAGTTACTTTTTTATATTTTTTTTAAATAGCAATAACATGTTGTTTTGTGTTTCTTTACAGCAAAATCGAAATGTCGACTTGGTAACGATTGACCATGTTAGTGGTAAAACCAAAACGAATCGTATTGATCGCAGTTTTATACGCGTTATTGTTATTTTATGCCGTACTCACGCCAATGCTAGTCCTGCTTCATTTATGTGCCAAGGTTTTCTGGAATTTTTGTTAAGTAATCATAATATCGCTAAAGTATTAAGAGAAAATTTTGTTTTCAAAATTGTGCCAATGGTTAATCCGGATGGTGTGTTTTTGGGTAACAATCGTTGTAATCTCATTGGCCAAGACATGAATCGCATGTGGAATGTTGCCACCGAATTTTCCCATCCCGAAATTTATGCCATTAAAAATATGTTAAAGGAGATTGATAATTCAGATGTGAGTACAAAAGATTTACAAACAAACTACACCTGCATTATGAAACTGTTTATCTATCAATTATTAACTCAATTTACTTAAAGTAAAGTGAACTTTTTTAATAAAATTAATTAAAATCTATCTCCTTATCAATTGATTTATCAACATCGTAATATGATGTAAATTAATTTCTTTATACATTTCACTATGTTTTTTAATTATTTTTTGCAGTCATATCAATTAGATTTTGTCATAGATTTACATGCTCACACAAGTTTACATGGTTGTTTTATATATGGCAACACCTACGAAGATGTTTATCGCTATGAACGACATTTAGTGTTTCCTCGACTCTTCGCTGCAAATGCCAGCGATTATGCGGCCAACAATATGATGTTCAATGCGGATGAAAAGAAATCTGGTTGTGCTAGACGCTTTTGTTGTGAACGTTTAAGTGATACAGTGAATGCATACACATTGGAAATATCAATGGGTGGTCATTATTTAAAAGATGGCAAGACAGTGGGCTTGTATAATGAAGAGGGTTGTAAGTAGTATTAGTAGTACAAACAACATTAATTATAGTCATTTATATATAACATTATTTTATCATTGCAGATTACAGGTGCGGCCGTAATTTAGCTAGAACATTTTTGCAATACTATCGCTTTATAAATATTTTAGCTATGGCCCCACCAACAGATGTGCGCCAAAAGAAACGTCGTCCCCGCACTCATCAGTCCAGGTCCCGATCTAAGTCTCGTTATGAAGTTAAGCCCAGGCCTAAAACAACTAGATGCTATGCTCCCATTTCATATACAAATCTTTCAATATGTTATGACTCAGGCGGTTCATCCGATGAGGCAGGATTTTCGCCTACTCGTCCCTTAGCGCCTGGTAGTAGTCATTTTAGTGGTTATCGCAACTATCGACGTGTAGCCAGCAGTACTTTACCTTCTATTCAGACACCTATTGATCAATTTTCTCTGTTGCGTTTAAAATCGGGTAAATTTGAATTGCCGCTACAAGATTCTTCGTTGCCGGATTACGGTCGCAAAGGCAATTCGCCGGAGAAACAAATTAAATTCGAATTGCCCCTGAATGTACCACCCAAACCGTATCTATCAATAATTGATTTAAATCAATTGACCAGGGGTAGTTTGAAAGTTAAATCGACAAGTTTTGATGGTTGAAAAAAGAAAACATTTTTAATTTCATATTTACAAACTTATATTTAATGATTTTACATTTTTAAACAACTTAAGTGTATAAAAAACACATTTTAATAAATATCTTTAGTTTTATTCATAGCTTTGAATTGCCTTTAAAAATACTCTCTTAATTATTTTTATCTAAAAGAAAGCAAAACATTGTCAATAATCTAAAAAACTGTAGCTTTGTTCAGAAAGTGCAAATATATAATGGCTACAAATTTTTGTGCATTTTGTATAAATATATTGATTCATCTAGGTCGTGCTACTTAACAGATTTAAACGGAAATAAAACATTTTTTTTTTTGATTCAGAAGTTGACAAAAAACAATAATTTCTAAATATTAAATTTAAATAATCGATACAAATTTAATTCATCTCTTATTCGCCTCTATATTATGATTTAACGCCGATGTATAATTTTCTTTGTTTTCATTAGCAAGGTGTACAAATCACAAACAACGGATGATGTGTGAAAATTCGGCACTATCTACAATGGCGAAATAAGTGAAGCGTCATTTAAAAAAAAAATGTTATAGTCTAACAAACATTTATTACAAAAATGTACTTTTTAATATGTATTGTATGTATGTATATTTATTGCTCTTTTTCACATCACAGCTTATGTTATGTAATCTATAACCCGGATATAATTTCATATATATAAAATACAATTTATTTTAGTTATTATTTAAAAATAAATGTAACACATGTATCAACAAATTCAAATCTAAAAATCTAGCTAAGACACTGGCGTCATAAAATGATAAATAACGAAAGAAGTTTTGTTAAATTTTTACCATTTACTAGGCTAAGAAGTTTCCGAACCGCCCTCTTATTAGCAAAAAAATATAATATTGAAAGTAATTATGAAAGTGAACATTCATCCAGAGAAATTGCGGAGAAATTAAAAGTGAGTCAACGAAGTGTGATTGTTGTAAGAAAACAATGAAATGTAGCTTCTGTGCCGAATACTGGAGGTCGTCCCAGACTATTAAAAGTTTTAGACGTTCGATACGCATGATGAAAACGAATGGTTCGAAAACACCCAAACAAGCTGCTTATGCTGTAAATAAAACCGTAAGTGCGTGGACAACAAGAAGAACACTTCAAAGAATAGGATTCAAAAAGAAAAAGCCAGCTCTATCTGAGAAAAATATAAAAACGCGTCTTGAGTATTGCAAAAAGCATGCAGAAGATTGGAAACGAGACATTTGGTTGGACGAGACTAGAATTGACCGATTCCAATCTGATGGAAATGAATACTTCTGGAGCAGACCTCACGAAACTATTCAAAGACATCATGAGAAACAAACAGTCAAACATGGCGGTGGTAATTTGATAGTTTGGGGTTGTTTCACTTGGTGGCATTTAGGACCGATTGTTAGAATAAATGGAATTATGAAGACAGAAAAACACTATCCAAACTCATTTGGCTGATTCTATGAACCGCTGTAAACGAAGTTATTTTCCAACAAGACGGAGACCCCAAAAATACGGCGAAAATTTTTCGAAATTGGTTGCTTGGTTAGAAATTTCAGCTGCTGAAATGGCCTGCGCAAAGTACAGATTTGAACCCTATAGAGAATTTGTGGTCTATATTGAAGAGACGATTGGGACAAGGTAGAATGGGAATGTATTCCAAGTGAATTTAAGGAAAACTTGGTTGAAACTACGCCGAGGCTCATGAAAAGCGTTAGGGATACCAATACTAAGAAAAACCCTTTTTAATGGATTCTGGGAAACGTGCAAAACTGAGTTAACTGAGTTGCTTTATGTTTTTATATTGAATTTCAATATTATATTTTTTTGCTAATACAATAAAGAGTAAATGGTAAAATTTTGACAAAAGTTCTTTCGTTATTTATCATTTTCCCAGCAAAAACTGCACTTACAAATTAAGTTAAAAAGTAATAGGAAATTGTTGACCAGACTACTTACAAAACCACTAAAAAAAAGTAATTATTTTTGTTCGCAAAGTCCCAAATGTTATACGTTATAATTTTACCACTTTTAACCAAAAAATAATAAACTAATTTTTATACTTAAAAGTATTATAAAAATATGAAGTTGTAGTCTGATTACAATAAAATGTTATAGAATTCAGAAAAAATTAAAGTTGGGCTGTTTTCATAAACGCAGTATGCAATGCAACATTTCATTACATATAGTTCATAATAGCATTTAGAATATAATTTAAAAATTTTTGTTTTAATATTCTCTTTAATAGTCCAATATCTTTATATTTTATGTCATAAAAGTTTTTAAATTATATTCTAAATGCTATTATGAACTCTATGCAATGAAATGATGGATTGCATACTGCGTTTATGAAAACAGCCTTGACTTCAAATGTACTTTAAGAAAATTTTGTATAAAAATTTTGTCTAAAAGCACACTTCAAACCTACTTTATTTTTTATCAATACGGCGTTTTCAAACCGTTAGTGTATACTGAAGCGATCTGACTGAAATGATGCACAATTTAAATTTAGTATGTTTTCTTTTTTTTTAGCTAAAGCTTGTACCATTTTTCCACGATTTTAATTAAAAATATGCAATTTAAAAATTTTCTTTAAGTTTGAATTGCAGTGTTGCCAGAAAATGAATTTCAAAATATGCTAAAATTCGAAAAACTAAGTGCTAAAATGTTCTACAGAAGAAAAAAAAGATGCTAAATTATTTCAATATAACAATACAATTTTTATGTCAAATGTTACAAATATAAATTAAAGTTCTTTCTAATTTTGTTCATAACAATTGTTGACTTGTTTTATTAGATTACATTTCATATATTAATTCAAAAATTTCCGTTTTCATTTAATTACCACAATGAAAGAAATTTAGTTGAAATATTTCAGAACATGGGCGATATGTTTTTTTAATATATAATTAGTAACGCAAAAATTGGTGAATAAAGCTTCAAAATAATGAATTCTTGAAGTCATTAAAATTAAGAATCTAAGTGAAGTTTTTTTTGGGTTTGTGACCCTTTGAGTAAAATCATATTGAACATGCATTCGATTTTGCACGCCAGTGTATACATATATGTATGTACATATGTATATGATATTAATATTTACTTTCTAGCATTATTTTTGTTAAGTCAATGAACTTAAATACTCATACTCAAAAGAAATACATAGTGCATATAATTAAAGTACATTTTGAATGTACATACATACTAATTTTTACAAACTCATTATTACCAACATAATGTACAATAATATTAATAGGAAATTTCCAACTTAATAAATCGTATAAAAATAGGTATTTATGTATGTTCATAAAATACTAGAATTGATAGCAAAACGTGTCATTATTAATGATATCATATAAAAGCAAAACGTCATTGATAAATACACATTCGTTTGACCTGAAATATACATATAGCTATTAAAAACAAACAGCAAAAATTACGAAATAAAATTCATACGAAAAAGACGAAAACAATATTTAAAAAAAAAATAATTTTATATACCTATGTATACTCGTACATATGTAGGTACAATAGATTAGAACATAAATGTGTAAAATTTTGAATTTCATTTCAAAAAGAAATGTCTATTGAGCTGATCACATGAAAGAAACACACGCAGTACATCTAACGAAAATAACAATTAGTATATATTTAATAATTCAAGATTCTTAAAGTTGGATGAATGCCAATAACTGATACCCAAAATATACTACCTAAACTGCTGGAAAGTCAACGTGTCTCTAGAAAAAGAGATCAACAATGTATAAACTATATTACTTATAACAAAAGTATTTAGCAAAAGCAGAAGATATTTAATTTGTTTTCTACCTGTTTTTATTTAATTAAATTAAGCTGTTATCATTTAGATTAATTTTTAAATGTTTTACAATTTGTCATTCAATCATGAAAAGTAAATAAATAATAGATTAATTATTATCTTATCAAAATGAGGCGGTATTGCTGTTGCTGTTGGAGCAGCTTTCATCATAAAAATGCCTATACAAAGAGACATTTGTAGAACATGAAATCATTGAAGGGATATCATTTGTTTATTAATGTATTTTCAATTACAAATTCGTGATAAAGTTTAAACAAACAATGTGGGTTAGCTATACATGTTATACATACATATATTTTTTAATTGCTAGTCGTATGCAAGTCAAGGGAAATACATATGTATGTAAGTAGGCATAAAAAATGTTTTAAAATATCTTTGAGTTTTCGTTAATTTTGTTTTTGTTTTATGATAACTATAGAAGAGTTTCAAAAAAAAAATTATATCACCTTATGTGAACTTTTTTACAAGAGTTAATTTTACTTCGAACCATGCACTAGTTGACTGATAAGAACAGTATTTTTAGTTATTTATATTATCACTTTCTGTTTTCAAGTCCGATCAGACATTGTGGCTTAGCGTGTATTGAATCAATTGGTATATTTTTATCTTTTACAGAAATACAAAATATTAACAAAATGAATTATTCAGTTCCCCTTTCACCAAAGCCTTATTTTTTACAAACGAAAAAAAAGGGTAAATAGTATTGTTTCAAATGACTTTTCTAATCGATCTGTTTTGTTTGTTCGTTTCGATTTTTTTTACTTTCGAGGCCAAAAAAAAAACGTGATTATTTTTGTTCAATAATTTTGTGTGATTTTCAAGTCGGAAAAAATTAACAGCACCCTTATAAAGTTTTGCTAATGTAGCGCCATTTTTGGGTAAAAGCTTTCTTATTTTTTAAGATGATACTTATACCTACAATATTTTAGCTTCAACTACAAATGAATGCTACGTAATAATGACACGAAACGTTAACAACACATTTTTTTATCCATTATGTGGATGTGGATGATATCACTGACGCAAAATCAAGCTGTTTTGTTACTTGTCCGATAAGACCTTATTTTCCTCAATAAGGTAATATTTCGAGGACATTTTTAGGCATCACGTAATAATCATAAGGGTGGCATTTTGGCAGCTTTGAATGTTTTTCATTAAGTATAAATTAGCGATGGTTACCATAATCGACCAGTGACCATACAAATTGTTAATATGTACATGTTGGCAAATGGTCTCTTTGTTCACAATTGTACGTTATTTGACATTACATGCAAAATTTTAAAATAGTTTCTTGTGCCATCAATTTTAGCGATCAGTTCTAACCTAACCAATCAATTAATTAAACATTTTCAATAAAATCGTATGCAATTAATTTATGAGATTCATAGAAAGCTTATACCACATTGAATATCTGTAGTTTGAGAGTAAAGCTAGATTTAAACGATGGAAATTTTCTTTAAAATTGCTCTTCAAAATGCTTCAAACTTGTGTAAACATCATTAATAGTTATTAAATAAATAAATTTTGAAAAATGTTTGCCTTTTACACGAGTTTGTAGCATTTTGAAGTGCAAGTTTAAAGAAAATTTCAATCGTGTAAATCTACCTTAAGAATTAACAAAGTTTTCTTCTTCGTATCATTGAAAATGATAAAGCAAAGAAGCTATTTTTAATGCAAGGATAAGTCGGTTTTTTACTTTATACACCCCTGGGTTACTAGCGCGAAGACAATTGTCTATTAAGTGTCCCAAGTAATCTTCATTGTAACCACTGTTTTTACTTACTACAATGTACATACATATGTACATATGTATGTATTATTGTTTGAGAGTATTTTGATTTTGCTGTCCCTGTTAGGCTGACATTATATCAAACGTTTATTAAATTGCTATTTAAGGACGAGCTACTATCTAACCACTAACTGCCGTATTTATAAAAAATAAAGTAGGCTTGAAGTGTGCTTTAAGACAAAATGTTCATAAAAAATTTTCTTAAAGTACACTTGAAGTCTACTTTAATTTTTTATAAATACGGCAGTAATTGTATCTGGCCAAGTCAATTTTCATTGCTGTTCCTAATGATCGATGCACTTAAATAGAGTTATTTAAAGTAGATATTGAGTACATTGTCAACGAACAAATTACTTATTTTTTATTAGTACTTTAGTATTTATACATATACCTATGTAGGTATATCAATATTTGGCTTAAGTCGGATTTAGTGACAAAAGATTATTGTCTATGTTTTATTAAATACTAACAGTCTAATTCATAAAAACTTATCAAGGGTTTATAACTGGCTTATCAAGCAAATATCCATACAAAATTTTGTATGGAAATTTGCTTTATAAACCTGTTGTAAGTTTTTATGAATAAGGGGGTAAAACTTGTATTTAATAACACAAATATTCCAATACTGCTGCAGAGAAAACTTCCCCTAAAATTTCCCCACAGCGTGATATTAATTTAATCATGTCGTAATAAGCAGTCGGCAATAACTAGAAAATTATGCGTGTTAAAAAATAAAGCTAAAAATAGACAAACATCTTAAACAAACAAATTGAAATAAAAGTTAAATAACAACAAAAACGACTTTAAAGCATATTTAAACGGTCAAACAAAAAATAACAAGTACATTTTTCAATAATAAAAAAAACAACAAAAGGTACAAAAACAAACACCCTGAAAACAAAAAACAACACCAATGTCAAAAATAAAAAAAGCAACAACATATAAAATACCGAACGAAAATAATTGTTTAATTTACACATTTTTTAAGAAACAAAATCTGGAATACACAAACGGCACTGGTCAAAAAAGAAATGAAAACATAAATAATAGATGAGACACATGAGGAGAACATTTTAGAATAATAGGTACAAAAAATACTTAATTTAATTAGCACTTATGTATGCATGTGTAAAATTAATGCTGAACAAAAAAATACACGGACCGTTTAGTCTTCTGCTTTAAAAAAAATTAATTTTAAGCAATAAAATGTTTAAAAAAAACTTCACTAGATAGGTATGTATAGATTAGACAAATTTAGAAAGGATGTCTGGGTTTTTAAAATTTGGAAAGGGAGTTGTACAACTGAACACAGTATACATACATACATATGTATACTATTTTAAAAATAAAATAAGAAAATTTACTTATTACGTTGCAGCAACATTTTCATCAATTATAACTTCACTTTTTCAATAAATTGGCTTCTTGTTTCAATGTAATTTCTGTTTTTCAAGTCTATATATAAAATTTCTTTACAAATATCACTTCAAAATTAAAATCAAATTGTGTTCAATAATTTGCGTCGTTGCACACACCACCAAATAAAACGCACTTTATTTTGCTTCAAAAGTTTTTACCAAACTGCGGCACTTTTTCAGCATAAAATCTAAGAACTTTTTCTCTTTCATTTTGCTCACTTTTTGCGTAATTCTTCCGTTTGTTTTTTTATGCAAATATTTGCAGTTGAGTACAAAAATAACAAACAACAAAGAGCCACCAAAAAAGAAATGTAATAAAAGACGATAATGGATAAAAAAAAAACTTTATACATGTTTTGTATAGAGAAATACGAATATCAGACGAAAATAGAAGAAAATGAAAAAATAATTACATGAAAGTGTCAAAAAAAAAATATTGTATATTATTGATGCTCTTTGTTTTAAAATGTTCTGTTTTTCTTGTTTTTATCTCCACCCCCACTGCAATTGTGGGGTTGTTATTGTTTATAATGTTATGGTTTTTTCACTTAATTCTATTTTTTATATTTACTTTTTGTTATTTTATAGATATTTAAACAGCTGACCCACTTTATCTTTGGCGTTAAAACTTTTTTACTTTTATAAAATTGTAGATTTGTTACAATTTCTATCAACACTTAACAAAAAACACAAAAAAAACTTTTTTGTCCGTCAACTCACTAATTGGTATGAGTTTTTTTCTACACGGCTTCTTGCCGAAAGAAGAGCAATTGGAAATTATTATCATATGCTTCTTTTCTCTGCTTCTTATTCTGTTTGAACATTGTGCTGCCAGATTGCTGTAGTTTTTTCATTGAAGTGGAGCATGATGTAAATATTCAAGGTGAGTACAGTAGCACAGCTGACTGACTTTGTTTACTATTTACTCATGTCAAAACTGATACTTTTTCAAGAGTTTTTGACAGTACTACATTATTTAACACAAACAAACTGTTTTTGTATTGTGTTATATTTCTTGCCGATTTGCAGTCACCTTGTATATTTACACCATGAAGTGGGGATAATATATCAACAGATACAGTGATTCTCAAAAATACTAGTATGTTTTATAACATTCGTTTGTGGCAAACTCGTGACAATGATGATGAATTTTATATTACTAAAGAATTATATACAAGTTTTATAAGTTTTTTTGAATTTACTTTACAGTACTGGTTTTGCTCATAAAACGTATATGTATTAATAATAAAAATTTCTTAACCTCCGTCTTGGCAAGTCAATAATATGTTCAAGAACATTAATTTTTCTTCTGTGGACTGCTCTTTTCGATGGTGTGTTCATGTTCGAACAATATTTTAAGAACATTTGTATTTACAAATCTATATATAAATGACATTTTCACATGAAAATACTACCTTTTAAAAAATGTATAAAGAAAACTTTATGAACATCGTCACGTTTTTCCTACACAGAGGACGACTATATGATGTGTCAAGACGTTATATATGTTACACAGAAAAATGTGAATTTTATTAAATAAATTTAATATATGTATACAAAAAATATGAGATTAAAATTAAAAAGAACTATATCGTTTACTTACAGTTTCTGGTTTTTCATGTCTTTACATATTTGTGTTCGTTGAATACAATTTTGCATTTTTATTAGTTAAAACATTTAAAAATAATGCGTTTACTAAAATTTTTAAAAATTTAATATTTATAACAAGGATTATTTGCGCACATTTGAGAAAATATTAAACATTGTGTTTCTAGTAGTTTTTATTGGGGAATGAACTGAAAAAATTTTCATAGTTTTAAAATACGAGTTCTATAAAATTTCCAATAGAATTTCGGAAATTTTTAATATTTTTAAGTTGAATTTAAGAATTTTAAAATTAAATTTTAGGATTTCTGAATAATATTTCAGAATTATACAAATGTCTGAAATTATCAGTTTTATTTCAGAATTTTCTAACTGTATTTCTATATACATATATTGTGTTTTTTTTTTAGCAATTTTTAAAATACCAATGGAAATTTTTGAAATACAATTGGAAAATGTTGAAATACAATGGATATATTTCTAAAATATTGTAAAAAATTCTAAACTACAAATAGAAAAATCTAACATATAATATATATCTATTATGTAATTAGAACTTTGGAAAAGTTATTGGAACATTTCAAAAATACAATCTAAAATATAATTGAAAATGGTGTGTATTTATACATATGACATCTCATTCAAAATTTTGTTTATAATAGAGTTTATATTTCCTAAAAATTTTGAAGTATTTTGGAATATTTTTACTAAAAGTTTTTCTAAAAATATTTGCCTCGTTTAACAGTGCTTTAATTGCCCTGCCTTTACACATGCAAGTGCAAGTTCGAAAAAGTCAATACATTCACACTTTTTTACTAACCCGGCATTTACACATGCAAGTGCAGGTTCGAAAAACTCAATACACTCACATTTTTTTACTAATACACTCACATTTTTTCACTTGCTGAGCTAGTCGAGTTTTTCGAATAAGTTTTCGTAAGTGCTGTGCACGTAAGCACTCGCATGCATGTGTAAAGGCAGGGTAACACAATCACACATGCAGACACTAGCAGGTCACTTGCAAGTGAATTTAGCTGGACAGTGATTTTTTGACACTTTCAGCAATAAAGTGACAGAAAGGTAAACAGAGTTGCCAAATAAAAATATTCCGAATAAATGTAATGGATTGTGGTAAAATAATTAATAAATATTTAACTTATTTTATGTATTGATGCCATTTTAGAGCATTAAATAATAATTAAAATAATAATAATAAATTGTAATAATTATTTCCCTACAATTATACTCATGTGAAGGCCATGGCAACTCTTGGTAAACAAATACAAACTTTGTGTGTCATTTGTTAATTTAAACTAATTTTTTGAAGTTTACGCTTTGACAACATTTTGAAAATTAACTTTCACTGTCCTGTGTAAACAGTAACGCTACTTGCAAATGATTCGAGTTTTTCGAATAAGTTTTCGTATATAATACGTACACAGCAGTCACATGCAATTACTTGCATGTGTAAAGGCAGGGTAAGCTGTTGTCAGTTTCAATAATGTTCCAGTATCCAGTAAAAAAGAATATTTTTATTTCGATACGAAAACATCTCAAAACTTACAGACATATTGTACAATTTAACTGAAAAAATACAGTCATGTCTTTTTTATTTTAAGTGTGTTGCTTGTGCACGATGAAGTTTTTTGTCTCTCCTGAAAATTTTAGCATTTTGAGTTGTGACCCTATTTTAATATTTCTGTTAATATTTCTGTGGAAAAATGTTAACTTTAGTTCTAGGTGTTTTTGTTTAACAAATTACTTTTGAAATTAACCACATTAGGCCTCTTCTTAGCAAAAAATTGTTTATCATTCTGTTTTTTAAATTACTGTGTTACTTCAAAAAATAACACCCATACGATAATCTAGTTATTTCACTGTTTAATTTTGGCTGTGAACTATTTATCTAATAAAATCTGATTTGTTTATATAAATAGCAATTAAATTATAGTTATTAGCAGTAAAATAAAAAAATAGATAATTATTATTAAGTATTTTATTCTTAATAAATTTTTAAATAATAATTTAACCTAAAATTAATATTTAAATAACAACAACCGCGAATTTGGTGGTGTATATATTTAATTATACACCACCAATTCCATATGAAATAGCTACATGTAATAATTTTGTGTATACACACACCCTGGTAAAAATACAACCCTGTTTATTGTTTTGCTGTGTTTCTTTAGCACGACTTCTGAGTACCGTTAGTTTAAATGACAACTGTCGTCGTGCAAACGGAAGGATTTTCTTAATTTTAATAACTTAAATTTAAATGTGAGAAGGATCAAACAAATTAAAAGATTATTATTTAATAAGTGTTATAGTTTGTGTGTGTAATGAAATATATTAGGAAATGTTATTAATGAAGCAATATTGTTAGTGCAAAATATAAAAGATCTAATGTTTGTGTTTGTAAAAGGCAAAGAAAATAGCAATTAATTCATTATTTCAGATTCATTCAATAGTAATTAAAAAAGTAAAAATTGTCGTTATAAACTAAAAAGTAAAAATTAAAAATAAAAAGAAAATCGTAATAGGTATAATTCCGCAATTAAAATATAATTTTTTAGTCAATGGCGGTTACTTACTTATCAAAGAATCACAGGTAATTAATCTTAATTTATTGTCGAAAAATATTGATATTTGCAGATATACATACATACATACATTCATATGCACATATTAAAATTATAAATAATTTTATTCAAAAGTGTCATTGCTAAATAAAATGGCTTAAGTCGGTTGTAGTGACTTTTTTCAAATCACTTCTGAAATCTTATCACTAATGGAATTTTAAATTCTGATTAAAACAAGTATGAAAGTATAGTCGGACAAGCCCGACCATATAATACCCTACACCCAGTATATAAATAAAACAGTTTTTCAGAAATGGGTGCTATATGGGAGATATAACCTATTGTGGATCGATCATCCAAAATTTATGTATATTATGTATGTATGTTATACTTTATCTCGATATAAATACTTTTAAAAGACTTATGGAGTTTAAAGTGGGAGTTTTGACTAATTATGAACCGACCATTATAAAATTAGGTGTCATCATTTCTGTACATACGCTTAGATAAGACTTAAGACACAAACTTGATTGTGGAATAAACAAACTTGATTGAGTAAAAAATAGATACGATAAAAAGTTTGTGTCTTAAGTCTTATCTAAGCGAACGTTATCGTTCGACATCGTGGACCAGGGGGTTAAAATGTTTGCCCATAAAATTTGAATAGGTACTACATGGCACCTATCAGTGCCAGATGATAAACTTATGCTAGGAACACAACTGAGACGAACGACGAAAAATTGCTGCACTTTTTGGTATATGTCAAAATTACTTTGAAAAATAATTACGTTAAAAAGCAAAAACCAACAAATTTATCAATGGATCGTGTTTTTCATAAATTCGAATTTTTTTTTAATTCGCAAGTTTATTTTAATTGGCGTATGGCTATCATCAATATTGTTCAAAAGCCATAATTTTGCAATTAAGGAAGCCGTGTTTGTGTTCGCTTCATATCCTTTACTTTCACTGATGCGCTCGACACCCGTACTAATTGCAAGCTAATCATTCTAATAGTATTTGGCCCTCGTTCGGTGACAGAAAGGTTATATTTGTGGCTAACGGACTTCATGTTAATGTGTTGCTAATAGTTTTTCATACCTAGTAACTCATATAAATAAGTTGTTTTTGTGTTATACAATAAACAATAAACAATAAATTCCACCGGTATTTCATATTGTCTTGGCATATCAACTTTTTAATGAAAATTAAATTTTTTTATTTTTAACTTACATTTTAAAAATTTTCTTCGTTTCGCAAGCAAAATAGCATTCGAACGATTTATGAACATAAGTAATGATTTTGATACTTGCTTTCGAATTACATAATAGCATTTTTCGTAAGAGAAATAAAAATTCCGAAAAATAAAGTGTTCATAAAGCGTTCGTAAAAAAATTTACGAAAATCGAACTACATAATACAATTTTTAGGAATTCGTAAATTTTCCGTTTCGAATCGAAATACATAATAACCTCCCTGTACAATTCCTGTTGAGTAGAAAAAAACACATGCAAACATGAAACCGTTTTTGAAGCTTTAACCGCAAACGTTTTTGTTTTTATTTAACGTATATCCTATAGTATCTCAGCACTGCTTTGTCAGCGTTAAAATATGTTTAACCTTTGAATAATATCCATTAATACTGATTGTACTCTCATAACTCCATTTTTCAGTACTTTTATCATTTCAGTTTTATTTAAACATATGCAAACTTCAAGAGAAACTTTGATAAATTAAATATGTACGAGTATATCAGAAACATTGAATTTCATTAAAATGTTTATAAACTTTCCTTCTACATATAGTTTTTTTTCTGTTCCTCTCTTTTCAGTTCAAATTCTTAAGATAAATTTAAACATTATTTTAAATTGATTTGCAGTTTTGCATAATTTTTGTAAAAAAAACTTGAAAATTCTAATCAAAGTAGAAAAAAATTTTCTTCAACAACTGCAATAATCTGGCTTAAGGAAAAAGTTTTTTGCGTAATTCAAAAGTAAAAAATATAAAACTATTCCAACCTGTGAGCAGACAAAAGGCTTCAAAAAAAACTCCAACAAGTTTTTGCAGCTAAGATTTTTGTGAAATGTTTTGATATGAAGACGGAAGTAAATTGAATTTAATTGCCCACTTAATGGTTCAATGAGCTTGGTCATATCACTTTTGTTTGCAAGTCACACTCATACATATATGCATCTCCTAAATACCAATTTTTTATAAAAAACCATATTTAGAAATTATTGCTAGAACTGGAGCTGGTTGTTTTTTCCTATTACATATTCTTGTTCTTAGTTATATGAATAAAGGAAACTAATATTCAAGTTTTTCTGTTTTTGTTCTTTAGTGAAATTTAAAAAGTTTTTAAGTGTCGTTCATTTTTTTTCTTAAATTTTTGTTTTAACTTTTTCTATACTTTACGTTTTTATGTAGCGTGTGTTTTCCGTTCGTAATAAAACTATATCATTTGCCACAAAAAAAAAAGAAGCAAAAATAGATGGCAGAATAAAATCAATTGCAATTTGCAGGAGTTGGTTCTAGTTACTTTTCATATTCCGTAATACGAAAAAATTTGTCTGAAAGTATTAACAACTGGGTTGCCAAAAGTTGCGTTTTTACAAGGTTGGCTGCCGTTAAGACAAAGCTAACGCTGACCTAAAGAATTCATGTGGAAATCATTGAAATTTGTATTGTATTATAGAGAGTTATTAAATAAAAATTATATCAGACAGTTATCCTTCACGACCATGCATATAAATGTAGATGTCATTTGTTTATTTAAAATGTTTAATAGCATATTGGCAAAACTTCATGGAGATCGAGTTTTAAGGCTGTATTCGATTGACTCTATCAAACGGTAAAATTTTACCTCCAGAAAGTGTCACCATACCGTCACACTTTCAGCATGCAAATACTTATCAACAATTGCTTTTGGTTTTGCTGAAGCCTTAATGCGGCAATATTGATTGTTCGCTTATCCAGACAAATTAAAATGGGCTTCGCCTGAAAATAATATTTTTTCAGAAAAATCAGAACTGCTTTTCTTTTGAGGCCAAGAATGAATCAAGCTAACTTCGGATACCCTGTTCTGAAGTAAAGCGTGTCTCAGAGAGAGAGAGTCCTGCATCGATCGAAACAAACATTAAGTCGGGTGAGGAAAAAGTTCCGAACTACTTTTTTCTAACTAGTTTTTAACAGATATTGCAACATGAGGCTGATCATTGTCATGATGGAATATTACGCTTTCATTACAATTCTAGGCGTGTTCGGCCAATGCTCGCTTCAAAAGAATCAGTTGCATTCCGTACAGGTTTCTTGTGATAGTCTGATCAGATAATAGGTAGGATGTTTTTATTCCATTCAAATACAGAGAATTTCCTCTCCAGGGATATTTGGCTTTGGTATTGATTCGGCTGATTGGACAGGCTTTACATACGATCTCTTACGCTACGTGTTACTGTAATGAATCCATTTTTTTTATCACAAGTAATGATTCGGTGCAAAAATTATTTAATTTTATATCGTTTAAGCAGCATTTAGGACTTATGAGTTACTACAGACAAAAACCGCATTTAAAAGATACACTATCTGTTATGAATCCCACTGTTTTAATGGCGTTTTCTTTTCTGGCAAAAATGTTACACTTTTTTCCTTTTTTATATGGGAAATGGGTAAAAAGTGTAACATATATGTAACATTTTTGAAAGAAAAGAAAACGCCATAAGTTAATACAACACACATCAATTCCACATTTTCTAAAGGCGGAGGGATTGATTCTAAGCGGAAATTCATCCTTTTAGCGGATTATTATTTTTTTTTAAATTTCGAGCTTTCGGATTGCATTTACTCATTAACCTAGGGTTTTATATTCTCATCTACATATTTGCGGATCACGTGCAGTCTACAGATCCGGATAGTATTCCAGTGTTTTCGCAAAGTGTTGATGTTGTTGTAACAGCAGTGGTTGCTGAGTTGACAGTCATTGGCTGTGTGTTTTGAACCGGCTGTTGTGAGAATGTTTGCTGTTATAACAAACATGGGTGCTGATCGGTTCATTATCGATGGTTGGTTGGTTCACTGAGGAATCTTTCCAATCTTTCATATCGCAATGAAATCTCCTTTATTGTTGCCTGGCATTGCGCTCAGTGATATCGGTCACATTTCGAAAGAACTCGTTTGATGTAGAGGATGAATATTTATATTTTATTTTGTGTTATTTACTTTATCGAACAGCGAAAACAAGTTATGCTTTTGTAGTTGATAGTATTATTTGTCATTCGTATTCATTTAATCATTGACCAGATCATTCTGAAATAGGACTATCGAGATTAAAAATGGACGCTTAATCGGAATGGCATGACGATATACGCATGGGTAAATTGAATCCAAATCATTTAAATTTTGACAAGACCAGAAATCTCTAGCTGTTTTAGTCTCCGAAAGGCGATGTTAGATGATCTTCATTACTCTAGGTACAATAATAAAAGGGAAATCCGTTGGTTTTCTTCAAACATTACTATGTACGGGAATACAATTTCCAATGTTGCGACAGCATTATCCGTATACTACGATTAACGCGTATGTGAGGCAAATTTACCGGCTCTATTAATTCTCTGAAACATTGTCGAATCTACTCCACTCTCACTTCTATTTTTCATAACATCAATTGCGTATTCACTGCAATACGAATATTACATCATACGATTGTATAATATTGGTTGGGGAAATTCAGTTGTAAAAGGTCTATAAAAGCAAAAAGAAGACGAAGATCCAGCAAAGGTATTTATTCAAGATAAATCAATACTGGTATACGAATAATTTTCGCTAAATCTTTTATAAGAATTACGAAATATATTCCAAACAAATAACGAAAGATCCAGCAAAGGTAGCGTAAATCAATCAAGTCATATGAATTACATTTGCAAAAATCTTCTATAAGAATTATTTGATGGTTAAAATTCCCCGGAGAAACCCCAACTTGTTCTAAGATGTAACTAATTGAACCACACCCAATGACAATCAAAGACTATGCTAGATTTAAATCTAAGCCCTATTAATTTTAAAAAACAATATGCCCCTAAATTAAATCCTATTTTAGAGTATGCAATCATGGCAATACTTTTTTTCTGCCAACAAAAGAAACGTGTTATTGTAGCTAAGGCGGCTTTTGGAAGAAATAAGTATTTTTGCAGTTGTTAATGTTCAAAGTTTTGCCATTGATGCAGCTATTAAACGGCAATGAAAATAAAATTGCAAACATTTCATTCCAACGCGTTGTATAAAATGACACCTTCTTTGTAAGAATTTTCAAGAAATATAGAAATTTTCACATTCTCTTCCTTATTAAGTGGCACCGAAACGAGGTGTGAGTTATAAGCAGTTTCTTTTTTGTCAACATCCCACACATGAGTAATGATGTGTGGAAATTTATGTGTTTGGGAAACTTTTCAAATAAAAACCAATGAAAATTAGCTCTTGAAGAGGTATTGAGTACGAGACTGGTAAATTTTTGCAACTTTTATACAAGTACTCACACTCGTACATGATGTGAACAGGCAAATAAAAGATGGAATAATGAAAATTTATGATGAAATAAATGATGTTTGATTGGATGATATAACTAACTAAATAAATAAATAAAACGAAAACGACATCAAAATTATAACAATAAACTATTAAATATGGTATCGGAAAGAAATACGCTTGATTAACTTCTCTAATATAATTTCGCCTGCCACCAAATAAATTCGTCCTTCAAACAGGTGTGTGTGTGTGTCTGAAGGAGTGTGAGGAAATATTTGTCAATTATGTATGAGTATTCCATTATTTTTCTTTTAATATTTCATCTCTTCCTTGTCAATAACCTTTATTATACTTACTTTATTATCGTTCGTTCATTCATTCATTTATTCGTTCGTTCATTTGTTTGTTTGTCTTTTGTTTATTATACACTTATCGTAACGTTCATCTTTTATTTGGAACGATATTATTAAATATCCTTACAATTGCTAATACATTCATACATATACATAAATGTAGTATGTGTGTATGTATGTAAGGATGTGTATTTTTCTTTTATTTCCTATTTATTGTTCGGTATGGATAAGTAAGGTACCTAGTGTGTTTGTATGTGAAAAGCATCGTAATAATAATAAAAGTCTTTAATGAATAACAATTGCCTGTTGTGTCACGACTAGACATATTGATAATAATTTTGGAATATTAAAAAGCGCCAACAAAGCCATTTCTATTGATTATTTATCAGACTCCTTTAGATATATTAAGAATGAAGGTGTTTTAATAAATAACATTAAAGCAGTTGAAGGAGTAATTTTAGATTTTTCACAGATGTTATATCTTTTTGTTGGAGATGTAGCAGAGATAAGCAAAAAGATAAGCTACAGACAGTCAATAGAACTAGAAGTGCTAGCAAAATTCCAACAGCTGGAAATGAGCAAAACCTTTGTATATTGAAATATAAGCAAAAAAAAAGTCATGAAATAAGTCTTACAGACCAGACAATATATTTACATTCTAGGTCAGGAAATACACACTTCTTAGGATTATTTTTAAAGTTCTTCTGATAAAAAGCATGACTTAATGTAGTGATAATGGGAGTCGATTTCAAAAATATTAAAAAAAATAAGATTATTTTTTCTAGTCTCGTGTTTCCTGGTTAAATTAATTCTTGTTTTTTTTTTTTATTAAGTTTCAGGTTTCCAACATTTACTTAAAATCTGTAAGGCAGGTGATCTACAATCTAAGACAATAAAAATTAAAAAATAATGAAAATTTTATGCTGGGAATGAGTTTTTCCTTTCATCAAACATTTAGTAAAGCATAAATAAACTTCTTGGTTTCTTTGGATTTATACGATTGATTTTACTGGTGATACTAGTCAGATCCAAAAATAAAGATCTATCCAATATTGTCGATTTTCCTAAAGGTAATTTCACTTCCTTCTTAAAATCTCGGTTTTATTTGATGTTTGTTTAGTTGCCTTTCATAGCCAGTTTTTAACTTAAAAATTAAAGTGTGTTTAAACTTAAGTTCTGTTTA
The DNA here is from genome assembly GCA_950370525.1 of Bellardia bayeri. NCBI lineage: Eukaryota > Metazoa > Arthropoda > Insecta > Diptera > Calliphoridae > Bellardia > Bellardia bayeri. The sequence goes on from OX493264.1 coordinate 104,965,335, forward strand.
AATACCAAATTCGTTTTTATAGATCATATTTAAATATAACTTAAATCACTGACTACATCCATTTAAATACAACTTAAGTTTTTCATACTACCATATAATTTTGACAGTTCTGCAAATTATGAAAATTGCGCATTGAAGTTTTTTATTATTTGATAAAAAAATATTCAATAAATAAAGTCGCCGCGAATAAAAACATTGTCTTATTATATTATGAATATCAACTAAAACAATGAATTTAGATAATTTCGTATTTGAATATCAAGTTAAAAACTTTCCAGTAGTCCCAATTTACACGAAGCAATTTTTATGGAAAAGATTGGTATAATTTTTTTCTTGAAATTTCTTCGGTGTTCACACGGCACAATTTTTATTGCTTAAATCGCTCGTATTTTTATTTGAGAGTATACACACATTAGCATACACTTATGTAATATGAATAAGAGAGTAACTCGTCTTATCTTCCCCTCACCACGATGTCTAAATGGTAATCAGCTTAGCTTAAAGAATTGCTTCGTGTAAATTTTGTTTTTAGTTACGAGATTGGTTCTGTTTATAACTTAAGTTTCTGGTAACATATCGTTTCTGCCAAAATATTCTTCGTTGCACGAGTCACATATGTGTAAACATATGGATTTTATACATGTGTTGGACATTTTTGTTTTGGCATTCACATATGTTACGTTTTATTAGTAATTATGCCATAAAAATTATTTTTTTTTTAGCGGATCTCAATATTAAGTTGCCGGCCTTTTTTTTTAGCATACTTTTGAATTTCAGTTTTTACCAAAGGCCCGTTTAGATCTTTATGAATATTCGAATTTGTTATTACCAAAAGGCAAATATGATCAGTGATAGCAATTTGTTTTGGCGCCTTTGAATTCTGTCTACATTTAAAGCTGAGGCCGTTGCCCATAGCTGTATTCCATAACACCATAGGTTTAATGATCGAGTTATAGAGTATGAGTTTACAATCTAGAGTTTCTGCCAATGCGCCAATTAATTTGGATTAATTTCAATTTCATTTGAGTCATATGTTTTTTGACATTTTCATATAAGGCGACGATCGAGATATATACCGAGGTATTCAACTTGGGATTGTTGTGTTATTGTTGATAATTGATATAAATAGGAGAACAATATTCTTAACGCAATGTAAAAGTTATGTAAGTATGTGCATTTCTGCTCATTAACTTTTATCCTCCATTGCTTTTAACAGTTTTTTCATTCAGATATATGATTTTGTAGGTAGCGAGATGGTTCTTGAGGGTTTGCATGAATGCTTAGAATAGCAGTATCATAAGCAAATGTACATAGATGTGAAAGTACGATTGTTTGTTGGCATATCAGATGTATACGAGTATATCAAGTATAAGAAGGGTCCCAGATATACTTCCTTGAGCTACTCCTGCTTCAATAGATTGTGCGTAGCTTAAAAAATCTCCTTCTTTAAGCTTAAATGTTCGAGCAGTTAAGTAGCTTTCCAATAGCTCATGTTTACGGGTAAGTTTAGTTTCAACTTGTATATTAGACCACCATGCCATGCTACACTTTATCAAACGCTTGAGAAATGTCAATAAAATGAGCATAACAATTTTTTTATTCAAATGTTTTTTTTACGATATTCACAAGTCTATTTATTGGCTTGTTCGATAGTACCATGTTTTCTTGTAAAACCAAACCATTGATTCGGAATACAATTGTTTTCAATTCAAATCGGGTATAACTTCTACATGAGTATCTTCTCGAATAGCTTCGATATATTCGAAAATAGGCTGATGGGTCTATATGATTCTGCTTTTGTATGATCTTTTCCCGGCTTAGGTGTATAGGTAGCCATTGAAACCTTCCATTTTGGAGGGTAATAGTCAAAGCGTAATATAGCGTTACAAATAAGATGTATTGTTTTTATAACTATCCGGGGCAGCTTCTTGTTACTGATTTTGTCAATACCAGGTGCTTACTTAGAGTTTAAATCAACAATAACCTTTTGATCTCTCGAATCTCTAAACGTAGTGGTACAGCTGTTCCAAAATGGTGTACAACTTGTGGCAAGTCAATTGTTACATTTGATGTGTTTGGTTTAAATACTTTTTTCAAATGATTAACAAATAGATTTCCTTTTTCAGCATCATTTCTTGTCCAAGTTGGCATCCTCTAGTTTCGGTGCAATATACGATGGTTCTGGTTGTTGCTTAAGATAAATTTTACATATGTTTCAACATTCATAAAATGCTATAAAAGCCAAAGCTCTTTTTCTACATTAAACCTGTGCAACATCAAATAAGATTCGCTTTAATAACTCTAACTTGATTCAATGAAGTAAAACCCTTTAAATGCAACTCTTTTTTACTTACAACAGACAATTGCTCATATTACTAGAATGAGTCAACATTTATCATGATTTATCTAAGCCAAACACAAAATTCCCATATGCACACGTTGACATTATTTCATTGTTTTTTTTTTTTTATTCTACTCATCTTGGTAATATCGTCATGTACAAAGGTATAATAACAATTTACTCGGAAAGTAGACGACGCACATGCAATTTGACAAAAGGTAATAAAAGCAATTTATCAAAATTTCCTGGCAACACAAAAAAATAAAACAAAAATACAACCAAGTTAGCAAGTCAACTAACAGTCATCCATACCAACTCAGCCACACGCACTAAACAAAAAATCAACAACTACAGACAAATTACAAATTGCGTAGGCAAAGAAAGATGCGTTGTTCCCTGGATGTAACTCCTGCTCCTCTTACAAACAAACACTGTAACAGATTGTCAAGCATGAATGCATATTGTTGCTGTTTTATTTATTTTTGCTTCTGTTGTATTGGAGAATAATGGCAGCAGTAGTCGTCAGCATGTAGTACAATATATGTGTGTAGTTTGTGGGAGTAGAACGAATGAAAAATAGTAAAAATTATAGCAAGAGAGAGGCATAGAAAATAAAACCATACAGATTGCAAGAGTTTAGCTAAGGAGACTGAGAGCACTACAAGAGAGAGTTATTAACCTTTTTCAATGCCAAACCAAATGTTACTTATTACCGTTATGAAGCTTACATACACATACATACTCATCATTTGTAATCGTAATTGTCAGTGTGTGTCTGTATAAACTTATACAATGATGTCATGTAGAGCCAAAAGTCATTTTAGGAAATTCCCTCAAGTCATACTCAATACAGGGCATCAAAGAAAAATAAATACACTCATGCACAGACACAATGATGACGTTTGATTATTTGAATTTTGAATATGACTTTGTGAGATTTAAACATGCTACACAAATTATTGCCTTTGGAAAAGTGTGAATTTAATACCATTAATACTGACTAAACTAAAAAAGGCTTATCCTTGTAATAATAGTGAGCTGAAAGTCTATATAAACCTAAAGTTTTTTAAAAGCTCGATATGTATCATGATTACTTTTCCGAAACTATAGGTTAAGAAAAGTTGGTTTGGAAAAATTCCGATTAAAAATTGTTATTTCATTATTATTGGAAAATATTTGTCATTTTCAAATTACTTTTCTTGAGTGTATATATTTTAATGCTTAAATTGCATTTGGGAACATGATACAATGTTCCACAATATACTATACTCGTACACTTGTGAATATTTCTATAAATGCACATCACATTTGTTTTGATCCAATGATATTAAAATAATATTTAAGTGACTTAAATTTGTCCATTAAATCACTTATGCTCTTATTCATAAAAAATTAAAGTATACTTCAAATGTACTTTAAGAAAATTTTGTCTAAAATCACACTTCAAACCTACTTTATTTTTTATGAATACGGCAAAAAAAAAAGGTTTTATTTTTTTTACTTGTATTAGTTTCGCAGTTTTGCATTCTCTGACTGTTGGAATGAACAGCTTAACGAGAACTGTCTGAACTGTTGCTGCACCTACGCCTACGTATGGGCGAGTGTGAACGTCGGTTCTTTATATATTTTTGTAACAGAAAAAGCGATTCAATACTTTTAAAATAAAAATTGGAAATTTCTGAAATTCATTTGGAAATGGTGCAAAGCTTCAGTACTACTCTGTTTTAACTTTTCTTTGACAATAGATCCATATTGTTAAAGTGTCCGATTGTGGAGATGCAATTTCAATGATGAGAGTGTTATTATTTCAACCTCATTTTTAGTAAGTTGTTTCAAAGAAGTAAAGTGCGTTTATTTGAATATGCACCAGTGTTTGAACATATACTAAAACATACTACAATACACTTGCACATGAATACACTAGCAGATATATCAAATACAGTCGGGCCTCGATTATCCGTGATGGACGGGACCAGACGCATTACGGATAATCGATTATCAAGGTTAATCGAATTACAATTTTGATTATACAGTTTTTAAATATTTTTATTATTTAACATTGGTGTACATACATATTTATATTAAAACAAATTAATTCTTCTTAAAACTTTGTAATTTTGAGCTAGCATTTTAAAACTCATATTATTTTTGAATGCTCGTTAATTATTTTGACTTTATCTTCAATATTTAAAATGTTTCTTTGTCTTTTTACCACTGGTAACGATGCCATACTAAATATATTTACATAGATCTAATCACCCGTACTTCCCAAATTTCAAAAACTAATCACTTTAAAATGCTTCCGACTAATCGTATGCAAACAAGGGAATTCCCCGGTTTCATGTTTATTATATTGTACTTATGAATTTGAAGTTAAAAAAAAATCTGCCATCACGGATAATAGAGGTAATCACGGTTAATCGAAGCAAACAATTTGAAAACATTGCAAACAAAAAATAATAGACTGATATTTTTCCATCACGGTTAATCGGGGTTACCGGTTAACCGAATCACGGATAATCGAGGCCCGACTGTATTTGAATTTTTAAAAAACCGGTTGTAGATTTTTTCATTTATTTAAATAAAAATTTACTTTACAACCATCATAAATAAAAAGCGATGTTGTTGAACAGAAAACCAAACAACACTTTTCATTTAAAAAATTTAAGTCGGAAATAGAAAACATCTCGAGAGAACTTTTTCCCCGAAAAAAAAAACTGAACTTGAGGAGATGACTGTTCCTCAATTAACTAATGTGTACGTTGTCTGCCAAATATTTTCGAAAACATATGTAGTCCTAATTGTAAAAATTTTAAATTAGAAAAATATTATCCCAGTTCATTTATTTGGGTTTCGTGCAAAAACAAAGTTTTAGTTCCTGAAAATTAACCATTCAACTAGAAATAAAAGTCTGTGTTTCGCAATATTTGCAGATATTGTTCAAATCTTCGAAAAAGTATGGCAAAAATTACTGAAGTACAATATTATCTATCTGATCGTTTATTCAGGGTTAAGTAGAATGAAAATGTTACGACAGACTTTTTTCACAATATTTTTAGCATCTTTAAACCTCTATATATCCTATATTTGGTAAACAATAACCAAATTTCTGTAACCCGTATAAAACCGTTTCGAAACTAATTTGTATATATGGAATGCGATTGTGGTACTAATATTTATCTTACACAAATGAAATGAGAATATCCACATGGTCTTCTAGCATTGATGGAAGGATGAGTTCAAGAAAGTCGGTGAAAAATGCATTATAGTTCTATAATGCATTTTTCCGAACCCACACTATCGTAAAGACATGTAGTATTTTCTTTGCTCTTGGTTTCTGTTAATAACGGGTTTGCTTTCTTTTTCTTTACGATCTGTACTTAAGGTTTGCTTGTATCGTTTTATAACATCATTAACAGTACTTTTTGAAAGCATCAGCTTTTTTGCCATTTTTTCATTTCTCCCGATTTCTATTTTGATTTTTCACTAGCCACACAATAAAATATTTGAGTAAGTAGCGGTAGTTATGTTTAATTAACTTATCACTAATATAAACGAAATTGTAACCAAGTTTTAAAAAAAGCTTCTGTAGAGTGGCCGGATTTTATGTGATCAATTGTTTTAATTTAAGTTCTAAGATGAGTGATAACAAATTAAACACTTTAATCACCCATTATTTAGTTTGAATGATTTTGAATATTACGTATTACCGACACAAGTTTTTCTGCCTAAAATCTGTCCGATCTCCCCAATACGTACAAATCTTTATATATATAATTCTACTGTACGTGTGTTGTGACTGAACTCCTCCTAAACGGCTGGACCGATTTGCATACATTTTTTTGCATGCGTTTGGGTGGCGCCCCGGGTGTTTAGATTTACAATTCGGTCCAATTGTACAAAGGGGCGTGGTACCTCCCATACAAACCACAAATTAAAAATCTATTATTTCTGCTCCTGATAACGGCATTTGAACAAAATTTGGTACGTCGGTTTGGTGTGCACCATTCGCTTGGCATTTGCCATGACTATTAATAAGTCATAAGGACAAACCATGTCGATTTGTGGGTTAGATCTAGAAAATCCGGTCTTTTCACATGACCAATTATATGTGGCGTGTTCTCGCGTAGGAAAACCATCAAGTTTATTCATTTATACTCCGCAGGAGTTAACTAAAAATATTGTTCATAAAATCGCATTATGATAAAATTAGAAAAAATAATGATATTTCAAAATAAAGAAAATGAAATTATTTTATTATTTGTCTTTCATTTCATACTGTGGTTAATATCCTAATCGCTTGCAATAGATATTATGCAGGACAACGTCTGCCATATCAGCTGGATACTATACATCTTTGGTGGAAGTAGGCAATGCCACGCCCCTTTTCTGAAATGGCACTCGTGGCCTTTCTTATTATAATAGACCGATTGGCATGAAACCTTTTCAATAAAAATAAAATTTGAAGGCAAAGCAACGTTTGTCGGGTCAGCTAGTTGTATAATAATATTTCTATTGAAATAAGGTACACTACTACAAGTTAATTTTTGGCTTATAAAACAAACTGGGATACATTGAGTTTTATTTAAAAAAAAACTAAACTAAAAATTGTCTATTTCAAATACAGAGGTTTAATATTTATGCAATTCTTACACAGAAACATATTTGATATTTTATGCTATCACACATACATTCATTTGTAAGAGAATTTCAGCATTTCTACTACTTCTGTCACTGAGGTGAAGGTTATATTCTGGATAACTCTTGCCATCGCCTCCACCACCATCATCACATCAACGCATCGCCAAAGCCATTTCTTGTGTGAAGCAGAGCGCAATTGTACATAAGATGTATGCATTCGTTTCACTGAATACTTGTGACTGAAAGTCAGCCTTTTTCATTCCTCTTAAAGTACTTTTGCTTGCAACTGACACATAAAAGTAGTTTCATATGTATTTAGCAACATGTTTCTGAATGCACACACATTTACAACATTATTTTGCTACAAGACAATTCATAAAGGTACAATTGTTATGAAATGTTCATGTGTATTTGAATGTCTGAAGCTGTCTTGTGCACATGATCATTAATTTTAATTTTAAGAACGTCTTTTTTTCATTTTCCCTGATGTCTTGAGATTACAAATTTTATAATGCAAGAAAAAAAAAACGTAAGAAAGGAATGGAAATAATGCCTCTTGGCATTTACTTGTCATTGTGACAGTTATTAAATACAACTATGTATGTGGTTGATTTGTTTATGCATATAATTTTGACGAGCTTATAATTTAGAAAATTTAAAAAAAAAAATTAATTAAAAATAGAAATTTAAAACCGATAAGCTGTAAGTTGTATAAGACAATATTTCTACAATCCATATCGTGGGCTACAGATATAATAGGAGACTTCTGATGTTACAGATCAGAATCAGATACCTCTATTGAAATTTAAAAGAATCTGGCAGGAGTCATTAATACCCCTTCGGAAATGTTCCTAGTGGATATGTATGTAGTGCTAAGTCTCATACCTCACACAAAAAAACATTTTCGCCAATAAAAAGGAAGAATATGTACCAACAAAAAATGCACTCTTAGCCAAACAATAATTCCTCATCGATGTGGTGGGTTAAGCGAACAATATTAACATTATCGATGTCACCGCATTCCTTAGAGATTAGAGAAATTTTTTATTATCCAGAAACAAATTCTAAAATGATGCGAGGCAAACTCATGTAACCTCTTTTGGATGTGTTCGAATTGTAATATGGGTGGGATGGTTTACTGGAGACTGTTTTTTTCTTCTTTATTCTATGTTAATTCTAATCTTCAGGACAAAATCTAGGGAACTTATTATCAAAAGTCTAATCGTATGGATTGAAAGTCCATAGAATTGTTCATATTTTTGTGACAAAAAAAAAAAGCGATTGAATAGTTTTGAACCATAAATTTCTACTCATTTATAAATATGTATTTCAGAAAAGCTTAAAGAAGATACTAACATTAATTTCCACTTCTTAGACGATGATTTTTAAGATGTGTATTTTTATTAATTCTCTTTTGAAATTGCTACGAAAATTTGTTTGCATTCATACGACGTTGTTTTTATCACGTAATTTTTTTTGCAAATTTAAATTTTTCATTGTAGTCAGAGTTGATTTTCTTGTTGTTCCAATACAATATAAGACTAACAATAAAACGTAACCATAGAAACAGAAATGAGTGCAAAGAGAAATATGAAAACAGAAATTGTGTCTATTTTTCTACCCCGCTTACTTCACTACACCGCTCGCTATCAAACAAAAAGTAACGTCGAAAATTAGACGTCATAAATTTCATCGTGTAAACCTACCTTTAAAATACCTGTTTTTGTTTTAATAAATTCTATATTACGTTCACCTGATTTCCTCAATATTAACCCATTGCAGTTTCTGAATACTGACGAAGAGCTAAATCGGTGCAAAATATTACACGTTTACACAGGCGATAGCAAAAATGCAACTGCATTCTTTTATGTATATAACTATTCCAAGTCACTGTTTAGTAGGTGTCAAAGGGAGTCTTCATACTAAAACTGTAAATTACTTGCTGACCTATTGCCGTTTTAAATTTAACAATTTTTTATTTATATTTTGGATCTTCATTATCTTGTTTTTTATTTATAGAATCTTCATATATTAATATGAGCTAACAATAAGTAATCAAATCTTAATGTAATAAATTGGTCATATGCTGGACATAAGATGTTAATATCACGGTTTGTCTCAAACCGAAGGCGTGCGCTTTTCTATACGGATAAGTCTTGCAGTTTGACATTATAAAGCAGTCGATGTAATTTTCTATTTTGCTTAAAGAAACTTCCGTAGTTTACGCGTATTTTATGTGCGATCGCAAGATCGTTATTATGGTTGAACTCTAGATAACTTGCTGATCGTATGGTCTTGTACCGACGACAGATCTTTCAAATGTCTGCCCTATCAACATTTGATGGTAGTATCTTGAACTACCATGGTTGCAACGGGTAACGGGGAATCAGGTTTCGGTTCCGCGGAGAGAGCCTGAGAAACGACTACCATATCTAAGGAAGGCAGCAGGCTCGTAAATTACCCACTCCCAGCTTGGGGAGGTAGTGAGGAAAAATAACAATACAGGACTCATATTAGAGGCCCTCTAATTGGAATGAGTACACTTTAAATCCTTTAACAAGAACCAATTATCAATTGGGCCTGCGTTTTCTTAAAGAGAGTTTTTACAACTTATTTAGGTGCAAACAATAACAACATGTAGCCTGATCTGGCAGATCTGGTTTTAATAATTCATAACTCAAATACAAGGATACAAGGTAATACCAATTGGAGTTTTAGTTTTATTATTACATCATCTTTATTTAATCGCTTCACCTGAACACACAACATGACAATAATTCTTTCATTGATAACTAACCACATTTCTCTAGTTTAAATCACATGAAAACAATTTGTAAAGATTGAAATTTTTCCCTTAAATGTAAATCGGTTTTTTGTTTATCGTTCGTTGTACAATAATATAATAATACTCTTAACTATGCATACAAACAAAAGTATGTACTTGTGTATATTTTCTACCTTTTCGACAATAATTCTTAACAAACAATCTGGTAAAACGTTTAAATTTGTGTATTTTTTTGTATAAGTAAATCGTAAACATAATACTCTTGTTTAAACAAACAATCAAGAGGTATTTTAACAATTTATAAAAGTAGCAAATATTCCTACATTCTTTCATTCTAAGAAATTGCGAATTTCAGCTTCTTACACTTTTATGCAAATTTATTTTTTTTCAATCTTTCTCCCCTTCCTTAAGAACTACATACGTATTAAATTACTTACTTTCAGTTACTGACAGGAGTTTAAAATGTTCTTGTGAAAAATGACAAATAATATATTTTTGTGGTTAAAGTAATGCTCGTACCATTAAGAGGAGAGCAATGCTGTTTGGGAGTGACGTAAAGCTTAAGGTAACTGGATTATATTTCAAGAAAAGAAATTGTGGTGGTTTCCATTGAAGCAGCTGATAATGCCACAAATGCTGCTTGCTGTTGCTTCATTGTGTAGCCTCACTTAGGTTGTTGTTTGTTTGTGCGTTTATATTTAAATGAAAATGATTGTGTTGTATGGTAATTTAAGTATGTTGCAAATAAAATAAATTGCAAATGAAAAATGTAAAAAAAAAAAAAATGAAGAAGTATTTTGAAAATATTGCAAGTGATATTATAGCATCAGGAGAATTAATATAACCAAAAAAAAAAAAATATAATGCGAGTGTTCTGTTTAGTTTATTTAAGATTTGATAATGAAGCAGAAACTTTTATATTTAGACTGAAAAAAATATCCCCCTTAAAAGCAATTTTGTGAGGAAGTAAATTTACGCAAGGACAGTGTTTTGGTATTACGGCGAAAAAAAGTGAAATTGAAGGCAACATTTCTGTTTGAATATGGCATCAAGCACCAGAAACAATTCTCAAGTAGTATTATTTAAGTAACTCGAAATAAAACTGAATAACAATAACACCGAAACACTTTCCTGCAGACAATAAATGAACTGTTCAGGAGGAGTAAAAGTATTGCTAGCTCCAATCCATAATACCAGCAAACATTTCATATTATTTCTTATTCCCCTTCAATTGAAATTTATATTGGTTCAGTGCATATTTTTAATCTCTACAGTTTTAATTTATACTCTTACCTATTAAGGTATTTGTAGTATTGCATTGTCATACTATTACTTAAATATACTAAGTACATTTCATTTCATGTTAAAATTCCTTTAAAAATCCTCTAATTGCTTTCAAATAAATTTCATTTTAAACATGATAATGCCTGTCATGTGACAGCTTGTAACCGTATACTGTATAAGAGAGGGAGAGAGAATCCTTTAAGCCACAAAGTTAACACAAAAGATCAACATTGTTTTAGACAAACAAGAGGTGAGTTGTAATAGTCATCAAAATGTATATAATTGCACACAAGGGTGTGACAGATGTCAACGTTAAAGAAACATTTTCAAAAATCACCCATTACAACAAAAAGCTGAAAAAACGCAACAACTCCAATGCCGACACGAGCAAACAAACCAGAATTGCAAAAATTGCAAAGTACACATATGTATGCTAAACTGGAGCACTAAACAGGAGTGGGCTTTCTCCAATTACCACTCCCATTCAATGACAAACAATGCATTGCAACACAAGACACATTTGTCGCATGCATGTACTCGAACACTAGAACACAATAAAGGATGTTTGCAAATATTTATCTACAAACGTACGCAATCCGATTGCAAACACACGTTGGCCACCTCTACACAACCATTTAAGGTTGGAAATGATGATGATAACAATTACTTGCTTGTTCTTCTTCATTCGGATTTCTTTTTTATTGTTGCTGTGTTGCATGTGTAGGCTGTTGCGTGTTTACGCAAAGTCAAACCTCGATTAGGATTCAACAAACACAAATAGATAGAAATTCAACACTGCAAGGATACACATACATACAATTCAGGCGATATGGAAGAAACAAAAAATGAACGAATTGAATCTGCTTAAATAGAGACACTAACTGTGTTGTCTATGTCGGTGATTGTTGGAAAATGAATAAGAAGCTTTTCACTTTCAGTTTATTACACATCCGAAGACCATGATAGATAACCTATATATTGATAGATTTGTAAGGGTTCTCGTTAAACCACCCATTACTCGGAATAAATCTAGACATATCAGTCAGTGCAACTAAGTTTAAGCAGTTCCAAGTGAAGTTACTCAATCGGCTTTACTTACATGTACTCTTCCTTCTGGTCCTTCAAAGAACTCTTTTATTGTAAGCAGGATCTATATCCGATGATAAAGCTTTTCTAAAGTACAGATGAATTCAGCTTATGCTGCCTATGCCAATAGTATTCTTTTCCATCAGACTGGTATCGGTTGACTTTCATTTCGTCGCTCAAATAACCCGTTTTCAGGGTTTTACAGAACTGAAGGCGTTTTTTCACATTTCTATCGGAAAGTGCTGGCTTTTTCTTTTTCACACTGGCTACTAAACCACTTCGATTTTATGCGCGTCTAACCATCCAGGAACTGACATCATTACTAATACTTTTTGCTCCATTTGATTGTCCTTATTACATAGCAAACGTTCAATCTGCCGAACATCAGAAAAGAGCCTTGGTCGACCCCCTTGGTTATTATTGCAAGCTACATTACGCCGTTTTTTACATCATTTACATTAACGGCATGAATAATATTTTGCAATAAATTTATCGCATTGTTTTCCATATCAGCTGGTGTTTTTCTCATTTTTAAGGATCTTTTAATTTTTTATTTAAAAATCAAATTAATCATTTCACAGGTCGAACAATAATGCACAAATAGAGCAATAAAAACTTGATAACGAGATCGTTACAAAAAGAAAAAAAAAACCAACGGGTCAAATTCCGTTACATTTTAACAGAGCAATAGATGAACTTGAAAACCCCACGAAAGCATGGAAAAAAGCAAATTACGGCCATGCCAAGAATTTAAGTACATCCAACACCAATCGTCCAATTGAGTATATGTTACTTGAACCAGAAGCTAGTAACAAAGCCAAAAGCCGATACCACTATAAATTCGAAGGAAAGCAGTCGGGATATTGGCCGTTCTCGTAAAATGGGCAAACAGCTGATTTCACACAAATTTTACTTAGTTGCTAATGAAAGATATCAAAACGAAGCCACTTGCAAAGAGACCAGAAAAAATCAGTATGCGATTTGCAATAAATCTGCCAACCAACAAAGAAACCTCATAGTGGTAATTATTGAACACTGGTCTCTAGGTTTACATGCACAAAGGTTAAGAGTTCCGCAGAAGTTGTAATGACTTGGTAGAAGAATATACCTACTTTGATTTAGGGAAGATCTACACTTTGGTTAATTGTACAGGTGAAGGAAGACGGCCAATAAATATTGGGCGAATGGTATCAAGCCAGGTATAGCAGATAAGTTAAACACAAAACCAAAACCAACATAAAATTGTTGGTCCTCTATGTCAGTAGTAGGTTGTCAAAGGAAGTTAGGTGCTGAATTTTTGCTTATTGCAGTGGATCTGATGTTATTTGTTATTTATTTTGCATTTAATGTTGTGGAAGATACCGCCAAAGAAATATATATTTTAATTCATATATTATCTTTACAGGCCTTTATTGGAGCTATAAAAAATCCGCTACAATTGCCACATCTAATATCCGTACTTGTATCATAGACACGCATGCAATACCGATACTTGTACATGAGACACCGACTGCACTGTAGAAAATTTAAACAAAACAGGAAGTTACACTTAAAATGTTTTTGCTAACCAGAGGTATTCTTCAAGGGGCAATTAACTTGATGCACCAGCATCAAAATACCGTAATACACACATATAGAGTTGTACAGTGGCAAAATATAAAACGAAAGTAACGTATGTGACCTGTGAGCAATTTGTGGAGTTATAGAGTTTGAAAGGTTAGATGGTTTTATAGACCAGACTGTTTTGTTTTTGTATCGCAAACATGGTCAATGGTATTGGTGATGGTGATGGCGTTGGTAAAATGAAAGTTATCACATGTGTGTATGCAAGTGTTTAGATGTGTGTGTGTGTGTGTGTGTGATTATATATCTACGGAGTGTTTAATGCTTTAGAGCTTAGTGGATTGAAGTTTATTTTTTTTATACATATATGTATGTTCGTTGCTGTTGTTTTGTAAGAGATCCAAAGTAATCTAGAGGGCATGTTGCCGCTATAAAATTCCCATTAACAAGGTTGTAAGGCAAAAAGAGTTTTTATTTTATGATTGCAAGAATATTGTAGCAAAAACCATTTCAGCAAATAAAGTAAAAAGTCAAACTAGATGCGATATTGCTTTTTAAAGATTTTTATTAAATTTCTACTTTCAAGGATTAAAGTGCTGTTTAAAGCTTAAATATTTTTAATATAAGTAGTAAATGTAGCATACCTTTAGGGAAAACTTTTAAATGTATGTGATTTTGGTTGTTTCCTATTAGTTTGGCCAGTATAGCAAGTAGCTGACCATATTTTTTGTTCGTAGTCTATGTTGTTATTCAATCTTTTTTGTACTCTGCTCTTAGGTCAACCACAAAATTAAGAACTGAGAAGTTAAATCGTTTTATATTATATAAACAAAAACAATAACAACAATTGAGCCACTAGTAAGTTGAAGTAAGAAAAACAACTGTGCACCGGAAACTCCCAACAATTTCCTGCTTGAAAATGTCAACAGCACTCAGGCAATTATCTTAGGTGCAAAAACAAATTATAGAAAAAATACTCTAACAACACACAGAACAACCATCACACTTAAATGATTTAAAATGAAAAAGCCAAGGTCTGTCTGAAAATATAATGTTTTAAAAAGTAATAAAAGAAAAGAGTCTCAGGAAACTCCCAAATGTTCTTGTCTTAATAACAAAAAACCAAAAATAAAAGTAAATTAATTTTCAACATTCCTAGACTTTAACAGACATAGATATACGATTGCATGTGTGTATTTAATAACATATGTACATATATATATGAAATATATCTGTATTGTATTGTATGTGCAATTTACTACGAGTACTCGTTGTGTTGTCTCGCAAAGTAAAAGACATTGTCGCCAATTTCCAAAAAAAAAAACTGTTGTCCTTGAGCATTGTATCCTGCTCATTTTAGACTTCAGCAGGATTTGTTTGCCTTTCAAAAAGGGGAGCAAGTAAAAGTCATTTTAGTTTCTGTGTTTGTTTTGTAAAATAGCTTCATTTGTGGATTAAGGTGGCATGTTTAAGTTGTTGATAAAGTGCTACAGTGGATACATAGTGTGCCTTAAGGGGTTCTCCACCTTTTGGTATGTATACCCATAGGTCAGTGTCCAGTAGTGTTCGGTTCCTTAAATTAATTCTTATTATCATATTGGGAAAGATTTGACTGGTCTCCTTGTAAGTGGGTTCTCTTTTCTATTTCTGTTTCATTTACATGAAATTTGAATGAAATTTGTTCTTTACCCCTCATGAGAGCTTTGCCAATGTCACGTTGGATTTCGTTCGAATTTGTGGTTGGGTCGGCTTTCCCAAGTCTCCGATTTACGATCAATGTCTCGATAACTAGAGATATCCGGCATTCGATGGGATGTACACACTTTCTGGGGATATAATGACCTCTTTCAGTAACTGCAAATAATTCGATTTCATATCCCTTGATACTGGATTTGTTCTGCTACCATTGTTTCTGTTTGAATAATGCCACCGTATTCTGGTGCATAGGAGACAATCTTAGATTCAACTGATCTTAAAAGATACCACATTCTATCTTATAGCTAAATCTTGATCCGTCCGGGAATATTTGAATGACACTCTCTGGAATCTATTCTGTTTCTTTATAGGAAAACCTGGTTGGAGTGTATAACAGTTTTCTCAGATTCTTTTGCTGAGCTGAGCCCTTGAAATAGTATTTCGTACAAGCGATGAACTAATGAAGACATTAATAATCCTTTCCAGTATTTTAAAAAGAATGAAAGACTGATAGCCTTAAAGTCCTAAGCCTTGCTATGAGGCTCTTTCCTGCTTTGGGTATAAATAAAATCTTATATATTGTCTATTTTGATGGAACATGAGAGCCACGGCATAAGAATATCAATATTGTTCTGTAGGTTCACTGATATGATGACATCAGCAGTTGGAGATTTAAAGAAATAGAAGCTTTTAACTGTCCATTTTATGTAATGCTCTGAGATTGGTAAATTGTATACGTCTGCTTCTTTAATATGGTTCTCCATAGACAGAGTGTTTAGTTCTTGACAGCCATGAGTACCACCCGCGAGTCTTTACTTTTTGAATATAGAAGGTATCTTTCGACTCGTAGATAAAATCTTCCATAGTCGACTTGTTTTCGAAGAGCTTTCTATACAATTGCAGAACTTTCACCGGGATTGCATTTTAGGGTTTTATGCGGTTTGTATGACCTCACTCGCTTAGCCTCATTACATACATTAAAAAATAATTATCAAAATAATCCAAATTAGTCCTTTTATAGTTTCGACTCGGTAGCCAACTTTGCTGTAAATAAAAAGACAGCTGATATGACTGTAGAAAGAAGTCTTCTCAAAAAGTTTACTTTAATTATACCTTCTGGCCCACTGTAAACAGAACAACATTTTTTGTTTACTGTTTGTGCAAAAAACACAAAACATTTATTGTAATTAAAACCACAATCAAAAGTACACTTCAGCAATCAAGATTCTTAATGTTGTGTGTAAGGATTTTTTTGTCAATAGAAGTGACTTGGGTTTTTGTTTGTTGCATTTTAAAAGAAGTCATTAAACTTGTTGAAATGATACTCAGAAGCAAGATGCAGGGGAATAGAAAAAAAAAATTATATTGAAATGATATATATTGGTGTTTATTTAATAATTATTAATGTAATGATATCGTTTCTCCATGTTTCCATCAGAGATCATTTATAACTATGGACATACTATGTATGCAATGTCTGACCTCATGGTCATTCATTTGGCTTCGAATTCATCCTGTAGGAGCATAAAAACTCTACTCTACTGAAACCCGAAACATTCAGATTCGATTGAAAAGAGGTCAGAAACCAGGGAAATGCTATAATGCACAGCATTATACCGAGACGTATCTAAAACTATATTACCAATATTTGGAATATATAAGCTACAGCTGCTCCTATATGTCTTTAAATGCATTCACAATATTGGTCATCATACCATTGAAACAACTAAGCAACGCATGGAATACATGGGTAGTCACGAATATAATAATTTACCTCAACATTTAAAGTCAATAACTAGATTTTCTTTATTTAAAACTGATTTGAAAAAATATATATATTTGAAAAACTTGAAGAACTTTTGATGTAAAATCTATCTCAAAACTTATTGTTTTTTATCTAACTATTTGTTTTGTTTTTTTTTTCTGTTTTCTTCAACATTAACTTTGTATATTTTGTTAGCAGAAATTGTATATTATAATGCCAACTTGCCTCTTTAAAGCCTATATGGCGCTGAGGCACTACTTTGTAAATGAATTTTTTATGAATAAAATTTAAAATTTAAAAATTAAAAAAAAAATGTTAATGAAGGCACGCTTTGAAACGGAAAGTATAGTAGTCACGAAATAACCAAACACTCATGAATGAAATGCCATAATAAATATAATCAGAATCACATAAATCGTAAACGAATCCGCTAATAGTGTCTCACCGCACAAGCCAATAGGGATGGTATGTTCCCGGTTTTATTTCAGAAAGGTATTACCTTAATTGGAACCAGACCAACAAGTAATTGTACCGCTTGCCTAAAATATGCATACACATCAATATCCTAGCGATAAGCAATAGCCGTCTGCATACTAAAACATGGAAAGGGGAACACTCAAATTTCAAAGGCTGACGTCATTATTTTTTAAAACCGAAGAGCGAGTTTTGACTCGACATTTTCTAGGTTAGGTTGTAAAGACAGTTGTCTCCTTTATGATAGTCGAATAGGATCATATTCTAATTCCCAAAAACAACATTTTAATATCCGTGTACTGTTCGATTTTCAACTAGCTTAATGCACAAATGAACTGGTCTACCTACGATATATCCTTTAAATTGTAAAGAGAGAATATGACAAAGATAGATATGGTGTTTTCTGTAAATAAGGAATATTTGAAAACCATTGTCTATATTTGCTATGCTGTCTCTGTACAGCCTAATATTAAATCAAAATAAAATAATTTATATACACCCCTATCGTGAATAAAAATTTCACATGAAATTTGTTCCCTTTTCACATTTTCCTATTAAAATTCAATGTTAAAAAAATAAAAGTGAACAAATTTCATGTGGAATTTTTATTCATGATAGGGGTGATAATGTTGGTTTGGAGAATATATTTTTCATATATGATAGATAGATTTAACCGTTTAATTATGTAAAATTTGTATTTTTTAAATGCATGTCAGAAAAATTCAAACTTTTCATAGACACTGTTTGACACTTTTTACAAAACCTTTTCCTTCTTAACGCATTAGTCTCTTATTAAAATATTGCCTATTTCCTTTAATTTAATACATTTTTAAGCTAAAACAATCAAAGCAAAGAAATTAAGAAAGTAAGAAAGCCATACAATAAAAAAATGCTATCAAATTTAAATACAACACAAAAGTCCTTAATTTGTCAACAACAAATCAAATTACAAGTATAACAAGGAACAACAAAGAACTTGACAAGAATATACAAATTAGAAAATTTGAAAGAAGACTGCCAGGAAAGCGAAGGACAAATAAGAAGGAAAAACATGAAAAAATCATCATATTAATGTTTTTTAAAATACCTTTCTAAGCTTGTCTAACAACAGCAAATCAACCAACCCTTTTTTACTTGTTAGATAAAAATACAAAAAAAAAAAAAATCCCATGAAAAATGATGAATTTGCAGCAACGTGAGTGGGCGAAGAAAAACAGCAATTAGAGCAACAATTTTTGACGGACAAACACTCAATCATCATGTTGAAAACAGTGAATGAATGAATGAAACGTAATGAAATGTAATACAAGACGGATACTTTACAACATTTTTAACACGTTTTTTTGCGCTCATTTTCAACGTTGAACATTTAACGTTTTAATGGTGAATAAGACCAAAAAAGGTATAAATACAAGGATGTTTAGAAGGACGAAGGCGAATATAAAAAAATACGCGTAAAATATAGCGTTTAGAAAATTTATGATGAAGGACTGTAATGCAGACACAAACGTTTAAACACAAATAAAAGAGTTAAAACGGTATGGGTCATCAATAATGTTTGAAAAGCGTTTTTTTTTTGTTGATAAGCGCATGAGAAACGGTAATTTCATGCTGCCAAGAAATGAAATATTAGTCGTTCAAGTTGATGAGCAGTATTTATATTTTAAAATGAAGTATTTTACGTTATACTATTTCATTTATGATCTTTTTTGAAGCTTTAAATACAATGTTTTTTTTTTTATTTAATACGAAAATTAAAGTTTCCATTTATAACAAGCAGGAAACTTCAAACATTCCGATTTTTTCCCGAAGTGACAATGTCTGACCTTTTCTGTTACTTTTAAATAGTTAGTTTTTTTCTATTGTGCCACATCATATTGCTCTTCGGGGAGTTTGAGGAAAAAGTAGAAACTCAAATATTATTTTTTGGGTACGTACTAACACTTGCATATAAAGAAATTATAATATTGCACAAAGAATCAAATGCGACATATTATACGAATTTAACATACCTTTCATTTATAAGTATATTATTTAGAAAGAAAAAACACATTTTCAAATGAATACGTGTACATATGTGTGTTCACAGAAAACTACGATTTCAGGAGACAAAGCTATTGAACTGCTATAGTCTATATGTATATTTTTAATGGTTTCAACGATCTTAGAAGAATAACTCCTGATCAACAATATCTAGAAATGTAATGTGTTGTGAATACTTCGAGCGAAAATAAAGTGAGTGCTGCAGTGAGCTGTCCAGTTGAAACTCTTTAAAAATCTCCATCTGCTTAAACCTTCAAGTTACTTACTATTTACTATAGGTATAGTCAAACCTGGTGCAAAAGATTACTAGCGTCATGCTATCATACCAATCTACATATTGAATAGACTGAACGACTTAATCATCTCTAAAAGCCGTTAATACATCAACCTGAAGAAGGCGGACTAATTTGGTTTTAGAAATTCACCAGCTGCTTCACTGAACTTCCCATTTCCTCTGGTTCGCATGAATTAAATTCTGTGAGATGAAATTTTGTCAGTATAAGGAATCGAATATGTACCTATATTATTTCCTCACACTGACTTGCAATAAAGCAGGAATCGAATCAATCGAAAAGGACTCAATTTTGTATATAATCTAGTTGAGATCCAATCCGTGGATGCCAGCTGAAAATTGATTTCAATTATTTTAAATGCACCAGTATTTAAATATTTATCACAGAATAAGTTTCTATTGTTAGTTCCGAATCAAGTTTAAAATGTGTGATTTTTTCAAAGACAACATCGTGTTAAAGTGTTGGAACTAGTACTAGTAAAGCGTGATCAATATCGAGGTTCCCTACTGTAAGGCGACCAGATTTTGGAAAAGAAAAAAGATGACATTAAGAAAAATAGCAAAAAATTTGTTTCAATTCAATGTTTAAATTTTTTACATATTGTTACCATTTACTATTTTGAAAAGCGAAAGTTCAGTCAGTAAGAGTATGAACAGAACAAGCACGACACGACGTTTGTGAAGTAAAATTTGTTTTATTTGTTAAAGATGGCGATTATCATTCTACTTAGAAACCGTGCCGCGCTTGTTCTGTTCATACTCTAAGCTCAATCAAAACAAATAATAATAAAGATGACAAAAGATGACTGAAAGAGGACACAAATTTTATAGATGACAGCGAGTTAAAATAGATGATTGTCCCCCAAAATAGAGGACGTATGGTCACCTTACCTACTGTTTTAAAGAAAAAAAAACACAAAAAATTCAAATTTTAATTGGAATGTTTATTATTATTTGAAAGAACATTCTTTGGCATTTATTTTTTGAAGATTATGTCTATCAAATGTTGGCCGTTGCTACGTCGCAGTTGGTCTAACCGTTGAGTCCAATTTTCGATGACTCCTTCGAGCATTTCGACTGGTAACTGGCGTAATGACACGCGTGATGTTTTCCTACAAGGCCTGAATCGCAGCGGGTTTGTCCGCACAAACTTTTGACTTTCCATATCCACACAGGAAAAGTCTGACGGTGTGATCTTAGTGGCCAATCGGCCGGAATATAACGTGAAATTATGTGCTCACCGAAACGTTCTCTCAATAAATCCATTGATTGATGCGATGTGTAGTATTTTGTACGCTTTCAATTTAAGATCTCGACGTAAAATGTGCCAAGTCGTTCCATACGTCAGTCCGAGATGCTGCGAACGGTGCCGAATCGACTCTCCACGGTCTTCGTGTACACGCTCAGCTACTGTCGCTATATTTTCTGCACAGCGTGCTGGACGTGGTCTATTCGGTCGAATATTATCCAATAATTATCAAAATGGGTGATTGTGGTGCCGACTATGTTGACCATAAGTTGAGCGAAGTACACGAAACACATTCCTCACAGAACGTGAATTTTCATAATAAAGTTGAACGATTTGTAAACGTTGTTCAGGCATAAGTCTTTCCTTTATGAAATGGCAAACAATACTAAACAAAAATAACATGACAGCATGACACGACTCACACGCGATCTGTCAAAAAAGGCTATTGAAAAAAGTATCTCTACTTAAATCACCGTTTATTATTCCACCATGCTTGAACAGTGAACATGGTTCAACAGGCAGTGTCATGGTTTGGGCCTGTATGTCAGCTGCTGGTACTGAAAATTCAACATTTGTTGAAACAATCATGGACAAGTTTAGGTATCTTCCGATTTTGAAGAACAATTTGTTGAAAAACACAGAAAACCTGGATGAATATTAGATTTTCAAATTTACCAGAATATCGATCCAAAGCACAAATCGGGTATTGTGCAAACGTTGCTAATATATAACTATCCGCATTTGATGACACCGCCACCATATTTATGGTTAGTTTTAGAAATCAGCATTAGGAAACACAAAATTTTTAACAAAAATGATTAAAAAAAAAAACGTTGCTGACGAAGTGGTCGAATATATTTTGCCGAGTGTTATCCAAAAAACTGTTAGCATCTATGAGATAATAAAGGCTATCACATCAAATGGTAAATCGTGTAATTACCAGTTTTAATTTCAAGTTTTCGAAACCCATACGTACCAGCATAAAATAAACTGTGAGGTGAAAAAACGAGCATTTTTTGTTTAATTTTTAGTTTTAATATATTAAAATATAAATTTTTGCAATAATAATTATTTTTGTTTTTTAAACTATAAATTTTTTTCTTTTAAATGACACCAATTTCTTTTTTAAGTTCCTATTAGTTTTCCTTTTATAGAGCTTTGAGAACAAAAAAAATGCACTGCATAAAATAAGCTGTGAGCCACTGTGTGTTATACAATATCTTTTTGTTTGCTAGGAGAACACAAAGACATGACATCTGTATAATATGATTGAAGGATACTGCATGAATGTCATTCTTAGAGCGCCTTTCGATTTTAGCAGCCACTGAGTAAGAATATATTTCACATTGAAATGTGTAATCAAACCTACTTCACCATGTAGGTATATTCTATTTTTTAAATTATTCGTTAAAAGTATTCCATGGACTTGTATAGTACTAACTATTGAAATGACAAATGATTGTTTAGATATGATGGTAGTTAATCTCGTTTTGAATTTTTAATAATTCTTTTCTAAATTATCACAATAATTTTAACTATTTTTTATGTGTCGCATGCGTTACGATAAACAAACAATAAACATAAATATTTATTTATGCCGATGCATGTTATAACAAAAACTATTTTAAACTTACACAGTCTTACGTGCTTTTCAAATATTTTTCTATAACTTTTCTGTATTTTTATAAAAATGTACGTATAAAAGAAGTATTTGATGTAAAAGATTTTTCTTACATACATATACTTACTTAAACATTGTGTACGCAAAAAAAAAATACTTAAACTTTGTTATAAAAGATATCAAATATGGAGAATATGGTGTAGATGTTGGTTAGAAGATGTGTGTCTTCAACACTTTTGTGAAAAGTGTATTGTCAAAAAATAACGAAAGTATAAAAACTTGTCATACAAATAAAATGAAACTAAAAAAGTACAAAACAAATTTAAACTCCAAGTTGTCGGAATTTAACATTTTATATCAGTATGTGTGTAAGTTTTTTTTTTAGAAAATTGTTTGATTTTTTATAAAAATTTAAAAGCGAGTAAAGAAGCACATGAATGTAAAAAAGAGTCAAATCTAAATGTCAACATTTACAACATGTAAAGTGTGTTTAAAATGTTAAAAAAGACGAATTTGAAGCAAAATTTAAGTTCCAACATTTTATTGGTCCCCAAAATTTACCTCCAACTACACATTTACATTTATTAGCCTGTTGACTTGCGATAGAGTCTAGTTTCAAATAAATAATTCCTGTTCTAAATGTATGTGCTAGCTTACAAGGCTGTGATGTTGCAAAGGTGTTTAGTGCATTCTGGGGAATTTGTATGCTGTATATATACATACACACATAGATGTAAATTGTTTGTTATTTTACTCGTGTTGTTGTGCTACGTGGCATGTTTGATTTGTGATTGAAAAAGAATTACCAACAATATATTCTCAATATTTTTGGCGCGTACCATCCAGACAGACACACCAGGGGAAACTGCTGCTACATTGTATACATTTTTTTGTATCAACATAAATATATTGGAAAGCCCTTGGAATAAAAAAGAAACTAGGCTGGTATGCCGAGCACGTTTATGGCAAGTAAAACAAGTGACAGGCATAAAAATGGACTACAAATTTTACGCTTTTTTATGTTTTAGTTATTCTAGTTAAGAATTTTAATGTTTTTCTAAAAAGTTTAAATTATTTGCAGTCACAAGGTTTTTTGCAAAATACGATAATGAAACACAAATTGTTTAATGGCATAAAGTTTACTCTGAAATTTTTTGCCAAATTAAGCAAAATTTTGTTTGTAAGTTGTGAATTAAAAATATATTTTAGGGTCTCTAAAATTGTCTCTCTACATCTCTCTGATATACATTTTTCATATGATATTTTTAACTGTTTTGAAATCCTCCATAAAATGTTTTCCGGCAATTTTTCTCTTAGATCTCTTAGATCACTAAGAACACACTGATTTGTGAAACTCTTTAAAACAGGCTCGACTTGACTATTTTATTCTTGTAAAATCCTATTACCAGCAGTTTTTTTTTGGTGTTCAGCAAGCAGTAGAGATTTCTGGGAGAATGCGGGCTATGACAACTTTGTTGTAATTTTTAAACAGGAAGGATACAAAATATTTGGTATAACTAAAAATAAAAATTAGTTTCATGTTTAATTTTGGCAGAATAATCCATTTAAAATTTTTTAGATGCCAATTTTCTGAACTTTTCTCTTCATAAGCCTTGTGATATACCTAACGTGGCCAGACATCCCGCTTTTGGCGGTATTATCCCGAATTTTTGAAAGCTCATCCTGTCAAGATTTTATAACCCGCTTTTCAAACCAAAACTCCGCTTCTTATTGTTTCAGGTTTTCGCTAATTTGAAAGGAAATATAAAAATTAAAAACTATGAACACATTTGAACTTCTGTTATCATTTGAATTTAATTTGCTTTATTTTCCTGTCAATGACATTATTACTGTTAAAGTACAAAGAAAATCCATTAATTTCATTAGATCCACATTTCTTTCGGGGCATACATTAAGGTTTTCAACAGAGCTTTTCGATTTGTAAACCCAGTTTTGGCATTTTAGAACATATGGCCTAAACTTTATTTTTTGAACGGAAAAAGACATGAGCTACAAACTTTCCGTGTATAATTGGTAATATTGCTGTTTAAGAAATAAAATAATTTTGGGGATATTTAAACCACACCAATATTTTGAAATTTTGAAAATTTAACTTGAAAACTATAAGAGCACACGCAAGCATGTTCTTTAAAGATCTAGCTGGAGCCTTTTAGAAAATAAAAATATCATTGAAATCGGATGAGAAACAAAAAATGGTAAATGCTTCTAAATTAACATGTTAAAAAGGGACTATTTTCAAGCCCAAAAGCGTGACCCATGTTCAAAACTTACACTCTTATTCTTGGCTACGCACACGTAAAATTTTGCAAATGGCAGATTTTTTAAAAAAAAAAAAAAAATTTGATTCTGCCCCACTATTACTGGTTTCTGAATTATCTTCTAGAATTATTGAATTCCAAAAAATGTTCAGTTCCGTATATTTTTTAAAAAATCTTCTTTATAATGATTATTGAACTGGTTCTTAAATCAATGTTATTTTTTTTTTTTTTGAAATAGTGTATTAACTTGATGAAAGTGCTTTAGCACAATTTGTTTTCAATCACTTGTACACTACATTTCCGATTCCTTTTCATAGTTTGTTTAAGTTTTTTAAAAAGGCGGTGACTAAATATTCTGTAGTGATTCTGACTTAGCTAGTTCTAGAATTAAAACATAAAAACGTTTAAAAGTTAAGTTTTATATCACAACTTTTAAATCCCGTTTTTTTTCATTATATTTACTTCCAAATCCCGTCCTTTCATCCTTTAAATACCGCTTTTGATAAAAACCGTCTGGTTACGTTAGATCCTAATAAAGTTCTAACAAAACTTTAATTTTAAATAAAACACTTGAAATTAAACTTGATGTCAGAATCTTTATTATTGCCCCAAAGAACAATCTTTAACTGCAACTTTTTAAAAGTCTCATCACTCAGCATTGTTATTACCATCTTGCAAAATATGAATCTTTACGGCATTGCTACCGCTATCTCTCGAATTACGACACAACCCCCCCCCCCCCAAAAAAAAAAAAAAACGTAGAGGTATGATACGACAGGTCCGGAACGCACCACTAACTGATTTCTAAGTAAAGAACATTTCTCACTAAACTTTGATTTACATAATACAAGTAATCTTAATAAAGGGTGATTTTTTAGCTATTATCTTTTTGACAACACTGGTTTAAACAGCTGACGCACGTTTCGTGTTTTGTTTCACTGTCAAACATCTTCAGTTTGGTCTATAATTTAACCATGAATCGTCTTACAAACGAACAACGCTTGCAAATTATTGAATTTTATTATCAAAATGCGTGCTCTGTTAAGAAAGTTCATCGCGCGATGAATTACCGAAAAATTGTGTTCAGCGACCAAGCTCATTTTTGGCTCAATGGGTACGTAAATAAGTACAATTGTCGATTTTGGAGTAAATATCAGCCAGAAGCATTGCAAGAGCTACCATTGCATCCAGAAAAAGTCACAGTTTGGTGCGGTTTATGGGCTGGTGGCATCATTGGACCGTACTTCTTCAAAGATGATGCGAATCGTAACGTAACTGTGAATGGTGAGCGCTATCGTGAGATGATATCCAACTTTTTTTTTGCCCAACAATGGTGAACATTTTATTTCACGTTCGGGACCGGTCAATTGGCCGCCTAGATCGTGCGATTTAACACCTTTAGACTATCTTTTGTGGGGCTATGTTAAAGCTCATGTCTATATAGAAAAGCCCGCTTCAATGGACGCATTGGAAGACATTATTGAAGTATTTATACTTGAGATACCGGCCGAAATGTTGGAAAGAGTATGTCTAAATTAGACTAAGCGGATGGACCATTTGAGGCGCAGTCAAGGTCAACATTTGCATGAAATAATCTTCAAACATTAAATTATATGGACCGTACTATCGATTCAAATAAAGATTTTATGCATTTTTCTGAATTTTATGCGTTTTTTTTTAAAAACTTTCCTATAGCTTTTAAAAAATCACCCTTTAATACTGAATAAAAAATAATACACCAGTATTGCGTAATATTTGAACTGCCCTTGTTTTGATAATTGCCCAATATTGTTCAATTGGCCGAAGCTGGGGACACTTTGGGGGTTTATATATATGTAGCTAAATCAGGCAAAAACATGTAAATTTAGAGTGGTGACGTTTAATAAGTGTCAGAAAACGTTGTGGATATAAGTCATAGTTGAAAAGTTGACAAAAGTGGAACTCTTCAGACCACAACTGAAAATTGTTTGCCAAACCATTGCCCGTTTACCTATGTTATAAATGTTTGTATATTTATATATATTTGCGTCAGTATCCTCTAACTTCGCTACAACATAAGATTTTGTCCCGGAGGTTAATCTTCATTCAAATTAAGGTAGTTGCTGAATTTTGATAAAACTATGTCTTAAAGTAACGTTTGAGCTTAAGGTTTACTTGTATCATTTTAAAACATCATTTACTTTAGTGTTTTTGTAACTGACAATGTCCAATTTTTAAAGATTTTGTACACGATTTTCTTTCTATATTGATATTCGATTGCTTAGCATTCATACATATTTCGACTGATATTTGCTGGCTGATGTTAAAATAAAGCTCCTGTGTCCGAATTTTATGTATACAAGGCCTTAACAAAAGGCTGAACTTTTTATTTTTCTCCCAATAGCAAATTTTAAAATATTTCCCCCTTTATAATCAGTGCTTCAATCCTCTACAATCATCCAAATTTAGTTTAAAATTTAAGTTGTAAAGATTTAATTAATTTAGTGATAGTGCGGTCAAAATTCACAAATTAATAATAGTTTGGTGCAATGTAATGTAGTAGTGCATTTTACAAGACAATTCGTCATTACTTTCTTTATTTTACTTACATTTTTGTTTAAAGAGCAGCATATGGCCAATTACCCTTAAGGGTTTCAAAATGAGATGGTTCGTATGTTGGAATACATCAGCATCTTCATCATCATTGATGTACACCATCAGACAGTATGCTCACGGTTATACGAGTGTAGGTAAGATTCTATACGTGCCAGAGATCGTCTCGTATTTCAAGTTTTTTCTATTTTCAAGTTTTTTCTATTTTCCAATTCTTTATACATTTTTTGCATCAGTTTTACAAATATTTTTTTCCGTTTCAATATCCCTATAGTATTGGTATGTGTGTGTGTGTAAGTGATTGTCTGTTTGTGTTGGCGTTTGTATGTGTGTGTTGTTAGTGTTACTGGTATGTTTGCCTTGTTGCATTTTACCGCAACGCATATGTCCTGAAGGCAAAACAGTTGCTTCCTGTTGTTATTACACCGTTGTTGTTGTTCTTGTTTTCTGTTTTCGGGCTGGTGTGCGTTTCATTTTATTTTATTTCATTTTGTTCAGTTTTTATTTTTGTATGTGTGTGTTTTTTTTGCTGAGGTTGATTTAACAAAAATAAATCATGTGTGAAGGTGTTACTTTTATTCAGCATTTTGGCATGTCGTAACACGTCAGACATTTTTAATACCCCCACGAAATTGAACAAGTAAATGCAACTTACTTTTCATTTCCTCTCTTGGTGTTTTTTTTTATTTTACTCAGTGGCTCCTCTTCTAAGCATCAGGGGGGAAAGTTTTATGATTTTAGTGTGTTGTTTTTTTATTTAAGTTTTTTTTTTGTTGTTTTTCGTGTTAAGCTTACATACAAACGCACGGTGGGCTGATTGAAAAGTAAACGTCTATACGATATAAAATTTATAAAGTTCGGCTACAATCGGCAAAAATCTTAAAATATTAATAAAACAACAGTTGAAAATCCATGTTTGTTGTACAAAGTCTTAAGTTTTGGATTTTCATATTTTATCAAATAGTATTATCAATTAATAATTGTTTATTTATTGATAATGCAATTTATTTCCTAGTCAGCTTCACTGTAAAATTTGAATCATATACATACATAAATACGAGTATGTTGTATGTATGTATTTGTTTAAACCATACACATGTGCATGCTGCCTCATGCAATAGAGTGAACGTGTGTGTGCGCTAAAACATCTGTGTTATATTTCAATATCCTGTTGCGTGATTTCGTTATATGAAATTGTATTTTTTTGTACCATTTTCCCCCAAAAAATATCTTTATTTTTTTACCCGCTCTCCATAAAGTGTATTTTTTCTAGCTTAGTTTTGTTACGTGGCAAAGTCATAAGTCACAAATCATATATTGTTTGCCATTTTTTGTTTTACTTTTTTCCTCTAGCTGCTGTTTTTTTTTAGTCACGGTAGTATTTGTTATTTAGGTAATACTTGTGCTAACAGGCCTTAGTCTTTTTTGACGTTTTTTGTTCGTTTGTTTGCATTTATATTTTGGCCATAAATCATGTGAGGATTTTCTCCAATAACTTAATATTTTATCTTAAAAATTTGTTCTTGTTAGTTGGTGGTGTTTATTTGTAATTTATATCACGAATAAAATTTTCTGATTTCCAATAAGGCGAGGGTGGGTGATCAATTTTGAAACTGTGTTATAAAAAATAAGACATTCGAAATTGTTGCCATAATTGCTCTAAATCAAATAATGATTAAACTAGAAATGTGAGATGTTGACTTTATTAGAATGCAATATTCTGCTATGCTAAATAGCACTCTTGAACAATCTATGTGAATTTGTAATTAAAATACCACCGATATGGTTTTATCCAATATGGAACTGATGAGGACCAAGTTTCTATTGCTTGGGTAGGAAAAAACAGGCCATCGAACCAAAATGGCGAGAACCATAAAAGAAAAATACATTTTCGTTTTATTTTTATTTAATTCACAATACAGTAGAAAGCAAAACTGTCCAGATGTTTTGCATTAAGGAGTAAGGTAACGAAAATAATACAAATATAAATATAAAAATAAAATATGTATTTTTTATTTAATTGCACCTAATTCTAAATTATAACGCACAAAAAAAATTAAAAAAAAAAAACAAAAAAATTCAATATTCGGACACTTTTGCACAGTACAAGAAATTAACATTATCACGGTGTTGCTCTGTTAACATGTAAAGCTAGATTTACACGATTGAAATTTTCTTCAAAGTTGCTCTACAAAATGCTTCAAACTCGTGTAAACAGCAAAAATTCTTACAAATTTATTTATTTAATAGTTATTAATAGTTATTGCTGTTTTTGGACTTCCACTACGTGGTTCATCTTCAATGCTTCTACGACCACGTTTAAATTCAGAAACCCAATTTTGGTTTCGTTTATAAGTCCATACTCTTTTTATTAAGATACTTGTTGTAGCATTTCTTATACAAATTGTACTGACTGCTGGCAATAAAATAATTACTTTGATACTTTTAAATTCCTTTTGAATTGTCTAAAAAAGCAGTTTTTACGATTTTTCTTTTAACCTAGTAAATATTTCAGTATTCCTACGACCTCATTGCGGATTTTTTCCCGTTTTGGTTGATAAAATTAATGACAAACAATATTTTTGTTAAATTACACTGAAATGAGTATCAACTATTTTTGTTTAAAATCGAAATAACTGTGTGCTATTTCATTGTCCAACCTAAAAAACTTGACTTCTTATTATTGTTTATTTGACTTTTATTTTTTTTTATTAAGATTTTGGTAATTATTAAAGCTTTGGGTCTTTTTTATAAAATATTTAAATTTTTATTTCAATATTTCGCTACTCTTTGAGTAGCTTCTTCAGGATAAAAATTTAAAAAATTATAGAAAAAAATTTTGGTAAAGCAAAGTAGAGCAAACAAATAGCATAGAATTCCATGTTGTTATCACTCCATTTCCACTTCATAGAACATTGGTGCGCTATTTCTCTGTCCATAGTTGTGTATTTTTATGTTCATCTTTACTCTGCTCGCTTAATTAAGCTGGTTGTTTAAAAATGGCTGCTTATGTTAATTCACTTAAAACTCAATTTACATTAGGTTTCCGATATTTTTTTTAATAAAATTTTCTTTAAATTCTTCAAAAAAATACAATATATTTCAAACTGTATTTTTCAATAAACACAGTAAGTTTAAGTTTTTCCTCTTGCAATTTCTGAGCAGTTTCACGTGCTTCTTGTATAACATTTCCATAACGGAAATCAAATTTGTGTTAAGCAATTAAACTAAGCCTACTACTGACTTTTTAGGTAGATAAGCGCAAATTCCAAGTCTATTACATAAAGTTTGCAATAATTCATCTTCTAAATCATTAAATTTTTAATATATGTAGCTGGTCTTTGAGTAAAAAAAGTCTAGGTAAATCGTAGAAAAGACATATTGAGCGTAAATAAAACATATTTTAGAATATCGATAAATCGGCAATTTCTCATTTCATAGAAGTGTAATTTTCCTTAACACAGTTTTATAAAACATTAAACAATTTTCGAAGATTGTTTTTCATATTTTCCACAATACACGAAAGCTACACTTACATGTATGAAGGTGTCGTATATTTGATTATTCTTTGCGAAAGCGTATTACATTACCAACTTTTGTTAACGTAAGTAGAAAAGCAAGCAAAATAGAGGAAGAAAATAAACGAAATATTGTTAAATATTTCCTAAAAGCTGCCAAATGAAGTAAACATCAAGTAATATTCCAAGTAGTAGGAAATGAAAGAAAATGTCTATTAGTTGGGAAACTCATACTTTCATGTACATACTTCAATAAGTAACTATGCGATGTGTATGTTGGTGTAATGTTTAAAGGTAATAGGAGTAAAAATAACAACAGCAATCATGTTTATGAAGAAAATTGCTTATCAGAAGAAAATTTTCCCACAGCTAAACAAAAAAAGAAAAAGAAAAAAAATAACACAAAGTTATTGAGTGGAAAATATAATGATTCAACTAACACACACTCATATCTATACTATCGCACATACATATATACACATGTTCATGTATGTTTGTATCTATGTTATCCCAGCATACCATTCTAGAAGCGCTCCGAAAAAGGAGTCAGAAAAGAGTCCAACAAAAGAGCATTTTCGGAGCAAAAGAGAAATTTGCTTGTTACTGTCCTGAGCCGGCACGAAGTATGACTCAGAAATTCCACTTAAATATGTGTATACCAAAGCGTTTTTGTCCTGTCATTTGTGCTTTGAACAAAAAAAAAAAAAAAAACCATAGCTGTACCACACAAGAATGATAAAAACAAGATTACACAGAGCCCAACAAACCTCATAAAAGACTTTTTCTGACATTATCTAACAGCTCTTTCAGAGCCCAAAAAACCCTCATAAAAGACCCTTTTCTGACATTATCTAAGAGCTCTTTCTGACGGACCACTTTCGAATGTAATGACCCTCTTTTCTGAAGGTTTTCGGAGCAATTATGATTGTTTTTTGGGCTCATAAAGAGCGTACACGCTCCGAAAAAGGTGTCAGAAAAGACTCTTTTCGGACTCGTATGGCTTGCTGGGATGTTATGGGACTATGTTCATATGTGTT
The DNA here is from genome assembly GCA_950370525.1 of Bellardia bayeri. Lineage (NCBI taxonomy): Eukaryota > Metazoa > Arthropoda > Insecta > Diptera > Calliphoridae > Bellardia > Bellardia bayeri. Next base: position 104,997,600 of record OX493264.1, read on the forward strand.
GAGTTTGGTATACAGAAAATCTTAAGTAACTGATACCGTTACACATTTACGTGGCTGTATGTAATTTTGTTTGTAAGGTTAACTAGCATTTAAAAGGTTGCTTTTGGGAAATCTTACGTAATTCGTATCCGTGTGCGATATTGTATGTTCATTTTATATTATCGGGTGTAGAGAAAAGTAATTTCGCAATAAACTATAATAAAGAAATAATTTTCATAATAAATGAATTTTTATATCTTTAAACAAATTTGTTCGTCTTCTGAGTGAATCCTTTTCTGAGTGAATTTCTGTAAAGTTTAAAAACAGAAAGTGGACAATTTTTTAAATTTAGCTATAATCCTCCTGACCTACGCGATTTCAAATCAACAACGAATCCAAAACATAATTTCTTGTGTACTTTCATAACTATCGATATTAAAATTCCTTTGGATTTTCTAGAAAAACTTCCAGAGTATAACTTTCACGTGCTCACGTTTCTCTTTTGTAAGTAGTATTGTTAAAATATATCTGCTGTTGATCTCAGCAATTGTATTCGTTTAAAATCATTGCTGTACCTTAATTGGTTAGCGCATTTGATCATTAAGCATGAGTTGGTATTTGTAGCCCGGTTTCGATTTCCAGCCGCATTCAAACTCCACCGAAGTAAAATAATTAATTAAAGGCTATAAAATCAAGCTTTCACATTAATGCGCCTACTCATCACCAGAGGCGCTGCAATTCTGCACTAAAAACAAACATAATGCGCAATTGCAGAGTTGTGATATAAAAAGCTTTCTTCTTTCACCACCTTTACTTCTTCAACCTATCTATCCCCTTTTCAATTAAAGTAACGCGAGTATATATAGGCATATAAATTGCCTGAGTGCTACTTCTCTTTAAAAAAAAAAGTCATCTCTTAAGATGAGTATAAATATTTTGCTTTGCATCCTTTTGGCGACAAAGTCTTTCAATGTTTTTGTTTTTTTTATCATTTATTACTTGGAAGAAAAAACATGTAAGACAGGTCTTAATGGATGAAAGTGAGATTTTTTTCTAAGAATATTAAATATTAAATATTTTTTTCTATGGAAATTAAATATTTTTTTATATATACGAAATCTAGAGCTATATTAAAATCACACATTGGTTTACAGTTGGTTCTATTTTCCTTTCTAAAGGATTAGGTTACCTGATTCGATCACAAATTGCGACTATATTCGGAGGCCTTTGGACTGGTTATGATATCAAATAATAAAACGTATAACTTATGTGAATCCGGACGATTCACATAAAATTTGCAAATTTTTTGGTTCTCGTTGAAACTATACAGTACTTTCGACAAATTTGACTAGATCCATCAGTGACACATCTTAAAGACAGTGAGGATCATGAAAGAGCTTCATGGTCTTATCACAAAGAAGGTGTTCTTTTTTCCCTATTCATTCAAACAACTTCTGCAGTAATTATAGCTGGGTGACCTATATCTTCCGAAATGTTTGAATCATATTATGCCCTGTAATGCTTGGTTTTCACTATGTCATTTTTGTTGTCAAATTGTCCAAATGTCCAATTGTCCAATGAGATTGCAATCATGATTGCAAACATAGATGACGCCATATGACAGGATAAACATTCGTATAATGTTTGTTCGAATAATCGAACAATTGCTTATTAATATAATTAGCAAATAAACATTTTCGAATAATTTCATGTAGAAAATTCGTATAAAAATTAAAAATGAATTATTTAAATTTATTTCTTCAATCCACAAGTGATGTTGTATGTTGTATATTGTATGATAAAACTTTCTAATTGTGAACACAATTTTGAGTAAAGTCGTATGTTTATGATATCAAAACTTTAAAATGACAAAAGAAAAATATTTTAAAAACAATTATACAAAACATAAAATATAAATATTTTCCAAAATTAAAACATAACGTATATAATATTCAACAATATGTCTTGTTTCACACTCTTCAGTTATAGCTGACCAGTTTTTCTTCAATTCTCTTTTGAACTTGCCATTTCATTCATACACGTCAATTCAAATTTCGTACTTATTAATGCATGAAAGAAAACATGCATGAAAGAAAAAAACAAAAGGAAATAAGAAAATTGACTAGTTTATATCCGTTTTATTCTCTTTTTCTTTCTTTCAGAATTGAATAGTGTGAAAGCGGCCTATCCATTGTTACAATTGTTTATTTATTAATTTTATTTTCTTGTTTTAAATTTGTCAATCAGTTTGATTTTTATGTTGAGATACACAATTTTACTTTTGGCAATACTTAAACTTTAATAAAACATTCGAAAAACACGTCGTAGGTCTTGTACAAAACAATTATATAGAAATTACCAACACTATTTGTACAACTATTGTGAATTCAGACGAAGTACAACTCCTATGACACTACAACATCAGTTGTGAATTGAACAATTGTTTTGATCACAATTTTTCATAAATTTAAATTTTAAAACCTTGTTCTTTATTTAAAAATTTCATTTATTCAAATAATTCGATTAATTTTAAATGTGTTTTAAAAAAATCTAATAATTTAGATACTCTAATCAAGAGTTAATATAGTACTGGTTCTTGTTCGTGCCATATTGTTTTGGAAATGGAAATCGTGGACCACCTGGATTGTATATCTTGGAACGTCAACTAATTAATCATGTTTGGCCAAAATGTAATTGATTGAAGTTTGTCTTCTAAGAAGATGTTTTGAAAGTGTTGTTAGATATTGCATATAAAGGTATAATCTATCCGGGACTTGCGTAGTATTGTATACGGGAAACTATTACAGTACAATTGTAGGTAAAGTATTAATACTATATTACTTTTACCCTTCGCTCTTATGTTAAATATATTTAACATAAACAGCAGCAAGTGTATGTAGGTTATGTAGTTAAAGACGCATGTATGAATTTAAGAATCTATGTGTATGTATTTGTATTATACTTCATGTCATTTCCATTAACCTGATGTTTGTTTACTTTTCTTTAGTGAAAGTGTTTTTCTTCTTCATCTATATATTCAAACAAATTACAATTTATGTACAAGTTTTTTCTTTTCTTTAGGGGGAAATATGATACTTTTTCTCATTTTCCCTCTGCTTTACAACATTTACGTTTTAGTTGGCAGAAAAGAAAGAATCTCAAAAAATAAAAATAGAATTGAATAGAGTCCATGTTTTTACAGCTTAAATATCATAAATACAATCACTTTTACACAAATATGAACGCATATATCCAGTGGGAAGCAAAATTGTCTGGATGTTTTGCACTAAGGAAGTAAGCTAATGAAAGTAATAGAAATATAGATATATTATCATATATATGTATTGTTTTTATTTAACTGAACCTTATTCTAAATTTTAAAGCACAAAAACTCACATAAATTGCTTCAAAAAAATGAAAAAATTAAAAAAAAACAAAAAATTCACTATTCGGACACTTTTGAACAGTACAAGAAATAAACATTATCACGATATTGCTCTGTTAAAATGTAACAGTAGTATGTTGCCTCCTTTTCTTCAGTTCGTATTCATCTCAAAAAAAAATGTCGACGAAAGTGGACAAAAAACATAATAAACAAATGTATTCAAGTTTACAAGACTTGACTTGAATACGAACTGAAGAAAACGAGGCAACATATGAATAGAAATTGAAAAATGATAATTACAACAAATTTCGAACCACCAGGTAACACTGGTTAAAGGATTGATGTTTGTCTGTTGGCTAGCGGGCACCGCAGTGGTGCAGAGGGTTAGAACACAAAGATTTCTGATGAGAGAATGTGGTTGTTATCGAAACATGTAAATTCAACCCAGGTTCCAATTCCAGCCAAGAAAAATTATCAAATAAAAAAAAAATTTTCAAGTTGTAAAACAATTCCTACCTTCAGTCAAAATAATTTAATGAAAATTAAATTTAATGAACTTGAGCCTGACTAAAGAAATACCAAAAAATCTAAATCTTATTAGTTTAGTTTTTTGAGCATTAATGATCAATTTATTGATTCTCATGTACGCCACAATTATAGCTTTTTTCCATTCCATTTGAGTTTTAAAGACAGTTTCGTGCATTTACGGATACAGAAGATTTATATAATCAGCAAATATTATTAGCTTTTCAAATATAGGCAAGTTTTGCATATCATTTAGATAGATTTAAAACAACAAAGGTCCCAGAATACTTCACTGAGGAACTCCAGAATTGATAGTACTCGGGCAGCTCTTTCTACCATTTATTTCAACAAATTGTTGTCTTTTTTCTAATCAACTTTTAATCAACAAACATGAACTTTGATTAAAACCATAAAGGCTTAGTTTTTCAATCAATATTTGATGATCAATAATATCAAACGCTTTCGTCAAATCATAAAAAATACCAGCCACGCCATTAAATCCATTATCTAAACCTTCGCAGGTACCATTTATTACATTAATAACAGCTTCTTCTGTGCCACTTCCTTTGTTGAAACCATATTGATGCTTGAACAGTAGATTATTTTCATCCAAATACAACGACAATTGTTCATGTATTATTTTTTCAAATATTTTATCAATTGTAGGTAACAAAGCTATAGGTCTATATTTTTCTATTAGTGTAGCATTATTTTCTTTTGGTATAGGCACAATTTTTGCTATTTTCAGTACATCAGGTTATAAAGATGTATCAATTGTGCGATTGAAAATTTTTGTTAATTTTGAATAACATTTTAGGGGAAATTTCATCATGCCCGCAGCTCTTATTAATTTCAAGATTTTAAATAATTTCACTTATTTTTGCACAAGTTGAGTTTGAGAAACTAAATATACTCTGAAATACATTTAGAGTACGGAAATTATTGAAAAAGTCACCAGGTAAATTTTCAAAGTTTTTAAAGATTCAATAAAATATTTGTTGAAAACGTTACTCTTTTTATCATCAGCTATTAGTTCTCCATTTTCGTCTTAAATATTTATTTCACTTTTAATACTTCGACCAAGACTATCAAGCAGGAATTTCCAACGCTTTTTAGGTTCTTGTTGCATTTGGCATAAGTTATTATAATAAAAATTTTTTAAACATTTTCTAGTCGCTCTTTTAATGATTGTGCTAATCCTCTTTAATCTGCTATCGACATTATATTTTCGTTATCTTTTTAATAATTTATTTTTATATTCAATTAAATTTTACAGACTGTGTTTCATCCAAGGGGTAATTTCATTTCGTAGCCACTTTTGTTCAATTTTTTGTGTGGTAGAATCTTTAGTCGCTTTTGAAATAATACTAATAATTTGAGATGTATCTTCGGACGGATTTCCTGTTATTCATGTCGCAAAATTGATGAAAAATTAAATTTAAGTAAATCCACGACAAATGTTATAAAAAACGGCGTAATGTAGCTGGAGGATCGATCAAGACTGCTTTCTAATGGTGATGCCAGGCAGATGGAACGTTTGCTACATAATAAGAACTTCAAGACATCGAAAAATGCTGCAAAAAGTATTGGTAAGGACGGTTAGACGCGCATTAAATAGAATTCGTTTAGTAGCCAGTGTGAAAAAGCAAAAGCCAGCACTTTCCGATAGAAATGTGAAAAAACGCCTTCATTTCTGTAAAAGCCACAAAAATCGGACAGTAGACGACTGAAAACGGGTTATTTGGAGCTACGAAACGAAAGTTAATCGATACCAGTCTGATGGAAAAGAATACTTTTGGCATAGGCCGCATAAGCGCATCCAAAAGTACCATCCTTAATGAAAAACATGCGGACAGTTTTGCTTTCCACTGTATGCTTATATTTTTGTTTACTACCCATACCCCCATAAAGTTTGTATTAGTTTGAGTTACATTAAAGTTTACCTCTTCTGCACAAATACCTTACAATATACATGTACGTTAAATATATGCACATGTATGTATTTATGCTTCCTTGTTTTATACTTTTTATATTTGTGAGATTTTTGGGGGAATTTGTTGAAGTTTTGTTTTGTAGATTTTTCATGCTTTTTGTGTGTGTTTCGATTTCCCATAGATTTTGTTAAGTTGACGTAAATTACTTCCATTACATTAACACGCTTTTATTTTACTTTTTGTTGTCTCTGTATGATAGTGTGAGTATTTGCAAGTGTACGAGTATGTGTGAAAGTGTATGAGAACTTATGTGAGTATATTTATGTTATACATAGTTAGCTGATGTTCTTATCAGCAGCTTCAACATTTAGTTTACTGGCATAAGTTTAACAAGTTCCAACAGAATCTAAGGTATTATTTTAGCTTGAATATTTTTATAGGAATAATGTATCGAAAAACGCAGCTGTTAATAGTTTTATAAACTCATAAGATTTATTTGTTATTGAAGCGTAAAGTTATCAATAAATTAACGTTTTTATTTTTATTTTTACGTTTATTGCAAGAGTTAGTATTAGGCTATCGAAATTATTACATTTTTTTTCTTTTATTCGAATAAAATGAATAAGAGTTGTTTTTCGAATAATTCGAAATACATGTAAAACATACATGTAAAATTAATTGAAATATTCTAATAATTGAAATTTTTTATGTAAATAAAGGTAATGATTAAGTTTTTCTTTTAAATTCCTGTCGTCTAGTCCCCATTAATAACATCAATCATAATTATCAATACCATCCTCAACATCACGCAATATCTATATAATTTTCAGCACATATTCAATATCACTTTCTTCTAAATTAAAATCTGGATTAATATTATTGGATGGATAACTTAAAAATGCGGAATTTTTTTAAAAAATTTCAGCTTTTATTTTAAAAAATTTTTTTTACAATATAAATTTATTTAAAGTATTAGACCTTTACCCTTCTTTCTGGCAACACTTGAATTTCGGGCCAAAAGAACTATTCATTTTTTGAGGTCAAGAACGAGTTAAGCCAATTTTGAATACCCTGATCTTAATTGAAGCGTGTCCCAGAAAGAGCGTTCTGCATCAATCGAAATTACTAGTAGTCGAACGGGGCAATGACTGCGCTATAGCGTTGTCATGATGGAATCTTAGAATTTTATGTCTGGTCACCAAATACAGAGTATTAATTTTGCATCATGAATATTTGAGTTTGGTGTCGATTCGGCTGGTTGTCCGCGCTTTACATATAATCTCTTGCGCTTCGGGTTATCGCAATCTATCTATTTTTTATCGCAAATAATAATTTCCGTTTATAGCGTTTAAGCAGCATTTCAGACATGCATAAAATGCTAAACAGAAGCGAGTTTAAGCAGCTATTTTGTGCTCAACAAATAGCTGAGGTATTCTAATTCTGCTATCTTGCAAATAGAATAAACTAGGTTATTTTAGGCGTTTCTGCTGAGAACGACTTCTGTACGTCCTTAAAACTAATGCTATTTTAGTGACTTCAAAAGTCTTATTTGAAGTTATTGGTTACAATGACATCTTGGTTAAAATAATCAGTCAATGTGCCTAAGTGTATGTAGTAAATAATCATTATCATTGGGGGTGCCCCGATAGACTAGGCGATGTGTGCCGGACTATCAGTCAGAGGGTTGCGGGTTCGATTCCCGCCAAAGACTCTGGGTGTTTTCTGCAGACAAGCCAAAAAGCTTCGCAGTTTGTGTTTGTTAAAAAAAAAAAATTATATGAGCACTTTAAAACATTACTTAGTGATGAAAGTTTATGCTGGTTTAATTATCCCTTTTCAATTTAAAATAAACTTTTTTGAGAAGCAAAAAAAAAAAAAAAACTAATACTTTTCTGCCATCAAAAAACAAATGACCACACATAAAAACTATTCACGTAAATAAAACTCGACAATGAACAAAAACTAATAATCATAAATTAAACAACAATCGATGTGGAAAAACTTTTCGACCTTTACTGTTCCTGGCTGGCTGGCTGCTCAACCGACAGCCTGACTAATTTTACTTTTACTGCTGCAACACTCTGGAGCAGTAGTTGTTGCTGCTGTTGTTTACTTAATACCATCAGCAAACTAAAAGTAATTCCTTAATTGAATTTTAATTACAGTTTTGCACTTTTTTCCCTCAACATATTTTTGCCACTACGGCTGTTGCCATTTGCTTTCATGGTCCGTGTAAAAAGGAAGTACACTTGAAGAACAAGTAGAGACTGAGCATAACAACAAATAACAATTTTACAGATGTTGCTTAAAGAAAGTCCTGTAGCAATATGTAGGTACAGGGCAAAAACAACAGAAAGGTGAGGGTGAGGGCGGCTTAACCTTTTGTGAACTAAAATTGTTGGATAGAAAAAGAGCAAAGGTTGTAGCTAACTTTGTTGTTTTTTTTTTGCTGATAACAAACAATTTGTTTATTTGTATAAATATGCAAAACATCTAAAAATAAAGTTAAAACTAAAAACATATTTAAAGTTTCTTTTAAGCCCAGTCCAGCTCAGTCAAACAAACAATCATCAGCATAATTTTTGACAAAGAAATTAAAATTTGTCCATAAAACAACAACAGTTTGTTGTTTGATGGCGGACCACCTTTTGCTTGAATACCTTAAATTTACTTTACTTCGCTTCCCTTGACACTACTCGCAAACACTTTAACAGTACTTTGCAACTCCATTTTAAGTTTAGTTATTGTTTCGTTAGAGCTGATGGAAAAATTTGCATTATTTCCGTTAACAACGGTACATTTTGTCTTGTTGTACTTCCGTTGTGTTTATCATCATGGTTGAACTAACTATTTAACGGTAATCAAGAGTGCGTTAAAGAGTATGACGAAGATGCTGGTGCAAATGAACAATAAAGAAAACAAAAACTCAAATTATTTTGCTTAAGGCCAGGTTTTAGCTCGGCAGTTGTTGTAGGTTTCAAAATAATATTAGCATGAAGCTTAATTTTCCCAAAAATAAAGAAAGAAAAAAAAAACACTTGTTACGGAAGTTTCAACAATAAATACTCGTAACAACGAAGTTTTGTTGTCTATAAAACTTTTAACTGTATTTTCACACTTATTTCCTGGCCATCAGTGATTTTGTATGTTGTAGAGTGTGTAATTAATATTATCTGTAGCATTATTGTTTAAAGTACCACAGGAATCAGCAGCTTTAATCACCTCTTTAATTAAATCATAATGTGAAGTGTACATGTTAAAGAAAATTCTCTAATTAAATAATATATTTGTGTTTGAAAATAATTAGGAATATAAGGTTTATTGAGTAGTCTTGCAACATGTGGCAATGGGAACTACTATTGAACAGTTTAAAAAAAAGTAAACCTAATTAAAGTTTTCTTTTAAATAAACAAATTTTAAAATTTTTACACGATTTTATTTCATTTAGCACGATTCAAAATCTTTTGGGTTTTAATTTTTTTTTTGGTAAATTTAATTTTTGCGAAATTTGTTCATATCACAAACTTAGGGGAATTCCCATTTTGTTGATACAAGCCAATTTACTGGTCAGAGAAATTGTAAATAGCACAAATTTAACGGAATCCCCTTCTATTGTATACAATAAATTAAACTTCACCTACATCTTTTTACATTATCTTTAAGCCTAGAGTGCATGCAGTTTTTTAATACTACATATGTATGTATGCTTGTGTAAGAACACATTGGGGTGGTATTATTGATTCCGCACGGAAAGGAAAATGAAGCGAAAAGAAATATCGAGAGATTATACCGTAAAAAGGAAAAATACCACAGCAACGGAATGAATAATTTCAAATTATGCTTTCACACAAAATCTTTTTTCCGCAATCGCGGAAGGGTATGAATAATTCGACCCATTGTATATGTGATTTAATATTATAAGCCTGAATAGTTGTTCTTAAAAAATCCTTGTTTTTCACTAATTTCAATAGGTTTTAAAAATAAGGAACCAATCACCTATTTTGCATACGATCACTTACTTTGTTTACACAGGGTTTCACTGAACCAATTACCATGTAAAAACATAATTAGGTGTATTTTGTGGATACCACAAATTTAATTTAATTGAAGTTACCCTTTGTAAAGTCCCGAAACTCAATCGGTTAAAGATTATAAACTCTCAGTTAATACAATAGTCATTAAAGGAAGTATTTTGTGAGTAGCACAAACTCAATTCAACGTAAACTACTGCGGTTATCCCATGACAATTGGATCTACGCTTTATAACATCCCGAGAATCAATCGGTTAAAAATTCTAAAGCTTCAAATAATACAACAGCAGTCACTAACCTAACGATTTTTCTCCACAGTTTGCATTTTCTCAATATTAATATGGATATCTTAATTTTAGTTTTTATTTTCTCAATTTCATTTTGAAGTGGTGTCACTCTATGACAGCTCCTTCAAATACGTAAGAAAAGGGACTGCCAGGTATTGTGAAACACTGTAACTTCCCAGAGACACATTCCCATCGCATACAATAGAACTGTGTCCTATAACGGTTGAAGAAGAGAACCCTGTCTGGTTACGACGAAAGCCAATAAGAGAATTTATTACCTCGCAATAGCACTTGTGGGTTTATTAGAACAACATTAAATGATTAGCTATACAGTTGCCATGATTTTTGCCATGCCATTCAGAGACTTAGGACATTCTTCGGTTATCCTATAAGTCAAATAAACACCAGCTATTCTAGTAATGGACGTAATGATTTCAGCAGATATTCGATAATACTAATATGATACGCCTTATGGCCAAGATTTCCATCTATAGAACAGTGCAAAATTGAGTAGTAGTCTGAAAAATAATTTTACATGCATATGTAAATATCCGCAGGTGTTTCCAATCTATTTCAAAGTACTTCGTAGACAAATTTTCGAATTGTACGGCTATTTGTTCTGTGTTCATCAGACCTTGTGGGCAATTGAACTGGGAAGTCGACTAAAATTTCATTTAAGCTGTTGTTCTCCATGAACTTTAGGGAGGAGAGGAATGTCCAAGTGACGTTCTTCTATTGACAAAGCGGGTAATCCTAGAAGAACTCAAAACTGAGTCGATCGATTACTGATGCGAGAACATAATTCTCCTTAATAAAACCCAACAGCTCTGTAGCTTTTCTCTAATGGTATAATGTAATCAGGACCGGGCGAACAGACGATTGATGTAAATTTTAAAGTTATTTAAGTAGTGAAGGGATCATGTCTCCTATTCTTTAACTTCTTAAAACTATGCCTTAGATTTTATGCAGAATACTTACACACATATCAAGAAAATGATTTTATTCGTTCGATGTTTTTGGGAGTATAATATAGAATAATAGTCGGTATTTGATACCACTCAGCACCAATATAGACTGATTCTCGTCAAAATGTTGATCACATATGCAACTTCATCATTGTTCAGTTTTGTCACCTTCTGAATGAAATCTTTTACCAGGTGGCTCCAATGAGTTTTTTCTTTAGTTGTTCTTTCAATACACCCTGGGTGAGACAATTTTTTCAAATTTCATGAGTCTCAATCTGTCGAAAATTTAAAGACATAATCCTTTAGAACAACGTTGCTTTGATTGTAAATTTAATAATTTTGTAGTAGACATTTAAATTAATCGATATCTTACAATTGTACATAACTGTACATACATTTGCATAAAATAAAAAGGCAATGTTCAGTTGTTTCCTTTTCATATTTATGCATCCAATTTGTTTCTGTTTAAATAAGTAAAAAAAAAATGTGTTTAAGTGTAAATTATGTAAAAATGCTTAAAGTTTCACCATAAAAATGCTGTTATTTCTCGTCCACTTTTTCCTGTTTAACTAATCCTCCTGTATTTCAGTTTTCTCACTTCATATCTAAACATCATATTTTAATCATTAAAAAAACTTTTTAAATTTTTTTCCTTTCACAAATATCTTTTGTTCACTTATTTCTGCAGTTTTTCTTCCTTTATGTTGGTCATGTTTTGATGTATGATTCATGTTTTTATCTTTATACTTTAGCTGGACTTGGATTTTTTAAACTGTTTTTTAAACTTTATAAAGTTTTTAATTTCTTCAACAATTTTTTGCTTTTTTATACCCTCCACCATCAAAAGTGGTGAATGAAAGTATATTACGTTTGTCATTCCGTGAGAGACAACATCCATAAAAATTTTATATTTTTTGTCGATTTTATTGCAATATTTTGAAATATATTATATTTATATACTTTATTTTTATGGTAAAAGAAAAAAGCTTGAGGAAAATAGTGGGAATCGGTTTATGATTTCTCAAAGCCCACATATAAAAATCTTCCCGAAATATTGCTCAATTATACATAAATGCCTATAAAATTAAAATATCAATACAAAATTCAGCAAAAATAAGTTTCATATAATAAACGCAAAACGAAATATTTTTTAGTTCGGTCCTAGTTTGACCATAGACCCCATATAAAGTTCACTTCCAAAATTCACTTAAATACGTATAAAACTGGTATAAATAATGTTAAACGGTTAATCAGGGGTGTCATAGAAACCAATATTGTCAGAATTGGTTTTAAAACCGACAAGAAAAAATGCTTTGGTATCATAGGGCACTGCTACACATACAATAAATATCGAGATATTTCTAGTATCATGACACCCCTGAATATTTGACATAAATAATCCTTATAGGTAAATAAATTGTTGTGCTAAATTTTATGGTGGTCGGCCCATAATTGGTCATAGCTCCCATATAAGGACCACATTCGAAAAAGCCATTTATTTTTATATACATCGTATAAATATCGGTACTGACTCAAAACTTTGTACAGATCATTTACATATACATAAAAAACATTCCGCAGAATTTTGTGAATTTCGGTCCACATTTGACCGTATTCCCCATATAAGCCCCTTTCCGGAAATTACTTTTATACTCATGAATCTCTTAAAAATAACGGTACCGATCCAAAATTTTACACGGATCCTTTTCATATATGCCAAAATCAAACTGCTGGATTTTGAGAATATCAGTCCATATTTGGCTATATACCCGTTATTATGTTGAAATTCGACGTTAAATATCCACATATGCATAAAATTCACTGTTCCAAAATTAAAGAAGATCGGCCGATGATTTGTCATGATTTGCCTATAATAGGAACTATTTCCGAAAAACAATTTAACACACAAAAATGTCTAATAAATATTGATATCGAACCAATTTTTAAACAGATCAGAAATTTTAATCCAGAAATCATATTAGTATCGGTTATACGACATTTGTAGCTGTCAGTCAATAATGGCAATAGCTCCCGAATTAAGTCCACTTCCGAGCACACCAACCAACCATACAACTTTGTAAATAACGTTATTGAGATGAAATTCAATCAACACACATTACTGGATACTAGATTTAGAAGTTATCAGTCCATAATTGTTCCACTTTTACATACTATGCCATCAATAAATCTCTTGTAAATAATGTTATTAAGACCAAATTCAAACAAAAAAGCCTCACCTTATATATGTATTACCATTTTTATACTCTGTTTATTAAATTACACTCAAGATTATTATGAAAATCAGACAAACTCTGTAAATTACAGTAAGAATCGGTAATTAAATCAATTATAAATGGTCAAAATTAGATAAAATTTCAAAATATTTAACATAAATTATGTTGGTCGTAAAATTGTCTTTCAAACAATATATCAAATACTATTACAATTTGCACTAAAACTGAATAGAAAACACAGAATAAGGATATTCTAATCCTGTAGCCAGTGTAGTTTTTGTATTTCTTATTACGTTTAGGTGGAGGGTATTAAAGATGCGTCACAGCCGAATATAGCACACTAACTTGTTTCTGTTACCTTTTGTCCACTCGTTTGTTGTTGTTATGATTTAATCTTTAATAATATTTTTTCACTTTTTTTTTTTTTTTTTAATTTCTCACTTAACGGAAGTGGTTGAATTTATTCGTTTGGAAATTCTATTGTTTTTGTTGCTGTCCACGTTAAAATATTTCAGTTTGTTGTAAAAGTGTAATTTTTCATAAACATCTTATGACAGGCATGTCTGGTTTTTAGTGTATGAAGATGAGTAAAAAAAGCGGTAGCAACAAAAGAAAAGTGTAAAGGTATGAATGGTTTATTATGGATGCATGGCTGAGTGAAGATTTACATTAATTAATGAATTATGTTTAAAGAAAACATCAAAAATTACAACAAATAAAACATGAAATTAAGAAATTATGGAGCTGCTAAGGAAAAAGGTTTAAAGTAAAACAGAAAAAGTTGTAGTTTAGACCTTAATGAATATTTAAAAAAAAAATATTAACAACATTTTGAAGTTTGTATGTAAACGGTATTAGTCGAGCCATAAAAAAGCTTATTTGTAAAGAAATGTGACATAAAGTCACATTTTAACAACTGTTAAATCAAATCGAATATATTTTGATTAAAAAAAAAAAAAAAACAACCGTGAAACATCGTACCGAATGTGCCGAAATTTACTTGCTTTTGACAAAACTGTTCCCGAAAAAAAATTAACAAAATTTCTTTCCACAAGAGATAGTGATCTATGAGTTCAAACAACAGCAAATGCATACAAAAAATTAAATCAAAGTTTAAAATTGTATTATATTCAAAAATTAGTAATTTGGAAATTGTTAAAAATTACTTCCGAATTCCTGAGTTCGCGGTAATAACTTCAGTAATGCTGACAACATATGTGTCATTGGATAGCAATACAACCATTCCAATCGCAACAAGTAAGAGTTTATATTCGGCTGTGCCGGATCTTTATACCCACCACGAAATCCCCAATTATGAGGCAATCATCATAAAATATTGTACGAAAATTTGTATGTACTTGAGGTTTATTTTGGTTGAATTTTATCTCAATAACAATACTTACAAGAATTTTATGCATATTCCATTTATAATCAAGAAATTATATTTGTCTGTTTCTTTCGGAGCTGCATAAAGCGATTTACTTTAATACACAATAAACTAGATGCCAAAAAGCCCTAAGAAACTGGTTTTGGCTTTTTGAAACGAGAAAATTGTTACCTCTGTATACTCTGTGGTTACTCTCGGAAGTGGCAGGTTTATCCAATTATGGACCAACTTTCACAAAAGTCAATAGTATAATTTTTACATACTTATGCCCTTATTCATAAAACTTACAACAGGTTTATAATTTCCATACAAAATTTGCTTTATAAACCTGTTGTAAGTTTTTATGAATAAGGGAGATAAAACTGTGTATGATTTCGGTTCGATATGGATGTTTATGTAGGTTAATGAGTTTTTCAAAAATAGTCCTTATAAGGAAGTTATGACCTATTATGGGCCGATCAACGTGAAATTTTGTAGGATTTATATTAGGCATATATGGATAATTTGTGTTCAATTTCAATGTCATAGTAATGTTTATAAGAGATTTATGCATATTTAAGCGATTTTCGGAAGTGGACTTTATATGGGGCTATGGTCAAAAATAGACCGAACTTTACGAAATTTGGTACGACGATTTATATGAATATTATATGGATTATTTATGTAGAATTTCAACTTGATAGAGATTTATATAAGAGATTTATGCACATTTAAGTGATTTAAGTGATAATGTGAACTTTATATGGTGCTATGTCAAAATATGGATATTGATTTGAGATTTTTCTTTGCATGAAACATATTCCGCGAAGACATTTGTATGAAGTCTATTAGAAATCGTGAACCGATTCAACAGAACTTGTCCCTCTATATTAAAAATGAAGTGTAAAAAATTTCATTATAATCAGCCTTATTATGAGTGTCGTTTTCTTGTTACGACAATGACTGTTTCGTAATAGATAAAAGAAACAAATTTAATTTTATCTTTATTCTATTACGAAAGAGTCGTTGTCGTAAATAGAAAACGACACTCATAATATTTATTTGAAGGTAACAGCAAAAAATATCTGTAAAATATTGAGGTTATCTGAAACTTTGATCTATAACTCAGATAGTACTAGACTGATTATACCCATTTTCAATGTCAAACATTTCGGTAAAACAAAGAATGTTTGGGAAAAATTTCATTGTTCCAAGTCTTTTTTCGAAGCTTTATTTCTTTTTGTTGCGCCATAATAACCTTAATTTTCCAAAGCCAGTGCCCAAAGCACTGTTTTATCACAAGTATAAATATTACTTGTATTTCCAATTTAATGTGACCTCTATTTTTAAACATTTCAAATGAATAATTTTGTTTTTGAAAAAAACATAAAAATTATGCAAATATCTCAGTAGTTGTCTAGAGTATAAGCGTTTGACTTTAATTTAAATTGTAAATGAAGAAACTGAACTTTATAATAAATAATTTCTGTTATTTTTCTACTTTTTATTTACAGGTCAGTAACCGCACAAAATGACAAACAACATACACAAGTGGCAAGTGAAAATAATTCATTTGTTTGTATATTGTAGAAAATAAAAAGAAATAATAAACACATTATACATTCCAAAAATATCCTTAAACTGTTGCTTGTAATTTACATAAATTCCCCTTCATAATCAAAACATTAACATAACACCGAATTCCTGTTTGCGTTGGCATTGCCTGTTGAAATTTACGGTATTATGTTGTTAACAGTTTACTGTTACATTGCTATTTAACAGAGAAAGTATTACACTCTTTTTTGAGAAATTAAATGAGAATCCTCATTTTTATGTTATGCTGCTCTCTAACGAAAATTACGTGTTACTACAAAACATCTTCTTATAAAATCTCTTTTACTTAATCTTACAAATAATTGGGAGCAATCTAAAGCTAAAAATTTCAAATATTTTGAGTTTCTTGTAGCTCTAAGTTTCTTACAGTGCGCATGTATTCTCCTTCCTCTTTTTGTTGGGGGGCTTTTGTGTTTTGCGTTGTTGTTGTGGCTGCTTATAGTAAAGTGTCTTCTTTAACATAAAATAGAATTTGATGAAAAGCCCACTGGCGCTAATGGCAATCAAAGCAGTTTGTTGTGGCACGTGTATACATAATGTACAACATACATACCTTACGCATCCAATCCATCCATCCACCAAGCTACCTGCAAAACGAGAAAAATACAATACAGTGGGCCACAGCACATTCAACCGCACATCTATACAACCATCCAAAATACGTTGCCCCAAACAACCCAACCCCCAAAAAAACATTCTATTTTTTGCGCTACAAATACACTCTCAGTTTATTTAAGTTTTTTTTTTTTTGCTGTTGTTGTTTCAATTCTTAGACCGTGTGTTGTTACGAGTATTCGGATGTCGTTATGAGTACGAGTATATAGTGTTTGTTATTGGTTTTGTACAGTGTGTATCGGTATGTGTATTGGTGTTTATGTATATATTACATACATACCTGCTCCAAGGTGTATATACGTGAATTTAATGTAACTGTTGTACAAGTATATACTACAACGACTTCGTATGCTACTACATTAGAAAATTGTGTCGTGGTATTGGTGTTGAGTTGGAGATGAAGTAGTAACAAATTATTTTGTATCACGAAGCATCTGTTGTGAATAAAATAAAGAAACGGTGTGTGTTTGCATGTATTTGAAGTGTTTGTGAGTTTGTGTGAATGCTTATATACCTCTATTAGCAAGGAACCTATATTTTTTGTTAATGAATATATAGAAAAATGTAGATACATATATACTTTTGGATGAATAGATGAAAGTTTTTCGTGACAAATACAAATTAATTTCAAAAGATTTCAACGAATTTCGATTACACTATAATATATTTAAGAATAAAATTCTTGTAAATAATATTAAGGATAGAAATCCAAATTTATATTGAGAAATAACAAATTGTTATTCAGAGGAGCAAATTATTATTGAAAAAAAATTAAAATTAAAAAATCCAAATTAATATTAAGAAAACCATGGTGTAAAACTATACAAGGTGAGTGCATTAGGACAGCTGACTGACTTTGTTTACAATTTATTTATGTCAAAAGTAATACTTTTTCAAGTGTTTTTGACAGTTGTATATTATTTATTATGCCTGTTGTTTCTGTATTGTATTCTATTCATTGCCGTTTTGCACTCACCTTGTATAGTTACACCATGAAGAAAACGCGTGTAAATTGAAATTCCAAATTGAGTTGATGCATTTTATAAGAAAATCTTTTGTAATTGGGAAATCGATATAAATTGTAGAAAACACAATTTAAAATTGAGATAGTAAAAATTTGTATGACATTTATAAAATAAATTTTTCTTTTTATTTGTTTGCATTTCAAGTTGTCTCTTTAATAAGAATATGCACCGACTTACACTTTCGTCTATGAAAACAGACTTCTCGAACTCAAGTCCTGAGTTTAATAATAAGTGATAAGCCCAATGAATCGCGAGTTCTTTCTCCACCAGAGCTAATAACTAGTAGAAATTTATTATTTATCAATATCAAATTATATTTTCTCAACATCTAGTAGTTTTAATATTTCAATTTATATTTTCAATTTTTAAAAATTAATGTCGGTTTCTAAATTTCAATTGACAATTGCAAAAAACAATTTTACACAATATTCAATTTTAGTTTCAATTTGTTTTTCGCTAATGGTTTTTTTATACAAGCCCATATACAGACTATTTATTAAGATTTTAACTCAAATAGTTTACTAAGCCGACACAAATTCCATTTATCTAATTGTTTTATAAAGTTACCAATCCAATCATTATCTTAAATCATCGATTTAGTAAATCATCATTTTAGTGATCATAATTGTTTGCTTTCTAACATTTGAAATAGTTAAGCTGATAGTCATTATTATCAAAATTGTGTGGTTCCATGATTAAATCGTGTATTATCTTTTACGCTGCTTATATATAGTTATGGTTTTCATTCATATTTGTAATAATTTTTCTTACTGTGGAATTCGGTAATTTAACTCGTTGCTATCATGATTTGAGTCCAATAAGATTCGGTTGTGGAAACTCAATTTAATGTCATGGCATGGGCAGCTTTTTCTGCTGTAGGAAACACAAGTGATTGATAATGAACTTTTACAAGATTTCATCCATAAATGAGATAAGACATTTTTTGACTAAAAGCAAGTGCGTTCATAGGAAAAAATTTGATGTTTCATGAGATGGGTTTATTTGGAACTTATATCTTTATCGTGGAACAGCTATAACACTTAATAATGAATGAGATGTGGATAGTTATTTGTGTCAATGACTATCAATTATTATAACGCAATTTGTTTATGTCTATTTTGTTTCTTTTAACTACAGTTTATATTGCTCTCACTAGAAATTTGGCCGACGAGTACTCTCATATCATATAGTAACTTTGAGAGCTTGGAAAGACTTTTCGCGGTGGTCCTAGAAAAAGAATAAAAAATAAAGTCTGGAGCAAATGACGTCATAAATGAGTTTCCAACCAGTATCTTGGAGCCATAAACGATAGATGGATTGTAATAATGCAAATTAGATTTAGATTTACCATGTCACTAGTAGAATGACCGAGTTTGGAAGTTCAGTGAAAGTAACTTCTTTATTTCGCAATATTTGTGGCAGCTTCTAAAGAACGTGTACAACTTCTTGCGATAATGGTTGACTACGAGAGTTCTAATACATATTGGATAGTGACTCTACCATCATGTATTTTTTATACCCTACAACACCATAGTGGCGAGGGTATTGGTCCAACACCAACTTTAAACTTTACCGATCACATAATAATCACTTTCTGAGTCGATTTAACGATGTCCGTCCGTCCGTCTGCCTGGCTGACTGTCCATGTAAAGCTTATGCGCAGAGTACAGATTGCAGTTTTGAAGATATTTCGATAAAATTTGGATATGATATTTTTTCGGCCCAAGGACGGTTGAGATTGAAATTGGCTGAAATCGATCCATTATTTCATATAGCCTACATATGTCCTCCTCCCCAAAAATTGGTTTAGCGGTCGTAAATGTGTGAATTATGAAAGTATCCAAACAAATTTCACCACATATGAGTGATAAATGAAGCCTAATCCCATCTTCAAATTTTGTGCAGATCGGTCCATAATTGATCAAAGCTCCCATATAAGTTCGGACCTTAACCACTTTGAAGAAACTATCTTAAAAATGTTATTCAAATAATATTGAACACAAATATGTTTCATATACACATATACAAATTATTCGGTAGAATTTTATGATGATCGGTCCATAATTAGTCGTAGCTCCCATATAAGGGCACTTTCGAAAATCTCTTTAATGACCATAAATCTCTTAAAAATGTTGGTATCCCAATAAAATTTAACACAAATTAGTTCATGACAAATGACAAATATTTTTATAACAATCGGTCCATAATAAGTCGAAACTCTCATATAATACCCTCTCCGTAATAATATTTCTATGCACAGAAGTCATGCTACTACATTTTTGGATGGATGGTCCATAATAGGTCACATCTCATTTCTGAAAAACCATTTTATACATATACTGGCTGTGATGTATGAGCTGAAACAGGCTCTAAAACGGAAATATATATTTATTTCGGAAGCTAATAGTAAACTTAAAAAGTTTCGGATTAGACCGTATAATAATTTAGTTGAGTATAAGTTTCGATTAGTTTTCGGCCTGAAAAACTAATTTCAGTTGGAGTCTTTTAAATTTATTGAATCGAAAATCGTTTCAAAAAAATAGTTTTTGATACAGCTGAAGAAAAGCTGGAAAACACAATGAGAAATAGTTTCTTCAAATGATCTTAACTTCAAACATTTTCATAAACATATAAAAATAATTTTGGTTATTTCAAAATTTATATAAACATCATTGTATAGGGTGACAAACTCAGTATGAATATAGTTAGTCTAACACATACATATTTAAAAAAATATATTTCTACATATGTATATATCTGCAAGTGTTAAAATAAAGAAGTATGCACCTACATGCATGTATGTATAACATCTAAGGAGAGACACAGCTGTGTATGTGTAAAAACAAAATACCCATAAAATCAGCATACAGCACCTGCTGCCAACGTAAAACAACTGATGGTGTATACGTTTTTCTTCTATTTTTTTTTCTCTTCTTAACCAATACCTTCTTTGTAGATAATCTATAGCATTTGTGCTGCTTCTGCGAGTACACCTCCTAAGTTACCTCAACACCATTATTAACAAGGCAATGATAATGATGATTTGGCTAGGTATATAGTTAAATAAATATATACGTATAGAATATATATTTATGAGAATATCTATGTATGTATAAAAACCACAAGTAGCAATGAAAGTTGTTGTACATATTAAGTTCTGTTAACTCATGCTCTCTCTCTCATTTCGAATGGGTTGTTGTTTTTGTAGCTAGAAACACAAAAAAAAAACAACAATACAACGTTGCTCGTTATAACGTGTTTTGTATGTACGTTTGCATATATTTCATTTTCTTACCTATGTAAAATCTTTATTTGAACGAGTGTGCATTTGTATATATGTATGTATGTATGTACATGAAATACAATATATAAATGTATTTATTCAGCGTACCGTTCATTCATGTTGTGTGTACTCGTTCTCTCGATTTTCTTTACTTTGTGTCTTTCCGTTGTTGTGTGTGTAAGAGTGATTGTGTGCGTGTGTGTGTAAGTGAAATTGTTAAGGTGTGCTGTAAGGAAAACTTGGCAGCCAACCAAAAGTAACGAGATTTTTTTTTTGCATTTTATTCGTTCATTTTGTTTTTTTTTTTTAGTTTATTTTTACATTTCTGTTTCGGCTTAAGGAAAGAGAACCTTTATTTTACTTTAAAAATATAAAACGTAAAATTCCCGTCGGTACCTTGAAATTTCTTTCAACATATTTATTAACAAACATACTTACATACATATATATTCTACTGTTTGAGTTTTTTCCTTATATGTTTTACGAGTTTTTATTTAATGCTGTTACTTGAGAAAAGAAAATGTTGTAAAGAATATGGGTTTGTTTTAGTTAGTATCTTGAATTTTTTGTTTGGAGTTTCTTTACGTCTTGCTTTTTCATTTAATTAAGTTATTTTTGTTTTCTTTGTGTAATTCATTTTGCTTTTTATTCTGTAGTAAACGTGACTTTTAATTGTATACTGGGTAATTAAGGTATTTAATATGGATGTTCTATCAGAAGAAAATTATTGTATAATGTACGTATGATTCTATTTATTAATACATTAAAATATTACTTATACGACCAGCTTCATGTACTTTAATATTACCAACTCTTAAGTTTCTCTAGATTTCGAACCAAACACTTCAAGTCATTTGTAAATATTCTCCTGTTCCTCACCATATCTTAGATTATATTGTTATGTTTTTACCTTTTAAAACGGTGGTTTATTTCCTTTAAGTTAACCGGATTCGTTTTAATTGCAAAATAAAGGAGCCAATTAGTTTAAAATTATATTTATTCAAATGTACACAGAAACAATTGAAATAAACACACTTAAATTACAGTTTGAGAACGCATTGATGTTTACTCAACGATAACTTTTGAGTGGCTCTGTTTGTTATATTTATATAATAGCGCCATCTTCTAGTAATTTCCGGCTGCTTCTTAAGAATACAATTGAAAGTTCTTTGCTAAGTTAACAACAGTATGTTATCAATAATGTTTGTCTATAGAAACTTCTACTAATGCAAATGTTGATAAACATGCTGTATGTTGATACCAGCCATTAAATTTAAATTGAAATACAATTCCGTAACAATATCTAATATTCTCTTCAATAACCTGTTGCCCATAAATTCTCACAACGATGTCGTCTGTACACATATGGAAAAATTATTCCGCATTTTGAATGCATTGAGGGATTTATCCCCTTGTAGCCTTTTTATACCCTACACCACAATAGTAAGGAGGTGATATTGGTTTTTACTGATGTTTGTAACGCCCAAAAGTCTTAGTCTAACACTCACCTTATTGTACATATTCTGATCGATTTAGTACAATTTCCGGAGCAACTGTCCCTCTGTCTGTCTTGCTGGCTATCCATGTAAACCTTGTTGATTTAAAAATAATTCGATAAAATTTAGTATCAGCACTGTTTTCGGCCCTATAACAATTAGAATTGAAACTGCTTAAAATCGGTCCATTATTTCACCTAGGTCCCATACAAATATCCTACCGAAAAAAGGGTTAGATCCATCGACCAAAAAGTCTTTAATCAGAAAAATAAAAAAAAATAAAAAAAAACATATTTTAGGCAACAATTTTTACATAATTTAATAAAATTTTATATATTCAACCAAATTTATATCGAATACTGATATATGGCCGATTTTTTGCTGAATCCGAAATCGAATAATCGGTCGAAATCTAGTATTTTCTTTTGTGATATGCAAAAAAGTCATAGTAGGATTACTAATACAATCGTTAAATAATTAAGATGTTGGAATTCAAATGACTATTTCAGCAATTAATTATTTCACACTGGAGAGAGCTTTTAATGATAAACAAAGAAGGATACTAGAGAAACAAAAGTATAACTGTTATTAATTATTATTATACAATTTGCTATAAAATGGGGAGTGGTTCGTACCTAACTGATTTTGAAAAAAGTAAAATTTCAGTTTATATCAATAGTGGTTTAAGTTTTTGAGCATTTGCCAAAAAAATAAACCAGTCACATGATGGTAAAAATAAAAGTGGCGGCCCAAAAAAAGAACGGGGCAATCGCAACATAACGATTAAACTGTGCCAGAAACACAATGAATAGTCTTGGTTAGATTATTAATAGTAGTATGGAACTGAGGAGTCAGTTTTCTTTACTTTATAAAGATGAAAAATGTTTTGTTTTGTAGACAAGAATAGTTTTTTTTGTTGTTTTGTTTGTGGAATTGGTTTGGTTTTTTCATTTTCTTTAGTTGCAATTTTGTGTAGTAATTTAAAATGCAGTTACATTAGGGAGATCAATATTATTTTATTTAATCTGCATTAGGAGGAATACAAGTATTAGTAAAGAATATTAATTTATTAACTAGAGAAGGAATTGAACTAATATTTATCTTTTTAAGAAGATTGCTGATAACGCCTTTGGCAGGGTAGAGAATGCGCTCCAATTTGCCACTTGTTCCAGTACTTTACAATAGTATTCTTGATTATTCGAACTATTAGCCTGAATAAAAACTTTTCTCTTAAGAGAATTAATTTATTTAAATAAATTTGTAATAAAAAAGTTGCATTTTCTTAAAAATTTAAATAAATCAGATGAAATTTTTAGTTTTCATAATTGCTTTTTGTATGGTTTTGTGTCATGTTTAAGTTTTATCAGTACTAGGGAGTTTGTGCTTTAAGAAATGCCCTTGAAAAAATGTAGTTTAAAATTGTAAAACATATTTTGATATTTTTTATATTCATTTATATTATTGCATTGTTTTAAATTTAAGTAATAGAATCAAAAATATTGGTAAGCTCAATATTGTATTTATTGTGTGTTAAAATATTTCGCTACAGCATTGTGTAACATCCTCAGGGCAACTTCCAGGGCAAATAAATATTTAAATATTCTTTTCCGTTTTTATTAATTAAGTGTCTATATCTGTAAAATGAGCAACATTATCTGTATCTGCTTTAAAATTAATACTATGTTTATGTTAATATATTTACAATTTTTAACCATTTCTCACATATGTATGTATAAGGACGTTTATAAATATATTTCTGCAGTCAAAACCGATATGTTTTCAAAGTCAGAATAGTAATTTAAATTTTCACAATCTGCTGTTAATGTTATTTTTTCTTAAACTATGTTTTTTAATTTCTGATCTGTTCTTATCCATAATAATTTTTAATGTGAAGTAAACAAAAAAAGAACAAAAAAAAATCACTTGTCGTATGATCGATTTTTAATAATTAAATGTTAATCATACGTTTACTTGTGTACAATGCTTCGAAATTGTAAAAGAACTTAAGATTAATAAAATTAAGACTATTAATTGAAGGAAATGATGTTTAGAAGTGGCTTGACATTCAAGCAACCGTGCGTGGTAACCAATCCCATATTCGGCAATTTTTCAGTTACATGCCAAAGTCTAAATTTGTAATAAGTACGTAAGAAATGATTGTAAGTCAAGCGCTGTTATCGTTTTTCCGAACGAGAACTGCAAGTCCGTAATGATTATTCGCCAGTAAAATAGATACGATTCCACCCAATTCGAAACTATCCTGAAGTACAAAATAGTGTGATAGATCTATATTAACAGAAAAGTTACGATGCAACATATTTTGAGCTGAATTCATAGTTAATTACTTTCCAAACAACATCAGTGACATTAGATTAAGGAATATTTATAGCAACTTGAAAATGTTTTAACAAAATGAACCTCTATAGTAATGTTAATGTGCCACATAGAGATGCTTTTCCATAAGGCGCCATTACTCAGACCATTAAAAGAACCACATTTATTAGCACTCCTTTGAAATTATTGAAATTTTTGAAAGTTGTTGTATGATCAAGTACATGTACACCTTCTTTGTTACCAAATATATTGAACTTAGGTTTAGGGACAGGAATGGCAATTGCAATTTACAAATTGTAGCCATTGAATATTCTACTATTGAAGCTTTTATTGCCTCAAAAATTAAAATTTAAACATGACCTTGATAATTAATTTGAAATTGCTTATTTTTTAATTTTCATTATGAACAGTAATAACAAAAGAACCTACGCAATCTGGAATTGTCATTACTGTTTAGGAGTATATAATAAAAAAGGTGCATATTTTTAAAATTTCATACAGAAAAATGGGCAAACAATTATAGTGTAGACCCAGTGAAGTATCAGTTAAGGATCTTACTTCTTCAGTTTTTATTCTTTCTATATGTTAATTTTTTTCTTTCATTGAAGTTTCTAAACATTTCCAGTCAATTACTATTAATTTTGAACCTCACTATATGAGGTGCATGTGACGTATGATTAATTTCAAATAATTATATATTGCTTATACGGCCTGAGGCTGCACATATAAGTACATATATAATTTTATAATTTTATAATTTAAGAAATTAAAATTTAATGTAATTCTTCAAATATGTACTATTAAATTATATTTTAAATTTCATATAAATCAAGAATTAATAACAAATATCTTGCAAATAGCAACTTTATAACATTTTAAATGCAAATTCCTTGTCTGCTTTAAATTTCCAACTTTGAATTTAATTTTACTATGCATGTAATAAAATCTCCCAACAATTCTTAGTATAATAGTCAATAATAATAATAAATAAATCTTAAAGATGCCTACTAAATACAAACACAATCGTTATAAAAATTAATAAAGCATAAATTTATAACCAAAAACATATACAAAACAGAAAAATAGTAAAAATAACTGTTTTTAAAGAGCAAAATTAAAAAAAACGAACAAAAAATTTCCTTTATTTTTCAACT
The DNA here is from genome assembly GCA_950370525.1 of Bellardia bayeri. Lineage (NCBI taxonomy): Eukaryota > Metazoa > Arthropoda > Insecta > Diptera > Calliphoridae > Bellardia > Bellardia bayeri. The sequence goes on from OX493264.1 coordinate 105,023,827, forward strand.
GAAATGCTCAACAAGCAGAATTTTCTTGTGTTTTTGTTTTGCTTCCAGTACATTCTCATGCTCGCTCTCTTGCAACAGCGATGAGAGCAATGATGATGAGCACTGAAATGGAGGCAACGGCAACAATGAATGACAACTGGCATATACAGCTGGGAACCTACTTAGTTTTAGCACAAAATAACTGCTTGAATAACACAGACAAACATTCGTAGTTACTTAATGATGTTAAAATTGTAAATGCTAATAACGAGGTTAGAGATAATAATGAAGAGCAGAGCCAGCCAGCTAGCAGAATACGAACGAATGAACATTTGTTGAAAGTATGACAAAGGTACCTACAAACACTTTCATACACACAGACACACATAAATATGTATTTAAAGTGTAAAGGTAGAGTGTTTTAGTATGTGTGTCTGTGTCTTATTGTTGTAGTTGTGTTAGTAGACAGAAAGCTTGTTATGCGCATACGTTGATTTTTGAGGAATATGCTCTTATGCTCCTAAATATATATATATGAGAGTGTATGTATGAGTGCATGTACTTTACATCATTGTTGTTGTTTTGTTTTTGCAACTAGTTTTATATATTGCTACACACATATATTCATATATACATACATACATATGTGCTATGTATTCTATTTTAGTTTTTACTAATACCTATACATTCATACTTACTTTACCTTTTTTCGTCTACCGACTACCAGTGTGTAAATGTTAAAGGTTTCTTTCTTGTTTAACATTTGTTAGTTGTTGTTGTAAGTGTCAGTCGATGCTGTTGTTGTTGTTATTGTAATCATTGTAGTGCCCTAATAAAGAGTAAGCATACATATAGTTAGAGCAGTATACCTACTACTGTTGGGTAGTTGTAAATGTAAAAGCAACATAAATATCCGAGGCTCATATGAGAAGCCTTTAGAAAATATTTGAGAAAATCAGTTTGTCGGTCGTTCACTGTATTTAATTTGTTACTGAAAATGGTTAATATAAACCTAATTCTATTTTTACATGGTTTTGTTAGAACACGATTTGAAAATAAATTTTACATTTTTTGACACGATTTTATTCCATTTAGCATGATTCAAAATCTCTTGGGCTTAATTTTCTTAGGTCAAATTTAATTTTTGCGATATATGTTCATATCACAAATTTAGAGGAATTCCATTTTTGTGGATACAAGCAAATTTACTGGCCAGAGCAATTGTAAATAGGGAAATTCCCTTAATTCACAATCAAATGAACTTGTAATACATATATTTTTTACATTACTTTTAAGCTTAGAGTAGATATATTTTGTTCTTTGTGCTTGTAAAAACACATTGTAGGTAGGTATATGTGATTTATTATTATAAACCCAAATAGTTGTTCTTAAAAATCCTTGTTTTTCACTAATTCAAATAGGTTTGAGAGATAAGAAACCAATTACCTATTTTGCAGTCGATCAATGACTTTTTTTATATGGTTTTTTACACGAAGTTTTCCGGAAGCAATTACCGTGTAAAAACAGAATGTTAATCTTCCTATCTTTTTCTTTTTCATTGAAAACAAAATTATACAAAAAATGTATCTCAATTAGGGTTTGCGGCCTTGAATGAGCTTGATTGTCATGTTATAATTTATTAGTTGCAAGCTACATTTTATTTAGTTCACAATTATTGGGTGTATAACTTCAAAATGCAAAATTTTTGTTAAATTTTTAGCTTTTATTTTGAAACATTTGTACCTACCATATAAATATTTTTCCATCTTTCTCGCAATATATGATTTTGAGGGCAAGAACGATTTAATACCCAGTTCTAAAGTGAAATGTATCCCAGAGATACCGTTCTGCATCGCTTTAAACAAATAGTAGCCGGATAGGGCAAGGTCGGGACTATAATGGCAAATGAAGAAAACCCTGGAATTTCTGGCCGTATATTTTTGGGCTTGAAACGAGTTAGTTGCATTCGGTACAGGTTCCCTGTGATGATCTGGCAAGATTTCAATAACTTTTAATAAATAAGATCTGTTTGGTCCAACCAAATACAGATCATTACCTTAGCGCCATGCCTATTTTGCTTTGGTAGCGATTTGGCTGGTTGGCCGGATTTCAAATACGATCTATTACGTTTTGGTTTATTGCAATGGATAAGTTTTGCATGACTCAGTGGAAAAATTATTATAAATAAACATTTCGAACTTGCAAAAGCTTTTTTCAAGGTTTTTTTTTTGGATGAATCCTGATGTTGGCAAACGTTTTGAAATTGCTTCTTGAGTAGTTCCCAACAATATTTTACTTAGTTTGACAACAATCCGCATAGAGTAATGCCTCCAATTCTTGGTCTTCAAACTGTTTTGGCTGGCCTGGACGATTCATGTCATCCGTGTTAAAATCAGAGCTACTGAACAGCATAAACCATCTCTCGCACGTAGAATCGGTTTAATTCAGTGGCATTTTTTTTTTTTTTTTTGCAAATTAAATGCTTTTGTTGACACTAAATTCGACATTTTCGAAGCAAAAATAATTTTTGTTGTCTATACTATAATAACTAAGTGTTGTTTTTAAAAGATTTTACAGTCTGCCCACGCAATATGTTATTACACAATTACAAGCATTCAGTCTCTTTTGGTTAACGAAAAAATAGAAAAAGCAAAAAAAAAAAAACTAAAAGAAGAACAAGCAATATAAGAGCAAGGTAATATTGTGATGAAAACACATTAGAAGGAGGGAGTAGGAGGCTACAAACTGGTTTAGAGATTGTAAGGTAGACAACGACGACTGACTGACTCAATTCGTTTGGCAGTGGATCGGAGTATACGATGGTGTTGATGTTCATGTTCACGTAGCTATTGTTGTTGTTGTTGTTGTTGCTGTAGTTGTTGATGAGAAGGTAAATACAAATGAGCTTTTTTAGACTCCACCTTTATGTATCCAACTGCTTATATACACACAGACACAAAGAAATACACAAAGACACGCAGTAGCATTAAGCAAGGTGGTTAGCAAGGTAGGTGGGCAGGTGTATCCCTCTTTTGTCTTAACATATTTTGTTTGCATGTTGTTCAGTCAGCAGTTTGCTTTCTATCTAACACCACCTATTTTATATAATTTCTGTGTTATTTTTCTTTACTTTTTTTTATTTGTTTTTTGCTTACCGTAACGAGCTTATTTTGTATAATTTTCTTCTTTTTTCATTCTTTATCATCTGCTTCGTGTTGCTTCTTACATTTCTAGCTGTATATGTTGGAGTTATTGTTGTTGTTGTTTTGTAGTCGTTTTTGATTTATGCCAGCCAATGGTTGTGTATTTACCAAGAGGTGTGACATTGGGTAACTTGCTTAGGTGTATGTATGGTTTCCTGTGTCAGTACGTATGTATATTATATACATATAAAGTAGCTAGCTGAGGTACTATTTGTGTATACATATATGAATTTGTTTACAAATTGTTGCGGTATTCTTTTAATGCAGAGTCACATACGGATTGTGGGTCGCTGTTGCATGTTCCTAAGAAATTTAAATTTAGAATTTTCTAAGAAACCTTAAACTTTAATTGTTTTCATTATATTTGTAAAAATCTACGACTAGAAGTAATTGCTACAATTTAAAAAATCTTTCTTGATCCTTACATAGACTGTCGCATAAATTAAAAATTTGCTTTCTGTATTCAAAACTAACTCATGTCGATAGATAAATAAGTTTTCAAATTATTAAATTCCTTAAAAGCTTCTAAAATAATGCTATTTTTTACTTTGGTATTTAGATTATCTTCATATTTTTCACATACGTACGCAGTTTATGACTTGAGGAATAGGTTTGAGGTAGGATTATCATTCCTACAAAAACTACTCAGTGATTAAAACTCAACACCTCGATAGAATGTGCTCAACAAATGTTTTGTAATTCTCAAAATTTTCATAACTTAAAATTTGTTATGTAAAATATTCATTTATAAAAAAATAAGTATAGGGTGATTGATTTAAATTAATTTTTTAATTTTAAATAAAATACTTAAATAAAACTGGATGTGGGAATTTTTATTATTGTCCAAAGGAATAAGCTTTGACAAGATCAAGTATGACAAAATTTCCCTTGGGATAATTTAAATTTCACTGGAGCTTGATGGAATTTAGGCAAGGATCTTGAAAACTAGATACAATTCCCTTAAATTTTACAACTTTGTGGTAATTAGTTGGAGGAAAATAATATTTGTAGTTGTCTCTAAAAGGTTTTTCGATCGATAAGTTTACCACAATTCCTAATTAAGACACTAGACTCATTAAATCGCATATCATATTAAACATCGAATTGAGGGCTTTTCAAGGCTCTCGAGTAGACACGTTTTTTAAAGATCGCTCAATAGATATGCTATTGGCTTTTAATAATATGACAACTATATCATTTGAAAGGACTCTTTTAAATGTAGGTTAGAGCAACATTAGAAAGTGTCAAGTTTATTTCTTAAGATGATATTCTCGATGAAAATTATATTTGTGCGTTTGTTTTATAATAAATACATTTTAGGTAAATAACAGTTCAGTTATAATAGTTTCTAGAATGTCGACTACTCTTAAAACTTATGAAATCTTTAATAACTTATGCGTTTTATTGATTAAATATGCTCTGATCGTATAGTTGTATACTAAAATATTTTATATATACTAAAATCTCAAACAATTTTCAATCGTTAATAACTTTCCCGTTATTTTTTGGGAAAAATAAGCTTAATCTGTAATCTCTTCATATATCATACTAAAACTAAATCTTTAGTACCAAATAAATTCAGCATATTCGGGAAAGTAAGCCCAATCACTCATTATTTATAATAAAAATGTATTGCTATAGCACGGAAATATAGGAATGCAAAATTTTAAATTTTTAATTTGGCTCTTTCAGTTGATATTCACTGATGTATCAAGATCAAGTGAAAAGTTCGGTTTTGGAATCTATTTGGACTAGTTAAATCTCAGTCTGTCTCTAACACAGCCAGATTATGGTAGCATAAGTCCAGCTGAAATTTTGGCTATAACATAGCCGCGGAATAACTTTAGTATTAAGGGATATCAAGCAGGGAAATCAACATATACTATGAGAAAATATACCATTCAATCTGAACAAATTATATATATACACGACATCAAAAACTCTATAATCATGCCGGATGTCTTCAGAGCAATTAGCGATTGCAAGACTAATCTTGAATGTGGTGACGTGGAAGAAAATTCGATTAAATTTGAACTTCTATTTTGAAGCCACAATAACTAATTTAACACAAACATCATTTTATGGCCACAGAAAGTTGGAAGAGTGAATCCTTTTGCAAGCATGCACAAATCTGGACTTATATGAAAAAGCAGAAGACATAATTCTTTAAAACGACTTCTACAGAAGCTGTTACAGTGAGGAAGATAATAGGATACAAGGCATTACAACTAAATTATGCGCTTAAACTTAACCTGAACTAGCTAAAAATGTAAAATATAGTTTGTCAAACACAATATGCATATCTAGTGTTAAAGTGATGTGAAGAGAGTCGAGATTGCTAAACTGTAATAGTAAAATAAGTCTATTCATTATTACGGCTTATTGGTATTAACTTTAAGGAAAGATGCGCTAACAGGCAGCATATGTCCAGTAAACATAAAGTTAAACTAAGAAAAAACATTGCTTTTCAATAAATATCCAAAGTAATTCAGACCCCTCATCAAATCTTTAAGAACGTTTAAGGAAAAACATTCCCAGTTGTTTAGATAGCTATTCTCAAACGTTTTCTTGTGAGAACTGTTTTATAGATATCGGATATGCATCGATAGGTGTAAGATATTTGTGTACGTTTTATATATATAACTATTCCATCTAGTTAATTTGTTTGCATCCAAAGTATCTACGAAAAAACCCTGCTCCAACTAATATAAAAAAATATGTTTGTATACCCCTAGTTAATACTCATGTACCACACACTATGTTTAATATTGAAGATGAAAAAAAACTTTTCTAATTAGCCACTGGCTTTATGTTGAAGTTCATTTGCCAGAGAAAGTTGCTGGAGTTTTTTTTGTACAGATTTTATACACTTATGTCTGTGTGTGAATCTATGTATTTTTGCATTAGAGTTTAATCCAATACCAACACATATAAATCCACATCTACATAGAATAGCTAATTTTCGTATTTTTTTTCTCATTCTAAATTAAAGTTTATAGTCCTTTTATAAAGCCATTCATTTCTATTTTCATATCATGTAAATTTCATTCGATTTTCCCTTTGCTTCTTCTGTGCTTTTGCTTTGAGAATCTTTTTGTCGTGTGTATTTTTATCTTTTAAGATTTTTATTTAGTTTTTTTTATGATATTTAAAGTAGAAAATTTCGTTTAAATCTCTTTTTTGTAGATAAGAATCCTTCAAAATCTCCTATTTTATAAGTTTAACACTACACTGGCATTCTCTCCCTCTCTGTGTGTTTTATTTACTTGTATCTCTTTCTCTTTAATAGTTGTGTTGTTGTGTTTTTTAGGTTCTTTTCTTATACAGCTGTGCACAGTGTTGCCAGCTTTAGAATATTCGTTCAAACAACACAATATTGTAACACTATTGTAAAAGAGTTTTGTAGTTACTTTAATGTCACAATCAAAGTCTACGAAGTCTAAAGTTCTCTAGCATAGGTGCTGTGTTTCTTTTGGACTTTACTAAGCTTTCTTGAAAATATAAAATATCATTACAGAAATTGTTCGCATGCGTACTTATATTTTTCTATTATGACTTTTGAGGTTCAATAAGTGGCAGCAGAGATCACAATTGAAGAACGTGGTGATCTTCAAACCACAAGAGCAAATTGCTTGCCAAACCTTACCTAGTATGAGAGATAGAACCGTGCAAGTTCTATGATGAATAGGCCAGTCAAGAAAATTTGACGACAAAGAGTTGGAGGCAATACTCCATGAAGATTGTTGTTAAACTAAACAAGATCTTGTAAAATTATTGGAAACAACTCAAGCTCCAATTTCAAAACGATTACGAGTAGTAGGATCAAGAAAATTGGTAACATATGAATTGAAGGCCAGAGACCTTGAAGACAATTTTATAATATAATCTTTTACTGAAAAAAATGAATCCCTTACGATAACCCTAAGCGTGCGGGAGCGTATGTAAAGTCCGGCTAACCAGCGAAATAGACACCAAAGCTTAATGTCCATGGCGCTAAGGTAATGCTTTGTATTTGGTGAAACCAAAAAGGCCTTTCTATTATCAGTTGCTGAATTCTGGCCAGACCATCACTGAGAACCTTTACTGAATGCAATTCAGCTGAAGCTAGAATTGGCCATAAAAATTACGAAATATGCGGACTAACATGAAAGCGTAATATTCCAACATGACAACGTTCGGCCACATATTGCAATACCTGAAAGAAGTGTTTGGGATTATTTTTGCCACCCGGCTTATAGTCCACAACTTGACGCGTCCGACTACTATATGTTTCCATCTATGCAAAACTCTTTTTCTGGGATACGCTTCACTTCAGAACAGGGTATCCGAAATTGATTGGATTCGTTCTTGGCCTCAGAAGATGAATCGATCCTTTAGTGCTGAATCCATATGTTGCCATAAAGCTAAACATTTGAAAAAGTCCCGCTATACACCCACTGTTTATTTGAAGAAAATTTTAAAATGTTGAAAATTTAGAAATAAATTATGTGGCAACTCCAATGTAAATATAAAAATATTTCTATACTTTCGCATTCTGAAATGTGTTCATGTGTGTGTGTGTGTGTGTCTGTATGTGTTAAAATATATATGTATGTATGTGTATGCATATAAATGTGTTTGTATGTCTTATATGTCTATTTAAACATTTGTTTCATTCATATGGTGTCAGTGTCCTCATAGTTGTGTGTGTGTATGTGCACGAGTATCTACAATTCTTTTTGTTGTTTTTATATACATTTCACACTCTGCATATCTACTTATATACTTAATATTTATATACTCGTACATTCCTTTATATACTTAACATTTTCTGTGTTGCCGACTTTTGTTGCAAGTATACAAAACTACAAGAAGAAGGCGAAAGAAACAAACATAAACGGGGAAAAGAAGAATAATTTTGTTTAAAAAATCGATAATTTTTTATGGCAATTTAATTTGACCTTCGTGGCTTATTTTTTTCTGTTCATTTCTGCTTTTTTTCGTGTTTAATACATACATACATACTTACATATTTTATTATTTATATACATACTTGGACCGAAGTACATGTGTTTCTGCCTGAGTGTTCGTTTAATATTCTTTTTTGCTATTTCTTATCATTTACTTTTTCTTTATCTTTTTATAAAAATTAAATAATGTACATATGCATTTTTCTGTATTGATTTTTGCTTTTGTATGCTGCTGCTATTATAATATTTATTTGTTCTTCTTTTTCAGTTTTTAAAATGTATTTGTAAGTAATTGTGTTTTTAAGATATTTAAAGTCAAATTGCCATTAAATTGCTGCATGTACGAGTAATTTTTCGTTTTTATTCTTCTCCTGTATGAGTTTTTCTTGGGGTTTATTAAATTGTTTATTAAAACTGAATGTCTACACAATTGTGTACAGTTACGTGCAACTAATTAAGGGCACGATACAAACATGTGAGCTTGAAGCAAATAATACGAAAGGTTTTATGATATTCTCAAAATTTGTCCTAATTTAGTCAATTTAACCTTAACTCATAGAAAATACCTGCATATTAATGAATCTGTAAGTTTTATTTTCAAATAAGATTGATATCAGTCGTGCATATAATTAAGGAAATACTAAAAATTTTATTTAAAAATAAATCAATATTTTGTTGCAAATCTATTGTTATTGAGAATAGCTTGACAGATTGAAGTCACCAAATTTTTACATATACTACTAGAAATGGCTTCCCAAGCTTTCTTTGTTTGGGCAAAGAGATCATTGAAATTGCTTAATTTGGTTTTTAGAACTTAACATAAGTTCTCAATCGGGTTGAGATCAGGACTGAATGAAGCCCAGTCAAGAAGCGAATTGTTTAAAGACCATTACTTGACGTGATGAGCCGTATGCTTCGGATCGTTATCTTGTAGAAGCATCCATGTTACTGCCATGTTCTCATCAGCATACGGCATCATTGCATCGCTTAAAATTCTTGCATACTGAAACTTATCCATATTTCCCCCAATTTTGTACAGCAGCTCAACACAGCGTGACGACCACCTTCATGCTAGAAAGTGGCGCTAGTGTACATTGGATAAAATTTATTCAACTTTGGCCGGCGAACATAATTTTTTCCATCTAGAGAGACCGTAATAATTTTTGTTTCGTCCTCCGGAAATAATACTCTTTTCCATTTCAATGGAGGTACTTTTCAATAATGGCTTCTTTTGTGAAATTCTTCCAAACAGTCTAACTTCTCGCAATCGACACTTTACTGTATCTACAGATGGTTTTACCTCATTTTTGCTAAAGACTGCAACCCGAATCTCATTTGATGATTTTTGTGGATTTTTTTGAACACGCACACAATCAGTGATGCATTTATACAATATTCTCTCGAGTACTGACATCACAGGACTTGCTTTTACCTACGTTAAGCAAGTATTAAGAATTTTTTATATACTGAAAAACACTCTGTGTAATCGTTATTAATCTAAAAATTACTTGAATTTGAAAATGTTAATAAATTTATCATACACGATTAATTTTTTTCACAAATTATAAAAACGGCACAAAAAAATTAAAATTAGATATTGAATATTGCTGTCCTAAATTAGTTGCACACAGCTGTATGTCTGTGTTTGTAATGATTCAGTGTTGTTATTTATAAATTCAGATGGCTTTTAAAGTTTTCAGCAACAGATTGTTTTTTATATAAGCGTTTAATAAGGCAGTTGCTATTAAATTTGTAATATTCACTCATATACGTTACTATTTATTGAATTAATAATATTCATACGCCATGTATGTCAAAGTTAAAGTGTCACTTTTTATTAGTATAGTGGTCTAGATTTTGTAGAAATACATATTGAGAAAGACTAGAGGTTTTCTAGTTATTTCTTAAATTTAATTCGAGATTTATATAAAGAATTGTCAAAAAAACAAAAACACAAATTAATACTCATTTACTTACATTTAAGAATAGCTAAAAGAATAAACTTAAATGCATTTCCTCTTATAAACAGCTTTGTTTTAGTTTTGATGGTTCGCATTAACTGCTGCACAGTATTTCGCTGTAATTCGCTCTACATACTTATTCTAAATTTCTAAAAAAAATTTTGTTGTCCGGAACTACAGCTTTAACTTTCCTTTGACAATAGCTCAAAATTCTTCAATTGGCCGAGCAATATTGGGCGACCTGTATCATTCGATACCAATCTATTGTATCTTTTGAATACTGATGGAGGACTGGTAACGTCAACGAAAGTTTATAAAAAAGGTGTGTTCTTCAAATAACAATAGTCAAACTATTGTCTTTTTATATATTTATATTTCCAATCGAAATCCCCTTATACCGCTGCAACATAAAATATTGGAAGCTGTAGCTGTTTGAGATCAATTTTCACATGTATTTTATCAACCATAATCTTGTTGCTGTTGAATTTTGTTAAAACCTTGTCGTAAATAATGCGTGAAGTTTCCTTTTCCATACTACTCTTGCCTACGATTTGAATAAAGGTTTGGAAACCATCATCTGTACAAGTTCCTGGTTTCCGTTAGTAACAATTTTGATTTATTTGTATTTACGATCTGTGTTAAGGTTTTCATCTATCGTTACTTAAAATCTACAGTAATTTTTTGAAGCAATCATTGATCCCGACAATGTCCATTTTCAAGTAATTTGTGTATGCTATATATGTATATTGGGTTACAGCTGATGTTTGTAAAGCCCAAAAATATTAGGCTAATATACATCTTAAAGTATAGACCGATCGAGCGATTAGAATCACTTTCTAAGTAGTTTCAACAATATTCGTTCTTACGGCTGGCTGATTGTTCATGTAAACATTATTTTAAATATTTAAATCCAAATTAAATTCAACAAAAATGGCGATTAATCTATATATAGTCATAGCTTTCACATAGCGCACATTAAACAAATCGCAGAAAAACAATTTTTTGCCACCAGGTTTTTTAAAAAAATGCTTGTAGCTGGATGTTATGTGAAAAGTGCTTTTCTCTTATACAGAATTTGTCGACTTGGTTCCTAAGTGATACAATTTTTCTACCGTCTTCTTAACAAAAATAAATCTTAACCGTTTTATTTACATCATTTTATTTTGATTTCTTTATTTTTTCTCGAAATGTATCATTTTTAGTAGTTGATGTGTTATTTTTGTTTGTTTTTATTTAATGCTCGTTACTCATGTCATGTCTTGACTTGACTTTTGTTTTCGTTTGTAAATGCGTTCAAAACGAAAACTACAATTACATGTGTTTGGCAGAAATGAATCTTTAGTCTTAGTTGGGGTCAAATACCTTGAGTTTTTGATGAGTATAATGTCTACAATAACAATAATAAAAATACAAAGAAATCTGTGTTTTATTATTTACACATCCTTTTGTTTTATTTATGGAGTCCATGATACATGAATGATTGTTTAATGGAAATGAATCATAAAAATAAAATGTTGTAAAAACAAATGTACGAAGCTGATAGAGAAATACTCCTACACTGGCAGACATATACATGCATGCAAGCATAGACGACATTTTCTACTATTAAAGGAAATTCCAGAATTAAAGTTTTAACTTAAAGAAACTTTAGAATCAATTCTTAAACTACTCTAGCATTTTATTTTATCAAGGTCTTGTTCTGTCACGGAATATAAAAGCGTTGACGACTAAAGCTGTATATAGTTTAATCTACTTAATACTGTGTTGACAACTGTAAAGGTAAATTAAAGAAGACAATTTTGCTTTTAAAATTTGTATTTAGTACAATTACATATTTATATGTAGTACATACAGAAAAAAATATAGTTTTTATATGTTTACCACAACAATGTCAACATTTTTACAAATATCTCAGGAATGTTATGGCCATTGTATTTATTTATATGATTGTGGTAACCATAATATGGCTAAGTTACGATTCAGATGATTACAACAATCATATATATGCTTGTAGTAACTATTTATATATTTGTTGCAATCATGTTTATGATAAATCCATTTATCATAATTTGTTGCTTTTGATTATGATAGAGAACATGATAATATGATAATTTTTCGTCATAAAACTGATTACCATAAACATTACATAATTGCTATAATTATGTATATGATTTCTATAATCATGTGGATGATAACTTAATCACATCATGGTTGCAGAAATCATATAAATAATTACACTGACCATAATATTGAAAAAAATGTTTACAAATGTTGAAATAGTTGTGGTAAACATGCACAACTATACATTTTTTTCTGCGTGTAGGGTACATAATACCTAATTTATTACTACACCTTTCAAGTTGAATTTGAGATATTCCAAATTTGTATTGAGTAGTTACAAATTAAAATTCAGAACTTAAAATTAATATTGAGAAAATACAAACTGTAATTTAAACAAGTAAGAAAGTATAGTCGGTCAAGCCAGACCATGTAATACCCTACACCCAGTATATGCATAAAACGGTTTTTCAGAAATGTGCGCTATATGGGAGATATGACCTATTATGGACCGATCATCCCATAATTTAGTGACATGATTTCTGTGAATATAAATATTGTGTATGTTAAACTTTATCTCGATATACATACATACACTATGTATGTAATTACTTTTAAAAGATTTATGGATGTTAAATTAAATTACGAAGAGGGTCTTATATGGGAGTTTCGACCGACCATTATAAAATTAGGTGTCAAATTTGTTTGGATACTTCCATAATTCAAGCATTTGTGATCAGTAAACCCCAATTTCGGGAGGGCCAGGTGAAATAATGGACCGATTTCCACCAGTTTCAATCCCATCCATCCTTGGGCCGAAAAAATATCATGTACCAAATTTTATCGAAATATCTTTCAAATTGCGACCTGTACTCTGCGCACAAGCTTTACATGGACAGCCAGATAGCCAGACGGACGGACATCGTTAAATTGACTCAGACAGTGATTCTGAGCCGATCGATATACTTTAAGGTGGGTGTTGAACCAATATTTCTGGGCGTTACAAACATATGCACAAATCCAATATAGGATTGGTGGTGTAGGGTATAATGAGAAATATAAATTGATATTGAGAAAATAAAAATTCTAATTGAGAAATTAAAATTTCTATGAGTTACAAATCTAATAAAAATTTTTAGTTCTTAATTCCAATTTGTATATCAATATTAATTTACATTTCTTAATTTCAATTTGTTCTTTCTCAATTTCAATTTTGATTTCTGATTTTCAATTTATTACTCTTCAACTTTAATTTGGATTTCTGAATTTCGAATCGTATTTTCTCAATTTCAACTTGAAATGGTGTAGAAACAGATAGGATATATTAAACGTATTATAGTCAGTGAAAGTTAGGATAGGAATTAAACAATATTAGAAAATGAACCAGTTGGTTTACTTTTGTAACGTGTAACGTATTGCTTTCGGCTGGAGTAGCTAAGTAGTGACCAGGGTCTACATACGGATCCACGAACCTTAAATTAATGACAAAATGGAACAGTCAACCCGAACGCTACTGAGGGAGCAGTCGACCCGTAGATCAATACGTATATGGTAAAACGGAAGAGTCGGCATGAGACAACTGCGGGAATTGCCGGCGCGGGAAAGTCCGTCGACTACTAAGCGACTAGTCAGCCCGAAGGTTACTAATGTAGCTTTTTGTATACTTTTTATTGAATTCGTCTATGTAACTCCTATTTCGTATTGAATAATTTGTTGTGAAAGAGTACAGCAAATCCTGCTTGACGTTAACTTTCAATATACTTAGTTCAAATATAGCAAGCTTATAGTTTGATACAAATATTAGTTTGGATGGCAGAATCAAAATCTAAGTCTGTTTGATAACAAAGAGATTCTTGAAATGATTTTGCAATTTATTGTACTTTGAAATGTTTAAATATTCTCAGTGGTAAATCTTACTTGATTTTCAATATTCATAATTTATTTGTGACAAGTATGTCGTCTAATTACGATATGTGCCATTTGAATGCTTGATGGGAAATCTTGAGCATGCTATGTACTCGTAAAAGCAGTATGTTGTTGGTTTGGTCTCTTTTTGTATTACCGGTTTTGTTAGCTTTAATCTCGGAATCTACATTGATATAAAGTTTTAATTTAAATTATATCGCTTAAAGAAGCTTCTTACTATATGGTATGTATAATAAATCTGTCTATTTCACCGCGAGACTATGTCATTGCTATAACGCAATTCCGAGCAGAATAGATCGAAAATACGATTAGTTCTCACGGCTCTTACAATAGTTACAAAGTCGTCCGGATTAGGAACATTTTTAATACTCATATGCAGTTAAGATTATAAATCAATATTTGTAAGTTATCGATATAGCCAAATATCATCGTATTACAATTTTTTTCAGATAGAAAAACACACCCTAAATTTCAGAACTAGCGACACCAAAGCCAAACATCCATGGTAATGTCTATAATAATATTTTGTGGAATCAAAAGGGTCCTGTCTTTTATAAGTTGCTGAAATCTGGCCAGACCTTGAGTCATATAAACCAGAAAACCAATTTGCTGCAAACTCTCTAATTTTTTTTAAATAAGGCTTCAAGCCAATATTTTCCTTTTAGTTAATTTTTTTAAACTTCTATTTGCGAAATTATATTCAAAAGGAATCACTTAAAGTAACAAATATTTAAACAGACACCTCAGCTGACTCTCCAGACGTATTATTTTACCGCAAGTTTTTAAAATCTGTATAATATTCTACATATGTATGTGTGTCTGTGAGTGTATGTATGATTATGAGTGATGTGAGTTAAACAGTCACATAAGTGGACCTGGTCAAGTAAAGAGGATTGAGTGTCCTGCTTATAAAACGTAGACTACAGCCAAAGTAAACCATTTTCATTTCTCTTTATTTGCTTTCTTTCCCCTTTCAAAAATATGTTGTTGACTTTAGTGCTTATAATGAAAATATAAGAAGTTAAAAAAATATAAAAAAAAAAGAAAAAAAACCACACGCATACAGATTTCTAATGGCCTTCTTGATCATCTCACAGCCAAAATGTTTTCATTTAAATGAAATGACTGCTACAACAATGATACTACTGACAGTGGTGATGATGATGGCGATGATGTTGATGATGGAATTGGCAATGGAGCAGATGGAAATCCCTGCATTTACTTGAAAGAGAACATTTTTATTTGGTCATGTCCGGTCTGGTCGTTCAACAACAATAGTATTGTTTATATACGAGGGTGGTGTTTAATTATTTATACAGAAATCAGCAGAAGATCTATGTAATGATGTCTTTGAGAAATGCATCATCCCGTTAATGTAAGACTTGTGGAATTTCGTAAATTGCTTAATAACATCAGCTATTAGTTTAGCTAAAGAAAACTTTTTTTTTGAAGGCTGGAATTGGGGCAATAATGAAACCAGTTGGATCAGCAATGCGTCTGTATTAAAAATAAAGATAAGATAATTCAAAAAAATAATATAACCTTATCACACTTTAGCAAGACAACTCGCAACCGACTATGTGAGCATGCAGGCTTTGGAGCTGGTAAATCCTGTGTTTACCAAGTAAACTCCCTTGAGAATAATCGTAGATTAGGCTGTGGACTGGAGATCCCCTTTATACGTTAGCATTTATTGATTTTGAAAAAAGATTTGACAATGTCGCCTCAAGAGCATCTGAAAGGTTCAACACCAAAATAAATATCTTTTATCAAAAGTCTTTAAAACAGCTCGACGTGCAGAGTGCACCATGAGGACAAACACTGGGGTAGCCAATTTTGCTTTATGTAACCTCTATTCCAGTGCTATGCCATGGCATAGACATGACATCAGCCCCCTGTCGCTCACGTTCAGTGACATGTCCCATACGCTTCTCCTGTTAATTTGGGAAAAACTAAAACGATGACTTGAACATGTTGATAGCTTCTGCTATTTCGTCATTATAAATGATAAGTCCCAATTTACACGCAGCAATTCTATAAGCTAAGCCTTTCAATTAGAATTGCTTCGTGTAAATTGGGACTCAAGTTCGTATATCTTAAACTGTATCACCTGTGGTCTCCAAAAACTCAGAACGGATAGCTTCCATATATCCAGAAAAAACAAATTTTACCCCAATATTAAATCAACCCTTTTGTACGGATGATTGACGTGGAATACTGCTGTCCGCGATCTGAACTTGCTGCAGGTATTTTGCAAATAGATGTTTGAAAAGGATAATGACCACACGTAGAAACCAAAACCGACCATACACAAACTGAATATCATTTCACCATTGCGAAATTTGCTTGAACCCGCAGACGATCTACTGAAACTGTTTTTATTGTGACTTGTAAAAAATTAGTCCTCTCAATTTCGATGGAATATCAAGCGATAAGTTAGAAAAAAATCCATAAGAATTTTATTAAACAAGCCTCGTAAATATTCCTGAATTGTTTTGTTTGTTTGCTCAGACGACCCCAAGTCGTCTTAAGCAGTATGTACTCTTATTCCCATAATTTTTCAACTAACTCCACTTCCTTCTTTTTCTCTTCTTGAGCTCTGCTTTATCATCAACGCCACACAAAATATTACTAAAACTTGCCACTTTATTGTTGTTGTTCTACATCTTTTGGTTTTTGGCTACTTGGGGTTTTGCTGCTCTATACTACATATTATTCTTGTTGCGTTCTAAGTATTCCGTTTTCTATATAAAAATTTCTATATTTTTCTACATTTGAAATGGGTTTCCATCATCAGTTGCGCTTGGCTGGCTGGGTGGTTGGTTGGTGGTTTGTGTGTTGCTTCCTTTGGGTCATAGCCTCCGGTATCTCCATGTTTGTGTTATATATTTTCATTGTTGTTTTTGTAGTTGCCGTAGTCTACCGTACTTGCAAACTCTCAAAGGTCATTTAAACACCGGATGGTTACTTACGTTTTCTAAAGTAATTCTCTACAAAAGGTTTGTTTGCTTTTATATTTTGTTTGCAGGCGAGTGTGTGCTTTTTTAAGTATTTTTTTTAACATTTCTCTTATTTATCTTTAAGATTTTCCTTGTAACATTGGCTTTTGGTGATGTTAGTTAGAGTCAGTATTTGAAAGTAGAAAATGAAAAAAAGTCGTGAATAAAACACCAGAAGAAGAAAAATTATAACAATGCGTCAGTCTGGCGTGTACATTGCGGTTTTTCACGTTTTTGTCAGCGTCCACTCAGTCATTTTAACTTGTTAATATGTTACTCATACAAACATTTATACACACACACACACACACACACACACACATATACATATTTATAAATATGTATGTGCTTGTGTGTGTTTTAACAATAGTGCTGTTCTGTTTGTGTATTTTGTGGTTAGTATGGGTTGTACCACCACTTGACATTGCTAACAATGTCAACAATATCTTGTTTAAGTGGTCAAATGTTTCAATGTGTTTGTATTTACACATCTACATGAATGTACATATATGGATGTGTGTGTTTTGTAGTACATTTTATACATAAGAGTTTTTGTTACATTTACTGCCACTTATTAAATATATTTTTATTTTATTTTTTGTGGAACTACTTCAAGGTATTAAACCTTTTATACAGCTTTAATTTGTAATTTGATATTTTATAACACATTTACTAAATGGAGGTACAGTTTTTTGTTTTTTTGCTTTTTGGGACAACAATAAAAGTCTTTACTACATAGTTTCCCTTTCTATAAATGACCTACAATTAAAATTGTTTGTTTTAGGGAGGGTTCATCAGAGGCAAATGTGTTAAAGTTGGTTTTATTGAATTTCTATATACACTATATATTATTTATTAAAATGTTTTGATTTAAAACTTTTATTAAATAATTTGTAAGCTTGAGGTCACTTTTTGTTTTTTATAAAAGATTTTTTTATTTTAATTTATAATTAACTTAAGAATATCATTAGAATTTTATGGTTGCTATTACTGAGAGTCGGAAATACGTGGTATAGGCCTGAAATCTTAATTCATTTTCAATTATTATCAACAACTTTCTTTCTTATTTCTTTTCTAAAGTACCACTACTCTTATGTAAAGCTACCTAAAGTAAAGTTCGACGTAGCGATATTTGATAATGTTTTCTTAAGGACATGAACACACCCCAACGACGAGCACGGCCAGTTTATTAGGTAGCCCCGTTCTATAGAGACTTGAACAAAAAGTGACCTCAAGCTTACAAATTATTTAATAAAAATCAAAAGGTCCAAGAAAATAGAATAAAATTATTTAAAACTTCTAGAAATTAATTTTAAATGCATTTTAATATATTTACTTAATTACAGTACTTTATAAAAGTACCAATAAAATTGGTAATTTTTTAACAATTGATTGCACAGTTTCATTCTTCAGGCGTCTGTGGCATCCATGGTTGGGGCTCCTCAGACATGCACACTATTTAAATTAGATTTGTTTAAGCTTCTTCCATAATCAAAGATTATAAATATAAAAAGACTATGTTTTGAAATTTAGATGACGGATTCCATATACCATTCAGCAGGACGCGGTCGTGTATTCAGACTCTTGGTATTTTTTGCAGTACATCCAAAATCAATCAATCCCTTCAAATGTTTGCATTTGAAAATTCTAATTACAAAATGTTTTTAAATTGGCTTGGTGTTTTATAATATCGGTCGATGTCATAAAAATTTTGCTTGTTTGTAGACGATCTAGAAATGAAAATATGTTCGGCAAGTCCAAAACCAATTGACTTCGAAAATATAGAAAATATTGAATTAAATTAGTGTTGTTTTTATCCGACCTTTCAGTTATAATTTTTAAGAAATAAAATTGTTTGAGCTCGAGGTCAAGTTTATGTAAAATTCTTTATTGCTGATATTTCGCTACACTTCGTATAGCATTTTCAAAGCTTATTTTCTAAATAAAAACAAAAATCAATAATAATAAGAAAACGACAAAATAAAATACAAAAGTAAAATTGTTTATGTCAAGCACAAACAAAATCACAAATAAAAAATATTAAATGTAAAAAACAACAATAACAATTATTACCGAAAAAGTTTACATTAAACAAAAACAAAAAATACATTTAATTTTATGCGTGTCGTCTAATGTTACACTGATCTTAAAAATAATTATATTATTGCACTATCCTTCGTTTTCCTTTGTAAATTAAATGACGATAACTTTGCGCTACACTTTCAGTGTCGGGTTTGTAGTTTATCCTATCGTTTGTCGGTGTATTGATTATATGAAGCATTTCGAGCATATAGCGGCGTTTATAATTGTTTTCACTGTCAATAATTTGTACTTTGTCAAAATCGGGGGAATCATTTTTCTTTGCACAATGGGCCACCAAAGCTGTTTATTGTGTAACTTCCGTATTGTTTTTCATCTTTTGATCTAATTTGTTCTTTGTTGTGCCTATGTAAATTTTATTACAACTATTATTTTGTCGTTTTCTTATTATTATTGATGTTCATACACTTTTTGTTTTTTGTTTTTATTTAGAAAATAAGCTTTGAAAATGCTATACGAAGTGTAGCGAAATATCAGCAATCAAGAATTTTACATAAACTTTACCTCGAGCTCAAACAATTTTATTTCTTAAGAAAATATTGAATTTTAATTTTTTTGGTCGAAAACCCGCTTAAGGAACTTTTCTTTTTAATTTTTCATTTTCTACTTTTAGACTTCACAGCTTCACTCATGTTGCAATCAAAATACTCCTTTGCTACGCCAACAGTGCAATGACAGATAAGTTTATTTTCTGTTATGATTATGATTGGTGTTGCTGTTCATTGGAGTCCACTGTACTAAGTGCCAATTTACACTTGATTGCACTTGCAATTCGTTTTACTCTATTATTCGTATTATATATATATGTGTATGCAAATATACTATCAAATAAAAATAAGAGCGATGAAAGCATTAAGAATTGTGCTGTGGGACCACCTAAGAAATTTCAATATTTTTAATAAGAATTGCTTCGTGTAAATTGGCACTAAGATCGGATCGTTCTGTCATACCTAGTAACTTCATTAAATGAAAAATAGCAAACTTTCAAAGTTGAGTAAAATAATATAATTCTTTCAATTTATGGAAAGATAATAATCATGGCAACTTCACAAGGCAACATCTTCATACTTTTCGCAGTATCGTCTAACTAACTGTATTATAAATTCAAGAAAATATAAATGTTTAAGGAATTATGACTAAAGACACGTACATATATCCCTTCCTAAACTCCATGTATTTACACAGAATATTTATAAACTACAACGCCTGAATACAAACTCTAGTCATTGTTTGGGGAACTTGATTAGGATTCATTCAGGATTCCATTAACGGATGAAAATTTGAAGTTTTTCTTGACTAGAAGAAGAACTGGAAATAAATTAAACGTTAACTATGTCTTCAGTCTGCCTTTAAAGCACCATTTATTTTAACGTACTGAAGAGTAACATCAATAATCCTCGCTTTCCAATTTATTCCTGGCAATCCATGAAGATTCTATTAGATTAAGATGTTCTTATTTATTATATTATATAGTTTGTTACTCAGCAAGGTTTAGCCAAAATTCATATTAAGGACAAATACGATACGATATTTGAGGCATCTTATGTTTGCTTTAACCAAAAGAACCAGCTACTTACAGTGGAGATATCGTTACGAAATTTCACTTGGTTTGAGTTAAAATATTTTCGATTTGATTAACAGTTGTTTGACTTGGTAAGCGGAATTGGAGCCAGTAGGTGGCCCTTAAAACTTATGATCCTAATGAGCTGAATTTTAAAATATAAAAATCTCTGAGAATATCTAAAAAATATTTAGGTATATATTGCTCCTCCCAATCATATACAAACTTTAAAAAAAAATTAAAAATTTAAAAAACAAATTTGGTTTGAATAAAATATTCCAAAAACGCAAAGCACCACTCCTGTTACTTAAATACACAAAAAGGTTTTTTTACTATCACACGGCAAATGACGTTAATAAAAATGGGAC
This sequence comes from Bellardia bayeri, assembly GCA_950370525.1. Classification (NCBI taxonomy): domain Eukaryota; kingdom Metazoa; phylum Arthropoda; class Insecta; order Diptera; family Calliphoridae; genus Bellardia; species Bellardia bayeri. The sequence continues at coordinate 105,044,931 of OX493264.1, forward strand.
AATGGGCCCTTTTATAAAAAAATTAAAATTTAGAAAAATTAAAATTTAGAAAAATTAAAATTTAGAAAAAGAAAAATTTAGAAATTCCGTTTAAGGAATTTCGGTATTCGAAAATAAAAAATGACAAAAGTTATAATGGCATTGATCAAAGGACATTTGCAACTACATTAGTCTTAAATTTTGCTGTGATATCTTGAACCAATAAAATGTTACATTAATTCAAATCTTCTTTCATTTCTAAAACAAGAACTATAAAACTTATTGTGCAATATTTATGTGCCTGCAATATTATTGTGCTTTCTTTTTCCACCTTCCTAGCCTTGACTTTTAAACACAAAATAATTTAAATACGAAAACAATTGGAATATATGGAACGTAAAAACAAACAACAACAGCAATATCAAAGAAAAATTCAACCACATCTGGTAACATTTCTGATGACAGAAACAATTTCAAATTTAGGTAAATAACATACGGGTTAAGAAATGTATCCTTTCAATTTAAACACATACAAACAAACATACACATACAAATAATATAAATTAAAACAAAACATATAGGCAAAAATGGAAGGAGGCAGATATAAAGAGAGAGAGAAAGTGTCGAGCTAGATGCCAATTTAATCTACAGAACAATCACATGGGACACTTAAAAGCTCTATGAAAACTAATTCGAAATGATGGACTTCAGGGACTGGAGCTGGCAGTGAATGAAGAATATACAAGGAAGCGAATTTAATATGTATGTGTGTGACTTTATTATTTGACATAAAAACAACAGCAGGTAACTTCCGTTAAAAACAATAAAATTGTAAATAAAAAGACAAGGAAATGCTAAAAAATAACAGATAGTCGAAGAAAAACAACAACTTTTCAATTGTGGTTAAAGTGTAAAGTTGTGATAGTCATTCAGTTCAACATTTGTTACAGTATTTTCGTTTTAATTTCTGTTTTAATTCTTCATTCCAAAAATACCCTTTTGTGCATTCATATCAACAATATATGTATGTGAGTGTGTGTTAGTGCTGTTGTGTGTATAAGTCTATTTAGTTTCATAATTAGAAGGGGCTAGACGTAAGGAAAGTCCTCATAAAGTGTGACAAATTAAATTAATGCTTTGTTTGAAAATTGTTTAGAGAGCAAAAAAAAAAAAAAAACTAGAAACGAAAAACAGACAAAACTAAATAGAAACTGAAATTGTGTTTTTAGTTGCAGCCCAGCATAATTGTTTAATACCCATAAGAGCCTTTTGTGTGTTTGTAATAAAGAAATAAAAGAAAAGAAAAAACCTTAATTAAGGACTCTATTAAAGAGGTAAATCAATTTAAAGGAGTAATTGTAATTTAACAAAAATGTTAGATTTTCCATTAGTATTTTCTAAACTAATTGAGCTTTTGACTTTTTGGTCAGATCGGAATTAAAAGCAATAAGGATTTTAGAAACTGCTCTCTGTTCAGAAAACCATAAATGGAAAGAATTAAAGCACGTTTTTGTACAAAAAAAAAAAGAAAAATTCGATTAATGTTTATATTTTCAAATCTATTATTTTTGAAAAAATTGCTGTGAAATATTTTATACCTGATGGGAGATTTTGTTGTTTAACTAACAATTAATGCATGTCTTAGAAAAATCAGTCATAAATTCTACGAGATATTAAAAAACTGGGACTTAGGTTAGATTTAGAGAGGGTATATTGGTTATTTTAGGAAGTTATATTGGATTTGTGCTGATGTTTGTAACGCCCATAAATATACGATACGATATAGCGGTGTTTGTCCATCCGTTCATTCTACTATCTGGCCACGTCAAGATTGTTCATGTAAAGATTGGGCACAAAGTACAGGTCGTAATTATGAAGATATTTCTATAAAATTTAGTATGACAAAGACGGTTGGTTGCTATTGAATTTTGCCATTATGCAAAGAAGGGTTAAAATCTCAAGAGATGAATAATTTGTTTTACTTAAACAAATAGTTGCCATTTTATCTCTTTGTCGCAGTGATATGAATCTTTGTTGATGTTGCCCTTTTATTTATGCTCAAAGAGATATCAAAAAGTGATCTGGTGAAATCTCTTCTTAAAATAAACCAAAAAAAGAAGTACACAGAAAAAAAAGTGTAGTAATACCAAATGATTTTAACCTTACCCCAAATAGAATTTACATTCGGATCGTTCCCAATAGCAGTTGCTATTTGTTGCGACTACAAAAGTGTTGTTACTTCAAATACAATTCGGCAAATGCAGAAACCGTTTCACCAAACGCAATTGTCTTTGGCCCAAATACAAATCAGCAAATACAAAAAATGTCGTCCCAAATGCAATTATCTCTGTCCCAAATACAATTCGGCAAATAAAAAACCAGTTTTTTTCCAATATTAGATTTTATTTATATAGAACAATTTTTTATTTTTTCGAACAACCATTATTTAGAAGGACTGTTTTACAAGGTAACGAAAACTTTTCAATTTTTTCAATATAGTAACAATTAAGTGATCTTAAAATAATATGCGATTGAAATTTTTCTGAAAAATGTGTTTCCACTTCTTGCCCGATTAAATATATTTGATCTGTAGATTGATAAAATTCTATTAAATTTAATATAGTTTCGTCACTTACACCCCATGCCTTTACTAAATCAAATATTTGTAGCTCCAAAACATTTGCTTGAAAAATTTCCACGTCATTGCGGTTGTCTTCCATTTTTCACACGTATTTTCACTACCAAAAAATGACAGCGCTCAAAAACACAAAATTAACTGCGAATGGCATTTGAAAAAACAAGCCTACTGTTTGCACAACAACGTTCTGCATTTAGCGTAAATAATTTTGTCCATGTAATCTCAAATAAAAAACATTTGATTTTACAAAATTGCTGTTGACATGCATTTTCAAATACAATTTCATTTGATTTAATGAAAATCGTATTTGGATCAAATAATTTTGCTCTTGATTTTTGTCAACTGCAATTTTGCTGTTGCGATAAATGCTGCGCATTCGCCAATCCTTTTTGTGGTTAATACAATATCATTTGAATCAACTACTTCTTATTTGCGACAAATAAAAATCGCTCAACTGCGAAAAGTATTTGTCACAACAACATATTTTTTTTTCTGTGTATGATTTACACAACACTTTTAAATTAAAAAAAAACTCAAAATTGAAGAGTGAATTTGATAATGACATAGAAATGTTTATTATTAGAAATTAATAATGTTTAATGAATGTAATTTAAATATATAAAAACCGCTCCACAACACCTAACAATGTCTGTAATAATATGGAATAAAATATTAAATAAGAGTTATTTGTTTCGGAGGGTGAGAAAGGAATGTTTATGCAATCCGAATACAAGAATTTGCTAACAATTGTGTCTACAAACGATTTAAACGATGTTTTTCGTCAGCTTCATATATTGGTAACAAAATTAAATCAAGATTTTCTTTACTATATATACCTTAATATTTTTGAGAAACTTTATCGATCGATAATGTTCTGTTGCGTTTAAATTAATATAGAAGTTAATAACGAAATGACATATTATTTTTGTTAGTCTAACATTTCATGTACATGGGTCAATTTCAAAAAACATGTACACAACGAGTTTTGTTTTGCTCATTTTTAAAGTTTTTTTCAATTTGCCTGTAAGAGTGGCCAATTTATGTAGAAATTTATGAAGAATCCGGTGGTACTTTTAGGCTCTCAAAAAAATCAATATTTTTGGATTTTTTTTAAAGTTTTTTATGATTTCTATCTTGAGCGTCACACACCAAATATGTACTAAAAACCGCTAAAAATGCAAAATATTTGAAATTCAAGCTTACTACAATGTTCTTTTGTTTCTCAAGATTGACTCTTGCGAAAATCACCTTTTCGATTATAAACAACAAATCATGATTTAATTTGATTTTCCGTTTTTTTTTTGAATTGACCCACATGTTATTATGTTTTTTTTTTTATTATGGGTTTATACTCGTATGTTTTTAATCAATTAAAATTTTTGTGTTCTAACATTTTTGTATTTAACATAAACAACTTTTTTGAAATAAATTGCTATTATTTATAAACCAATTTGTTTTAATGTGAAACAAAAATATCGAAATCCTAATCCCGGCATTTGAAAAACCAGTCCCGTATGGCATCCCAAATACACGTATTTGAATTTCAGATAATAATTTTCTCAAGTGATATATTTATTTAGTTAGTTGAGTTCATTAAATTTAAATTTAATTTTCATTAAATTAACTGAAGGTAAGAATTGTTTTTACAACATGAAAAAATGTTTATTAAAATTTTTATTGATAATTTTCTTGGCTGAGCTGGGGATCGCACCTGGGTTGAGTTTACATGTTTCGAGAATCACCACAGTCTCTCATCAGAATTCTTTGCGTTCTAACCTCTGCACCACTGCGGTGCCTGCTAGCCAACAGTCAAACATCAATCTTTAACCAGTGGTACTGGTAGTTCGAAATTTACTGTAATTATCATTTTTCTTTTTCAATTTATTTTACATGTTTTCTCCTTTTTTATAAAAATTCCTCAAAAAAAAAACAACAAAAGATTTTGGTGTAATTTCACAAAAAATCTCCAAAACTTAAACATTTTCTAATGTTTTATCTAGTTTTGAATATTTTCAGCTTTTCTGGAAATTATCATGGAAGTGATGCTGTAATTATTTTATTAATTATTCAAAATATTTTTGTATTTTACACTCCACATGATTTCTTTTTATTTCTTTAAACTTAAATTAACATTTTTCATTACCGTATATTTTTCTCAATTTTATTTATTCTTACCAAAAGAAAAAAAATCCACAATATAAAATTCTTTAATATTTCTTTTTTACAACAACAAAAAAGAAAAACTCGCATGTCGTCTTAAAACCTTGATAACTTAATCCATTTAAGAAAAATACGATAAAAGTGCTACTTCCAAAAACTCCTTGAAGACAGTAGATGAGGAAAATAAAAAACAAACAAGAATTTACATTCCGCTAAATCAACAAACATTTAAAAATGCACAAAAGCACAAAATTAAATAAGAAAAATTAAAAAAAAAAAAAATAAAACTGTTTAAGGACCAAACAAACGAACGAATGAAGAATGAATGAATGAATAAAAATACTGTGCTCTGAAGGAGTGTAGAATTTTAAATGAACGAGCATTACTGATGAATAAAGTTAAACGTAACGTCTTAAACATTTTTACACGCTTCTTTTGGCTTCATTTTCAATGCATTTAACTTAAGTGACTCTCTAATCCTGGGGTACTAAGCATCTTAACAGTGCGACTATGTACTATGTATACAAGCTCTCTTACACAATACTTCTAGCAAGGTATATAGGTAGGAATGGAACAAAAACGTAGCCTAGGGGGGGGGGGATGAATATTGCAGAAAATCAAATATAATATTACCCACAAAAACCAAGTCGAAGTTTCCCAAGTTTACCTATAATTTTGTGGGAATTAGCTACTTTTTACTACGCCTCTGTTTTATTTTAAAAGTTGTTGATAAAATAACCAAAATTTTTAACCATTCCATTTCGTATAAAGCTTTTTATTTACCTTAACAAATTTACTGAAACTGACAACGACACAACATGTAATGTACAAAGTCTCTGTCTGTATCGAAATGAGTATATAAGTATATGTATTTATTAAGTATTTCCTTATTGTTGCTTTAAACACATACAACAATCATGCTACTCAACAACTTCTTTTTATATGTTTCACTATTGTATTTGTTAATTTGTTTGCGACATCTATTCATTGGTTAAATTGTATATAATTTGTTTATATTTCATTTATTAAGTATTTGAAATCAACTGGTTCCGGTTTTGTTGTAGAAAAATTGAATTTCTGCCAGGATTACCGAAAAACTTTGCGCAATTTGAAAGAAAAACATAGATTGTCTTAAAGCTTATTTTATGCAGTTTTTTCATGTCGCAGCTTACTTGAAATTTAGACTGGCAATTTCAAGATTTAATATTTGCTATGATAGCATTTATTATCTACAACAGCTTTAGGGCGATTTGGCATAGATGCGACCAGTTTTGGGTAATATTTGGCGAAATATTCGCTTTCTTGAAATCAATTTTGTTAGAAATTTTGTGTGTCCTTATTCTGATTTCTAAAATTGACCATAAATTTTCGACAGCATTAGGATCTGACAATAGTGGTGACGGTGTCATCGAATGCGGGCAGTTATATATTAGCCACATGTGCACAATATCCGATTTGTGCTTTGAATCGTTATCCTGGCAAATTCGAAAATCGAATCATATACCTAGGTCCTCTGCGCTTTCCAACAAATTGTCCTTCTGAATCGGAAAATACTTAAACTTGTCCATGATTGTTTCAGCAAATATTAAATTTCCAATACCAGCAGCTGACATACAGGCCCAAACAATAACCCAATCACCACAACACTTATTTGGTTTCCGCCAAACTTGCGACGTGCCATCTAAACCGAATACACCTAATTCTGTTTTTACACGTCTTTTTTTTACACTGATTTGATTAAACACGGTTTAAAATAAACAAATTTTAAATTTTTTTACACGATTTCAGTTCATTTAGCACCATTTAAAATCTTTTGTCCATTAATTTTTTTTTGGTAAATATAATTTTTTCGAAAGACAGTTAGTGTCATTAATTTTCGGTATTACTAAAGATATATGTATGTATGTATGTATGTTCAACTGATTCATTTTAAGGCACATTTGCATATTTTTATAATATTTAGGGGAATTCCATTTTTGTGGATACAAGCAAATTTACTGATCAGAGCAATTGTAAATAGCACAACTTTAGGGGAATTCCCTTTTAGTGCATACAATCAAATAAAGTTGTGTTTTACATTAGATACTTTTAAGGCAGCGTTTTCACTATGTTTTCACTATGTCATTTTTGTTGTCATCTTGTCCAAATTGTTGGCAATTGTATGACAACCCGTTTTCAACAATGACATAGTGAAAACCAACCATAAGCTTAGAGTGCTTATCTTTTTTTTCTTTAAGAACTATACTTGCGTAAAAACACAATAGCGCAATTCACAATTAATAAAAAATAAAAAATAATTACAGCAAAAACTTCGAACATATTTAGCATATTTGTGCTCTTGCTGTGTATTTTGTTAGTGTAGAGCAACAATTTTTGCAAATGCAATGATGCAATACCATTTGCACAAGATTGTGAATTGCGCTATTGTGCCCACATATGTACATATTTGTATGTGAATTAATATTTCATATTAAGTCTGCTTTCACACTCTTCAATTCTGATTCGTCAATGCAAGTATTGTTGAATGAGAAGGAAAAAGAGAATAAAAGGGCCAATAGTCAATTTTCTTATTTCCTGTTGTTTTTTCTTTTGATTTCCATTAAAAAGTACGAAAGTTAAATTGACGTGTGTGAATGAAATTGAAAGTTCAAAAGAGAATTAAAGCTCATTTTTTTCAATTTCATATCTCCCTTTATAAAATCTGCCTTAAGGTGTTCAATACAAAGTCTATGAGACACTTTTAATTGTTTTTCCATCAAGTTGGCAAAATTGTGCCATGGTTTTTTTTAATTCATTTTCTTTTGCAAAACGAAAAAATTTAAATTTATGTAATTTATTTAATATTTCCACAATTAAAAACGGCACACTTAATTCAAAACTTTTATTTCCATTAAATAATAAGCAAACATAAAAATATTTTTGACTTATGACGTCACAAGAAGAAATTTTGCTCTCACAGTTTTTGTCAAATATAGCGGACCTACGCAATTCGCAATCTTTATTATTTGATTTATGCTAGTGCATGGTCAGTGTCGGAGAAAACTGGATTTTGCTTCGTCGTATTTTCATTCTAAGTTTCTGGTTTGTTTAAATAATATTTTTATTTATTTTTGTTTAAGATTTGAACTTAAGGTTTGCTTTTATCGTTATCTAACATCATTTACAGTACGTTTTGAAAGGTTTAGCTTTTTTTTGTAATCATTGGAGTCGACAATCTCCAAATATCCAATGATTTTGTTCACGAAACTTTGGCCAATAAAGAATAATTATCCGAGATGATTAATCGCACTTTTTTGTAGCAGTTTTGTTTGACTGAATACGATTATTTATATCAATTGCACTAAATATAAATAAATAATAAAAAGAAGTGTGTTTAATAAATTCGACTTCTATCAAATAGTTTTGCAAAATATTTTTCTACCTTTTCGCTGACTAATTCCATGCTTGTCTTCAGCTTCACTTTCAACTCGAGAGGCTTCTTCAAATATTCTTACCTCATCACATCCTTCCTGTTAAGCAGTATTTCAAATACTTTTAGCAACAAAATTTACAATGTTGGAAAAAATCTGTCGGTCTGTCCATGCATATTCACGGATACTAGAGAAGATGTTGTCAATTTTCGTAGTAAGAGTTTCCTATTTTTAAATACATTTTATACTGTTACTTTTGTAAACCGTTCACTGCTGTTGCTGTTGCTGCAGTAGTTGTTGTATGCGTAAGTCCTTAAGGATATTTACTACTTGAGTAAGAATATTTCGTGTTTACTCGTGTTGTACATATTTTAATTGTTACGTTTTCTTGTTTGGTTAAGTTTGTTTTTTTTTTTTGTTCTTTAAGAAGAAAATCTTATGCTTTAGGAGTTTCTTTCTTTGCTACATCTTTTAAAATTTTTTTGTAATATAGACAGACTAACATACATGTGAGTAGTCATTTTATTTATTTATACAATTTTGAAGTTTTGCAAAAGTATTTTCATTTAAGTTAACTTAAATATACTTTTTTCATACACGTTTTACTTTACTGCAAATATTACGTGTGCAAAAAAATATTTAAACATCATCGTCATCATTCCTGGTAGCAGTAAAGAATTATCCTTGTTATTTTCTTTAGCTCAAGATTTTTAATTAAATTTATAATAAAACATATGTAACACATATCTACATATATTCCTTATTGTTGCCTTATTTTTCCATGGCTGAAATTAAGTCATATGTACCTTTTTACTAGCATACTTGTATGTACTTTTATTTACAATGGAGAGGATACGTTTGTTTGCTACAGCTTATTAAAGGTATGAAAACTTAGAAGGCCAAATTTAAAAATAAACATAATTGTAGAACAGAAATGTTTAATACAGTTTCATTTCAATACTTTCATTGCTGAAACAGTTTCTGGTAAATGCGGTACTTCTTTCACACAATTGCAAATCCTGGCCATTTTATTTGTCTGTTCTACCAAAATGTTTTATTTGTTCAAACATCATTAAATTCATTCAAGTTTCTGTAATCTTTAAATACTCTTGCAATTGCTTTGTAATTGATATTGTAAACATGTGTTAGTTTTTCTTAGATCATATAATTTAATCCTTATAATTATATTTGCATTCCATATGTATGTTGTAGCCAGTGCTGCCAGATGAATTTCGGAAAAAATCGCCAAAATCCCTATAAAACGAAAAAATCGTCAAAAAATCGGAATAATAAAGTCACTATCTCTAATAGTATTTTTCAATTTTTATTTAAACGAAAACATAAAAATTCAAGTTTATATAGTCTCTTGTACAATACACAAATTTTAACTTTTTAAATAAGAAATCACCAAAAATATAATGTTAAACACAACTTGTGTAATATTTTTATAATATCTTAGTCCGCTTTCACACTTTTCAATTGTGACTCGTCAAGGCAAGTATTTGTGGGTGAAAAGGGAAAAGACAATAAAAGGGGTAAAAACCTGACAGTACTAGTCAATTTTCTTATTTCCTTTTGCTTTTTTTTCAAGCATTAAAAAGTACGAAAATGTGAAGTGTGAAGCAAGACTTACAGTATTTTATAATTAAATATTTGAATTTAATATATTTTATTAATTCAGGTTTAATTACAATGTCAAAACTATTGAATTTATTAAGTTTTAAATAACATTTTGAGTAAAGAATCCAATTCATTCAACATATACAGTTACTTATTTTCAAAGACTTATTTTTGTGGCTGAATATTCTTTCAATGTTATGTTAGTTAAAACAGGAAAAGTTTCTGTAGATTTTCCCCGCTGATATTCAAAAATTGTTTCCTCTAAAAATTTTAGTTCATGGAATTCAGTGTTTAAAATTGCTTTTCATGCTTTCCAATAAATACAGTGGGAAGCAAAACATCAGTTGTTTTGCATTAAGGAAGTAAGGTAATGAAAATAATACAAATATAGGTAAATTTAAATTATTTACATTATATTACCACGATATTGCTCTGTTTTTGACGCGTTGTTTTTTTTTTGTTTGTTGCTATCTCGTTATAAAGCTTTTAGTGGGTACAGTACATATCTCCCAAATAAAATAATGCCCAATGGAAAAATGAAATAAATCCCAAAAATTATTCCATACAGATTGGGACTTATATCATTATGCATTAAGTCCCAATGCATTGGGACTTATTTCATAATGAAATGAGAGTTATTTCATTGGAACTTATTTCATTTGGGAGTTATTTCACTGTACCCTTTTATTGCTCTATTTGTGCATTATTGTTTGACCTGTGAAGTGATTAACTTGATTTTTAAATGAAAAATTAAAAGATCCTTAAAAATGAGAAAAATGCCAACTGATAGTGACAACAATGTGATAAATTTGTTGCAAAATGATTATTCATGCCGTAAAATTGCTCAAAAATTAAATTTAAGTAAAGCCACGGTAAATGTTATAAAAAACGGCGTAATGTAGCTTGCAATTAAACCAAGGGGGTCGACCCCTGGCTTCTGATGGTTATGCCCGGCAGATTAAACGTTTGCTACATAATAAGAATATCAAAACCCCAAAAAATGCTGCAAAAAGTAGTGGTTTAGGATGTCAGTTCCTGGATGGTTAGAATAGAATTTATTTAGTAGCCAGTGTGAAAAAGAAAAAGCCAGCGCTTTCCGACAGAAATGTGAAAAGACGCCGTCATTTCTGCAAAACCCACAAAAATTACGACAGTAGATGACTGGAAACGGGTTATTCGGAGCGACGTAACGAAAGTCAACCGATACCAGTCTGATGAAAAAGAATACTATTAGCATAGGCCGCATGAGCGCATCCAAAAAATCCCTAATGCAAAACATCCAAACAGTTTTGCTTGCCACTGTAAGTAATTTCTACTATGCTGACTCAATATTATTTGCTATTATTATACTTAAACTTACTATCATTTAGTTGTGTTTTTGACATGTTTTTCTTAATATTTATAATATTAATGGCCAGTTTTTAACTTAAAAATTAAAGTGTGTTTAAACTTAAGTTCTGTTTAAATACCAAATTAATTTTTATAGATCATATTTAATATTAAATTGCGCATTGAAGTTTTTTTTATTATTTGATAAAAAATATTCAATAAATAAACTCGCCGCGAATAAAAACATTGTGCTTATTATTATCAATATCAACTAAAACAATGAATGTAGACGAAGAGGATATGAATGATACAGCTTTTGTCCATTTAGTTTACAACAATTTGTAAACTAAATAGTAAATCAGCTGTTAAATGAAGAAGTTGTTTATATTTTTTAGATATTTAATAGTGCTACCATACTTTTATCATAATTAAATACCAAACTTAATTTGAGACTGAAAAAATTAAACCGTATTTAAATACAACTTAAGTTTAAGAAAAAATTAACTAATTTCGTATTTAAATATCAAGTTAAAAACTGGCCATAAATGACACAAAAATAGTTGTTGTCTGAAAAAAAGAGAGAATTTGGTACCAAAACCATTAATAAAAAAGACAAATAAAAAAAAATTTTTATATTTCAGAAAATCGTCACTTGCAATTTAAAAAAATCGTCCAATCGCCAGTTTGCTATTTTTGAAACAAAAAATCGTCAAAATGACGATAAATCGTTAAATCTGGCAGCTACAACCCAGCAAGCCATATGAGTCCGAAAAGAGTCTTTTCTGATACCTTTTTCGGAGCGTTCATGCTCTTTATGAGCCAAAAAAACAATCAGAATTGCTCCGAAAACCTTCAGAAAAGAGGGTCGTTACATTCGAAAATGGTCCGTCAGAAAGAGCTCTTAAATAATGTCAGAAAAGAGACTTTTATGAGGGTTTTTTGGGTTCTGAAAGAGCTCTTAGATAATGTTAGAAAAGAGATTTTTCTGAGGGGTTTTTGGACTCTGTGTAATCTTGTTTTTATCATTCTTGTGTGGTACAGCTATGTTTTTTTTTGTTCAAAGTAAAAATAACAGGACAACAACGCTTTGGTACACACATAATTAAGTAGAATTTCTGAGTCATACTGCGTGCCGTTTCAGGACAGTAACAAATTCTTCTTTCGCTCCGAAAATGCTCTTTAGTTGGACTCTTTTCTGACTCCTTCTACGGAGCACTCCGAAAATGCTCTTTTGCTGGACTCTTTTCTGACTCCTTTTTTCGGAGCGCTCCGAAAATGCTCTTTAGTTGGACTCTTTTCTGACTCCTGTTTCGGAGCGCTCCTAGAATGGTATGCAGGGAATGGTATGCTGGGTATTTATGTATTTGTGTTGGGTTTTGTTTTGTTTTCTTATCATTTTAGGTGACGTATACGTTAAAGCAATTGTAAATAATACAACAATAATAGTTATGGCAAGTGATACTTTCAAGTGTTTGTTTTCAATTACAGTTAAACGTTTATTTCGAATAAGAATTTTTGAACAAAAATATTTTTTTTTTTTAATTTGTTTGACTCAAAATTCTTCCAAAAATTAATAAAGAAGACAGTTAAACCTAACGATATTTGTTATTATTGTAACGGCATGTTGGGGAATATTATTCGTTAATCTTATTTTAATTACTTACAAAATTTACAATATAAAATATTATCGGACTTTAATAATTATGGGTAATTTAATTTTATTTCGACTTAGTTTGGATTTTTTAAACACATTATTGTCACCTTTGAGCTTTAATATTTCTCGTAACGTATAATTGATATATGTAGAATATAGAACAAATTATAAAGTAGTAGCGATTTCAGTATAAAGGTCATATTTATATTTTGAATGTCTCTTTTTTCTAGGAAGATATTTTATATTTTATTTTAATAAAATATTTGTAAAGATAAAACTTCACTGGATAAGCTTTATCGCCTAACCTGCATAGCCGTCACTGGCGCTATTAAAACAATATATAGGGAAGATTTTCATATTCACCCACAGCAGTCCTCTTGTAAAGTTAAAATTTGTAAGAGAGTACTTTCTACTTAGACGTATATTCTCGGATTTTTAAAATATTACTAATAGAATTAAACCTCTCTTTTCTCTATTCTTCTGTATGTTTCTAAGCTAAGCCTAGCGACCAAAGTGATTTTTATGTTAAATTCGTTAGCCATCTCGTTTGGAGAAGAAAGCATTTTGACATCACTGGATACAGTCAAGTGCAGCACTTGTGCTCAGCAAGGAGGATTCAACACTATCAAAATAGTCAGTCAAGGTAGTTGTGTGGATGACATTCAATCCCAGTCAGTTCGCAAATTCCTTAATATCCAGCATTTTTAATCGATTATAATCGTGCAGGAACGTCGTAGATGCGAATTATACTGTAGATAAATTACAGAGTTCATTATAATTTTCTTGCCTACCTTTTCTAACGCATACTGTTTTCATATTGTCGTGGCATATAACATGGAGACAATAATACTCTTCACTTTTTGATCATTTCTGCTGGAAATTTGTGTCAATTGTTTTTAAAGAATTAGTTCAGTAACATGTGAAATGATAAAATATGACTCACTTCAAATGTTGTAAACAGTAGAAAATTAATCAATGAATTTTTAATAAATTTGTTTAAGATATAATCATTTAATATTAATACAATTGTGTAATCATTATTGAAATATCATAAACAAGACAACGCTGGGTATCAATTTAGTGGCAGGTGATATTTATGCAAATTGTTAAAAGTATAAATATGTATTGGCTATCTTTACTTTGAAAATATTATAAGACTTTTAGTAATTCACCTGAATGCTACATTATTCCTAAAAACTGTACTACCCTAATCCTTAAATACAGCCACCAAAATAGCTGCAATTGCCACTGCCTCTAAATTAAAATTTAAATTATTTTATTAATATTCTTAAATTATAAAATTTATTTTTTTTTGTTTTCTATCTGTATAAACAATTTAAAATTTATCGGGCCAAAAATAGAGTTTAAATTTTTCTAATTAAATGCGTAGTTTGTAAGGTATGTACAATGCAAATTCATATCGTCTTTAGTTTACATTTTATAGCCTTCTTAAGTTGGACATCTCTAACACTTTTGTGCAATGTTTGGAACCAAATAAATTTGGAAAGCGTTGTTAAGTGTTAAGAGGTATGGTGTCTGAAAGTATCTAGTTGTATCTTTACAAATATATTATTAAAATTGCCTATTTTCCAATAAAAAAGACCTACAAAATATGAATATGACCTTTATCCTTGGATATTTTGAAAATGCTTTATAATGATATTGAATTACCAGAGTATCATCCTGGGTTTTAGAAACTGCATCCTACCAAAGTACATTGGCAGTCGTAAAGTCCTTTGCTGATATTTCAGATAATACATGTGACGATACCAGCTGTTAAATCTGTTATTTTTTACAGAAAATTAAATAATCCAGCCGTTCAAGATCGTGTTAGTATGTTAAAGAGATCAGTAACTTCTTTCCTCGCAAACTTTTCAATGTCGCCAAACCAGGTCACAGATATAACCAATTCTTCGGCGTGACCATATTATGGAAATCTAAGTCATTAAGTTTTTTCACTATGCAGTAGGGCCGATAGTACATTTTGGTCAGCTTCGGCTACCCATATAATTCTAGATGTTGCACACAAGTCAAAATTAATGATTCTGCATGTCATTTCCTAGAACTTTGAAATCTGTCTCTAGCAAAACGTGCTGGCAAAGGCTGCCTTCTATTGATGATAAAAGTATTTACAGGGATATTTCATTTATGCCCGGTACCTTTTCAAGTAACGTGGTAACATGATAAATAGCAGCAGCAAATCATATTTTTTTTTCTTATATTTAAAAAAACGAGCTAAAGCTGAATGTTTGATAAAATTTTTTTAAAAATTTGTTTACGAAATCTATATCAAGTGAAATATTTTCAGAGTTATCAAGGTATATCAAGAGTTGTCTATGTCCAAAGATCAGATATTGATATCCAAAAGTATATATATTTCGTCATTGAAGTGCTCATTATGAATAGAATAATAGTTGGATTATTAATATGAGGAATCATTGAATTGCTGTGATGGTACATCATACTATACATAATAGGTTTCTACTTTGGAAGTATGACATCAATTGATTTATCTCTAGTGTTAGTGCGAAAAGGCAGAGTCCATAACAACATCCTTTTCAAATTTAAATGACGGAATGTAACACATATATTCTATATATTCTGAGTCCTTATAAGATTCTAAGACGATATACTTGCTGTTTCACACATTACAGCTTTAGCTGCCCCGTTTTTGTTCAATTCTGTTTAGAAAATTTAGAAAATTGACTAGTAACTTCAAGTATGTACCCCTTTTATACTCTTTTCCTTCTCACCCAAAGAGAAGAGTCAGAATTGCTAGAAGAGTCAGAATTGAAACATGTAAAAGCGGACTAACTCCTCTAAATCTATTTATTTGAAGTAAATTTTTTGGATTTTATAATACTATATATAGTTTATAATATTATATCTTTTTCGAATGAACTTGTATCTCTCACATTTCATATTAATTGAGTTTTGTGGCATATATTTCTTACAAATATTTATGTTTCTTCTAAATATATTTCCACAATTTGCTTCCACAAGGTAATAAAATAGGATTTTCTCTACTTTGTTTACGAGTAAATACCGTCATAGAAAAAAAAGCAAAATTCTACAAATCACATAAAAAAATAAATAAATAAATTCACACGCCACCCACAAAGTGAAAAAATAAAAAGTTAAAAGCATTAAACTTTGGCACCACGAAAAGTACTGAACAAATAGAAAAAAACAAATCAAAAAGAGAAGCAGAAAAAACCTTTAAACGTTCATTTGAACCCCTTTACGAGGATAGTATTTTAGCATTTGAACAGGATTATCTATAACAATTGATAAATATGTGTGTAGAAATAAATAAATAAATAAATAAATAAAAATACACAGCCAAACAAATAAATACATAAATACCCAAGAAAATCTAAAGTGACAACATTTTTCTATTATTGGCCATTAAAGAGACTTAAGAGTTGAGGCAAAAGAAAAAAAACAGAAACGGAAAAAACAGCAAAAGGATTTTAGCCTGAATGTTGCTGCTGCTCAAAACAGCAACGAACGGTAACTTTAGCAATCCGTAGAAAATTATGGATGAAAACTCTGAGGCACACATACACACAATTGCATTTTAATATGTTGAATATTGCTGGAAACGTTTGTTAAAGCACCGTTTTTGCATTGGGATTTAAGTAAATAAATACTCTTCTTGTAC
This sequence comes from Bellardia bayeri, assembly GCA_950370525.1. Classification (NCBI taxonomy): domain Eukaryota; kingdom Metazoa; phylum Arthropoda; class Insecta; order Diptera; family Calliphoridae; genus Bellardia; species Bellardia bayeri. The sequence goes on from OX493264.1 coordinate 105,061,385, forward strand.
TTCTTCTATATTCATATTGATATTGAATCAACGACAATATTCTTGTTATTGCTATTGCTGTTTTCTTTTTTCAACAATTGTTGTTACTACTGTATGGGTTCACAGCATTCTCAAGGATATAAATACTCTGCCATAACAGGCGAAAGCATAGCCAAGTAAAAATGTTGAATATAAGAAAACTACATCAACATCGTAGTAGTATATTTTATTTAGTTTAAATCCCTTAACAAATACTGCATGCAAAAAAAAAAAATGTCTACAATAATAATTTGTTTTCCGATTTAAAAAGCATTTAACAATATATTATTTAATGGTTTTAAATACGAATTTATGTGATCTTCTTAGGGAAATGCTCCTCTCAGAACGAGGGGGAGTGAGTGGAAGGAAAAAGGAAATTGTTTTTTGTTGTTTCAAAAATCATAAAATGGTTTAAATCAAAATGTTTTTTCATACATACATTTTTTCCATACATACATATATTTTTAAGTATGTATTAATGTTTGTTCGTTTATATTGGTTGTTTTTGTTGTTAAATTTATAACTGTTTAATGTATTTATAAACCTATTAAAACAAATTAATGTAAAATTAATTGCTTGTGAGTATTTTTATGCCAAAATAACCACAAATGAAAATCCATTTATGTTTTTTTTTTCGTTCTCCATCTACCGTCTGATTACTTATGGACAATAAGGTGAAACTCTTTTAGTTTCCAACAATATTAGACACTTTTATTTGCAAGAAAGGAGAGTCAAGTCGTAATTAAAAATCTTAGAACCATTCCTTAAAAATACAAGAGTGCAAACATGTTTGGTTATTGCCTGCAAACTGCACTAGAATCATAAGCACAATTACAAAACAAGAAGAAATTGCCACATAAGTATAGTTTTAAAATGATTTTTTACTTTTCTGAAATCTAGATATCGTCATGATTCTAAATTCACAAAACTCTATCAAGTTCTTACATAGTTAATATCAGATTTAAAACTTCAGCATATCCCTAATATTGTGTAGCATTTCCACTCAGTTCTTTCAGTCATAAACAAGGCCAGTTAATGTTATTTTTTGACCACCTAGAAAAATTGTTGTACTTTCACAACATACAATTATTTTCATCTTCCTTCGCGTAAAAAAAACCAAAAACAAAAAAAAATTTAAACATAAATGGAGCGAGTACATTCAGTTTCAACACTTTTTTTAGTGTTTGTTTGCAACAAATGCGTTTATAAGAGGACAGGTCGAAAAGTTGTTCAACATTCTCTGAATGTTTTCTTTTATTTCATAATTCAATTATTTCTAAAATTCAAAAAGTGATGAGGCATAATTGCTTTGCTACACTGAATATTTAACATTTATTCTGGCTAAGAATACGAACTAGAGCTGACTGGTCTGCCACATCTGTCCACCAGAAAACAGACATTAGGTATTTCCCAGCAACTGAACTTTCCCTGCATCCGTATCAATTATATATGTATACTTCTCCAAATCTGAAATCTTAATGCAAAGATTACGATTATTAGTATTTACGTGTCTTTTCTACACCATTCAAGACTCTCTCTCAAGTCGTTTGAGGAATTTACTTTACTGCATTAAAGTCCGGCCCATCTTACCCATCATGTTTTCGAATGTAACTGTATTCGGAAAAATCTCCAAAAAACGAGAAGTTGTCATTGAACGAAAATATTTTATGGATTATCAGTCATATTCCGATGGTTGATGGACCCTGTATGTAGTAAGTTTTCATATACGAAAAACACTGTCAAAGAACGAAAATTCCCTGTAGGAACAAGTAAGACTAAATATATAGTTACACATGGCAAATATTTGACGAAAACGACGTAAAATACTGTTGAAGTTCTAGAAGAACATCCATTTTATTTTCGCGCTATAAATAGCAGAGTAGGTGCAGGACAAGTTCTAGTATGAAATATCAATATTATTTTAGAGATACGCTAAAACCCGAAGAGTATTAAAAACTATAGTACACGCTGCTAGTGCTTTGATACATGATGATTAGTGTGACCACCTCAATTTTGAGCAAAACCGGGATATTTTTTGAAAAAAGTACTAAAATCCGGAACATTCAAACTTAAAACCGGGCCATTTTTTATGATAAAAAAACTTTATTATTCAAGTTAAATTTAGACAATTATAATATTATAAGTAATTTGAATTTAATTTTCTGTCGCTTTTTGTTAAAATCGTATTTATCCTGTGATGAAATTTGCTTCAGCAATGTTCAAAAATTGTAAAATTTAGGGCATTCGTACTTTAAATTATATTTGAGAAATAGCATATGTTTCAAAGTATCTAGCTTGAGTTGCTATTTTTCTTTTGTCCATACTTTTGCGATCAACGAAAATACACGCTCTACACTTGACAAACAAAATATAAATACAATGATTCGCGCGAAGCGAGTGTACGGTTTGAAACATTCCACCCAACGTTGATGTGTTGTAGTAGAACGTGGCTTAGTAGGAGAATTATTTTTATTCCATTCGCTGATTTTCTCTGGGGTAATAAATTTCAATATGTAACAAAACTCGTCAAACAATTCTACATTCTTGTCTGCAGGGACCAAATTACCGCATTCGTGAGCGAATGAGCTAACATATCGAAAAATGATTTCGATATCGAAATTATGATAAAATGTACTTGCTCGATATCGAATGCCATAATCTCAAATAAGAAAATTACGTTCAATTTTACTCGATATCGAATGTGGTAATTTGGCCCCAGGTTTTAACCAATTCTTTTCAACCATAAATTTCCAATTCGGTGCAGCAACGAGCCCCTTTTTGTTTAAGTAAAAACAAAATAAAAAAAATAATAAATGCGACCTTTAACTTTGTTGTATTTAAAATTGCAATGACTCTTTTTTGACATGATGTAAGAGGTCTTTCAGAGCCCAAAAAACCCTCATAAACGACTCTTTTCTGACATTATCTAAGAGCTCTTTCTGACGGACCATTTTCGAATGTAACGACCCTCTTATCTGAAGGTTTTCGGAGCAATAATGATTGTTTTTTTTTGCTCATAAATAACATGAACGCTCCAGAAAAGGTGTCAGAAAAGACTCTTTTCGGAATCATATGGCTTGCTGCGGATATGCATAGACACACGATTTGAAAATGAATTATTCAAAAGAATTAATTTCCATTAAAATATAATGCAATTGCGCCAAATTTCAATGAAATAGACTGTTTTGTTGTTCAAGTCCACATATTTTTTATTTAATTAAATTCAAAATAAAAATCCGGGCCATCCGGGGGATGTCACCGAGACAGTGGTTCCAAAGCCGGGCCATGTCCTGGATTTTCCGGGCCAGTTGGTCACACTAATGATGATCTTGCTATTTTTTGCTAATTTTGTTCCTAATTTAGCTAATGCTTCCTTTCGAAGATTTTTTAAGGTATGCTAGTTTTTAATTCACCATGATTGCATGTCTTCAAACATTTCTGTCCTGGCATTGACAGTATTGGACGAAAACAAAGTTTGCAATTGAAATTTCGAGAAAAAATCTCATCGTGTTGACATTATTTTCCAAAGACTTGCTGAAAATTTAGAGTATTTAAATTATATATAGAACCATGCAGAAATTATATATCAGCGCTTTGTCTTTTTATAAATTTCTCGATAAATATGAAATATCTCTTCAATTGAACCATATTTCTTCTGGAAGTTTTTTTTCAGCAAGAACGGATCGTAAATTTCTACGTTTGAAAGTTTTGACAAGCTGTGTTCCGTCCACCATTTTATTTCGATTTCTTTTTCGATTGTATGTTTTCTGCATTATGATCGTAGCTACGTTTTTGCAAGTTGTTTTTTCTAACGGAAAGATTTTTAATTTTGTTTTTGTTTAAAAAAATTTCAAACTAAATAAAATGTAAGATGCTACATATAAACTTATTTTGTAATCGTTTTCCCAAATCTTATATATTTATTTAATTTATTTCAGGACAATAAATCTGCAAAATTAAACTTATTATCTCACACAGATATCCAGCAAATATCTTTAAATTTATCACTCATTTGGAATGGATTGCAATTGGCTCTCCATTTCCGACTTTCAATTCTTGACTTTGCATTTTGGAGGATGTTGCTCTCCTCTTCCAATAACAACACCGCTGCTATAGATTCCATTTCTTCCTGAAATTCAAATAAACTTTATTTTTGTTTTGTACCACAATAATAATAAATTAAAATGAAAGTATTAACTCTGATATATCAATAAAAATTTATTCTTACGAATCATAAAATTCTGTATAGTTGACAATAGGTATTTCCAATATGATGGTAATATATATACACAAGAAAAGGGACTTCCAATGGGTTCAACAGCATCATCAATAATATCAGATATTGTAATGGAAAAATGATTAGACACATGTATTGAAAAATTTATATATATAAAAATTAATGTATGTATGTAACGTATGGACTCCAAAATGGCTGAGACGATTTTGATGAAATTTTCACAGCATGTTACTGTGACTCTGGAAGGAATAATAGGCTATATGAAATTCTGATTGTACAAACGGGGGTGGCATCGCCCATATAACCCAAAGATTTAAATCGCCATATTTTGGACATTTTTTGACCTACGTCAATGATATGTGGTATATATGGTATTGGCATAATTAGGAATATGAACCAGGAGAAAAGTGGGTGGCACCACGCTCTTTTTTAGAAAAATTAAAAATCGTAATATAGTCTTATATAGTCGGTCCACTAGGATCGTCATTAAGTTTTCACAATAGGATATTCTTACGAAATAATAAATTCTTGACTATGTAAGTCGACAAAGGGGCATGGCCTCGCCCACTGAAATGCATCACTCATATGACGCGCTTCAGTATCCTATTATTTTTTCATATGGAGAAGATGGATATCACTTTGAAATGCGTCAAATCAATCAAGCAACCCTTAAGGCCGTTAATTATCCTGTTGAGTTCTTAAACTCACTTGATGTGCCAGGCTTTCCACCACATGTGCTACAACTTAAAATTGGAGTTATTTTACTGCGTAATATCGATCACCACGGCTTTGCAATGGCACTCGATTTTCAGTAAAAAAAACTGAGAAATAATTTAATAGAAGCGACCATTATAATAGGAAAATATAAAGGTACAGATGTACTTTTGCTACGCATTCCAATGCTACCAACAGATTTACTATTCGATTTTAAACAATTTTTTCCTGTTCGGTTAGCGTTTGCGATGACTGCTAACAAAGCTCAAGGTTAATATCCCGTGTATATGTGTATGCTCCTGATGGGCAAACTAAAAATATTGTATATCCTAAAGCATTGCAATAAATACATTAAAATGAAATAAATAAATGTTTGTATATATTTTATAACGTGAGGGTGGGGGAGGGTGGTTTAGTAGCGAAGCACACCGGGTTAAGCTAGTTATCAATAAAACCAAAAATACTAACAAAATATGTAGATGACTTATTTTGTATAATTGAAGATAATAAAATTGATATTTTATTATCAACATTCAACTCATTTGATCAGAATATAAAATTTACTATTGAAAAATAATCAAATTCTTCAATTTCATATTTAGACATATTAGTTACAAGAAGGGGAAATAATTAAGTATTTGATTGGTATAAAAAACCAATTTCATCAGAAAGAATTTTAAATTATTTTTCAAAACACCCAAAAAGAATTATTACAAACATTGCTAAAAATCTTATATTTAGATAGAATATTAACAATTAGTGACATTAGATTTCATAAAAAAAAATAAAGAAATAATTAAAAATATATTAAAAGATAATAGTTTTCCTAATGAACTCATTTGCAGATTAATAAAACAATTTAATACAAAGAAATCTTATATTAATAATGGAATTTCAGAGCCAAAAATTTACAAGTCAATATCATTATCACTTTCAGAAAGAATAAAACATTTGAATATAATATAAAACATATAACAAAACAACATACAAAATGGCATATAAGCTGAATAATAACGTAGGAAGATTATTCACAAAAACTAAAGATAGATTAGAAAAGAAAGATATGTCAAATTTAGTATATCTATAAAATTCCTTGTGGTGGTAATAGTAATGAACAATGTAACAAAATATATATACGAAAAACAGGGGAAAAACTTAAAACTAGATTAGCAGGACATATACATGACCAGAAATATAGAAATTATAATTCAACACAAAAAAACAGCTTTATCAACCCATTGTAGAGATTTTAACCGCTATCCAGATTTCCATAACACATCTACATATATTGAACATAGAAAATCATACAAAACGAAGATACATGTTAGAAATGTTACATATCAATAATGTACCATCAGAAAAAAGAATAAATTTTAACTTGATCTATTATAAATTTATCTCTATTTGTCAGTCTCATTTTATTAAGATGGTTATCCATAATAGTTGTTAATTTAGTTCTAGCTATTTATTGTTCTTCGTTTTTGTTCAGTTTCTGTCTAAAATCTTCTCCGTATGTTATCATTTTTAAAATTGGAACTCTTCTTTCTTAGTTGGTATTGCGTGTTTTTGTCCTAGTGAAAGAATCCACTGTATTTCTTTCGGAATATCTAAGTTAGTCTTATTAACTTCTCCTTCGTTTGTAAGTCCTGTAAAAAGTTAAATTTCTTTTTGTGTGTGTTTCTTTATCTTCTCATTGAAAGATGTTGCCAATTTTTCTGTATATTGTAAAAAATTGTTTCAAATGTGCATCTAAATTTCTTTTTATCACTAATAACTTACTTTGAAAATATTTCAGTAATTCGTGTATTTCTCTTAGTCTTAATCTTAAACTTTTGTTGTGTAATTCTTGTGTATAATTCTTCATAGTCTGTTGAATTCTAGGTATCTTCTTATTGTCAAAAATCATTGATATATTCTTTGTAGAATTGCTTATAAATATTGGAATGATTCCTGAATTTCTGCAACGAATGAGAAAAGTTATTGATGATCTTAATTTTATAATTTTATCACTTATTGTTTTAAATTTGTTAACAAGTCTCCTAATTTCTACATTCTTCTTAAATTTATTGAAATTAATTTTTTCTTCTTTCTTCTATAATTTTTCCTCTTTTTCGTGCTCTATAGTTTTATATTTCTTATTATTATTTATTTGACCTTTTTTTTTAATAAGATTTTGGTAATTATTTAAGTTTTAAGTCTTTTTTATGAAAAATTTAAATTTTTATTTCAATATTTCGCTACTCTTTGAGTAGCTTCTAGTCTGCTTTGTTGTTGATCCTTTTAATTTTAATTTACAATAATTTCAAATCAAATAATTTTACTTTCAGTTTAGACTATTTGACAGAGAATTTAAACATAAGTTCATTTTTAAATTCACCAAAATCGCATTGAGAGAACACTTCGGTCTGCACATAATTTCACATTTTGAGCCGGTCTATTGGCCACCAAGATCGTGTGATATCACAACGTTAGACTTTTTCCTGTGGGGATATGTAAAGTCTTGGGTTTATGCGGATAAACCCGCTTCGATTCAGGCCTTGGAGGAAAACATCACGCATGTCATTCGACAGTTACCAGTCAAAATGCTCGAACGAGTCATCAAAAATTGGACTCAACGGTTAGACCATCTGCGACGTAGCAACGGCCAACATTTGACGGACATAATGTACAAAAAATAAATACCAAAGAATGTTCTTTCAAATGATAATAAACATTCCCCATTAAATTTGAATTTTCTGTATTTTTTTTTAAAGTAGGGAACCTAGAAATGGATCACGCTTTACTATTTAAATATAAAATTTCTTGACATTCGGATTATAAATAAATTTTGGTAACCAACTTTGGGATATTGCCAGCTAGCATCAATTCTGACCCCACTCTCTTTCGTTGAGATAAATTTAAATGATTTCCAAAATAAAATCATTTTAAACCACTGTGCTTTGTTAAATATAGCTCACTAAGTTAAGATATCAATGAATGTAAACAAAATTCAATATGTACATGAATCATATGATACTATCATAATGTCCATGATCATAGAGTCATAAGGTGCAAAAGTTATAAAATATCGTGACGTGATATTCACAAGACACATAACCTTTTTTGATTGCCCTCGTATAAAGACTCCCCTTTAAAACACGCACTCACACAGCCATATATACGCACTCAGTGAACGGTGAAAGCAGGAGAATAAAAGTATGGAATTGTTCATGCAAAATTACACGCCATAATGTTAATGTAATTGCAACTCATTATATGTAACGGTATTATCGTACAGAGTTGTATGCCTCTTTGCACACACCTACATACACCAGCTCATGCATATTCGCATCCATTCACTCTCCCACTCGCACTCACACTCACACACTGTTTGGTTTACTCTTGCACAGTGTGTGGAAAATGTGTGTGTTTGAGTGTGAATCTGGTTTATAAATATTTTATTGTGATGATAAGACAAATGCACTTGTAATGTTGTTCAGTTATTATTATTTTAATGCATATGCTTACTTTATATTGTTGTTGCAACTGCATTATTGTTGTAATCACTACACCAAAAAATTGCATTTTTTTAATTCTCACTGATTTTAATGTATAAATGTGATTTTTTGTTTGTTTGTTGCTCATTGCGTAAGTAGATTTAACTTTTATTATTTGTTTACATTGTGCGTTTGTATTCGCAATATTTTGACTGATAAATTTTATTATGAAACTGTTAAATTCATGCAATTATTGTGTTCAAAAAGGATGTGAAAAATATTGTTGTGTTAATATGAAAGTAATAAAAAATATTGGCTGTTGAACAAGAAAGAAATGATTTTAAAAATGTTTTAGCAACAAATTGTTGATAGTTTAAAATATGTAGGTTAAAGGAAACATACTATTTATGCAATTTTAAGTATTAAAAAAAGGACTAACCAAAAGGAATTTTTTTAAAGGAAAATATTGCAATATTTGTTATGAAACATCTTTATTATATATTTATATTTCAAACAGATTTCGCTATAAGCATTGTTCATATAAAATTAAGCGACCGAATTGCTTTAATATTTCTATAATTAGAAGAGCGTTTGTATACTTTTAAACCACAAATTGATAGTCATTTATTAATATTTAAGAAAATCTAAAAGAAGAAACTTGGTTTTGTTTTAAGTGACCACATTAACGAACTCTGAGTCGTTTATAGTTTTTGAATGTCCGGAATGTTCCCTTTACTTTAACTTCCCTTTAAAAATTGCCCTATATCTTTCAATTGACTGAAGCTGGGGACATACATTTTTCCATGATGTTGAGCTGATTTCTTCGATACCAATCCATTGCAGCTTTTGAATAATGACAGAGGTAAATCTAGCCAAAACTTTACTAAAAACTGACGACAACGTGCTCTTAAGACCCTAATTGCAAATTGTGTGCTATTTTTGTATATTTACATTATCAGTCGGGATGCTCTAGTTTCGCTGCAACATACAATTTTGGTTCCCTTAATAAGGCAGTTGTTGGATTTTGTTAAAATCTTTTGGTAGAGAAGGCGTGTCACTTTTCGATTTGCGATCATTGTCGTAGATTCTGCGATTGTGCTTTATTAAACGTAGTATTTTCTTTGTAATTTTCTGGCTTGTTTAATAAAATTGTTGCTTTCTCTTTTGTCTAAGATCTGTGTTTGCTTGCTCTATAACATAAATGTTCAGCGCCTTTTGAAAGTGTAAGCTCTTAAACAATCCTGGGTTGTTGCCAATAAAATCGGTGGTCTCGATGTGACGCTAGTGAGTTCAAAGCTTTCTGGCAGGATTAGTATATGGATAGTGTCTAATGACTAATCATATTGACTTTATTATAGTCTGTGCCATCTCAACTCTTTACAGATTTTCAGATCATAAGGAAGCGGCACGATGTAGAGACTGCGGTCAACGTATTGATAAATTCGTGAGCTAATTTACACAAAGCAATTTTGATTGAAAAAATTGATACAGCTTTTGTCCTTGAAATTTCTTCGATATTCACATAGCGCAATTTTATTGCTTAAATCGCTCGTATTTGCATTTAAGAGTATACACACATTAGTATGGACATACATATGTAATACAAATAAGAGAGTAACACGACCTTACCACGATGTCTTAGCTTAAAGAATTGCTTCGTGTAAATTAGGAATTATAAACGCTTCTATATATCATTAGAGGTGTTCAAAGTTTTGTTTTTTAGCAATTTTGTGACAGCTGTTTTAAGAGCGGAAACGAAACCTAAAAAGGGGATTTGGTGGAACTCTATGACTGTCCACGTTTCCAAAAATACAGATAGACTGCTATGAGTCATGGTAGGCTTTAATGTATAAATATCTGGATCCTGATGCCAGCGGGTTTTCATCAATTCATAGAGAGAGACCATATGGGCATGATTAATGAAATTAATATACATATACAGTTGATATGGTCTTATAAAAAAACGCTATCAGTTTTTAAAATAGGATTTTATGTGCGCAATACTTTATAAACTTTATTTTATTGCCAAAACTTTACACATTCCTATAAATGCTATAAAATATTAAATTTACTATTGCCAGTCCCATTAAACCTGCATAAAACAATAGACATGATATTAATATCACTCATACGCCATATTAAACATTAAATTCATTTAAACATTTATCATGCCAGTCAGTTGGTATTCCCTGTGTTCGTAAATAATTCAACCAACAAAAACCAAATCAAGTGAAAATATGTTACATTCTTATAATAAATTTTCCCTTATTTGTGAAAAAAAACACACACACCAAAATTTACATTTACATTCTACAACATTTCATTTTCAATTTATATCACCTTCAACAATGTTGTAGGAAAAAGTAATGAAATGGAAACCTTTTTCTTTTATTTTTATTTTCCTGGTTAACCAATGCAACAATAAATCTCTTAGAAAAACGTTTATAAATTTTGTGGAAATCTTGGGCTGCTTCTACTGACTCGTCTTTTCTTTTCATTTTATGGTGTTTTAGACTGATTTAGTTGAAAGCAGATATATGCATACTGCTATCTACTGGCATGTTGTCATTGTCACTTTTGTGTGTGAAAATGTATAAGTTTCTGTACAGAATGTTTGGTATTTGAAGGTACGTAAATAGTTGTATTTGTGTGTGCATTACCGCAAAATATGCCTGATATTTCGACAAAAAAAAAAAAAAACATATATATAAAGATAATTTATCATTTTGTTAGAAGGAAAATATTTTAACACTTTTGGGAATTTTTTCAGGTTTCATGTTAGAAATTTGTTTAAACCTCGTCTGGCATACATAAGAGTATGTATTTGAATACTACATTTAAATTGTGTTTGTGAAAATGAAATGATTATACCTTTTTCTTGTCAACTGCTTAAGAGAAACACTTAAAATGTTGTGAATAAATTCAGCGAATTGAAACTTTAGATAATCTTAAATATTTTGGGCATAAAACAGATTACTATCGGAAATTATACTAACATTTTTGGACCTAACACGGATAAGAGGGATTGTCTTTGAAGATTCAAATTAAAAGTCAAATGATATCGTTAGTAAAAACAACGAATTTACGTTTAGCAATTTGTGTTATTATTAAAATATTAACTTGCAAAATAGCTTTGAAATTAATTTTATTTAATCTATATATATAAAATACAATGTTTGTATGTTTGCTTTATAGACTATCTATATAAACTATCAAACCGCTTTGGGCCAAACCTGTTTCATTTAAAAGGTTATAGTCCCAATTAGGTTTACGGCTAAAAATATTTCAAGTGGGCGTGGCCCCTCGCACATAAATTGAATAACATCATATATCTTGACTATTGTAATAGCAAGAGTTTTGAAACCTTGAAGTATCCCATACGTTACTGATTTGAATAAGTAGGAAAAAATGGGCGTAATCGGGCCAGTGGACGTGTCAGCTCCCATACAAAGTAAATATTTAATATCATATATCTACAGTTCTATAATAGCCAGAGTCTTAGAAATTTGTGCACGTTGATTATTTGTTAATGTGAATAGTCATGGGGAAAATGGACGTAATCGGACCAGTGGGCGTGTCAGCTCCCATATAAAGTAAATATTTAATATCATATATATACAGTTCTATAATAGCCAGAGTCTTAGAAATTTGTGCACGTTGATTATATTATTATCATTACACATAGTGTTGTTGAACTGTTCGGACGTGTTATTTTTAGTGCGGCTGAATTTTCGGTGAAAAAAATCGTAATAGGTGAAAAAGTGTAATAGGTCGAAATAAAACAAAAAGTTAAAAAATAATTCGTAATAGGTAAAAATACCTACGGTAAAAAAAAAAAAAAAAAAAAAAAATAAAAAAAAAAACATTAAAAAATAAAAAACATTAAAAAAAAAAAATAATAAAAAACATTAAAAATCGCATAAAAACTGTATGAGTGTTCCTCTCAGATGTAATTCTGAGAAAGAGCTTAGCTCGACTAGAAAATCTTTATGGATCTCTGAGGAAGAATCCTTAAAAAAATCTGTGGAGAATCTTCTCACTACAAGAGCCGTAGAACGGCGCCGTTCCTGTTCGCCCAATATAGTGATTTCATCAGATGATAAAACATCAATATCTTCTACATCAAATAGTGCAGTTAAACCTAGAAAACAAGTAGGTATGGATAAATACGTCACAGTTCTTAAGCGGCAGAGGAGCCCGACATCTGCTCAAACGTCATCAAATTCAAAAGCTCCCAAGACCGTGAGTATTGACAATCCAAATGATCAAAACAGGTTTGCTCTCCTCCAGACGGATGATCCAGAACTTCCTAAAAAAACGTTTAAGCCCCCACCAATTTATCTGAGAGAGCCCACTTCCAGTAAATTGGTACAAGGAATTGTTTCGGTAATAGGTGAAAATATGTTTAGCGTAACCTCAATTAAACATGGAAATATCAGCGAAACCAAAATTCAAGTGAAAAAGGAAGATGACTTTCGAAAATTGTCCAACCAGTTGGAGAGGGAGAGTAGGGATTTCTATACCTACCAGCTGAAAAGCGCAAAAGGACTCCAAGTCGTTCTAAAGGGTATAGACCCAGATGTTGATCCTGCCGAGATAAAGACTAGTTTAATGGAAAATGGCTTCAAAATTAAGAACATAACGAATATTAGAAACCGTGAAAAGATTCCTCAGCCTATGTTCAGGGTGGAATTGGAACCCGGAGATATAGTCTTAAAGAAAAACGAGTCCCATCCCATCTACAATCTGATTTACCTTCTGCATCGTAGAATCACCGTGGAAGAACCGCATAAGCGTCAGGGACCCGTCCAGTGTCTTAATTGTCAAGAATTTGGTCACACTAAAGCATATTGTAAATTGCCGTCAGTTTGTGTTGCGTGTGGGGAACTACATACAACTGCTCAATGTGATAAGTCGAAAACCGACTCAAAAATCAAAAAATGCAGTAACTGCGGAGGTAATCATACCGCAAATTATAGAGGTTGTCCAGTTTACACTCATTTGAAAGGCATAAGGACCAACAAGACGTCAGTATTACCTGTTCATCCACAACAGCCTAATTTTGCATCGAGTAACAATTTTCCTCAATTGTTACGGCCCACTAGTCATGAAAACGCGCCTAGTTCTAGACAAGTTTCTTACGCTAACGTGGTTAAATCTAATATGCCAGGTTTGGAGCAGGAACCTAAATCTCAATATTACGAGCCTAATATTAACACTCTAGAGACTACTTTGCAGACACTTGTCCAAACTATGAACACTTTTACGACCACTATGACATCCCTGATGCAGGAAATGCTGAAAATGCAATCCACTATCTTACAAGCAATTTTAAAGAAATGATTTGTTTAAAAATTTGTTTTTGGAACGCGAACGGCCTCCGCCAACATAAAAACGAACTGGAACACTTCCTGATGGATAAGCAGATTGATGTCATGATGATTGCTGAAACTCACTTGACGGCGACAGGGTACTTCAAAATTAATGGATACGTGTTGTATGATACTAAAGATCCCCGCGGAAGAGCATGTGGAGGTTCGGCAATTCTTATAAAGAACAGAATAAAACATTATTTAATGAACAACATATGTGAGGATTACCTACAAGCAACAAACATTTGTATTGAATTCTGTCAATACAACTTTGTTTTATCATCAATTTATTCGCCGCCTCGATTTTCAATAAAAGAACATCAATACTACAGCTTCTTCAATTCCCTTGGAGCTAGATTTTTGGTTGCTGGTGACTTTAACGCCAAACACACATTTTGGGGTTCACGTCTAGTGACCCCGAAGGGTCGTGAACTCTTCAACACCATTGCCAAAATGGGCTTAGATGTACTCTCAAGCGGGCATCCCACCTACTGGCCGACGGACCGACGGAAGATTCCCGATATTATTGACTTCGGAGTAGTGAAAAATATCCCTGTAGAATCGATACAAGTGGAGCCTTCATTAGACTTGTCTTCAGATCACTCTCCTTCTATTATTTCAATGCGTTTCCTTCAAGGGTATGGCTCTCCATTTCGGGACATGTCTAAATCCAGAGTAAGTTGGATAAAGTATAAAAAGTATTTAAGTTCCCACTGCACGGAAAATGTAGTGTTGAGAACTACCGAGGATATTGATGGGTCGATTGGCAAGTTTACTGAGGACATACGAAGAGCTGTGCATCACGCTTACACATATGACGTTGAATGCAGAAATAGGACAAACAGAACTTATTTCGCTGAACTCGAACATCTCCTGACAGAAAAAAGAAGAGTTAGAAGAGAGTGGCAAATTCACAGGTCTCCTCAACTGAAAGCTAGGCTATGGGAATGCAGAGATATACTAAGAAATTTCTTAGAAACCCAAAGAATGGCTTCACTTAAATCATACTTGGAGGGAATTGACAGTTCCCCACAATCTGACTATTCGTTATGGAAGGCGGCACGAGGTTTAAAAAGACCAGTTAGAGGAAAGCCTCCTTTGCGAAATCCGATTGGTGACTGGGCTAGAAACGATTCCGAGAAAGGGACTTTATTTGTTAACCATTTGAGAAATGTGTTTACTATAAACAACTCAAATAATGCAACTGAATTGCCACCACTCGTTATTAGACCTCCTGTACCTCTAAGACTTAGCTTTAATGATATTCAAAGCGCTATTGGTACTCTGAACCTTAAAAAAGCTCCAGGTATGGATAAAATCAGCAACAAAATGCTCGTGGAGTTACCTCGTGTAGCTAGAAGAATTATTCTCTTTATCTTCAATGCTATTTTACGCCTAGAATACTATCCTGCAGATTGGAAGGTATCTATGATTACCATGATTCCTAAGCCAGGGAAGGACCTCACCAAAGTAGAGTCATATAGGCCAATTAGCCTACTGCCGACAATTTCAAAACTGTTTGAAAAATTGTTAATGGCTAAGTTGATTCCAATTCTGAACGACACTCAATGTATTCCAAATCATCAATTCGGGTTCAGAGCTAAACACAGTACCATCGAACAAACACACAGATTAGTAAATGTGATAAGACGGTCGTTTGAAGAGAAAAAATACTGTTCCGCGCTTTTCATTGATGTTTCCCAAGCGTTCGACAAAGTCTGGCATGAAGGTTTAATGCACAAAATAAAATTAGCTCTGCCTGCTAACACCCACAAACTTATGAAAAGTTATTTATATGGTCGCAAATTTACAATCAAAGAAGGCGATTTTTTAAGCCCCGCTCAGCCAATTGAAGCAGGAGTACCCCAGGGTAGCATACTGGGTCCTACTTTATATTTGATTTATGCATCCGATATGCCGTCAGACCCCAATATACATACTTCAACTTTTGCTGACGATACAGCCTTTATTAGCGTTCATAAGGACCATCAAATAGCATCACAGAATTTGCAGAATTATATTTATAAACTAGAGAATTGGCTTGAGCTTTGGAAAATCAGGGTTAACGAACAGAAATGTATTCATATAACTTTCACATTGCGAAAAGATACCTGCTCGTCCATCAGAATAAATAACCAAATTATTCCGCAACACAATGAAGTCAAATACCTCGGAATCCACCTCGATCGTCGTTTAACCTGGAAGTCTCATATTGACGCAAAACTTACACAGATGAGATTAAAAGCAGTGCAACTTAATTGGCTAATCGGCAGAAATTCTACATTAAAGTTGGATTGTAAACTTTTGTTGTACAATGCAATTCTAAAGCCAATATGGTGTTATGGAATTCAATTATGGGGTACTGCTTCAGCATCCAACATTGAAAAAATTCAAAGAGGTCAAAATAAAATTCTACGTATAATTACTGCAGCTCCATGGTACGTTAAAAATTCTCGAATTCACAAAGATCTAGGCATTCCTTTGGTGAAAGACGAATTTACAAAATACGCCTCAAAATATGTCAGCAAACTTGAACACCATCCAAACCCACTTGCACGAGACATCCTTAACTTTAGTGGCCATGTTCGGTTGAGAAGGAGGGATACCCTTGCTTTAACTCAAACGCAAAACAGATGACTGGATCAGTGGATGTAAATTTTTTTGTAGTATCATAATATTTTGTCTAGCACTGGCTGGACTTATTATTTTCTTTTAGTATTAAGATTCGAAAACTTATTGTCATTTCAATATCTGAAGATTCAATAAATAAATATAATGTATTATAAAAAAAAAAAAAAAAGATTATATTATGAATAGTCAAGGGAAAATACCAGTGGGCGTGGCAGCTCCTATACAAAGTGAATATTTAGCTCATATACAAAATTAATATTAATCTATATATGTATGTATCGGGTTTTCCAATAGCTACTTGACAACTCTGAATTTAAATTGTGAACGCACTATTTCACTGATCATCTAATTGTTGCTTTCTTTTTTTTCAGTAAACTTAACATTTTCGTTATGGTAAAGTACACGAAGGAACAACGTTTGGAAATTATAAAAATGTACTACCGAAATTCGGAGTCGGTGACCGCAACTTTAAGAGCGTTAACTCCAATTTTCGGTCGTAATTATCGCCCTAGTAGACAAGCAATAACAAGTTTAGTGCAAAAATTTGAGTCTACATATTCATTGTGTGATGCTGTCGTGCCAGTGAGACAACGGCCTGGTCGAAGTTCCGAAAATATCGCTGCCGTTCAGGCGTCCGTAGCAAACGATTCAAATCAGTCGATTCCGCGGCGTTCTCAAGAACTGGGCATCCCCAAGACCACTTTATGGCGAATTTTGCGTAAGGATCTGGGTTTACACCCATACAAGATTAAGCTGACTCAAGAATTGAAGCCGATGGACCATTTGAGTCGACGTACGTTCTCCGATTGGGCTCTGGAGAAGATGCACCAAGATGATGAATTTCATCGCAAAATCATCTTCAGTGACGAAGCTCATTTTTGGCTCAATGGGTTCGTCAATAAGCAAAATATGCGTTATTGGTCTGCTGAAAATCCACATGTGCTTCACGAATCACCACTTCATCCACAAAAAATTACTGTTTGGTGCGCTTTGCATGCCGGCGGCGTCATTGGGCCATATTTTTTCGTCGACAATAACGATCGTCACGTTACTGTGAATGGCGATCGCTATCGCGCAATGATTAGCGATTATTTTTGGCCCGAATTGGAACACATGGACTTAGATGACATGTGGTTTCAACAAGACGGTGCCACAAGCCACACAGCACACGTTACAATCGATTTACTGAAGAGTAAGTTTGACGAGCGTGTTATCTCAAGAAATGGACCAGTCAATTGGCCGCCTCGTTCTTGCGATTTAACGCCTCTAGATTTTTTTCTTTGGGGCTACGTCAAATCATTGGTCTATGCCAACAAGCCGACAACGTTGGAAGAACTTAGAGCCAACATTGAACGCGAAATAGCGGCCATTCCGGCCGAAATGTGTGACCGAGTCATCCAAAATTGGGTCCAACGAATCGACCACTGTCGACGTGGCCGCGGTGCCCATATGAACGAAGTCGAGTTCCATTCATAAATGTTTTGAATGTATTTCAAGTCGGTAATAAAGTTTTGGAAATATCTCAAACGGTTTGCGTTTTATTTAAAAAAAAAGTTGTCAAGTCCTTATTGGAAAACCCTTTATATAAAAATGAATGTTTGTATGTATGTCGTTTATAGACTCCTAAACTATGCATTTCATCATGTGATGATCTTCGACAAAGTTGTTGTGTATGAGTCCGGGAAGGTTTCTCAGTTGGTACTACCACGCCTACTCTAACGCCCACTTTTTTAAATTGATTAATTTCTTCTGCATGGGTTTTTACAGATTTACTTCAAACAATTTGTATACACATCTTACTGAAGGCGAGGTAAAAATAAAAATTTTATGTGCCAAAGCTTCTCGACCACTCCTACTTTTTTAAATTGTGTAATTGATTCTACTCGGATTTTAACATATTTACTTTACACTTTTGTGATGCGCCATGTTTTCTAAAATACATATAGAGAGAAGTCCGGGGCTTTAATGTATTATTAACAGGGTCGTGATCGAATCTAATTTTTATTGACTTATGAAAGAGAAGAAATAGCCCTGTAGTTAAATAAGGATTTGGTTATATCCTGGTTGGCTCAAGTATATTCAGTTGGCCTTGTATGGTTCTACATACCAGAGTTCAAGTGGGTTGAATACATTTTGTACTGGTTCGAAGGGCTCCATACCCATTAGGCTATTATCTTTCCTTTTTAAAACCATCGAACGGATAGAATATTTGTAAATGCAATAGTTTTTGGAAAATCACTTGAACACAGACAGTATGTATTAGTGCCCTTTTCGAACATTGTAGGGGATTTTAATAATGTGAAACAAGAGTTGGAGATATTGAGTGGTAACCAGACGACTACTCGCTTCTTCTCTATGAACTTCTGACAAATAATGTTATGATTTTGTCGCCAATACTGTGAAACCTACGCATTGAACTTAATCGCTGGTCTCTTGTTTAGATGTGGTGTAAAACTGTCTAATACTGGCCATGTGACCAGTTTTGCTTCACACAAAAAAGAATTACCTTATAAAATATTTGTAATATTTTACATAATTTACGTATATTATATTGGATTGCAATGAAAATCAGAAAAATATAGTTTTCAGAGGAAATATTTATTTATAAGATATACAATACGTTGCATAACTATAAATACATAAAACTTTTCTCAATCTTGTAAGTTAAAGGAAAAGTCAACAGTTTTACCTACATAAATGTGAAACGAGCAAAAAACGAATATTAATTAATTAGTTTAAACTCTACCAAAGTATTAGGCTTCCCTTTTTTGAATCAACTCAAAAATTCGATCAGTCATACTATTCACCAAATTTATTCTTATATCTTCAGATAGAGATCTCCAAGCATCAATAACAGCTTCTATTGATATATGCTTTTATACTGTCTGATCTGGAGAATAACCATGAAAAACAAATTGTTTTTCATTACTATTTTCTTTCTCAGCTAGTAATTTTTTGTAATCAGGAGAATTCATTTTGGAAACGCCAAAACCGGCACACTGTTTTCACAAAAAACTCCCCAAACAATTAAAGAACCGCCTCCAAAATTTCCTTTTGACAAATATCATAGTTCCTTTCGTTGGTCTCTCTAATAGCTGTTGAAAATATCTGACCCATCAAGATTGAATTTTTTGAATTGAAAAAATCACCTTAAACAAATATATGTTGAAATTGTGCAACTATTTACAAATGTTATCGGTTTCAAGGTAGTTTGAAATTGTCTTTTAACAAATTCAAGTCTAACAGTTTTGTGGCGGAGTAATAGACGTGACACAGACAACAGTTTTTGTGAAGTTATTATTTGGGATTTTTGTAACAGTCTATTTATGGTTGATTTAGACACAATTACCTCACATTCATTAATAACCTGACCAACCGGTGTTGCTGGCACAGTTTCTAATTCTGTTTTGTTCCCCGTTCAGAAAATTTTATTTTGGGCCGCCACTTTTATTTTTATTTATAATAATCCAGATTATTTGCAAAATTTGTTATTGCAATATGCGACCGGTTTATTGTTTTAGCAATTGCTCGAAAACATCAGCCATTTTTTAATGAAACTGAAATTTAACCTTATTCAAAATAACTGAGGTAAGAACCACGCGGCATTTTATAGCAAATTGTTGAAAATTGCATAATAAAAATAAAAAAACAGTTATACTCTTTTCTTCTTTGTTTAATGTAAAAAACGTAATTATATTTATGAAATACTTAGCAAATATTAATGTGCAATTTCTCTCTTAAATTAATGAAGTGATCTCCCAAATTTTGGATAAAATTAACCATTCTCTTAAGAAATTTAAAAAAGTCTTTGTAACTGTACAACAAATATCAACATCAAGTGTAATTATAGTAATGCAACACAGTGTATAATGTTGCTTATAAAACGTACAACAGCAAACGATTAGCTTTATCGTGTTAGAGTTTCAGTGGCTGTGTTCCGAGTGGTTGGAATTATTTCCGTAGAAGCATTCATTTTGTTCTGCACTCTTTGTCATAAGGACCGCAATATTGGGTGCATTTCGATGAGCGAAGATGGATTCGAAATGAATTGAAACCAAAACACACAAAGGACATGTAACAATTGTCAATTGGCGATTGGGACAGTGAAACATGACCCTTTTCGAGCATCACAAAGAAATCGGATTATTAGTGTCCGACCTAATATAGATTAATCGGATTACATCGGATTATGCTAAAATCGGTTTCGGCATTATGGACAAATTTCGGAAGCAATGCTCAACCTCTCCCTTACGGAAGACACGAGTTTTCTAAAATACTAAATTTGCAAAAAGTAGCACCTAAGTAAGCATCAGTGTTGCCAGAAAATTAATTTCAAAATATGCTAAAACTTGAAAAACTAAGTGCTAAAATATTCTACAGCAGAAAAAAAGCGCTAAATTTGTTCAATGTAACAATACAATTTTTATTTCAAATGTTACAAATATAAATTATAGTTAATTCTAATTTTGTTCATAACAATTGTTGACTTGTTTTAATAGATTGCATTTGATATATTAATTTAAAAATTTTCGTGTTCATTTACTTACCACACCTAGAAAAATTTAGTTGAAATATTAATAAAAGTTATTTTTTATTTCTCCAAAAGTATTTTTTGGAGTAAAATAGTAAACATTTTTTCGACAAAAAAATTGTTTTTTTATCAAGCAAATTATGCTAAAAGCATTTAGCATAATTTTTAAAAATTTCAATGCATTTTCTTGAAACAAAATGCTAAATCTACCACTGAAAGTGCTAAAATGGCAACACTGGTAAGCATTAATAGTTTCACCAAGTTATTGTATTTTAGAACCACCTTCACAGTTTTTTATATAATAAAAACTTACTATTTAGTAAGATTGGTATAAATTAAAACATATTCATATTTTCTTTGTCTAAACTTCTTTCGACAAGACTCTTAATTAAATTAAAAACCTTCAAAAAAAATCTCTATATAATATCCAACTCATTTTCTGTCACAAAAAAAAGTACATATATATGTAAGTATGTATGTAAAATATTTAGAACAATTAAGCCCCACACTAATTTCAGAACTTTTTTTACATTATTCTTCTACTTACGATTTTTTCAACACATTATTAAAAATACAAATAAAAGCACATTAAATCCGCTTACGGATGACATAATTAAATCCTGGCACTAATTAAATTCTCAATTCACATAAAAATGGACCCAACTATTTACAGCAACAAAAAACAAACAAACCCCAACCAGGAAAACCTCATAGAGTTGAATGAAAATGTAAAAAATAAAATAAAATGGTCACTTTTCACATTTAATTTTTCAAAACTACCTTAATTGCTGGGTACACAAACCAAACCGAAAAAAAAAACTAAAAAGTAGACGAGAGTAAAAAAAACTTTTGGCTTAACATTTAATTGTATGAAAGTTCATTTGATAATCCTAAAGGATACAGGCAGCATCAATAGAGCAGGAGTAACGAAAGCCAGGAAACATTCATTAACGTTGAAACTAAATTCATGAATGTGTAGAAAAATCTACCAGAAAATATGTGTAAAGATATGTATGTATGTGGGTATTTAAATGTACTCGTACTTAGTTAAGTTCAAGAGACCCATTTCAGCACATGTGTCATTTTTGGTAAGAAGGCTATACCTACGGTATAAATGTTCACAGGAGAGCAGAGATGGAAAATGATAATCCTTTTTGCATAATGTACACTGACAAATGTTAGGCAGTTGAAATTTTCAAGGTTTTGAATAATCATCGGTATATTTTAGAGCGATTTACTTGGTTTGCTAAATGTTGTTTAATTAAATGAAAACTTGTTTCCTAGCTTGACGAATTATCTTTTAACAATAAGAGTAACTTGAAAAGCCTTAAAATTAGTTGACAATCAAAATCATTCACGGCCGTATAATCTTAGCTAATCTTAACTGTGTTTATGCAGACCTGGGGGCTAATTCTGGCAGTCGTATACGATGGAATACTTACTCGTAAGTTCGAGTTTTTTTAACTTTTGGGATTCTATAAGTCGTTATCGAATAATATGTATCGAAATTTCTAATGACAGCAGTCGATAGCGAGCGAGCGTTCGAATGCAATGAACCTATCGACTAACATTTTTTTTATATAAACAAGAGAATATAAGAAAATGTAAGTACATATATCGACAGCTCAATTCCAAAACATGCTAAGTCTAAAAAGTGAGTTTTCAAGACGATGTTTAAATGGAAGTTAACCTAGATATCTTAACTAATCGCTCTTATGTACAATAGATTAAGTGTGATCTTCGGATACTTCTGTATAATGAAATTTCAAATTGCGATGGTTAGCCTTATTTAATAACTGCCTTATAATGGATCTCAAATAGCTAAAGAGATCAACATTTTATGTTTAAGCACAAACCATGCCGCGGTATGAGAGGTGGGCGTAAAAATGGGCGGATTAAGTTCATATTTTCAGGAGCTCATTCTACAATTATAATATTTATGTTTTATGAAAATTGAGTTGATATATTCAAAATCATGTAAGTTATGCCACATTTTCTATTTAAGTTGTATGGGAGGTGGGCGTAAAAGTGGGCGTATTTTTGTAAAAAAAAAAAATTAAAATTCTTAAAAAATTTAAAATAAATGTGTGCAAAATTTTATGAATCTCCTTGAATTATAGCCATTAAATACACTACACGGCAACTGTGTGCGCCGCAATCTGTACAATTGAATGACTTTAGCAAAATATGGATTGGATAACGATTGCGATAGAGAAAACAAGATGAATTCCTATAATACATATTTCAGAAACTACAGAAAAATATTATCTGTGCAACAAACTGATTTTCGTCGGTGGCATTTAGAAATCGTGTTTATATATCCGAATTATATTCTACACCATTATACAAATCGACAGCTCAATTCCAAAACATGCTAAGTCGAAAAAGTGAGTTTTGCAGGAAAAGCTCCTAAAGTTAACAGGCGATATCTACAAAGCCATATGAGGTAGTTCTAAACAACTATTGATTGGACTAGCCAATCACAACCAACATTTGACAGAATTTAAGTTGAAAAAATCTAAATTCAAAAACGCAAAAAAATTAAAAACATGCTAAGTCGACATAGCATGGTTTGGAATTGAACTGTCGATATGTATATGTAAAATTACTGAACGTCATATACATACCTCCTGGAAAATTATATTTTGCTATGAAATATTCTTTGCATTCATCACTACTCGTGTTTCTTGGGCAAAACTTTATGAGCTGGCTTTGACATATTCCGATTAAAAAGTCATTTCCAACTGAATGTTGAAAGCCTCCAGACGCCAGAAGAGATAAAGTTGCAGCTAATTGAATTTTCGGAGGAACTTTTGTAGAAAGGTGCCTTTCGAACTCCAGTTCGCTAAGAACATAATTAAAAGCTTGAACTACATATTAGATTTAATATAAAATACACTTATTCGGATAGGATCAGAAACCGGAAATTTCAATCGTTTTAAATTTTGTTCGAGCTGCTCACAGCGAATATTAAATTAGCTCGAAATTAAAAACATAAACTAACTATCCATTTCGAAAATTTGAATTTAATTCCACTTGTTTTAGAAATTACCCCACTGTGCAGAACACTCTTTGGGTCTAATCACCGCATTCGATATCGAGCAAACTTGATCGGAATTCTTTATTTTGGCATCATGACACTCAATATCGAATGAAAAGTATCGTAACTTGAGATGATAGCAGTCATTCGATACGCTAGTGGCAAGCGTATGGAGTAAAATATAAAATTTCAAGACCCAAAATTTAAAAAAAAAATCAACATTTCTCTACAAATTTTGTGCAAATAAAAAAAATGTAAGTTTATTTACTTCTATAGTCCATACGAGTTTGTATGTATGTGGGTCAGTTAAAAAAAAAAAACGCAATTTTTGCGTCCCCGCACTTTACACTACTATATTATGTAAAAAACAAGTAAGAAAGTATAGTCGGTCAAGCCTGACCATATAATACCCTACACCTAGTATATGTAAATATAAAACAGTTTTCCAGAAATGGGCTTTATATGGGAGATATCACCTATTTTGGACCAAAATTCAGTGTATACAAATAATACGGTACAATTTTATTGTGATCGGTCCATAACTAGTCGTAGCTCCCATATAAGGCCAACTTCCGAAAATCACTTAAAAGAGCATAACTCTCTTAAAAATGTTGGTATCCAAATAATATTGAACGGAAATATATTTGATTTATATACAAATAATACGGTACCATTTTATTGTGATCGGCCCATAATTAGTCGTAGCTCCCATAAATGGCCCACTTCCGAAAATCACTTTAACGATTATAAATTTCTTAAGAATGTTGGTAATCAAATAAAATTCGACACAAATAATATACAGAAATGATGACACCTAATTTTATAATGGTCGGTCCGTAATTAGTCGAAACTCCCATATAAGACCCTCCCTGTAATCAACTTTATGCTCTATACATCTTTTAAAAGTATTTATATTTATATCGAGATAAAGTTTAACATACACAATATCTATATTCACAGAAATCATGACACTAAATTTTTGGATGATCGGTCCATAATAGGTCATATCTCCCATATAGTGCACATTTCTGAAAAACTGTTTTATACATATAGTGGGTGTAGGGTATTATATGGTCGAGCTTAACCGACTATACTTTCTTACTTGTTGTAAATTGACCCATGTAATAAAAAAAGTTTCTTTGACATGACAAACATAGACAAAATGAATGCACACCAAAAATAAATAATGACAGAATTTATGACCGAGCACACTCAGTGGGATAATAATATTTTATCCAATTGTGGCCAAAGAAGAATAGTGTCAAATAGGGATCAATATGGGATCAATTGACAAAAAAAATAAATATAAGTGGCTTAACATTCAAAGACATAAAGCCATGAATTTACGCCTCTTTGGCGGAAAGTACGTATTTAAATTTCATTTATAACTTTTAGATACTGCGCTTTGTCATAAGCCCACCGTGTATTGAAAACTTCCACTTGGCAAAAGTGAAAGTGTGACCGCTAATTGTAGCATTGGCGGCACTGCTGTGGACATCTGTCCAATAAATTTAAGACGACAAAGCACGTAATTAAATGCTTCCTTCGACAATCTAAATCTCTAAATCTAGTTTTAAAACTGAAAGCAAAACCAAGAATTAAAAAAAAATAATTCAAATATAGATTTACATATACATATACAAAGATAATGGAGCACTTTTGTCTCTTATTTCTTTTCTAATGCGCACAACAATAAAATTTCTTCCTCGGAGTCTGATGAGGTTAAATAAAATAGCAAAGAAGGATTAATTTTTAATTTATTCAATTAATATGACTTCAAATTTAACAATATTTTACACCACTCTTTTGAATTGAATACAAAAGTGATGTACGTCTTTTTTTGTTGACATTCAAACAAAATTTATTAAAAATTACGATTCGATACGTATCGAATGCGGAGATTTGCTTACTCGACACGTATCGAAATATAGTTCGATTCGACAGTTGATACGATATCGAATTAGGCCCCTGAATTGGTTGGTGGGCTCTACTGAGTCTTGCTCTTGGTCATACAAATCGCTTTTAGAATGTCAGATTAAGCGACAGAATGTCTGCTATGAAATGGCTGTGGGATGACTACTGCATGCGCCAATTCATCGGCAAAATATTATGGTTGATGTATTGTTCACATAAAATCCGGTCAGATAAATGTTTTTATATTTTTCCAACCAAAAAGATGATTGAATACTTTTGAACCTCAAATTGATTGATTTTTAAAATATCTTAAAAAATGTTCGCTCTGTTCAGAAAACAATTTAAAATTTGCCAAACCATTGACTTTCTCCAAATTTATAAATTTTTGCGGCATCCCTTCGTTTTGCTGTTACATAAAATGTTAGTCCCTTTAAATCAGTTTTTACATATTTTTTTATCCATAACATAAATATTGAATTTTGATAAAACTTTCTTATAAAGAATACGTGGTTGTTTGCCACCATGAAAAACCTGATCGAATCTAAACTGCTAAGAAATGAAGTGTCACATGTGGACTTAGTATGAATCCAATGAAGGCGTGGCTGTTTCTTTTCACAGACTTAAATCTATAATGGCCGAATTCACAGTCTTTAGTTAGCTAATGACAAAGGCTTAAATAATGATTCTTTACTCGCAATGCTTAGTTTGCCATAAGAATAACAAGTAATAGTTAAACAATAGTTCGTATTTTAGTTTACCAATGGTGAACTAGTGACCGAGAATTCGGTCATAAATAGCGCTAAATATATTGGTTTACATATATTTTCTTGAAATCACAACATCCAGAATATGATAAATAAATTCAGTGCCATTAAATAATTTTGCAGAAGCGTGATTGCTACAAATTGGTGAAATATCCGAGAGTTATCAACTGGGTCTTTAAGTCTGTAGTGCAACGAAGTTCCTTTAATGAGATGGTTTCAATGAAGCTTAAATCCTAAAGAAAATACGCACAACATATTCTTGTGAAAAGTGTCAGTCTGCTAAGAAGCTTGTTTGTTATGTTTGTCGTATTATTATATTATATATTATATTTTTTATTAAGTTCTTAGTAAATCATATATAAACTATGATAGAAATTTGTTCAAGTGTAGGGTAGTAAATACATGTTATACAAACACATATGTACTCGTATGTTGAAATACAAATATTGCTGAAAATATCAATGTTCTTGCAACAAACAAAAACACCAGCTAAAATTTCTACAAACAACATTACAAAAATTTTATTTCAAAAAAATTTTAGCTAAAGGTCATTTTAGAAAGAATGAGCTGAAAAGAATCCAAAGTAGAGATAAATATTTTTACATTATTAAAGGTATAAACTGAATGTATGAGCAGATTTTCCATTTCCATTTATTTTAAACTCTACAAAAATACATAAAAAGGGAGGATTTCAAAGTTGTTCAGTTCATTTTTACATAACGCCAACGTATGCAAGTAAGAGTGTGTTAGAAAAAAAAAACTTTTGCTCATTGTCAACCACAAAATTGTTGCATGAGGTGTTAAATGGTTTCGCTATAAACTTTTATATCATTTGTAGGTTTAACTACAAAAATACTAGGTCTGATGTCTGTGTATTTGGGTATGAATATAAATTTATTCATTTTACATATATGAAAATTTCATTATATTGCCACCAGCAATAACTGGGAAACAAATGAGAAAAACAAATTTAAAAACCCTTTTTCACATTTCATTATTTTCATCTTAGATTAATTGCAAAAAATTTTCCACAAAATTAATTTAGAGTATTACAACACAAATGAAATTGGTCAAGGATTATAATCTGAGTATTTAATATTCACAAAAAAAAAAAAAAAAGGAAAATGTTTAAATGTTGAAGTAACATATTTTTGTCAGGAACATTTTACAAGGCAAAACATAGAGATTTTATCATAAGCAAAAATTTAATAAAGTTAGTTAATATAGACATTAAGGTGAAAAACTTCATTTAAATTTTAAAATATTTTTTAAGTTTCATTGTAAAATACAATACCGCAGCATTGTTCACATAAAATCCGTTGGCTTAAATGTTTTAATAGTTATGCAACCAATCTCTTCTTTGGTTTTTTTAAATTCTGTTACTATTTTACTTAATCAAAAGTTTTAAAAATCCATGCTTTTCTTTTAATGAAACGCATTAACTGTTGCACAACATTTGGGTCCACTTGCATACTTATTCCAAATCGCTAAAAACTAAAAATATTATTCAATTGGTCGAAGCTGGCGATATCCATTGAATAATGCTAATACTTTACTGAAGAGTGGTGGCAGAAAATGTTTCTGGAGACATTGTTTTATATACTTATAAATATCCGAGGGTTATAGTTTATAAGTTCCTGATTTATTTTATTGACATTTTTGCTTTGTTTGTTTAAAGTTAAAGATCTTTGCTTATGATTTGATTGTATAGTTTTATACCCAACGCAAAAAATTGCAAGTGCTTTCATTTTTAGGGCTTATAGAAGACCTATTTACACATTCTATATTCCACTATGCCTTCTCTCAGAAGGCCTTCTAGAAGGTCTTTCATACACATTCAAAATTGCATTTCAAAAAAATTTCAACAAACGATGACGTCATTAGCAATCATGAATGGTTTTCCTCCTATTCCTGTATATCGTCACTACAACAATAAACATTATTTTGCACACTTTGTTATACTACTACGAATAATAAAAATTAATATAGAGAGCATCTAAAAATTTAGTCTCTTATGCAAGTTTGTGGTGTAAAGTACCCGTGAAGAATTACTTTATATACATACATTTGATTTTTTTTTGAATAATTAAAAACCCTTGTTTTACTTTCCTTAATAAAATTATTAATTTAGCAGACCATTAATTAATTACACCTTCTATGAGAACCTTCCAATTTCCCTTTCAAGTAGGTCTTCTATCTGGTATATACAGTGGGGGAAGCAAGACTGTCCGAATGTTTTGCTTTTGGAGGCGCTCATGCGGCCTATGCCAATAGTATTCTTTTCCATCCTACTGGTAATGGTTGAATTTCGTTTCGTCGCTCAAATAACCCGGTTGTAGTCATGGGTTTTACAAAAATGAAGGCATTCTTTTATATTGCTATCGGAAAGTGCTGGATTTTTTCACACTGGCTACTAAACTAATTCTATTTAATGCGCATATAACCGTCCAGGAACTGACATCCTTACCAATACTTTTTGCAGCATTTTTCCTTATTATGTAGCAAACGTTGAATCTGCCAGCCATTACTATCAGAAAGCAGCCTTGGTCAACCCTCTTGGTTATTATTTCAAGCTACATTACGGCGTTTTTTATATCATTTGTCGTGGATTTACTTAAATTTAATTTTTTCAGCATTTTGACGGAATCAAATCAATCACTCTACAGGTCAAACAATAATGCATAAATAGAGCAATAAAAGCTTGACAACGAAATCGCAGCAAACAAAAAACCAACGGGTCAAATATAGTTCTATTTTAACAGAGCAATATCGTAATAATGTTTATTTCTTGTACTGTGCAAAAGTGTCCAAATATTGAATTTTTTGTTTTTTTTTTATTTTTTTTTTTAACAACTTATGTGAGTTTTTGTGCTTTATAAATTAGAATAATTTTCAATTAAATGAGAAAATACATATATAGTATATGATAATTATTTTATCTTTCTTCCTTAATGCAAAACATCCGAACAGTTTTGCTTCCCACTGTATTTCGCAGCAAGTAGACACGGGCTTGATTGCCAATGACACGCCGTGTAAAATTGAAACGATTGTGTAATGCGGCTGCAAGTCCTTGTGACTGCAAAATAAGGGCTTCTCTTCTCCCTTTTAACAGCATCTTGTTCCCGCTGGGTAACATCATTTGCAGTACAATTTTGGATTTTTAAAAAATTTGTACACGATCTATTTAGATCCTATTTCTATTTTTCCATGCCGATTGGTAAATTGATAATTTTTTTTTGCATAATTTCCGCTGCTATGTTTAAATATAAAATCAGCAAATAAAAAAAAGCTTCTGTAGTACCTATGGCCAGATTTTATGTGAACACTGTTTTATATATGTAGTTTATTAGTTTTAAAGTTCCTGTAATACGTATGAAGACAAAAATTTATGAAATTTTCTAAAACTTGTGAGTTTAAAAACTATATAAAATATTCATCCTTTTGTAGTTACATGAATGCGGCAGGAGATGCTAACAAAATATGAGACAACCTGTCTCTAAAGAATTTATAACAATAATATATTGTTAAAATATACATTTTATTTCTTTTATCATATTTTGACGATCATCAACCAAATAAAGAAAAACAAAAACAAATAAAAAATATTATAAACACACAGCATTTTTACACAGATTTTTAACAATAAACAATAAAGTCTCGCATGCAGCAGCAAAAGCATTGATTTATATGTCTATACAGGCAATTGTGGTAGTAGCAAATAGCAGCAGCAAAGCAAATAGTAGTTGTAGTTGCAGCTGTAGTAGACTCCATAATGCAGTCAGTGACTGACTCCATTGACTTCTTTAAAAAGTAACTGCCTCCATACCTCTCCAAACATAGTCACTCACACCAACACGCAACACACAATGAACTTCAGCGGCAATAAAATTGCATTTTTTCGTATGATAAACGAAAAGAAGCAGCAGAACACAAGAAGAATTTTAACACCAACATAATTCATTTCCACTCATTGTCAACACAAAATATTCATTC
Source organism: Bellardia bayeri (assembly GCA_950370525.1). Classification (NCBI taxonomy): domain Eukaryota; kingdom Metazoa; phylum Arthropoda; class Insecta; order Diptera; family Calliphoridae; genus Bellardia; species Bellardia bayeri. The sequence continues at coordinate 105,092,075 of OX493264.1, forward strand.
ATATTTTTCTATACTTACACACAGACACACATTGTAGTAAATTCATATTTATTTTTATGTGTATGTATTAAAATTCATATAGATTTTAAATATGTATATCGCTCGGAATAAAGACTCACTCTGAACAATGAAACCTTTTCTATTGGGCCACTAAATAAAATATTAAAAAAAAAATGCAATAATAACGAAAATAAACTTTATAGCAATGCAGGTAAAATGCTGAAATGCAGTTCATAGGTAGTAATATTAACATTGGTACAGGTCTATTATAAACTGCCCTATTTTTTGTGAGTTTTAAAAAAATCAATGGAACATTGAAAATTCATTAAATGAATTAAATAACTTTTATGTTTTTAATAAAAGCCCATGAACATCCTTATTGCTTTCATAACAAGAAAAGATAATGTACATTCTGTAAGTTGAAAAAAGTGCCTCTGAATTGCACCGATTGCTTACTGAAGCTATTAGTGAATTTGTTCCATCGGTTTTATCGTGCGAGAGCGATAGTTTGCGCGGTTCAGAAGTGATGATTTTGAGCATACATAATCATTGGGAGCTACTTGGGTGTCCATTCGAGTAATGATCGTTCGATTTATCGTACAATTTCTTACAAATAATTATGGTTAAAATGACCATTCTTCGAATAACGGATAACTCGATTAATTATATAAATAATAATCGAATAAAACGAATCGAATAAATGGATGGTATTATTGATTCCGCACGGAAAGGAAAACTAAGCGGAGAGAAATATCGATCGATATGTAAAATGTAATTATTCATTCCTGCGGCATGCCGCAATACTGTCTGTGTAGAGATGATACCGCAAAACGGAAAAAATACCACAGCAACGGGATGAATAATTTCAAATTATGCTTCCGCACAAAAAAATTCCCTACCGCAATCGCGGAACGGTATGAATAATTCGACCCAATATGTTTATCTAAATTTCTCGTTTCTGTTTAAATTTTTTCATAATTTGATAATAAAAAAATTCATGGTTTAACACTATTCCGTTTTAATTTTATTTACAAAGTACATAAATTAAATTATTATTATCTACTATTAAGGTTTTTTTTTATAATAATATTTTACATTTTAGGAGTCTAAACATTCGTCAAGTGAAAAAACTACATTCCGAAATTATATTCGATATTTTTATTATTAACGAAAATTAAATAAAGTTTTCAATCACTATTGAGTGATTTTGATAGCTCGTTGCACAAATACGATACGTATATAAATGTTATTGCTATAATTTATTTTTAATTCTAAAAAGAAATTTGATATTTAGTAATACTGAACAAGCTAGAAATGTTTTTCGAAACAGATATTCGTTCAAATTTTGCGAAATATTATATTAACTGCGGCCATTTTGTCAGCTGTCAAGTGATTTAAATTTGAAATTGCTTGTCTACGGCAATATGCGAGAAACGATTGACCATTTGGAGGCCAACATTCGCCGCGTTATTGCCGTTATACGGCCACAAATGTTGGAAAAAGTCATCGAAAATTGGACCTCCAGACTAGACTACGTTCCAGCCAGTCATATGCCAGAAGTTATATTTAAATTATAATAGGAGAAGATTCTCTTTCGAGTAAAGTAAATTTCATGTCAATTAAAAAAAATCATTTTCGTTTTATTCCATTTCAAAGTTCTCTACGTTTGTAATCAGACCAACTGAGTTAGAAATCTACAGTGCCATTAATGCCTCTCTGTATTACAGTCCAACCACCACTTTCGGTGTGGTTATCACATGAGACCCAAAATGGTTGTGGCCCATAGAGTTAATTGTGTATGCGACATTTATTAGTCGCACAACTGGTGGGATATGTTTGTGTAGTACTGGAATTTCAAAACAAATTATTTTAAAATATTACATTTATATTCTATAATTAATTAATAATAGTGTTAATTTATCATTCTATTATTCCATGGTGTAAATATACAAGGTGAGTGCAAATCGGCAACAAATACAACACAATACAGAGAAAACACGCATTTTGTTGTGTAAAATAATGTACTACTGTCAAAAAAATACAGAACTATAGTTTTCAAAATAAATTTGCACATTTTAAAAGCGTTGTTCAGGCATTAGTCTACGAGTATTTATGTTAAAATACCAAACCAAGCTAAACATAAATCACTTAACAGCTGACAAAAATGACTGCCAGTTAAAAAAATTTTGCCAACTTAAAGTTCTATACATTTAAAAAAAATACCCTTTGATTTTAAAAAAATATAATTATAGTTATTTAACCCTTATGTGACTGACAAGGTGCACAGGTACCTTTTAGGTTTTGGAATAAAATTTTTTTTTTTTTTGTAAAAATTGAGAGCTCCCAACTTTTAATATTTTATTGTATTTAAACATTTGTAGCATTTAAAATTTTGTTGGAAAATGGACTGTTTTTCAAAAGATTCTTATGAAGGAGGTACCCGGGTAACTTATCGTACAAAACATGGAGTTTTTTCTATCAATCACATTTTTGTTTTTTTTTTTTTTAAACACAAACTGCGAAGCTTTTTGGCTTGTCTGCAGAAAACACCCAGAGTCTTAGGCGGGAATCGAACCCGCAACCCTCTGACTGATAGTCCGGCACACTATCGCCTAGTCTATCGGGGCACCCGGTTAAAAACTAACTGCCGTATTCATAAAAAATAAAGTAGGTTTGAAGTGTGCTTTTAGACAAAATTTTAATACAAAATTTTCTTAAAGTACATTTGAAGTCTACTTTAATTTTTTCTGAATAAGACTGTAACAAAATATAAAATAAAAAAAAATTTAATGTTACAATCCCTTGAAAAAGTCGACAAACAATCGACGAAACGTCGGGAAAATATTGTAATTAAAATTGGATTTTTATTTACATTGAAAAAATTTAGGCCATTTTAGCTTGAAAAAATAACGTTATTAAATTCATCACTCTGGCCACAGAAACAACTGCAAAATAAAAATTTTGATCTAAATAATGTTTTTGATGAGAAGATAATAGGTTGGAATATCACAGATGGTATTCGATGCACCAGTGAATAAAGAATACGATGCTCGTTTTCAAACTAATCGAGCAATTAAATATCAAAATCATAGTGAAAAGAAGAAGATTGGCTTTCAACTATGACTTCGGATATTTGAAACGGAAACAGAATCGTTTCTTGCCTTGATGACATCTAAAATCACTCTTGAATAATTCTGTCCCCATTGATTTTCCTGTCAATATTCGGTTGCAATAGATTTTTAGCGGAAAATGAAGTAATAGAAAAATATATGCACACCTCTTATTGAACAATATTGAGAAAAGTTAAAGCGGTAAATGTAAGCGATTAGAATATACAAAGATATAATTAGCCGAACGTCCACTTCCCCTACTGTATCCTGCCGTACTGTAAGCATATTTGTGCACTTATACATAGAACATTTAAAAACGTACCGTACGTCAAACAACTTTGCACTATTGGTATAGATTCAATAAATAAACAGTCAGCTGTTCTAAACAGAGTTATGGCCATTGTAAAGTTTATTTTCGTACATGCTTGCTTGAAAAAGTACCAAAATGGCTTTAATAGAAGTAAAATTGTGTGTGTGTGTGCATTTACATACACAATCTAGCACTTTGATAGTTATTTATATTATAAATTTAAACTATTTTACTATTCAATTTGCAATATTTATAATGCATAGTTATGCGTATGTATGTACACGTATTTATTTTTTTTTAGCAAGTTTAGTCCAATACAATTTAACATACAAACAGCCCATCAAGGCTGTACAAATGTCACGTTAGGAAATTCTATTTTATACAGGTTGAGACGTTCCGTCAATGATATTAGTATTCGGCAAGCATTTCCATTGATTCCAGTACAGTACGCGACGTGAGCGTTCGCCTAATTCTACCATAAATGTTGTGAAACAGTTCATGCAATCCTTCATTGTGATTCAAAAGTATTGAATCGTTTTTTGTTACATACATAAATATTAAAACATTTATGCCATCTGTATGATTTAAAAAGGACGAGTTACTAATAGCCGTGTAAGTTATGTTTATTACGAGTATATTTGAATATCTTAATCTCGACTTAAAACACATTCTGAGATGTATATTTTTTGTCAAAAAAATATCGTGTAATTAATAATCTCTTTAAATGTTACCAGCTGCATATTGTAGGGTATAAAAAGTGAAATGAATTTAAACGAAATGAAGTAAAAGTCTAACCAATGTGAACAAAAAATAAAAAAATAGTAACAAACAAATTGACGTCAATTGAAAATAAAATTTACAATTCATTGAACATTGATGGTTTGAAACAAACCACTTTATAGGCTGGCTTACACAGCAGATACTGCTTTTTTGCTCTACAATACTTTTGGAAAGTACGTTGTTTTTTACAAGCAACCTTTGGGGAATTTTTTGCCTCAAAAACAGCCCTACAAATTCAACAAATTTTATATAAAAATCAGGCATATTGTTGTTTTGTGTTTAAATTCAAATATGTATTTTTTATAGCAGCACTTGTCTTTTTGTTTGTGTCTCACTCTTGTGATTTAATTTTTTTTACAATAATATACAACACAAGTCTTCAATGAATTGTATGGGATTTGCTTATGCGGTAAATAAAACAAATATAAAAAATTCTCCCCAAAAAAAAAAAAAAAAAACATATAAAATTACACATTGCCATTGTTAAGGCCCCATTATTTGATTTATCAACAAAAACAAAAATCGTTTGATTTTAATGGTAACTCACTCATACTATTCACAAACATAGATACACTTTTACTGTTTACCGGAAACTTTTGAAGTAGTTGCGCTTTTTTTTTTTGGTTTGGTTTTTTGTTCGTTTTTTTTCGCGTTAAAATTCCCCAACGTTTTACACGTTTTTATATAATATTTTATTGGCTTTTGTTTTATGTTCTTTTAGAGGCAGTAGTTGGGAAATTTATTTGTTGTAAAATCAAAATTACAAAAACTGTGGAAAAAAGTTAGTCCGTATTGTGAAAAGGGTATTTTGTGTAGACGACTAACTACACTTATGCTTTTACAGATAATCGTGTGCATTTCCGTTTTTTTTTTTTGCAAAAATGCACATTGGACATCCATTGGTTACCGTTTTCGATTGGATGGTATAGAGTTTATGAAAAGTGCAGTTAGCTGAAGGTATGTGGTCGTTGCTGCAATCGTGTTCATCAGCTCATTCTGTTTGTTAAGCTCTGCATATTTTATACTGTAGAATAAGGACATTCCCTGTCTTATTAAGTCATAGTCTTAAGAGAACTAGTTCAAAGGAATTCTGTTTTTTTAATTCGTTTAGTGTTAAAGTTTTTTTATTGCTTTGTAGTACTCTTAAATTTAGCTAATGACAATGTAAACTATATTTCACACAAATGGAAATAGCCATTCTACTTACTAGAAGTGCCTTTGTAATCCTCTGGAACTGGCCTCTTTGTAGCTGGTGTCCTGGTTTTATATTATGAACTGTCTATTAAGGTTTGCTTGCAGCGTTTTTATTTACAGAATTTTTTGAAACCTTTATCTTTTTTGCAATCATTAAAACCCGACCGACATTGTTTATACATTTGTATTCCCTTTGAAGCATAGCTTCTCAACAATATTCCTTGGTTTAGATCGGTCCAGCGCTATATTTTTCACTTTACTTGTCTTTGACATGGTCTGTTAGTCAATCTATTCTCGACTGCCCTAGGATTTCATTCAGTGGACATATTGGCGACATTTTTTACATTAATAACATTTTCATAACTTTGACTATTTGTCTCAAAATGCTAACAAGGCATTGATTGCATACGAACTTAAGTGGCCTGATCACTTGGTAGAGTTTTTTTAATAAAAAACAAAAATGATGAAATTTGTAAAAACAATTACTATCAACTCCTTTAAACATCTGTTTGGGGTTCCCTGTGCACTTTTGGTAATATACAACATACGCGCATTTAAATGCGCGTGTATGATGCATCTATCTGTATTGTATGTATGTATGGTATGTAAAGTATGTGTTTCTGTGTATAAGTATTGACGTTATATAATTTATGTTTGTGTAATAATCCCATTTTAGTTTCCATCATTCCAATATACATTATTGGTCTTATTGTTTCCGTACTAATTGTTTGGCTTTTGACCAATTTTTCCAAAAAAAAAAAATACAGATTGAAATCTTTGTTGAAAAATGCATACAACTCAAACGGATGTGCACTTAGTGAGTTGTGTATGTGTGTTGTCGCTACACTAGAGTATTTATTGTATTTTACATGATTTATGATTAAAGTAACAAACATATATGCCAGGAAATATTTATATAGCTGTTAAAATTATAATTTAACGGCGAAAAAAGGTAAATTTAAAATACATAATACAATAAATTAACTAGAATTTAAGTTTTATACATTAATCAATGTAAAGATTAATTTTAGGGCTTATAAAATTGTCTACATTATTAAATTAGTTTACTAAAGTGAAAATATTTAATATTAAAATTAATTTACACGTTAACTCATAAAATATTGTTGCCTACTGCTACTACATATATCCCTGACAATAATTGTAGTATTCCTCATGTAGGTTCTATTTTTACATATTACGGAACTAGTGCATTTGAAGCAATTTATCAAGTAAACTTTAATCCATAACTTTTGTTAAAAACTTCTTTATACAGCATAATTCATTTAATTATTATGCTGACATACAGTTTTATATTTTTAGGTGACTGTCATTTGTATGGCTAATATGAGTCACTCTATATCACAGGTAATCTAATGTAGATTTAATTGGCCCCCTAGCAGCGTTGTCAACTTGGTGCGTTTCGCACCATTTTAGTGCTTTTTTAAATTTTTTTGTGAGAAAAATTCCTTAGTTTTTTGCGTTTTTTAATTTTTCCGAAAATGTAATGCACTCTTTCTTTTTAATAATGTTTAATTGCAATTAAATGTATTTTAAATACGAATGTATAATAAATGAATACATACTATCAAATTCTTCGCATGAAGGTTATTGTTAAAGGTGAATAGGAAGAAAATCTTTGTTTGAAAATAAAATTAATATTTTAAACATGGAAATAACAATTCTTGTATAGCCCGATGAGTTGGTCTACTGAACTTTAGTCAAACAACCAGGGTTAGAGTCCTAGTGGAGCCCTAATAAATTTTATTGAAAAGAAATTCAAATAGAAGTACTTAAAATAGAAAACAAAAATAAATAAAAAAGTACCAAATATGTACTGATTTAGCCCTTTTTTTACCAATTAATACTTCAGTTTCGATAAGCATATTGTGAGTTAAATTTTGAGTGGTTAAATGTTTATTTTATCTTTATTAGCTCGTTTATTTAAAAAAAGGCTTTTACTATTTATTACTTTTACTATTAATCGTTGATAAAAATTTATGAAATGAAAAAAAATGTAAAATTAATTCAATAAATATTTTAAACAAAAAAGAAATTCTAATGTTGGTGTTTTTTTCTTAGATGGCGCGTTTTTCCCCATTTTAGTGCGTTTTTATTTTCAAAGTTGACAACACTGACCCCTAGTATCCCCATATAATCACGAGTGTATTTAATTTTAACTATTTTATAATAAATTTTAGAAAGTTGTTATTTTACTCAGCAGTGCTAATCTATTGAATAATCATTTGTCAGTTATCAATAAGTCTTTGTAACCCGGATCTGTTTTCTGTTTCTAAACTACAAATAACATTATAATTATATTTACAGGTGAATTTTCTTATGCCACCTGGTTTTCAAGCCTTCTAGAGTCGGGAAAACAGAGGCAAAACATTTGAGGCGATTGCATAACAATCATAGCTGCCAGATTTGACGATTTATCGTCATTTTGACGATTTTTTGTTTTAAAAATAGCAAAGTGACGATTTGACGATTTTTCGTTGAAAGTGACAATTTTCTAAATTTTTAAAATTTTCTATCATTTGTTTATTTTGTTTTAAATTCTCGTATTTTTTTTTGAGACAACAACTATTTTTCTCATTTAATATCATAAATATTAAGAAGACCACGGCATATTTCAAAAACAAAACCAAGTAATGGTAGAGTTTTCTTAATTATTGACAATTGTTAAGTTTAAGTATAATAAATCCATAAACATAAAAAGCAAGTTTAAATGCTGAATTCCATGAACTAAAGTTTTTAGAGGAAATAATTTCTGAATTTTTAATGGGCAAATTCTACAAAACCTTCTCCTATTTTAACAAAACGTCGAAAGAATATTCAGCCAAATAAATTTAAATAACAAAAACACGGAATGAATATGCTGGATGAAATGGATTCTATACTCAAAATGTTATTTAAAACTTAATACACTAAATTGTTTTGACACTGTAATCTAACCTGAATTAATAAAATATGCTAAATTCACATATTTATTTATAAAACACTGTAAGTCTCGTTACACACTCTTCAGTTTCAGCTGACCAGTTTTTGTTCAATTCTCTTTTAAACTTCCCATTTCAATCACACACGTCAATTCAATTTTCGTACTTTTTAATGCAAATCAACATGCCTGAAAGAAAATAAACAAAAGACAATAAGAAAATTTAATAATACCGTCAAGTTTGTACCCCTTTTGTTCTTTTTTCCCTTCTCAACCAAACATACTTGCCTTGACGAGTCAGAATTGAAGAGCGTGAAAGCGGACAAATTGTGTTTATCATTATATTTTTTTGTGATTTCTTATTTAAAAAGTACAAGAGACTATATAAACTTGAATTTTTACGTTTTCGTTTAAATATAATTTTCAAAATACTACTTTTCCGATTTTTTTTTGACGATTTTTAAAATTCCAAATGACGATTTTTTTCCTTTTATCGGGATTTTGAAGATTTTTTTACGAAATTCATCAGACAGCCCTGACGACAATGTAGACAGTGCTCTCATCTATCTCTACACATCACATGCAAATGCCATTCATTCACAGTTCATTAAGAAATATTTGAGATCATTAAAACCTACATACATCTTCAATTTACTCATGTCTAGCAATATTTTCTTTGTCCTATTGTTTATAGATTTCGTTGCACATCTTGGAGAATTATTCTTATTTGTCTGCCTAAAGTCTGAATTTTTCCTTATCATTTTGTATCCAGATTGAAGTAAATTTTATTGTAGACATAAGTGCTAAATCGTCAGCAATTCAAGTATTTCCCATATTATTTATTTAGTTTTGTTTTGTTAATTGAGAACTTCCAGGTATCGGCGGTGTAGGCTGGACTGGAGTTTTGATAAAGTAAAATATTCCATTTCTATTCGTCAAGACGTCCTTATCTTCTAATGCAGTGGTGTTCCCAAAGAGTGGCAGTTTAAAATGTGTATGTGTAGTGGTGAGTGTAGTTTAATTGTACTGGGAGAAATTTCGTGCTAACAATGTTGAACAATATTTTTGTATTAAAAAAAATTTAATTCCTGTATGTATAAAAAAATATCAATGCATAATGAAATGAATGAAAATAAAGCATATTTTCTCATTCTACTTTCCACATATTCATAGACTGCAATAATTCAAAAATATTCAAAGTGTATTGAAAATATTAAAAATGCTGAAAAAAAGATCCGTTTATTTTCTTTTCAATCTCAATATGTTTTGTTGTTGTTTTATAGTAAAAAAGCAAGAATAACCTGCTTTGTTGAAAGCTAGCATGCCACTGAATGAAGAATTCGGTTAAAGCCTTGACATACAGTCAATTGGGTGGGAAAAAGTTTGCCCTACTTGGCCACTACAACATGCCAAGGGTCTGCAAACCTTTTGCCATGTAAGCTTATAGTATTAATTTTCTATGGCTTTTGTTTATTTTTTTGAACATACTCTCGGGGTGTAAAATATGTTTTATATGTTCATGCGTCAAAACTCGGCCTGAGAACCACATTCTTTTTACTGAGCTAGCGGGTCGCCATTCATATCCCCTTAACCACGTTTTTGAGAGGTTTTTGTGTAATCATACATATGTATTTATCAGATTGTAACATACAAATATGCCAACTAATGTGGGCATATACGGAGCGGCGCGTAACTTATATGGCTCAGTACGCTCTTTGTAGTCAGTTTCGTTAACAGTCGTGTTGTGTATGTGAAAATGACGGGGCATAGGGTGAACACCATTCTAAAGCAGAGGTGATCAAAATTAAAAAGCTTATGTATTGGTGAGAAAATGAGACAAATTAAAGGTACAGTAAAACGAAAAAGTAAACGAAAGATTTTTATAAAATAGTAAACGTAAACAATTGTTTCGCTTTAAAAAATATGTTTAATAATTCAGTTCATAATTATTTTGTTACTTGGTAAAACAGAAAATTTTACTTTATACTTTACAGTTAAAAAATTAAAAATTATTCTTTTTACTTTTTTATTATATTTACATAGGAATTTTTTTCAAGTCTCTATCAAATTTTTCATCAATATTTTCTTCCTCTTCAATCCATCCTTTAAATTTTTTTCAAATATATAGTTTTCATTTCGACAAAAATCTCATTTTTATCATCTTCATTATATATTTGAATATCGCTATGAAAAACATCATAATGCCTTCCGATAACCGAATCCCAGTGATCTTTAAATGTTTTATAACACAAAAGGCATTGAGAACTACCAAATGCATTTATTATTAATAATGGTACCATAATTTTTTTACGTACTGTATATTAAAAACAAAAACAATTTACCATGTGAAAGTCAACTGAATTAAAATAGCATAACAAAGTAGTGGGTTGGGCAAATAAGCAATTGCACTATGAAATGATCATCTCTGTTCTAAAGCCACATTTACTAACATGACGTTTATTATTACAATCATCAATATAATCCTCAATATCACATTCATTAGGCCGCTTTCACACTCTTCAATTCTGTTTCGTCAAGGCAAGTATTTCTCAATGAGAAGGAAAAATATAAAAGATATTACAATTGTAACTATTAACGGACTAAAAATTCTAAATATCACACTCATCATCACTTTCAATCTCACTCCCTTCTGAGCTGCTAACATTTTCAGTAGCATTATTTGTTTAAACGAATATATTAAATAAAACATAATTGGGGTTCTGTCAAATTATTAGAATCGTTATTCTTATTTTTTTATTTATTTATTCAATAGGTTTTAGAGCCAATAAACCAGGACAAAATATATGGCATACAAATAAGTTTTAAAAAGAAATATTTTATAATATGAATGTAATTTAGAATTCAAAAGTAATCTGAAAAGAAAACGTATAATTTTAAAGCTTTGCAGTTTGTGTTTGTTAATTATTAAAAACAAAGTTATTTATTTAATAGACCAGAATAATAAAATCATGCACTCCTATCTGCAATGAAAGCTCCATTCATATAATCATTTGTTCACTGTTTGATTCAATATTCCAGAATTCTTCTTCTGAAATTGTATGTTGATAAAATTATATATCCTTCCAATTAGCAAATTAATTCATAAAATTAAATTTAGCTTATGTTAAAAGTTTACTTACGCCAATTACAAATTTTTATATTGGATTATTTTTTAAGCTGGTACATTTGTTGAATATTATTAACTGACTCTTAGGCTGACTACAAGGGGTCAGTTAGTCACCTAGGACATATAAATATGTTAAAATAACTAAAAAGTAGCAAGCCAATTAATCATTAAGGAACTAATGACGTAACTATAAGGTTAGGTTAGCAGGTGGCCATACAGTGCACAGCTCACTTAGGTCCATATGATTGGTCCTTTTGTGTTTATTATAGGTTAATTGTCTTTCTTTCGGTACTAATTCCGTAACCATTGCTGACCTTAAAAGGCATGTGAAATCATTAGTTCTAGGACAGTTAAAGGATAAGCTGTGAATAGTTATGTATCTACATTTAAAGTCTGCCACCTTCCCACAATTTTTGCTGGGAAATTGACTACAGCCTATTGAATTTAGAAATTAGAAAATTACTAAATACTGAACATGACAGTTAAACTCTTGCCTTAAATTCTACATGTTTTAGTAATGTTGCTATGTAATGGTCTGTATACATTAGGGTGGCGGCAAAACTACATAATTTTCAAACATCATTACTTTTAAGCTTCATTACAAAATGTCTAAAAAAGCCTACACGGAGAGACACTTAAAGGCTGGAAGAAGCCGTAATAAATAAACTATTTTTCTGAAGCGTATGATATTTCCCTCATACAATATTGCAGCTGCCTAATACAAATTTATGTATATGTTGGCGTATCTATGAGACCAAATGACACTTGACATTTTGGTAGGTGTAAAGGTACTCGTATCAGAGTCATTCATCCTCATCTGTTTTAGAAATGTCCTTTTACTCGTAGATAAAAGTTTTAGACTTGTTCATGCTTCTTAAGTTGTTACATCCATTTTATGCTGGTGGCCTGTGTATTGTAGTGTGCAACACACCGTATTTTTAAATTTAACACTTGAATAAATCCATTTTTATTGCACAAAGGTTGAATAAAGGGGATATTTAGTTTTGAAAATGTAACTTGGCTTGCTTTGGTATTGCTTAGTTGCGTGTGAGGTTTTAGTTCATTTAAAATGTCAGAAACAGTTACAAGAAATTAATAAATTGACATTATTATTATTATTAATTTCAGTTTTAAAATGCATTGTATATACATTTATATTAAATAAACTTTGTATTATATTAATTAATTGCATTAATGTTAAATATCAAATTTTATTTCTTTAATAGCACCAGTATAAAACTTAAAAACAGTTCAATTTAGAACAGAACAGGTATATAAACAATATCTTCGTTTGCCACTAATTTTAAGAGTTTATGAATATAATATGCCGAAATTTTTATGCGTAGAGAGTTTAATATGGAACTTCTTTAGAATCTCAAATACATTTTTGTAAGTAAAAATTAAAGATGAACAAAAGGGTGAGTTTTTAGCAACTTTCTTTTTGGCAAGACTGTTTTTAGCAGCTCAGCTGTTTTCGTATAACATATTACTGTTACATGTTTAGTTTGGTCTATAATTTAACCAAATTATTTATTTTCAAACTAGCTAAAACCCAATGTGCTTCGCTACCCGTATCGTAATGAAATAAAAAGTTTAAAGTTAAACAAATATACCGTATTTGCCGGACGATAAGACGCACCCTAATTTTAGGTCAAATTTTCTGAGTAAAAAGGTGCGTCTTATCGTCCGACAAATACGGTATTTATTAAGTTATTAAAACCTACAGTTTTCCTTTTAAATTAAATCTTATTACATTCAGCCATGTCGCAGAACTCAATTCTGATCGAATGTGGTTTTGATTCCGTAAATTGAGTCTTTAGAAAACGAAAAACGATTTTTTTTTTCGGAATGAAACCACTTTAGATTCTAAAGTGGAATTGTTATATTTTATCATTTTATACTAAAAAAAAACTCATACTACTAATTTATAATGACAATTAAATAATTAATTTTAATATTTCATTGTTTTTTTTTAGTTGTCGCATTGACACATTTTGATGTTTTTGTTCATTTAAAACAGCAACAATTGAAATTCTGAGCATTTTTAGAAAATTTTGTTCACTTTTATTTAAAATTTCTTTGTTAGCATTTTTTTTGTTCGCTTTTGTTACACTTTTTATTACAACAATCATATGTTTTTTGTTTTTAGGTTAAGAATCGAGATTTAAATTTCGGAATGTAGAGAACACAAAGTAAAAACGATCGATTTGCAAATACGGAATTGAAACCATTCCGCTCGAATTATGTGACATGCCTGATTATCTTATTATGATTTACAATAAACAAACAAACAAACACACATTCATTTTTATATATAGATAAGGGTTTCAAATGTATACAAATTTTAACATTTACTTAATATTGTTACTAGTCACAGCATTGGTGTCCTAAATATTAATATTGATAGCTGGTATAGCTTTCCCTATATATAATTTGTCATCATATCTATGGGAGGTGCCACGCCCACTATTGATAGTCCGACCATTATTGTGCTAAATATTAATATTGATGGTAGAATAACCGTCTTATTGTATACCATATATTTGATTTTTTTTTTAATTATTATCATCATAAGGGAGGTGCCACGCCCCATGTCGCTACTACTCCTATTTTTTCCGCAAATATTTAAACAAACAATGGAATTGCTCATGCAAAATTTAAGTACTATAGCTATTATAGTTTCCTAAGTATTTGATTTTTAAAATTAAATTTGTATGGGAGGTACAACGCCCACTTAAAATTTCCAGACATACAGAAATATACTGTGAAAATTTCAAGCAAATCGGTCCAGCCGTCCAAACTAATAATAATAAAAATACATACAGACATACATACACACACACAAGCACTTTTATATCATCGTGCACTTTTTATTTTTATTTCTGGATTATGGACCGGTGCATCTTTTTTTTTTTTAACGACGAACACAGAAATGTTACTTTGAATGGCGTGTGCTACTGTTCGATAATTACAATTTTTTTTTTTTTTTGCCCAAAATGGAAGAAATAGTTTCAACACAACGGTGCCACATGCCACACAGCATGCGAAATAATGGCTCAATTAAGAAGCAAGTTCGGTGTACAATTTTTCTTACGTTTGGGGTTGGTCACTTGGCCGCCTAGATCGTGCGTTTTAAGGTATTTAGACTATATTTTGTGAGGCTATGTTAAAGGTCATATCCATAGGTACAAGCTCGTAACGGCTAAGGTACTGAAAGCTAATAATGAAGAATTGATTCCTGCCAAAATTGAGCCGTAGATGCGGTCAACATTTACATAAAATCATCTTTAAACATGGAATTATATAAATTATATACATTTTATAAATTTCTTTAAATTGTATGTGTTTTTTTAATCAAATCCGAAAACTCTTAAAAATAACTCTTTATAAAAAATTGAATTTTACAAATTAAATTAAAGAAAGCTTCTTATTTTAAACTAATATTAAATCTCTAAAGTAAATATTCTTTAGTACACTTAGGAAGACACTTAAAGTTTCTTAAACATTTGGTATATTTTCCTTAGACTCCTTAGAACCAAATTTAAATAAAACTTTAAATTCACAAAAACGAAACTAACTTAGACACCAACAAAAAAAAAAATAAAGAAAGGAAGATGTCATCACATCTTTAGATTGTTGTTTGTCACCTTTTGCAAACTCTGTCGATTATCTAAACGCAACGGAAAAGGAAGTCAATACAACACTAACACGTTTGTAACATTCACACACACACACACTTGCATACAAATTCACATTTATAGCACACAAATGTGTCTTCTTATAACTTCCTGCATACAAAACATGTCTTTCCTTCTACACAGCTTGTGTTGCGAAAAAAATTTTGTTGTCTAAGGTTTCTTTTTATTATTTTTCTGATGTTGGGTGGCTTGTTCTTGGCCCACGAAATACCAGCAATAGCAACATAAACAAGAAATTGAACTCTATTGAATTGCGATAAAAATCGCAACAGTTTTACAACATGTTTGCTGTTGCTCCTGTTGTTGTTCTTTGTATCCGTGATTGTTTTGTTTTCACATACAAACACGTTCATACATTTTATATTTCGTGCATTCACTGGTACACACAGTTTTGTGGCTTTGTATACAAGGAGATGCTAAAAGATTTACAAATTTTCTTCTAGTTGTTTTCGTTGGTTTTCTTCTCTCTCACTTTGGTAGCAGCTGTTAACAGCTGCCGTCTGTTGTATGAGTGTGAGGAGTTTAGAACCTTTAAAGCCCCTCGTATATTGATTGAACTTTTTAATAGATTATTTCCGCTGCAAAGTTAAACTACGCAAAAAAGTTTCCGTTTGTTGGGGTTTCCTTCATTCTGTTTCTCATTGTTTACAAATAGAGTGAATGCATTTAGGTGACAATAATATTTTGTCGTTAGAGAGCAGAATGATAAGAAATAGTGTTTTAAATTTTATTGAGAAAAAACAAAAGAAGAACTTGAATCGATTTAAATGTTTCATCTTAATTCCATGATATATGATTAAATAATTTCTGTAAGTGTTTAGATTTTTTCATATTTGACACATACACAGAAAAAAAATCATGTTTTTTTTCAATTAAACCTTTAATTGATTTTAAAATAATTTTCAATTAAAATTTTAATTGATTCAATTACTTTTTCTGATTTTTCTGATATTTTCAATTAAATCTCACATTTTTTTTTAATTGATACTATCATTTTGTTTACAGGTCCGATTTTAATTAAATTTTTAATTGATTCCACAAATATTTTAATTGAAACTCATTTTTATTTTTTTCTGTGTAATTTATGGTTAAAGTGTTTAGCTGTGAACCCTTTAACTGGTAAATTGCTTTCAAATCTTCTCATATTCAGAGATAAGGGCCAAGTAACTGATCCTTAAATTTTCTCATAGTAGCCATTAAGCAACGATAAATTCTGTTTAAACATTTAAACGATTTTTTAGTTTGAATCTGTACTCGTATTTTTTTACTGTATCTTTAATTGTAATAGCTTAACAAATTAGCATTGCAAGTGGGAAACTACTTTATTGTGATGTGTTGTACTTTGAGACCTTATTTATTACTTGTATTTACTTTTACTAAGAACTATATTCCAAAGTTTTCTCGAACACTTCATTTCAATTTGGTCATGGATTAGGATTGTAGAATTTTTTTTTTTTTAACAAACTGCGAAGGTCTTGGGGTTATCTGCAGAAAACACCCAGAGTCTTTGGCGGGAATCGAACCCGCAACCCTCTGACTGATAGTCCGGCACACTATCACCTAGTCTATCGGGCCACCCTTGGAAATCAGACCCACTTTATGACATTTTGTGTTTAGTAATTAAGTGTGTGTTAACTCTTTAAAAATCTACAGAAACGTAGAATTGTTTTTTAACAATTTTAAAAATGTTTGCCTTTAAGATTATTAAGTTGTTAAAAATCATAAGACATTTAGATAAAAATGAATATATGTATGTATATTACCTACATTTGGGAAATATTCGAATAAAAGCATTAAGCATTATCACGCCATTTCTAATTATTGCAGTTAATATATAATAATTCCTACAAAATATGACAGTTCAGTAAAGGCATGTCATTACTAAGATGTTGCTTGATTTTTAATCTTGTTGTTGAATTTTATTTGTATAGCATTTTAAAAAACGCCCCCCCCCCCCACTGCTTTAATGTGATCCTCACCAAAGAGTCACTGGGATATAAAGTCATCAACCATGATTCAAGCGGGTATCCTGAATCTCCTTTAATTTTAGATTTATGTATTTAGCTTACGTAAATAAGCACGATGAAATATTTAATTTTTCGTTACCAATAGCCAAGCATTTTACAAATTGTCGTGGTCGTGAAGGTCTTCCAGCAACTTTTTTTCCGCGGAATGCTTCCACACAAATGAGTCATGAGCTGCTCTATCATATTTCGAAATAATGCTTATAATCGTATAGATGAGGATAAACACAACAGTAATGAAGAGTTCACGTTTAATACACTTCGATTTTTTATTTAAAAATTATTTTTGTCTGTCCGAAAAATCTTTCAATTCAATAATTGATTGACATGAAGAAAACATATGTTTATAAATCTATTTCTTAAAAATTACGATTCGTTACATATCGAACACAGCAAGAAGCTGATACGACTTGTATCGCCATATTATTGAATACGCTATCGAATACCGATATTTGGCCACAGCTATAAATATCTAATTAGCATTATCAATATTGATGAAGGAACAAGATTCGTTGTTGAAAAATTTACAGCATGACTTACACATTTACAGGTATTTAAGAATTATTTACATTTTGTAATCCCTTTATGAATGATAAATTCGTTTGAGCTTTTAATGAATGCTAATTCAATTTGTAAGACTTAAGGTTTGTTTATGTTTATTTATGTTTTTTTTTACTTCTGCTTTTCAAAATACAATATAAAACATCAACTTCAACTCCTGCTATTTTCCAGGCAAATAAACGGAAGTAACTTCATTTCGAAGTATTAAAATAAAAGAAGCTAACAAAAATAAAACAAAAAGAAGTATTTATAACAACCCCTTCTTTAAAATAAAAAACAAAAAGTCCTTTAAGAAAGAAATAAAAGAAAACCTGTTTGTTTTACATTCGTCGTTATTGTTGTTGTTTCTGTTATGTGGTTGCCATTTACAATTTTATAATTAACTTAAGAACTTTATCAAGCAACTTGTACTGCTGCATGCTCAAACACACACACACACACACACTCACATTTCTAGTACTTCCGTTTCTTTTTGTGATTGTAGTCTTAAGTCACTTGTTTGTTTTTCGCGTTGAAAAGCCTGTCAAACGCTCAAGGTTTTTTTTATCATTCTCAATTTTGATTTTTATTTTTCTTTTAATTTGTTTTTTTTTATTATTTTTTCTTCTTCATCTTTGTATACAAAAAGTGGAAATTTTCCTAAAGAGTTTTATCTCCTGTAGAAAGTTTTATGTTTTCTTTTTATACAGTCTTTGCTGTTTGATTTGTCTTATAAGAAGGTTAATTTATGCATTAATTTTTCTTAGTGCATGAGAATGTTGTTGTCTAAGTGTGCCTCTGCTGTCTGGAAAATATTTGTTTTGTGTAATTAAAATTTGGTTGCAAGTACAATTAAAATGAAAATAATTTATCAACAAATTCAAAAACGCTGTAAAGATGAGTTTTGCTATAATGAGATTTATTTAATTATTAAAAACAAGAAATATTTAAATTAAAATTGTTTTAATTTCAATAAGCATTTATTAAAGCTGGATTTGCTGTTAACACGAGTTTGCAGCATTTTGAAGAACAATTTTAAGTACAGCAACAAAACGTAAAAAAAAGTACAATTTTTGCTGTAAAATTTAATATTTATAATATTCCTGCAATTTCAAAAAAAAAAAAAAAACAAAAAAACAATCAGAAAAACTATATATTTAATACATAAAAATGTTCAATTGTAAATTTGTGTAAACAGACGACCTTGTGTCTGTGCAACTTGAACTTATAAAATGTTGTTTTTTTTTCTCTTGTTTGCAACAAAAACATAAAACCAAAAAGACAAACTAAACTCATGACAGTGGCAACATATTCATACAAATACACAGAGAAATCTTACATACAATTTGGAATTTGCAACATAAGGCGTCTGCCAGCCTTATTTAATATGCCACAAAACAACAAAGTTGCATTTTTTATTTAACGCAGCAGACATTTGTTGCTGGTTACTACGGCAATGGCTGAACAACGAAAAATGTCACTAGTAACCGAAAGAGAAAAAGAAATTAAATTAAAATGCAAATTAAGTACAAGAGAGTGTGTATTTACTTGCAACAAAACAATATGAACAAATATTTTAGACATCTTATGCTGTAAAAAACGTACTAAAGAAGGAAGGAAAGAAAGTAATATTTAGAAGAAGACAGCAACCCAAGACCCAATGTTTCGAAAAGTCTATACTTTAGTCTAAAGTGGTAAGAATGTGTGTTATTTGGCTTTAGAACTCTTTTAAAAGGTGGTGCTTAAAAAGTGACAAATTCTTTTCGCTTATACCAGTTGTTATTTATGGAGTTTACTCTTGTAGTTTGTGAAGCTGCCTTGTTTCTTTTGTATGGGAAGTAAACAAACTGTCACTGTCATTCTTTGGGGATTTTCATATTTGACTTTTTTCAAGTGTTTGTATGTTTTAAAATACAAAATTCTTATATTAATATAAATGTTCTAGACTTACCTATGTTTCCTTCTTTTTTTTTATTTTATATGTATATGTGCACAAAAAAGTAATTTCTTTAGAGGCTTTGGCATATTCCTTATATTGTAGACAGACTACTGCCTTCCTTCCTTTCTTTTCACCTCTTGACAACAAGTTGTCTTCGGTGCTGTTGCCTTTCGGTGTATTATTCTCACTACTCGTAAATTATGTAAAGTAGTTACTACTTAATTCTGTTGTAACCTTAATTTAATCTTATCTGTAATCTGTTTTTATTTTTTCAGTGGCGGTTAAACTTATAAATTATTCACAAGTACATTTGTTAAACGTAAATGATTAGAAAAAATTCTTATTTTAGTTTAAAAACGAACATTTTTTCACGAACAAAATTGTTAGTACTGCTTTTAAGGAAAATCTTTTTAAATCTACTGCATGAAATTAATTAAATTATGGATTATGATAATAGCAACAATTGTCCATTTACATATCGTTAGGTGAATTGCAAAACCACACAACTCAATGCATTTACACAATTTTACAGGATACAATAAAGACTTAAAAGATCACTTATATACTGTGAGCGTCAAAATTGAGTCAACGCCACATATAATTAAAAGAAAAGTTAATGTTGCATTTTAGTTATAAGTAGAATTAAATTCACAAAAAAAAAGAAACAAAAACAAAAGCGCATAAAAATTTATTGTTAAAAATTGACTAATTTCTAGGCGCCAAAATAAAGTGAACAGTGACATCATGCAAAATAAAAAAACTTGTGCACTTTTATAGAATTATTATTATTTCATAATTGAACTGTTAATTTTACTTCTTGATAATTTTTAGTCAGGCTTGAGTTCATTAAATTTAATTTTCATTAAATTATTTTTACTGAAGTTAGGAATTACAACTTGAAAAATTTTATTATTAAAAATTTTGATAATTTTTCTTGACTGGGATTCGAACCTAGGTTGTTGAATTTACATACGTTTCGAGAAAACCCACTTTCTCTCATCAGAATTCTTTGCGTTCTAATCACATACACCGGTCAGTCAACAGACACACATCAATCCTTTAACCAGTGTTAGTTCTGGTAGTTCGAAGTTTTTGCTGTAATTATCTTTTATTGCATGAAAACTTTAAAGATGTTTTTTGTCATTTATTTTAGCTTTAATACAATATAAAACAATTTTAATTTACATTACAAAATAGAAAATAATAATTTTCGGCAAATAAACAATTAGTACCAAAAACAACTTTACCTTTAGATTTGTATGTGTTTGCTTTGTTAATATTAAAAAAAAACAATAGTTTGATATTAATTTAATTGCACTTAACATAATTTATAACAAACAATGCAGAAACTGTCAAGAGACAATGAGAAAATAATTCTAGTAATGACAGAAAGTAGCTATTTTATGTGAGGAGGTAAAGGTACGTTCACACTTGGCAAATATTTGCCGAAAAAGACGTAACCACTAAATAACATGTATTTTTTTATTTACGCCAAAATTTTTAGTATTAATTTATTTGATGCTGTTTGATCTTACAAAACTTTTGTAAGAATAACCAACGTCAAACAAATTTGTGCTAAAACCAGTGGTTACGCTTTTTTTAATTAAATATTTGCCAAATGCGACCGTACCTTAAGTCAATCAGTGGTCATAAGCAGGGTTTAAAAATGCTTAACTATTTTCAAGCACTACGTATGTGCTTAACTTTAACTAGAATAAAATACACAAGCAAAAGCAGAACTCAAAGTCAAAGGACGAAAATAAAACTATTGACTGAAGCTTTACTATGTGATGTTATTTGCTGAGGCAGTCAGCCACAGCAATTCACTTTAAAAAATTTTCTATTGCTTAAAACTTACAGTTTTTGATTTTTTCTTTTATGCTTCTGCTGAGCTATAAACTGTAAACAATTTCCTATAATTAATTATTCAAAGAATTTCAAAATTACCATTTTTGAATAAATTTCTGAAGAAAATAGTGTAATTTTGTCGTTTCTGTTTAAAAATGTTCATAATTTTATATGTAAACTAGATGTGCTTCGCTACCCCCCTCGTTATAAAATAAAATAAAACGTATTTATATATTTACAAACATTTATTTATTTAATTTTAATGTATTTATTGCAATGCTTTAGGATATACAATATTTTTAGTTTGCCCATCAGGAGCATACACATATACACGGGATATTAACCTTGAGCTTTGTTAACAGTCATCGTAAACGCTAACCGAACAGGAAAAAATTTTTTAAAATCGAATAGTAAATCTGTTGGTAGCATTGGAATGCGTAGCAAAAGTACATCTGTACCTTTATATTTTCCTATTATAATGGTCGCTTCTATTAAATTATTTCTCAGTTTTTTTTACTACAAGTCGAGTGCCATTGCAAAGCCGTCGTGATCGATATTACGCAGTAAAATAATTAGCACTCCAATTTTAAGTTGTAGCACATGTGGTGGAAAGCCTGGCACATCGAGTAAATTTAAGAACTCAATTAACGGCCTTACGGGTTGCTTGATTGATTTGACGCATTTGATATCCATCTTCTCCATATGGAAAAATTTTAGGATACTGATGCGCGTCATATGAGCGATGCATTTCAGTGGGCGAGGCCATGCCCTTTTGTCGACTTACATAGTCAAGAATTTATTATTTGGTAAGAATATCCTATTGTGAAAATTTAATGACGATCGGCCCAGTAGTTAAGACTATATTACGATTTTTAATGTTCCTAAAAAGGGGCGTGGTCCCACCCACTTTTCTCCTGGTACGTATTCGTAATTATATCAATACCATATGTATCACATATCATTGACGTAGATCCAAAATATGGCGATTCAAATTTTTGGGTTATATGGGCGGTGCCACCCCCGTTTGTACAATCAAAACTTTATATAGCCTATTATTCCTTACAGAGTCACAGTAACATGCTGTGAAAATTTCAGGCAGGTCGGTCCAAGGATTTGGCCTCCTATTAAGCACAAAAATACAGACACACATTCATTTGTATATACATATATACATAGATTAAAAGCAGATTAATTATAATTTAAAGTAAAATGGGGCGAAAAAGGGGGATTTGGTAATAACAAAATGTATGACTACCTTATCTGTAGATAAAAAGTATATAAAACTTTCGGTAAATACATATTACAAAAAAAGTATTTTGTATAGCAAACATTGTTAGTGGTATAAATAAGTATCTGAATTAAAAAAAAAGGGGCGCTGAAGTGGGCGTGGTTCGTAGTTATATGGCGACGTTAACAGTATTAAGAACAACAAATTTGTATAGAGAACAAAAAGTTTAAAACTTTAAAACAAAATACTCCCCTGGAGTATATAATGTGTATACAATTTGAAGTAAATCTGTTAAAAACAATATGGGGGCAATTACATAATTTAAGAAAAGAGGGCGTAAAAGTGGGCGTGGTAAAAAATAGTACCCTATTAATCATACCAGAGTCCCAGTTAAATGCTGTGAAAATTTCAAAAATATCGGTCCAGAGGTTTGGTCTCCTATAAAGTACCCACAAACAAATAAACACACATTCAATTTTATATATGTATATAGACAGATAAAAAAGTCATAATTTTACACTATTGGTATTCGATGTTCGATGCGTTTTGTATTGCAAAAGTTTGCAGTTGCAAATTTTTTGACATTTATTGTGATCACTCCATTTATTTCGTACTTCGCGATACTAATGCAATTTATGCACTAAAACATAAACAACAATTTCTAAACGTATTTTAAAACTGCCACGAAAAAGTGACAAAGAAAAAATTGTTGAATTTTTAGAAGAAAACTATTTTGATTTCTTCAGGCGTCCACTTTTTGTTTGGTTTTTTCCTTTTAATTTTCTTCTGTGGAATTGTTTGTTCCAGTGTTTTAATTTTATTTCTTTTATTAGTTTTTACATCTGTTTTCAGCTGTTTAAATGTCAAAGTTGCAAATGCAATACAAGTAACGAAAAAAACTATACCATTTTAGTATTGCATGAACGCAATGTTTTGACAAATGCAATTGTGTGTATTTTGTTGTTGGATTGCAATAAAAAGCTGCGATGTTTTGCATTTGCACTTTTACAATGCCATTTGCACTGAACACTGAACGCCGCTACTATTTTAATTTTAATGACAAAATAAGACATCTTTTTAACAAACAGTGATTTATGTATATAAATTAAATTATTACGTCTTTTTTGGCAAATATTTGCGAAGTGTGACCGTACCTTAACAAGGGCACAAAGTACTAAGATGTATATATTTGTACTCCTCACTGTCCATAAATCAGACAATAAATCCTCATCTTTTTGTGAAGAAGTTTTATAATTTGTAGTTGTAGTCTGAAGAACTCCTTGTTGTTTTATTAATTCCCTGGCCCACGATGTCGAACGATAACGTTCGCTTAGATAAGACTTCAGACACAAACTCGATTGTGGAATAAACAAACTTGATTGAGTAAAAAATAGATACGATAAATAGTTTGTGTCTTGAGTCTTATCTAAGCGAACGTTATCGTTCGACATTGTGGGCCAGGCGGTACACGTCATCATTCTTCAGTAAAGTTTATTCTCGATTTAACTCCCTGTCATTATACTGCTGCAATCGATTGTTATCGTGTAATAAAAAATATATATATACTCGTACATATATTAACCTTCTAAATGTCGCCAGATTCGACAATTGAACAATTTTGTGCTATTGTCAAGGGAAAGTTAAGGCAATAAACAAATATTAACGAATTAGCAAAAGTACTTCATCAAACCCATTTGCGAAATGCACCAAAAAAAAAGTACAATAAGTACTAAGGAAATATATATTTGTATCAGTAAAAGCTAGTGCATACTTTGGTGTTCTTTAAACATATTTACACAAGGTGGCGCAAAAGTAATCCTCCTATCAGAAAATACTATAAATTTTGCGATTGGCCCCTAATATCAGTTCTGTTTTGACATTTGTGTAGTAAACACATGCGAAATACACGTTAATAAACAATGTTACGCTACACTGCTCCAGAACGCGGAATATTGCTGACTATTTATTTGACCAATAATCGATCGGTGAATATATACGTATATTGCAAATTAATCATATACATATAAAAAAAATTAGCCGGAAAATTTAGGAGCTTCTGTGGAAAATCGGAAAATTTAATTTTCATGGGAAAATTTAAAGGTAAATTTCTAAGAAAAATTAGGAAAATTTTATTTTTCAATTAAAGCCTGATTCAATACCTTTCCAACGAGCTATCACTCGTTGCGGTCGCTTTCAACGAGGTCCCTTATGAAGAATTCTTCAATTTTGTTACATGACAGTGGTGTACACCACCACTAAACCAGTCACTATAAAAAAAAAAAATATGTAGGTACATTATTTTTTGCTGGGCAATCGATTGAGACTATTTATTTTAAAATCGGAGAGGGGTCGTCCAAAAGGTGATCGCTTTCATATGGAATTGCTCTATGTATGAAACTCTTTGCTTTCAATGTTACGCACTTTCAATTTTTCTACTATTTCTCTTCTTTGTAACTTCTTATTTTGCTGGGTTATTTTTATTCATAAACGTTCAATAGCAAATAACCGGAAGCATTATTTGAGACAATCTCTGAACATTGCGGTTTAATTTTGTAATATTTGGTAATAAAAAAGAACAAGGTAAAAATATATTCATGCGAGACTTTGGCAACAAAAAGACAATGATGAAGTAAACAAATAGAAACCAATATAAAGGAAACAACAAGGAAAAGTTACTATATACCTATAGCTACATACATATATACAAAAATACAATAGTCTGGTAATCATAAATAAGGAAGCTATTAGAAAGCTATAAAAATATTTCAAAGCTTTAACGAACAGAAAAAAAATCATAATAAGAAAAGATCATAAAATTATGATGAAGACGATAAAGCAAAAAATGAAAAAAAAACTTACCATCAATAAAGGTTACGTTTTTCAGCAGGATATTACAAGGATAAATGATGGTGGTTGAAGATACATATTCGCACAAATATAAATAACACAGACTATTCAAGTGGAAAACAAAATACGCAAAATATTTACATATTAAAGCCTTAAGGTAAAATTATATGAAAAATATGCTAAAAGAATGCAAAAATCTTAACTGTACACAACCAATTTATATATGTATGTTTACTCGTATAAATAACATTTTTTCTTTTGGTAAACAGCAGTTAGGCATTTTTTTAAGGTACAAATATTAACAGGACCAAGAAACAAAATATTGTTTAAATTAGAAAATTTATATTGATTGAATCATAAAGTTTAATAATTTTGTTAGGATTTTGTTCCAGTTTTGTGCTGTTATTTTGTAGGTTTGAGAAGATTTTAAATGAAATTAAGGAATTTTATGATTTTATACTTAAGGCTGTTAGAAATGTTGTGCAAAATAAAAAAAAAAATTATGCAAACATTGTAAAGGTTTATAGAAATTTGATGTTTGTTTAAAAAATTGTACATTTTTTTTTCATTTTTTTAAGAGCTAAAGTAAATATTTCTTTTGTATGCGAATCTTGAAGAGAAGAAAACTAAATATACATAAGACATGCATGTTATAAAAGTTTTCCTTATCCAAAAAAATACGTATGTTTCAATACATGTCCTTTTTAAAACATTCAAATTTTTATGGACTCTTGAGTAGCACATACATACATACATGTACATATGTAGATACGTAGAAGCATTTACCAAACAAGGGTTCAATATTTGTTGCTAAGACTTTGGTTTTCTTTTTGTTGTTCTTAGATTTTATTTATCACATATGTAAACTTTGCATTTTAAAATGGGTTTTCTTGCTGTTTTCCCCTACTCAAGTGAACATTTTTATGCATTTTCTTAGCGGCGATTTTTATGCTAAAACACGTTTTCTATTAACTCTACAAATGCGATTTACTTCAATTTTTTTTTCTTATTTTAAATGACATTCTTTTGCATGTTTAACTAGAAGCTATTGTTGAAAAAACGTTGATATATTTATTTATATTTACAAGTGGGCATTTTTAAATGTTTCGTTCGTTGAATTTATACCGAGTTAATAATAACTAGCAAGGTGTCTCTAATTTGTGATATCAAGATATTATTAATAAATTATAATACAAAGGCCCTTTAAAATGTATATTTTATATCCCTAATTTTCTAAAAATATTAGATTTGTGGACATCCAAGTTCCTCAATGTAAACGCCTAAAACCAGGCAATTAGGGAATTGCTTGTTAATACTGGTTTTTTCATAATTTTAAATATTTATTGAATCTCTATTTATAAAATTAACTGTCCAAAATTATTTCATATCCTTAATCTTGAAATGTTTTATATTATTTGGCTGGGCAATTCTAGATAATCAAGAATTTTCTAATTGATAAATTTGTTCATGTTATTACCGAAATCCTAAAACAGGAAAAATATGTTAAAAAAAAAACAGTTTATTAAACTGTCGACTTTGCCGCTATTTACTGTGTTGTATCAAAAAATCGATATCAATATATCTAAAACCTACAGCAATGCCTACTAAATTTTTGCTAATGGGTTGTGGTCTTTTTGGCAGCTTGACCTGGTTTTTTAGACTTTATGGAAGAAATAATGGTGCAGCGTAATTAGTTGGACATTTTAAAGTCAAATTTGCCAGTATTCTAGGAAAAACTGGGTCTTAACACCAACTAAAATTCCCACCAGAACAATGAGCCATGGAATAAGATTTATAAACTGAAGTCATGGTTGTTAAATAACAGACCGCAGAGTCCCTACGTTAATCCCATCGAAAATTTCCCACATAAAAAAACAACACATTTTGTGAAAACCAGAACTAAAGCGAATTTTTGTAAAGGAAGTGGAAAAGTAGGAACCCCATTTTCTCGTAAGATCGTACAGCTATTTAGAGATGGTTATTAAAGCAAATGTCTGGTAATTTTTTACTATAATATTAAAAATGTACAAGTTTGGCTTTGATCCAAATTTATATCATGTCTCGCTATTAATCCCACGAATAAAATTTAAATGTATCTATTGAAATTATTCCACAAATGAGATAAATATGAAAAAAATATCGCTGTACGAGTTTCGCTTGGAGCTACTGTACATAAGTAATCATTTATTGGTTAATATAAACATGCCTGTTCATGCCGTGTTAAGTATTATCAATAATACAAATTTGTGTTCAGTCTTCGTGTTGAACTAGGTTTTAATTGATCGTAATTTCTTTCGCTATCATACTGGATCATTCGATCCACTCTAGGAGTCCCCGATATGTTAAGAATGCTTACTTGAGACATGTATGTACATATATATTTGCTTGCATTGAAATATTGCTTATCAATATCCTGCCTGAATAAGGACAGTCAGAAAATGCAGTAGTTTTTAGCAGTACATGTATGAGTCCTCAGGAAATTTCAATATACAGTTAAAAGAAGGGAAACACCTACAATCAGAAAATCTAGTGAGTTGTATATATACTTATATATACGTATATATACTTATATCTTCTGAAACTCTTTGAAGCAAATAGTTTATTTAAAAAACTTTGTAGATAACGTTGACCATTACAGCATCCTATAACGGCTAATTTGAAAATATATTTTTTTCAATCTTAAAAAAAGAAGACAATTACCAAATAGAAATGAGTCAAAATTAAATGCATAAGGGAATACTAGAGTGTATTTTATACTGGGCACACTTATTTACCTAATACATACATATTTGAAGTGTTTCAAAAGGTTTTTATATCCTACTCCAACATAGTGAGGGTAATTTTGTATTAATCCCTAAAATATAAGGCATCTAACACCCATCTTAAAAGGTCAGCAAGTGATTCTGAGTTGACTTGGCGATGTTCGTTCGCCCCTGTGGCCTGTTGGCTGTCCAGGTAAACTTTGTGCGAAAAGTACTAGTCGCAAATTTTGAAGATACTAAATTATGTGAATTTGTTTAGGCCCGAGAAGGATTACTATTGAAATTGGTTGAAATCGGTTCTTTATTTCTTCTACAAATGCTCTCCTGACACAAATTTCCCAACAAATAAGTTCTAAAATGCAGAAATTATATGTCTGTCGGTGCATAATAAGTAATAGTGGGCCATATATGGGCCCACTTCTGAAAATCACTTTAACGAATATAAATGGCTTACAATTGTTGGTATCAAAATAAAATGCTTCAGAAATTAGTTTCTTGTATTCATAATTATTCACACACCCGGGTACAAATGTATCCACTTGCAACATTTGGCTATTTGGCTATCCCAGTAGGTACAAACGTATCCTTGGTGTATTGTATGCTCGGTATTGACCGCCTATACCTTCTGACTTGTTTAACATACGATTAGGTTATATTACAATTTTATGTTTCCCTACATTCATTTTGACAAATAATAACAGCATTTGTATCAATCAATTTGTTTAGAAATTCTATCTTTATTTTTAATCTAATGAATTAATAATTCAAAAACATTTCCTTTTTTTTGACTTTTACTCTTTTAGGCAATCGTATTTTACATATTGCATTATTTTTTCAATTTCAAAATAAATGTCTGCATTTCCCCTAAAAATAAATTGTCTCACTCTGGCAAGTAAACAAACTTTATTACCTGCCAAATGGCGATGTTTCCTTTACTAAATTAAATTTAAAAAAAGATACAGCAAGCTGCCACTAAAGAAATTACTAACACCTCTATAGAGACCTTTCGTTCCAAGGACCAAAAATTCCAATGCTACCGTTCGTTGCCTGCAGTTTAAGCCACAACATTTGCTGCATCATTGTCATTGTCATCAGTATCACCATCAACACTGGAGCAAGTATCATCATCCTCAGCAGCTACAAAAGGACAACCATACAATGTGTTGTAATATTGCGACAGGTTACGGATAATAATTTTTAAAATTTATGAACTGTGTCCATAAAATGTCGTTGTACTATTACAGGTCTCCTGGCTGTCGTTGGCCATTAATGCTTCTTTTTTGATTCACTCTGCTATAGAGTTTTTGGAAAATTTGTTACAATCATGAGAAGCACTTTGGTGGCAGCTGTGTAGCGTAAACCACAAGGTAAAATTTTTGCTATCACTGTTTTTTTGGTGCACGGACACGGGTGTTATGATGGTTGTTATTTTGTTAAATGGTGCTTAGTGTCGTTATAAAATTATTAGAACATCATAATTTTTTTATTTGAAAAAATGTTTGGCTAATAGAAATAAAAGCGTGTGTTGTATGTATTATGAAAACAACGTGAACGAGCATTTTATGTAAGGAAGGCTTTTTTATAATATGTATTTAGTTTCAAAATGTATTACAAAAATTTTTTGCCAACTTTAGAAAATGTCATGGTTTAATATGATATAAATTGAGATTTACAAGTTTTTTTTTCAATATAAATTGGTAAATATAAAATATCTAATTTCTATAATTAGTCTGCAAAAGTTGGTACAATTGTACTTTTTTAGCACTATTTGAGAGTCAAAAGTACAATAGCACCCCAATGAGGAACAGACTGTTTGTTTCGACTGTCTCCAATCTAATCCAAACAAAGGATTTGCTGAAGTCATCTAATTCGTGCTGTTACAATTCAGAAATGAGTAAGAATTTGTTAAAAAGAAATATGTCATAAATAATACTTTTATATTCAGATCTCAACAACTAATAGTCTTTATGTACCTTTTCAAATTAAAACATTAATATTGATTGTTAAGTTTATTTACATATACTCGTATGTAAGTATTTATTACAAACGATTGAATTTCAATGTGCTTTTTTATTAATTGTATAGTTTTTTCACACATATACGAGTATATGTACAAATTAATAGTTATGTACGTTTTTATTTAATTTTTAATAAAAAATATTAAAAATAAATAAGAAAAGAATTTAGTACAATTTGCAAAATCCTATTTTGCATCCCTGGAATGTAGTAATAATAACGATAGCGCCTACACATCCATCTCCGCCTTAGCCCTTTCCCCATTCTCTTTCCTATACTCCATCTCTTTGAAGTGCTCATGCAAATACATACAGTGCATACATACCAGTGTGACCAGATCTCAAAAAGTTAAAACTTGTTTTAAAATGCCAAAAAAAAAATGTGCTAAATTTTTCAAAATACTTCCTTAAACTTTTTATATAAATAATACAACTTTGAACTTAAGAACAAAACCAATTAAGGTTCTCTTCATGAGTCTAACCTTAAAGAGTTGTTAAATATTTTTTTAATTCATTTTCAAAAAAATTTTCATACTTTTTTACTGTATCCAGATCTTAACTAAGTCTTCTGTAATTTAAAAACATTTATTTAATCTTTTTAAATCAATATAAAGAGTTCAAGGTATTTAAAATCATTATGTTTCTTATTTTTTTTCAAACCTACATCACCATAGTATACCCTATTGGCTATTTGCTGATGTTTGTAACACTCAAAAATCTTAGTCTAACATCCACCTTAAAGTATACCAAACGATTTCGATTCGATTTAATGGCCGTCTACTCAAAGTACAGGTCGCAATTTTAAAGATATTTCGATTGTTGAAATTTGTCTGTTATTTCAATTCGCCTCCGTACAAATGTGCTCTCTAAATAGGGATTTATCGATCATAAATGTGTGATTTATCTAAATAAATTTTGCCATAAATAAGTTGTATTTGAAACTTAAACACACCTACAAATTTTGTGCAGATCGTTCAATAAGTAGTCATAGTTCCCATATATGTTCCACTTCCAAAAATCACTTTAACGGGCATAACTCTCTTAAAATTATGTTAATAAGTTGAATATATATAGAAATCGATAATTAGTCACAGCTCCCATATAAGAACCACTTCTAAAAATCACTTCAACATGAATTATAATCGGGCTTGACCGACTATACGTTCTTACTTGGTTTTTATAGAATTCATTCCACTAAATACCTATACGTTTAACATCTAAATAACTAAAAAAGCTGAAAGGCGTTTTCATAAAACCCATTCTTGTATTCACAAACTGAAGTAAATTTTTGTAATTTCATCTGTTAATATATTTGTAATTTATTCTTTAAAATGTTCATACGTATAATTTTCTTTATTGTATTTTCAACCTTTTTTCACCTTTTTTTTAAATTTTAAAATGCTAAACATATTATTAAAAAATTCTAAAGGAAATGCCAAATTCTAAATGTAAAATTTTGCGGCTAAATCAAAATAAAATAAGCTAAATTTAGCCGCAAAAATGATAAAATGGTCACACTGATTCTCATAAAATTTGCATTCTCATAAAAATAATAACAACAATCAATTATTTTCTTCTTCTTCTAATCTTCTCTTATCTTCTTTTTCTTTCAGTTTTCTAGAAAATTTGCACGCGTTCGGTATTTTTTATGTTTATTCAAGTCAATTATGTTTAAATTATTATTAGAATAGTAAATAATGTTTAAATATTTTTGCATATCTACTTCATTTAAAGGTTAATTAATATCGTTATACAAAAATATTGTGAAAAAAATTAAAGTTTATTACTGAAAATATTGTTAGAAATTTGTGAAAAAATATTTGAACAATTGTGAAGAGTGGCTTTGTTTTGTTATTGTTATGCTAACAAGCAACAGTATGAAGGTGAGAGTGAGACAAAATTGTCGTAGTTTGTTATTGCAGTGTGTAGTTTTTGCAAATATAATCTTGACGTCATAAAGATAAACATAAAGGATGAAATAAAAACAATTTGAAAGAAAGTAAATTAATACAACGGGGATGGAAATGTTGATACGTTCATACTTTTGATATTGATACTATTTCATATTAAAAAAATCCGTAGTAAAACTGCGATTTATTTGACACTTTCAAACTATTTTCATTCTACATATTATCATTTAATATGTAATATATTTACAAATGTCTTTAGTTAGAAATATTAACTGCTATAGCCAAGGTATTTTCTGTAGAAAAAGAAAAATATAATTTTTTAATTTTATAATTTTTTTTTTCCGAAGAAGCTATACAAAGACGTAGCAAAATATTGAAAATATAAATTTTAAAAAATATAATGTTTAACAGTATTTTCAATATATAATAAATCATAAGTGTAAGGTATATAATTTTCAATAGAAAATCTTAAGTATAACAGTATTTTCTACATATCACACCCTAAATACAAAAGGGTCACAACTCAAAATTTTCCAAAACTGACTTTCACAGTACACATCTCTAACTACTGCAAAAATTTCTTTCACATCACTATCTTCATTAAGTGAAAAAATACACTATATCTATTTTTATGTTAATTATGTTGCTTGTGCACGATGAACAATTTTTTGTCTCTCCTGAAAATTTTAATGTTTTGAGTTGTAACTCTTTTGTATTTAGGGTGCAATATACATATTTCCCGTATATTACTATTTGCCACAGAAAATGTTCAGTATTCCAGTATTTTCTGCTTTATTCTCTTATTACAACTGAAATGATCAGTTTCAAACTTAAATAAAGTTTGCCATTTCATATAGTAATCTGTAATTACATTTGTATCTAAGTATAAATCAGTCGATATTAGTTCAAGGAAAGTAACGAATTTAGTTCTAAAATATACAGAAATCTTAAATTTAGAAAATATTTATCTTAACTTTTAAAAATATCAATATTTGGAAATTTTTAAAATTTTTTTCCAAATTGTTAAATCGAAGAAAATTGTCAATTTGACTAATACTGAAAAGAATAAAAAATTCAACTAAAATTATTCATAATATCGAATTTTATTCATTTGAACTACTTTATTTTATTCAATCAGTAGATTTTTTAAATCAAATATTGTAACAAATATCATTCAAATACAATAATATTATGTATTTGGTGTATTTTAACAAAATTTCTTCAATTGTTTGTACAGTGCTGGTCAAAATAATAGCACCACTAAATCTTAAATCATTGAAAATGCGTTACATTTTTATTGTTATAGCGTTTTTAAATAATATAAACTCGTTATATGATCTTCCTTTCTTTTATAATTAGCCTTATCCTAAGAAGTATTCACATTATAATTAATAAAATAGCATTATCACAAGAAATTGTGAAATTCGTTTTAACAAATTTTTTACACAAGGTTAATTTCTTGACAGTTTTATTTACCAAAAATACATAAGAAATATTTGTAAGAAACGACAAAATTGTTTATTTTAATTCTTTTCCAACTTAGTGCTACTTTTATGACTGTCCAAGTTCTTGTTGGTTTACGTCGATTTTAGAAAAACTCTGAGTATAAAAAACAATCGAAATAACTTTCATTATTTTCTCATAGTACAACTTTTAAATCATGAATAAAAATTCCACGGGAGTTTTTCCCTTTTTATTTTTTAACATTGAATTTAAATGGGAAAAATGGGAAAAGGGGAAAAACTCCCACAGAATTTTTATTCATGATTGAGCTGTATATGAATATCCGAATCGCTATATGAACTATATGAACGTGGCATTAGTTCCAGCAAAGAAGTTAACAAGACCTAGTATAGGTTTTGTTGTTTTTTAACGAAAATTTCTTCAATTAATATTTTTACCAATTAATAAAAATTGTTTATGAATTTTGTTATTCCTTTCGTTATAATGTTAGAGAACAGTTAATAGATTTTTCAGATTTAAATTCCGCGTCTTAATATGGAGGTTATATGTTTCAAAGTCCGAAAAAAAAAGAATTCAATTTTCCTTTCTTTAATTGTATTTTATATATATTTTTTTTAATTTCAGAGTCTTCAAAATGTGTCGACTAAAATATTTGGTAAGTGTTTAATTTATATATTGATAAATTTAAAGATTAGTTTAAAATCACAGTGTTATCAGCCAGCTTAATAAAGAATTCATAAGTAGATAGTAATGAGTTTGAATTCTATAATTATTACACTTATATTCATTATCTTAACATAATGCAAGTGCTTACCTTAAACGCTTACAAATAGGGTGTTAAATAAATCACTTTCGTCTTAAATAAATAAATTAGAATTTGAATTAACAACCACAGGTTAAATGTATTTTATTATAAAATATTTCAGAATCTCGTAGATATTACTTACATATTTATTTATATATATGATTTTGTGTCAGCCATTACCAAACTGCACATGGCATGTAGTAGTTATTGAAAAGTAAGCTTTTCAGTAATTTCAAGCCATTGCCAAGTTTTTGCTGGGTATTTCCTAATTTATTAAAAATAATTTTGCTAGGAAAATTAATGATTTCTTTAATGTTTATTCCACTTATTAAAATCCTTTCTTTCAAATGTTCTGCTTTAAACAAACATACTTTGAGAAAACTTTTCCATTTCATTTGCAAAAATGAAATTATCATTTCAAATAAAGTTGAGTATTAAAATAAACATTTAAATTAACTGCATTTTTTCGTTTGCTGGTTTAATGTTTATTTTAGAAATTCTTTAAGAACTTTTCGTTCAACTTCAGGCATCTTTGAAACCGTAATGCGATAATTAAAAACATTAAAAATCTTGTGTGATCACACAGTGTAACCTCAAGTCTCAGCAATTTTTGCTGTAAGAAAAATATCTTCGTGTCCTTAGACACTTTGCTAAAATAATGGGTAGAACAAGGGAGAGGGGGTAAAAAAAACGCGTTAAAACAATTACAAAAACCAAAAGTAGAA
The DNA here is from genome assembly GCA_950370525.1 of Bellardia bayeri. Classification (NCBI taxonomy): domain Eukaryota; kingdom Metazoa; phylum Arthropoda; class Insecta; order Diptera; family Calliphoridae; genus Bellardia; species Bellardia bayeri. Next base: position 105,127,339 of record OX493264.1, read on the forward strand.
GAAGGTAAGGAACAATTTCCCTCTTCACTATTCACTGCCACAATTGAGTAAAAGACTGGGGCATAGGCAGACAAAAGCTTAATGTTTTTAATACATAAAATGTATCAAGGGAAATTTACCTTAAGATTGTTGTAATTTCTTTCTTTGCCACAAACCATTATTCAGCCTGAATGTGAGTGAATGAGTGGGTGAGTTACTGAATCATGTTTATTTTTTCTTTTTACAAACAGGAATATGGCAAAAGTTTGTTTTTACTGTCTTACTGTGTTTTATTTTAACTTTAACTGAGTTAATTGTAACAGAGATAAAAATAATTTGTGGTACTAAGGAGACGACGACGACAACAGCAACCACGAAAATGGAAACAAACAAAATCGTATAAAACAAAAATCAACCACTTAATGCCGCGTTGCCTGAGTTTCGATACTTTGCGTGTCTCCAAGTGTGTGAATAGAAAAAAGATGAAACACTTAACAAGCTTTTTGCTTGTATCATAAAATTATATCGTGCTACCTTCTTAAGATTCTAAATTATTCTCTTTGTAAGGGAAATTTGCATTAATACAACAGACAGCCAGCCAACCACTTGAGCTAAAGCCAAAAACTGATGACACAACGATAAGTTGTGTGAATATTATTACAAGCAATTTTGTGCTCGTGTCATCATCTACTTGTGGCTTGGAATTAGTTAAACAAAGAAAACTGTATGTAAAACAAGTATTATTACCTTGATAATTTAACTAAAAGTCAGTAGAAATGACAACGATTATGACGAGTATTATTATGAGGTTATTAAAGGATTTGTTTTCTTTTCGTACCTCATAAAAGATAATAATTTTTTATGGCCTTTGTGAACATTTTAATGCAGGAGAGTTTGACTTTAAACATTTTAGAAATATCGGCCGGAAACGAGTCAGCACATAAGTATTTATGTTATCTACAAAAGCGAAAATGGTTTTGGACCTTCATATCGCTTCAAAGTGATTTTTTAACATTCAAGTCATATGACATATGATGTAGAAGCTGATTAGATTGATTCGCTTTTTCCTTACAGTCTTTTTATACATAGTCCAAATTTACACGAAGCAACTCTTATTGAAAAGATTGATACAATTTTTTCCTTGAAATTTCTTCGGTGTTCACACAGCACAATTCTTATTGTTTATTTGAGTATATACACAGATTTGTATGTGTATACAACTAAGAGAGTTAAACGAATTGCAAGTACAATCAAGTGCGTACTCGTCTTATCTTCCCCTCACCACAATGTATAAAAGGTAATCAGCTAAGCTTCATACATACATACATAATTTCTTATTATATATTTATGTCAGAAATCAGTTTTAAATATATCGCTAGCTTAGTTTGCAAATGTAATAAGTCCCTTTTCACAAATTTAGCAGAAGATTCAAAGACGTTCTAAAGTCCTTTGTTCAAATATTTTTGAAATCTGTATGCAATTTTTAACGTATTTGGTATAATTAACAATGATAAATATTCGTAATTTAGAAGAATTGTTTCCATAAAATCCATGATAAAGTCCATAGATAATATATTGTATTAAACCACAAAATGTCTTATAGTTGGTGAACATAATGACCCAACCATATATGTGCATAGTGTCACAAAGTCAATGGATTGTAATTAAAATTATTGTTACGTTTTTACCTTTTTTAAAAACGGTGGCTTATTTTATTTAAATAAACGGATTCTTTTTAATTGCAAAATAAAAGCGTCAAGTTGTTTGAAGAAAATATAACGAGACTTTATTGATTTAAATGTCACACTCTGTCTTTTAAACACTTATATTACGGTTTAAGAACACACTTAAATTATTGTTTGAGAACACTTTGATGTTTACTCAACGATGACTCACAATAAACTGATTAACTTGATTGGCCCTGTTAGTCTATTTATACATCAATCATAATTTCTAGATGGTTCGGAGCTAAGATACTAGAATGTTCTTGACTGCAAGTCTATAATATTAAGCCAAAGTCGTTAAAACATAATGCTGCCATATGTTTATAACAGGGTGTTCTCAATAATGTTTATAAATTAAAACTTCTACAAATGCTAAACAAGTTGTATGTCGATAAACATTACGTGTATTGATAAAGATGTTGTATGTTGATAAACATGCTGTATATTGATACTGACCGTTAAATTGAAATTGAAACACAATTTCGTAACAATATCTTATCTATAAAAAGCCGGTGTTTCAAATGTCCCGGCGTCCGGCCGACAATATTAGTCACTTTTTGAAGTGAAGCCAAAATTCAATCCAAATCCAAAATTTCGAGTTATTTCTCCGACCGTAGAAAAGTTAAAGAAGAAACTTAATTAATTTCCTCTTTTAAAAATCGATGTTTATGCTTTTATGATTTGCATTAACTGTTTAACATCATTTCTATTCCAACTCACCAACCTTTATTTTTCCGTTTTAACTTTCCTCTGTCGATAACCCAACATTGTTTAATTTGACGGATATGAACACTAGTAGAGAGAGTCATTTATGCTTCCATTACGTTTTTGAATAATGTTAGGGAGCTAAATCTAATAAGAGCCAGAAAACGTGTCTGCATCATACACGGTTTGCAAGGTTTGCTTGTTCCCATTTATACCCACCACCAAAATTATGAAGTTTATATGGGTTCTTATAAAATTGGAGAGACTTATAGTAATGAAATTTTTCCCAGAGATTCCTTGCTTAACAAAAATGATTGATTTTGAAAATGGCCAAAACCGGTCCAGTAAAACCACAGCTATAAAACAAAATTTTAGACAATCTCGATATTTTTCAGAAATGTTTTACTATTTTCTTATATAAGCAGATAATATAATACAATTTTACACAATTTATTTTAATTATAATTGGACAAATCTTGTTGAAAATGGTAAGAATCGGTCCATGATATTCATGTAAATGTCTTCCCTGAATATGGCTCTATGGTACATAAATGTCGATAGAAAGTTTTATAAGAAAACACATAGCGATGTTTTTGTTGGATCAGTCTACATTTTACCATGGTCCCCATATAAAATACACTTCTGAAAATCCAATTAAAATTCTAAATAAATAATCTCCACATATATAAATTATAGTATGTATTAAATTCTAAGACGATCAATCTGTAATTGGTCATAGCTCCCCATAAATATCGATATCGAAATTTTACACAAATTACCTGCTAAAATTAAACTACAGGATTTTGTGTATATCATAAACCAATCTGTTATGAAAATTATTGTTCGTTTAAAATTTTATGACGATCAACCCATATTAGGTCGCAGCTGCCATATAGGTACCTCATCCGAATACCATAAATAGTTATTTCTTATATTAATGCCCAAAAAACAAAGAAATTGTTTAAATTGGTAATTTCCATTCAAATTATGACAATTATAAATGAAAAATTTTATGAAATGAAATGAAGCTGAATATACATATGTACTCGTATTCCTGGTCATACATTAAAAATTTAAAACACATTACAAATGTAAAATATTATTTAAAATCTATTTCTTTTTTTTCACTCTCAAGAAATGTTGCTGTTTTTTTTTATAAGTTTCTGTCAAGTTAATTTAGTGGAAAATTACTAAATTGTTGTTGACCCTTTTTGGAGCGAAGGAGTGCAGAGTATTTACAATAATATTTATAAAGGAGAGTAATGTAAAATTTACGTGACATTTACTTTATAAAATAAACATTCACTCATACTTTACTAACTGCACACACACTTTCCTGCATAAAACACAACAACAACACTTTATTTCCCTTTTCCTTTAAAAGTTCAGTTCCGCACTGCTGTTGAATCTAGTATGTGTGTGTTCACTAAAAACAAACACGAAAATTTCAAAAATCAACTCACATCTGGGCATGATGTTTTTTTAAGTCCTCTCTAAATAAAAACTGCATTTGACTTGCGACAAATTTACTCTGCTACTTGAAAACAATAGCAACAACGACAAAACATTTCTTACCTTCCTTACCGAAGGAAATAGCACAAAAAAACAGGCCAAAAATAATGTTTTAATGTTTAAATTCAGACATTCACCCGCACATACACACACGTCCTTACAAATGACAAATTTCCTTTGCTTACAATTCAAAGAGTCAGTCATGAGTGAAAATAAACTTCTATACTTCTATTATGGAACTTGTAAGATGGTAACACACATGTACACACACTTGTGCCACACCAGTCGCACAATGCAGCAAGTTGTCGACAAATCATACATACTTTACTAAATGTCTTAAAAGTCCTTTTTAAAAATGTCTATAAGTCTCTTCTTGTTTTCATTCTACAACGGGAAGCCAGCAATAAGAAAATGTCCTTTTTGATTGTTTGCTGTGGATAAAAAGAAGTAATGGAGTGAACTTTATTTTTATTATTATTATTATTGTAGTTGTTTCAACAAATGACCATGTAACATTGTCTTGAATAAACTCTTAAGTAGAGGTGATGTCAGAAAAGACCTAAAATAAGGTAAAAAAAGTGAAAATAAAAAAAATCGTTAAAGCCAAACATTAATAAAAATTGTCCTGTTTAAAGTTTAGATTTAAAGAGCAACTGATTGTATTGTATTATTGCAACTAAAATTGTTCCTCTTTACAAGCGCAAATTACTTTAACAAACCAATTTGACGTAAAAATATTAGTTGTCACAATGTGTCGGTATCCATCTGGTAAATTAAGTTTATGGTACATATTTAACTAACGTGGACTTTAAATTGCTTCTCATCGTAGTCGGTAAATTACCATTACTAAGAATAATTGCCATAGAAATGCATAAAGGCTTTATAATCGTGGATTTATTGCAAGTGGTGGCTGGCTATCTACATTTAAAATAATAATCAGGAGGCTTATTGTGTATTTCGATTGGAAAAGAAAATCGTTCGAATTTGTATACTTTTTACATTGTATTTCGAAAGCTTTTCCTTTCGAATCGAAATAAACAATAATCACCCAGGAGATATTTATCATCCCGTATGATTTAGTGGAGCACTTAAAAAAACTTTAAAATTATAGTTACGCGCACTCTAACTTCTAATATTATTCTTATGCGGACGAAGCTGGCTTCTATTGAAAAATGCTACCCAAGAAACTAATACTACAGATGAAAGCTATCGAAGAGTAGAACAAATGAAACAAACAGCATAACATATTTCCATTCAAAAAAATCTTTTAATGGTGGAATTATTTTTATTACCATAATCAGTTCACTTTCATAATGCTCCAAGAACAATTATAAATGAAAATTTTAGACTATAGTCATGCCTCCTACGTCACATGGCTTAAAATTTATTAAAAAAATAATAGTTACTCTGAATTGCCTTTATTAACTAACTTCTAATATGGCAGATTAGTGCAATGGATTTAAGCTCCATATATATACCCTTATTCATAAAACTTATCAAAGGTTTATAACAGGCTGATAAAGCAAATTTTGTATGGATATTTGCTTTATAAGCCTGTTATAAACCCTTGATAGGTTTTTATGAATTAGACTGAAAGTATTTTATTTTTATTAGAAAATGGAAATAAATTTTAATTTTTAAAAAAACTCATACATATGTCACATATTATATACATGTGTATGGCAACATCTTTTTAAGCGGCAAAGTTGAACAAAATTCCGTCCGCGGCCGCATGCCGCTTACATTGGCCTTCTACTAATATTTTACAAAAACTGTGAGAGGAAAATTGCGAACAAAATTTCTTCTTGTGACGTCAAAAATATTTTTATGTTTGCTTATGTTTTATATAAAATTTAATGCAAATAAAAGTTTTAAAATGAAGTATGCCGATTTTAGTTGTGGAAAAATTGAAAAAAATAACATAAATTTAAATTTTTTTCGATTTCCAAGAGAAAATAAATTAAAAAAGAAACAATGGGCACAATTTTGCCACCTTGATGAAAACAAATTTTAAGTGTCTTATAGAGTTTGTATTGAACACTTTAAGGCAGATGATATAAAAAGAGACATGGAATTAAAAATGAGTAACTAAAACGTTTTGCGTTTAATATACTTTATGTTAGGTATGCCTACTGACGAATTTGCGTGTCAAATTAAAAATCTGGAAGCTGTATTAAAATCTTTGAATGGTTAAAATCTCTTGATTTGCAACGAGTATTTAAAAAAGCATATATGTATGTAAATGAGTCAAGTACTATTAATGCGTTTATTAAAGCTAAAGCCTTTTTTTTCGATCGAGAATGTTTTTTTAAATAAGAAAACTAAATCAACTAATAGCGGATGAGACAAAAACACAAACGGAAACAAAAAAAAAATACTTTTTTGTTACATTTTAATATGGATTAAATATAATTAAATGCTCTATTTTGAACCAAAAATTTTACGAAAAATTAATTTTTTTTAAAAAGTTGTTAGAAAAAGTTATATTTTACATATTAATTATACGGAAAAAATAACCTGTGACGTCATGCGCAGAGAGAGGCAATTTTGTTTACATTCATTGCGCAATCTTTATTATTTGATTCATGGTGCACTATGGGGATTCCCTCAGCTTTAGCTTTTGTCTTTATTATGAACAGTGCAGGAACAGTTTTTTCTGCATGATTTTCAAATATCTATTCGTTTTCTTGGCCATTTTAAATTTATGCTATTCTAAACTGGTTTCTTCTTTAAATTCCTCAATCTATGTATGTTTTTTCTTTATTTAAACTAAAAGAGGCCGGAGTACGTTCAAGTATTTTGAACAGAATTGGCTATTGGAATTTGAAGCAGGTATCGAAAACTTATTCACATTTAAGTTCAAGGACTATGTCATGTTATGGACCGGAAGAGCACAATCTTATATGGTAATTTATACTAATTCATATTACCTATAATATAATATATGACTAGGGATTCCTGCATCTACATTGCTACATTCTCTAAAATTTTTTCGCTATTATTATTACATTATTATTACATACATATGTATGTATTTGCCAATTGAGAAAAACTACAAATTCTGGGTCAAAGAAAGTTAAAGCGTTTGGCAAACATTTAAGACAATTGAAGCATTGTTAGTACTGCTCGAATGCAATTGTTAAATTAAAATAGCATTTTAAATAAACGAAATAAATTTTAGCATGCAAAAACAACAATAAAGTAACAGCCAACTAAAGATAAATTACAATTCGCTATGCGCCATAAACTATTTGCACTTTATTAATTTGTCAGTCTTTACAACCACCCAAAAATTCAAAATCAAAACGAACCGACAAACAAAGACACACAGCCAAGGCTAGACGGACGAGTGGTCGGCTTCACTAGTTAGCGCATGCAAGGAACGAAAAAATTGTATTTAAATACATTTGAAATTTTTTTATTGTAATAAATAAATACGGCACTATTAAGTATAATTAAAGCACAACCACTAAAATTGTTAGCAAATTAAATAGCGATGAAAGTAAAGAAATATGTAATTAATTAAACATATGTTGAATGAGATTTAAAAGAATAAAATCGTTTGCTGGTTGCATTGCTTGATTAAATTTCACTTTGCTTTAAATAATTCTTTATTTATTGAATTAATAAAGTTATTTGTTTAAGAAACCTTTGACTGCTTTCACTTAAATGTATACTAAGTATACTTACCAAATTATTAAAAATTTAAATAATTGCAACTCAACTCAAACTGGAATTTTTTAACAAAAGTAAAATCTTAAAATCAGCCAAAATCTTGTTCTATTTAAAACAATTTAGATTGTTTCGCTGCGCCATTTGGTTTATTCACGTGAAACTTGGTCGCAACAAAAACAAACGAACAACATTTTTTGCATGACATGATCTGTCGTGTTATACTGTCTGTTCATCTTTGTGCACTGTCTACAAAAATAACGCATAAATTATACAAGTTCCACCAACCAACGAGTCGAACGAACGAAAACAAGCAGACACTAACCAAACCAAACTCAACCATCCAGCCAGACAAGTGTCCTCTAGTTTGCGAATTATTACGATAAACTACTTTAGGTACTAAAAATTGTATGTCATTTTTGTCTGTCCTTTTATTCGTCTATCTATGGCAAAAAGTAAATCTCTCACACCTCAGACATGCAAAAAAATAAAGAAAAAACAAGTAGAATAATGAAGAATAAATTTACTCGTATAGAGTAAATACATATAAGTGTAAATATATATTCCGGTGTGTCCATGCATAACATTATCGGGAATAAATATAAGATATAATTTTAATCATATGCACTATGGGGCAAAGTCCTAACATTTCTTTTACATCGTCTACATATTGAATTAGTTTGATTCATTTAAAATATACAACTGGATTCTACATTTGTAAAATGAAGTGGAAGTAAAATTTTCATTAAGATTGTGTTCTAAATTTAGTGAAAATGTTTTGTAAAGTGAAACATAATTTCCAGTTTGATTCATCGTAAAATAAAACTTTTACTCCTTTTCTAGAACGCCTTGAAATTTGAATTGAAAACGATTTCAGTTTTACTTTGTAGTGGCGTTTATGTACAAATCTCTGTGAATGTTCACTCAGTCATCATATTCAGTTCCTCAACTAACAAGATATGAATGTCCATAGTCTCATTCATTCCCCATTTATCACTAATTTGAAATGGTCGATGACTCGATATGCTATTCTTGAATCTATTAAATCACAAACAAGTTCCCGTTCGTATGTGAGCTCCTTTAGTATAAAATGAGAGGACACAGCTTGCAGCGAACTGATCTTTCGTTGGTAATCTGATCACAAACTTAAATTCGATGAAGATATGGTAGTCTGCCTATGATTCATCATAAACATGATTCCAACAAATATATATGATTGTAGTAATCATCTGAATCGTAACATAACCATATTATGGTTACCGCAAGCAGATAAATAATTACAGTAACCATAACATTGTTGACAAATTTTGTAAAAATGGTGACATTGTTGTGGTAAACGTGTAAAAATATATTTTTTCTCTATGTGTAGATAATAGATAGCGTCAGATGTCCATATGCTTAACATAAACATCTGTCGCTAAGGGCTCTACCGGGGGAAAAAATCGTTCATCAGAGCCGCCATGCTTGTAAATGTGTTATACGCAAGTACCAATTTAAAGCCATGTACATGACCTCCTCCTTGGTAAAAATTATTAATAATTGTGCAGCCAGTGTTGTCTCTTATCTTTATATTGTTATATATTTTAATTCTGTGTGGCTTCTGGCTTCTGGTAGTAGTTTTTGTCCACGAAACTTTGTCAATAGTTAGCAGGGTAGCCGTAGATATTAATATTTGCAGAAAAAAACGACAACATACTGATTTTCTTTTAATCTGATAATTCAGTTTTTTTATTTATTTAAAAAATAAATAATCGCGGTTAAAACTAAGTGCGCTGGCGACTAAAGTTTCGGTCACATTTGGCAAATATTTACTCAAAAAAGCGTAACCACTTGTTTTGGCACAAATTTGTTTGACGTTGTTTACTTTTACAAGATATTTGCAATATCAAACAGCATTAAATAAATTAAAACTATATATTTGTTAGAAAAGGTTTTTGAAATAAATAAGCGATTTCAAATATGTTATTTAGTGCTTATGTCTTTTTCGGCAAATATTTGCCAAGTGTGACCGTACCTTTCTACATTCTTAGTTTGTTTTCTATTACTTATTATGTTTAAGAGGACTTAACACATTTTCTTCTAATTTTTCTGTCGTTTTAACTATGTCTCTATTATCATTAAAGTTGTTATCACATGCCAATGGAGCTACGTTTTTGATATCATTAGTCTAGATGGTGATAAATCTCAAAATGATATAATGTTTCTTCAAAAAAATTATGATGTCTCGACAATTTTTGTAAAAGAAAAAAATAGACTTAGCACTTTTGTATACCACAAACTGTTGCATACCTCAAAAATACCCAAGAAAAACACGAAATAATTGTAAAATGTTTTAAGTGTATTTTTACTAATTCAACCGTTTTGTATTAAAATCTAAATTTCCATCAAAATGGGGCTTAACCCATTTGCTCACTAAGTTTACGATGCCAAATTAATTATGATTTGATGACATAAATATCAAGAGTAACGAAATATAGGTTCCTTAGTCACTAACCTGGGTACAGTATCAGTTGAATGAAGGAGAACATTAAATTAGACATAACATCCAAGTATGTTGGTTTTGGGAAAATAAAAATCTGAATTTTTTTGAAAATTCTACTTTTTGATAGTTTTTTTGAACACATTGCTGAACATTCAAACATAAATGTTGTCTTGTGTAGGCATTATGAACATCATTAAACCGATATTGTTTTCTGCAAATACCATAGTGCATTACTACAAAAAGTTGACAATGCTAAAAGAACAATTCTTTTACTATTTGGCAACCTTTGTGTTAGTTGCTGTTGTTGTTGTGGCAAGTTTAAAAATTATAATGAATTTCAACTTGCCAAAGGTATTTTTTGTCTCATTAAAGGAGAAAAACACAGAAAATACAATTGTGGTTGGAATTTTGTACTTTAAAAAATTTTGTTTTTCTCGGTTTGTTCTTTCTTTTTTCCTGTACATTGTTGCGACATGATGCAATCATGCAATGATTACTAGAAAATATTTACGTATGCAACATCTTGTATATATATACAACAATCATTTGTTACAACCAACTACAACATAAGAACGAAATGAACAAAACAATTTTAATGAATTTGTAACTTTTGTATGTTTTCAGTTTCATGCGAGTTGTACATTCCCATAAATAAATTATTTCAATTTTATTTTCTTTAAAATTACCGCAATTTATCTTAAATGTATGTGCGAATACGAAGTTTTGTTTTATTTTCTTGTGGAGAGGGCAGCAAAGAGTGGAATCTTCGAATTCAAATCACGTTTTACAATAAACAAATTGTCAACATTATGTTGTGTGTCCTTTAGCAAGGAAATAGCAAAAAAAAAGGACTAAACAAATTGTTTGTAAGATGTATTGGCTTTATTTTTTTACTATTGTTCTTGGAAGTTTTTGTCCCTTAAAAACTAAATTTTGGTCAAGGTTGCTGTTGTGCGTGTGTGAGTGGTTGTAATGGTCACGTAAATTTTAAGAATTTTTGTTTGGAAATTAAATATTTAACTAAACGTAGTTAGTTCGACCGAAAGTCAGTTTTACCAATGGTTTTGAAAAGAAACCTAACGAACGGAGAATTCGAAAATCAAAAGTTTCACCTCATCTAAACGCTTTTCCAGGCAAAACTAACAGGTAATTTTAATCTAATTTTAATCTATATTCTAGATTAGAAAAAAAAATATTAAATTTTTCTATTACGTCTACCTAATTTTTCTGATACCAATCAATTGCAGCTTTTTAATAATGACAAGCAGCATTATCGGACCACAATTTTACTGAAGAGTGGCGACGTCTAACAAAAAGCATGTAATCATTCTTCTTATGCGTAGACATAGTTTAAGATGTGACAAAACTTGGGGTCTCTCCGGATTACTACTATGGAAGGGACCCGGTTATTTTTTTTATTGAATGTAGTATTTTTTTATACGATACTTGTTTTTTAATGACACTTGATATTGTAGAATTTTTAGAGAATTTGTGCACAATTTTTTTTTTCAATTTTGACTTTCCATGCCTCAACATTCGAACAGGTACATTTACTCCGACTGACTACGTTTATTGAAAAAAAGCTACGAAAGTGCTGCCAACAGGTTGATAGAAATATATATCTTCTTTAGTGTGTTCGGATTTTATGTGAACAATGCTTTATATTAAAAGTCCTTCAACAAGAACTTTGCTTTTCGAAATAAAATAAAACAGAGAATGCACATAAATTCTCATCATTAAAATTTGTATTGTATTGAAAAGTGTAAGGTTTGATGATTATAAAAGAATGATATCGGACAGATATCCATCACGATCACATAAAAATTTTGACCATTTTACAAAGGATTCGATTCGATTGGCTCTGTATATACTCTATTTTTTAAAATAACCCCACAAAAAATAATCAAATGAAATCAGCTGATAATCAACAGCCGAACTTCGTAAAATTATGTGATAAGGGTATTTGGTTTGTTAATATGTGGCACCGTCCTGTTGAAACTACAAGTCAGTCAATAATAGTTCAAAATCAAGTAGAGATACTTTTTTCAATAGGCTATTCTTGACAGATCACGTGTATTGTTTGGCTTTTCATAATAGAAAGATTTACGCCTGAACAACGTTTACAAATCGTTCAACTTTATTAAGAAATTTCACGTTCTATGAGGACTGTGTTTCGTGCATTTCGCTCAACTTATGGTCAAAATAATTCGCCCATTTCTGGCTCAATGGGTATGTAAATAAACAAAATTGCTGCATTTGGTACGAAGAGCAACCTAAAGACATTTGCCACTTCATCCAGAAAAAACAACGGTTTGGTGTGGTTTATGGGCCGGTGGAATTATCGGTCGATATTTCTTTAAAAATGAAGCCGGTGCGAACGTAACCGTCAATGGCGACCGTTATCGTACCATGATAACCAACTATTTGATGCCTGAAATTGAAGCACGTGATCTCGGCGACATTTGGTTTCAGCCAGACGGCGCCACTTCCCTCACATCGCATTAATCAATGGATGTGTGATATCACACAGTTAGACTTTTTCCTGTAGGGAAATGTAAAGTCTAAAGTTTATGCGGACAAACCCGCTTCGATTCAGGCCTTGGAGGCATTTCATTCGCCAGTTACCAGCAGAAATGCTCGAACGAGTCATCGAAATTTGGACTCAACGGATAGACCATCTGCGACGTAGCAACGGCCAGTATGTGATAGACATAATCTTTGAAAAATAAATGTAAAAGAATGTTTTTTCAAATAATAATAAAAATTCCCCATTAAATTTGAATTTTCTGTGTAGGGAACATTCAAATGGATCACGCTTTATAACCGTTTTTCAATCCAGATTACATAGCTTACCATTGATGATATGCAAAAACATGAAACAGTTTCTCAAAAATTGCTTTTGGATTTTCAGAACTTTCCACCATTAGCATAATTAATTTTTGAGCGATATTGCATTCCAAGTAAAATGTCAAAGCTTTCATGTTATTGCAATAAGCTCCTGTTTTATTGGGTTGTTATATTGCAATGAATTAATTTTGATTTATTAAAAATTCAATTCAATTTACTAAAATCTTACTTGCTCTTTTCCAATAATATTCATCTCCTAAGTATTTTGTTTAAAGTCTAAATCCTTATAAACCCAATCAATTTATTTAGCAATCAATAAACTGTTAAAAATGCATTCAATATTAAACCTGTAATGTATTTCATGGTAAATGGCTTATAAGCAAAAAACTAACACAAAACTTAACAATCTTGTATGTAAAACTAAATTTTCCAGACAATATGTTTTAGAAAAAAAAAATAATAAAGCGTATAATATTTCAAATATCTATTATATGAATAGTCTAGTATAATGCTTTTAAATAAACAAGACATCTAGTAGCAACATCATGTTGCAACATCTCTACATACTTGAAATGAAACTAAACTTATTCTATTATGTCTTAGACACTTAATATAAAAAGCCAAATCTTGTAAACACTCTGCTGTTTCAATTCTTTTTTTTCTTTACGAGTAAAGTAGATTTTTTACGAAGCGTATTTGTTGCAAGTATGTTTAAGTAAAGAACATTTTTTTTCAGATATTTGTGTAAAATAACAGTCATAATAGAGAGGTTAGGCGAATTTTAGATACACTAAAATAAACTGAATAATTTTGATTTTCAATCATTTTAAAAATATATGAATTATAATATAAAAAAAAATGATAGAAATTAATGACAACAATAAAATTATTATAGAATTCATGTGGCTTTGTTACAGCAACAAGCACTTTATACTGTCTATAAGTATAGGGTGTTTTTTTTAGATGTTTAGACAATTTGACGCAGTATTGCCGATATATGGCCACAAGTGAAAATGTCATCGAAAATTTGACCTCCAGATTAGACTACGCCCGAGCGGCGGCCATATGCCAGAAGTCATATTTAAATTATAATGCCAGCAGATTGTCTTTCAAATAAAAAAAATTTCATATCAAATTAAAAACAATCATAGTGGTTTTATTAAATTTTAAAGTTCTATACATCTAAAAAAAACACTCTCGATACTTATTTCGAGGCGTTTTCAAGCGTCAGTATATTCATGTTGAAATGCCAAAACCAAACTAAACACACATCACTGAACAGCTGGCAAAATGGCCGCCAGTTAAAAAAATGCAACCAACTTTAATTTCTATACACCTAAAAGAAACACCCTATATATAACAAGGTTGGTTTCCGATTCGAAAAAGGTCACAGTAACGCTAATTGGTATTGATTTGGTAATTGTATATTGGGGCAGTGAAAGGAAGAAGTGAAGATTTGTCAAATAATGTTCGGACAGATCTTTCAGTCACTCATCAAATGCATCTTTATAAGTGCAAAAGAGCTGTTTTATATTTTTCTAAAAGATTCGATATTCATTACACTATGATGTGGTTTATTTCCTATAAATAAACCGGATTCCTATCATTTGCAAAATAAAAGCGTCAAATAGTTCAAAGAAAATATAACTAGTCTTTATTTATTCAAATGTACACAGAAATAATTTAAATAAACACTCTGTCTTGTACTACTCTTTTACAGTTTACTTTAAACCAGTGATGGCAAACATGGTACAGTACAGTACAGTTGGTACCGTCGTACTACCAGGAGTCATTTGGTACAATTTCAAAATACTTTTGCATCAAATTTGGTATTTCCGATCAAATAGATAAATATATCATTTAAGTTACTATTTGTTTAAAAGTGAAAGCAAAAGAGATTTTATTAAACATTATGGACTGATATCAATTTGATCTTTAAATATGCATCCATAAGATGATTATGACGACAAGAAATTTTTGGGAGGCTTAGATTTATTAATTTGCATTAAATGATTTTGAGACTGAATTCAAAAACTAAAGCTTAAAATGTAGTTAATCAGGATTTCAAAATCATTAGAAGTTAACCCTTCTATTTCTTCTATTCTTGAAATAATAAATCTAGATATTTTGGAAATGTAATCGAAGGATGCACGACATTTTCCATCAATGCTTTAAACACTTAAATTACAGTTTGAGAACACTCAACGATGACTCATAATAAACTAGCTTTGAGTGGCCCTGGTTGTTCTATTTATACACTTCTAGGCGGTGTCTAGAAACATGCTGTAGTCGTTGCAAACCGTTAAATTTAAATTGAATTTCATAACAATATTTAAAATTTCTACTTATTCTATGTTACCAACCCATAGACAAACTCACTTCACCACCCCTAAACACCGATGACAACAACGCACAGACTTTTTACACAGACTTTTAAAATGTAATAAATTTATAAGAAAACTACACGATTTAGATGCAGCCGATGAAGAGGTGAAGAGTCGAAAACAAATTCTTGTTGTAATAAGAAAAATCTATGGCAATTTAATAAAATAACAATAAATTTAAGAATTTTTTTATCCGCTGACTTGTTATTAATTGTAAAAGCGTTCATGTTTAACTTTAAATTGGACATCTATGAATAAATTTGTTTATTTGAGGTGTTTGTTTGCATGTTGCACGTTGTTGTGGCCAAAGATGAGCTGAGCTAAGCTGGCTACCAGCCAATAAAATATGCCAGCGAAAAATGTATGCGATTACCTTTTACAACTGCAGCAGCAACATGCAAACATGCTGTCTCTGTTGCTGCTGCTTCTGGTAAAATGCGAAATACAAGGCTAAGACATGAAATGCATCATTAGCAATGAAAAACCCATGGAAAATTATAAAAATATTTCTATAATTATGGGTGTGTGTGATCATAGGTTTTTTTTTTCCTTTTAAAAAGATTTAAATGAAAGCAAATTAGCAAATATTATAAACTCTTATTCGTTTGAGACTAGAGTATAAAGATTTCATGCTGTAGGTTGCCAGCCTGCCTGCATTTAAGTCCGCCGCACATAATTTTGATATAATGATTTTGTTTTTGTTGGCACATTTGCAGCCGCTAACGCTTGATGTAGTTATAATAATGTCTTATAATGTGTGTGGCATAAAACACGATACGCTCGATAATCATAATTATAATGAGTCGGTGAAGATTTGTTTTTCAGATTTTTTTGTTGGAGCTGGTTTTTAGATATTAGGAGGCTGTGTGAGGAGTCTTTTGTAAGTCGATTTGAAAGGTAAGACTTTCGTACCAATGAAAAACGTTGTTTTTTTTTTAATATAATAAAGAAATTATTTGAAAATCATTCAAATATTTATTGTCGATGTCACTTCTTTTATAAAAATTCTTTTGTTTTACAAACAATTATCCTGTGGTGTTAAATCGCTGAGGCTGTCAATTAACATCAGATTGTCGTGAAATTATGCGATTGGAAAATTTGGTTTGCAATAAATTTATTTTTTCGGTGGCTATGTAATATTTGGCATCGTCTTTTTGAAACCAAAAATTCTAATAAGCGGTCTCTTATTAGCGCTTATGTTGACAGAATACATTACAAATTTTAGGCAATGTAGCTTTTACAGATCGATCATTTTCATTGAATTCATATTAACAACTGTAAAAGCTTCTACTACTGATAAGTCAAAACGTAAAATATCAAAACTTTCATGTTATTCCCACGTTTCGTTGTTAGAAAATAAAGTTCTTGTCGAAAAACACTTTATTTAACAAGAATTGGCATAGTTGCTGAATGTCTTGACAATACTATATGTTTGAAATCAATTAGTTTTAATAATAAAGAAATTAAATTTAGTGTATCTAAAAGTTCGGTCACATTTGGCAAATATTTACTCAAAAAAGCATAACCACTTGTTTTAGCACAAATTTGTTTGACGTTGTTTACTCTAACAAGAGTTTTGCAAGATCAAACAGCATCAA
Organism: Bellardia bayeri; assembly: GCA_950370525.1. NCBI lineage: Eukaryota > Metazoa > Arthropoda > Insecta > Diptera > Calliphoridae > Bellardia > Bellardia bayeri. The sequence goes on from OX493264.1 coordinate 105,144,242, forward strand.
GTAAATTAAAACTAAATATATGTTGTGCTTTGGCCTAAATAGGAAAAGTGGTAACGTCTTTTTCGGCAAATATTTGCTAAATGTGACCGTACCTTAAGTGAAAAAAGTAATTTTGAAAATTTACCACACAAAGGGAAAGGTTTAAGTATGTGCAGCTTTAAACAGTCCACAGTAAATGTTTTTTTGTCTCATACCTATAAAATTCTAAAAATATTGTAATTTCTAACCAGCAAAATCACTTCGCAAATAGCTGAGACTTCTGAGAATAAAACAGTCAGTTTTCTGATTGCTCCTATATTTCTTGAGATAGTAAAGAATATAACTTATGGCGTTTTCTTTTCTGGCAAAAATGTTACACTTTTTTCCTTTTTTTATATGGGAAATGGGTAAAAAGTGTAACATATATGTAACATTTTTGCCAGAAAAGAAAACGCCATTAAATTTCGTAAACAACCCTCGTGAATACATTACATGCTTTGATACCTGTTGTTGTAAACACCAAACAGCTCATAAACATTTTGCATACACATTTTGCATACACATTTTGCTTTATGAAAATGTACGCATCCATAAACATGCTACAACACGCACAGACACATAAAAATATCCACCATTATTTGCGGTATTAAAGGAAATATATATGTCTCCTATAAGAGCGAGCAGCAGTAAAATATTTAAAGTCGGGAAAAACGAGTTTTGAATGCCCTTCGAAGTAATGCACTCCAAAGATATTTATTAGTATTCTTATTGAAGTTTGAGTAGAAAAGCTTTACATTTTAATAAAAGAATTCAGCTAAGTATGTTAGAACATCGTTTTCAATGAAACTGAAAATCATAACTTTTAAAGTTTGGTATTGTTTGCTTTTACAAAAAGCATGTCAGCTCAAATAAATAATTGCTGAATTTTATTGTAACGCTTATTTTATCAACAATTTAAATAATGTGAACGAAGCTTTAGTTTTCTTTTTAAGATTTTTATTAAATATTTTATGTAAGAACTTGCGCAACATACTTAATATACCGTCTCTTGTAAATTTTTGACTATAGGTTCTTAAAATTATTACGTGTGTTTAGCAAAATATGAAAGAAAATATGAATACTTTTAAATATTCTACTTGTACTCGTACATTAAACCAATTTAAGGGTGGCGACAAATTAATGTTTGAATTATTATGTGGCAAATCGTGAATTAGCCGCTTAGTAATTTATAGATTTGTGCCTATTAAAGTGTTTAAATTATAATTTTGTATTAAAATTAACGAATTAAAAAAGATTATTTAAGATTTTGATGTTAAATAAAGTGCTTAATACCTATAATAAAAACAAAATTTTGTTTTAGCGAATTTAAAGAATATTTAAAGATTATTGAAGTTTTAATTTTAAATGCATGTAGTTTATTTCATGTACATCTTTATTAGCTTCTATTTCCTTAGGCCCAATTTACACGAAGCAATTCTTTAAGCAAAGCTGATTACCTTTTAGATATCGTGATGAGAAAAAGATAAAACGAGTACACACTTGATTATACTAGCAATTCGTGTAACTCTCTTATTCTTATTATATAAGTACATTTGTGTACATAATGTGTGCATACTCTCAAGTAAAGAGACGAGCGGTTTAAGCAATAAAATTGTGCTGTGTGAACAACGAAGAAACTTCAAGGAAAAAATTGTATAAATTTTTCAAAATTTACTTACTTTAAAATTGATTGTGATTTTCATATAGCAACATTTTTTGTCGTTTTATATGATTTCTTTCTACATTTCGGTTTTCTGCCTTTTTGTCCTTGTGTGCCAGTGGTGATATCTTTGTAGCACTGTATCATATGTTCTGATCTTATGTAATATTTACATAGTACCTATTAGCTTTCATTTAATTATTATTTTTATTTAAATTCAAATTTCGTTTATACAACATATTCTCTAATAAGGAAATCAAGACGTTCAATTTCTAGTATTCTGCACATGGATTTCGTAATTTTCCTTTCTTGATCCTGAAATGCCTAATTCTGGAGATATGAAAGTAAATAATAGATTGGGAAGTACATTTGAATATTCTTGGATAGAAAACTATTGGATGTTAGAAACGATAAGTCTTAAATGAGGATGTGGGTAAGAATGATGGCTATGAGGTAATAGCCATATAGCTACAGGAAGATACTTTAGAGATATGCTTTATATAAAATGCCCGGTACCAGGCTAGGTAAACCCTGCATACCATTCTATATTTACTACCACTTGAGGACTAAGTAGTTTGAAAGAAGGCAAGGAACTTACTCTAAATGTATGACTCCTCTATCACCATTCCATCGTACAGTTCACTTGGGTTCATTCAGTTGGTCTTGTTATACTACACTATCTTCAATACCTTAATTTTCCTATATAGTATTAGATTTGAGGTCACCCCAAGGTAATTCATAAGTCCAGTCACGATAACCAGTCGATGTGCCTTACAGAAGCATCAGTACACTCTAACTTCATGTTTGATAGTGCAGAAAGACCTTCGTAGAAACGGTGTAATAGAAACCTAATAAGTACTAACGAGCAATGACAAAAGATGTGAAAATTAGTTTCACTCTCCCCTTCAGTATGACAGCACCTGTTAAAGTCATTGTAGGGCAATCAAAATTTTCTTGCATTATTGCCTTGTAGTCCAAGAAAATATATCGTTCCGGTTTACCGTAGGCCATATCGCTCTTGTTATAATGTTTGCAGCAATTGTCAACATAATGCAGTATAGGACCATTCCTAGATCTGAATCGATGTTGTAGCTTCACTGAATAAAGTATCTGAAGTATGTTGCACACTTTCGGAATTCTAATGACATCCATATCCCAAATTCCTGGTTCTTAAAGAGGGATAGAGTTGGCTAGACATCTCCGCCAACGGCCATCTCTATTTACGCAGAGACGCAACCGAAGTGGAGCCTAATAATTCTGTGGCGTTCGGAATTGAAAACCCAAAGTTTTTTGAAAATAAAGATCTATGAGTGCAAGAATCAATGGTATCTGCAAGATTTTATATGCTTTCGATACTACTAGCATGACCATACGATCCAGTTTAGTAAAGTAAAAAGCAAAATTCTAGAAGCCGTACTTATAGCTCTTGTTATCAGGATTATAATTTTTCTTAAAACCTTCCCAAGAAGATAAAGCGGAGTTTTTAATCGGTTTGCAAGGACCGACTTTAATTCATGAATTTATGAAGATCACTAAATTCGATATCAATATGGGAAAATACCAACAGAACTTAAGTAAATATATGGCTCGTTGGGATCAGAGAGACTGCAGTTTTACAAACTGGAGGCGGTCCCTTGGATTTCTTACCGACTTTGTAATATGACTTAGTGATAATAGTATTTTGCAGTCAGACTATGTAGGATACGGGTGAACTGTTTTCTTGCTGGTAATGAAACTGCGGACAAACTCTTGAGACGAGGTCAGGAAATGTATTTTAAAGTGAACTCCCTCGGTTTCAACGCTGACAATTCCTTTGATAGTATATCCTTTCAAGAGCTCTATAGCTCATGGTAGACATAGCAAGGTTCAAGCTGCTATTTTCAGCCATGTCATAGAATTCAATTCCGTTCGGAAGTAAAGTTAATTCCGTGATTTGTTTCTATAGAAAAAGCAAAAGGAATTTTTTTTTCGGAATGACACCACTTTTAATTTGCTATGTCCGAAAAACTTGTTCGTTTTACTTTTTCTATAGAAGAAAAAACCCGAACGGAATTAAATACTGTGACATGGAAGTTAATTTAGTTTCCTCTGTACAGAAATCTAAATCTACATATGTATAAACAAAACGTAATAGAATTACATATTTTTAATTAAATCAATATAAATAAATCTCTTACCCATTTCTTAAGAAACAAATTAATTACGAAATATGTATGTATGTATGTATGTATGTACATATGTATATTTTTTTATACACCAATCTAAAATTTCATAATAATCCAAATTGATGACTTTCAATATTTTCCACTTAAATTCGCATAAATATTGCCGTGCTCATTCAATGTAATTTATCATATGAAAATTTAACAAGAAACCACCTTTCGTCCCAGCCTCGTACCAAAGGCTGCAGAAAAACAATCAAAATAAGCGGTTTAACTACACATCTTCTACAACAATCTAAATATGTAAGTAAATGTATAAAATAAAACAATTTACCTATAAACTAGAAGTGAAGCTGCCACGGCTGCTGCTGCTGCTTATAACGTCAATATTTTACTTGTACTCAATCCCTAAAGGCAAATTGAAGTATCAAAATATAAACAGAAACACATTCACGCACAAACGAAAGAGTGGCGTGATGGGAGAAGGGGGCAGGGGCGGAACATATAAAGGCCGGGAAATAAAGTTACGACAACATCATCATACTTTAGTATTTATATCAAAATAATAGAATGTAACAATTCATTATAATGATAGACATTTACCAGGGCTTATAAAAATGAAATGAAATGTTCCGTTGGCTTGAAAAGGTATAACACTCACACACACACACACTCATACAGTCACACATGTACATAGCTAGGAATATGGGAATAATGAAACTTATTTGTTTTTATGGCCCGAAGGTAATAACAGCGACAAACAACAACAACAATACTTACTACGCTTATAGCTTTGTGTAATGTATCCGTGCAAACAGGCAGCAGAAGCTGGAAGTGCACAAATAAAACATGTTACAACATGAAACACGAAACCTGATTGTGTGCATTCCTGCAAATCATACTATTCTCATACATATATGAAGGCTTAAATATTTACAACCTATCCACATACGAGTATTAAATTTGTTTCAATTTTATTTAGAAATTATTACGAGTACAAGCTCAATATATAAACACATAAACTGAAAGTCTAATTTATAGTATATTTCAAGTACAAAGTGTAATTGCCAGTAGGGTTCTAATTAAAAAAAGTTTCTTGAACATTTTCTAATAATTTTCGTACAAATTTCCACAATCTTTGTCATGAAGTTTCGGGATTTTTTACAGTTATTTCTGCATAGATAAAGCAGATTCGTTATTAGCCCTGTAATTTTTATTATTGGGGTATGTATTATTTATACTGATTCTTTCCATTAGCAGTAAATTGGGTTATTACAATTTCTCTGTGTTGTTTGGGTGCGTTAGAAAGTTGATTTTTACACACAGACGGACTACGCTATCTACAACTAACCAAAAAAATATAGTGGATGACAATCAGTTGTATAAAACATATTTTCTCTTATTTTTATAGAAACTGTCATGTCATGTAAGAAAATGACTCGTCAGTTTACAGAAAAAGTGTAACTGTAAAATTTTTGTGAGAAAGATTCCCGCTTTGAACTGTCAAATATACTCACAAATAAAAACGCGGCGAGATATAATCAGTGTTGCCAGAAAAAGAATTTCAAAATATGCTAAAACTTGAAAAACTAAGTGCTGAAAGAAAAAATAGGTGCTAAATTTTTGCAATGTTACAATACAATTTTTATTTCAAATGTTACAAATATAAATTATAGTTTTTTTCTAATTTTGTTCATAAAAATTGTTGACTTGTTTTAATAGATTACATTTCATATATTAATTCAAAAATTACCATGTTCATTTACTTACCACACCGAAAGAAATTAAGTTGAAATATTAGTAAAAGTTATTTTTTATTTCTCCAAAAGTATTTTTTGGAGTAAAATAGTAAAGAAATTTTCGAGAAAAATTTTTTTTAGTAACCAAATTATGCTAAATAGCATTTAGCGTTGTATTTTTGCCGACGTCGTTTTTTTAATTTTAGTAATTTGTATTCGCCGTCAACGTCTTTCTAACGTAAAGAGGTAATCCCTTTTGAGAGTTTTCGACATGAGTTACAGACACATTCCTCATTTTTCGAGAAACGGTGTAATATTTTGTTTCACATCTTTTCGACTAAAGTTACAGAACATTCGCACTGATCTTATGCAGAATTAAGTCATGCAATAATACTTTTAGAAACAATAAGCTTATTTTTCCGAATTCTACTTTTTTTTTAACGTAATTTCTATAGTTTATATTTTTAAGTTTTAAGTAATTTCATATCACAATATCAGAAGCCATTCGTCCTGCAATTTCTTGGTTTAAATTCTTCTTAATTTGAAATTTTTAAGATCTCAATTATCAAAGTTATACTTCTGTAAAGATGATTTTTTTTATTTGTTCACCTTTTTGGTTCCTAATACAATTACTAGGATCCAAAAATTGTAACAAAAAATAATTTATTGACGAGAAATTGCTTGTTTGCATTATTTCGCACTTACGAATTTATTTAAAAAAGATTGCATGTTTTCTATAAAAGAGCAATTACAGTATTATATGCTCCACCAACAAAAGTGGTGAATGGGGGTTTATATTAGTTTGTCATTCTGTGTGTAACATTAAGAAATATTCATCTTCTGAAATTCTGAGTCGATTTATCTATGTCCGTATGTATGTGTAAAACACTCTCATATTCAAAATACACAATAAAAATCAAAGTAGTTGTGTATTGAAAATCAGTTGAAAACCAGAGTAATGAATCAAAATCTAAGACAGCCCCAAACAAATATTGACATTTTTGTTTAAATGTTTTGCAAATAATACTATGATAGAAAGACAAACATGCTTAGCCCCCATACAAATTATTCCCGCAAAAGGCTCCGTGGTTCATAAATGCCTGTAGAAGAGTGGTATATACACAATATTCAGCAAAAATAAGTTTTGTAACGAAAGAAATCGTCTTTTCAAATATTTTTAGCATGTTTAACCATATTTGACCATATCTACCATATAAGATATACTTTTGAAAATCAACAAAAATATATCTTATTAGAAAGACATTACTGTTATATGCGAAATTATAATCTTATGATGTTATAGCAAAGGTTGAGATTTTCATATAGAAGAAAGTTCGAAATTAATTTCTAAATATGTACATTAGACCATTAACTTTTAGTAACTTGAGAGCGATTCTTTAAATCAACTACATGCATTTTATCCTTTAATCAACAAATTAAAGAAATACGCGTTAATATAATTCTAGATTTTTTATTGCTTAAGCATTTCAGTACTGTTCTTTATAATTGCTATTTAATAAAATTGTTCATAAATTTTTCAATTCGGCAAAAACGTAACAATAACAAATAATATCAACATATGGTTTTAAACATTTTCAAGATAAACATGTGGTTTTTCTACTCATTGCCAGAAAAAAAAATTGAAATAATAAATTTTAAGCCGATTTTTGGTCAAATAATCATTGTATAAATATTACAACACTTTTATTTGTTGCTGCGTGCTAGCACATGGTCATAAATGTTCATATATATATTACTGTACATATTACTATATACCAGAGCAGCAAAGTGAATCCTTTACATACCAAATCCTTTTTTATGGTCATACCTTTATTGTTGGTTGTTTTGAATGAGTTTAAATTGTGTATTTTATTATTATTTTTGTTTTGTATAAATGCACCAACAATAGAAAATGTCTGGTTTAACAGTTGTATTTAACAAATGTATGTATGAGTTTGGTGTTTCTGTGTGTGTGTGTGCGTGTAGTAATGTGGAAATAACAATGATTCTTACTCATTTAAAATTAGATTAAATTTTATAAACAAATTACTGCAGACGATAAATTTAAACATATTTAATCGATATTTGCAACAGGGGTTTTTTCAAATGGCAAATTACATGTAACGTAAGGCATGAAGAAATCCTAAATATATAAAAATATCAAAGTTCTTTGGATTCCCTACTTAAATTCATTAATAATATTTGGAAAATATTACTTATATAAACAATATTCCTCCGAAATATTCTAAACGTTTAGATAGTTCAACATGAAAAAAGAATAGTTACCTATTTGACGATATAAAAAAGTAGCATTACTAATGGCCGAATTCTCGGTCATTAGTTAACCATTGGTAAACTAAAATACTAACTATTGTTTAACTATTACTTGGTATTCTTATGGCAAACTAAGCATTGCGAATAAATAATCATTAGTTAAGCCTTTTCCACTAGCTAACTAAAGACTGTGAATTTAGCCATAAATGTTTTATCTAGCATTGCCAGCCCAAGCTGCTGAATCCAGAAACGTTAATAACCTAATGAGTGGCCGCTAGCTCTTCGTAATCGCTGCTCGCTTCATCTCTATTTGCAATACGGGCAGTCTAAATCACACAATAGAATAATGACATCCTGAGTAACAACTCTAACTATTTAGAAATAGTCCAGCTAAATCGCGACATAAAAAGCTTGATAAATGTCGACATAAGGAAACAATTGCTAGATCATTAAGAGTTCGCAAGTTATGGATTTCTACAGCCTTGCGTAGCGGGATGGCAGCGACGCAATCAACTTAGTATGCCACCCTTAATGATTAATTGAGTACCCAGAGATAGATAGACAAGACGAAACTATATTTTGTTAACAAATTATACAACCTTCTAGTATCTGACACACCAGAGCTTTATATGCCAACTAAAGTTGCACAGGCCATCAATAGAAAACGATTGGACATCTGTGAGGAGTCAGGTTGTACATTATACCTGAAAATGATAGAGTAACTCAATTCTCAAATTTGGAAGAATAAGGGACCCTACAGGCAGATATCCCACTTGTCACCTGTCACGAAGAATCTTAATTATTTTCTCCTCTGTCAGCTGATCGCTTTTGAGTAGGAATTCCATGCACAGCATCAGCTTTTACAAGTATTTAAAAATAAACTCATATGCTCTTAGGTGTATAAAGATCAAGCAAATCTCAAGCTCACAAAGAGGGACGTATTTTTTGTATTGTTTAGTCATGATACAATATAAGTTAGCATGACTTTCTTTCTCTAAATGCTACTTTGTAACTTTTATAAATTAATCAATCAAGAAATATTGAATTTTTATTGTTCTTGGATTCTTTAATATACAAAAAAAAAAATTGAATTGAATGGAGGAACCTTGGCAATTATTTAGCCTGTGATACGCATTTTCTTTTCATGTTTCTGTTAGAATATTAAAAATTAATTAAACTGGAGAGATTATATGATATGGAATGAATATTCTTATTTTGTTTTGTTGTGACTCCACCAATATACGGTTTAAATGTCCTTTTTTAATCGACATTACTTTAAAGGTACGGCCACACTTGTCAAATATTTGCCGAAAAAGAAGTATCCACTAAATAGCATATATTTGAACTCGTTTATTTATTTGAAAAAAAAATCATTAATTTAGGACAAGACACAATAAATAATTAGTTGTATTTTATTTGATGCTGTTTGATCTTGCAAAACTGTTGTAAGAGTAAACAACGTCAAACAAATTTGTGCTAACCACTTGTATACTTTTTTGAGTAAATATTTGCCAAATGTGACCGTACCTGAAGAAATAAATAAATATTTTTGAATATACTAAATTACTTTTTCGAAGAGCTCAACACATATAGGACCTTATGAAATGTCCTTATGTCCTTCGGTCTGTTGAAGGCTCGATAAAGTCTAGAGGGTAGGAGCTAAGGGGATGTAAATTTCCGAAATATTTTGCTGATCAGATTCATTTGGTATATAATGGACAAAATCGGTTTAACCAAAACCAAATTAAAACAATAAGTTTGTTCGAAAAAAAAACATTTAAAATTCGATAGTGCCTAAATGAGGAGACATGGAAATTTGGTACTAACTAACTTATCAGCCCAATCATGAATAAAAAATCCGCGGGAGTTTTTTCCCATTTTATTTTTTTAACATTGAGTATGAATATGAAAAATGGGAAAAGGGAAAAAAACTCCCGCGGAATTTTTATTCATGATTGGGCTGTATATGTCTAAAATTTTCTTAACTGGTAAACAGTTTTAGATCAAAACATATTATTTTCGCGATTACATTTAAATGACAAGATGATATTTTCTAGTAATAAAAAATATACAGCCCTATCGTGAATAAAAATTCCACATGAAATTTGTTCTCTTTAATTTTTTTAAAATTGAATTTTAATAGGAAAAATGTGAAAAGGGAACAAATTTCATGTGCAATTTTTATTCACGATAGGGGTGATAAAATAAACCATTTCATAAAAACCAACTAGTATTTGGCTGTAATTTCGCCATGACAAATCTAATACTAATTACATTTGGTTTTCCAACATTTTCTCTGCGTTGATAAAATATTCACAAATGTAGTATAGTGCTAATTATATAAGCATAAACAAAAAGAGCAAACTTATTTTGATGTTTGTTTTTAATGACGCGAAAAGTAACACCAACTAACATCAACCAAATTCTCATCAACATTCATACAAAGAAAAGACTTAAAAATGAACTGTGAAAAAAAACGTGCAAAAATATATTGTGTATTTTAATGAGTCTAATGTCTGATCCAGGCGTCAATGATACTCGTGTTGTATCTGCATAAAATATTAAAATACGAAAATAAAAAAGTTTGAGTGAAGAAAAAGCAACATATTTCAATAAACAACAGCAGCCATCAAAAACACAAACAGCAACAACATAATCTAAACACATGTCTTAAAGTACATAATTTTTCAATTTTACTTTTTGCAGTAGTCATCTTTATATTATAATAATAATTTGTAATAATCTCGAGACAACAACAACTACACACATTAATTTTATGACATGATGTCTGTCCTAAAGTGCAAGAGATTCTAAATAATTAAACTACACCTTATTATAGTTTGTGTTTTTTTTTATCGCAAACAATCTTTTATTTCACCACTTACTTTAAATACTAAATATTATTTTGTGTGTTATTTATCTGGTACTTATGCATGTTCGTTCTTTTTTTTCCTGTAAGTGAAAATTTGTTTTTATCAGTTTTCGTGAAATTATGCGAGTATGCACTTAAATGCAACAAGAGAAGCAAAGAAAGAAATCTGTATGTGCAGCAACAAACAGCACAAATAATAATAATAATGAAACAAGTGGCACTAGTACTTTGCTATAAATATACATATTTACACTTCCCCACTTTCATACTTATAGTTACATAGATACATACAGACTCATGCATAGTACATTATTAAGTATGTGTGCAATATGTATTTCAATAATGTTGAAACAGTCAAGGATATTTTCGAATATTGTCTACGAAAGAGTATGTTTTATATGTGAACGAGTATGAGAGTATGAGTACTTTTTTCCAAACAACCAATATATTGTCGAATTTTTATATTACGACTATGAGACCATAAGTCATTTTAATGGTGTACCCCATTAAAGTATTTCGAATAGTAAATAAATGCTACTCTTACAACTGTACTACAAACGCCATTACATCTGCTCTACTGCCAGTGAAATGAAAACAAAAAATTTAAGAGAAATTTCGCTAATGCGGGAAGGAAACCCTAAAAGTTTGAAATCTCAAATCTCGTTTAATATATTAGTGCTGGCAAAGTATTGAGTAATGGGTACCGAGTATCGAGTATTTACCCATTTTTTTGGATACTCAATACTCAAAAGTAGTTACTCGATACTTTCTGAGTTGTATTTTTAAGCAAGTTGAGTGGGTAAAATAGTGCATAAAAATATATCACTGTATAAAAAGACAACAATGTGTAAGCTACAAAATTAAACCAACCGCCGAAATAAAGCTGTCTATTATTTCTTAAATTGTTGTTAACGTTGAATTGAAAGTTAGCTTTACATTTATTTTTGATTTAATAATAAAAGACATACAAAATCAATAAGAGTTCAAGATATATTTTTATTTTTTAAAGAAACTACTTCAATTTGCAGATAAAAACTATGCGTTACAATTTCAAAAAATGCGTTAAAAGTATCGAGTAGTATTGAGTACCCAACTGAAAAGTATTGAATATTATTGAGTAATGGAAAGTAGTAGAATTTGCCAGCACTATAATATATTAATAATTTTTCAGATTTGAAATTTTTTTTTTTGGCAATAGGTTTTTTTATGTTAGCAATTAAATATGGCATTTTATGAATTTTCATTTACTTAAAGTTGCCCTCATTTTTCATTATTATTAAATTCCGGGAATGTATTTAAATTTATAAAATATTGAAAAATCTTGCTTAGGGAGTATTTTGTTGATCCAAAAACTTAGCTTCAGATTGGGTTTTGGAGAAACTTTAATTATTTATATTTGTAATTTAACATTATAATGCAATTTTCTGCGTAATTACCCAATAAAAATTAAAACCTTTTATAAAATCCTAAATTAGTTTTCAGAGACTACTGTTTTCTTAATGAACAATTGTTGAACTTTTTTTATATTTGTTATTAGAGAAAATTTATTATTTCGGCTTGAGTTCATTTTAATTAATAATTCGAAAAATACCATTGCAAGGTAATATTTTTAGACAATTGGCACATTGGAATGCATTTTTTATCTTGCCAAGGGCCCTATCAGCAATGTTTGTTGTCCAAGATCTACTTGTAAACATCATTTATTTAACTCACCATTTATTGAGAAATAGATTTCGGGAATTAATCACATTTCTAATTACATGTTATGAGTTAGAACGAAATTAACATACGTTTACAATGTGTGTATATTCTTCTTTATTATTATTAAAAAAATTTTAATTTTAAGATTTAAGCTCATCAATTATTCATAACATACTAAAACTGCATTTCGTTGGGAATTCCCTGTCTTGTGATTTTAGAACAAATTGTATGGATCTGTGAATGACATTATTACAAAACGTTAACATTACTTTTGTTAAAATATTTCTTTAAAAAATGATGTAAACTTTTTTTAAGAGACTAATATTTATTTGGAAACTTTAGACTAATTTCACAATTTTGTTAAGAATGGTTCAAATTCGTACCTTTTTACCTTTTAGGTTTAAAACTATTCCAATTGAGATGCTATATTTAAGAAATATATAAATACTTTATAAAGTCCTTAAACACTCTTGTATAACTTGAAAATTTGGAATTTTCTTAAAATTGTCTTGCTTTTATTTTCAAACATTTGTATAATATAAAAATTTAAATTTACCGGCAGCAGATGAATTCCACGTGAAAAGAATGGCTTCTCTTTTAAGATCAAGACCGAATCCAGCAAATTTCGAATACTCTGTTCCGATGTGAAGCGTATCACAGAATGAGCGTTCTGCATCGTTCGAAACAACTAGTAATCGCATGTGGCAAGGTCTGGACTATAAGGCGGATGAAGCAAAACTTCCCAACTACTTCTTTCTATACAGTTTTTAACAGGTATTGCAACATGTGGCCGATTTTATATATTCTAGGCACTTTTCGCCCAATGTTCGCTTCAAACGAAGCAGTAGCTATCGTTACAGATTCCCTATGATAGTCTGGCCAGATTTCAGCAGCTCATAATAGATAGCACCTTAGGGCCATGGACTTTTGTCTTTGGTATCGATTCGGTTAGTTGCCTGGGTTTCACATACGACCTCTTGCAATTCGGGTTATTGTAATGAATCCATTTTTAATTGCAAGTAATAACACGGGACAGAAATGATTTCCTTTTTCGTCTTTTAAAACCTTTCAGCTTTAATTCATATGGTACTAAATTTTCCTGATTTTATACGAATCCTTCTGGTAACAAATGTTTTAAATTGCTGCTTAAGTATCTTCCAATGAATTTGCAAGCTCTTGCTGAGTGGGACAACAATCTTCATGGAGTAATGCCCCCAATTCTTGGTCTTCAATTTTTTTCAAAATCATCACTTCTGAAGCGCAAAAATTATCTCTCGCACATTGTAAACGATAGAGCACATTCATCACAAGCTTCTGTAAGCAATCAGAGTGCTTCAGCAGCCCTTTTTCAAATTAAAGAAGTAAAGCTAAGTTTTCCGCACATGACTCTACATAAATGGTCCATGTTGTTGTAATTTAGTTATTTAGTAATAGAATCAGAATCGCCATTGTATATTTTTGTTTATATTTATTCATTATATATAAGTAGTTGTTAGTGATACCTTTTTTTATTTAATACTTATACTATTTAAAATGTTCAGAAAGTGATGTTATTACAGGTGACTTAAGACGATACGACGATACGACTTTACGTGTACTTGAACTTTATTTAAACATTAAAATTCTTCAAATAATACGATTCATTATAATTGTGTGATTCAGTTATTCGAACAAGTTAAAGCTATTATTCCAATTATTCGTTTTATTCGAATAAAAGCAAAACCTAATAATTTGAATACTTTAGTATTCACACAAAAGATCTCACAAAACAATGTTTTGTTTTGATCGGTCTATATTTGACCATAACCCGATCTTACTTCCAAAAATCCAAAAATCCAAAAATCTTACAAATGTAAAAAAGCTTTGCAACAAATTTGTAGTTAAGGTGTGAAGAGCATTTCAGGTACATATTTATATAAAAGAATGCTTTCAGATACGTCTGCTGCCTCTTATTAGACGTTACCAATCATCAATAATGTTTTTTTTTTTTACCGATTTAGCTCTCTGTCATAGATGAAGCAGTTGTACTGTTGTTCTTAACTAAATTTGTTTTTGCTATTTTCAATAAGTATCTGCGCAGGCAGGTGGATCGAAATATTGTGCAAACAAATACGCAAATTTTTATAACAGGAAACTAATTATAGTTTTATCTTTTGGTAATCAATTTGTGTTCATAAAAACAAAAAACGCTGGCAGATTATTAAATTTTATTATCAAAATTTATGCTCGGCTAATAAAGTGCATCGTGCACTTCCTTGACAAAGTGACGAAGCTCATTTCTGGTTGAATGGATACGCAAAGAAGAAAAATTGTCTAATTTGATGTAAAGAGCAGCTGAAGCATTGTAAGAATTGGATTTTAACCACGGTGGCATCATACTTTTTCAAAGACCACGAAGGCAGAAACGTTACTGTAAATGGCGAGCGCTATCATGCGATCATTATACATTTTTTTTTATCCAAACTTGACATGTGGTTTCACATGGCACACAATGGCTTAATTGAGAGTTGAGTTCGGTGTACAGTTTATTTCACATTTGGGGTCGGTCAATTGAACGCCTAGATCGTGCGATTTAATACCTTTAGACTATTTTTTGTAAGGCTATGCTAAGGCTCTTTAGGGACAAGCCTGCAACGGTTTACCCTGCCTTTACACATGCAAGTACTGTCATGCAAGTGCTGTGTACGTATTGTATACGAAAACCTATTCGAAAAACTCGAGTAGCTCTGCAAGTGAAAAAAATGTGAGTGTATTAGTAAAAAAATGTGAGTGTATTAGTAAAAAAATGTGAGTGTATTGAGTTTTTCGAAATTGCACTTGCATGTGTAAATGCCGGGTTAGGGACAAGCCTGCAACGGTTAACTGGAAGCTAATATTGATGAATTTTTTAGTGAGATACCGGCCGATATGTTGGAGAGTATGTCAGCGTAGACGTGTTCAACATTTACATTAAATCATCTATTGTCTTTCATATATAAATTATGCTATCGGCTCAAATAAAGATTTCCTACATTTCGCTAAATTTGATGTGTTTTTTATATCAAATCCAAAAGCTCTTAAAAAAATACAATATAGCATATTTTTTTATAAACGCAATTGCTTAAAATTTAAGTTTTATTAAAAAATGTTTATTCGAAGTTTACTTCTAGTTAAAATTATACTCGCAAGAGGAAAAATTCTCAATTAGTATTTGAGTTTTTTATTATATTTGTTGATTTTTGTTTTTAATTCCAATCCACAAGCTTTTCTAAGAGTGCCTTCCCAGCATTAACGAACAAAAAAAAAAAACAAAAAAAACAACAATCTGTAGCAAGAATAATGTGTGTAAATATTCGCGAACATTATGCGTAATGATAATAATAATAATTTTAAATGTTACATGAATTATGATGTGTATATGTGAGTGGTTTTTTCTTCGTACAACATTTTTACACACGAAAACGAAGTAAATGACACTGAAAAAAGGTAAATTACATGCCAAACACACACACACTGCCACGCAAGTACATTAAAACATGCAGACACATTAAATAAAAATATAATAAAAAAAAGCATTGGAATAAAAATGCAACAAGCCAAATCAATGTACAAGATACCTGTTAAAGTATTTAGTTAACTCTATATAAGCTTTTTATTTTAAGGTAGACAATAATAAAAATGGTCGAACAAAAGCTGAATATTA
This sequence comes from Bellardia bayeri, assembly GCA_950370525.1. Taxonomy (NCBI): domain Eukaryota; kingdom Metazoa; phylum Arthropoda; class Insecta; order Diptera; family Calliphoridae; genus Bellardia; species Bellardia bayeri. The sequence goes on from OX493264.1 coordinate 105,160,350, forward strand.
AATGAAATCTGGTCTGATCTGCCCTTTTTTTTAGATAACCACTTAATAAAAAGAGTACGAGTATGCAGCATGTACAATTGTGTGTTTTATATTGTATTTTATATTACTTTTTTATGTAAGCACTTATATATTTATCCTTCAATATTTCTTGCCCCTTACATGGTTTTAATCACTAAGAAATTTTCCTCAAGTCCCTAGAGAAATGGTTTTAATGTTGCACAACTTAATCGTTTATACACTCACTCACTCTCTCTTATACGACTTTCAACAAGGAGTTTGAGTTTTATTAACAGCAATAAGCAATAACAAGAAGGTGTAGGCCATATTAAAAGAGTTTTGCAGAAAATTAAGATCTGTAACATTTTACGTGTTCGCTTGTATATGTTTGATATAAAGTTTAATAAGAAAGCTATGTTTGTTCCATCATACTTATTCCACATTATGTCCTGACTACGTATTGTGGCCATAAACTACTTACATATATGCAACACAACAGAAAAATCGTTATTGTTAAAGATTGTAGGTTTTGTGGCATGAGTATAATCTTCTTTTGTCTATAGCAATGGCCTTACAGCATTTTATTCATTCACCTTGTAGCAATATGATTGGCTTTACGATGAAGAGGTATGGTACAGGAGTAGAAAGCAGTTAGCCTTTAGTCGGCAGCGTTTATTACATGTCTTGACTAAAGTTGCTGAGGCTGATGCTGTGTTAAGATTCTACTGGTTGAACTTTTTACACACTTATTGGTAAAGTACAATAAAACCAATGAGGTGTATAGCAATTGTCTCGTTTGATTAAGTACAGGGTGCTGGAAGAAAAGTTTTGTATGATTTTATATAAAAGTAAAACTCAGTAGAGACTAATTCTATATGTCAATGTTTTAATATTTAAAACATTGTACAATTCTCGTTATGCCGTTTAAAAAAAAATAAAACAATGTCTAGACAAAAACACTAAACCAACGAGGCAATCACGATTTGTTTTAATATCAAAATACCTTTTTTACTATACCAACTCGTGCCTAGAAACCCTGTTTTTCTTCTCTTTAATATTTATGTATATAATAGGTTTTTCCTACATAATACCTCTACCTAGCACCATAATTAAGTATAACCAAAATATTTTCATATGAAATGCATTTAAATATTATTTTTCGTATTTTAGTTAAAAATTATTTTTGGGATATTCTCACATTTGTATTTAATCTTAATGTTTTATGGGAAACATCGACTGCTATTTTTGTTTCCATACAAACTGGTCCATCCTACTGTACTGTAGAAAAACACCCATTGTAAAGGCATGTGTGTTAATAATAATAACTTTTATATTGTCAGACTTTTAGGCCAACACAAAAATGCAAGACTGAAGCGGAAAATAGAAAACGATGTGATGACGCCTATAATTATGCTAAAAAATTCTACTTAGTTATGGCACATATTGGTGTTTAGCAAAAGCGATTAGAAAGAGTGAATTAAATTCTTAAAAATCTACGTGCTAAAATTGGTCTAGAAAATGGGTTATTAAAAGAATATCGAAAATGAATTTTTATTTAAAATAATGATAGTTAAAGTGGTCTTGGAAAGTGAGCCATATATCCGAAAATAATTTTGAATATGATTTCTTTTTATATGAAAATTATTTATAGGTAAATTTGTGTGGCTACTAGGGATGCCAAACGGGACTGGTTTCATAAATGTAAATCCAGGAATTTTTCGGGATTTCGGAATTTTTATTTCATATTAAAATAAATTGGTTTATAAAAAATAACAATTTATCTCAAAAAAGTTACTTATATTAAAAATGTTTGAAAACAAAAATATTAATTTGATTAAAAGTTTATAAACCATTAATAAATACAAAACATAATAATATTATATTGAAATGTTAGATTGCCAAAAATAATATGTCATTTTGCCTTTAATTTCTACATTAATTAAAAAGCAACAAAATATTATCGATCGATAAAGCTTCTTAAAAATATTAAGGGTAGCTATAGTAAAGAGAATCTTGATATAATTTTGTTACCAATATACGAAGCTGACGAAGAACATTGTTTAAATCGTTTGTAGACACAATTGTTAGCAAATTCTTGTATTCGGATTGCATAAACAATCCTTTCTTACCTTCCTAAACAAATAACTCTTATTTAATATTTTATTCCTTATTATTAAAGACATTGTTAGGTGTTGTAGATGGCTTTTACATATTTCAATTACATTCATTATTTCAATTGCTTTGCAATTAACGTTTTTAATTTATTTCTAATAATAAACATTTCTATCTCATTATCAAATTCACTCTTCAATTTTGAGTTTTTTCAAAAATTTAAAAGTGTTGTCTAAATCATCCTTCTTTTTTTTTTGATATATCTCTTTGAGCATAAATAAAAGGCTAATATCAACAGAGATTCATATCACTGCTACAAAGAGCTGTTACTTTAACCGGATTTAAAATGACAACTATAGGGTTTTCCAATAAGGACTTGACAACTTTTTTTTTAAATAAAACGCAAACCGTTTGAGATATTTCCAAAACTTTATTACCGACTTGAAATACATTCAAAACATTTATGAATGGAACTCGACTTCGTTCATATGGGCACCGCGGCCACGTCGACAGTGGTCGATTCGTTGGACCCAATTTTGGATGACTCGGTCACACATTTCGGCCGGAATGGCCGCTATTTCGCGTTCAATGTTGGCTCTAAGTTCTTCCAACGTTGTCGGCTTGTTGGCATAGACCAATGATTTGACGTAGCCCCAAAGAAAAAAATCTAGAGGCGTTAAATCGCAAGAACGAGGCGGCCAATTGACTGGTCCATTTCTTGAGATAACACGCTCGTCAAACTTACTCTTCAGTAAATCGATTGTAACGTGTGCTGTGTGGCTTGTGGCACCGTCTTGTTGAAACCACATGTCATCCAAGTCCATGTGTTCCAATTCGGGCCAAAAATAATCGCTAATCATTGCGCGATAACGATCGCCATTCACAGTAACGTGACGATCGTTATTGTCGACGAAAAAATATGGCCCAATGACGCCGCCGGCATGCAAAGCGCACCAAACAGTAATTTTTTGTGGATGAAGTGGTGATTCGTGAAGCACATGTGGATTTTCAGCAGACCAATAACGCATATTTTGCTTATTGACGAACCCATTGAGCCAAAAATGAGCTTCGTCACTGAAGATGATTTTGCGATGAAATTCATCATCTTGGTGCATCTTCTCCAGAGCCCAATCGGAGAACGTACGTCGACTCAAATGGTCCATCGGCTTCAATTCTTGAGTCAGCTTAATCTTGTATGGGTGTAAACCCAGATCCTTACGCAAAATTCGCCATAAAGTGGTCTTGGGGATGCCCAGTTCTTGAGAACGCCGCGGAATCGACTGATTTGAATCGTTTGCTACGGACGCCTGAACGGCAGCGATATTTTCGGAACTTCGACCAGGCCGTTGTCTCACTGGCACGACAGCATCACACAATGAATATGTAGACTCAAATTTTTGCACTAAACTTGTTATTGCTTGTCTACTAGGGCGATAATTACGACCGAAAATTGGAGTTAACGCTCTTAAAGTTGCGGTCACCGACTCCGAATTTCGGTAGTACATTTTTATAATTTCCAAACGTTGTTCCTTCGTGTACTTTACCATAACGAAAATGTTAAGTTTACTGAAAAAAAAGAAAGCAACAATTAGATGATCAGTGAAATAGTGCGTTCACAATTTAAATTCAGAGTTGTCAAGTAGCTATTGCAAAACCCATTATATCTTTAAGTAAAACAAATTCTTCATCTTTTGAGTTTTGAACCCTTTTTTGCATAATGGTGGAAATTGCCATCATAACATCGAATGCATTCTTTTATTTCTATTTAATATTAAGCTAATGATCGAACATTGCACGATGATGAAAATTTCCATCACATTGTTTTTTGCTAAATTTATAATATAAATTAATACTATGATTTTTTTAACCAGTTTTTCTTTAATGGATTATATCACCTTGATTTATTTCAATAATAAAGAAAAATCATGCGATGAAGGGTTTAATTAATTAAAGGAATTTCCAAATTCCAAAAACCGTAGCCACATCAAATAGTGTGTTCGAGTTTGGCAATCCAAAATAAATTGTAATTCTTTCATCTTTATTTCTTCGACACACATTTTAAATTTAAATTTTTGTTGATGACTTTGTAAACAAATACTATTTGATCGGGATTGGGATTGCCATCCCTAGTGGATACAAACTCATAATTCGCTCCATAAAATTTCATTCATATTATAACTAAATATGAATGAAATTAGAAACAAACATTTTTATATATTCAAGAGTAGTTATTTTTTAAGGAAATCAAAGGCAAAAGATAATAAAAATTATACTTTTTTTCATTAAAAAATGTGTATGTCTACATTTTTAGTTTCCGATAATGATAAGCGGTACCTCAGTATTAATTTTCGTTACGACCATTATAAAGAGTGATCCATTTCGAGGTTTCCTACTTTTTGTTTTAAGAAAAAAACACAGAAAATTCAAATTTAATTGGAAACGTTTATTATCATTTGAAAGAACATTCTTTGGCATTTATTTTTTGTCTCTCAAATGTTAACCGTTGCTACGTCGCAGGTGGTCTATCCGTTGAGTCCAATATTTGATGACTCGTTCGAGCATTTCGACTAAAAACTGGCGAATGACACGCGTGATGCTTTCCTCCAAGGCCTGGATCGAAGCGGGTTTGTCCGCATAAACTTTAGACTGGCGCCGTCTTGCTGAAACCAAAAATTTCATGCATCAAATAGTCGGTTATCATGGCACTATAACGGTCGCCATTGACGGTTACGTTCGCACTGGCATCATTTTTAAAGAAATATGGACCGATGATTCCACGTCTTTACAGCGTGCTGGACGTGGTCTATTCGGTCGAATATTATGCAATAATGAATGCTGGTGTTGCGAATAGTACTCTCAGTAGGCCGATCAGAGTTTTCGTAATAAAATTGAACGATTTGTAAACGTTGTTTAGGCGTAAGTCTTTGCATTATGAAATGCCAAACAATACTAAACAAAAATAACATGACAGCATGACACGACTCACACGTGATCAGTCAAAAAAAGGCTATTGAAAAAAGTATATCTACTTGAAACACCCTATACATATGTACCCTGAATCTGTGGTTGTCGTTTGTAGGTCTTACCCTCACCCTAATTTGGACAGAATTTATAATAATATCAAATATTAAAATAGCATTTTAAGGACTGTGATTAGCTGGGTTTTATCAAATATGCATCTACTCGTATGCTTAGATACGAAAGTTGAACTGTTTCTCCTATGAATTCAATTTCAATTAAGAGTCGATACATTTACGGTTCTGATTTTCTACAGCATGTGTTATCATCAAACATTTCAGTGAAGGCAACGTAAATCTAGGTAGAACTTATACATATATACATATGTATATGTGTAAATACCATTATGTAATACATAGCGGTGGCAACAACATAATAATAAGTGCCATTCGGTTCTAATAATAATCAGCCGTAGCAGCAGCTCAACAATGAAAACAAGACAAATAAAGAAAACAAAAAATAATAAAAGAAAAACCTTTAGAACAGTTTTTTTGCCTATTCAAGCAATTTGATTTTTACCTATTCATTCATTCCCTCATCCATTCATACGTTTAATATGAGTATTATGTGTATTATACTTTACGGCTTTATTTCTTAACACAGTAGGCGAGTAAGTGTTTGTGTATTAGAATGGTGAAAGTGTAGGAGTGAAATAACCCAGCAATCCATATGAGTCCGAAAAGAGTCTTTTCTAACCGGAGCGTTCATGCTCTTTATGAGCCCAAAAAACAATCATAATTGCTCCGAAAACCTTCAGAAAAGAGGGTCATTTCATTCGAAAATGGTCCGTCAGAATGAGCTCTTAGATAATGTCAGAAAAGAGTCTTTTATGAGGGTTTTTTGGGCTCTGAAAGAAATCTTAGATAATGTCAGAAAAGAGTCTTTTATGGGGGTTTTTTTTAGGCTCTGAAAGAGCTCTTACATCATGTCAAAAAAGAGTCATTGCAATTTTAAATACAACTAATTTAAAGGTCGCATTTATTATTTTTTTTTTATTTGTTTTTACTTTAGCAAAAAGGAATTCATTTAGAAATAAACTAAATTAGAAATGGAAAAAATTAAATAAATTGTATTTACAGTAAAAAAAAATAAAATGGAATTCATTTAAATAAAATACATAAAAATAGGAAAAAATTAATTTTTTAAGCAAATTTTTCTTTTGCTTTCGGAGCGCTCCTAGAATGCTCTTTAGTTAGACTCTTTTCTGACTCCTTTTTCGGAGCGCTCCTAGAATGGTATGCTGGGAATGTGTGCGCGTGTGTGTGGCTGTATTTTGTTACACGTTACGTACGTTATTGACTACTTTTGTTGAGCACTTTATGAAAATACAAAGAATGTGCTTTATTGGCAATATTTATGCATTGTTTGATAGTTTCTCTTTAATATGACGACCGTATACAATGAATAAATGAATGAAGCAATGGAATATATGTTTAAGGATGGTTGCTTGATCTAGTGGTCTGGGCTGATGGTGAAGATGAAAATTATTGTTTAGTAGAAAATACTGTTTGTTATGATGGCATTAATAATGTTTGGAAAGTGGCTTCAAAGTGAGACTCAATTTGGTTTTACTGTAAAACTTGTCAAACTAATTTTTTAATGATTATTGTTAATTGTAAATATTAAAATTTAAAGATGTATTCACGTTATTTATTTGTAGTATATCTTACAAAAAACTAGATAAACAGCAATAACTTCACATACAAATTAAATTAAAAAGTAATAGGAATTTGTCTACCAGACTCATTACAAATCTACTATAAAAGCACTTATTTTTGTTCGCAATGTCCCAAAAGTAATACGTTATAATTTTGCCACTTTTAACCAAAAAGTTAATAACTTATTTTTAAACTTAAAAGCTTTATAAAAATATTAAGGAAACTCATTGCAAAATTATATGAATAAAGATTTATGATCATATAATAAGTGCTGGTACACACATTTCAGTTGTAGCTGAAATGTAGTTTTTGTTTAATTCTGTTTCGAGCCTGTCATTTCGTTCACACGCGTATCTTCAATGTTCATGCTCTTTACCTTAGAGTTTCTACTTGTTCATGCAAACAACTTCGCATAGAAAAGACGGAGAAAATAAAAGAAGAAAACAAAAGGAAATAAGAAAATTGAGTAGCACCGTCAAGTGTGCCTCCTTATTATTCTTTTTCCCTTCTCAACCAAAAATACTTGCTTTAAAGAGTCAAAATTTAAACGTGTAAAAGCGGCCTAAATTCTTTAAATCGTTCTATTTGAAGTTAATTTTTTTGATTTTATAATTATCGCTTTTTTAAGATATAAATAAAGTAATTCTTTAATATATAATTAGTAATACCAAAAGTGGCGTATAAAGCTACGAAATAATGAATTCTGGAAGTCATTAAAATTAAGAATGTAAGTAAAGTTTTTGCTGGGTAGTCAGGGGGGGTTACTCTCTATTGCGATGCAAAAGCAAATTAGATGCGATAAGCGTACAAATGCGTACTCTTACGCATCGAATTTGGTTTCGCATCGCAATAGAGAGTAACCCCCCAGGCATCATTGACTGAATTTTAAAGAAATTTCAAAGTATTTTCTACATAATACTTATTTCTCATATAATGTTTGTTTAGTTTATAAAGCAACATTTTATACCTGGAAGCTTTTGACAATTATGGAAATTTTTACTAACACGAATCTTAATTGTTTTGAATTGTAATCCAAAGCACTACTGAAATCGATTTTAGCATAATATTTTTATATGATATTATATTTTATAAATTTTATGTTGTATTTCAGATACTTACAAATACTTACATTTCAAAATTGATTGTTCACTGTTTTGAGAATCTTATAAAAAAAACAAAAATCTGCATTGCTCACCTTTAAAAAAAATTTTAACCATTTCATTTATAGCATTTTGTATTTGACTGCTTTTTATTGCTGTTTCAGTTTTTATTTGTATTATAATTTTATTGTTTTTCTGTTTGTTGTTGACAGACAGACATCAGCTGCTAAAATCTGTACAATTATTTTGCAAACAATGAAATTGTTTTTTAGTCACACTCCTCCACGCCAGCCAGCGTCAGTCATCAAACCACGATTGAACCAAACAACCCAACCACACGACAAAGACATACATACATTCTCACAAACAAAAAGAAATCATATAAAATTTGTATTTTTACTTGTTGCAAAACAAAACCAAATGAGCAGCAGAGGGTGTCTTTAAACAGGCTGACTGAATGAAGTATCTGCATGCAGCATGTGTCATTTTGATGGGGTGTCCGCTCCTTTGCCTACGTTTGCTGTTTTCGTTGTCATTTAATGTTGTACGTTTTTGTGAAATGACTGTGGAATCAGGTGTTTTAGTTGTAACTTTGATTTGAAATTGTTTAAAATTCAAATTATTTTATAATACATATATTTTTTTTTACCTACAAACCGTATGAGAGTATTGGTTATTGAAAAGGGACATATGCACATGTATTTTGAAATGGATTTTGTAGAAGAAATGTTGTTGAAATATTGAATAATAAAATAGAATCTAAGATTAAGGGTAATTTTATGAAAATATAATGAAGTATGGAGAGTATATAGAGGAATATATAAAATACTGTTATTGTGTTTAGGGAAGCTGTTTAAATATACATACATATATAACTAGTAAACTTACATATTACAAATATAAGTATGTATGTACTTTATCATCTTTTAAATCTTAAGGCGGTGGAACTGATATTTTAATTTAAAAAAACATTAAACATTTTTCAATAACAGAATACAGTGGTAGACAGTTTATTTAAAAAAAAAACTTTGAGAATTTTTGGAGAAGTTAGTTTTACAGTGCAATTCGACTTTAACATAATTAATAAATTATAAAATAATACTGAAGAACACTGAAATTTTGTTGAGCTATCCGTTTGTGTGCACCTTTTTTAGTTTAATAAGAAATATGTAGTACAAATTAATTATAAAAATTTATTCTTTTCTTTTCTTAACCCATGCGGGTTTCTTCAATTTCTTGAAAGTCACTAAAGGATGTATTTCTGTATAGCTTTAAGTTTACTAATTTTGCGGAGAGTTTGAATAAGAATTTCTAAGCATCATTTTCAAATAACATTTCTATGTTGATCAAATACCAAAAACTGTCATCCATGTTCATAAATCTTGTCAATAATGATTCACAATCGTTTTTTATAAGATAACATTCTGAAATATAAACTTGCCTCAACAAAAATAATTCCTTTTTGTCAGAAAATCTATCCTCCTCCTTAATAGCTCGATTATTAGCCCATTAAGTTGTATAAATTGAATTCTTCATCCATCTGTTACCAAAACTATTTGAAGATTCGCGGTATATTTTTAATTACATATTAATTGTATTAAGATAATTGCGAAACTTTAAGTATTATTTATATTAGATTTAAGTAATTTCTATCATAACATCAAAAAGCATTCCCAACTGCAAGTTTTCGCTTAAAATCTTCTTAAATGACAGGGATTTTGTATTTTTGTTTTATTTAAAACTTGGCAACCGTTTAAAGAAAAATTCGTCATTTTTTTGAATGTGAAGTTCGAAAGGGAATTTAAATCAATTTAATATAAAAAAAAGTTTATTTAATATACAATTTAATATACGAGTATGTAGAGCAGATTTATCTAAGCTCCTGGATTAAACTTTAACACTAACTCTTTATTTTTGAGCTGCAACTATGTTTAGAAACAAAAAACTCTAGTGATAACATCAGGGTAGAAATCCGCATTAAAAACCACAATACTAAGTCTTGTATCTTAAAAAACCATGTGCAAAAACAGTCTAAATTTTGGAATAATGTTAGCCCGTTTTGTTGCAATACTGAAAATTATTTCCATAGTTGCTCCTAGAAAGCATTATTACATTATTTCATCAGTTTTGTGTCAAAAGGAGTCAAAGATATTGCTCTTTATATCTTTTAGATATATTAAGACTGATTTTTTAAGAGCTTTAAGATTTGTAAAAATAAACACAGAAAATTTAGAGAAATTTGAGAAATCTTTATTTGAGTCGATAGAACGATCTATATTTAATATTTGAAGATGATTTCATGTAAATGTTGACCGCGGCTACGCCTCAAATGGTTTATACGCTGGGTCCAATTTTTGCATACTATCTGCTATATATCGGCTTCCACTCCGTCAACCGTTGCGGGCTTGTCTCTATAGACATGCACCTTAACATAGCCCCACAAAAAATAGTCTTAAGGCGTTAAATTGCGTGATATGGGTGGCCAATTGGTGGAATTTTATGAGAAGCGGTGCTTTTGTTCTTGACAATAAAAAATGTCAGTGAATTGGAATAAGTTTGTAGCGCACGTGATTTGAAATGTTTTAAAACATTTAATGCGATCAATCCATCAAAACAAAAATACGGATTATTGTAAGAGGAATTTAATTTTAGTTTTTTTCTTATAACTTTCCTTAAATCTTAATAAATTAGCATCGATTTGTGGTTCAATTGATTTTTTTTTGTTTAAAAAAATATTAAAAAAGGTATGCGACCAGATTTAATGTGAACAATGTTTTATCCGCTATCGGTTAATGTTTAAGATTCAAAGGTAATAAAACATGCTAACGTGATGATTTCAATAAAATATCAATATGTTCTGTAAATATATTTAATGTCAAACAAAACCGAGTCATAGTATAATATAGAATATCTTAAAGCAAGTTCACCGGACTTGCTTCTCAATTGGGGCATTGGGTCGCTGGCATGTGACACTGTCTAATTGAAACCACATGTCAGTCAAGTCCACTTCTTATATTTTGGACAAAAAACATTTGTAATCAGTGCACGGCAGCGCTCACCATTCAAAGTAACATTCCTGCCTTCGTCATTTTGAAAAATTACGATACAGTGATGACACCTGCCCATAATCAACACCAAAGAGTACATTGTTTGGAATGTATTTGCAGTTGTTGCAATGCCTCGGCTGCACTTTACACCAAATACTACAATTTTGTTTGTTTACGTATCCATTCATGCAGAAATAAGCTTCGTCGCTGAACACAACTTTACGATAAAAATAGTGGATTTTATTCCGACCTTGGAACCCAGAGTTTATATCAATTTGCCTCACATTCACGATGTCTCTCATTATGGTTCAATGATTATTCAGACAGTATTATCCCTTTCCGACCGTGATGCATCGATTGTGCGGGGGTTTCGGTTTCAATATGTTTGCTTCTGTTAACCCAATTTGAAATTGTACTGATTGTTTTTTATATTTGCTTCTCCCATTTCTCTTCTGTTTGATTTACTGTTTTTTAAATTATTGCGAGCCGTGGAAGTAAGTGTCTTTAATTACAAAAGTATTAATCATTTACAAAGTTTTAATATTTCAAACTAATTGAAATCCTTTCATGCAATAACAATGTGTTTTAGTTAAAGATATTAATGAATATGTATTTTTATTCGACCTTTATTATTTCAATTATTACTAATTTTTCAAGCTTGAGGTCTTTTTTTTTATATATAAAAAACTTTTTAACGTTTATTTAAATCCAATATTTCGGCACTTCCTTGAGTGCCTTCGTCAGGGTTTTTTTCTTTCTTAATTTTACAATTTTTAACAAATTATAACAAATTTAATAATAACTGACAAATTAAAAAATTTTTTAAATTCAAAAAACAAAGAAATATTTTTCAAATTAAACTTGATCTATATGTAAATAAATTATTTTTTTAACTTCCGTTTCTATTCTTATAAATTAAGTGTCTATAATTTTGTGCTATATTTTCAGTGTCTGACTTAAAATTAATTCTCGAAATTGTCGGAACCTTTATAATTTGTAACATTTCTAACATAAATCTACGTTTATAATTATTTTCTGTGTTTAAAACCATTGTATTTTCAAAATCTGGATAATGGTTTAGATTAGCACAATGAGTTGATAAAGCTGTTTTTTGTGATATATTTCTATATCTTTGATCTGATTTATGTCCTGCTATCCTAGTCTTTAGTTTATTCTTTGTTGTACCTATATAAACTTTATTACACTGTCCACTATCATTCCCCTTACATGGTATTTTATAAACAATATTTGACATATCCATTCTCTTTATTTTATCTTTCATATTAGTAAATAGTTTACCTACTGTGTTAAAAGATTTATGAGCTATTTTGTATATTTTGTTATCATATATATTTGATTTTTCTAATCTTTCTGAAAATTTTGGTATATATGTTACCGACTTATATATCCTCTGTTCTGTAATACTATTTCTGTTATTTATTCTATAATTATCATGTCGTATTAATAAATCTGTTATTAATTGTTTAGGAAAGCCATTATCAGTTAAAATATTAGAAATCTTCCTTTTATTATCTCCATGAAATTCTGAATCACATATTTTCAGAACTCTTTCTATAAAATTTTTAGCTGTATTAATAATTATTCTCTTTGGATGTTTAGAGAAATAATTAATAATTCTACCAGAAGATGTTGGTTTTTGATACCAATCTATTAATATCCTATTTCCTCTTCTAATTATCAAGGTGTCCAAATATGATATTCTTGAATTAGATTCCCTTTCAATTGTAAATTTAATGTCCGCGTGAAATGAGTTAAAAATATTTAGCATTTGTTCTATTCCTGATTCAGAAAAATGGAATATAATAAGGAAACATACTAATATGGAACAGGACTTATTTTTACGTATTCTTAAATTTTGTATAATAGATAGTAGATATTTTCAATTAAATAATCATATATATAACCAAATGAAAGGACTTCCTATGGGTTCGTCAGCTTCTCCGATTGTAGCAGATATAGTTATGGAAAGATTATTAGATATATGTATTGAAAAATTAATTATAAAACCGAAGATCTTAACAAAATATGTTGACGATTTATTTTGTATAATTTCTGAATCAGGAATAGAACAAATGCTAAATATTTTTAACTCATTTCACGCGGACATTAAATTTACAATTGAAAGGGAATCTAATTCAAGAATATCATATTTGGACACCTTGATAATTAGAAGAGGAAATAGGATATTAATAGATTGGTATCAAAAACCAACATCTTCTGGTAGAATTATTAATTATTTCTCTAAACATCCAAAGAGAATAATTATTAATACAGCTAAAAATTTTATAGAAAGAGTTCTGAAAATATGTGATTCAGAATTTCATGGAGATAATAAAAGGAAGATTTCTAATATTTTAACTGATAATGGCTTTCCTAAACAATTAATAACAGATTTATTAATACGACATGATAATTATAGAATAAATAACAGAAATAGTATTACAGAACAGAGGATATATAAGTCGGTAACATATATACCAAAATTTTCAGAAAGATTAGAAAAATCAAATATATATGATAACAAAATATACAAAATAGCTCATAAATCTTTTAACACAGTAGGTAAACTATTTACTAATATGAAAGATAAAATAAAGAGAATGGATATGTCAAATATTGTTTATAAAATACCATGTAAGGGGAATGATAGTGGACAGTGTAATAAAGTTTATATAGGTACAACAAAGAATAAACTAAAGACTAGGATAGCAGGACATAAATCAGATCAAAGATATAGAAATATATCACAAAAAACAGCTTTATCAACTCATTGTGCTAATCTAAACCATTATCCAGATTTTGAAAATACAATGGTTTTAAACACAGAAAATAATTATAAACGTAGATTTATGTTAGAAATGTTACAAATTATAAAGGTTCCGACAATTTCGAGAATTAATTTTAAGTCAGACACTGAAAATATAGCACAAAATTATAGACACTTAATTTATAAGAATAGAAACGGAAGTTAAAAAAATAATTTATTTACATATAGATCAAGTTTAATTTGAAAAATATTTCTTTGTTTTTTGAATTTAAAAAATTTTTTAATTTGTCAGTTATTATTAAATTTGTTATAATTTGTTAAAAATTGTAAAATTAAGAAAGAAAAAAACCCTGACGAAGGCACTCAAGGAAGTGCCGAAATATTGGATTTAAATAAACGTTAAAAAGTTTTTTATATATAAAAAAAAGACCTCAAGCTTGAAAAATTAGTAATAATTTAAAGATATTAATGAAAATCGACCGAGATGCATTAAGTGTGCGTGTCCTGAAAATCCTTGAAGGATATAAAAATGATAAAGCCTAATCATTGATTATATTTTCATATACTGTAGAGATCACATATTCCAAAAATTTTAAAAAATTTCTGGTAGTTTTGCGTCAGGTCTGAAGGGTTAAAATATAAGATTTATTTGATTTATTCAATTACTTATACCCTACACCACCGTAACACCCAGAAATATTGGTCCAACACCCGCCTTAAAGTATACCGATCGACTCAGAATCACTTTCAGAGTCTATTTAACGATGTCCGTCTGTATGGCTGGCTGGCTGTCCATGTAAAGCTTGTGCGCAAAGTTCAAGCCGCAATTTTGAAGATATTTCGATAAAATTTGGTACGTGATTTTTTTTACGGACCAAGGATGGACGAGATTGAAACTGGTTGAAATCGGTCCATTATTTCACCTGGCCCCCATACAAAAGTCCTCCCGAAATTAGAGTTTACCGATCATAAATGTGTGAATAATGCAAGGAACTAAATAAATTTCATCACAAATGAGTGATAAATAAAGCCAAATCACATTTGTGCAGATCGGTCCATAATTACTCGTAGCTACCATATAAGGTCCACTTCCGAAAATCACTTTAAAGAGCATAACCCTCTCAAAAATGTTGGTATCCAAATAATATTGAACGAAAATACATTTAATATGTCTAAAAATAATACGGTACAATTTTATTATGATCGGTCCATAATTAGTCGAAACTAAGACCCTCTCCGTAATTCACTTCAAGCTTCATAAATCGTTTAAAAGTATTTATATCGAGATAAAGTTTAACACATATAATATTTATATTCCCGGACAGCATGACACTAAATTTTTGGATGATCGGTCCACAATAGGTTATATCTCCTATATAACGCATATTTCTGAAAAAATGTTTTATAAATATTTTAGGTGTAGGGTATTATATGGTCGGGCTTGACCGACTATATTTTCTTACTTGTTTCATTAAAATCCATTTTTATTTAATATGTAGTATATATTATATCAGCCAAAACATGTACTAATATGCAATCCATTCAAAAAAATTTATAGTTTCTACTTTCTCGCACTCATGCAGACATTTGCCCAAAAAAAAAAAATATAAAGTTTTAGACGACTTCATTAAAACATTATTATTACTACAATTTTGCTTTACTTTGGAATCTAATTTAATTTATATTCATTTGTCTATAATACACATATTCAGCATCTAAAAACAATTCAAATAATAATGTATGTTTACAAAACAATATGTTAGTACTTGCAAAATAAGAAAAGTCATTGCTGCCAACAGCTAAATATCTTTGCAACATTGTATGGAAAAGATTAAACTAAGAAAAGGGAATTTTCTGAAACAGCACTACACCTTACGACAAATACTTTCAAAATCAAAATCACCCAGAAAAAAATTTAATGACACATGTTTATACAAGACACTGACAACTTGAATAGTGATTAATGGGCAAAAATGAAAAAGTTCAAATATTTAAATAAACAACATCATGTATTAAAATTTTTAGTTTTCGTGTTTTTTTTTGTATATTTCTGGGAACAGTGAGATGTAGATAATGAGCGAAGATTTTCACAAAATTGTATATGTATGTATAAAGAAAAGTGCAGACCTAACCTCAGTATTTGTGCTAAATTTTGTCACAATAACACCATGTTGAAGTGATTTATTAGTGTCGAGATCCTCTTTCGGAAATAAGTTAAGTATAGAAACTATACTATTGCGACGTTAGATCGATGCAGACGATGTGTATCAGTCCATTGTCATATTACATTATAAAAAACCGGGCTTTACAAAAACATAGGAATAAAAATATCATGACCACTTTTGCCCTGCACTGTGCATTATTAAAATAATTCATTTAATGAAAACATACATTGTAGCCACATTTCAAAAATTCTGATTTACTTAAAGACATACAAAAATCAAAAAATAAAAAAACACAAACAAATTAAACACGAAATAAAATCCAACCTGAAACAGCACAGTAAATTTCGTTACAATTTCTATGATCTGATTTTCTTGGCAAACATTACAAAAATGCTTTTAAAATGTTAAAATGAATTGTGTGGCATGAAAACGAAACACAAACAACCGTCTAAATGAAATTATTCTTACTTTTTGTTGACACATGCATTTCATTGCACACCACCTGAAAGGTGTTTTTCACGGCATTTAAAATGTATTTCATGCAAAATGTGCTACGCAAAAATGTTCTGCCACCATTAGAGCAAACACATTAGGAGGCATTCAAAATTTCTAAACTCGTGAAAAACTATTTGATTTGATTTTATTTATTTAAATGTATTTTTGTACAAATGACGCGTTACAGAAGGGTAGTGCGTGCAATTGTGAACAATTTAATTTAAATTTTTATGGGATTTGAATTGTATGTGCTTAAATGATATTTGAAAGTATATAATCTATTTAGGATAATTTTTTTGCGAGATGTGTTTGTTTTTGGAAGATATGTTGCTTTCACACCTTTTACATTATCTATAAAAGAATACCCTACAAATAATCTTTTAAATAATTAAATGATTTTTAATTTTTAACAATTTTGACTCAATACTGAATGTTATTTCTGTTGAAATCTATCTATATGATGTTCTTCAGCAAGAACTATAATTTGCATTATTATTATATTGGTTACAAATTACTGTCGATAATTTATTTTACTTCTATTTATTTATTTCATCTTCATTAAAACGAACTAACAATAACTATTTCAAATCTTATATCTAATGAATTTTAATTATTTAGTACAACCTTCTTCCTGCTTGCCTTTGACTCAGATTACAGATACAGCGTATCACTTCTTTTTAGTTGAATATGGGCCCTGTTAATTAATATATTGCGGACGAATGAATTTCAATTATTCAGTACAGCCAGTGCCTGACGAAAATTGTTTATCTATTGTTGTTAATATGTATTAAGATCCGCTGTGTACCTTCTTCTTAGTCGACTATAGCCACTATTATTCAATTTGTGGCGGGCTAATGGGTTTGGGTGTACTGCAAGTTTTTTAGAATATTTTTCTGCATTTTTTTGGACCTCAGTTTTTTTTTTTTTTTTGAAATACCAGAGGGCAATTGTGATCATTCGTAGCGATTTGTTTTGGCGTCTTTGAATTCTGTCTGCATATGAAGCTGAGACTTTTCCCCGTAGTATTCCCTATGTAGTTTACAACACCATATAGGTTTTATAAGAGAGTTTCTGCTAATGAGCCAATTTGTTTGGAGTAATTTGAATTTCATTTCAGTAAATTTTGCATCTATGTCTGTATGTATATGGGATTTTTTTATAATGATTTTGTAGTTAGCCAGATGCTTCTTGAGGGTTTTCATGCATGCTTAGAATAGCAGTATTATCAGCAAATGTTGATGTGTGATTACGATTGTTTGTTGGCTTAACAGATGTATATATCAAGTATAAGAGTGTTCCCAGTATACTACTCTGGGGTACCCCTGCTTCAAAACGTTTTGCTTAAAAACTTCGACCAGTTAAGTAGCTTTCCAATGGCTTATGTGCGTTGGCGGGTAGGTTTAGTTTCAATGTGTTATATTAAACCATCATGCCATACACTTTATCAAACGCTTGAGAAATGTCGATAAAATAAGCAGGAACTATTTTTTTTTCTTCAAATGATTTTTTTACGATATTAACAAGTCTATGGACTTGTTCGATAGTACTGTGTTATCTTCTAAAACCAAGTTCTTGATTCGGAATACAATCGGAATCTTCTCGAATAGCTTTGTTATATACAAAAATAGACTGATGGGTCTATATGATTACGGTAACCAGTGAAATGTTCCATTCCGGTGGATAATATTCAACGTATAATATAGCGTTAAAAATAAGAAGTTTTGTTTTTATTGCTATCCGCGGTAGTTCCATAAGTATATTGGCAATGATTTTGTCAATACCAGGTGCTTTCTTAGAGTTTAAATCAGCAGTAGCCTTTTCGATCACTCTAACCTCAAAACGTGAGGGTACATCAGCAGCTTGATGTGTAGTGTTGCCAGAAAATGAATTTCAAAATATGCTAAAACTTGAAAAGCTAAGTGCTAAAATGTTCTATAGAAGAAAAAATAAGTGCTAAATTTGTTCAATGTAACAATACAATTTTTATTTCAAATGTTACAAATATAAATTATAGTTTTTTCTAATTTTGTTCCTAACAATTGTTGATTTGTTTTAATAGATTACATTTCATATATTAATTCAAAAATTTCCGTGTTCATTTACTTACCACACCTAGACAAATTTAGTTGAAATATTAATAAAAGGTTTTTTTTATTTCTCCAAAAGTATTGTTTGGAGTAAAAAAAGTAAAAATTTGTTCGAGAAAAAATTGTATTTTTTTTTCAAGCAAATTAATGCTAAAAAGCATTTAACACAATTTTTTAAATTTTCAATGCATTTTCGAGAAACAAAATGCTAAATCTAGCACTGAAAGTGCTAAAATGGCAACACTGTTGATGTGTTTGGGGTAAATATTTTTTTCAAATTATTAACAAAGAGTTTAATTTTTTCAGTATCTTTTCTTGCCCAACCATCACTTAAATTTCGCAAATTACATATGACAAGTCTTTGAAGATGTTTAGCGGCTCGCAATTAAGAGTAATCCGATTGCTGAGTTGCGTCCAGTGCCCATGTTATGTAACTTCCGCTTAGAGAAACTTTTCGATTAAAATGTGTGGAATAAAACAGAAATGCAATAAATTGAAACAAACAGCTGTTTGTCACACAAAACTGTGTCTGAAATTTTTTGTGGCGAGTAATCGCTGTCACGTTAGAAAACTACTCGTCAGTTCACCGAAAAAGTGTGTCTGTAAAGTTTTTGTGAGAAAGATTCCCGCTTTAAAATATTTTTATTTTATTGCAAATTAATTTGCAAAAAACAAACATTAAAGCCGTCGTCATTGAAAATTTTAAAATTTTAGTAAGTTTTCTCGCCGTCAACGATAACTGTGATTAGCGATTTCATACATTTAATTTTCACATCGGCTTTGAGTTGTATATTTTGACGTAATCACTTTTGATAGTTTTCGACATGAATTACAGACACATTTTGTGTGCCATTCTGTTCAAGCCATTCTTTTTTCATTTAAGAGCCGTTCCACATTCGGCAGGTTAAATCCTTTTATAGCCGATTAGTCCAGGGTTTGGGTAGCAAGTTGAGCAGTCATTTTAACATCATTATCCAAATTGATAGGAGAGTAATCGATATATTCTTGCATTCTGAGCGGTATATTTTCAGAACAATGTGTACAGAAAGTATTTTCTATATTTAAACCAATTCATACTTGTGCCTGCCATCGCTAAAGTACCAGCCTCTTATCTCACAGCAATAGTTAATATGGTGGTCCATTTAGACCTTTTTTTTTATTGAGTAATCAGTTCAGTGAGCAATTAATTTGGCATTCCAGGCATACTTTTTTTCTTTGTGTTGTCAAAGTCGAAATTTGCAAGACCCATGCCGAAAATAGAGATCGAAGCGCGGTCAACATTTGAATAAAATTATTTTTAAAAAGTAAATGTCAAAGATTGTTCTTTGGGGCAATAATAATGATTCCAAGATCCAGTTATATTTTAACTGCCGTATTCATAAAAAAATAAAGTAGGTTTGAAGTGTGCTTTTAGACAAAAATTTCTTAAAGTACATTTGAAGTCTACTTTAATTTTTTCTGAATAAGACTGTAAATGTTTTATTAACAATTAAAAAAAGGCACCGCAAGTGGTGCAGAGGGTTAGAACGCAAAGAATTCTGATGAGAGAAAGTGGTGTTTCTCGAAACATATGTAAATTCAACAACCCAGATTCGAATCCCAGCCAAGAAAAATTATCATTAAAAATTTTAATAATAAAAAATTTGTTCAAGTTGTAAAACAATTCCTACCTTCAGTAAAAATAATTTAATGAACTCGAGCCCGACTAAAATAAAAATATCAAAAATTTAAAATTAACAGTTCGAATAAAAAAATAATAAATTGTAATTAAAAAAAGTCTAAAGAATCTGCCAATGAATTTACAACTTGTTTTTCAAATTAGTTAAATTTTAACAATGAATATACTTACCTATAATATTATTTTAATTATGAATGGTTTATGTATAAATAGTTATGTAAATCGTAAGCTTGATCTACTTTCGGATCACTTCTCTGGTGTATGGACAGAGCAAGTATGGCATTGCTGTTAATAGTATTAACCCAATGGATGCCAACAAGAGATTGATTGTGGTAGATAAGATCTCGAAATGTGTTGTTAGGAGAACTCATGGTGATACCTGGAATTTTCTATTGATATTAAAAACTCATTCAATATCGTTTCTTCCATACAAAGTCGTACAAAGCAATAATTTAGACGCATTCACTATCTGTTTTTTATTTATTTATTTTATCAGATGAAAATGTACTATTAGATTTCCAATTTGATTCATTTGGGTTCGATAAAAGATATCCTTGATTTTACTAAGGTCTTTAACTCCGCTTAGCAATATGATATCGATATGCGGAGTTCCGCTTAGCAATTTGATATCGTAATCGATATGCGGAGTTGCTTGGCAGTGGCAATTACCTAAAACTATGAAAAGGCTGTGTAATGGTTACGCTTTAAGGATATTATTGTATAGTGCTTTTACAGGTTTTCAATGTATTTTAATTCTGTAGAAGTATTCAAATTATAACCTCATAGCGTAGTTACTTTGTAAGGATTGTAATAAAGTAAGGATTCATGAAGAAGGGATTCCTGTGTCCAATCTGCCGCTTTTCAATACGCTTTAACTATCTGATACAAAATAAATTTTAAGTATATGAATTATGTTTGCCTGGCTGGGTTTAAGGCTTAAATTGGGTGTAAATCAATGCTTGAAGCAATAGAAAAGATGTTGTACAAAACAAGCTGTCCTACTAAACGTCCAAAATTTTAGAAAATTCTGTAATGTAGGGTAGCATACGCTTGCAACATTTGTCAGATGATTTGTTTTTCTACATGCCGACGTATTTAACCAAAAAATTGTCGCTGTTTAACATTTATAGGCGATGACAGATAGTTTGAGCATTAGAGGCGCAGTGCAGTTAGTCAAGCAATTACTTCGAACCAGACATTTAGAACAAGGTAAATTTTAATTGAAATTGAAATTTAATATACTATTTTTTTGTTGAGTAGTATTTTTAGTTTTCGTACATAGCATTTGCTCAACTAGAAATTACATTATCATTTCTTTTTGCACTTGAATGAATATAAATTGAAATTTTTTCAAAAATAAAGCAAAATAATAGTTTGTTATGCAAATACAACCAAAACATTTACGTTTTTCAATAATCATTTTAAAGTAAATTAAAAACTCATAAATATTATTTTCATGCTAAACACACACTTAAAAAGTTTCCTTAAAAAATAGATATATGAAAAAAAAAAACTAAAGGGCTGCTCAACCAACCACTTCCTAGCTTAAAAGTATGAGTATTCATTCCAAGTAAAAAGTAAATAGTTCTAATATTCAAATTGTATAGTTTTCTTGTTTCTTTTTTTTTCATTATTTTTTGGTAAAATAAACTTATATTTATCATATGATGAAATTAATATTGTTTTTCTAGCATACAACTAAACTAAACTACTTGGGTGTTTCTCTCATGTGTTTGTGAATATCTGCAGGATTACTTAGTTAAACTTTTAGCAAATTTTGTTTTTTGTTGTACTATACATCTCGCCACCATCCGTCGTTGTCTCAAAGAAATACATACAATTTACAAAGTATTTGAATTTACACGTAATTTTGTTTTTATTCCGATTTAGATAGACTTACTTGCATGCAAAGATGGGAAGGATTTCTTATTAAATAGTTGAATTGTATAAATGTTTATGTTGTATTATTATTCAGAATTGTACACATATATCGATTATGTCATAATCGACTGAACCAAAATTATCATTCATCCTTATTTTGTTTGGCGTCGTCGACATCGTCCTCAGTTTTGAGTCAACGTCACTCTAACACGACTTGTGTCGACGTGTCGACTGTTTAACGATACATACAACACACATTCTTATCTAATATTTGAGTCAGCTGATTCATTTTGTTAACTTTTTGTGAGATAATAAAATAAAAACTTTTTTGAAATAAAATTATTTTTTTATTCGGATTTCAGCAAAGACGAAAACAAGAAGGGATTTTTTCGTATATATAGGCTTCGCACAATAAAAATTTCTTGTATTTTTAGTTAAAACGTCATCAGATTTTTTAAAAACATATCGAATCAAAAAATTATTTTTCGAAATTGACCTATAAATGGTCCACATAAGTAGGTCATGTTATATATCGTTGAAAAGGTCTTTAAAATACCTACTTATATATCGTCTAATAAATAAATATTGTTTTCGAGATATAGCTAAATATATTACAAACTTTGTGGCCCCGCCCACTCAAAAATAGGCGCGGCCGACAAAAAAATTTTTTATTTAAGATATTTATTTAGTCGGGCTCGAGTTCATTAAATTTAATTATTAAAATGATAATTACAGCAAATTTCGAACCACCGGTAACACTGGTTAAAATATTGATGTTTGACTGTTGGCTAGCAGGCACCGCAGTGGTGCAGAGGTTAGAACGCAAAGAATTCTGATGAGACACTGTGGTGATTCTCGAAACATGTAAATTCAACCCAGGTTCGATCCCCAGCTCAGCCAAGAAAAATTATCAATAAATTTTAATATAGATTTCATGTTGTAAAACAATGCCTTCAGTAAAAATAATTTAATGAAAATTAAATTTAATGAACTCGAGCCCGACTAAATAAATATTAAAAATTTAAAATTAACAGTTCGAATAAAAAAAAATAATAATAATTATTTTTTATTTAAAATAATATTTAAAACTCTATTAGTGCTAAAATTTTGGAAATGATTTGAAAAATGTCTCTAAAACCGACTTAAGCCACATTTTTCTAGCTGGTGGAACTTTTCAAATTGATATGTGTTTGTAATTTTTTTTCATATTTTTGATTATAAATTTTTTCTTTTTACAATTATTTTTACTATTCAATTTTTTTTTTCAAATTCGTCAAAGTCGACAGTCATCGATAATATTGACAACGAGAATAAGGATTTACAACAACGATGTCGTCTTGTGTCGACAACGCCAAACAGAATAAGGGTGATTGTTTTCATTGAATAAAAAAATACCTCTAACAGATACCGGGTCCAACATTTTACAACTATGACTTCGGATATTTATGCGTTAGCTGTATCAGCATTGCTACCGGTACGCAAAACAACAACTCAAAACACGAAAAGGTGTGATATTACATGATCTGGTCGACCAGATCACAGGCCCGGATTAACTGCTCACCAACATGATTTCTCACTAAGACCAATGTGCACAAAAAACATCGCTTACAGAACGCAAATTTTCGTAATATAGCTGAACAATTTGGAAACGTTGGAGGCTTGCCAGCATTTGTCAAACAATACTGACTAAAAATAAGATGACAGAATAGCACCAGTCACGTGTGATTTGTACAAAAAATGAAACACAGGTCTAAATTCGTGATATTTATGGATAATTACATATCAGAGAAAGGTATGCATTAGTAGTAGTATACATTCCAATGTTTAGCCTCATAGTATTCTTAGATAATGTAAAGGATTTTTCAGCAGGTGCATATTAGATTAACATTTTATTTGTTGAGATGACGGTGGTAGAAGTTTTTACAATTGTTACAAAGTTTTCAATTTCCCTGGAAAAACCCATTAAAGTATTACAGGTTCTATATGAAAATGTTGGATTTGTAAAAGAGTATTTTTTTTTTAATTTTCAAACAATGCTCATTTTAATGTTTGAATATATCAACATACAAAATTCCTGCATTTGGGCTTCTGGAAATCCAAGAGCATTTGTGCGCTATGTGGTCTTTAGGCGTAAATCATAGAGTGAATGGATCGAGAAATAATAACAACTAAATTTCACGAAATTCGATTGGACGCCCCGAATTGGACCACCACCGGATTATTTTTACTGGGGCTATGTTAAAAATAGTCAATCTTCGATTATTATTTTTAGTGGGGCTATATTAAAAATAGCTAATCTTAAAACTTATAATCCTTGAAGCGATTAACTTAATACCACCGGCATATGACTGAAAATTTTGATAAAATAACCGATATCTATATGCGTAATGGTGGTGGACTATTGGTTTCTTTCCAATGTAATAAAAACAATTTAATGATTTTCATATAAATTCTTTGCTTTATTTCGTTTTGAATAACAAAGTATTTGTTGGAAAACCTCCCGGTGCCACAGCAGACGATGAACCTCCAGCGCTTAGTCTTATCGCTGATATCTACAGAGTGCCTTCAATAGCGTAGACCTTTAATCAGAAATGGCAAAACATGTTCGTCAGCATTCTGGTGGGAACAATGCTTCTCAGCAGTCATTAAACTCTTACACCATTGATCCTATTAATGACTGAATATTTTAATGCCAGAAACATCTCCTGTCCAAAATAATAGTTATGATACTTACCGCTATCAGTAGTTTTGTTTCTTAATTTACTCAGTTTAGTAGGTATACAATCATTTTAAAAAGTCAACATGAAACACTCAACTCGATCAGTGTATTCAATATTTATTCCATGCAACACGATTATCCGAAACTGTTTTAATTCTATTCTATTGTTTTTACAGAGTATTCATAGCCAAATTTAATTAAAATCCACTTTGATCATTGTTCACTATTTATCTCAACTTTCATTACTAACTTCGTTCGTATAGCTTTTAATATATGCATTATCACTGAGGTAACCTTCCTCAATAGTTTTCTAAAGCTCTGCATGCATGCATATTCATGCTTTTCAAAATTTCTAATATTTTTTTATTTTTTTGCATGTTCTAAGTTGTCTGTGTGTGTTTTTGTGCCTGAAGAATTAGAAGTGAGTTACTCATTCGTATACATTGTGATTTGAATTCACTTACAATTTTCTTAGTTAAACATAATTTTAGAGTAGTTACAATTTACGCTTGTATAGTTCATAGGTTTTGAAACAAACAAAAAAAGAATGAAATAAAAAAGGTTTGTTTTTCTAAATTGAATACATGAATGGTTATTCATATGTAAAAGGTTTCAGTTTTAGCAGAATGGAAAAGCAAACTACAGTGGGAGAGAGAATATAAAAAATTAAGTTTGAAAATTTCGAAACAATAAAATATTTGTTTATTAAGATATAATATAATTTTAGTAGTATGTTTGTATTTGCATGCAAAGCTTTTGATTTACTATTAATGATATTAAATCGGTGCATAATATCACCGATCGTTCCTATTAATATAGTCCTGATGTAACAAATCTAATAGTTGGAACATTTTATGTACCTGTCAAATAAAAATTATTTGTCACACAAAACTCTTAAATACATCACGCGGACGTATAATTTATTAAACATTCTGTCCTTTCATACTGAAATATTTAAATTTTACGTGGAAAAATGTTACTAAACTAAAATCAACGCGTTGTTTTTAGAACTGGAGAGTCGTTCAATATTACAAATTTGGTTTTGTTTTTTTTTTTTGACATTTCACCAAATATTGACTTGGAGTTTATGAGTTTTTTGTGACTTTTTTTGTAAGTCAAAAGGGACTAACTGAAATATTTTATGTATCAATTAACTATGTCCCAGCATACCATTCTAGGAGCGCTCCGAAAAAGGAGTCAGAAAAGAGTCCAACAAAAGAGCATTTTCGGAGCGAAAGAAAAATTTGCTTGTAACTGTCCTGAGTCGGCACGCAGTGTGATTCAGAAATTCCACTTAATTATTTGTGTACCAAAGCGTTGTTGTCCTGTTATTTGTGCTTTGAACAAAAAAAAAAACATAGCTGCACCACACAAGAATGATAAAAACAAGATTACACAGAGCCCAAAAAAATCCCGCATAAAAGACTCTTTTCTGACATTACCTAAGAGCTCTTTCAGAGCCCAAAAAACCCCTCTTAAAAGACTCTTTTTTGACATTATCTAAGAGCTCTTTCTGACGGACCATTTCCGAATGTAATGACCCTCTTTTCTGAGGGGTTTCGGCGCATTTATGATTGTTTTTTGGGCTCATAAAGAGCGTTAACGCTCCGAAAAAGGGGTCAGAAAAGACTCTTTTCGGACTCATATGGCTTGCTGGGGTGTGTCATACAATTTTAAGCATCAAATAGCCCACTGTTTCAATGTGTTCTCAAGTTTAAGGATGTGATTTGGATTGCGTATATGTGTGTACTTTCAAACTTTCAATACATATGAATTTACTAATTCTAATAATTTTATTTCCTTTCTGCTACTTCTAAATATCATTTCTTGTTGGGTATGTGAATTTTGAAAATTTATCTTATAAAAAGCACACATAAATATGGAGTATTTATCTATGTATATGCTAAACGTTTCTTTCTATTTGAAAGAAGAAGTACATGTAAACTAAATTTTCTACGTGCTTGTGTGGTTACGTAAAACTTAAATAAATGAAATTGAAAATATAATTTCCGTATAATCTCCTTTTGTGTGGCAAAGAAACATGAACGGTAGAATTTTAAAAAAGAAAAAAAAAAAACGATGAAATCATATGCTGTTACTTAATATCAAATTAAATATAAAAAACGTTTAAACTCTAACATCAACAATTTATTATCAAAAAAACAAGTCCTAAAGCTATCTAAAGTTTCGAAAGATTCAGCATACTTACACTCTTCGTTGATATTCTGCAGTACAGAATGTTCAATAATACCGGAAACAAAACCGATTTCTCCTAACAAGGAGTCTCTTATCATAGTGCCCTGTCACTTCTTCTTTATAGCTACTACAAGAAATGGAGGCGAGCCTTGTATAACCAACATAGAAACTTGAACTGTATAACGTTTCGAAACATTCAACATAGTTACAGTCTTTCTTGATATTCTAAAGTGTAGAAAGTTCAACAATACTGGAAACAAACCCCCGTAAGTCTATCAGGGAGTCTCTGATCATAGTGCTCTGTGATCTACATATATTTCTAAACTCCCTGCGCTACTACATGGAATTGAGTCGACCGTTAAATAACCAGCTTAGATGCCACAGAATGGGAAATATTGACAGACAGACTCACCTCACTCATATCTTACAGGGCATTCTGTCATTCTCAACAATATAAAGAAATAGATTGTAAATCATTTTATTGAGTTCAGTCGTTCATAAAGTGAATAATTTTCCTAGCGCAACCTGCAATTATCACCGATCAAGTCAGCAAGAATTTTTTGCTTCATCATTCACAAAGGCAATTCAGAGGAAAAAAACAAATAGAGCGAACACTTTTCGTGAAACCCAAGTCCTAATATTGTTTTTTCTCCCAGAAAAAAATAAAAATGAGTTTCAATTAAAATATTTGTGGAATCAATAAAAAATTTAATTGAAATCGGACCTGTAAACAAAATGATAGTATCAATTAAAAAAAATATGAGATTTAAAATATCAGAAAAAGTAATTGAATCAATTAAAATTTTAATTGAAAATTATTTTAAAATCAATTAAAGGTTTAATTGAAAAAAAAACATAATTTTTTTTTTTGTGTAAGAGACACGAAAGTGGGCTAGTATATGCAGTGCTGCCAACTTTTTTTTGGAGAAATCGTCAATTTAGAAAAAAATATCATTAAAATCGGCAAGTTAAAAAGAAAAAAATCGTCAAGAAATCGTCAAGACATAAATACATTAAAAATACCAAAAACATTCTTTTATTAATTTTTTAAATATTTTTATTTTATTTACATGTAAGTAAAGTTATTATGTATTTAATAAAATAATAATTAATTAAATTTTGGCATTTTTTTAATAACTAAGTAATTTTTAATTGCTAATTTAAAACACTGTGAATTAATTAAAGTAATATAATCTTTTGAAAGTAATATTCCTTGTATTGTTGAAGAATCCAAAGAATTTCTGGTTTTTGTTTTACAATATTACAAATTCTTTCAACGTTGGCCGACGAATTTGGTAGTGCCATTAAACTCGAAACAAATTGTGTTAAATTGGGAAGGCCTTTGCATTATTGACTCTCGTTAAATTAGAAACATCTTTCCAAAACGCCAATGTTACGTAAATTCTCGAAATTCATTATCCAGTTCTTGACATTTAATAAATTTGGAAAAAGTTTGGCCAATTGTAAAATTGAATCATTTTTTTGTTTAAAGCTACGCTTGTTAGCTCATGGAGTTTACCTTCTCAAAGTCTATCGCCAAAATCAAAACGTTTTTAAATTTGTGAAATCAATTCAATATAAAATTGGACGCAGAATTCAACAAATATATTATATTGACTATATTCAATATTTAAACTAGATTGGTTCTCCTTCACACTTCATCTTTATTTAATAATATGTCTTCGTTATTAAAACTTTGGATTTCAAAATTAACCAAATACTCTTCTACAAAAAAATGTCTAGTACAGATAGTCGTGTACTACGCACTCTTCAAACCCTTGCCAACACTTTTCGTCTGTTTGCCTTCCAATTTCTACATTGCAGAAGGGGACTTACAAAATTTGAATTATAGGAAAAAAGGTTACCATATATTTTGCTTTTAAAAATTCGTCATATTTGTTCGCGGGAATAATGAAAAATCGTCAATCGTCATTTCAATAAATTTGACTTAAAAAATCGTCAAAATGACGATAAATCGTCAAAGTTAGCAGCCCTGAGTATATGTAAAAGAAAGGTGGGTTTTCATTATTACTTGAGGGATATTTTCGAACAGAATATTAGGTCTACTGTGAAATTGAAATTTGCAACTTAAATGCATTGACTTTTAAACTATCCAAACTTAGCTTTGCTAAAATATAAAATAGTGCCAAAGTTTTATCTTTTTTTTTAACAAATGTAGGACAAATCGTTGCCTACGCCAGCAAATGTGCCAAGTCCACTCTGTATTAAAATTAAGATTTAAGTGCAAAACGGTTGATAGAATACGTAAAAATACACTGTTTTCTTAAAAAAGTTTTTCTCGCTGTTATAATGTGATATGTACTTTTCAGTCCTCTTTTGTTAAAATTTCAAAATTGTTATTGCTGTCAAATTGAATTCTGTATAACTACGTTTTAAAATATATTATAGCGCCAAAATAGTTTAATAATATCAAAGACGTTGTTCCATTGCCCTTTGAGAGCAACTTTTGTAACAACAGGGACCTTAAATCAAACAACAGAGTTAAAACGTTTAATGGAAATATACTATAATAAAATATACTGCAATGTTGTAATTGTGAAGGACCAGAGTTAAAATTCCTGGCCAGTTTCCTCTAAATAAAAGCCCAAGTGGAAATGTATGCTTAGTGGAATTCTTTTATTTATTGTGTGTTTCTTCTTATTAAGCTAAGACTTAACTGACAAATAAGATAATTGTCCCGTCAGGACTGTTAGTGTGTAATTCATTTAGTACAACGGATAATAATAATAACGCCCTCTAGGTTTTAAAATCAAGTTTGACAATTAGGGTTTGCGTGCGTAGACACTTAGTACACTAAAAAATACAAAAGAAGAAATAGAACAATAGTCCCAAAAAATGATTTAGCCTTCAGCTAAACTGTGATTGTTTATAATTATAAATCATTTAAATAAGCAATAAAATTGTATTAACAGAATTTGATAATATTAAAAAAATGATTTAAGAACTTTTTTTGTCTACTGCAGTATTTGTGAATAAGCGACTACTGTAATAAC
This sequence comes from Bellardia bayeri, assembly GCA_950370525.1. NCBI lineage: Eukaryota > Metazoa > Arthropoda > Insecta > Diptera > Calliphoridae > Bellardia > Bellardia bayeri. The sequence goes on from OX493264.1 coordinate 105,190,305, forward strand.
GGGGTTGTCAACGAGAACATTGTTTAAATAAAATCATATAAAATAAAACAAAGATTTTTTTATGAAAAAAACAATAAAACTTTTATTGATTTGGCAATTAAAAATGATATCGGACAATTATGCAGCACATCCACGCATACACACATCCTTTATAAAAATTTGCAATGACATTTTGGTAAATTGGCGGGTCTATATCTTTAATCAGGTAACGGACTTTTAGTGTTAAACTATAATCGATTCCATTTTTCACATGGCCCCAGAATAAAATAATCCAGTGGTGTTTAATTGCATGATTAACAAAATTTGAAAAATTTGGCTTGCAATAAATTTATTGTGTTGGGATCTGTGTTACATGTCAGCTCACAGCAACCGCATTTCGTGACGAATTTAAAAAAATAGTGTAATCACGCCTCCAGATCATATAGCGAGCAAAACATTGACACGTTCAGAAGCCCAAATGCGGCAGTTTAGCTTGTTGACGTATCCAGAGAAATGAAAATGGAAAATGTAGCTTTTTCAAAATCCATCATTTTTTTATATTAAATTTGGGACAGTATTTTAAAACATAAAAAATAAACTATGTATTTTTTAATAATTTTTAGAGACTCTCTGTTTTTCTTAATGAAAAATGGTTGAACTTTAGAGAAAATTACTTATTATTTCGGCTTGAGTTCATTTAATTAATAACTCAAAGAATGCCATTGTATACATTGCACTGAAATGCATTTTCTACACTGCCAAGGGCGTCATCAGCAATGTTTATTGTCCAAGATCTACTTGTAAACATCATCTACATCGTTCGTTTAACTCACAATTTATTGAGAAATAGAATTCGGGAATTAAACATATTTATTATTATTGTTATGAGTTAAACTTACGTTTACAATGTGTGTATTCTTCTTTGTTATTATTATTATTACAAATTTTGTATTACTACAAATTTTGTTGTTTTACACTGGGTACGGTGTAAAAAGTTGTCATCCCAGCTCCGGTGTTTTCATAGTTAAAAAAAAAAACAGAAATCTACACATAAAGGAGTAATGACAACAACAACATACTTTGCTGATATTGTCAACCAACGGTAGACGCAGCAAAAAAGTAACAACAAAATTTGTATGCTTTTAAAGGTGGTTTGCCAAAATGTCTGATTTCATAGTATCCATTAACGTTATATGTTTTCCAATAGGTGATGATCTTCGATTGCTCAAAACTCGATTGAATTTAGGTGTTTCTTCAAAATTGTAGCAATTGTTAAATTTTTTCTGAACATGATTACCAATTACAATCCACAGACTATTATTGCTACAAAATACTATAACAGAAATTTAACATTTAAACTTTTTATTACTAGTTTTATCAGAAACAAATATTAAATAATATTTTAAATCCTTTATAATAAATTCACTGTATGCTGCACTGGGCGTTAAGTTGATAAAGTGGATGTGTTGATGGTATGTTAGTGTAAATAATTTAGGTTTTTATGTCATTTCACACCTTATCTACAATCCGCCAATACCCATAGATACCTTCTAATAACATGAAAAATAAACCTTTATCCTGTCATACACACACTCATACATACATATGTATGCAAATTTAATGTATTTGTGCTTACATAAATGTGTGAGTTTTAACACTCACATATGTAAATAGAAAAAAAAAACACTAAATTCTCAGTCACATAAAATGTCATATAAGAACCATAAAAATGACAATTTAAATTTCGATTATGCAAAGAAATCGAATTGCGATTACTATTTGAAATCTTTAAACAGTTTCGAAGATTTTCAGTTTGCATTGTAACAACCCCTTGATGTTTACTTTACTTAAAATGTGCGTATTTAGTGGGGCTGATTTTTGTGTTCCCATGTGCATAAACAGTGTTGGAAAAAATAATAAGAACGATACTTATCAACTAATTTTTGTTTTTATTGGGTATATACTTTACTTTCGCTTGGACATTGTTAGTTTCGGTCTAAAGTGAAGAAGATCGATCTCTTACGCTTCGGGATATCGTAATGTATGCTATAGATGTGGGTGCTGCAGCTTAGTTGTTTAGCGCGTTTGATCGTTAAGCCTGAGTTGATATTTGTAGCCTCGGTACGATTACCAGCCGCAGTAACTTAAACAACATCAGTTTCTGATAATTATTAGTTTTCCATCTATCATCACTAACATTTATCACAGAATCCTCCTTCGGCGGTATAGCATTGAAACGCCAACGAAGTAGAATAATGAAATAAAGGCTGTAAATTAATATTCTCCACAGATGCGCTGCAATGCTAAATACCATAATATGTCTAATATAAGTATATACCTAAATACTAAAAACAAACATAACGCGCAATTGCAGATTTGTGATATACTGCTTTCTTCTAACACATTTAATTCTTCAAGCTATTCCTCTTCCAAAGAAAGTAACGAAATTATATATGGGCATATTAACTGACTGAGTATAACTTGTCTAAAAAAATATAAAAAGCAGCATTTCGGACATGCAGAATCATGTTTCAATGTGTCTTGGCTTCAATTCATATGGTACCAAATTTTCCTGCTTGTGGGTGAATCCTGCTGCTGGCAAATGTTTTGAAATAGCTTCTTGAGTAGCTCCCAATGATTTTGCAAGCTCTTGTTGAGTTGAGTCTTGTGAAGAGTGTTGACAATTATATTCATCGAGCAATGACTTTGAATCTTGGTCTTTGTCTTTCGTGTCAAAATCACGACTTGCTGCAGAACTATTTATAACTTTAAGTTAAACCTCAATCCGCTATTAAGACTTTTGCGCAGCTATTATTAATAGATCCTACAAGTTTTGAACATATTTTTAGGTTTATATAGCGCAATTTTTGTATTTTAGTCAGGAATTGTGCATTTTACTCCTTAACAAAGACTTTGTTTTGCTTAAAGCAAGACTTATTTAGTTTTTATGGGTGCCTGGGATCATTGTACTGCATGAATTCACATAATAGCGACATTTGATTTTGCAATATTTCCACGTAATCCACAGCCTTCATTTTTCCATTCATCCAATAAATTTGACCGACACTAGATGGAGAAAAATTCCATATCTTAACGAACCTCAAATTCTTTATTATGTGACCTTCAAGTCAAGGTTTAGCCATCAGAACCAATTATTGATAACACAAGCGAACATTGAAAAATGGTTTCAATTATTTTTCTGTAGAAATAAAATTCAGTGTTGTCTTAAATACAAAATTTTTGGATCGTTTTTATTGTTTCATTAAAATTTATGCAAACATACGACCATTAAAGAGATTCATAGAAAGCTTATCAGCATTGATTAATCATAAGATCATCAATAGTTTGACAGTAAGAATTGACACAGTTGTTCGGTTTAAACTAATCATTGGAAATTAAGAAGCCGTTCTTATTATTTTATTCAACACTGTATATGTGTATTTTATACGTATCCTTGATATCAGCAATGGTAAAATAAAATCTGCTTAGCTGGCTTAAATGTCTTGCCACTGTTTGTGAATGGCTCAGTCTGTAAGTAAAGTGAAAAGTTTTGTCAATATATTTAAATAAATTAAATTCTAAATAATAAAATTATTTTTTTCTAAGTTTTCCCTGCATCGACATCATCTCTCCAACACCAACAATTCTCATCAATGACAAAATTTTATATTTTTTTTCTTTCTACGTTGTGTGTGTTTTTCTTGTTTATTTTGTCGTTTTATTTAAGCTGAAGCCGGTAGTACATATTTGTTGTAGAAATTTGTTTACCATTTAAATTCGATATTTATCCTATTTATCCTTTAAATTTGTTGCAATTGAAAGGATTTTGTTACATTGATACGCTCCGATGTTTGTCTTGTATTTACGTTGATTTTTGAGGGGTTGTGTCACATTCACATACACTTTGGTTTTATTGCGTATTTTATCAATATCCTGCTCATATGTGATTTTGTGTGTGGCTGTGTAGCTGTGTGTCTGTTCATATGTGTTTGCATGTATGTATGTTGAGTTTATGGTTTGTTTTGATTTGCATGTGACACGTTTGATTTGATTTTAAAATTACCTCCATATCAGCAGGAAGTAAGTAGTTGTTTATGGTTGTCTGTATGTGTTGGTAGGTGTTTGTGTATTTTATTGTTATTGTATTGACACTGTTGTCATTCACATAAAAGCAGAACTAATTTGTTGACATTGCGAGGATATTTAAATAATGTTTTTCTGGATAAATTAAATAAATCAAATAAAATGAAAAAATTTAAAACAATTGTGTCGGGTAAAAAAATCTTGCGGCGAATTTCGCTTCTCAGAGAATTAACAAATTAAATGAAGCGGAGCAGAGGTTTTTATTAACATTTTTGTATTGTTGATTGTGTCTTTCATTGTTCTTATTGACTTTGTTTCAAAATAATACTTCGATCCCAAACTACGTAGGGTAGTAAGGTTCGGACAAAGTTAGAGGACTTTCGATATAGTTAGGTCCCTAGATATTTGAAAAAAAAACTATTTATTTTGTATGAAAGGGGCTTTCACCCTTGATTCGAACCCGTCCAAATTTTTCAAAGTTTAAAGACTTTTGCAATTATAGTTCTACATTATACATATTCGAAAATAACTACTTACTCTGTATGTCAGACACGCCCACTAATTACAGTCCGTCCGTTTTCAGTCGAACTTTTTGTAGCTGTTAACAAATAAATTGCAAACTCTTAAACCTATTATTATTACAGTTTGCAAGATATTCGATAATAATTATTTACTTCGTATGGTAGGTGCCCCGCACAGTTAGAATTTCAAAGTATAAAGTAGGTCCTTCCAGCTGCAATGTAAAGTACGACTAGTTATGAGTACGAACATTTTTATACCCAACACTGACAAGTTTGTCATTCTGTTTGTAACACATCGAAATACTGGTCGTAGACTCTACGACGTAGAGCCAAAACGTATATATGAATATTCTCGGTTGTTATGAAATTCTAAGACGAACTACTAGCAATGACCGTCCGCTGCATTTTTTAAAAATTGTTTATTATTGTCTTTAATAATATTGCACATAATATCATGTAATTTTGCACATATTATTTTTATCATGAAAAGATAAACCCTGATGAAAATGGTAACTATCGGTCAATTATTTCTCATAACTTCTTGATAAATTTTAGTTAGGCTCGAGTTCATTAAATTTAATTTTCATTAAATTATTTTTACTGAAGTTAGGAATTACAACTTGAAAAATTTATTATTAAAAAATGTTTGATAATTTTTCTTGACTGGGGATCGAACCTGGGTTGTTGAATTAATTCAAGTCAAGAAAAATTATCAAACATTTTTTAATAATAAATTTTTCAAGTTGTAATTCCTAACTTCAGTAAAAATAATTTAATGAAAATTAAATTTAATGAACTCGAGCCTAACTAAAATTTATCAAGAAGTAAAAATTAACAGTTTGATTATGAAATTAATAATTATTCTATTTCTCATAACTTTTCTGGATTATATCCCATATATTGATCCAAAACTCTTGTTTTATTTGACAAGTTATGCTCATTTTTAATACCAAATATTTCTGAACATTTTGGGTGATATTTTATTCGTGGACCGATTCTTACCATTTTCAACAGAACTTGAAAACATGGTTACGACAATTATACTGTGTTTTTGGTAACAATATATTGTTGTGGTGCACAAATAATTGTTATTTTAATATGATTTTAACAATATTTTAGTTACTAAAAATATTTTTATGTTTAACGCAATTATAAAACTGAATATAGTTCACTGAAACATAATTATTTTAAAACTATTAAATGATAACTATTCAAACATATTATATTATTTGCAGCGATTTAAACTTACAAATAACCATTAAATGGCAAGTTTCTATAATTGTACTCATATTATGTTAGAAATGCAAACAAAGTATGTTTAATTTTAATGATATTTTGTTTTAACTATTTGTAGAATGCTTTTGTATCAGTTCAGTAGTTTGTCTGCGCGATATTTATTTGCATTTAAATGTTTCTATAATTGAAAAAAAAAACAATTCGTATTTAAAATATACCAAATATTACTACAAAATACAAAGCCTTCAAAGAAGTGTAAAAGACCTAAATAAATTGTACATAAAAGAAATAATCTTAAATTTCACAAAATAAAAATTTATTAAACATAACTAAAAATAAAAATAACACGTTAAAAGTGCGCACATATTTATTATGATTAATAAGAAAACATAATGTGAAATATTACGATGATAATTGGTCATCGTGACACTTATATTTATCATAATATGTTTTGATTATAATATGTTGCTCTTACATTATGTTTACCACAACCATGTTTTTTCTCTGCATGTTTCTATATTAAAATTGAAATGCGCAAAATTTCAAGATATTATCTGCATTATATTTGAAGAAAATAGTAAATAGTAAAAAGTTATATGTATATAACTCGGTTCCTACTGCACCGATTTTGCCCATTTTCGATACCAAACATTTCGGTGACACAAAGAGCATAACTCTTTTAAAAATGTTGGTATCCAAATAATATTGAACACAAATATGTTTCATACATATATGTACATATAACATGGTAGAAGTTTATGATGATCGGTCCATAATTAGTCGTACCTCCCATATAAGGATCACTTCCGAAAATCACTTAAAAGAGCATAACTCTTTTAAAAATGTTGGTATCCAAAGATTATTGAACACAAATATTTTTCGTACATAAACATATAATATGGTAGAATTTTATTATGATCGGTCCATAATTAATCGTAGCTCCTATAAAGGCCCACTTCCGAAAATCACTTTAACGATTATAAATTTCTTAAAAATGTTGGTATTTAAATAAAATTTGACACAAATAAGTTTCTTATATACAGAAATAAGGACACCTAATTTTATAATAGTCAGTTCATAAATAGTCAAAACTCCCATATTAGACCTTCTTCGTAATTCACTTTAACCTCCATAAATCTGTTAAACGTATATATACATAATTATATATTGACGCAAGTCATGGCACTAAATTTTTGGATGATCAGTCAATAATAGGTAATATCTCTCATATAGCGCCCATATCTGAAAAACTGTTTTATTAATATACTGGGTGTAGCGTATTATATGGTCGGGCTTGACCGACTGTACTTTCTGACTTGTTTTATAGAAGATTTGTTAAACCCTTTATATGCATACAAATACAATATTTGATTGTAAAAGTGCTGCTGTGTGTCGTATACTTAATATTAAAAATTATTTCATTCAAAATTTCACAATTAAACTTTGGGTCATAAAAATCGTCAGTTCCCAAAACTATTACATCAAATTTAAATTTATACCGTTTGTAAAATACAGTTTGCCATTGCGTTATTTTGTATATGTATTTGTTTATTTCTAGTCAACAATAAAATAAATAACCAACAACTACAACAACAATAACATATTTCAAATGGAAATGGCCGTTATATAAAAAATTACAAAACTAGCACACATACACCAACTATAATGTTTGATATGTTGTGAGTTTTGAAAAAGTTTTTGTTAATTTTTTATGCTTTTTGTTTTTTTTTTGTACAGTCGTAATGTCATTGTTTTGAATTGCACATCAATTACAGTTTATTGTTGCAGTTGTTAACACGTACTAATGTATGGCATAAAAGCTTCACTCAACTCACAATGGCAAAAAGTGAACAGTTTGTGTTTTTTTTTATTAATAAAAGACAGACTTACACATGCAGGGACACTTGCACTCGCATACCATCTATTTTATGCTAAAATATTGAAGCTAAACGTAACATTCTCTCGTTAGTTGGGCCTTTTTTGGGTGACAATTTTGTCAGGATATTTGTGTGTGTGTGTGTCTTTTTTTCGTTAGACAAATGTTAACGGTTTTATGTCACATTTGACACCTATTCACAAAAAATATATGTATGTATTCAAGATGTTGGAAAAAAGTTATGCGCATTTACGCTAAAACTATAAATTTTATTTTGTCAAGGCCATAAAAATATTCGTTAAGTTGAAAAAAAGTTTGACTGATGCAAAAAAAAATTATATATACATATGTATGTATGTATGTATATATAAAAAAACTAAACTAGTTCTTTATAGTTTATGTTGGCCCATAAATTCGTGTAATTTTAAAGGTAGTTTATAGCCTAAAGCTAAAAAAAACACATAAAATTACGAGTGCAATTTCTAAAGTATTTTAAACAATTTTTTAAGTACGACCAGGGGCCAAATTACCGTATTCGATATCGAGTAAAATTGATCGTAATTTTCTTATTTGAGATTATGGCAGTCGATATCGAGCAAGAAATTTAGTACATTTTATCATAATTTTTATATCGAAATCATTTGATCAGGAATGCGCTAATTTGGCCCCAGGACTAGAACACAACTAGGGTTTTTCTGAAAAAATTATAGTTTATAGTTAGTTTGACATTCCGTTTGTAACACTTGGTAATACTGGTCGTAGAACCAAAAAGTATATACTATGAGCCTCAAAAGTGAGTAAACACAACAAATTATTTGATTTTTTTAAGATAATGGAAATCCTAAAATCTATCCATCGATTGAAATTTAAAAATTTCGTTTTGTTGGATACACACAGCTTCAAAAGTGTTTAAGCACCAGTGAATTTTTTGATTTTTTTTAAGATTATGAAAAGCATTATAGTTCAACTTAAATTTTTTTTTTTTCATAACCGAATCTATTATTCAACCAAATATCCAACAAAACGAAACTTTTACCCCCTGGCCCACGATGTCGAACGATAACGTTCGCTTATATAACACTTAAGAAACAAACTTGATTATGTAAGAAACAAACTTGATTAAGTAAAAAATAGATACGATAAAAAGTTTGTGTCTTAAGTCTTATCTAAGCGAACGTTATCGTACGACATCGTGGGCCAGGCGGTTAAATTTCATAGATTTTAGGATTTTCATTGTCTTAAAAAAATCAAATAATTTGTTGTGTTTACTAACTTTTGAGGCTAATAGTACATACATAGTATATTCTGAGTTCTTATAAAATTCTAAGAAGATTTAAATTTTCAGACAATGTCCGTTCATCTATTGTAGACACGATAGAACATGTAGCATGTAGGAATTGAAAATATAAACATACAAATTTTTTGGAAATTGGGATATGATCCACTTTTTAGAAATGTTTTCCATTTTTCTTCAACAGAATTTTCTTCCGGAATATTTTGAGCAAAAGTTTTTAAAGACATAAATATATATACGTACGCGGGGTTTTTAAAGCGAGTTTTTGAGGAACGTATCTATCGCGTAAAAACATAATTAGGTGTACTTGTATGTATGTATGTATTGGTCGTGGGTATATAATATTCGGCAATATTCTTTTGTATATATATACATATGTATGTACATATATTATATTTTAAATATTTTATTTAGAAAAACGAATAAGAATTTCTTTATAACTTTGTAACTTTGTTACAAACTTTCAGCACTACCACCTACATACATAAATATTTTTTCATCTATGTACATAAACGCGAGTACTATGTTTACTTGTATGTATGTATATCTCTCGATCAGATGCTGTCGCTGTAGAAACCATTTGCATTTTATATGTCTACGTTTATAACTGTGTACGTATGTATCTACTATGTGTTAGTGTAAATATTTATGTGCAACAATAATTGCTGCATTGTATTCACTTAAAATTCCACATGAATTCATTTCAATATCAGGCAAGCACTCACCTGTGAAAAGCCACCAATTTGTTGCCATTGACTTGACGTTGTTTGCACTCTCGTACCATCAGTTTTTTTTATATTCCGTTTCTCTGTTCGTGTTCTTCTCATTTTGCACATTTCGATTGTTGGCTGGTATTTTGTCAATGGTTTGGAAATGATTTATTAAACGGAAACAATGTGGTCGGCATATTTAAATTTATGTTATGAATGTCTATTATTAACTTTTCATAGACATATATACGTGTGTTTTTCCTTTGGTATCAGTGTGTGGGTGAGATTTTATTTGTGTTTGTATAATTTTTTTTCATAAAAAATACAAATATAAGTATCTACACATTTAAAGCTCAAATGTGCTAGAATATTTCTTAACAAATTCTAGGTCAATGTTAAATGTTATTTTTAAATTTAGTGTTTGCTTTTCTAACCTTCAACATGAGTTGTAAGAAGTATTAATTAAAAGGATAAAAACTTTTAAAATAAATTTATTCAGTTGGCAAAAATATATTCCCATTGCTGTGAAAAGCCTTTAGTGGAAAGCCTCCATATTGCATCAATTAATATTATTAGGGCCACTCTCTTCTAAGTATTTAGTTTTTTAAATATGGTTTTTAATGTATTAATTAGAAATTAATCATCGGCATTTAGAGACACTTAAATGCATTAGAGCCGCAATAACTAACAACATGAAATCATTAATGTAATTGTTTATATTTTCAATAAACTGAATAAAAGAATTTCTATGAATATGACCTCTGATGTATTTTTGAGATTTTAGCTAATTTGAAAGGAAAACAGAAGCGGTTCAAAACCAGAACTTTGGTTTTCAAAAAAATATTTTTATTTTTATTGTAATACTATGAGTAATGTTAATCAATTATATATGGAGAATGATATCACACAGTTGTCCGCCACAACCAAGCATACAGATGTTAATTCTTTTATCAACATTTTCAATTCCATTTAGGCTACATGGAGGGAATATTTTGTTAAACAGGTCACGAAGTTTGAGTTTTAGGGCTGTAATACATTTGATTGGCTCTGTGTAGGCTCTCTATTTAACATGGCCATAATATCAATAATGGGCCAAAATTTAATTGTTCACATCTCGCGATCCATTCACCGTAACCACATTTTCAGCATGTAACAATTGCTCTTGGATTTTTAGAAGCTCAAATGCAACAAATTTATTGACTAAATTTTGATATTAAATTTTCGAGTGAAATTTCCATCATAGTGTCAGGGTGTGCTGACATCTGAATACAATTTAGATGCGACAAGGTCTATGCTGGACCATTAAGCCTGTTACTCTACCATCGCTTCAGTTATGCCAGAACGAGTCTTGTTTTTGCCAGCTGTTCACCTGGCAAAATCTTCTTTTATTTCTGCTACCGGAAGTGGCCGACTTGCAAAGTTCACATAGCAAATAATTACCGCGGAATCGATGGAACAAATGCATAATACGCACTCTGTTTTAGTGTATTTATAGGTCCTGTCTAATATGCCTCTGTTTGATGTCAAAGTATGTATGATACGACACTGTGTTCGTTGCCCGGTTCCACTTTATTATCATCATGAATATCGCGTTCAGAGAATATGGGAAGATGGTGCTTAAGATTGCAAATTCACTGGAGGTTAATACACTGGAGCAGCATATTTCTAATAGTAGACAGTAATGGTCACTGCCTGGCCAATTTTCATTTTCAAAGAATTATGTTCTAATAAAATATCTCCGATCGATAAAAAAAACTTATTTTCAAATAACGTCAATCCCTATAAGTACACTCATATTCATAAACTTATTGATTATAATCTACGCATTTGCGATAATATATATTTATCAAGAATTTAATTCTTGATTAAAAAAATTTAAATATAAAAAATCGTACGTTCCATTGTACCATCCAAATTGTCTTGCAAATTAAAAATTACTCATACGTTACAATTGACTTATAATTTAACATCAATCATACGTCACAATTAAAAGAAAACACAAACTAAGAATTTCATTACAGTTTCATTCTACACACTCGCATTAAATTTAAATTAGCAAAGTCTTGTATTTCCAATAAATTGTGAAAATAATCCACTTTAAGCTCTTTGTCATTTACAAAGCATGCAAATTTTCTTCCCCCAATTTATATTTGTCACACAATTGATAAGATTACAGCATTTATTTTATTTAGCATTTATTTATTTGCCTTGTTAATTTGCAGTACAATTCGCGCACTTGATCACGGGTTTAATAATCCAATAATTTAAAAGCAATTTAACTATGCATTGGCACCAGGAAGCACGTAAAATATAATTTGCACTTGTCACAAAGCGTTAAATTGTTAAACAGAAGTAAATAAAATGGGGAAAATTTTGAATTAAATTGAAGGTATTAAGTAATTCAATTGTATAAATAAGTGATTATTTGTAGCACCTGTTGATGAGAAACAGGGAAATTGAATGAACCAAATTTTATATTACACTTTTGCTTTAATAAGATTTAAATTCTGATTAAGTCCTTGTAAAACTAATATCAAATTCTAAGCCACAGCTGTTTTGCAATATTAATACAATGCAATACAATTCAACACTACAATAATAAAAAACTCCAAAACTTTTTTCAACTTTATCTTGTGTGGAAAAAAATCACCTTTATTTTTTTTAATATTTGTGTGCTGTAGCTTTAAGCTACAAAACTTATTAATTCCCAACATATGAAAACATCGTCATATTCATCATTATTAACATCGTCATCATAATCACTCAGTAAACCAAACCAAACCATCTGCTTTGAAGTAAGTGAAAAATAAAAACTCATATAAAAACTTTTTTGTTGAACAAACTCTATTCATCTACACATATTGAATGCAGATAATATTGAACGGTGAACAAAGCAACAAAAACGAAATCATAAAACTTAAATAAAAGACAGTGGCAGCTTATGCAGAGTAAAAAGTACGAAAAAAAACTCTCACACACAGAATGTGCAAAACAAAAAAAAAAAAGTACAATCCAGCAATGGTCAGCAAAATGACGCCTGACTTCCGGTCGAAAAGTAGAAAGAAAAACTTTCACATATTAGCACAACATATGTTACTTATATTGTATGGATGTGTATCTGTGTGTATTACACGTATGTTTGCTGTAGCATGTAGAACGTATTAAACTCCTGCAAATGTTCAAATACTTGTACTTTTACTTTACATCATACTTTTTTTGTGCGACTCATACTTTAGCTTTTTGACATAAATCACAGTGTTTCAAATAGAGAATAAATTTTTAAAATTTTTTTTATATTTATAATTTTAATTAAAATATTTAACAAACTTTTTAAATTGTTTCAAAATTATTTTCACAGTTTAGAAATTTACTACTGATATCAGAGAACTTATAAAGAGCAACTTTCCTGACACACAATAGTTTAGAAATGTTTTATTGGAAACAGTTCCATAGCTCAGTAGTTATTGGAGATGTCATTAAGAAATTTCAAATAGATAGAGCTGAGATGTTTTCGAGTTGTTTTACAATTTTTTCCCTTCGTAGGCGGAATGCGGGCGAGTGGGTGACCCCTCAAATGTGGTCATCATTTCACATTTTTTTTAATATCTAAAAATCTATTTATGATCCGAATTAGCTGAAATCTAAAATATATGTAGATATTCCTTTACTCTTACTTCTGTACGTTTTTCTCTTTAATATAATAGATATTTAGGTTTTTTTTTTTGATTTTTTTTTGAATTTTTTAGATATGGCGGACCTACGGAAAGTCGATGATTGTTTCTAAAATATCAGCTACAAAAATTTATGACAAAATGTCGAATAAAACTAAAAAAACTTGCTAAAACCCTAGACAGACATAGGATTTGCATACCACATTAGTATACTATACTATACATGTGTGTTAACTTGTACTACAATTAAATCATAATACAAGCTGGTTTATATCTGGTTTCAAAACTACGAAAATAATCGCGGTACAAATGTGGTATGTTGTCTGTAGCTGTGTTCAATAAACATTGGGGAAACGCTCTCACAAAATCGATTGTCAGTTCTTTTAATTACAATTATATTTTATTTAATTTCTTTTCATTTTTTTTAACAAAAGTAAAAGCAAAAATACTAGTATATGTACTACATGTCTGTCAACGCAATTTAGTATCAAAAAACCATAGTATTTGTATTATAGTATAGAAATCCTATTTCTGTCAGGGGTACAACAGTTACCTCGTCCCTATGAAAAGCTGTATGCATCCAAAGTTGGAACATGTCGAAAGGGCCACATTTTTTACGTTCTTTCCCGAAAAAGTTCCTATATTTTTTTTTTATTACAAAAAAACGTTCTTCTGAACTATATATAATTTTTATATGATTCAGAAGGAGAGCTTAATGCATCCTAATACATCTTCTAACTTGTTCTAACTTGTGCAATTTTGATAAAAAAAAAATGCAAAGCACTAATTTTCGAAGAAAGTCCATATAGCCGTACAGTGAACTCGCAGAAAAGTGAACATCCAGTAACATGAACAACCCAAAAACATGACAATTTTTTTATATTGTCTACTCTCAAACTTGTTATCGAACGTTAAAATTAAATTTTGGGATTCCCTGCAGAAAACTTTCGTAGATTGTTTATTGTAAACAACATTTGTTGCATGATAATTAGCTTCTTTTTTAGTTGTAGTTGCTCCTTTTCAATGAAAACTAAATAACTAATTTATAATTATTGTAGTTTAAATTCAGCTAACCTCTATTTCTGATGAAAGCAATAACATAATTTAGAAATTAGTATCTTAGAAACCCTTTTGCAAATCAAAGTAGATATGTAGTATATTAAAATATGACAGGAACTTACAAAAAGTAGCATCAAAACATGTTTCAGAGGTGAAAAATAACGTACATACTTTATTTTAAATTAAATAAATGATTATTAAATAATTTGTGAGCTGAGGTCACTTTTTTGTTTTTTATAAAAGATTTTTTTATTTTTTATTTATAATAAACTCGATATAAACAAGTAAGAAAGTATAGTCGGTCAAGCCCGACCATATAATACCCTACACCCAGTATATGTATAAAACAGTTTTTCAGAAATGTGCGCCATATGGGACCGATTATAGACCGATCATCCAAAAATTTAGTGTCATGACTTCTGTGAATATAAATGTTGTGTATGTTAAACTTTATCTCGATATAAATACTTTCAAAAGATTTATGGAGGTTGAAGTTGATTACGGTCTCTTATATGGGAGTTTCGACTAATTACGGACCGACCATTATAAAATTAGGTGTCATCACATCTGTATATTATTTGTGTCGAATTTTATTTGATTACCAACATTCTTAAGAAATTTATGATTGTTAAAGTGATTTTCTGAAGTGGACCATTTATGGGAGCTACGACTAATTATGGACCGATCATAATATTATCTTAGCAAAAACTTTCAAATTAAGTTGTCGAACAGACTACTTAAAAATCTATTAGAAAACGCTCCTACTTATATCTATTCGCGATGTCCCAGAAGTAATCCAAGAAACTTATTACAAAATGATGCTGATAATTATTTGTAATCGTATAATAACTTCTTTAAATCTATTTATTTGAAGTAAATTTTTTGGATTTCATAATTATGAGATATTTAAGATATATATATAAAGCAATTCTTTACTTAAAATTAGTAATACCAAAAGTGGCGAATAAAGCCACGAAATAATGAGTTCTGCAGGTCAGTAAAATAGAGAATGCAAATGAAGCTTTTTGCTGAGATTCTTTAAATTATAACATTAATTGAACTCAAGCCAAATAATATATAAATGAAATTTCTCTCAAAATTTTTTGAAATACATTTGGCATTTCGAAACTTCTAGTGCGATCGAGATAAAATATTATATGAGAGTAGCAAACAAAGCAATATTGGTGTTTAAATTTTGATGATGGACCCCTCAAGCCCTCCACACAGAGGAATTGTGGGGCTTAAAATAGGACACTTTTGTTGTGCTATTTGTTTAAACGTGTGGACATTTTTGGTTTTTATACAATAATTAGGATTTTTATAAATATTTTCTGAAAGTTATCGGTTTAGTGTTAAAAACATGCTTACATGTTCTATTTATTATTTATTTTACATTTTTCGAGATATAAACATTTTAGAATTTCATAATTTTCAAATTCCTGGTCCGGTTGCTATAAAATATTGGTCAGAATTTTTATGCGATTTTTCTAAAAACAAATAATTAGTCAAACAATAAAATTGCTGCAAATATGCCAAAGCAATATCTCTTCTAAATTTAAAAGTAAACTATTTTCAATAGAAATATGTAAAAAAAACTATAAATTTTCAACTTAAATATATACATTTGTTAAATATTGTATTATAGCTTAAAATTTTGATTTGAAACCGATTACTCGTTCAAACTCTACTAATATGCACAATTCGTTTTGAGTCACTAATTGAAGATGTTATCAATTTTATCGTATAGATTATTGCCGTTTTTGCGGCACCTTTTTTTGTTAAAAGAGTTTCCTAAAATATTCAGCAGCGATTTTAATTTGATAGTTCTTGTATTATAAAGAACGCAAACATTTTAAAAGCTAATTGTAAGTATGCAATTGAATTAAAAACATCACTTTTTGAAATCATTATTTTCAAAATCCCGGGTTTTTTGTAAAATACATATATTTCGAATTTCCATTTTTGTATCTTTACTTTTCCACTTTTTGATAAAAGCCATCTGGTCACACATATTTAGTCATATGTACAAAGTGGCGCAAAAGTAAACTTCCGAAGTTTTTTGGCTGTAATTAAAAAAAAAATGAAAAACTTTGATTCTTCTTGTGGATTATTTTTATTTGGTCTTTTAATTCTTTTTACATCAAGTCAAGAATATTATGTCATGTATTTGAGCCCTTTTTATGGCATTTTCCATCAATTTGGCCAAAACTTCCGGCGATAGGTCCTCACATTCCTGACGGATATTGTCTTTAAGAGCTGCAAGAGTCTGAGGCTTGTTGACATAGACCCGCGACTTCAAAAAGCGTAACTTTTGCTTATTTACGTACCCGCTGAGATGGAAATGGGCCTCATCACTCATGATTATTTTTGATGAAAAATTATCTTCCTCTTGGTGGTGATTAAGGATGGCGTGAGCGTAAGTTAGACGCGATTGTACGGAACTTTGTACGGAAACATCTTCAAATCTTGTACCAAAATTCGCTGTAAAGACCGTCGACTGATACCCATTTGCATGGCACGTCGTCTGGTCGATGTCGACGGCACTTCCATGACATCCTCTATATATTCTCTGCAGAAGGGCTACTCCGGGGTCTGCCACGCCTGGCAGCATCTCGTGTTGTGCCAGTCTCTTCGAGGCGAGCGGCTAAACGTCGCAGTGTTTCACCAGTAGGCGTTGGACGGCCAGGAAATCTGCGACGAAATTCACGTTGTGCCAAAGCCACCGACCGATTATTGGTCAAATAAATAGTCAGCAATATTACGCATTCTGGAGCCGTGTAGCGTAACATTGTTTATTAACGTGTATTTCGCATGTGTTTACTACACAAATGTCAAAACAGGGGGCTAATTCTCGCATTCGTAAGCGAGTAAATTTTCATTCGAACGTTCGAATTTTTTAACATTTGGGATTCTCTCATTCGATAGCGAATAAAATGTATCGAAATTTCTAATGATGGCATTCGATAACGAATGATTATTCGGACGCAACCTTGCGAGTTTTTACTCGTAAGCAAAGAAGCATTCGAAATAACGTTTTTTTAATAAACAGAAGAAAAAAAAAGAAAATGTTAGTAAAAAATTTGTTACTTACTTTAAAAAATATTATAATATTAATAATTTTATTACTTTTAGGTCAAAAATATCAAAAATAAATTTTACCTATGCGTGCTTTGTGAGCCTAAAACGTCTTTTGAGTCTAGAAAAACACATACATACGTTAATATATACGTATGTATGTATGTATGTATGTACTTATTTATACTTACTCATTGTTTGTCAATCTTAAGGGTTCGGAGGTGTTTCTTAATTGTTTCCTTATGTCATTAATGTTTTCAATCTCGTCAGAATTAGAAGACGATGAGTAAAAAAACACAACTGGATCCATTTTTAATTTAAAATAATTTCTTTTAAAAATTTTGCCTTTACTTGAGTTATTTTTTGCAGAATCAGATGTTTTTTGTTTACATTTTCTTTTATTTTATTCAGTGTTGTAAGACGTACTTATTTAAGTTTTTTACAAAACTAAAGCAATGAATCGATTCGATTCGTATCGAGTACCATCATTAGAAAATTTTGCACTGTCGAAATAAATTTCGATTCGAAAACAATTTCGATCACGACTGCCAGAATTAGCCCCCAGAACTGACATTAGGGGCCAATCGCAAATTTATAGCATTTTCCGATAGGAAGATTACTTTTGCGCCACCTTGTATTAATATCATGATATAAATTTCTGACAATTTTACCGTAATAAGTGTACAAAATTAAATATATTATAATATCATATTATATTATTATCGTATTTGTATTTTCCTAGCAATTTATTCGACTGTAAGAGCCTGATAAGAAGCCTTACAGAAAACAAAAATTTAAACTGACACATTTAATTTAAAAGAGAAATTCAAGTTTTTAAACAAATTACAAAAAGTACACAACTTTCTTTCAATATAGAACCACTGTGACTAGCCCATTCATAGTTTTTACACTTTTAAGGTACATGATAAGTGAGTGCAAAAAAAACACACACTCGTGAACGAGAAAAATAAAACTTTGTACTTTTTGTTAAAGACAATGTCTAACACGGATGTTGTCGATATTCAACTAATGGTTTAGTTGACCAAAAAAAAAACAAAATAAAGGAAACTCGACCAAAAATGAAAAATAATGAAAAAAGATCTATAATCCAAAGATAAAATGAAAAAAAAAATAAATTTTGTGAAAATATATGAAGGTATGTGAAGAATAGTACTCTAGATTTTGACACCATAATCATACATTCACATTTGCACTTTTGCACACGTTCATACACTCATACATATTTATATTTAATCTAAGTTAGAATGTATGTATGTATGTATGTACGAGTATGTGTTTAGTGAGTGAGTTAGTGTATGTATGAATGTATGCTTTGTTTTTACTTACAAGCAGCATAAAACTTTATTGCAATTTTAAGCATTGTCTTGTTCTTTTTATAAAATATTATAGATATGAAAATGTGTTTGGCCGTTTGTTAGTTAGTGAATGTATGTGAATGTACTTGTGTAACATGTGTAGATTTACAGGAAGTATGATTTATGTTTATGAATTGAACTTCCAACTAAACTGAAACGTACTCAATTGCTGTTGTAAATACATACCTACATACGTACGAGCATTTACATTTTTTTCATTCTACTTTTCTAGCAAACTACAATATATTGGGATATCTGTATAAGAGTGTGTGTCTCTTCTAAAGTGTCTAAAAGTTTTATTCTAAAGTAAGTGTAGATGTTGTTCATATGTGTGAATCTGTTCCTTTTCATGTTTGTCTATTGTTTTTCTTACATGAGCACAAAAAAAGAAACGACAACAACTCCTGTTGTTGTAGTTTATCGATTACATTGTATTATTCTATTAGTAGCTATTAGTCTTCTATTATAATTGCTTTATGAAAGCAAGCCATCCAGGAAAAGTAGCCAAAGTATGTACGTGAGGTTTCCACTGATTAGTTTATGTGGTGTGAAGAGTTTTATTTTGTTTTTTCACCAAAATAGATCCTTAGATTTAGTAGAGCTTTAAGATGTATTTTGTGGTATTAAAACTTTATTTGTATTGTTTTCTTTGCAGATTGAAAATTGAAATTTCGTAAAAGGTAAGTGAGATTAAATTAAATAGGTTCTAATAAAATAACTTTTTTTCTTTGAGCTCGAAAAAAAGGTCGAATTAAACACAATATAAGATTAAATAGGTTCTTTAAATTTGCAAAATGTTTCAGAACATTTTTATATACATTTATTTGATAAGATTGTCCAACAACTAACAACCTTTGGTTGTAACTTTTCTGTTTTATTTATTTTAAAATTAATATAGTTATTCAAATCTTAGCACTAAAAACTAGTATCTTTCAATTAGCAGGGTGGCAGTTGAGCTCTACGAAGCCTTGTAAGAGCCTGAGTTATTGTAAATAATCATGCTAGTGCGTTCGTATTTCATTCGTCTTTCTATTTTGATTTTCCATTATACATCACTCGTAAAAATAAAGGGTGATCCATTTAGATATTTTTCCATTTTTTCACAGATCACGTGACCTTAGTGTCATACTGTCATCTTATTTTTATTCGGTATTGTTTGACAATTCATCATAGAAAGACCCACACTGCAACAAAATATCCATATTATTTAGCTGTTTTACTCGTTCCTCATGTACTTCGATCTTCCGAGACCACATTGCCAGTAGCCTCCCTGATTTTCAGTTATTGCATGATATGCGACCATATCTATTGATGGGAATATTACATCTCTTTTCTGTCTCTCGTCTGTAACTGACTTCAGTCAATTGGCTCTCCGAAGCTCAATGAAGGCCCTCTCTGTTTGCAACAAATTTTTTCAGTATTGAGACACATTTCTGTCTACGTAAATCAACAAAATATAATTATTTGGGTTTGATGAGCATTACATCCATAAAATGTTTGGGCTTGAGGAATCATCGAAACTTAATTCTTCAAAAATGATGCCGGACAAAACATAACCATCAATGGTAATGATAATCATGGTTATGATGGTTATTTTTTTGTTTTTTAGGTTATGTGAAGTCAAAATTCTTCGACGATAAGACAACAATACTCGAGTAATTCGCGAGATAACTGTAACTGCTGAGTTGCTAAAAAGAGTAATTGAAAATTTAACATTCCGAAAGAAAGCATAGTCAAGACCAACATTTAAGTAAAATTTTTTTTTAAAAGAAAATGTTCTTCGGGCAATAATAAAGATTCCGACATCGAGTTATATTGTTTAATTTAAATTAAAAAATGCCTAAATGAATCGCCCTTTATATTCCGTGCGAATAAAGATTTTTGACAGAATAACTCTTAAAAAGACAAATCATTAAAAAAAAATTAAGACCGTTACCTCCACATTTTTAAAAGCGCCTCTGTACTCAGCCCGAATTTTATATGAGCAATGTTTTAGCTACGTTCATACTTTATGATTGGATCGAATGTAGGCTAGACATTTTTACTAATCAATAATGCCCTTATTCATAAAAAATTAAAGTAGACTTCAAATGTACTTTATGAAAATTTTCTATGAAAATTTTGTCTAAAAGCACACTTTAAACCTACTTTAGTTTTTATGAATTCGGCAGTAACTGTTTCTGTCTTGTTTCTTCATATACGTTGTATTTTTGGATTTTAAGTTGAACTTATTTGTGTTCGGTACTCATTTTGTCTCCAGATTTTTAAAGTCATTCTGTTTTCATACACAATTAATTACCGCTAAACTTCATTTACTGTTGCGCCCAAATAACTCCATCTGTTTTCCATCACAATTTTTTTTTTTTATTAAAAAAAAACCCCAAACACATGCAAACAAAAGGCAATCTTCTTAACGGTTAGAAAACATCCTGTTTAAGATGTAAATTTACATAATTACGCCTGCCTGTTTGGTTGCTCTCATTAACATTATAATTATCATTACTTACTTTTAGGCTAAAAGCCTGCTTATAGAAGTAACCGTGGCAGTAACTGTGTGTCAGTGACAGAAACACACACACACACGCACTTTCATATGCTGCGTACAGATATTTAAACATAAAACAAAGTACTTGGCAGGTGGTTTTTTATTTGCTGCCACTGTTAATGTGAAATTAGAATATGTGTGTATTGTTGATGCTGCTGCTGCTTCTAAAAATATGTTGAGATTATAAAGCAAATAACATTTGCCACGTAATAAATTACCACAAAACATGTTGAAAACATACGCGTTGGCATAATTCCTTCATTCCCAAATTGGAGGTTGATTTAAAATGTGGGTATTATTACAAACGGTGTGTGTATGCGTGTAAGGGACTGTGTATGTATGTTAGTGTGTGTTAGTCATTAATATTTTGTAGATGAAACAAAAAAGTTACGTATAAAAGCCCACTCACTAATTACCGCACAATTTGTGGTGTAAAATACGTTGTTGATTTGTGAGTCAATTAAAGTCAAAACCAAGCTATTTTAAATGTCATTATACTCTCTCACAATACAAACGGCTGTACGAACTGTATCATTTACAGTTATAGTTACTGTTGCAACTTGCAACTAAGGTTACCCATACTTGTGCATACATGCTAACATACTTATGCATGTATGTATGTATATGTGCATAATGTATGTATAAGTGTTTGTTGGTAAGGCATTTCTCAACTATCGTACAGGTTATTTCACTTACACTTAGTTTCGGCTGTCGTCGCTTTGTTGTGTGTTTTCGGATACTTATATAGGTGCCAGCCATTTTTTGGGTTTACTGTGTGTGACCAACTACCCAATAAAAAATGTTATTAATGTATGAATTCATACCTCAAATAAGCGCTCTTTTAACCTAATCAAACATGCAAATAAAGCACTTTCCTAAAATGTTTTATTAGTTCTATCTGAATGTTTTCGCTTAAGAAAAATTCATACTAACTGACTTTCGTTGCCATACGTAAATCTGTAGGCTATAATTTAATTTTTGTTTTTTCGCTTTAAAACCTTCTTCGTTGTCAGCCCTAAAAAAACATATTTTTTGTATATTTTATTCGTCAGCATTTACTGCTTCAAAAGAGCGCTTTTATTGAAGCGCTCGATTATGCGCTTTTTCTCTTAAGTGCATCAAAAAACACGATTTTCTTTTACTTTTTATTTGAATATAATTTAGTACTATTTTTACTCGATATCTTAGTTTTAACTACACATTTTCGCATTTATAGAAGTAAGGATTTCTTGAAGCTTCCACTCAGTTATGATGGTACCGATATTTTCTTTTCTTTCCTTTCATGCATTCTTTTGTTGCATAATGTGTTTGTTATGTCATGTTTTGTCATGTTTCATTATCACCATCATCAGTGTTGAGTATTTTTTTGACTTTGAAAGTGTTGGAAAATATACAAAGAAAGACTTCTTAATTTTTAATGATATGAAGAATTTCTTCTTTACTTTAAATCGAATAACTTTGTTAATTCCTACTGCCAAATCTTAGGGTGAGTCTATAGTGATAAGCTTTCTATGAATCTCTTTAAGGGTCCTTAGTTAATTGACTAAATTTTATGAACAAATTTGTATTTGTTCGGAAAAAAGAATAATAATAATATTTTCCATTTCGTATTTAAAACATCTTTGAATTTTATTAGGTGTATAACTTAAAAATGCGATTTTTTCTACAATTTCAAGCCAAACAAATTAAGCCAATTTCGGATTCCATGTTCTGCTGTAAAGCGTATCCCAGAGAGATTGTTATGCCTCGATCGAAACAAACAGTAGTCGGAAGAGGTCAGGTCTAGATTATAAGGTGGCTGAAGCAAAACTTCCCAACCGCTTCTTTCTAAATATTTTTTTAACTGGTATTGCAACATGTAGCTGAGTGTTGTCATGATAGAATATTATGCTTTCATGTCTGGCCGGATATTCTGGGCATTTTTCGGCTAATGTTCGAATCAGTTGCATTCGATACAGGTTCTCTGTGATGACCTGGCCAGATTTCAGCAGCTCATAATAGTTAGGAAACTTTTGGTCCCACCAAATACCAAGCATTAGGGTCATAGATATTTGACTATTCGGCTTTTTGGCAGGGTTTCACATACCTACAATTTCTTATGCTTTGGTAAGAAATGATTACTTTTTATAGCCTTAAGCAACATTTCAAACATGCAAAATCATATTTCAAGGTCTGTCGACTTCAAGTCATGTGGTACCCAATTTTCCTGCTTTTGGATAAACCCTGCTGCACGCAAATGTTTTGAAATTGCTGCCTGAGTAGCTTTCAATGAATTTGCAAACTCTTTTTGAGTTTGACAACAATCTTCATAGAGTAATGCTTTGAGTACTTGATCTGCAAACGTTTTTTTTAGGTAGCCTGGGTTATCTTTGTCTTCTTTGTCAAAATTTCGAATTCCGAACCGAACAAATCATCTCTAACATGTTATTTAAGCGGAGTTGCACTATAGTTCCTGACAATAAAAAAAATTTTTTGTTTGGTATTTGTGTGCAAATCAGATGGATTGCAATGTACAACAATATTTTATCTGATGTACATTGAGATAATATTGGCCATTCAATGAAACTAAAGTAGGATTATTAAAATATGTGTCTGGTTTTAAGCATGTTCATCAGTGGATATAAAAATGTTCACCGCAACTTTTATTTAGTTTATTTATGAAGTTTCTATTACGAGTATATGATCAGTTAAACGATTAGGAAGCGGAATTTAATAAATCAATTTTTCTTATTCCATCATTTTATTTTAGTGTAAGTTTTTCATATCTCTGAAAAATTTGCTTAGCTTTGGTCAATAAATGATAGACCTCGTTCCCAAAGCCCAAAATAAAAGTATAAAATAGTGGGTTCTGAACCTAGTGCAAATTAACCATTGTGATAACTTTTAAATCAGTAGAAATATTGAACGGTAGCATTACATGTAAAGTATGTCTTCCTCATATATTACTAAAGCTTATGCCAATTTCTAAAATATATTGTATATTATAGTATATTATTAGTTGGTCTCATTACTATCAAAAGCCTTAAACGGTGACCACATAAGGTACGAGTCTAAATGAGTATACATAATGACATTATTGTATTTTAGAATGTTGTATGTTAGAGTATGTAAATATTTACTTATGTATGTACTCGTATGCACGTGCTCTTGTGTATTTGCGTCATCCATCTGTTACAAGCAATTTTAGGTTTTCAGCTAATGCAACTAATTAAAGTGGTTGTTGCCAACCACAAAATGGCTTGCAACACTCATACACTTAAAACAGATTTTGCTACAAGGACTCATAATTCATGGTTAAACAACAAGGTTTTGAAATACATGCACATTTACATTAACTCTCATGGTATGACACCGTCAAACATACAAAAGCTCGAGCATATAAGTGAAATTCAATTGAAATTTTATCCTGTAAAATAAATGAGTCATTGTAAAAAATTTTAGTCGAGTCATCTGAAATTAAAGAATTTCCTCTAAGTGTAACGAAGCCAAACAAACAAACAACAGGTTTTAATTTTTGGTAAGACACCTCCCAGTCAGTTATATTTACTTGAAATCATGTAAATTTCTTTACTTCTTAATGACATTGACTTTTAAATTTCCATCTTTATTAAGATTAATGAGCCATAATCACTTTGAAAATTTTACTTTACAATTTTTTTTTTTAACAAAAATCTTGTCAAATCATGATGTTTTAATTAAATTTCAAAATGAATCTTACACTGTAGCTCCTCTATTTCTGTTCATGTCGTAAGTTTTTTTTTTTTTTTTTAAATTCTTGTTAAGGTGACAATATTCACTGTTGCAGAGTCATGATTTGATGACATGATTAATTACATTTTACTTTCGTTTTTATCTAAATGCAAAGTAAATGTTATTTTCTCGTTGTGTTTAAAACCATAATAATTGATTTTATTACAATATTATTTCGTAATGTCTTAATGTGTCATTAGTTTTCATTTAATTTCATTACGTTTGGCTTTTTTTAAAGTAAATTATTATACTTGCGATTTTTTTGCACAGACAATTTCCTGTTTAATGTCACCTTTAGTTTTATGAGTTTTCCTGTTTACAGCAGCCAGTAGTTTCTAACTGTGTGGGTTTTCATGTCCTTTTGAATGCATTTGATTTGTTAAAGTCATTTTTTTATAGTGCTAGACGTACAAATGTTTCGTGGTGGTGGTTTATATCAAGGTGACCATACGAATTTGCCATTCTACTTTGTATGTATAACTAAATATATATTTTTTATCTCTATTGAGGACTATTGAGGAGTTCATTGGTTATTAAGAATATATGTTGTACACACACCATCCCCAAGAAATCTATTTCCCATTCTTCTTCAATAATCAGCCATGTCACAGAATTTAATTCCGTTCGGAAGTGGACATTAATTCCGTATTTTGCTTCTATAGAAAAAGCAAAACGAAACATATTTTCAGAATGAAACCACTTTTAATTTGCTTTGTGGAATTGTAATTTTAAGCATTTCTGGGTTTCATTCTGAAAAAAATTGTTCGTTTTACAAAAATACGGAATTAATTTGACTTCCGAACGGAATTAAATTCTGTGACATGGCTGAATATTTCTGTTATCTCTGCATCATAATGTATATAATAGACTAGGCGATAGAGTGCCGGACTATCAGTGAATGGGTTGCGGGTTCAATTCCCGCCAAAGACTCTGGGTTTTTTCTGCAGATAAGCCAAAAGCTTCGCAGTTTTGCTGAAAACGTGATCCTAGGCGTTTAGAACATAAAAGGGAATTTAATAGTATAATTTCAGGTGCATTTCATTTCGGCACTATTCCACTTATTTCCATGACTTGGATTGAATTTTTTTTATAGGGACATTACACATACGGTTTGAAGATTCCCAGTTCTTC
This sequence comes from Bellardia bayeri, assembly GCA_950370525.1. Classification (NCBI taxonomy): domain Eukaryota; kingdom Metazoa; phylum Arthropoda; class Insecta; order Diptera; family Calliphoridae; genus Bellardia; species Bellardia bayeri. The sequence continues at coordinate 105,216,611 of OX493264.1, forward strand.
CAGCAGTGTCCTCTAATGTTTGGTAATTGTTTTTAAATATGCGCAATGTGGACTTTACAAATTCAATAAAAACGAATATGTGACTTTTGATTCCCGTTTTGCTTAAAGGTACGGTCACACTTGGCAATAATTTACTAAAAAAAAGCGTAACCACTTGTTTTAGCACAAATTTGTTTGTCGTTTTTTGATCTTACAAGATCAAACAGCATCAAATAAAATAACTAAATATTTATGAGTCTTGTCCTAAATAAACGAAGTTTTTTTTTTAAATAAATAAATGATTGGATTATACCTTTCCTGCAGTAATGCAATCAATGGTTTTATTGGTAGAAGGAGTATCTTTAAAATTAAGACTAATGTACAATATTAAAAAGACACCCAGATAGCTGCAATGTTTTTGTTTAAAAGCTAGAATTGCATATTATCAGCATAACCTACATCGTTAGTGTAGGTTTTAATGGCTGAACTTTCGACTTGGTATTGCATGCAGTGGTTCCTGTTGTTGCACGAATAATCGCGTAAAATTATAAAAAAAAAATTACTTTTATTTGTGAATAGAGAAAAATCATTTTATTATTTACAGAATATTACATTTTAAGCCAATCTGAAAATTCTCTTGTCGGATTATATCGAATAGCGGTTTCGCTAAGTAAAAATTTTCACACAGCCAATTTGAAGATTTTCTTTATTACGGGCTCTAGCTGATTCTACTTTACTTAAGCAGCATAACAAGGTACACAATGAGTCTGTAGCTTAATGGATTTAACAACATCACTTCATGAACATATTACATTGGAAATATTTGATTAATAATATTTTGTAGACATTATTCAGTGCAAGCCGTTGAATTTTCATTGTGAAAATTAAAACAGAAACAAAAACATATAACAACATTTTCAAAATATTAAAAACTTAAAATATTTGTTGCAAAACAATTTTGTAGAATTCCACGGGATTAAAAAACCAAACCCAAGACTAATATTCGGCCAACAACTGAGTAATCGGCCGAAACATTGACGAACTGAAACTATCATAATGTGCCACCAATTTCCAAAATAAGTTATCTTAGAGCCTCTTTCAGGTGGAGTCTTTCTCTATTTTATTTTGATATTGAGTAGAGAATTATTTTAAATGTAACAGTTTTTTTTTATTGAATATTTGTTTGTAGTCTCCTTTAAAATTCCCTAATTTATATTTATTCTTTATAAAGGTTTTGGCATTTTACCGAAATTTCAACCGAATACTGTTTGCAATCATATTTTTGGACTAATCTGCAATTAATTACTTTCATATACAAAATATTAGTTTATAAAGTACAGCAACGTTGGCGCTATGTTTTGTATAGAGCTTTCGTTATTATATTCAACCTTGGAATTTGTGGAGATATTTGTGATTTCTAGCTTATTACAGCACCTGGAAACCATAAAAAAAATATTTATATTCTTTTGTATTAATTAATATGTGGAAACGGCAGCTGGCCGCCTTTGCCAGAAAGTACTTTAAAACTGGTTAGACTTTGCAAACAAAAACGAAGAAAAAAACGCTAAAATTTAATGTTATTACACTGAATAGTGTGAAGCTTAAAGTAAAAAGTTAAGAAATGCCAACAAGTGCCAGGAGCCTGTAAAATAATATTTAACAATAAAAAACTAAACTAAAGTTCTTCTGTTTAACCGTTCTCCTTTCAACAGCGACTTCTTAATTGGTTGTATTCTATAGTAAAACTTGTATAAAATTTAAGCCAAATACATACAACGAAATCTTGTTTTTTATGTAATATAATGAAAAATTATCATGAATTATATGTTTGTAACGATTGTAACACACAGATTTGACCGTTAACGGGAAGTGTCCGTTCACGGGATAGTTCACTATAAAAATAAACTTTGTGCTTTTAAATATGCTATCATGACTAATGCTTGGTTTTCACTAAGTCATTTCTGTTGTCAAATTGTTCAAATTGTTGGCAATTGTATGAAAACGGGTTGTCATATTGCGTCATCTATGTTTGCAATCATGATTACAATCTCATTAGACGCCATAGACAACCCGCTTTCATACAATTGCCAACAATTTGGACAATTTGACAACAAAAATGATATAGTGAAAACCAAGCATAATGACTAATCAAAACACATCTTGTCAACTTCCAATCCTTTTGAAGAAAGGCAATTCTTTTTGTAATTAATGTTAACTCCAGATTGCAATACGGCCTTAAGATATTCATTATTTTTCAGAATGCTTGCAGCCTGAGTTTTTCCAATGTTAGATCTTAAAAAAAATACATTTCCATTAGCACCTACTTTCCAAAATGTTTTGTTTTATTACCTTTTTGCGATTTCATGCAATTAAAGTTTGTCTTGTTCTTGTACAGTCATTATTTTAATTTTTTTTGTTTAATGTAAGAGAATTTCGTTCAGCCATCCTACAATAAAATTTCTTCAACAACTAAAGGTACGGTCACACCTGGCAAATATTTGCCGAAAAATTCGTAACCACTAAATTTGAACTCGTTCAATTGTTTAAAAAAAAACTATATTTATTTAGGACAAGACACAACAAATATTTAGTTTTATTTTATTTGATGCTGTTTGATCTTACAAACGTCAAACAAATTTGTGATAAAATAAATGGCTACGCTTTTTTGAGTAAATATTTGCCAAGTGTGATCGCACCTTTAGACTACACACTATCTCAAATGAACACATTCAAAAAACATAAAGAAACTACACAATAATCAGCCAATGATACTAAAAAGGGGAATCACACAGTTTTATATGGATAAATGTGTTGCTGTGGGATATATTTATTATTTTATAGGTTAAAATTTTTGAATTTTTCTGTCTACTGGAAGTTTTTTTATGGAAAAAGTATCCGCGTCCGTCCAGTGGAGTGTTCGTCTAAAAGAGAATAATCGATTTTAAAAATTCTTGTAAAACAAAGGGACTAGGAAAATTGTCCGTTTAAAAGAGGTGATCGCCTACGAGAGGTGTCTGTAAGTAGAGTTTTCACTGTACTTCTGCAAAGTACTGATAATTACTTCTAATATTACCTGTATTGTTTAAGCATTAAACTTTAAACCTAAATCTATTGCGTTCAATGAAACAATTTACGCATCATTAGCATCTACTTATTGGTGCCACTGTACAATGCTGGTCTTAGTGTATAATCAAAATAAAATGCAATATTTAAAATTTTTATCACATATTTAAAAATTATAATGCTATTGTTTATAAAGCGAATGTGGGAGTAGATACCCTGTAGCGTATTAGTAACTTTTATTGAATCATTGTTACTTATACGTGCCCTGAGAATTTTGAAATAACAAATAATTTTGGTATGTATATTTTTGTGGAATCAAATATTAACACGGCTTTCTAGAATGACTTTAAACACGTTTAAAACATTTGTAATGATAAAACAAATCCAGCTATTGTGCATTTTTTTTGCCTGTTTCCATAAATATTAAAGTATAGTATGTAGTAAACATTTATATATGTTAATTAATCATTGTTCTAACTACACATAAAAAACGCATAAAAAAGAATTTTTATTGTTTAAGAAAAAAAAACAAACTAAAAGCAAAAATTTATTGTCTTACCTAGAAAAAACATAAATAAATCTGGCGTTGTGAAAAGCACTGAAAGTTTTATGGCTCATAATTAATAAAAATGTCTAACTACACCATAAAAACTAAAGAAAGCAGAGAACGAACATGTTTAATACATTTATAATTTACAACATCAAAAATAAATACTTAAACTTGAAAGTACCCACAATTTAAGATTTATGTCTGCATTACGATTTATTAAAATGTGAATTACCGCCTTTAGTTTCAGTTGATTGTTATTAGAGTTATTGAAGTTAAGTACAGATTTTTTGAAATTGAATAGGAAAAATGGGAAAAGGGAAGAAACTCCGGCGGAATTTTTATTCATGATTGGCTGATTATGTTGGTCTACAGTTTTTCTAATAAAGAGTTTTGAAAGTGTTTTATAATTTAAACTCTTTAAGTAACCTAGGTATAACTAAATATTAAATGTATGACGTAAAATACTTCATACATCATTATATTTCCTTTATACACTTTTACTTGGAATTCTTACTTTAATATATTATGTTATTATTACCAGACTGGCGCCATATACATACATACATAGTTTACTTAACAGGATTCATACTTTTGTTACACATAAAAATATTTAATAACTAATACAGTTACAACTTTCACCACAGTGCTACGTGTTTGAGTTCGCTATAAAGCACCTTGTATTATACATATTCACTATTAAAAGTAGTAATATTAAGTTCCTGAAATATTTGTTCCTTTTTGTTTTTCTCATAAAACTTTTCCTTTTTACTACATAAAATTGTAAATTTTTATAGAATTTCATTATTAACGGAAGTAATTTCCTACAAGTTTTATGTTAATAAGAATTTGATGAGCATTTTAATGTGTCAATTGACAATAGATTTAAGATCATTACTTTGATTTGGAATAAATTTTCCTTTATGACTTCTAACATAAAGAAAAATTTGATGAAAAAGTTCTCGATAACAACATCTAAATTAAAATGAGTTTCTACTTAGTTCTACATATATATTTACTGAAGAAAAGTCTGTTTACGTTTTATTCGAAATACATTTGTTATTATGATTATGGCGTTAGAAATTACTTCAAAATGTAGATATATACCTTAAAAAAGTTTCTAAAAAGAAATTGATTACAGCAGTTAAAGAAAAATAATGTAATCACAAATATAAACTTTACCAATTTTGTGAGATCCCATATCTTTGTCTCTTTTAGCAAACCGCGATCGAAGCAACAGCAAATCCAAAGCGTTGTTCTCGGACAATCTGTTTGCATATTTGTTTTAATATTTATCAAATTAACTTTTTAGTAAAAAAATCGCTTAAATTAATTAATTTTAATTTGCTGTTTCAAAAATCTGTGTTTTTTTGTTTTTGAAGGTTCAGATTAACTTTTGCATAACACTTTGATCCACATTTTTATACCTTACACCACCATAGTGGGGATTTCTGCTGATGTTTGTAACGCTCAAAAGTATTGGTACAACAAAAGTATACCAATCGACTCATAATCACTTTCTGAGTCGGTTTAACGATGTCCGTCCGTCCGTCTGGCTGTCCATGTAAAGCTGGTGCGCACAGTACAGGTCGCAATTTTGAAGATATTTCCATAATAAGTTCTATCTCTCATATAGCGCCCATTTCTGAAAAACTGTTTTATACATATACTGGGTGTATGGTCGGGCTTGACCGACTATACTTTTTTACATGTTTATTATCAAGTTCCACAGCGCTGTAATTTTCTTTTAACAATGGGAACAATAAGGGCGTTTATATATTTTTATGTCGTCCTGATTTCTTTCATACCAATCCAATGCAGCTTTTGTAAAATGGCAAGGAACTAAATCGGGCCGAAATATTACTGATGGTAATGGTGACATCTAACAAGTGGCAGGTAACGTTTCTGCAGGAATTTTTTACACAAATATCCGAAGTCGTATATTCAGAAGTGTTATAAGTGGTGCTTTTCAGAAAAAACTTTGCATTTCTATAACAACGTAATTTTTTCGAAATATTGTTGGCAATATTTTCACAAGCAATTCGCATTTGTGTTTTTATTTTGACGAAAATAATACCTGCAACGAAACGTTTGCCAATTAAATTATATTACAATTGACTCAGGAAAGTTAAAGCGTTAGAACTTGACAATACATAATTTAGAGATTTGGAATAATTGTGCAGCACAAGCGGATCAAAATTTTATGCAACAAAAACAAAACAAAATTATGTTTAGTTTATTTTTTAAGGACGGAAACTTCTTATCCTAGCACAGAAAGAGAATATTTAGTTTTTTAAAAACATTTTTGTTTTTCAATATAATCTCCGGAAACTTCAATATACTTAGTCCAATGCTTATCTAGCAATTCCATCCCTTGAATAAAATAGTTTTTTCCGCGCCTTCAAAATAGTGGATTACAACTGATTGATAGATTTGGGAACAGGTAAAAGTCTCTTGGATCTAAATAAGGAGAATAAGGTGGGTGGTCAAGCAACTCGTACTTTAATTCGTTGTTTTAGCTATTGTTAAAACGCTGTTCTGCGCTGATGTGTTGTCTTCATGAAAAATTATTTTTTTGTGTTGTACGCCAGGACGTTTTTGTCGAATTTTTACATTTAATTGATTGATCCAAAATGTTGTAATCTGAATTTATTGTTTTACTGTTTTGCAGATCGTCAATCAATAAAATACCTTAGAATTCTCAAAAAAACCGTTGCCATAACCTTACCAGCCGATTGAATTGTCTTTGCCTTCTTTGGGGCACTTCCTTCAGCTTCAGTACATTGCTTGGACTGTTCTTTTGTCTCTGGAGTTTAGTGGTGGTTTAGTGGTTTCATAACCATGAACAGTTATGAAACGACGCTTAAAATGCATTTTAAGCTTGCGAAATTTTCACTCTTATGCGTTTTTGGTCGCCTGTTAACAAATCCGGCACCCATCTTACAGAAAGCTTTCTCATATGTAGTTCTTCATGCAAAATTAAATGGACTCAATCATTTGAGATTTTCATGATATTAGCTATTTCACGCACTTTTATTTTTCGATCATTTAATACCATATCATGCATTTTGGCTACAATTTCTGTTGTTGCTGCTGTTTTTAAAAAGGTTCATTCTAAATGCTTGCACAACCACGTTTATATTCAGCAACCTAATTTTTTACTGTTGCATATGAAGGAGCACTTTCACCTAATACATTCACCATATCATTATGAATGTCTTGGCCCGATAAACGTTTTTTATTTAAATATGACACCACGAATGTCTAATTTTTCTATTGGAAAAAAATCGCGGATGCGTCTTTTTTAACCACCTGTTTCTCTTAGAAGGAGTTGACAGATCGAAAGATAATTGAACATGACTTTATAAAACAGATGGAAGTTTCCAAAACATTTAACATTTTTTCTGTTTATACCGCGCTTTCTGTTATAGGCCAAAAAGTTTCCGAACCGCCCTCGTAAATAGTTTTTTTTTTTTTTTTTGTTACATAAATATTAAAATAATTATTCGATTGGATTTAAAGCTATCATAGTGCGCAGGGTATTATGTGTTTGAGCTGGTGTTTTCAACGCCCTAAATTTTAGTCTAAGACCCAAATTAAAGTATAGCGATCGAGTCATATGTCTTCTGAAAAGCAGCTTTTGTTCATAGTCGGTGTATGGGATCATACGATTAGGCTTGACCAATTATACTATCTTACTTGTTTTTCATTAATATATCTTTAATAAAAGCATACTAATATTAAAAAGACAAAACTTAAAATCAAGAAAAATTTGATTGGAAGCTGTTTTGCCATTAAACTTGTCAAGACCTTAACAAGTTAACATTTTTATTTTAACTAACATTATGTAACAGCTGCTTAAACATGATGGATAAATGTGGATAACATTATTACATTTATGTTAAGTAGAGCGCATGCTCCTTTTTTCTGCAGATAGAAAAGTTAAAGCTTTTATCCAGCTAACGATTGAACCTACAAACGAGTGGGGTTTATAAACAGAATCATGTTATTTAATTTACTGTATTTTTTGCTGTTCCTGTGACAAATCATTGTGTTCATAATTCATAAAATACGGATGTGCTTTTCATAGTTTTGACATTTGTATATGCAGGTGTATTTTATTGAATGGAATTTGTTTAATACTCATAACTTTACTTATACTATTACTTATGTATATGTATATCTTCGGTTTATTTATGTTTGTGCACCTTAAAATGGGAGGTGTTTTACTCTCTTATTCGTCATAATTCATTTTTCGTGTGCGTGCTTTTTTTTTGCCTCAATCATGATGAACATGAAAAAATGATGTATTGCGCACACCTGAATTTAGGTGTGTTTGGAGACAAATGTGTGCGTGTGTGTGTTTGTTTTTTTAACATGAAATTATGTTATAATATTGTGTATATGCATAAAGTATGTACTATGTACATATTTTTATATACAACTAACCACAAATGATGTTTTTTAATTGTATTTTCCATCTCTTTTACTCTTTATATAAAAATCCTTTTTTGTTTAGAAAATTTCTTTAGAATATTTGTTGCAATAGTTGGTAACTACACACATACTTCTATATGCAAGAAGCTATTTTTTTTTTTGCTTTTAATAATTTTATATGTTTTGTAAAATTCTTTAGAATTTATTATTGTGATTTGATAAATATTTCGAAAATTGTCACTGAAAATTCTTAAATGTGCAACAAAATGGACAAAATATTTACGATTTAGAGCGCTGGTGTATTGTCAAACACACATTAGGAAATTTTAGGGATATCAAAATATAAACGACAATTAACGGCACTCACTAAATTTACCAAAATTTGCAAAACTTTTTATTTATTTGAGGAATGTTATCAGCACCATTTCACATTTTTTAATGGCAGCCTTGCTACTAGTAATGATGGCGACTTCTATAAGCCGAACGCTATTCAGATTCTAATGTACTTCTATTGAGTTTTCCTAAAATCAATTCATTAACTAGAAACTAGTATTACATTGGTTTAGCTATCACTTATTAGTACCTAAACCACTTCATGGAATCCATTTAAGCACTGTAAGCCTGACCATAACAACAATTTAACAGTTAATTTTTGTTCAAATCCAAGACCAACCATATAATACCCAACACGCATTATATGTACAGTTTTTCAGAGATGGACGATAAATAATTTTGGAGTTTCAACTAAGTATGGGCTGAAAAAAACAAAGAAAATTCAAATTCAATGGGGAATGTTTATTATAATTTGAAAGAACATTCTTTGGCATTTATTTTTTTAAGATTATGTCCATCAAATGTTGGCCGTTGCTACGTCGCAGATGGTCTATCCGTTGAGTCCAATTTTCGCTGACGCCTTCGAGCATTTCGACTGGTAACTGGCGAATGACATGCGTGATGTTTTCTTCCAAGGCCTGAATCAAAGCGGGTTTGTCCGCATCAACTCAAGACTTTACATATCCCCACAGGAAAAAGTCTAACGTTGTGATATCACACGAAATTGGTGGCCAATCGACCGGCCCAAAACGTGAAATTATGTTCCATTGATTAATGCGATGTGTGGGAAGTGGCGCCGTCTTGCTGAAACCAACTGACGCCGAGATTACGAGCTTCAATTTCAGGCATCAAATAGTCGGTTATCAAGGCACGATATCGGTCGCCATTGACGGTTACGTTCGCACCGGAATCATTTTTAAAGAAATAGAGACCGATGATTCCACATCTGCACAGCGTGCTGGACGTGGTCTATTCGGTCGAAAATTATCCAATTATGAATGCAGGGTCTCAAAATAGGTGATGGTGTGGCGAATAGTACGCTCTGTAGGCCGATTATGTTGGCCATAAGTTGAGCGAAGTGCACGAAAGACATTCCTCACAGAACGTGAATTTTCGTAATAAAGTTGAACGATTTTTAAACGTTGTTCAGGCGTTAGTCTTTCCACTATGAAATGGCAAACAATACGAAACAAAAATAACATGACACTACTCACACGTGATCTGTTAAAAAAAGGCTATTGAGAAAAGTATATCTACCTGAATCATTCTATATGTTGAATTTTATTTGGATACTAAAATTTTTAAGAGATTTATTGTCATTAAAGTTATTTTCTGAAGTAGGACTTATATGCGAGCTATAAGTAAATTTGAAAGCATCATCAGAAAATTTGTCCGAATAATTTGTGTGAATATGAAACATATTTTTATTGAATATTATTTGGTTACCAATATTTTTCCGAGGGTTACGCTCTTTAAAGTCATTTTCGGAGGAGAGTCTTTTCTAAGTATGAGTAACAACTTATTTGTGGCGATCGTTGTTTGGATACGTGTATAAATCAAACACTTATGACCGATAGAGTCATGTTTCATTAGGACATTTGTATGGGGGCTAGGTTAAATAAGGGACCAATTTCAACCAATTTTAAATATTATGTGCCAAATTTTAACGAAATGTCTCCAAAATTGCGACTTGTACTTTGCGCACAAGGTTTACATGACAGCCAGCCAGGCAGATAAACTAAGAAAGTGATTCTGAATCTGAGCAAAGGTTGGAGTTAGACTAATATTTATGGGCCACTTTGGTGTTGTAGTGTAGGTGTTACCGCCATCTATATATGTATATGTATTTCCTTTACGTTGACTTGATTTCTTTTATACCAATCCATTGCAGTTTTAAATAATGGTAGGAATTAAATTAGGGCAAAACTTTACTGAAGAATTGTGACGTCCGAATAGAGACTGAAAACTTTTGTCCAAGTGTTCTTTTATACAAATATCCAAAGTCATAGTTTAAGTGCTGATAAATGTGGTGCTCTTCCGATTACAACTGCGTATTGCTTTTCAATTTACTGCCTTTTTTACATTTTGGATTAGTATACCGCCGTTTCTCTGCAACATAAAATATAATTCTGTAACTACCGACATGAAACAGCTACCGGTCATGTCGGTAGTTACAGAATTTTGATAAAACTTTAATGTCATTGGTATTGTATTTTTTTTTTGCACGTCATAGTCTAGGACATCCGGATTTTGTTTTATTGAGTTTGTAAGTTTTTGGTTTCTTTTTGTAATAGGTTTGCTTTCTTTTGGTTTATGAACTTTATAACATTTGGAGTAGGGTAGGATTTTCATGCCAGCCGGGCATGATTTCTTTCTATTTTGATTTTTAATTGCATACAAACATACATATTCCGATTGATTCAATTATTTACAAGAATAATTTTAGTTATGTTTAAAAAATATTAAATTAAAAAAAACTAATACGTTGACTACTGTACTGTGGCCGAATTTTATGTTTTATGTGATGAACTAACATAATGAAGAGCATAAAGTAGATGAAAGCGAACAGCATATATATTTTATAGGATCTTTAACAGATCTACGTCTAGCGGATTATATCTGTTATCTTTATCAAAATCGCCAGAAAGTGCAACAATATATTGCTCAAAAATATCTGTTAACTTTGACTAACCGATCTAACAATCTTAGAATTTACAAGCATGATTTGTGTCAAAGAAACTTAGTTATTTTAAAGGTCAATTATGGATACACATTGTAGACTTAATTTATTGTTCTATAAAACTTATTTGTGTGAAAATTTGTGTGAATATTTTTAAAAGGCATATATAAATTTATAAATGATTCAAAAGTCCGGTCATTAATACACTCTAACTTCATACCTGAAATCTAATACTTAGCTATTCTATTGGCTGACAATGACAGAGGAAGTGAAAAATAGTTTTATCTTCCTTTTCCTTATAACAACTCCTGCAGCAGTTATTGTGGTCCAATCCAAGGATTAACATAAGCCATTATAATATTTGTGATCATGCAGAACGGTTCAATACTCTACCATATCTAAGTTAGCTCGTAGTAAAAGTCAAAAATCACGGAATGCTGCTAAAGAATGTCTATTAACCTTCTGGCAACATGACGCGTTTTTTGCGCCAGGTCATCATCAACACAGTTGCCTATTCTATTTCTGTGTCTACTCACCCCGATTTGTACGACTGTCCAATTCTATTTAGCATTCCTGGACTAGTCCCTATGTCATTTATACACCTACTATTTTTAATATAAGAATCTTACTATGAATCTAATTAGAAAAACATAACCACATACTTACTCTCTGTTATTTTGAAAATTCAAAAGCATATCCTATAGTTTGTTTATTCTCTCATCCTTAATTACGTATAACTACTTAAGAGTCCGTAATGAATATTTAAGATGGTTGAAATCCCAACACAAAACACACTTAAGCATTTAACTAACCAATTGAGTGTTTAGTTTAAAACACTAAAATAATTAAATGAAATATTTTAAGTGACGACGACTTGTATAGAATATTTAATTTTATAGACATTTGAAACTTAATCCACCTGTGGTTTCACATAATCACTTTAAAACCAACTTCAAATACAAAATTTATATCATGCACACACTGAAGGGATGTCGGTAGGTTAGTTGGCGTACGAAGGAGCAACAAGTGCTGAATAGTACAAGTATTTATAAATAGTTAACACACATTCACATGCTGACTCATGCTACACACTCATTCACACTATTCGAACTACAACACGTTTACATTTCATTAACGCATTTTGAAAGCAATTTACGCATTATACATTTAAATACTCGTACAAATACAATGTATAGTTTGTAGTGTAATTGATAGTGTATAGCTGTATGTATGTATTTATTTGTATAGTTTGAGAGCGTGTGCTTATTGTAATTGTATGCAGTATGGTAATGAAACTAATTTCAGTGTAAATGAATCTAAAGGAAAATGAATGACAAGTAGTTTGTTTGTTTGTTTGCTTGTATAGTTATATGCGTAAGTGTACATTTGTATTTAAGTAATTTACAGTATGTGTAATAAGTTTTCGAACAACCAAATTATAAATATTGGAATCCCGGTATAACGAACGACATGTTGTCAAGCCCATTCAATTAATCGCAAAGTTCCTTATATCGAGATTTATTATTAAATTTTAATAATAATAATAAATAATGTCATGCGACTTAAGCATGACATTAGGAGGCATGTCTACTTTGGAGAAGTTATCATACCTAACTATATCATTTTCTAATCTGTGGTTGTGCAACTAGGTGCAGGCCAAGGAATTGTGCTACTTCTGCCAGGCTATTATATCGATTCATTAACAAAGTGTAGTAGGTTTAGTATGATGGGGGTGTGGGTCTATGAGGCCCAATAGGCACTAAGTCTGTTGCTCCATGCCACAACTACTCTTGATTTCCACGTTAAATGTGTATCTGCGTCTGCTATGGGTAGTGAGTGACCTCCAAGTATGACATTCATGCGATATCCAGTGGCCGCTTTATTGATGGCGTCTTTGTTTAAAGCTGCTTTTTACGAATGTTCAAATGTTTTCCTCGCATATGCGAACGTCCTTCTGGACCTCTTAAGGGGAGACTGTAGCTGTGTGATATTAAATCTAGGATGACTCCTCCGATGACATTCCATCAGCATGATTTTATATTTCCTTACTGAAAGAACCTGTCCACTTATAGGTGGTGTTCCGAGATAATTTACATGCAGCCTGTTATGGTACATGTTGCAGCATTCTGCCAGTTTTGTATATTTCTCCAATGATTATCATTGAACAAAGGAGCAGTGTAACTTATAGGTAGACAACAAGGTTTCTTTATCCATGCGTGCTGAAGGCAAGCGCTTTATGGACCTTGTTTCTACTTCGCAATTCGTGTCTGATATGGCCTGTGAAAGGTGGTCTCTAAGCACCAATTTATCCTCCCTCGTTCAGGTGGTGAAAAGTGTTGCTGAATATTTTGTTGATAATAGCTGCAGGTTTCTCGCTGTAAATAATTTGTGTATTTTACTGAGAACTATCTTTTGTAGTTTTTTTATAATTGTTATTTGGGAGGCTGAAAATAAGTCTACCATTAAAAAATATGCACGATTTTTTGGAACGAAAACAATTTACAGGCAACACAGTGGGGTTTCCTTTATTTGTTTGATCAACGCAAAGTAAAGTTCTTACGCTATTCTTCGATAATTTGCTTTCTATAGTATTAGTTTCTCTAGCATAGATGAACAAACGGTTTATCTGCCACCTTGGTCCCCAGTTTCGTCTACTTTGATAATATCAACAGGATTTATATTGTGCTCCGCTAAGGATAATAACTTCTCACCTGATTATTTTAGATATCTTGCTCCGTATCTTATTTTGAATATAGTTAGTCGGCCATCATGTGCAAGAATCCCATCTTTATAAACATGGAATTCATAAAGATCTATGGCAATGGTTTTTGAAACAATTCAATTAATTTGAATGTGTTTTTTTATTTTGTGCAGAAACTAATAATAAAGCTCCTTTTTCATAAGGGGATACCCGCCATTATTTAGAGGTTAATAAGTTTTGAAGCCATTATTGATAGCTTGATATTGTTGTCAATGTTCAACAATTGTTTGTGCATTTGAGCATAAAATTTGTTAAACTTTCGTTATACCGGGACTTGCCTGTTTAAGAACTTCTTTCACAACTGTATTTTTAACATTTTTGTGCTTACATGATTACCTTCAATTCGTAACGAAAGTCGTATAAAGTTATACCAAAATAAACATACAGAAAATAAAGATGTTTGTTAAAGAAAATGAAAAGTTGTCTATTAAATTCTCTAAAATACTGTACGTATGTATGTTTTTCAAATTGTACTTGTGCATGTGTTAATGTTTGTAGTCGTTTATTATTAATGTAATCCTTCCACAAAATAAAGTGACACAACCACAAACAAGGCAAATATACATAAATAGATTTACACACACATACAAGCACATCCAAACAAAAACAAACATACATTTTAGTTGTTAAATTACAGCCACATACTTGAATTAACATTTTCAAAGGATTTTCTTTTTTTTTATTTTTTTGCCTCGTTTTTGGTTGATATTGTTTGTTTTTTAAACCTCCTCCCCGCTTCACAATCTTCAAACATTCGACTGCTAATTTAAAAGACTCTTTTTTAGGATTTTTGACAATTTTTGTTAAATTATGCTTAAGGGATGAGTGAAATGTCTTTGGAAATTAATTCGTGTCGCGCACAATACTTGAGGTAAGAATAATACCAACAATTAAGTGTCATCGTCATCATGCACAACGTCTGTCTTTATTTATGTAGATGATAAAGGCTTATGAGGCAAAATTCAACACTTTCATTAAAAATTAAACAAAACACACTCTCACACATACTCACACTTATACATATGAGTGTCTCATTGAAAGGATATAAATATAATTTTCTTTTTACTCAGACACATATGTATATGCCGATGATAAACAGACAGACAGACATACAGAATGTCTTTGTTGTCTAACACTGTGTTTAATTTTGATCATCTACCAACACCTACTCACATTTTAAGAGAAAACAAAAAACCTTTATAAATTTCAAGTGCAAAAATGTTTAAATGTAATTTTTTTTTTTTATTTGAGATTTTCTACACACTTACTTTGCACAAAGTCTTTAGTTTAGCTTATGCGTGTGTTTTTCTACCCAAAACATTTTCTGTGATGAATTTTCATTCATTTCAGAGTACTTCTTTCTCTTTTGCACTCGTACACTCTCACATACACTGAATACTTTTAAAGTGTCAACAGGCATGTTATCTGTCATACCATCTTTCACTTTTGTCAGCAATTTAAACAATGGCCTCTTAATTACATCTTGCTGACAGTGTGAGTAAAAACTGTTATCCTGAATATACTCGTAATTCACTTACTCGTATGAGTTTAACTGGCTGCCTAACTGAAGGTTTATTTGGAGCTTGTATGCTTTTACTCATACATACATATGTACATACATATCTAGAATATGATGAAGTATTCATCTGTGTGCTGCTTTATCAAGGCATTAAGCATACTGCTCAAACTGACAGCGTTTTAGTATTTTGTTTACTTAACGAATTTCTTATTTTTTTTAGTAGTTAGTCACAATTCACATAAAGCAATTTCTATTAAAAAGATTGAAACAATTTTGTCCTTATCGCTCGTATTTATATTTGAGAATACGATATACACACATTTGTATACACATACAAATGTAATACGAATAAGGTAGTAAAACGAATTGCAAATACAATCAAGTGTGTACTCGTCTTATCTTCTCCTCACCACAATGCGTGAGAGGTAATCAGCTTAATTTTTAGAGAATATTATGTCGAACTTTTTCATATTTATATATTAGAGAAAATTTCTTTAATTAGGCTTGAGTTCATTTCTTATAATTAATAACTCGAAGAATATCATTGTGAAAACTATATTTTTCTAGACAAATGGCACACTGAAATGCATTTTCTGCCCTGCCAAGGTCATCATCAACAATGTTTAGTGTCCAAGATCTACGTGTAAACATCATATTGAGAAATAGAGTTTGGGAATTATCAGTGTGCCAGTTGAACTCAAGAGTGTTATGTTAAAACTCATTCATACCTTTCCAATTTTCTATTTTTAATGTATAGTTGCGCCTACGAACGAAATATCAAAATCGTTAATTTCTATTTGACTGTGGGAATAATAAAATAACAAATTATCAGCCATGTCACTGAACTCAATTCCAATCGAAAGTGGTTTTTATTCCGTAAATTGAGTCTTTAGAAAAGGATAAAAGATTTTTTTTAGAATGAAACCACTTTAGATTTCTAAAGTCGAATTGTTATTTTTTATGGTTTTATAATAAAAAAAACTCATACTACTAATTAATAAATAATTGTCTAAATATTAATTAATTTTATTATTTCATTGTTTTTTTTTGTTTTTTTTTTTTTTTTTTTGTTATACTTTTTATTACAAAAATCGTTTGTTTTTTGTTTTGGTTACACAACGTTACCATATTTAAGTTAAAAACCGAAATTTAAAAATTGTTTGGAAATAAACAAAATCGATCGGAATCTAGAGAACGCAAAGTAAAAATGATCGATTTGCAAATACGGAATTGAAACCATTCCGATCGAATTATGTGATGCCTGTATATATTTGTTGTATTTTTTGAAATTTTCTTTGATGTCAAGCATACTACTCTGTTCAAAATTTCAAGTGGAATGCTGCCAAAATACATGTTAAAAAAATAAACATGAAATTTTCATGAAAAAATGTTGCAGAAGTAGTACTCTGTTCATTTTGTGAAAAACACGTGAAATGTATCTGGCAACATTATTTTTTCACAGCGAAATAATTAAAGTAGCAATTGTTTCACGTGGAATTTTTATCCAAAAGCTCTTCCGTCGCAACAACAATATCTATTACTTGTTGTTCTGCTGCACAAGCGCCTTATGAGCTGATTGTAGCGATTTTGAAACGCCAAAATTGTCGCCTCTGTTATACTCTGTGCCCAACGCTTTATAAAAGTAGGGACACCTCTAGCCTTGTTTACAGTTAAAGTTATATAAGGTATAAAGTTTAATTTTATGTCAAGTAGGATTTCAAGATCAATAAATGATTCGACAAGATCCAAATGATGATTACCGAGGTAATAGTTGACCGCTAAGAAATTATTTCTATAAAACCGCATGTATTTATATTTTTTTAGGTTTAGCTCCATCATATTATATTCGCACCAACGGAAAAAGTTATCAAGATCATTTTGAAGCAAATCATGGCCAGTATTATTAAAAGAAACAAATATTTTTACATCGTCAGCATACATTAGGATATTCCAATGGTTTATAATATGTATTAGGGAGGTCATTTATAAACAATGCAAATAGCAGTGGTCGCAGATGACTTCCTTGGGATGCACCCGATGAAACAGATATGCATTTAGATGCAGATATACTGCATGATTATGTTTGCTATAATTTGGGACTTTTTTCTGATTTCTTGCCAAACATTTTTTACTGAAACTAATGATATTTATAAAAATCTTTAAGTTTTTTGCTGTACTTGCGAATTTTTGTTCAATGCTGTTTAAGCGTTTTAATTATTTTTTATGAATTTAAGTGCTTTTTGACCGATTACTTTAATTCAATATATTAGCTAATTCTTAATTATTAGATTTATTTTTTAATTCTATTAATATTATTTTCTATGTAATCACTTTATCAGTGTATGTACATCGTATAATTGACCTTTTGGCTAGGTAGCCATAACTGAATGAATTAGATATAGACTGATACATGTATCAATGGATAACAAATATTAAGCTAATAAATATAAGATAATATTTTTTAATAAAAAATGTTACTTATGGTTAAGGAAATCAATAACAAATTAACATTTGCTACAACTAAACTCTAACTACACTTATATTATGGATGATAAGAAATACATACGTATGTAAACATGTATATAGCTTAAACAACTACAGGGCAGTGTTGACAAACATGGTACAATTGTACTTTTTTTGATACATTTTAGACACAATTGGTACCGTGGTACTACAATGAGTCATTTGGTAGAATTTCAAAATACTGTTGCATCAAAATTTGGTGTTTCAGATGAAATATGTTGATAAATAAATCATTTAAGTTACTATTTGTGTAATAGTACAATGTATAAATGCAAAGAGATTTTATTAAAGTTTATGAACATTTTGGTACTAATAGCAATTTGATCTTTAAATATGCATTTATAGGACAATTATTACGACAAGAAATTGTTTTTTGAATTATCGAACAATTGTAGCCTCTGACGTATTAATTCATATTAAATAATTTTGAGGCTGAATCCAAAAACTAAAACTTAAAAATCAAAATCGTTAGACTTTAACCCTTCTATATTTTCTATTCTTGAAAAATTAAATCTAGTAATTACGGAAATACAATCGAAGGTTGCAGGAATATTTAAACACATATTTGTATATTTAACAAGGTTAACTTTTCGCATATAAACCGATACTTCATTAATAAGAATATTTTAGATAGTCGCGATAATAAAAGCAAGTAGTATTCTTAAAGATTTAGAAATAGCCCTCTAACTAACTTTAAACAAATACAAACAAATCCGAAATGAAGATAATTTACAGGAAATGAATTAAAATAAAATTGTTAGAGTATCCTTCGGTAACTTTTGTTCTGGGACACTAGTTGCATGTCGTGAACAAGCCTTTTATCTAGGATTTTTCAATAGACCAGTTTTATAGCATTTATAATATCACCAGAAGTTAGATAATGATTCTTTGAAGAAGTCTTACGCCCTATAGTTTTTTATTACTTGCAATAAATCAATACCCAACGAGTATGAAATTGAAATTTAAACATTCGTTGTATTTATAAGGTAATGTTAAATATGTTGCCATAAGATATTTATATCGAATTTTCGATAAAGTAATTTCAAGATTAAGTTTTATTATTATTTAACAAATATTAAAAATGGTACCGTGGAGGTCTAAAAAGTACATTTTAATTATATAGTTGGCACGAAATCTTAATAACCATATGCCATCACTGCTACAGGGACAACATTTTATGTTGCAGCAAAACGGTATCTATATTAAAATACAAAAATGTATAAATTTGGTAAAAATACAATTTCAATAAAATACAATTGTGCAGTTGTGCTTTGAAAAGCACATCTTTTGTTACCAACTGTCTACATTTTATTAGACGTCAGCGGTCTGCGGTAAAGTTTTGTCCTGGTTGATCCCGCTGTCATTATTCCATAGCTGCAATTTACCAATGTCGAAGAAATCAAGTCAACGTAATTGAAAAAGTATATGAAAAATAAAAGAATAATATTGGCCTATTGTCAAAGGAAAGTAAAAGCATAAGAATAACAATTTTGAATTGCAATTAATTTCAATTAAAATGTTTTCAATTTTCTTAAAATCGTCTTTGTGCTAAGTACCGAGAGAAAATTAATATAATTTTTAATTATAATAATGACTCCTTCCATTTATAATTTTTTCCTTAATTTTAAATTTTGTGGTATTCCTCCTTAACTACTTTTTGATCTGTAGAGCTAATTAGTAGTGAATCAACTTGCAACTAATTCTAAATAATAATTTCCTGTAAAACGCTACAAAATGAATTTAGAATTGTTCCTCAGAATGTAATCATAAGTTCTGGAACTTATAATATTGAAACAAGTCCTAAATATTTTTTTTTGGAATTAAAACAAAGTAAATTTTTGAAACACTATTTTTACTGACACTAAATTAGTAAAATATTTTGGCTTGGAAGTGGCAGTTTATATCATTTACATCTTATTAAGGGGGCACATGAAATTGCTTTATATTGACGTTTGTGTAATTGCGCACACTTGCCATACTTGTTTCATGAAGCCCATTGAGAAACGTCAATTGAAAAATAAATAAAATTAATTAATTAATTAAAATCCTCGGGAGTTTTTTCCCTTTTTATATTTTTAACTTTGAATTTGAGTAGGAAAAACTGGGAAAAGGGAAAAAACTCCAGCGGAATTTTTATTCATGATTGGGCTGATGTATTTTTAAAAATGCCTAAAGAAAGCCAAAATACTAAATTACTTGGATTATTTGAAGAAGTTGTGGTATGTTAAGGCTTGAATTTTTTGATTAAAATTATGGTAAGCATAAATCTTTTTGCATATTTCACTATGTTACTTTTCTTTTTTGGTTGTGTCTGTTGTGTTAAATGCACAATTGAGCAACGCAAGTTTACGAACCAAAATTGTTGCACATATTTACGAAGTATGTGTAAATAATTTTTCATGTCATTTTAGACAATTGATTTACGTGGGCATAAAAATGCACGTTTTAATTTTAAACAATATCCTGAGGACCCTTATTATCTTTTAATGCGCAGAACTTTTTTTATTATAACAGATCCTGCTTTTTATATATTCTAGAAAATAATTTATGCTTTACAATTAAATTGCATAAAGTTCTTGTAGCTCCAGTTATCATTGGTCTTCACATTTGTATTAACTAAGACCTTTAGTGAACCGAATAGCAGCTAATATTCGGTCGAAGAATTGATATTCCACGGAAACCAAAACTTTTCTAAAACAATAATAATAATGTTTGGCCTAATACGTTCTGGTAGGTTTTTTTTTATAAAATTTTTCTGCATTCTATTCTTACATAAATCAATTTAAATTCCATTGATTTAAATTGTATTTCGTACTTTTTCGTTCACCCACCTTACATTACAAATGACAAATATGTTATCAAATCAAAATTGTCCAATAAAATTAGATTGAAATCATATTTCACGTTGCGCAAAATACAAAATGTCATTAAAGATAATTCGTTTAACTACGAACAATCAGTCAGTCACTCTCATACTCTACTTGCAACTACTGCAGCTATAAATACATTCTGTTACTTTCATCTATCTAACCAACCAACCAACCATCCATGTATGTATCTATCTACTCATTGAATACAATTCAATCCATTCTATTTCAATTTGTTAACAATCAAAATCATACTCGTACCAAACAAACAAAATTTTCAAAATTTCATATCAAATCAAAACTATAAACTGCCAAAGACTGGATGTACTAAACTGCATTTAAGTGCATTTACATAAATAATTTTACATTTAAACACACTATATCGTCACACACACACACACACACACTCACACTCATGCTTGTACATTTAAAACAAAATATTTAGCAATGCACGCACACATTAATGTCCAGAAAGGGACAGGAGATTTTACAGTAGAATAATACGAGTATGTGTATTTATAAATGGATGTATGTGTACATCTAGGAAACAGATTATATGAGAATTTATGTGTGTGTTTTAGTTAAGCTGCAATTTGAAATCCTACAAATTCAACATCATTGATGTTTATGTAATATTGTTTGTTGTGCATCATTCGATGTTTCAATTGTTTTTTGTTGTTGCTGTACACATAAATTCCAATACTGTTTTTGCTGTTTTTGTTTCTTTGATTAGGAGTTGGAGTTGTAAATCACTTGGTCGTACAAGCAGGATTTCGATAACATTAAGCATTTTAAGCCAATATCTATGAAAATGTGTCCGTAACCGATTCTGTCTCAGTAAGTGCAAGTATATTGTGTGAGAAAGTGTTTTTTAATAGTGCGAGGCAAAAGTGTTTAGTTATTTAACCCTCAATTTGAGTTATCAGTCCAGAATAAATTTGATTAAATTCGAATTGTCTGATGACATCAGTCACCACACTTAATCGACATTCTCTGGGGTCCTTAGCGAACTAAACTAAAGTGTAGGTTAAGGGCCGTTCGAAATCTTTAAATTCTATTGCATTCGAATTTACTCATAGCGATTAAATCTGTGGGTTAGAAAACATTTGCTGATGATGTCTCAGTGGCAGAGTACCTTGAATGCTAGAATCGATTTATTTCTTAAGAGAAATTTTGAAGTTGACTTTTCGATTAATGAATTAAATAAATAAAATTCGCGAATAAAATTAATATAAAGAATTCAAAATAGATTTCGTGTACGTATTCGTAGAACTTTTTGTTGTTTTTTTTTTTTGTTTTTAATTCGCAGAAAACAAATTTTAAAACAAATGAAAAATATAAAATTTAATTCGTAAGCACGAATTTTACCCACCCTGCTATCTATTTGAAAACTATCAGGTGTATAATAGAATCGGCACTTCGGATAATCTCTGCTTGGCCATCTTATCTTAAACTCTTCTCATATTTCTACTATCCCATTTTAATGGTATGTAACTTATCCGAAATATAAGGGAATATCCCGAGGAATATCAACTACATATCAAAGTACGCTCTGGTAGATGTCACTCGGCAGAACCGTATATCCTTTAAAAGGAACATACATAGGTCGACATTGACGATCACAGATGAAATTCTCACTACAGCCTTTTTCAACTTGCATAGTTTTTGTTATCATAAGCAAAAATTTTAGCTCTTAACATACCATAAGAAACCTGAGAAACTTCCGTCATGCAATCGTTAATGGCTATATTGATTTCCTTTCATTGACATTACCTTCCAGCAACTGAAGAATGTCACCAGATGGCGAAATTGTCAACTGAAGTTTTCTGGAACTGATAAGTCCAGAGAGGATTAGATGGTCGTTTGAGTACACTAGTGCAAAGACAATAGTCAATGAAAACTAATAAACATTCCGCGTGATCGACTACGGAATCTGGTTGCTACGGTCCCTGTTTGATCTGAGCGTGCGCAAGGATATTAAATATTTCATATAATTACTTCTGTGAAATTTCTTATTATTAGAGAGTATATCCTCTTCCGTTGCCAGAATAAAACTGACAGATTATTAAAAAATCTGGGCGAATTTTTATTACACGACCTGAAAGATCCACCGGAGAGGGATGTCAGAATTACATGAAACTATGCAGTTGTACGGAACTCAAATTGGTTAGTTCAATGTAATTGTTTGCTTCTGATTCCTAACTATCCAGTTCTAAGAACGGGATCCGTGGTTGTTGGTTGTTTCTAACTTTACCATTGACTGGGGATAGACTAGCACGTGCACAGGCAGTTAAATTCTGATCGTAATAAATAAAAGAAGGACAGACATCTGTTTTTTATATGTCGCAGATGCTTTTCGTGTTATATTAAAGATTTTTTTTGTGGTCGACTTATGAACATGAATCATTTTTGTGGAGATTTTTCAAAATGACTTGGTCAGCTTTAAGGTACTCCGCCAGTTATTTTTAATAGTTTCCTTAACATCGTACATCATTGTATTCTAATATCTTACGTATTAAAACGGGGTCCCTTCGACTCTGCTTAATGTTCGCACGTAGTGAACTACTACCATGCAAACGAACCAAAATATATTACGCCACGAAGTGTGTGATTAATTTGTCCTTTAAATACCTATTATTAAATAATAGTGTTTCCTGACGTTCTGAGGCGTATGATTAATTTTGTTCTCTACTGTTGATTTGAATGTCTCAGTGGGATCTAATCATCTAAAACCCCTGTTAAAACATTGTTGGTCAGATAAATGACCAGTCAGTCGTTTCTTTTTTTTTCTATTTTCAAGAAGATAGTATTTTCGAAATGATGTAACATTCGTAGTATTTTGCTGTTGTAGTTGTTGTTGTTAGAGACAATACAACATTACCACTACTACTGAAAATTTGTAATCAATTTCTGAGTGTGTGTGTGTGTATAGACATGTGAGTGTGTATTTCTTTTCGAAATTTCTATGCAATTGTTGCTTTTTATCGTTTTGTTACGTCTGTCTCTCTGCCTGACAGTTTCTAATTTCAAACAATGTTGATGTAGTTGATTTTCCAAAGGACACATCAACTGTTTATATGGTATGTTCTAATGTCTGTCTCTCTCTCTCGTTCTTTCTCTGTATGTTTCCATGTCTGTTTTAGAATGAAGTACTCGTATGCATGCATGTATTTAACAAATCAATTTTGTTCATTTTACATATGAATGATTATTTGATTCCAAATCATATTTTAGTCATACTTTTATACATGCGAGTATATGTAAGTAATTGTGTCTGTTTGTAAATTTTTACCTCCAACTCTTCATTGTGATTGTGTCATTTTGCTGAGATTTCATGAGAATCGTTATAAAATATTAATTTTCAATCTCAATGATTCTATGTGTTGAATTGTTGAAGCAATTAATTTAATTGCTTGTTAATATTTATGAATTTAATAGAATTTTACAGGATATACACAAACTAACACTCATTTATTTATGATACACACAAATCTTTTAAATTGGGTAAAACTAAAGAAACATATTCCATAATATTATAGTCCACAAAAAAATTTCATTCGTTTATTACTCCAACTTGGACCACCGTTTGTAGCTTAAATTCAATATTGTTTCTTTTCTTTCCCTTCAACATAATTATTTCATTTAATTTTGCTTTCTTACACAATTTAATACTTGAGTAAAATGTTTAGTGTTTCTTCATTTATTTTCATTTCGAAAATGAATCATGATTCTTTGACTACTTGCGTGGAGTTAGTGGATAAATGCTCGTGTGGCAATTCCTTGTTGTAGGTATTAAATAATGTTTACACTAAAATAATTGAATTAATAATTACTGCGTGTGGTTTCCAGGGTTTCGCAGCTAAAAACACAAAAATTACTTTAGAAAAATATTATGAAAATAATTATAACAATATTGTATTATACAAAATGGGCGAAAGGAAGGAAAGTGAAATAAAGATTTTCGCATAGTAATTACTTACAACACATCTTCTTTATCTTCAGTGTTAGCGGTATCGTTTGCAAAGATGGAATACTAATTGGAAATACACTTAGAAAAAAGGATTGTATATAATGTTTAAGTTTTTTCTATAAAATTTAAAGGATAAATTTATGTTGTCATACATATGTATCAGTCTAGTTGCCGAAAACGCATATACCTGAAATGCGAATATTTCTAGAGAAAAGGCTGCCTCTTCCTTTTCAATGTTCCGATAGGTTAGGATAGGTTAATTTTACGGACAACATAAAATGAATACAGCTCACTTGGCGGATCTGCTTGATCGGCCACTTCAAGTAGCTTAAAAAATAAAAACCATAGAAAAATAAATTCATATAAAGCTCATTAATATTTCAGAAGAAACTGGGAACCAGTTCTTGTTCTTAATTATTAAATATGCTCCATTTAGTTTGTAAGGAACCTCCGGTTACTCGGGGTTAGAAGCTGGGGTAATACTCAGTCTGTCCAGGGTCCTTTACATACAATTTTTATTAATTAGGCTTTTTTATTTTTTGTTACCTTAACGGTTTGTCATACGTCTTACTTGTTCACTTGCGCAGCACGAAAGAAACTGATTGCTCTATTACATTGGCTTATAAATATTTATAACTACAACTAATGTAGATTTGTAGCTACTGCATTTTTATGTGAATCAACCGATAGCGGTTGTTTGACTGCAACTCATCTCAATTGTTCGATGAGTTTTGCTAGTTTGTTAGTTTTCTAAGTTTCGTTCACGTCTCTCTGTTTTGACCCTATTCTACTCCTGTCTACTAAAACACTCTGTTGACTCTCTCTGCTGACACTCCTTGTTGTACACTGTCTGCTTTAGACGCACACTGATGTTAACATTCTCAGCTAGTGTTGAACTCACCACCTTCCCCTGACTGAACGGCTCGTTCGTTCTCCGGTTAATATGTAGTGAAATAAACCCGGTCTGACCGATGTATACCGCACCATGTGAATGGATGTCATCCATCCTCTACCCAGTACAAAAGAACTACAAATGTGTGGGCTAAAATTCTTAGAAGTTCCTTCCTCTCAAGTTATGGGATAGATTTTCCGTATGGGATACCGAAGGATTCGCTTCCCAAATAATTGTGATGTTGCGCGTCTAGGAAGACTCCTACAAAAATCATTGATGAATGCCAATTATGCAATGTCTATGCGAATGCATCCATATCCATTTAATTGATTGTACAAATTAAAGCAGAGCTTTGAACATTACAACATTACGACAATTACCGCTTTCGAAATATTTAAACCAATAATTTTGGGTCCTTTCTCTTATAAATTATAATGGTAATACCAGCTATAATCGGGCCAATTTTAGAATTCTATTTATTTATCCTACTTGTTACGGTTTGCCAAAATAGTAATCCATGTGTTAGAGGACTTTTTATTTCAGTGTAGATGCAGTCCTCTATTTTATGACTTAAGCTCAACCATATCCTGTATTTAGTTTTTATGCAAATGCAGAGATATTTCGCGCTCTCCGATCTGTGGAAAGAACTACCATCTTAGAGGGCTTCGATGTACTTCTAGTCAAGTAGCCATGATAACAGTTTCGATACCGCACCGTTTGACAATCAGTAATATTCAGCCTATCCTGGATCGCACCATATATCGCTTCTTTTATTGAAGCTATTGTTATACTTCTTGTTTTCAACTTTACTACAAAATATGCAGCTGCTAATCTCTTTATCTATTGTATAATATAAATAATTCTAGAGATATTTCTATTAACGCATGCAGGCATATTTACTGCTTGAGTTTGCAGAACAATCGTCGAATTGGATTCTCACGAATGCATCGTGTTTTGGAATAGAAACATTATTGAAAGAAAAACAATGTTTGATAAGTATGTAGAGCTAGAAGATAATGAAAGTGTTTGCATGATCCAGCGTAGTTAGTCCTGAGTTCTGCCATTGATGATATTGCTTATTTTCTTTAAGGACACAAAACCTCAAATACTGAACAAATTTCTAACTTATTGTTGGAAATTTGTTGTTGTTTGCTGTTTTTCAACGGGGTTGAGAGGAGAAAATCAAAGTATGTCTGAATGTAAATAACGTAAATTAATAAAACATGTCATTGTAAACGTTATAAAAATTTACGTATTTCCTTTATTGATTTAGCTGCTTGAGAATTTGCTGCTGTTACTGTTGTAATTTGGCACAAAACTGAACATGGCGTTTAGACCGATTGACAGGTCTTAAATTCTCAACTATCAATCCTTCTAGGCATCATTCACAATAGTGCAAACTATTGCAGGCAATTATAGGGGTCACACTTACAGGAGAGGCTCTATATCGATGTGAAGGAACTCGTCATCATCGATAATATCGCGGTTATCTGCTGGGGTCTCAACACATACCATAACAAAGTCTTTAACAAATAGTATCCTGCTCATCGAAAGTATCTTAAAAAATGTTTAAAATATCATATTTAAGAATCCTATTGCAATTAGGACAGTCGATTTCTTTAAGATTGTCAAAGTGAAGTCTTGTCTCAATATGCAGTAAAATTTAGCAGCTTGATAAAAAGGAATCTTTATCAATACTATCCATTAGTAGACTGATAACTTAGATTTGTTTTCCAAAACTTTCCGATTACGTACCGTTTTTGAAATTCTATTTTTATTTTGAACAGTGTACATTACAACGTATAGATGTGTGCATATTTGTATTATAAGTAAGTATAGTATTTTTCTCTCTTACTTTTAAGTTGATTTAATAAATTAACGTTAATTAGCTGATATTTTGTGGTTTTTATTCGACTTCAACTTATTTTTCTTGCTTATTTTACACATAAAAGATGCTCGGCGCTCTTCTTTGCAAGGATGAAAGAAAGATAAAGTTTTTTTTTTCCATCGCTCCAACATGCGTACCAACAACTTACTACACGTACGTGTCTATACATTTAATTCAAAGATTCTTTCTCGACAAACAACATCAACATCACAAACAAGCTGCAGCAACATGAGCACCCAGCACTCAATTATGTTTTTGACTTATTCTAAAAATACACAAACAAATAAAAAAAAAACTACTCGTTTAAACATTAAAGGTGTCATTAGTGTGAAACCATTAAATTTTTGAAACAACTTTGTATCGATATCTTTTTACACTTCCACTTTTAGCTTTTTCTTCTCTATTGTACCTAAAAAAGCCTACATACTCCTTTATACTTTTACAAAATAATTTAAGACTTCCATCCATATTTATTTCTTTTGCATTTAATGAATCTGCTTATACGTATTTTCAATTCACACGTAACTTTAAGTGTTTGTTGGAAAAACGTTTTTTATGCAACACAAAACAAACAAAAAAAAATCTATAGAAAAATTTACATTTTAAAGAAATTTGTAGCCAGAAAAAATCTTAATGAACAAAAATTTGTATTTTATAATTTGGGCATTGTGCCAAATTAAAATTTATATTCAACTCAGATAGATTTCTTTTAAATGCTGTGTTGTACCTTTGCAAAATTTCATGTACAAAAGCACACGAACTCGTGCCTTTGTTTGGTGGCACTTGTAGACTTCTGAGAGTTTTTCAGAAATAAATTAAATTTTTTTATACTACATTGTATTTATATGATGCACATTGCAGAGCACGGTTGCTAATAAATATACATTAAAAACAATTTTATGATTTTTGAGAAAAATACAAATTTCCACCCACCAAACCACTGACCCTTTCTCTGTTAATAGTTTAGAATCATTTTCAATCAATTCAATTATTTCAATTATTTAAATATTTATTGTAACGCTTTTTAATGTCTTTCATTTGATGATTTTAAATTAGAAGCAAATTAATGTTATGATTATTATATATACCTTACCATGATTATTACACAATTTTATAAATAATGTTATTGCTCAAATTCAATTTCCAGTCTGTGCAGAGAAATTTTGTGATAAAAAAGTTGGGAAAAATAATAATAGACCAGACCGTATAGCTAAGGCCACACGATTGGCAAAATGCTCCAATAATCATAATTTTTTTGTATCCCAATCGTGTGATTACATAATACGAGGGCGGTTCGGATACTTCTTAGCATAGCACAGAAAGAGAAACATTTTTATTTTTCAATATAATCTCCTGAAACTTCAATACACTTGATCGAATGCTTATCTAGCAGTTCTATCCCTTGATTAAAATAGTTTTCCTCAAGGCCTTCATTTAAGGTAAAACGCTTGCCAGCTAAGATTTTTTTTTAGATTTGGGAACAGGTAAAACTCACTGGGAGCTAAATCAGGAGAATAAGGTGGGTGGTCAACCAACTCGTACATTAATCCGTTGATTTCAGCCATTGTTAAAACACTCTTGTGCGCTGGTGCTGTTGTCTTGATGAAATATTATTTTTATGTGTTGTAAGCCTGGACGTTTTTCTCGAATGTTTACATTTAATTGATCCAAAATGTTGCAATAGTACTCTGAATTTATTGTTTTGTCCTTTTGCAGATAGTCAATCAATAAAATACCTGTGAAGTCCCAAAAAACCGTTGCCATATACCCACCAGCCGATTGAATTGTTTTTGCCTTCTTTAAGGCACTTCCTTCAGTTTCAGTCCATTGCTTGGACTGTTCTTTTGTCTCTGGAGTATCGTGTTGGATCCATGTCTCATCAACAGTTATGAAACGACGCTTAAAATCGATTTTATTTTCCTTAAAACGATCCAAACAAGCTTGAGAAAATTTTATTCTTATGCGTTTTTGGTCGACTGTTAACAAATGCGGCACCCATCTAACAGAAAGCTTTTTCATTTGAGATGCCCATGATATTGGCTATTTCACGCAATTTTATTCGTCGATCATTTGTTGTTGCTGTTTATGGACGTTCACTACGTGGTTCATCCTCAATGCTTGTACGACCACATTTAAATGCAGCAACCCAATTTTTTACTGTTGCATATGAAGGAGCACTTTCACCTAACACATTCACCATATCATGATGAGTTTCTTGTTCCGATAAACCTTTTTTATTTAAATATTTAATGATACCACGAATTTCAAATTTTTGCATTGTAAAAAATCCCTGATACGTCTTCTCTGAACTCAGGTTGTCTGTGCAAAAAAAAAATAATAAAGCATTATTCAATTTATTCTAAACTCTAATGAGGAAAGAGGCTGAGGCCAAACTGAACTTCTTGAAAATTTCACAGCATGTAACTGTGACTCTGGAAGGAATAATAGGCTATATGAAGTTTTGATTGGATAAACGGTAGCGACACTACCCATATAACCCAAAATTTTAAATCGCCATATTTTAGGCATTTTTTGACGTATGTACGTCGATGATATTTGGTGCATATGGTATTGGCATAATTAGAAATACGTACCATGAGAAAAGTGGGTGGCACCACGCCCCTTTTTAGAAAAATTAAAAATAGTAATATAGTCTTAACTACTGGGTCGATCGTCACAATAGGATATTCTTACGAAATAATCAATTCTTTACTATATAAAGTTGTGAGTGGACAAAGGAGCGTAGCACCGCCTATAAAACAAAAGAATTAAATCGCCATATTTTTGGCATTTTTTTTGACAAACAGTATTTGCTATATATGGTATTGACATGAATAGAAATACGTACCAAATAAAAAGTGGGAGGAGTGTAAAAGAAAGTCTGCAGAAACTCTTACTGTCTCTGATGAAAAGTCACCACTCTTCTGTTGAGTTTTGGCCCGGTTATTCAAAGGCTATTAAAAGTTCCTGACTGACTTAGAATACATAAAAGAAGAACTTTTTCTTCCTTCAAATGACTAAGAAAATTATAAACGAAGTTTAATTACATTGAATTTCGATTTTACATCATCTTTCTTATATCATCTTTCGTATATATACATACACACATATGTATGTATGTATATATATTTACCAATTTACCAATTTAGTATTCATTAAACATCTATGTTATTAACAATACTCAAAGGTCCTATTAAAGTACAATAATGTGCTGCTTAACATTAAGGGGCTTAGAAATATTTGCTGACAATTTGCCACTTTAATTCCACAGAAGAAACTCTCTGCCAAAAAAAAAGAAGAAAAAAACATTGAAACTTAATTTTACAGGTATTAACTAAATAAAAAGTCAAATACATTTCTAAATGGCCTCACATAAAGTTAACGTAAGTATAAAAAAGCCATACACATGATCCTTTCCTGGCCATAGCGACTACTGTACAAGTTTGTATACAAGCCGGTTAAAAATGGCCATAAATTATAGTACAAATGTAGCCCAATCCCTTTTGTTATTTAGGTAATAAATCTCTTTGGTTAACGTGTGCTTAGAATGGTCAGTATTTCGAGTTTTTTTTTACACATTTTCATTTCATTTCGGTCTTTATTTCAACCAGCCATTACAAATACAGAGAGTACGAGTACAAACATTTCCACAGCACATCCTGAAGTCCATTGTCATTTTTACGTTGTTTTGAAGCGTTTTCATTTATTTCTTTACGTTTGTATATTTCTTTTTATGTTTTTTTTTTTTTGTAGAATCCAACCAATAAATTGTAATTTTTGTGTGTGTATTTTAGTCATGAGCATGTAGTATAGCAGGAAAGAAAGCAGCAGCAGTTTTTGTTTTTCGATGGCATCAATTGGATTTGGAAGCTCAATCATCAGTGTTAAATTTATTACTTGTTACGATTGAAGTTTATTGGTTTTGTTTGTTTGTTTGTTTGTGTTTCTTAATTTGGCCAATATACTGCTACGCTAGTAAAAAAAAATAGATCAATTGATGTAGATGCGGGTTGATTGAGTTACGTTTCCTGTGTACAAATGTGTGTGTTTGGTCAGTCATAGTTTCAGGTGTGACAATAACCGTAAAAGACTTTGTTAATGTGTGGAAATAAATTTAGTTTAGGAGTTCAAAATGGAAGCCCTCTGTACAAAGAATATCTCAAGATTTATATTTATTTTCAAATGACAGATAATGACTTTAATGTTGGAGTAGAGTTATAAGGAATATGCCATATATAATGTTGCATCATTAAGCCAGATATAATATGAAGTTGGAGAAAATAAAAAAAAAATTATTTTGATAACCGGGCAAAAACTTTAAAGTTGGCAAAATTTCTCACAAAGTCAAAATGTAAAAGATGTAACAATAGCACATATTATTTATAACTTACAAGTGTTGTTGTTTTAAATTATAACTACTCTCAATAAATATTTATAAAATGTCACCGATATCTTATATTTATGTAACCATCATGGTAATTGGTAAATTTCAACTTTTATACCAACAAGAAAAACTATTGCTAATAAACATTAGATACACATTTTGTTTGTCATTGATTTAATTGTTTTAATGATGATGTTGTTTCCACATCTATTGCGTTTTTTTTTTGCTAGATGTGCTATTGCAACATCTAATAAAGATTATTTATAATGATTATGTAAAATTTTCATTGTGTAACAAATAACAAGAAAGCAACACAAAAACACTAATAAAAAATTATGTTTAACCATAAAACAATTCAAATTTATATTAGACGACAAAAACAAAATACAATTTACTGAAGAAAAGTGGCAATAGTGGTGGTTGAACGTAAGCAAGTTTATCAACAGTTTGATAATATATTTATTCTGTTTATTACACTGCACAGTGGCGCAGCATAAAAATGCTTTGGAAATAAATCTGGCATTTTCACTTGTATTCAACTCGAATACTCCTTGACTAAGCCCGTGAACAATTTAATCTAGATCTTTTAGAAATGGCGAATATATTTCCAAACATTGTCTATTCTAACCCACTGTGCACTGTACGACAAAAAATATCAGACTCAATAATATTAACGCAAAAGTTCGAATTTTATTTATATTTTATATTAAAATTTTAAAACTGCTTCTATATAGTTTTGGGTCCTAACAATAATACCCTCGTCAATTAATGAATATTATTTAAAAGTTTAAAAGTGGCTAATATTAACTGGTCTTTTATAGAGCAGATGAAATTCAAACTTATTTAACAAAATCCTACAGGGTTTTTGTTTGACCACTAGTGTTCATCAGTATCATTTATGTTGACAAAGATGACATAAAATTTGCCGCACAATATAATAAGTAATTCTGTGGATTTTACAGATTTTGTCAATACCAGGTTCATTCTTTGAATTTAAATCAACAATAGGATTTTCGATCTCTCGAAATGGTGTTCAACTGGTGGCAAGTCAATTGTTTCATTTCATGTGTTTGGGGTGTTTTTCACTATCATTTCTTCCCCAATCACCACATAAATTTCGCAAGGAGGGCTTGCATATGACAGGAGTTGTGGAGTTACATCCAAATTTTCTAAATATTTATTTTGTGATGCAGTTTTCCGATATTCCAAGAGTTCTTTATGTATTTTTATGCAATATTTATACCCTACACCACCATAGTGGGGACGGTATATTGGATTTGTGCATATGTTTGTAACGCCCAGAAATATTGGTCCAACACCCACCTTAAAGTATACGGATCGGCTCAGAATCACTCACTAAAAAAAAGAACAGCTCAAAGAGAGTGGCACAGATCACCCCAATCAAATCTAAGCTAAACTAGTAAGAAAGTATAGTCGGGCTTGACCCTACACCCAGTATATGTATTAAACAGTTTTTCAGAAATGTGGGCTATATGGGAGATATGACCAATTATGGACCGATCGAATTTTATCGATTTTGTCGAATTTTATTTGATTACCAACATTCATAAACAATTTATGAGCGTTAAAGTAATTTTCGGAAGTGGGCCTTATATGGGTGATACGACTAATTATGGACCGATCACAATAAAATTGTACCGTATTGCTTGTATACATATGAAATATATTTGCGTTCAATACTATTTGGATACCAACATTTTTGAGAGAGTTATGCTCTTTAAAGTGATTTTCGGAAGTGGGCCTTATATGGGAGCTACGACTAATTATGGACCGATCAGCAGAAAATTTATATATGTGATTTGGCTTCATTTACTACTCATGTGATGAAATTTGTTTGGTTCCTTTCATAATTCAAACATTTATGATCGGTAAACCCCAATTTCGGGAGGACTTTTGTATGGGGCTAGGTGAAATAATGGACCGATTGTCACCAGTTTCAATTCCATCCGTCCTTGGGCCTTAAAAATATCACGTACCAAATTTAATCGAAATATCTTCAAAATTGCGACCTGTTCTCTGCACACAGCCAGAGGGACGTACGGACGGACATCGTTAAATCGACTCAGAAAACGATTCTGATATTTAGAGAAAAACTCTTTGATTGGAAGAAAAAAGAGGTAATGTTCGGTTGAAATTTTAAAAACGTAACTTACTTAGTTTGTACACATTTACAGATTGGAAAAATTTATTTTAGAATTAAGTATATTTAAATTCTTGTCCTACTTATAATAAAAATAAAATTTTATAAGACAAATCAAAAAAATAATATAAATTTTATTTACGTGGGGTGAGTTCAGAAAATCGACAACGATGCAGTCTCAAATCGAAAACGGCAGGTTATCAAATTTCGTGTATCATTTGTGCACATACGGGACTGATACACTTTTGACACCATATGTTGTCAAATCGTACACGTATGTGTTAATGTTTTCTTTGAGTGTATTTATGATCAAAGCCGTGCTACGCCTATAAATCAGCTAGAAAATGCTAAAAATGCACAATTTTGTTTTTAAATTAAATTTTCAATTAAATATCTGGCTTACTGAAGAACATCAGACTTTGAAATCAGTAATATCAAGCCATCTTTGCAGATAGCGGAATGTAAAGACTGAAAATGAAGCCTGTTGGCTCTCCACATATGCAAGAGGTTTTTAAGATAGAATTATTGCTGTGTAAAAGAACATTTTTTTATATATTTACCATTATATTAGCAAAATCCAAAAAGGTTTTCTTCTTTATATATAATATTTCTGTTTAGTTTTCCCTTGTTTCTCCTTAAATCCAATTGGCAAACATTCATTTCAGTAAGTGTCCCTTTTCTATTACGTAAACTGTTCAAAACTCATCAACTTTTTCTTTAACACAATTATAAATCCTTTCTGCCAGCTATTTGTAATCAAAATATTTTACCTCAATTAAATTACAAAAACAAAGATAATTTTGCAAATATGTATTCAGAAAGCCCTTATATACAAAAACTAAAACTAAAATCAAACTAAATTAAGTAGTTTGTCTCTAAAACAAGAAGCAAAAAGCCCTAGAAAATCAAGATTTTATTTAGTTTTCCCAAAAAAAAAAACAAAAAAAAAACGAAAAAAAAGTTTATTTTACACTTTGTTGATTTTCACTCAAACTTTTAATCTAGATAAAGATAGAAAAAAAAACTAACAAAAATCATACTAAAACATTTAGAGGTACAATGGTTTTACATACAAATACACACAGAATTTCTAATAAATGATAGTGGCTGGCTGCAGAGTGAGTGTAT
This sequence comes from Bellardia bayeri, assembly GCA_950370525.1. NCBI lineage: Eukaryota > Metazoa > Arthropoda > Insecta > Diptera > Calliphoridae > Bellardia > Bellardia bayeri. Next base: position 105,251,743 of record OX493264.1, read on the forward strand.
TTTGTCTGTTTTGTTTAGAAACGAGATTGCATATCCTTCTCGAACACGGATGTTACCGAAAATTTGATTCTTTTAGCTTCAGATTTTTATGTTTCTGACATGTGTCACTCTTGTTGACCGTTATATGAGTGCGAGTAAAACAGCAAAGATTTTCTAGATTTTCCTGGCATACACACTACAACGCTTAGCTGTCATTGTGTGGTCTATGGTTTTATCTCAGGATTTTTATTTTACACATGCAAACATTCACAGATGTGAGTATTAAAACCTACATGCGGGATAGTTGATTCTTATTTTTTTCTATTGCCATTTTATTCATTGTTAGAAGACTGACCATCAATGCCAACCCAGAGAATATACAAAATTTTGTATCCAACATCTGAAAAAAAAACCCAAACGAGAAAATGTTGCAAAATTTGCATTTTCTAAATAATGTCTAGAGTGCTTTAATAAAATTCCGGGTTTTTTTCTGTTACAAAGCAACAAATAAATACAATAATATGCAAAATAACAATATTTGTTAGTAAGAGTATCTATGTACATATATACTGTGGGCGTCAAAATAAAGTCAACACCACTTATTTTAAAAGCAAAGCTTAATTATATTAATATAAACAATATTGTATTAGAAAATTATATTACAGAAGTGAATTCACAAAAAAATTAACAAAAACAAAACGGTATACAAATTTAATTAAAACTAATTTTTTCGTGTCAAAATAAAGTACATATCATTGAAAAACATTACGTTGTGACGTTAAGTAGTGCGAAATGTACAATGTGAAAACAAACATCAATTGAGACTCGACAAATCATAATAGACTTAGATAGAAAAGCACAACGTAAAATCGTTGGAAGGAATTACTATAGAATAAGTACAAGTATTCCAAACACAATACCGTAGAAATTTGCCTGGTGCAAAACGACCAAAGCGTCTTACAACAACTAAAGTAAGAGCTATAGTAAGAGAAGTAAGAGCAAGCTCAACATCTAACGATGTAAAAATAGCTGAAAATGTTATGAAAACTATTGGAAGACCTGTAAGATCTTTGCATAAAAATGGCCCACATGGTAGAGTGGTACTTAAGAAGCAATTTATAGCAAAAAAATAACCAAACCAAATGTTTCAATTTCGCCAAATTTTTCTGTAATATTATACCTTTCACCGATTAAAGTAAGTTTGAGATATTTGATATCAAAAATCCCGAACCAAGAAAAAAAGCGTTTAGTAATAAAGTAAATATGTTACCAAGACGATAAAACATGGCGGCGACTCAGTATTGGTCTTGGAATGTATGGCTGAATCAGCGGTCGGTAATCTTACATTTATAGAATCTACAATGAAAAATTAAGATTATTTTGACATTTTAAAGAACAATGTGAAGAAATTAGAAATAGCTCAGAACTGATCCTAAGCATACCTCCAAAATTGTGAAAAAATGTATTGCTCAGTCAGCGTCCAATATCTTTAGATCGTCCTCCGCAGTACCCAGACCTCAATTCAATTGAGCACCTGTGGAAATATCTGGACAAAAAAATTTGGCATATAAATATTTTTTGTAAGGATAACCTAAAGGTAGTAAATTAAACCGTATAAATGGAATAAAATTTCACCTGGTTTCACTAAAAACACGTTGATTCTATGTCTAGAAGATTGTCGGTTGTGGTAAAGGCAAAAGGACTACAAACAAAATATTAAACACAATGTTTTACATGACTTAAATATACCTCTTTACTTTCCGTTGACGCGAAAAATCTTGCACTTTTCCGTTAAAATTTAATTATATTTTATGTTCCTTATTTTTCTAGTTTTTTGTTAATAAGTTCTACTTTGCATTTTTTTAACAACATTAGGCGTTTACTTTATATTGACATTCACAGTACATATATATACATACATATGTATATGAATGAGTGAGTGTATGTTGTAGTATAATATTGTAACAAACATGTTAAATGCCTTAGTGACGTTCTTTTTGACTGATTTGTTGGTAGGGTATGGGTAGATTTAAGCCAAGTCATGGTAACTTTATTTATCAGTTGTAAACAGTGGTGTTTTAAATGTAAATGTATAGTTTTTAATAGAGGCATTTTTAGAGTAAAGTTGTAGAAATCAGTCGAATGATTTTAATAGCATTTGCTAATTTATCATTTTTATAATATAAAATTAAATACATTGCTAATGATTAACAATGTTTTAAATTTTTTTAATTATATTTTATGTACTCTACCGATTATTATTTAGTTCCACAACGACAAATTTTGAAAAAACTTTTCTTGTCAGCTTTAATTTTCTTCTTTTCAAAAATTTAACTATAGTTAAGTAACGACGAATTTTGAAGAGACTTTTCATATCGGCTTTAATTTTCTTCGTTTGAAAAATTCAAAAATAGTAAAATTAAAATAAACGTAAAAATAATTTCTGTCTAAAACTGTCAGCCTCTGAACTAGTTTTACGGAAGCAATAAATAACTAATACCTCTTCTTAACAACGGTTCTTTGAAACTAGTGCTGCCATCAATGTTTCTTATTCGTAATTATCATACTTGGAACAAGTTCTGCAAGTTGTTGAAAATATTTGGAAAATGGTTCAATAATAATTTTTTCCTAACTAATATTTCCATTTTTAATATTCATCATTATAAAACAACAACATTTCGTGTTACAGTTTTTTAATTTAGTTTCCAAAATAAAATTAATAGTTTTTTTAATGGTTTGTGTTTTTTATAATATCTAGTCCTTATACAACTCTATAGAATTTCGGAAAAAATAAGAATATTCCACAGATTGTGTTTTGCAAGTAGTTACGATATAACAAGTTATGCTGGTTTTACACGGTGTGTATTTTGCAGTGTACTTGTCAGTTGTACGATACATATGTAATTGTGCATGTCTGTCAAAATTGGCAGTTTATAATTTTTGCTTTCACACGTCGGTTTTTAGTTTCATGTGACATAATCTACAGTAGAAGTTTTTGCTTTTTAAATTCTTCTTTTCTTTTAAATTCTTGATAAGTTGTTACGAAAGTCTTTGGTTGTTGTGCCATTTTATCAAATAGTTCAATAGGTTTTTGTGATAAAAAGATCTCCAGTTCTCTTATATTATATCCGAACACATCCTTGCTCATCTAATAATTTTCATAAACTTCCTGAATTGATATTCATTGGAAATTTTTAAAATACTTTTATGTACTTTTTTATCTAGTTACTCTCCTTTTTTAGAAAATCTAAACATGCAAATAGGATAAAGTTTAGCATGACTTTCAAATGTTAAAACTAAAACGGTAGTAAATTCTCTTTTGTGTAAACAAAGTTAATTTAAAGTTAATATATATCAGTGTTGCCAGAAAATGAATTTCAAAATATGCTAAAACTTGAAAAACTGAGTGCTAAAATGTTCTATAGAAGAAAAAAAAAGTGCTAAATTTGTTCAATGTAATAATACAATTTTTATTTCAAATGTTACAAACATAAATTATAGTTTTTTCTAATTTTGTTCCTAACAATTGTTGATTTGTTTTAATAGATTACATTTCATATATTAATTCAAAAATTTCCGTGTTCATTTACTTATCACACCGAAAGTTTAAATATTAATAAAAGTTATTTTTTATTTCTCCAAAAGTATTTTTTGGAGTAAAATAGTAAACAAAAAATTGTTTTTTATCAAGCAAATTATGCTAAAAAGCATTTAGCATAATTTTTAAAAATTTCAATGCATTTTCGAGAAACAAAATGCTAAATTAAGCACTGAAAATGCTAAAATGGCAACACTGATATATATGGAATTATATTCTTGACGCCTTGAACTTGCAAACCTAACTGCAAGCGAAGTGCTTCTAAAACATATGCCAGTATATCAGATTTAATCATGGTAAACAAATTTTAAAATTTAAAGCAAGTCAGCATTTTTTTCGAAATAAGTTTTTAATATCAAATTTACCAATTAGAGGGAGTCGCAGCCTTTGACTGGAATTTCTTTGCATACTCAAATGTGACACTCCATAAGCATTAGGAAACTTCTAAATAAAAATAAATAATAATTTTCTGAGCTATTTAATTACCCATAAATTCTCCATAATTTAAAGCATTCATTTGTTTTGTAATTTAATACAAAATCAATACACTACTAATGTATTTAATCCCCAAAAAATCTCCTGACATATCGTTACTCCTAAACGTAAGTTGAACATTGTCCTGTGCAGCAGTAGAAAAAAAAGTAACATGAACACGTGATATTTAATCACTGTCATGTCAGTGTCACTTTACTAACGAATCAAAATTATCGTAGGGGTGTGTGGCGAACAGTCATGCTGAAATCGATATGGTAGATGACAGATTCGTTTACGTTTTTTTTTTCCACAATTACTTCCTCTACATGGCCATTTTTTATAGCGAAAAAAGGTAATTATGTACGTACAACCATTAGCTTTAGCTTGTTTACTTGTAACTACTGCTCCCGGAGAGTGGGAGTGTGTGTCTAGTCATGTAGTTGTTGTATGTATTTAGGTAAAAAGTTAAATGTTTGTTTTTGTTTGATAAACAGCAATACAACAACATTGATTTTCAAGCAGAAAAATCTGCACTTGACTTGCCACCTACGAAATTCTGAAAAAGAAAAAAAAAAACAACAAGCACTGCAACAAAATACTTTTATCATAATAATAAATAGTTGTTCTAGTTGTTTTTGTTGCTTGTGGTTTTTATCGTTAAAGGTTAAAAATGTCATTATGAGGTTTGGAGGAGGACAAATGTTGTATGTATGTGATTGTCAGTGTGCTTTTGTGTCTAGTATGATGACATGTTTACTGATTTCGTTTTAAAAGATGACTGGAACATTTAAAAAGGACAATGATGATTTTACGTTGAACATGGAGACAATTTAACAACAACAACAGCGACATTGACAACGACAACAAAAATGATTGATGACACATTATTGACATTATGAACACAAATCAATACAAGCAACATACATACACACATACATACATGGTAGTATAAAGCAGTGATTTAAAAGTATAATATCCTTTAAGTTTACATAATCCAGAAACAACTTTAGGCTGTAAATTTGAGATCAAATCAAACAGTATTGTTTAACCTGCTGTCTTTTGTTTCAATTACTATTCACACGCACTCAGTTTTTCGTTTTTGACTGCAGTCAGCAGGATATTATCAATAGCTACACATTAAAGTAATGTGCGCATAAAATCCGGCCATATAAAAGTTATAATATTTATGTAACAAAGAAAGCCATTGAATGTTTGTTTGTGGTATTAAATAGTAGTTTACGTAAATTAAAAATATTCATAATTTGATTTTAAAAACAAAATTATTATGTTTTCATTTAAAAATATATTTTGTTTTCAACAATTTTAAAAATATTATATTTACTGAATTAAATTAATAAGTTAAAAACAAAAATTTAATTTATGTGGAGAGCAAACAATTTCATTTTTATTTAATAAATAATTAAATAAACAAATATTACAAATTAATTATACAATTAAGCAAAAAAAAACCGACAAGCGGGGCACATTGTTGTAGCGAAATATTGGAATAAATAAAAAATAAATAAAAAGAAATTGACCTTGAACTCAATACAAAATAATTTTTAATAATTAATATTAATTTGAGAACGTTAAATTACATGGAAAAATCCAAATTCGGCAACAAAATTGTCTTTAAATAGGACTAAATATCTTTTTTTTAATCCGTGTAGTCGTTTTGCAAAACAAAATTTTTTTTTAGGTTATATTTATGACCAATTACAGATTTCTATTTAGTTTTGGATATTATCCCTACGGGCTGATTTCGGTCAATTATATTTTCTTTTTTAAATGATGTAAATGAAAACAATTTACTTCATCAATTTGCTCTACGTTTCGTCGATGTGGGTTTTCGACTTCTTCAGGAGCTATTTTATTACGATAATTTATCTTATTTTACATCATTTGTTATTATTTAAAAATATATTGTAATTAAAACGGGAATAACACGACACCAAGTTAATTAAAATAAATGAATAAAAAATTACAATTGTATAAATATAAAATAAATCACAGAATCGTCAAACTTATAACTACGGATATCACAGAACTATTACTTGTAATTAATTGCAGGCAGGTATTGGAGCTTTGTATTATTTCTATCTTCTTTTGTGTTAAGAGTGTTCAATAGTCGTTCCTGTATTCTCAAGCTCTCCAATGTGTATCTCTTATTTTCGGATTTCTCCTTGTCAAGTATTTTCACACTCTTAAAATCAATCGTATGTCCGCTCTCTTTTGCGTGTTGTGAGAGTCCTGTTTTTTTTTTCCTTTCTTACATCTGCTTCATGTTCTGCTATTCTCGTTCCCAACATGCGTCTCGTAGTCCCTACATAAACTTTATTGCATTGATCCCCTTTGCATGTAATTTCGTAAACAACATTTTTCGTTTTCATTTTATCTATTTTGCTCTTTCTACTACTAAACACACGCCTCAGTGTAGAATTAGATTTGTGAGCTATCATTATGTTTTTGTTGTTTATTATATTCCTTAAGGTTCTGTTTTCTGTCAGTTTAGGAATAAATGGTACACTGCAAAAAATTGATTCGTTCGTTTCGTCGTCTTTATTTCTGTTTGTATTTTTGCTGAGGATTTTGTTAATAGTGTTGATTATGATTATGATCGTAGAAATCGAAACGTAGAGCAAATTGATGAAGTAAAAAAATTTTTTATTTAATTTAATCACAAAAATCTTGTGTGTACTAGCATTTACTCCTTGACGTAAGTTTTCCATTTTGGATCTCATTTTTTTTTATCGGTAAAAAAAAAGTATCAAAATCGAGCACAGTGTAATTATTAATTTGATATGCAAATACATTTTCTTTAGGAATTTTTAATAATTACATTCAAGTTCTTTTAGAAAATATATTTTGTTAATAGTATTAAAATTTTGTTTTTTAAAGCCGAATCTTTTGTGGAAATTCAATAATAAACACTAAAAATGCTTCTGAAAGTGTTAGAAATGGAAACTTTAATCTATCAAAATAAACATAAATATCTTTTATATAATATACTCGTAGATCAACAATAAATAATTAGACTGAATTCTACATTCTTGCAACTGGAGAGTTTTTATATTGGTTTCCAAGTCTTCATTTGATGTTGCTAGACTGCAAAACTTTCTTGTGAATCAGTTACAGAACATATCTTCCCAACTTTTTCTCCGCTTAGAGTGGTATGGAATTTTTGGATGTATGCAATTTTTGGAAAATATTGTTACATCGTGGATAGAATCACCATTCCATAATCAAAACAAAGTTAACTATACGGTGTTTTTAGATATGTATATAAAACTTTACGTTGTCAACACTTTTTTGAACAGTTGGCCATTTTGTCAGCTGTTTAGTCATTTATGTTTAGTTTGGCTTCTTTCAAATTGTTCAAATTTATTTTGAAAATCATGATTTTGTTCAAAATACTTTGAAATTGAATAAAAGAAAGGTATTTTTTAAATTTACGTGAAATTTACTGTATTCGAAAGATAAAATTTTGGCATTATTATTTAAATATGACTTCTGACATATGACCGCCGCTCGGACGTAGTCTAATCTGGAGGTCCAATTTTCGATGAAATTTTCCAACATTTGAGGTCGTATATCGGCAATAACGCGGCGAATTTTGTGAAAGTGGTCAAACGTTCAGAGCTTATCGCAGCCGACTAGCGACTTCAAACATTAATCACTTGAGACCTTACAAAATGGTCGCCAGTTAAAACAGTGTTGCCAACTTAAAGTTCTATACGTAGAGCCCCGAAACGATGTAAATCGAATCACTTTTTATACCCTACACCACTATAGTGGGGAGGGTATATTGGATTTGTGCTGATGTTTGTAACGCCCAGAAATATTGGTCCAACACCCAACTTAAAGTATACCGATCGATTCAGAATCACTTTCTGAGTCGACTTAAAGATGTCCGTCCGTCCGTCCGTCTGGCTGGCTGTCCATGTAAAGCTTGTGTGCAGAGTGCAGGTCGCAATTTTGAAAATATTTCGATAAAATTTGGTACGTGATATTTTTTCGGCCCATGTATCACTAGATTGGCCACTAGGGGCACTCCCCAAGGGGGCGTCCTACCTCCACTATTGTGGAACTTGACCATAAACGATATGCTGAGGAAAATGGACAATACGGGATATAAAACTGTAGCTTACGCGGACGACGTGGCAGTGGCAGTCTCGGGATTCCATTTGGGCACAATATCGCAGAGAATTTAGGATGCACTTAAATCATTTATCACTCTGCCAAAACAAAAGCATTCTATAAATGTAACTGACTTTAGTGTATAAGTTAACGAAAACAATTGAGATTGCTGACTTATGTAGGGAACAGTTTTTCTTTCAACTACGCACATGAGTGTGAACACATTCTTTTAATAAATGACTTTATAAATACTTATAGTTCCAAAATAAGCTTCGCATAATTTATAAAGGAAGTAATTTGATTTTGTTTTTTATTTGATTTTTTGTATTTTATGCTTTTTAAATTCATCAGAATCTTACATGTCACAGTTTGATAAGTGAGTGGGCGTTTATTAGGAAAAAATAGAAGATAGAAGGCGGTTTTTAAGGTGAATGTGATAAATTGTTTGTAGCAAAAACTTTTCGTTTGCTTATGTATTTTGTGTTTAAATTTAAATTTTAAAGTTGTAATGTTTTCTTCTAAATATCATACTGAAGGATTTTTTTTTATAGCAATTGCTGTTTTTATTGATTTTTGTCTTTTGACTGTAAAGTGTTTTCTGTTTTAAAACGATGACCCTGTCATAAAGGAAATTGTACAGTTGAGTAAACGCATAAATTTTAAAAATGTTTTTTTCGTCTGTTTGTTTTTCTTTGCTTGTTTTTTTACAAAAAAAGTGTGTAAATTTAATACACACGTTCAAATTTTCTTTTTCTATTCTGGTTATTATTTTTTTTTTTTTTTGTTCTTGCATTCAATATTTTTGGCATCTACACATGACCATAAAGAAAACTCAATTTCCTTTTAACCCATCAATGGTTTATGATTGCTTTCATTTCTTTACATTATTATTTTTTTTTGTGATATTTCCAAAGCATGCTTTTACGGTGTTCAGTTTTTCTTCCGATTTCTTTTTTTTTTCATTTCACCCTTTTTATTGCGTTTTTTTTTTTTTTTTTTTTGTAGGCCATTGCAGATTTCCTTAAGTTTTCTCCCTTATATTCGTCGTCACATTCGTGTACATGTTAAATTACATTCATTGGTATTGTATGAAATATGTGGCCACACATAATCACAGTGTCAGTTTATAATACATTTGTATATTTATGTAGGAAAGTTTGTATGGAATCTAAAGCATCCAAATCATATTTCCTTCATTGACCACAAAGAAACCTTTCAAATGTCTTTTTTATGTGTGTTAAAATAATTCACGTGTGTCTATTTGCGAAAAAGGGTTTTGTGTTTTCCGGGCATATAATCGAATAATTGTGATTTGAAATGTTTTCGAATGGATTTATTTTCTACATCAACATTTTTGTTTATTAATTTCAACTCTTAGATTTCGACCAATATTTGTGAAAAACCAACAACTTTATTTATTTTTTTAAAATACAGAGTCATTGCGCCTATAAGTGAAAGAGACCAGGGTCCTTTTTTATCGTATAGATTTCATGATAATGACTGCTTAAAAAACTGCAATTAATAAATAGTAAAAAGAATCATTTAATCGCATTTTCGGAAAAATTAAAAAACCCACCGAAGTTAAAAAAAAAGCGCACCGCGCACCAACCAAGGAATTTTTCGCACAAAAAAATTAAAAAAGCACCAAAAATGGTGCCAAAAGCACCAAGTTGACAACGCTGCCAATGAATTCAACACAATTACAATATTTACAAGAGTTTTAAGGGTATTCTTTTTGTAGAAAAATTCTCCTAGTTAATTAATCATGGTCGATGTCCATCATAAGGGACTAATGTAACCGATCGTGGTAGCCAGTTACAGATTCTAATGAAGGCCTCATATCCGATAATTCATAGATACGAGATACAATACAATATCAACGATGTCCTAGAAACCTAATGCATAAAACCTTCATTGCTGGACATTGGAATAGGTGAGAAATAATTTACTCCTCTTCTTTGTTATAACAAATCCTTCAGAAGCCCTTGTAGACTAGGACTAGTCTTCTAGCATGATTGCTAAATTTCCAGTGGTCAGTATAAACCGACTCTAAGTTGAAAGCGTTATAATATAAGGAAATCTGCTGCAAGTTCTTGGTCTAACCTTGTCTGAGCAAGCTCGTGTAAATGTCTCTAATTTGCTGCTTGCACTTGGATAACGAAATGCCGCATAGAAAGTCTATGTCTCCGTCAGGTAGCATGGCGCCTTTATTCACCAAATCATCAAAAACACAGTTACCTACTATTCTGCTATGTCCACGTACCCATATGAATGCAACTGTCAAATGTCCCGCCATCCTATTTAAGGATGCCCTGCATTTCTCGATCAAGCTTGATATGTAGTGAATACACTTGTCAGAGACTATTGCAGCTTGGCTATCAGTATATATATGTACATATATAATCCCTGCCCGATATTCTGTTATATATGAGCCAATTAGCCGCTCTCTTTATAGCTGAGTAATACTTCAACGATCTTTAATCCTAAAATACATTCTTATCCTAAATTCTTGAATGTAGACATCTCCGTTTACTCGATCCCCGTCTATCTGTCTATACGGGAGATCCGTTTTGTAAAGAGGGGCCCGCCATTGATTCCGTTACATTAAGTATAATAAATTACAAAATTTTAAGAAACCGCATTCGAAAATTGCTGGTAAGTTATTCGAATAATCTCACTCAACCAACATCACATTACAATTTTTTAAAAGAACATATAAATTTAGTAAGAAAATGGTTTTCTTACACACACCTCCTTTCTTTAACTCTCCCAAACCAAATTATTCATTTTACACCAAAATTATATTTTTACTTACATTAAATTCATAAATATTTTATGCGTAGTTTATGTTGAAGTAAAAGACGCAGTAAAGAACTTGTAAGCTGTACCTTACAAAAAGTTGTTGTATCTTTACCAAAAAAAAAAAATAAAATAAAATGAACCTTGTAATTTATAAAAATTATTGGTCTGGACATATGCAGTCCGCAATTGTCATAAATAAAATAAATTTTCTGCAATTTTGTGGTTTGGACATGTAAAGAAAAAAAAAATAAACACAGTAAATATGGTTTTTACCTTTTTTGTTTCCGGTTTCCTTTTTGGGCGGCCTTATATATGATTTTGTATGCGTGTGTCTGAATGGCATTTTGTATGTTTTATTTGAAAATCCATAAAAGGATTGTATATATTGGCAATTTCATATTTATTGACAGGACATCTTTCATGGTTTATTTTTATGAATAGGTGTCGAAGAGTTGAAATTTGAGTTGTTTTTTTTTTTTTTTTTGCTTCTCTTTCTTTATAGATGAACATTAATGCTGTTAAAGGGTTGCAATAGTGGATGGTTTCTTAACGGAAATAAGGCAAATTACATTTCGTGTAGCAGGGGTTAAATAAATCAAATTAAACTATTTTAACTTTTGTTATTGTCCTTTTGTGGAGGTGAAATATTGAAATATTTATGTGGTGTTAACAATACAATTTTTAAATTGACTGAATTCGTGGACCCTAATATTTGCAAAATATTTAAATTTCAGTTTTGGGCTGATTTTAGATAAAATTGGTTTTAGTTTCAATTTGTTATTACTATAACAAAAGTTAATTAACAATTTTATACTAAAGTGAAAATAATAGCAATAAATTTTAGATAATATTGATAAGAACTTAAATGGTAAATTGTCACATTTACTTTTTAAAAGCCCCAAATACAAAATCTATATACGAGTATAAATATAAATACCATGTTTTTAATATACAAATTTTTTATAGATATAAAATCTATGAAAATTACGCATTTTTAATTTAAAAGATGTTTTCAGGACTATGTAAGAATTACAATTGAAAAATTGCGTTTACAAAATATAAGATTTTACAAATCTCCCTAACGTATTCCATACGACTTTTCGATTTTTAAGTATATACACACATAGTTAGTTTTCATTTATTCGCTATAAAATCGGTGTTCAAAATATCCTTATCTGAAATTTATTTCAATTTTTTAAAAAAGCAGCTTTATATATAAAGCTTAGTGCACAAAAAATCCGGCCACACTAGGGAAGCCTTTTTAAAAGCCTGATGGCAACAATTTCGTTTTATTTAGTGATTTGTTTTTTAACATAAATACCGTTATTATGTAATCAAAATTTTATCAACTAGCATACATTTGTTCAAGCGCAATATAATCACACACTCCTTGAAAATCTGACATTATCGGGTTCAATAATTGCACAAAAGATAAACGCCCTTATTCATAAAAACGTACAACAGGTTTATAAAGAAAATTTCCATACAAAATTTGTTTTATAAACCTCTTATAAACCTGTTGTAAGTTTTATGAATAAGGACAAACATTTTTAAAAAGTACTATAAATTATTAAAAAAAAAAACAGAAACTTAAGCTATGTGCATACGGCTGTAAGATTAAACAATGTTGTCAGATTTGACAATGTGCAATTTGCTGACATTGACAAATTTTAGAAAACCTAACAATTTCATGGGCACACAACTATCACACAATAGATTCTAATAAAAATCTGTTAACGGAAATTGTCACACGGTTGTCAGATTGTTGCATGGCAAAAATTGCCACATTTAAAAATGTTAACTATTGTCATGGAAACAGTTTTCGCTGCATATGTATTTAGATACGTATCCCAGCATACCATTCTAGGAGCGCTCCGAAAAAGGAGTCAGAAAAGAGTCTAACAAAAGAGTATATTCGCAGCGCTCCGAAAAAGCAGTAAGAAAAGAGTCCAACAAAAGAGCATTTTCGGAGCGCTCCGAAAAAAGGAGTCAGAAAAGAGTCCAACTAAAGAGCGTTTTCGGAGCGAAAGAAAAATTTGTTTGTTACTGTCCTGAGTCGGCACGCAGTATGACTCGGAAATTCCACTTAATTATGTGTGTACCAAAGCGTTGTTGTCCTGTTATTTGTGCTTTGAACAAAAAAAAAAAAACATAGCTGTAACACACAAGAATGATAACAACAAGATTACACAAAGCCCAAAAAAAACCTCATAAAAGACTCTTTTCTGACATTATCTAAGAGCTCTTTCTGACGGACCATTTTCGAACGTAATGACCCTCTTTTCTGAAGGTTTTCGGAGCAATTATGATTGTTTTTGGGCTCATAAAGAGCGTTAACGCTCCGAAAAAGGTGTCAGAAAAGACTCTTTTCGGACTCATATGATTTGCTGGGAGGTGCCAGAAAAGACTCTTTTCAGACTCATATGGCTTGCTGGGGTATGCTTGTGTTACAGTTGTCTTTGATGTGTCGTATATACCCTGCAGGAAATGTCAATAGTGAAACTCTACTGATTTACTATTGACACAGTCACAAGTACTAGTGACTTAGTATACCCCAGACAATGCTAATTACTATAGACATTTAACATGTGCGTGTCATTGAAAATCCACTACTGACACAGGTACTATTGACAAGGTAGTTCTTTTGGGACCACTTTTGGTACTTTTCTGAAGTAGAAAATAAAAATGCATTTTTTTTTGCTAATTTTTGGCGTTTTATTAAAAAAAAAATACTAAAAAATATCTAATTAAAAATAAATTCGAAAACACCCAGTCTTTGGCGGGAATCGAACCCGCCACCCTCTGAATGATATGTACTCCGGCACACTATCGCCTAGTCTATCGTGGCTCACAATTAAAAAAAAATAATTGAATAATAATAACCATTGTGACAATGCTGCTGACAATGTCACCAAACCGTCACCAAAATAGTAGACAAAAGTGGTGACTTGGAGACACTTGTCCCCAGGTTTCCTTCAGGATATGTATGTGTTTTTTTTATTTGTATTTTATACTGTACAATAAAAAACAACACAAGCAAGCACTACAACGAAAATAAGACTTGCTTAACTTCAGCACAGCAAACGTTCACAGTTTTTAGCTCAGCAAAAGCATAAAAGAAAAATTCAAAAACTGTAAGTTTTAAGCAGAAGCAAATTTTTTAAAGTGAATTGCTGTGGCTGACTGCCTCAGCAAATAACATCTCATAGTTAAGCTACAGTCAATAGTTTTATTTTTGTTTTTTGACTTTGTGCTCTGCTTTTGCTTGTGTATTTTCTTCTAGTTAAAGTTAAGTATATACGTAGTGCTTGAAAATAGTTAAGCATTTTAAAACCCTGAAAATATTAAATCGGATTAAGCGGAACATTTTCTTCAATGACTTAACTGAGTTAAATACTTTATGAGTATGTGAGTATTTTTCTTAAAATGTAAATCTAACCCGGGGTTTACACATGCAAGTGCAAGTTCGAAAAAGTCAATACATTTACACTTTTTTACTAACACAATCACACATGTAGGCACTTGCAGGTCACTTGTGATTTTTTGACACTTTCAGCAATAAAGTGACAGAAAGGTAAACAGAGTTGCCAAATAAAAAAAATCAGAATAAATGTAATGGAATGTGGTAAAATAATTAATAAATATTTAACTTATTTTATGTATATTTGTAAAAAAAAAATATATTTTTTTTCAAATATGGAACAAGAAGTGTATTGATGTCATTTTAGAGCATTAAATAATAACTAAAATAATAATAATAAATTATAATAATTATTTCCCTACAATTATACTCATGTTAAGGCCATGGCAACTTTTGGTAAACAAATACAAACTTTGTGCGCTATTTGTTAATTTAAACTAATTTTTTGAAGTTTACGCTTTGACAACATTTTGAAAATGAACTTTTACTGTCCTGTGTAAACAGTAATGCTGCTTGCAAATGATTCGAGTTTTTCGAATAAGTTTTCGTATATAATACGTACACAGCACTCGCATGCAAGTACTTGCATGTGTAAAGGCAGGGTAAATACCGCGGTTTATGAATCACACATATTTGGAATGGTATGAGCTCGATGTCGACGTAGTACTCATACTTATATCCACTTGTTGTGAGTTTGAGTAACTCAGAGTAGTTAAATTGTAATGATGTGAAACCACTTATACTTAAAATGTTATGAGTAGTTGTGAATCGTTAAAAAACGATTCATCGCCGATCTCTGGTATGTATGTACTAGAAAGTAGCGAGGACGAAGACAAAATAAAAAAACATTGCAAAGTTTGGGTGAAATAACTGTATGGAAAATGTGACCTCTTGACATAAAATATATTTGGGAAGTTTTTATGCAACACAACCAGCATCCAATAAGCTTTCACGTGCCTCAATTTCCACGAAAAGTTTGATAGTAGTTTCATGTGATCACACAGGTAGAATCCACCTTTTTGCGGCAGAATTTTTGTTTCGGCTTTGTTTTTTGTCGCCTTTAGAGTCTGTTGGCGATTGATAATTTAATTCAATTCTATGACGCAGAATTCACTAATTAAAATGTCGCTATTAATTTATTATTTTCTTCAATTTAATTCTTCATTGTTCTCTCAGCTTGTTTTTAGTTTTATTGATTCATATTGTATATAAATAATTTATCTGACAATGTTGTCATTGTCCTATGCATAAACTGTGCACATCCAACAATAAAAAGTGTTTTACAATTATCTTACAACCATCTCACAATTGCCAAAAATGTGTTCACGAGATGTCTGACAATATTTTTGTCTTACAATATACTAAAAATAGAAGACAATAATTGTAAGTTCACATGATTGTTAGACATTTGTATTCGTTAAGTCGAAAGTTCTTTTGAAATGAATATGAATCAAACAATAATGACCATCCTATTCGGGAATTTCAAACAATTTCAATAGACTTTGTCATTGGGTAGAAAAAATCGTATATAGAAACTTATAACGTTGGAAATATCTGTACAAATTGAATATACCCTCTCCATCATGATGTTGTAGGATAGGATTTACATATATTTATATTAATTTGCTTTGATTTTGCCACTTTATTGCTGTTTTTATAACATTCCATATTTAAAATTATCTTAACAATAGAAACCATTGCAAATTTCTTCATTCTTTTTTTCATCATTTCACTAATATTCTCCCATTAAAAAAGTTGTAATCATTTACATTTCTCTAATTTCTCAGAGCTTTAGCCCGCTATAAATACAAACACAAATCAATTAATAGCTTTAATATTATAAATGACTTCCTATAAAATATCCTTTAGTACTGGTATATAATTAATACAGTTTATAGTCAGCGAGTGAGTGGCTGCTGTTGCCTTATCAAATGTTGCCAAACAACTTCTTACTTACACTTCATTAAAAATCCAGCAAGTTTTTCGTTCTAAAATAAATAAATATTTAATTAATTGACATTTTTGTTTTAAATAAGAAAATACCCACCACACTCACTTAAATATACAAAAAAAAAAATACGATTACAAATCTATTTGTTTGCCCTGTCTTTAACTAATCGATGGCCATCAATTATGTTGATAGATTGGCTGCTTAAGGAAGAAAGTCGTTTAAGTATGAAATAGTTTTTCTTTGGTGTTTTCCTGGTAACTAGTTCTATTACTAATACCAAGATTGTATAAATAAGCAAGGGGTGTGTCATTTGTAAAGGTTTGTTTAACTAGCTACTCAATCTTGTGGCATTTTACAACTAAGAAACTGTAATAAATAAGATGAAAGTAAAACGGACGAATGAATGCGTTGTTACCTCTTTTTAGGTAATTGAATATTTAAGCACACAGCCATAATTCACCAAATCTTAGAAGGAAAACAATGAAATCTCTTTTAATGTGTGGCGGCAAGAAGGTGGTAGGTATTAAGTTGTAATAATGTAGTGGAAACAGAGATTTGATAAAACGACCCAACAACTAAATGAAAAAGGTAAACAGACAATGATCAATTTGTTAAGGAAGATTGAGCAACAACTTATTAGTCATAATGAAGATTTGTTTTATATTTATAATTAATATAAAGGGGGCTTCATTAGGACGACATGTTTTTAAATAAAACTGCTTAAATGAAAAAGTTCTTAGAAGGCCTCATTAAATGAGAAATTTTTATTGATATTTACTGTACAATGTTTGTAATGTTTTTTTCGAATTTCAGACATTTTTTGTTTTCATCTTTGAGTGTATGTTCTTGTTTAACTAAAGGTATGGTTACATATGACAAATATTTGCTGAAAAAGACGTAACCACTAAAATAACATATATTTGAAACAGGGCTGTCAGATAAATTTCGGAAAAATCGTCAAAATCCCGATAAAAAGGAAAAAAATCGTCATTTCGAATTTTAAAAATCGTCAATAAAATCGGAAAAATAAAAATTACTATTCCTAATAGTATCTATTTTTAAATTTTTATTTAAACAAAACATAAAAATTCAAGTTAATATACGAATAGTCTATTGTACAATACATATCAAAATACATAAATATTAAATTCTTTAAATAAGAAATCACAAAAAATATAATGTTAAACACAACTTGTGTAATATTTTTATAATATCTTAGTTTGCTTTCACTCTCTTCAATTCTGACCCCTCAAGGCAAGTATTTTTTGGATGAGAAGAGAAAAGAGAACTAAAGGCGTACAAACTTAATGGTACTAGTAAATTTTCTTACATCCTTTTGTTTTTTTCTTTCATGGATGTATATTTGCAATAAAAAGTACGAAAATGAAATTGACGTGTGTAAATGATATGGCAAGTTCAAAAGAGAATTGTACAAAACCTGGTCAGCTAAAACTGATGAGTGTGAAACAAGACTTACAGTATTTTATAAATAAATATCTGAATTTAGCATATTTGGTTAATTCAGGAAATTACAATGTCAAAACAATTTAGTTTATTACATTTTAAAAATTTATTTTTATGTTGACAGATAAATAAGTAATTTCTACTATACTGACTTAATATTATTTGGAATTATTATACTTATTCTTAACAATTGCCAATAATTGAGAAAACACTACTATTACTTGGTTTTGTTTTTGAAATATGTCATTGTCTTCTTAATATTTATGATATTAAGTGAGAAAAATAATTGTTGTCTCAAAAAAGAGAGAATTTGGCAACAAAAACATTAATAAAAAAAATACAAATGATAGGAAATTTTAATAATTAAGAAAATCTTCACTTTCAATTAAAAAAATCGTCAAATCGTCACTTTGTTATTTTTGAAAGAAAAAATCGTCAAAATGACGTTAAATCGGCAAATCTGGCAGCTATGAATTGAACTCGTTTATTTATTTAAAAAAAACTTTTCTTATTTCGGCCAAATAACAACAAATATTTAGTTTTAATTTATTTTATGCAAAACTCTCATAAGAGTAAACAACGTCAAAAAAAATTGTGTTAAAACAAGTGGTTACGCTTTTTTGAGTAAATATTTGCTAAATGTGACCGTAACTTAAGAATGGGGCTTCAATTTGCTATTTTTTTTTCAGTTTGCGGACATTTTTTGACCTAATTATTTTGATTGATCCTCAACAAATAAATTAAGAGTTAAAGAATTTTAGTTTATTGATAGCTGATCGACTCTCGTTTGTACGTACATGAATTATTTTGAGAAAATCTCTATAATTTGTTTATCATCATGAATTGATAACTCATTTTAGTAGAGTTGTTTACATACCATAATTATGTAGACTTTTGTTAAATATCATAATGGTCTCATAACCAAGGTATGCATTGATTTTATTACAGAAATCCATATTTTTCTATGGCTAGTTAATATCACAACATATTATCTCATCACGAACGTATGTAACTCTTCGCTAGCAAGATTTCTAAATACGAATGCCAGTCATTGATGTATAATCAACTATTATTTAGAAATGATTTTCAGAAATTCGTATTCAAAAGATATAAAAATTATAGATATCATACCAAATACTAGTCCCAATTTACACGAAGCAATTCTTTAAGCTAAGCTGATTACCTTTTAGACATCGTGGTGAGCGAAAGATAAGACAAGTACACACTTGATTGTACTAGCAATTCGTGTTACTTTCTTATTCGTATTACACAAAGGTATGCAAATGTCTGTATACTCTCAATAAAAATACGAGCGATTTAAGCAATAAAATTAATTGTGCTGTGTGAACACCGAAGAAAAAATTGTATCAATCTCAGCTTTTCCACAAAATTATAATACAGTTAAGTAGATTACACAGATTATTATTCTATATTTTATTTATTATGATTTAGTGAAATTGAGCTGTAAAAAATATATATACAAAAATTCTCAAACTTTCTTTAAAAATAAGTAAAAATATGTTACATACAAACTATTGTTTACCACCAATAGAGCCTTAACAAATGCAGTGAGGGAAATTTTTGTGAATTTCACATAGCTTTTATCAAAATAAAGTTTAAGATTTGTAATGACAGTTCCATAATTCAAATTTTGCAATTTTTGTTAATTTCTTTTAAAGTTTTTAAAATCATTTTGATTTAAAAATATGTTGAAATCGTTGTAATTACTTTATGTTTCGTGGGGAATTTATAATTTTTTTTTTTTTTAAATTGTAACTGTTAAAAGTTAATGTATTTTACTTCCAATAATTACATAAGCTTGATAAAAAATCTCTCTGAAAAATATACAATGGGAAGCACAAATAAGTACAATCCAAAAAAACTAAAACGAATGAAGAAAATTTCAATTTATTTCCCGTTTGATGCTAAACAAAATAACTTACAATACAAAATTGGAAATAGTAATTTTCGACAAATAAACAAAACAATTAGTACAAAAAAAAACTGTACTTAATTTAGCACAAGTGTCTTTTGAAATATTTGCCCAAAAAATATCAAAGTTTACCATTAGACTTGTATGTGTTTGCTATTAATTTAAGTGCATGTGGTAAACACTTTTTGCAAATTATCAAATCAAATAATAAAATTTATAATAAATAATTAAGAAACTATCAGAGTCATTGGGGACAATATTACCAAAAATAGTAACGGAATGTTTAAGTTTGCCAGAGAGCATAAAAATTAGACATTAGATGCCTGAAAACGTGCAATCTAGTCAGACGAAATATGGTGGCGAAAAGCCCAAGAAATTCAAAGAAAGAAATATCATACCCACAAAGAACCAAAGCAATAATGAAAAAAAAGACTAACGGCGTCTTTTTCAAACTCATCTTCCCGGTCTTGTAGATAAGGTCGTCTATCATGTGAATGAAGTTACTTTTCAGCTGGACGGTGACCCAAAGCTTATGTATATCGTGAAAGAATGGCTTAATAATAATTTTATTTCAATAAATCACCCCTAGCGTGAATAAAAATTAAACATGAAATTTGTTCCCTTATCACATTTTTCCTATTAAAATTCAATGTTAAAAAAATAAAAGGGAACAAATTTCATGTGGAATTTTTATTCACGATAGGGGTGAATATTAAACATAAAATAAATGACAAACAATTTTCTAATTTTCTAAAGGAGACAACATGAAAATAGAAATTAATACATAAAAAAATGATAATTACAGAAAACTTCGAACCACCATAACACTGGTTAAAAGATTGATGTTTGTCTGTTGGCTAGCAGACAAAGAATTCTGATGAGAGAAAGTGGTGTTTCTCGAAACATTTCTAATTTTCTTTATTAGTTTTATTTTTTTGCAATAACATCTGCACAAAGTACTAAGAACCATTTGTGCTCATCACTGTATGTGAATAAGTGTCATTAAATGTAATTGCTTTTTGAGTATAAAACGTTTTGTTGTAAAATATTTTATAAGCTTTAATATTTGCAAATTTTAGAGCAAAAAAAAAATTGTGTAAAAATTAAAATTCTAATAACAAAATATAAATAATCTTTTGAAGCATAGATTTATTAAATTTAGCTGCCAAAAATTTGGAAACCTTAT
Organism: Bellardia bayeri; assembly: GCA_950370525.1. Classification (NCBI taxonomy): domain Eukaryota; kingdom Metazoa; phylum Arthropoda; class Insecta; order Diptera; family Calliphoridae; genus Bellardia; species Bellardia bayeri. The sequence continues at coordinate 105,272,688 of OX493264.1, forward strand.
ACAACAACTTAAGTTATTAAAACTAATACCATTTATGGAGTTTTACTTTATATTAAAGTTTTTAAGTTTCATTCTTCTGGAGGAATTGTTATTGTTATATTTTTAAATGCATGTCTTGAGTTTGGTAAATATTGAAAGCAATGTTTTGTAACAACTTCCTGAAATGCCAAAGGATAAAAACTCTTGCTTTGTGACGACACTTCAAATAATGAATTGACTGACTGAATAAATACTACAGCTACATTCATAACATTACACACATATCTACATATATACATATAAAAACAAAATTCAAAAACATATAGAAATAGCAAAGAAATTACAAAAATAACAACTACAAAACACATAGTACAGGATGTTAATTTTACTACACTAAAACATATAAGAAAGTAACAAAATGCAAAAAAAAGAAAAAACTTTTTTCTTGCAACTTGACGACATTTCAAAAAGCAATATTTAACTATATTATCAACAAAAACTCAAACACATACATACATACATACTCGTACATAGTAGATGTATGCAAAGAAACTAAAGAACCAAGAAGACCAAAGGACGTCTTAAAGATATTCATATGAACACTTTTGCATATGAAAAAATAACAAGAAATTCAACTACATCAAGTGTGAATAATACATCATGTTTGGTAATAAACTAAAGTGTAACAAACAGAAAAAAGTGACCTTTTGTTAAGTGCATCATACCATAAGATGACCAAAGGACGAAGAACAAAATAAAATCTAAGATGAAGATGTTGTATAAGAAAGGCCGGCTACCAAGAACAAGGAAATTCTAAATGCCAAAAGCTAAATTACATTTGTGGTCAAATAGAGTGTTGAGTGGTGTTATGATGCAGTACAACGAGTATTCGATGAAACATTTTTGTCAAAGAAATTTAATTAAGAAGTTGTTAAACGGAAACATTCTTACCAAAAAACACTAACAAACATATAAAGGAAACATGTATTTTTTCCTTTTACTTGGAAGAGTTTTTTTTTATGAATGTATGCTCCGTTGTATGTGTAATTTCCTTGGACAATATGTAAATAATGACCACTTGTTTTTTAGTTTCTATTATTATACTTGTTTATGACTCCAGGATATTTAAATGTCAAAGTAATAAGATTTCATTTGATTATAAATATAAAGAAACATCATTTCATTATGATTTCTGCTCTTGGTAGAACTTTTCGAAATTTAATTGAATTTTATGACTTTGAAGGATTGAAGGAAGATAGAGAACAGCTGCTTTTTATATTTGTAATTTTTGTTTAGAACATAAAATCAAACAACATAATTGAATTAAAATTGTTATCTATTGAAAAAAACCTTCTAAGATTTTATTTTCAAGAAATTACTCGTAACCAACGAAAAAACTTTGTAGTAAAAAATAATACAAGTAATAATAGTAGTAAAATAAAATTGTAATAAATACGAGTATAAACATAATGGACATGTGTTGTGGCTTTATTTTTAAGAAAAATTCAAATACCCTGTAGGAAAAAACGACAATTAGGTTTGGTCTCTTCGATAGTATGGAATCTAATTTATACGTATGTATGTATCCTTAGTACAAATTAATTTTAACATGAACATTTGTTAAAAAAGCGAAATCCACGTTTTTGATAATAAAGCTTTTAATTTGAAAATAATCTGTGTGAAGGGTAATGTAAGTGAAAAATTGTTATTTCAAATTGTGTGAGAATCAGAAACAGAAAACAAGGTTTTTGTGTTATATCACTGAGAAAGAACCAAAAGAAAATCACCCTTATTTTTTGGCGTCGTCGACATCCTCGTCAACGTCACTTTAACACGACATCAATACAAATTTGGTATTCTCTAATAGTCTTGTGTCGACGTCGACCGTTTATCGATACATACAACACACATACATATCTAATATTTGTGTCAGCTGATTCATTTTGTTTACTTTTTTTTTTTTTGCTAAAAACAAAACTTTATGAGTTAATAAAAAATTTTTAAATATATATATTATAAAAAAAAATATTTTTTTATTCGAATTCTAACGAAGAAGAAAACAAGAAGAGTTTTCTCCTCTATGGTATACAGAACACCGGCTTCGCACAGTAACAATTTCTTGTATTTTTATGTTGAAATGATATAATCTTTCTTTAATATCTTCGGATCTATCTATTTATATATATATATTTTGCCTCAAATTAAACCTTAATTTCTTGACTTTTAAATTTTGTAATTTATTTACTTACTCATATAGACGATTTCCCGGATTTTTTATATTAAAAAAAAATATCGGATATCGTTGGAAAGGTCTTTTAAATACCTAACATTTGATATATGTATATATCGTCTAACAAATACTTTGGAGCCCCACGAAAATAGGTGTGGCCGACAAAAAAAAATTCATTTGAATCAAAATTTAAAACTCTATTAGTGATAACATTGTAGAAATGATTTGAAAAATGTCACTAAAACCGACTTAAGCCCGTTTTTTTAGTTCTTCAACCAGCTTTTCAAATTGATTTGTGTTTGTAATTTGAATTTTTTTTCATATTTTTTAATTATAGTTTTTTCTTTTCAATGTGTTTGTTTACTATTTAAAAGAAGAATTTGATTCTTTGTACACAAAAGAATGCAACACAACACGATACTAAAAAGACCGTCGACAAAATTAAAGGCAACATCAAAGTCAATTCAAGTTACAGAATACCAAACAATGTCGACAGTCATCGATAAATGGCAATATTCACCCCTATCGTGAATAAAAATTCCACATTAAATTTGTTCCCTGTTATTTTTTTAACATTGAATTTTAATAGGAAAAATGTGAAAAGGGAACAAATTTCATGTGGAATTTTTATTCACGATAGGGGTGATTGACAACGAGAATACGGATTTGTAACAACGATGTCGTTTTGTGTCGACGACGCCAAACAGAATAAGGCTGAATAACATTTGATGCAAATCAATGATGGCTGAACATACAAATTATAAATAATTATGTATATGTAAAATTTAAAATGTCACAAAAAACTCAGTTTAGAAAAAAATAGTAAATTTTAGAAAAAAATAAAAAAATACGTTAATTTCGCAAAAACGCAAAAAAACAAAATCCACAATTTTGTAAAAAATTTAATATATTCCAAATCACAAATTTAAAAATAAATTCGAAATTCATTAAGTCCACATTTGGAATTTAAAAAATGTTCGTAAAGTATATAAATAAAAGCAAAAGAATGTTTACAGTGACTATGATCATTGATCAACCATAATTGAAATAGTTTGTCTCGCACCAAGGCATTAAAAAACAACAAAAAACTATAAAGGGCATACCAAACCATGTAAACAAAAATCATTTTCTAAAGATACGCTCACACTTGGCAAATATTTAGTTAAAAAAGCGTAACCACTTGTTTGACGTTGTTTACCCTTACAAGAGTTTTGCAAAATCAAACAGCATCAAATGAAATAAAACTAAATATTTGTTGTATCCTGTCCGAAATAAACCAGTTTTTTTTTAATAAATAAACGAGTTCAAATATATTTTATTTAGTCAAACATTTGCCAAGTGTTTATATATTTATATTTTGAGTGATTTATTTTTGAAAACAAAATATAAATCACTATTTGGTTTTTTGATCATATGGGACGAGTAATTTTCGCTTTCTGGTGAGAATACAGTTATTTAAAGCTTCTTATAAAAAAAGCTCTTTTTGGTTTAATTTTTTAACTGAAAAAGCCGTTGTAATATACGATTTAAAAAACTTTATGAAATCTTGTTTTTGGAATTGTAAACGTTTTTTGTAATGTGAATTCCAAAGGATTAAAAAGCGAATAGATTTGAGAAAATCAAGTCTCATTTGTTAAAAAAAAACTTTTTTTTTGTTATGTATTCATTCCTTTGGAATTTTTGCTTTTTGTTTGTTGAAAAAGCGTTTTTAAAGAAAAATATTTTATAAGAAAAAAATAAAATTGTGTTATTATAAATAATTTTTAGATAAAAAGCTTTTTTTGAAGAAAGCTTTTGTTGACGAAAAACAAAGACAGGTGTTTTTTTGTTAAAAAGTTTGGTTGCAGTTAATTTTATTTTTTCTGAAAAATTTTGTTTGGTGAAAAACTTGTATCGTTTGTAGAAAAAAAAAACGCGTTCCTTTAAGGAAAAACTCTATATTAAAAGTTGTATATTTCTTGTGAATTGACATTTCTCATGTAAAATTTTGAAAAAAAAAAAAACGTGTTTAAAGTAACAAAGCTTTCTTGCAAAAAGTTATTTTCTTGTAAAAAAATTATACTTTCTGTTTTTTTTTAGTTGCAAAGCTTTGCCGAAAAAACATTTTTTGTTTCAATAAAAAGACTTTAATAAATCAAAATTTTTAGTTATTTAAAAACAATATTTTTTAATTAAAAATCATTCTTTAATTTGTTCTTAAAACTTTTTCTTTATTTTTAATAAGGAAAGATTTCGTTTTTTGATAATTGCATGTTTTATTGATTCATGATTTCTTTAAAAAATTTAGACAAATTTCCTACTGGCCAACAAAATAAAATGAGAAAATTACTTTGAGAAACGTGTCCCATCAAAATGAATTTGATTAAAATCTTAAAAGATTGAATGGAGCTTGTTGTACAGTGCATTCTCGTTTTAAAACAGTTTGTCCCTGGACAACAACCCTTCCACATTCACCATTTAAATTGTTATAGAGCGTGTGCACAAATCAAATCAAACCAAATCAATATGTTTCTATTGTCGTTGATATTCTTGTGCTTGTTCGAGGGATAAATGTAGTTTTAAATTTTTATGTAAAATGCAATTCAAATGCCAATAACAACACGTTTGAGGACAATAATTTGACCACAAACACCTAAAAAACATACAACAAAAAAACAAACAAACAAAAACGAAAAAAATATCAAAGGCCAAACAGAAAAAAGGATGTATGTACAAAGAAATCCTTTTTTGTGGAAAACAAAAATACAAATAACGTAAAACATTGTTACGTTTGTAATCATGCTCTAGGATGAGTACATTGTAGTTTTCTTCTCACATCTAAATGGCATAAGGAGTGTGTTTAATAACACTCACAAAACAGAAAAACATCACAAGCAAAAAGCACTGAAATCAGATAAAAATTTCATTACCTTATGGCCGCATATTATCAACATCAGGCATCTTTACCAAACATTTTTTTCAAAGGACTCCAGATTTTTTCTAGCTCCTGAGCACATATGAATGTAAATTCGTATGTGCCAGTATTAGTTTGAGTTTAAGTGCGAATATGAGAGTTATTTTTATATATCATCATGTTTGCATGATGTTGATGATACTTATTGTAAAATATCACAAACAAACCAAATGTGTTTTATATCAAATACACAAAAAAAAAACGACATACAAATAAAAAAACGGACAGAATATTGCAAATTATTTCTTTTCACTAGGTTTTTATTGTACTCAAGCAAAAAAATCCTGCTTTTATTTTTTGTTTGTTATTATCCTTAACCGGAAAATATCCCACAGGAAACTCAAGCGCTTTTTTCTCTGGCCATTTCAATCTTTACCATCACAAAGTCATTTTTTCTATATTATAGGCTACTACGTGCTTCTACAGTGAGTCTTTTTTTTCTCTATTTGAATGAAACTTTAGTAAATAAAATTCAAATTCAGATACTGTACACCAAAAAATGAAGTATATTCATAATAAGGATAATCATCTTTTTTTTCAGGAGGGTTTCTTTCATAACATACATATACTATTCGAGTATGTATGTATGTATGATTATAATACTTATTCTTATTATTTTGTTCAACAAAACATTTCTTTACACCTTTTGTCAATTTGGGGTTTAGTTTGGTAATTTTTGATTATGCTTCAAAAGGTTAATTTATATCTACATATAGAGTACAGAGAAGATAATAGTTCTATGAAGCCGTAATTTATAAAGTAAAATTTTATAAATATAGCGGTTGCTATATTGCTCTTGGTTTAATTTTTCATTGAAAAAAGTTTTAGTTGTTTTGGTTGGAAAACATTTTTATTTCGTGAAAAGGCTCTATGAACAATAATTTTTCTGGCGAAAATAAAGTTTTTAATAAGTTTTTTAAAATGCAATAAAGCTAGAGATTGTTTTTAACGAAATCAATTGCTAATGTTTCGGCATTCGATAAGTGGCGATTTTTTAAATAAGTCTTATGCGGTGTGACATTAGGAGGCATGACTCGTTCAATATTGTTCATCTTTTACAGCTTTTGCAAACTGTTTTTTAGGAAACTTACGTGTTCACTTCATTTTAAATTTAACGGTTTTTAACGGCTGGTATCAATCAACATACATCATGTTTATCAACACACAACATGATTATCAACATTTATATTAGTAGAAGTTTCTATTTAAAAACATTGTTGATAACACGCTGTTATAAACATAGTTGAGTAGGGCAACATTAAGTTTTAACGGCTTAGTCCGCTTTCACACTCTTCAATTCTGACTCGTCAAGCCAAGTATTTTTGGATGAGCAAGGAAAAGATAACAAATGTGGTACAAACTAGATGGTACTAGTCAATTTCCTTTTGTTATTTTCTTTCATGCATGTTCATTAAAAAAGTACGATAATTGAATTGATGTGTGTGACTGAAATGGCAAGTTCAAAAGAGCATTGAAGAAAAGCTGGTCAGCTAACACTGAAGAGTGTGAAACAAGATTTAGCCGAACCATCCAGAAATGATGTTGGTTTATAACTAAAACAAACAGGACCCCTCAAGTTAGTTAGTTTATTGCGAGCAGTGTTGTTTACTTTGAAATTTCAAAACGCACCAAAATGTAGAAAAAAACGCGCCATTTAAAAGAAAACGCACCAAGTTTAGAATTTCTTTTTTCTTTAAAATATATAATGAATTTTTTTAATTTCATAAATTCTATATAAATCTGTTCATCAACGATTAATAGTAAAAGTAATAATAGTAAAAGCCTTTTTTTAAATAAACAAGCTAATAAAGATAAAATAAGCATTTAACCACTCAAAATTTAACTCATATTATGCTCTTCAGAACTTAAGTACTAATTGGTAAAAGGGGCTAATTTCAGTACATATTTGGTACTTTTTTAACTATTTTTGTTTTCTATTTGATTTTTTTTTAATAAAATTTGTTGGTCTACAATTCAATAGACCAAACCATCAGGCTATACAAGAATTTCTATTTCCATGTTTAAAATGTTAATTTTATTTTCAAACAATGATTTTCACCCTATTCACCTTTAACAATAATCTTCAAGTGGCGAATTTGATAGTATGTATTCATTTATCATACATTCGTATTTGAACTACAGTTAATGGGGTCCTTTTTCGTCGTAAAGATTTCATGATAATGAATTATTAAAAAATTACATTTTCGGAAAAATTAAAAAACGCACCGAAATTAAAAAAAAGCAAACCGTGCACCAACTAAGGAATTTTTGGAACCAAAAATTAAAAAAAAGTACCAAATGCGAAACGCACCAAGTTGACAACGCTGATTGTGAGTCATTGTTGAGTGAACATCAAAGCGTTCTTAAAATGTAATTTAAGTGTGTTAAAGTAAACTGTAAAAGAGTACTAAAAGACAGAGTGTTTATTTTAAATTGTTTTTGTGCACATTTGAACTCGTTATGTTTTGTATAAAATACTTGAGGCTTTTATTTTGAAAAACGAATCCGGTTTATTTAAAGGAAATAAACCAACGTTTTTATACCCTACACCACCATAGTGGAGAGGGTATATTGGATTTGTGCTGATGTTTGTAACGCCCAGAAATATTGGCCCAACACTCACCTTAAAGTCGATTTAACGATGTCCGTCTGCCCGTCCGTTTGGCTGGCTGGCTGTCCATGTAAAGCTTGTGCGCAGAGTACAGGTCGCAATTTTCAAGATATTTCGATAAAATTTGGTACGTGATATTTTTTCGGCCTAAGGATGAATGGGATTGAAACTGGTGTAAATCGGTCCATTATTTCAACTGGCCTTCATACAAATGTCCTCCCGAAATTGGGGTTTACCGATCATAAGTGTTTGAATTATACAGCTATACAAACAAATTTCATAACAAATGAGTGGTAAATGAAGCAAAATCACATCTAAAAATTTGGTGCAGATCGGTCCATATTAGTCGTAGCTCCCATATAATGCCAACTTCCGAAAATCACTTAAAAGAACAAAACTCTTTTAAAAATGTTGGTATTCAAATTTGACACAAATAAGTTTCTTTTATACAGAAATAATGACACCTAATTTTATAATGGGCGGTCCATAATTAGTCGAAACTCCCATATATTACCCTCCCCGTAATCAACTTTAATCTCCATAAATCTTTTAAAAGTATTTATAGCGAGATAAAGTTTAACATACACAATATTTATATTCACAGAAATTATGACACTAAATTTTTGGATGATCGGTCCATAATAGGTAATATCTCCCATATAACGCCCATTTCTAAGAAACAGTTTTTTACATATACTGGGTGTAGGGTATTATATGGTCGGGCTTGACCGACTATACTTTCTTACTTCTTAAAAGGTAAATACGTAACAATATATACATGTTTTATTTGAATAAGTCTAGTTTACATGCAACAATTTTATTACGAAACAAATGGTGTCTTAACCTTTTCAAGAAGATGCGTTCTGCCTGGAGCACAAGTTTATATTATATAGCGTGATCAAATCAATCAGTTTATCTGGTAGCAGATAAAGACTAGTTTCGACCACATTCAAAATAACATCACAAGTTCTATTATGCTCAACTTATCAGCTCTCCCCTGAGTTTTTAAGAAGTCTTACAACGTGTATTTTTAAATATGAATAGCGAAGCATCTATACAATGGAATCCACCATTATGAAGCATTTTAAATTTGTGTGACTTTATTTGGAATGCGTTTTCCTCTCGTCGAAAAACCAACAATTAAGCTTCTTTTCCTTCAGGGTATAATCACTCTTCTGTTAAGACAACAACTGTTTAGTTTTTTTTTTCAAATTTTGAATTGCAGTTTAAGTTCTTCTTGCGGCACTTACACTGGTGTTGTTTGTATTTTTGCGCAGTTATTATCTAAGAAACCCGGATTTTGCTTTATTGAACGAAGTACATATGTATGATTTTGGTTTCTGTTAATAACATTTTTGCTTTATTTTTGTTTTCGATCTGCGCTTAAGGTTTGCTGTTATTGTTGTATTGTTGTATTGTATTGTATTCAAAAATGTACTGTACATGCCAGATTTGCTAACTATTTTATCCTCCTTTATTTTTTATTGATCAGTACTTGTACAAATATATTCTGGTTGATTTAATTTTTTGACCCAATACGGCATCAGGTTTTAAAAAAGAAGCTCCTACGAGCATCTCTCAGCTTTAAAATTATATAGTTTATATAAGTTATTTGATATTAGAAGATTTAAATTTAAAGTTTATAAGAAATAAAATTTGTGTCTGCTACAACTTTGTTGACTTTTACAATAAATGTCTTTAAACGTTTAACAAGTGAAAACAAAACAAAAATCTTAAAGTAAAATAAGAAAACATTTTGATGATTCAACTCTTTGTCAAACACGTTGCCGGCTTGTGTTTGTTCCACTTACCAGTCACTTAAAACAATCACATAATAGCGTATATACACTCGCACACAAATTAATTAATTATGTCCTTGCAATGATGTCATCTCTCAATGCTCATTCTTGCATTACATTACTTAATTACCTACAAAACATCTTTGCTAGGACATGCGAATAAGCAAGTATTTACTTGTATGTAGATTGATCTTCGAAATCTTTCATCACTACACTAGTGGAATATTAATTTATAACATTCGGTTTGGACAATATCTACTCGGGTTCCATTAGTTTGTGAACTACAATTAATGTTATAATAAACTGAACATTAATTAACATATGAAAACTATAAAATTACCATATGAAAATGAAGACTTTCAGCCATTATCATGTGCTCGTGTGGCAAAAAAATAAAAGGATGCATATAAATTTCATAATTACCAACGGCAAAAGATGTCCAAGATGTCCTTAAAAACTATGTATAAAAAATGTCTACTTGTTTTTTTTTTTAGTAATGAAAAACGTGTAATTAAATGATGTGGAAACATGGGTGAAAATGACCAAAAAGTTTTATAAATAAATATTCCATTTTTTAAGGGGGTTGTTGAGAAATTGTTTAATATTTTCCACATATTTCCATAAAATTACTCGTATTCTGAATTTGTATGATATTTGAGATAGAGATTTACATAAATGTGTATATGTAAACAGAATATCAAGTTCTTCTAATTAATTTTTCTAAGAAAAAGGATTTGGTTGTTAACTTTTGTAAAAGTCATGAATTTTAATGAATTTTTAGATATCTTAGGTTTTATTTACATTCTTGGTATAAACTATAGGGCAGTAAAGAAATCTGTGGCCGGTTTTCATTGCACATTTCTATGATTTTCATATAAAACTGTTTTAAATCACTAAAATTGTGATTTCAAATTGGTTTTCGCCATTCTTTAACGGTTAAGGTTTTACTACAGAGATCTCTGTATATTTTAAATGAAGAGTGTGGCCTGTAACTTTAGTGAAAGCTTCTCGCATCGAAAAGATGTGTAACAAAATATTCCACAGTTTTTTGAGAAGTGAGGAAAAATGTGTCTGCAACTAATGTCGTAAACTATAAAAAAGGATTACATCGTTACGTTAGATATGTCATAATATACAACTCAAAGCTGTTGTTAAATTTCAGAGTTTAAAAGCCCTTATTACAAAATACAACCTTCGGCTATACAAAATAATGCTTAGAATGACTTTAATGTTTGTTATTTACACCAATGCCTTACTTTGCGTCGGGGTTACGTTCAAAGTGAAACAAGGTTTTCTATAGCAAAACATGTAAAGATCGAAGATAGGTTCTAGGGTACAAAAATACTAAGTTTCCGGTTTTCTTGCACAAAAAAAGCTTTACTACCACTAGCATTATCGTTCGATGATGCTTTAGTTTTTATGTTTCTTAATGGTATTATCTGCCAACTTGATTTTTAATTCAAATAGAAAGCAAGGACTCTAGTTTGATTATAAAATCACTTCTTGTACGGTCATCGTTGCAGATTTTGCAAAACTTTCAAAAAAAAAAAATTAAAGACTCGAACCCAAAATAACGTAAACTCAATAATCTAACGACGACAGCGACCCAACTTCGAAAAAAAAATGTAAAACGAAACGACGCAAAACGAGGCATTGGTGTATAAAATAATTTGCATTAAAATAAAAATAGTTTCGTGGTGTAAAATAGAAAATATTGTTTTGCTAAAAGAAAATTGTTCAAGTGGTACATAAAATACATATAATGTATAAAATATACGAGTATAGCAATTCATTGCAATTTGAATATTTTGTTTTTATTCTTTAAATTAAATGTCTCGCCGCGTATTTATTTCTGAGTATATTTGACAGTCCAAAACGGGAAAGATTCTCACAGATATTTTTTAGACACACTTCTTCTGTAAACTGACAAATAATTTTCTTACGTGACAGCGATTACTCGCCAAAAAAAAGTTACAGACACAGTTTTATGAGAAAAACAGCTGTTTGTTTCAATATATGGCATTTCTGTTTCATTCCACACGTATGAATCAAAAAGTTTCTCGACGCGGGAGTTAAAGAATAATTTATTGTAAACAAATTACCAAAAATCAAAATTTTGTGAAAAATCACTAAAATGTAGAAATGAGCAATCACCAATCTATTTAGGTCATCTTTTATATTCAATTACCCAAATCCGTCCCGCGCTTAAGAAAGATTATCTGTATTGCTGTTTTTCGGTCGGTCACCAGCGGTTTCTTGTACATAGCTGCCTCGTTTTGCATAGATTTGTTAAATATGAAAATGAATTTCAAATATTTTGCTAGTGATTCAGATTTAAAAAAGATTTAGAAAATTGTATGGGCCAGTATCGACTGCTTTTAAAAACCTGATTGTATAAAAAACCTCATTTGCTCAAGTTTAAAAACTCCTTGCAGCAATTCAACGAAACAAGAAAAAGACGACAATTGTATCAGCCAATATGAATTAAATCGACCTCATTTGCTGAAATTAAAAAACAAAAACTTCTTGCACAAAATTCAACAAAGCATTTTCCTATTTTATTAATAATCTGCAATTTACCTTTATTTGAATTATCTGCCATAAAAATTTTATGCATAACAATTGTCGTCATCAAAGACAAAATCAATTTCGAACAAATTTAAATTTAAACACAAGAAAGAAAGAAATCGTTTTTATTCTTTGTATAAAAATGTCGCTACTTACAAGGATACATTGTCCTGCGATGCATAAAATTTAACAACCAGACCAAAAAAAAAAAAATTCAGCCAACACACACACAAACAAACCCAGACACTAATACATTGATGTGGAATATATAAAAACAAAAAGGTATTGAATTTCAAGCAGCTGTGTGGAATCGCTTACTTGGGTCTGAATGAAATTGAGTAGAGTGTAGTAGGTTGGTTCTGGTTTATATTCCCCACCTTTCTATTAAAGCAAATAATAGACTTGTGCTTTATTTGGCTGCTTCTGCTTTAACTTTGGCCATTTGAAATAAAGGAAGACAAATACAAAAAAAAACAATAGAATAATATAACTAAAATAAAAATGAGTAAGAAATGAAAAGAAAAAAATCATCCAAAGGGCAGTAAAAATCAGTAACACAAATCCCAAAGTGCGGGCTAAAATAAAAGTTTATGCAAATGTTGTTAAAATAAAACAATGCAAAGTAAATGTATAAAATTAAATAAAACAAGTTGCAGAAAGAACACACATTCACCCACACTCACACACACCAGTTTCACAAAATTATTTCAAATGTTTCAAATAAAAAAGGAAACGAATCGTTTCTATTACAAGTCTCTTGGTCTGCAGGGAAATTCAATTGATATTATACCTGATGAATGAAAAGAAAACTTTTATTTTTCTTTCTTTTTTTTTCTTATTTTGAATTCTCTGTATGTTTTTGAAATTATGCGACAAAAAATAAAAATCTATAAAATGGCAACAAAATTTATTTCAACAAGAAAAACTTTTGAAAGTAGTGGGAATATTTTCAGGTGTTTTTTACATCTCTCTCGTTAGCTTTGTTAAAACAATAGACAGGAAAAGCTTTAAAATATTTCCTTGAGAGCCGGAAAAAAATTAACATAAAAACTTTTATGTTTTTATTACAATTTTTTTTAATTTCATAAAATTTTATAAAACAAGAACAACGAATAAAATGTATTACAATTTTGCCATACGCACTAATTTTAGCCAAAACGGAAGTCATGACGGACATGTTTTGTTGTCATTACGGAAATGTATTTAAAAGTTAACAGGAGAGCTCAATGGTCACTAACATTTTTCGTAGTTTGTTCTATTATTATAATTTTTACTTTTTGGAGCAAAACATGTGGGATATTTTAATTAATTTGAAATGTCCGTTTAGGTGATACTCATTAAATATTCTGTAATAAAATACATAAATAGCTTTAATATTATTAAAGATTTTTACTTAAATGAAGTTTCAGATTCAAAGTTTTAAAATTGTAACCTTATAATACTTCAAACAGGAACTGGGTTTTATACACGATTAGCGAATCACGGGACAAGTTTGGAATCAATTTCTTATTGGGAAATGTGTAAAATTAATTAATTATATCCAATGTTTTTAAAAAACAATGTTCTATAAATTTTTACTTTGAAAAATTCTTGTTTTTAATAAATTGTCATCACACTTTTGGCGGACAGACAAGACTTTGAATTTTAAACAATATTGTAGTGTCATAAAACTTGGATACGTGTGTAAATTTTCAAGTTAATAATAAAAAATTTATGTTGCTAAAAATTATGTTACCTATCAAGTTTTTTTCTAATAGCAGAATTGCGTCTGGGTTTTTGGTTTTCCTCTTGTATTCTGAAACTACACTCTCTTGCCTTTTTACTTTGTAACAGTTTTTTTTTAGTTAAACAATAACATTTTCCACCAGATGCAAATACAATCAAATATATAAGAAACTTATATACTTAATATTATATAAACTCAGAATCACTTCCTGAGTCGATCCAAGGACGGATGGGATTGAAACTGGTGGAAATCGGTCCACTATTTCACCTGGCCCCCATATAAATGTCCTCCCGAAATTAGGGTTTAAAGATCATAAATGTTTTAATTATGCCAGTATCCAAACAAATTTCACCACAAATGAGTGGTAAATGAAGCCAAATCAGATCTACAAATTTTGTGCAGATGTATGTAAATGTGATTAAGATTCATGTACAAGTTATTTGTGGCGGAATTTGTTTGAATATGTGCATAAATCATTCATTTATGACCAATAGTGGACATTTGTATGGCCGGCGAGGTGAAACAATAACCCCATTTCAACTAATTTCAATCCCAACCGTCCAAAGTTTACATGGTCAGAAAGCCAGCCAGCTAGACGGACGGACAGAAGAACAACGTTAATCGGTAACTTTAAGATGGGTGTCGCACTAATACTTATAGCTGTTACAAACATCAATACAAATCCAATATACCATCCACATTATGGTCGTGTAGGGTATAAAAACAGAATATCCAAATGGCACCTTATTACCTTTGACCTTAATTTTGAACTTATTACTTATATTTACTTACAAATTATAAGCAACGTTTTAAGATTTCCCTAAACAAATGTTTTACATTAAATTTTTAACTTGACCATTATCAACACAATTTCTTAATATTTTATTGCAGTTGTCTTGTTCTCCTTCACAGAACATGTTTCCTTTTACTGACTTATTGCTAAAGACAGCACAACCATACCTTCATTGCTTGAGTACTACAAAAAAAAAAACACTGTTTAAATAACATTTTCCCCCCATTGATTTAGAGAAGGTCCTGTAACTGAAACCCACAAATTTCAATACCTACAGCTACCACAGACAAAAAAACGTAAACTTAACAACGCGATATTTAATTTAATTTCGTGCTTCTTGATTTCTTCATTTTTATACAATACAAATATACAAACTTAAACAAAAAAACAAGAGCTGAGGAAGAAGAGAGTCTAAGGACCTTGTTAAGGATGCCACTAACAGCAGTAATACATCATGACTATTACTTACGTTTAAGAACCAAGGTAGAATACACGAGTCAGTTCATGGAGTAGTATCAGTACTGTTCTGTTGATGATGATAATGGTGATGGCGATGATGATTCTATCACTAATAAAAAATAATAATAAAGTAGATGTGTGGGAGTGTGTGTGTCTTTTTCTTTAGTGTTGGTTTTCATTTGTTATTTAAATACTTGTACAACGTCACTGTATTTTATACAGTGCCCGCACAGTAATTGTAAATCACAGCGATTTCTTGCGTGAGTTCTTCTTGCTGGAATTAATGCAGTTTTAAGACTACAAATAGCCCAGGAAATGCTTTATTCAGTATACATACTACAGGAAGTGGAAGGAGCAGAGGAGCAGCAATATGTTTTATTGAAAGACTTTTTGCTTGCTTACTTTTTTGTTTTTATTGGTCTATAATTTATTTTGTAGATATTTTCCTTCGTTTCATATTCTCTTGATTATTTCTGACTTGTTTCTGTTGGGGGTTTAGAAATTAATTAATATTTAAATTGTCTTGCAGTGTCTCATATTGCTTTATTGTATTTTGGTCTTATTTATTTTATTTAAAATATATTTATGCGAAAGCTAAAATGCCACAATTGCAGAATGAGGGATTGTGATAACAAAATGATATTGACATTAGTATTTATGTGCAAAATTAGATAAAGTCAGCATATATTATGTTTTGGCTACCTGCAAGTACGTGGAGGTTAAAGGTACGTGGAATTTATATGTGAGTTTATGCCAATGAAATGTTCCTTCGAAATAGTGTATTAAAATACATTTTAAAACAAAAATTGTTACTTAATTTCTCTTAGGAAATCTGTATCCCCTCCCGTTAAAACATCGATTGATCTTAATACTATCTAATAACTTGGTGCCATCGAACATAGTAATCGTCCTTATTGCATTTTAATTCTATTTCTTGGTATCTATGGGCTCAAACTTGTCTAAATAAAAAGTACTAATTTCTCCTCATGCTGATTAAAATCAATGGTGGCTATTTAGAGCTCAAGATCAAACTTCAACCTTGCCCATTGAAGTTGTGATAATAGTGTCCTAATGACTAAAAACATAATGCTACAAAGTCCACATGCTGAAGCTAGAGTATTTAAAACCCGAAACCGTTTAACCGATTTTTCTTTGTGTTAAAACCCTTTTTCGAATATTAAATATTTTTAAATAATTCAAAAGTAAAGTTTTATACTTTACACAACTATAGTGGGGAGGGTATTATACGTTTGTGCTGATGTTCAAATATTTACTAAAATGTTAGTTAAACATTTCTAGAGTCAATTTAACGTTGTCTTTTCGTCCATCTGGTTAAATAAAATTTGGCACAATTGTTTTTTCCGCTCGATGACTATTGCATATTGGACCTGGTTGAAATCGGTCCATTCGATTAATACACATAGCCCCTATAAAAATGTTTTTTTTTTTTTATTGAAACATTTAAATCCAAATAAATAATCCGATATCGCGCAGACAAACTACTGAACTGATGCAAAAGCAATCTAAAACTGCTAAAAACAAAATACTATTAAAATTAAACATATTTTGTTTGCATTTTTAACATAATATGAGTACAAATATAGAAACTTATCATTTAATGGTTATTAGTACATAATATAATCATCCCTATCGTGAATAAAAATTCCACATGAAATTTGGTCCTTTTTCACATTTTGATATTAAAATTCAATGTTAAAAAAATAAAAGGGAACAAATTGCATGTGGAATTTTTATTCACGATAGGGGTGAATATGTTTTAATAGTTATAATTCAATAGTTATGGTAAACATTTTTTAAAAATAATTATGGTTCAGTGAACCATATTCAATTTTATAATTGCGATAACATAAACATTTTTATAGTAACTAATAACTAGTTATCGTTAAAATTAAATAAAAATAACGATTATTTGTGTACCACAACAATATATTGTTACCAAAAACAGAGTGTAGTTGTCGTAACCATGTCTAACCATGATTTTTCTCTGCGCGTAGCAGAGATATTACATGGTCGGATTGGACCGACTATATTTTGTAGTTTTTTTTTAAATAATATAAATCTCTTGAGATCTCTAGTCATTGATATTAGGAACAAACACGTGTTCTTAACACGAATTTTAACAATACTAAGAGTGACTATAAAAAGCAAGAAAATTTATATAAAATTATAATTATATTTACATATTGGGTGCCCCGACAGACTAGGCGATCGTGTGCCGGACTATCAGTCAGAGGGTTGCAGGTTCGATTCCCGCCAAAGACTCTGGGTGTTTTCTGCAGACAAGCCAAAAAGCTTCGCAGTTTGTGTTTGTTTAAAAAAAAAACCATACTTCAGAGTAAAAGTGTATTTTTCCTGAGGTAAAACCAAAATTATTGCCGATTTTCAACTTCTTCAATTTCTTATCACATACGAGTAAACAACAATTCCCATCGGCTCTATGTTGTTTAAAGCAATGAAATTTCTAGCATATAATTTATTCGTTAAAATATTTTATCCATCTAACAACATGTACAAATTACTTCAACACTTAATTTGCAATTTCCTTAACTACTTTATATTCATTTAACAAAATAATGAGAGTTAACTTAATTTTAAATTTTATCCCTCTAACATTGCAGGTTGTGATACCGGTAACTAATACAAACAAAAAAAAAGGATCCCCCTACAATAGCGTAACAGACGTACCACGAAAAGGAAAAAATAAAAATTGTCGAGATAATCACTTTATATTCAACATTTAATAGATTATGTGGCTTACAAAACACATATCCAACATCAACATCAGCAATGTGAATATCACATAACCATATCTAGGTGTCTTATGTTATATACTTGCAACATTTGGGGCATCTTTTTCAACTCCTACTATCCTAACTCCCCAAACCATTATGGAGCGAAAAAGTGCTAGGTAAACTTTTAGCCGTGTTCGAGTTTTAGTTCATTCATTCACTTCACATGGAGTCCTTGAGCTGCTTTCAATGATGTACTTGCTAGCGATTGCTGCTACTGATACTTGAACAATGTGTTTGTCTACGGTGGCTGGTGTCAGAGAGATGATGTCATGTTTGTTGGTTGGTTTGTTGGTTGCCTGGCTGTTAAGAAGTATCAAAAAAACAAACAAGAACCATTTGCTACAATGCTACAAGAATTGTTTGGTGGCTCATTGTCTAACACCGTGTACGTGATATGAAATTTAATGTTTCAATTAGAGGTAAAAGTTAAGCATACACATTTACTCACAGTCTCCACATTAAATGTAAAGTATGGCACAGAAAAATACGCAAATTCATCTGGAGTTTTACATAGCTGCTATGTAGCTGAATAGGCAGGAGTATGTTGGAGACTACTACTCGTAAGTTTTTGCACATTTTATTTTCTCAATTTTTTTTTTTGCAACTAGTTGGTGGTATTATTATCTAGTAAAAATAAAGTGTCGTACCTATGTCAGCACTTATCGGGGGATCAGTTAAACTTTTACTTATTTCGTTTTTGTATTCCACTGCTTGTGTTCGTGTAGATAGTTACATTATATTCATTATAGGTAGAGGTACTTACTAGACAATACGTACGTACGTACGTGTAGTTTGCAATATTATGGAGTTTGTGGTTAAATCTGTTGGTTAATTCTAAAGTGCTTGGCAAATTTTTACTTAATGTTATTTTTAAGTGGATGTTATTTTTATACGTATACGGGATTTAGTCAATGCGACACAGTGGACAAGATATTTATAATCTTTTCACAAATATTACTTACAAAGAAGCGGAGTTGAAAAGAAATAAAAAACGGTTGCTAGAAAAACTGCAATATTGAGCTATGTTGGACTTCTTTTTTAGCACTTTTTATTATACCCTATACCACCATTGTGGAGAGGGTATATTGGATTTATGCTGATGTTTTTAAAGACCATAAATATTGGTACAATAGCCCCCTTAAAGTATACCGATCTGCTGAGACTTCCTGAGTCGACTTTCCCTCCGCCTCTCGGGCTGGTTGTCCAGGTAATCCTTGTGCGAAAAGTACAGATTGCAATCTTAAAGATATTTCTATAAAATTTGGTTCATAATATTTTTCGGCCCAAAGACGATTGAAATTGAAATACAAATTTCCTCCAATAATAGGGGCTTATCGATCATAATTGTTTGATTTATAAACGTATTCAAATTTCGCCACAAATAAGTTGTACATGAGCACTAATCACATCTGCAAAATTTGTGCAGACCGGTCCATAATTGACGATAGCTCCCACATAAGGCCCACTGCCGAAAAGAAAATCTTTCATAATTCATTTCTATAATTAATAGTAAATTCAAATATAATTTAGAAGAAAATAATAAAGATGATAATAATAATAATTCATTTCATTAGTTCATAAATAATCATTATGTTAATTTAGACAGTCACTTTAAAGAGCATAAATCTTTTGGTATCCAAATAAAATTCAACACAAATATACAGATATCATGATACCTAATTTTATGACTGTCGGTCCATAATTAGTCGCAGCTTCCATATAAGACCCCCTTCGAAAATCACTTTAATATCTATAAATCTTTTAAAAGTGTTTATGTCGAGATCAAATCAAACACAAAAAATATTTATATTCACTTAATTCATGCCACTAAATTTTTGGATGATCGATCCATAATATGTTAAAGCTTCCATATAGCGCCTACTTAAAAAATTGTTTTTGTAGTGTTTTATATGATCGGGCTTGACCGATTATACTTTCTCACTTGATTAAAATTTTAGTAATTGTTCAAGCTTAAGGTTCTTTTTTTTGATAAAAGACGTAACGAAATATTGAAAATAAAAAATTAAAATTTTCTTAAAAATAAAAAGCTTGACAAATTACTAAAATATTAATCTAAAAAAAAGGTCAAATAAATTGTAATAAAAATGTCTTACTCAACTACATATATTTAAATTCCAGAAAAAAATATTGATTTTGGAAAATTTTAGTTTGAAAGCAAATGAATCAATTTAATATGAAAGTTCCCAATGTCAAACATAAAGCCATACATTCCGAAACAAATTGTGTAATTTGTAATTCATTTATTCTTAATAGTTGAATTTTTTTATAAAAACATATTTTATCTTGTCAAATTATATTTCAGCTTGTACCTTGTAAAGCCTTAAAATAATTTGGCAATCCAGCTCATTCAAGGTCATATGCCTATTCTAGTTTTGATATGCATACTAACTATGTAACGTATTGTATGTTTAATAAAAATCGTAATTTTCTCAAGTAATGACTATTTCTGAATATCATGATATAATTTTGTTGATAAGAATTTACTTGAACGTTACTTAAAAACCAGTTTCGAAGAACAAAAGAGTATTAGGGCCCGATTATCGTTAATAACACTAAAATATTGTGTTGTCTCGACCACACATTTTTCATACGATTAATGGCCGAATTCACAGTCTTTAGTTAGCTAATGACAAAGGCTTAACTAATGATTCTTTATTTGCAATGCTTAGTTTGCCATAAGAATAACAAGTAATAGTAAAACAATAGTTATTTTTTTAGTTCACCAATGGTTAACTAATAACCGAAAATTCGGCCATTAGTGTTGTGAATCGTAATCACAGTTTACAATATACAACATCAAAATACTTAGTTGGATGGTTGGATTTAGATTTAAACTGAATGATATCAGTTACCTTATACAAATAATAACGATCTTATACAAAGCCAAATATTGTGTTTTTACTAATATGCCCCACTGTATCTGTGTTTATTCTTTCAAAAAAGGTACATTATTGAAAAGTGTTTTAATGTAATCCCTAAACTAAATCTCTATATCAAGCATTTTTAGTTAATTTGTTTGCTCAAGACAAACTTTTTCATCACCATTCGTTTGAATCAAAACGAAGTTGATTTAATAGAAAATCTGAGAAATTACTTAAAATTTAACATAAAATTGATTTAGCTTTAATTTATATACTTCGTAACTACAGATATTAATCATAAAAATGTTTATTTTATAGTTTACTCGTAGCTGTGAATGTGTGGAAGACATTTGTCTAGAAGTGAAATGAAAGTTTCTTTGTTTTATATAAGTTTCTATGTACGAGTATATAATTTTAACCTTCTGCACAACAAATTGGCAAATTACAGCCAGCAAAAGGTATGTGTGTGTTGCTTTTCAGCCTTAAGAGCAGAAAAATGGCAGAGTAGTTTGGGAAAAATAAACACAAAGACAGACAAGACAGGCAGAAACAGACAGTTAAATATACAGGCAGTCACTCAAAATGATTGATGAACTTGTTTCTACATATACTGACTACTTTGTATGTAATATTAGACTGGTTCAGGAAAATCTGAATTTTGTGGTGATTATATTGCAAGTTGTTCAAAAATTAGGCAATAATTGGCTCCTTATAATAAATTTTAACTATTAAAATAATATTTAATTGTCTTTGCTAATACGATATTTTACCTTTTTTTCTTTCATAAGCTTGAAACTTCTCGACAATGCGATATCTCTTCGGGGCTTCTTCTCATATTTACCCAATTAACTTATTGTTGCAACATATTTTTTCGGAGCATTTTTTATCCAAGTTTTTCTTTTGCAAAAAGATAAACTTACGTCAGAGAACGTGACATTACTTAATATTTAAATTTTCTAACTTAGTTTTTAATACAAATAAATGATATTTTTTGATATCATTTATATAACAAATCTTTGTTGTTGGTGGACCTTTATGTGGAAATACTTATATTTCGAAAGTCTGAATTCTCGTATATGTTTCTCTTAACAAAGGGGTTTCCTTATATGATGAATAATTGCAATCCATTCACTTTTTGGCATACACCAGTGTATTTGGATGTCAATTCGAAATTTTGAGTAATTCGAACCACAAAACTTTTATACACTGACGTCGTAAACATTATGAAGCTTTGTGCATACATATGTATGTATGTTCCTCCCAAAAATTTTAAACTCTGGTAAGTAATAAATGATGACTAAAGATAGAATTAACCGAACGTCCACGATATACGAGGGCGTTTCGGATACTTCTTAGCCTAGCACAGAAAGAGAATAGTTACTTTTTCAAAAATATTTCTGTTTCTCCTAAAACTTCAATACACTTGATCGTATGCTTATCTAGCAGTTCTATCTCTTGATTAAAATAGTTTTCCTCAAGGCCTTCATTTAAGGTAAAACGCTTGCCAGCTAAAATTTTTTTTTAGATTTGGGAATAGGTAAAAGTCACTGGGAGCTAAATCAGGAGAATAAGGTGGGTAGTCAACCAACTCGTACATTAATACGTTGATTTCAGCCATTGTTAAAACACTCTTGTGCGCTGGTGCTGTTGTCTTGATGAAATATTATTTTTATGTGTTGTAAGCCGAGACGTTTTTCTCGAATGTTTACATTTAATTGTTCAAAAATGTTGTAATAGTACTCTGAATTTATTGTTTTGTCCTTTTGCAGATAG
This sequence comes from Bellardia bayeri, assembly GCA_950370525.1. Lineage (NCBI taxonomy): Eukaryota > Metazoa > Arthropoda > Insecta > Diptera > Calliphoridae > Bellardia > Bellardia bayeri. Next base: position 105,295,274 of record OX493264.1, read on the forward strand.
TCAATCAATAAAATACCTGTGAAATCCCAAAAAACCGTTGCCACAACCTTACCAGCCGATTGAATTGTTTTTGCCTTCTTTAAGGCACTTCCTCCAGTTTCAGTCCATTGCTTGGACGCTTAAAATCCATTTTATTTTTCTTAAAACGATCCAAACAAGCTTGTGAAATTTTCCTTCTTATGTGTTTTTGGTCGACTGCTAACAAATGCGGCACCCATCTTGCAGAAAGTTTTTCATCTGTACTTCTCCATGCAAAATTAAACGGACTCGGTAATTTGAGATGCCCATGACATTCGCTATTTCACGCACTTTAATTCATCGATCATTTAATAACATATCGTGCACTTTGGATACAATTTCTGTTGTTGTTGCTGTTTTGGACGTCAATACTTGAACGACCACGTTTAAATTTAGCAAGCCAATTTTTTACTGTTGCATTTAAAAGAGAACTTTCACCTAAAAAATTTATCATATCACTATGAGTTTCTTGTTCCGATCAACCTTTTTTATTTAAATATTTCATGACACCACGAATTTCTAATTTTTCCATTTAAAAAAATCGCAGATGAATCTTTTCTGAACACCTTTTGCTATACGAAGTAGAAGTCAGATCGAAAAGAAATTTAACATGTGTTCACAGCACAGATGGAAGTTTCCAAAACACTTAACTTTTTTCTGTTTATACCGCGCTTTCTGTTCTAGGCTAAGAAGTTTCCGAACCGCCCTCGTATGTATACAAAGAGTGCAAATAAAGTTTAAATTTTTTGTTTGACGATCTTGTTAATAAGCTTTTTTTCTTCCAACAACAACAGAATAAATAGCCCACGATGCACAGGCAGAATGGGTATAATGACTTTTCACTGATACTTGCACTTGTGTCGCAGAAAAAAAAATATCGAAAGAAATTTAACAATTATTTATATGTTGCAGTCTAATGTACATACTTACATACAGAACGTAAGTAGGTTTGTGTGTGTGTGTTTCATGTAAATCTGGCACACACACGCAATCACTCATATGTGAGGGATTTTAGCAGGAAATAATGTTCTATTATTAAAAGCTAAAATTAAACGTAACTTGTCATCTAAAACTTGTGTATGAAATCCATTACACACACAAACACATACATTGATACACATATAAGTTCATACAAATGCGCAACAAAATAAGCAATTTAAATCCTTTAGAGTTAAATATTTTAAAGCTTTTCTCCTGACCATTTTATTTGTGTAAATTAATATTTCTATGATTTTTTTGTTATCAATTTTTAAACATGAATGATTTTTATTGTTAAACAAAGCTATACAAAACATTAAAAAAAATCTATATAAAAAGTTTTTAAATATTTATACAATAAAAACCCTTAACTCTGTTCAGGACACGTAGATTTTTCTAAAAATATAAAAAAAGAACAGAAGCAAAGCACATTTTTTTGAGCTAAGTGACTTGTTGGATACACTATAGAACATGGATGCCTCAAATTGTAAAGCATTTAACTCCCTAAAACAAAAAGTTGAAACATTTAATAAAATAAAATACACTTGTTAGGAGAGCTATCCCATTAAAAATAACATAAACATTTAATAAAAGGTAAAAATGTTATTAAAAAGTATTTATTGTTTTTCTTATCTTTAATATTTTTCTATAATATTTTCTAATTTTGTTAATATTAATACTAATAATTAATAATACAATTAATTAATAGTTATTTAACATTGACGTTTTAAATTCGAACAAATTTAAAAAGAGTAGTTAAACTATTTGGCATGTGTAGCATCCGAATGTGTTAGTGAATACGTTTAATATTTCAAGTATATATTTTTCATCATGTCTGTTTGATTCTATAACTCGAGAATCATTGAGATTCGTGTAAAGTTCTTGTTTTACTTTAATCTATAAATTTTTCTAACATTGCAAATCACATAAACAAACCACTTTCTCTAACAGCTGGTGTAGGGTGCCAAAAATCCTTATAACCCATTCATATATCCCATTGTATTGGATACCTTCATAACAGCCATGATGATGACACAAAAAAAAATAAACACTCGGCAAATATTATCATCATATGTGAACGAACAATAACCATACAAAAACGCACCGTTAAATATGAAAGGAGACAAAAATTATACAAAAGCATTCATTCATTCATTCATTCATCCAACGAGCCATACATTCATCTTTTCTGCTTTGTAAACCTACATATGAGCCTCTATTGATATGTGGTTTTAGATTGTCCTTTTTTTTTTGGTTGCTGCTGCTGCCCTTCTATTGTTTGCAGCTTAGGATCTGTCAGCACCATACACACTCATGTGGTGTTTGATTTTTATACATTTACATTCATTCTAAAATCATACATTTTATATCAAAAGAAGAAAAAAAAAGAAAAGTAGGTTTCATTTATTTATATTTCTACTTTAGATTCATGTAGGGCAATATTTTACTTAAAATGTCCTTAAAATACCTGTGACCTGGAAAATTTTCAAGTCATGAATCAAATTACACTGTCATACAAAAAATACCTATGAAAAGGCTTGTATGTGATATTGTTAACCTAAACACAAATCAAAATGTTTTTTTTTTTTAATATTTGCAAATATTTCTAATGTCTTTCCAACTTAATACAAAATATTAATGGAGGAATTAATTTTATAGATTCTGTAGTATTTGAAAAAAAAACTTAAATGCATTAAGTATGATTAAAACTGCAGGCATTAAATTGAAATAATAGTATTTTCCAATTTTTTACATACATATGTATGTATGTATATCTGCGAACATTCTTGAATATTTAAACTTTTAGCTAAATTCCACTTCCTGGTGGAAGTTAAAGAAGGAAAATCTAAAAGTATCAAAAAAAGACCACACGATTTAAATCGTTTTTGTAACGCAAATAAATTTTAATGCAAAATAAATAATGATTGTTGCTGTACATATGTACGCCGGTATATGGTAATGATCCACAAACTTAGGTAGATCACATTTGGCTTACAATCTTCGTGTCTATATCTAAAAATTATCTGCATTTCTTAAAAACATTTTCTTTATAATAAAATTCATCACACCGAATACATTACAATTATATAATTAAATTTTGTTTGCCATATAAATTTTCCTACGAAAATCAGTACTGAGATGTATATTTTTTAAACAAATTGTATTCCTGAAAATCACTATTAGTCCCAACTTACACGAAGCAATTCTTTAAGCTAAGTTGATTACCTTTCAGACATCGGGGTGAAAGTAAGATAAAACGAGTACACACTTAATCGCCTCAGGTCGTGTTACTCTCTTATTCGTATTACATTTGTATGTGTATACAATCAAATAAAAATACGAGCGATTGAAGCAATAAAATTGTGCTATGTGAACACCGAAAAAACTTCAAGGTAAAAATTGTAGCAATCTTTAAAATAAATATTGAATCCTGTAAATTGGGACTTATGGCCATTGTCGCCTTTATATGTATGTATGTATGTATATATGAATAATTGAAAACAAAAAAAAAAAATTTGTGAGAATATAATTATATTTGCTCCTGTTATAAAATACAGTTTTATTAATATTAACATACTCGTACATGAAGGTACGGTCACACATGACAAATATTTAATTAAAAAAAAGCGTAACCACTTGTTTTAGCAATTTTGTTTGACGTTGTTTACTCTTACAAGAGTTTTACAAGATTAAACAGCATGACGTTTTCCTCGAATTTTTACATTTAATTGATACAAAATGTTGCAATAATACTCTGAATTGTAGATAGTCAATCCATAAAACACCTTTGAAGTCCCAAAAAATCGTTGTCGTAACCTGACCAGCCGATTGACTTGTTTTTGTCTTCTTTAAGGCACTTCCTCCAGTTTCAGTCCATTGCTTGGATTGTTCTTTTGTCTCTGGAGTATAGTGGTGGATCCATGTCCAAATCAACAGTTATGAAACGACGCTTAAAATCCATTTTATTTTTTTTAAAACAATCCAATCAAGCTTGAGAAATTTTCCTTCTTATGCGTTTTTGGTCGACTGTTAACAAATGCGGCATCCATCTTGCAGAAAGTAGTTCATCTGTACTTCTCCATGCAAAATTAAACGGACTCGGTAATTTGAGATGCCCATGACATTCGCTATTTCACGCACTTTAATTCATCGATCATTTAATAACATATCGTGCACTTTGGATACAATTTCTGTTGTTGTTGCTGTTTTGGACGTCAATACTTGAACGACCACGTTTAAATTTAGCAAGCCAATTTTTTACTGTTGCATTTAAAAGAGAACTTTCACCTAAAAAATTTATCATATCACTATGAGTTTCTTGTTCCGATCAACCTTTTTTATTTAAATATTTCATGACACCACGAATTTCTAATTTTTCTATTCAAAAAAAATCGCAGATGAATCTTTTCTGAACACCTTTTGCTATACGAAGTAGAAGTCAGATCGAAAAGAAATTTAACATGTGTTCATAGCACAGATGGAAGTTTCCAAAACACTTAACTTAACGGCGCTTTTGTTCTAGGCTAAGAAGTTTCCGAACCGCCCTCGTATTTAAAAAAGTAAACTCTAGATCTCTCCTACAATGAAGTCGCAGAACAATACGGCACCTATGTGTGTCAAAACCGCCATGAGTAGACGTTTACACAAAGAAAAGCAGATTGCTATTTCTTTACAAACTGTCATATTTACTTGCAGATATAATCCATAAAATTGCTTTAAAAAAAATCGGTTATAGTCCAAATTCGCTTAAAGTCCACAAAAGTTGTGCAACTATAGTAGTGGAAGAAGATAACTTTTATTACGTTCTATAATTATAATAGATCGATAACGATATCCTAGAATAGTTACAATATTAAAGACGAAATAAATGGGTTCCTTATTAGCGGCTTTCACTGTGGATACTAATTAACTTTTATGCATAGAAATTGTTATAATTTTTTGATTGTTTAACTTAACCAATATTTACCTACCGTGTTCTATTTTGCTCTTTATTTGTAGATACAATAGGTCTCTTGGCAAATACAATGCAACTACACAACATCGTTATTGTAAACCACTGACAACAGGCAACATCTGATGTCATATTAACTGAGCAGAGATTTATTTGCATGACAAGTATTATGAAATTATTATCATCATTATTATTACAGCGACATTTTCAAAGGTATGTAAAGTAAATGTTTGGTTGTGAAACAGGGTTCGCTTATTTGTTTTTCTCTCTCTGGGGAACAATTTGATAAAAAAAAAAAAATCTCGCGTATTTTGCAACAAACCACAACAACAATGAAATCAAAATTACAAACATATGGGGATACATTCATGCATACATACATACATACATACATATAGGTACATACTCGTACATACATGTATGTATATTAACATGAATACATTTTCATGTACTTTTTTGCATATCGGTATTAAAGACTCTATTTGTTGTTTGAGCATCCGTAATGTTCTGTCAAATGTTTATTATGTATTTGCAAAAAATTCATTTTTTTTCTTTAAGTTGGCATGCAAAAATTTTCATATTCATTTTTCGGGGTTTAAATTATGTGGTTGAAAAAGAGGGTGTTTGATATAGAAACACTCCTTTTGAGAACTGTGCTACGTTGTTCAGGGGCGGGAGTAAGCAAATAAAGCAATTTGTATTCAAAATATGAAAACAACATTCTCAATGTGGTTTGTTGCTGTTGTTTTCGTTGTCAATGAATGCTGTTGTTTAAACTTCTATGCGAATGAGTTTTTTTCTTTGTCAAACTGTTAGTTGAAGCAGTAGTAAAAATATTAAAAAATGTTAAAAAGACTCAACGAAAACAAATTTATAAAAATAATAGGATTGTGGGGATTGTGTTGGTTTAAGTCGAATTTTATGGAGCACTACATATTAGACATTTGGTGAAGATTTAAGCAAATTGTTTTAGTAAAGTTTTATTTTATTATAATATGAAATCGAACTCACATATAAAAAGTAAAGGTACGGTCATACTTGGCAAAAATTTGCCGAAAAATGCGTAACCACTAAATTAAATATATTTGAACTCGTTTATTTATTTATAAAAAAAAAACTATGTTTATTTAGGAGAAGATACCACAAATATTACATTTTATTTTATTTGAAGCTGTTTGATCTTGCAAAACTCTTGTAAACAACGTCAAACAAATTTGAGCTAAAATAAGTTTGCCAGTGTGACCGTACCTTAAGTCGCATTTCAGAATCCCACAGTGTGATTTATATCAAACATATTTTATGGCTTTTCTTTGGTTCAAAGAACTGCTTTATTTGGTTTCAAAAACGCTAATTTTCAGTGTCCATCTGCGTTTAAATGTGCCAGATGTAGAGTGCAAATAAAATAATATACTTGTATGTCAAGACTTTTATCTGAGGCATCCTTAGTGTCATTTAAAAAAATAAAAATATGTAGTCACCGGTACGCAAAATACCAGGAATATTTTAGTGGTTGCGGTAGAAATTTTTCATATTTAAGGAAAATTGCCATTCACATTTTTTGGCATTCCTCAAAAAATCCTCTCACTCACTTATTGACAGTCATTTAGTTAGTCAGTCACACATTCATTCATTCGCTCAACCGAAAAAAAAAACAAAATAAACCATGTAAAAACTTCAAAAAGGAATGTTTTGGATTATAAAATGATATGCAAACAACAACAGCAACAACAACAACTACCACACTATGTATTTTCAAACTGGCGCCACTTTAATGTCATCTACACTTCATTCATTACTCATGTAATGACAATGACTTACATTTTGTCAAGATTTTCTTTGAATGTGTTCTAGAGTGCTTGAGTGAGTGTGATTATGAAACAAGAAAAACTAATTTCATTTTATTTATTAAAACAAATTTAAGGCGTGTTTCGTTTATAAGATTATTTAAAGTTTTCTGCTTTTCTTTCATATTATTTGTGGCCATTTGCTCCTTTTTTTTTTGTTGGCAAATCTTTGTCAATTCGAACTAAAACTTTTCTCAAAACTGCTAAAATATTTGAATCTTTTAAACGAATAGCATTTTCATGAAAATGTCTTAATAAAATTTTCAATTTAATAAATACTAAACTCAAAGTGGAAGTTTAAACAACAAAACTTTCAAAATATTCCACAAAATGTACTGAACTACTGATTTCATGTAAGTACATGTGTGTGTAATAAATAAATGTTACAGTTAATTGGAAAACTTTTTCTTTATCTTAAGTTAATCCTTCTGAGAAAAAAGTATCAGGCTTCTTAAAGATACAATTTACGAATGCATTTCTAAATAAAACTGTCTTTATGCCAATGAGAAACAAACAGAGCCGCGGCGCACGAATAATTTTTGATTTTAGCTGACCAGTTTTTGTTTAATAAATTTGCCACTTCCTTCACACACGTCAATTCAATTTTCGTACTTTTAAATGCAAATCAACATGCATGAAATAAAAACAAAACGAAATTAGAAAATTGACTAGTACTGTCAAGTGTGTACCCCTTTTATTCTCTCTTCTCTTTTTAACCAAAAATACTTGCCTTGACGAGTCAGAATTGAAGAGTGTGAAAGCAGACTAAGTGTTAGGAGAGATCACAATGCAAAAAAAATTGCTCGCGGTTTTTGTTAATAGTATTTTACTTTATTATTTAACACTGATTTTATAAATGTAAACAAGTAAGAGTGATATATTCGGCTATGCCGAATCTTATATACCCTTCACCTTTATTGTGGATGCATAATTATATTATATACATACATACATATACATATATATTATATTGTTACGTTATTACCTTTTAAAAACGGAGGTTTATTTCTTTTAAATAAACCGGATTCTTTTTAATTGCATAATAAAAGCGTCAAGTAGTTTGAAGAAAACATAACGACTCTTTATTTATTTAAATGTACACAAACAAGTTGTATGTCGATAAACTCGCCATCTGTTGATGAAAATGCTAAACAAGTTGTATGTCGATAAACACATACTACCATCTGTTGATGAATTTGTTCGTAACAAATTTTTTCAGAGGTTGTCTCGGATTTTTTCTCATATCTCCGTTATTTATGGAATATATGTTATTTAGTGGTTACGTTTTTTTCGGCAAATATTTACCAAGTGTGACCATACCTTTACACATATTTAATATAAATTTCATTAGTTACCTGTTGGTAATGTTTACTGATCTATAGATCATTACAATTCAATTATGTATATTATCTCTTATTTATTAGTTCTCCTCTCTTTTAAAAAAAAATACATACATACTCGTGCATACGAGGTCTGATAAAAAAATAACCGTTATTTTCGTGAGTTACGTTTGTTTGATTTTCGCTTTTTTCTGTTAAGTTGATACACATGTCTGTTATATAAACAAAGAAACTGTATTAAGTTTTGTGTAAAAAATAAAATTAAATGCGCAAAGACATTTGAAATGTTGACTGTGGCGTTTGGCGAGTCTACTATGAGCAGAACACAAGTTCAATTGTGGTAGAACCGGTTTAAGGAAGGCCGAGAAGATGTCAATGACGATACTCGTCCTGGTCGACCGAGCACGTAAACAACCGATGAAAACATTGAATCAGTTTTTGATTTTTATAATCGTCAAATCACTATCATAGAGGTTGCTGATGATGTTGACATATCGTTCGGCCCATGCCAAGCAATTTTTACAGGTGTTTTAGGCATGAAACGTGCGGCAGCGATGATTGTTCCAAAATTGTTCAATTTTGAGCAAAAACAACGTCGCATGAACATTGCTCAGGAGCTGTTGAACATCGTCAACGACGATCCAGATTTCCTCAAAAAGATCATAACTGGTGACGAATCATGGGTGTATGGCTACCGAAAAAAGCACGTCAAATTCGGCCAAATTTGAAGGTTTTGCTCACTGTTTTCTTTGACTGCAATGGCGTGGTGCATCATGAATTCTTGCCACAAGGTCGTACGGACAATAAGAAAGCAATTCGTCAGAAACGCACAGAATTGTGGAAAAACCAATCATGGATTCTGCACCATAATAACGCACCAGCTCACACATCGATGCATGTGCGTGAGTTTTTGGCCAAAAACAAAACCGTTATCATGCCTCAACCGGACTTGATCCCCGCTGACTTTTTGCTCTTTCCAAAACTGAAGACACCGATGAAAGGAAAGCGTTTTGCTACGATTGATTCAGAAGTGTTTCGAGGATTGGAAAAAACGCTGGCATAAGTGTATTATATCTGAGGGGGATTATATTGGAGGGACAATATAGTTAGTGATGAATAAATAAATACTTTTTGAAAAAAAAATTAAAATAACAGGTTTTTTTGATCAGACCTCGTACATATGAATTAATATTAAAGACTGCATTCATGTAGCTTTAATTACATACATACATATTGGTTTTTAGGTATTGCGGTTTTAATAGCATGTTGCAATATTATTTTCACATTCAATTTTATCCTTCACTACATACATACCTACAATATGTAAGTATGTTTGTATGTAAAGCATTGTCCTCATAAAGTCCGGTCGTGCAAATGTTTTGATGTTTGTGTAACAAAAAAAGCGATTAAATTATTTTGAACCGCAATTGATTAATATTTAAAAAAAGTTAATAAAAGAAACTAAACTTAATTTCCGTTTATAAAAATCTGTGTTTTTTATTTTGATACATTGCATTACCAATGCATTTCGATCCATCTGCAAGGCATACAATGCCAAATCGCAAAAAAAGATTATTATGAAGAACTCCAGTACCACTCCATTTTAACATTATGTTAACAATAATCTAATAATATTCAATTTTCCAAAGTTGAGAATAACGACAAGTTTTATGTACATACATATATATATTTTTCTTTTACCTCGATCTATTTCTATTGATTCCAATTCATTGCAGCATGACAAGCCTCTAAATCGAGCCAAAATTTTACTTCATTGCAAATGATTCTGCAAACAACTGCTATGCCTTTGCCTTTGTACCGAACATTTTTTTTACCGATTCCTGAATTTTGTATACACCTAATTCTGTTTTTACACGGTTTGATAATAAACAACACGATTTTATTCCATTTAGCACGATTGAAAATCTATTGGACTTACATTTTTTTGGTTAATTTAATCGTTGCGAAATATGTTCATATCACAAATTTAGGGGAATTCCATACATATCTTATTTTCTTTAATAACTACATATGCTTGTGTAAAAACACATTGTAGGTACATATATATATATATATATATAAATATATATATATTTATAAACCTGAATAGTTGTTCTTAAAAAGTCCTTGTTTTACCCTTCACCTTCATGAGAAGTTTGTCATTCCGGTTGTAATTTCCACAATATAATTTTCCGACCCTATAAAGTATATATATTCTGGATCCTTATAGATAGCGGAATCTATTAAGCCATGCCCGTCTGTCTTTCTGTCTGTCTCTTGAAATCAATTTTCTGAAGTCCCCTGATATCTAATAATTCTGTCAGGCATGCTTTCGAGATGTTTGCTATTTAAAATCAGCAAAATCCGTCCATAAATAACGGAGATATGAGCAAAAATCCGAGACAACCTCTGAAAATTTCATCAAAAAAAAAACTACATAAGTGCATTAATATTGTTACGAATAATTTCATAAACAGATGGCGTTGATCAAACAAAGTGTATTAATATTGTTGCGAACAAACTCATCAACAGATGGCGTTAATCACACAAAGTGTATTAATATTGTTACGAACAAATTCATCAACAGATGGCGTGTTTAACATCAAAGTGTTAGAAAACTTGTGTTCTTAAACCGTAATATGAGTGTCTAAAAAGACAGTGTGTTAATTTTTAATAGTCTTCAGTTTACTTTAAGGAAATAAATCACCGTTTTTAAAAGGTAAAAACGTAACAATATAATATATATGTATATGAATGTATGTATATAATATAATTATGCATCCACAACAAAGGTGAAGGGTATATAAGATTCGGCATAGCCGAATATTGCACTGTTACTTGTTTTTTACTAATTTCAATAGGTTTTAGAGATAAGGAACCAATCACCAATTTTGCATATTTGCGATTTTTTACACGAAGATTACTGGAACCAATTACCGTGCAAAAACAGAATTAGGTGTATTTATATCTCGGGTCGATATCTCCTAGTTTCATAGCAACATAAAGATTTTAAATATGTTTCTATAATATGTGGTTGTTGAATTTTGTTAAAACTTTACCGTAAAGACTGTGTTTATAGATATCAACACTATTGTGCTTTGAAAAACAAAGAAACGTAGCGGAATCGAAACTCTGAATACCAAAATTGCAAAACGGAGAAAATTTCGATTCGAAACGAAAGTCAGAATAGGGGTGAATATTTTGGCTGGCTTTTTTTTGTATAGTTGTATAGTTTATAACACAATTTACATTACTTTTCGAAAGCTTAATTTTTTTGCAATCATTGAAATCGACAATGTCAGCTTTGCAAGAAATTTGTTCTCGATTTTTATTACTTGATTTTATATTGCTAAGTTTTTGTACCACCAATGCATATGTACAATTTAGTGTGGATTGATTTTATGTGAACAATTCTTTAAGCACAAGTGTGGCTTTGTGTTGCATATCTACTAATATCGATGTATAAAGTTTTCTTGTGTTTTTGGTTTTGTATTGCATTGTGCAATTCGAGAATCTTTGTCTTTCTCAAATGAGAAACTACAACAATTTTCTACATTTGCTGGCAAATGTACAACAACTTGTTGTGTGGTTAAACACAAAAATCTTTTGGTTTCTTTTTTAAATATTTTTTTATATTTTACTTTATACAAAATGTTCAATCGAAAGTTATTTGATGTGAACTTAAGTAATTGATATGATAGAAGAAAATTGTTGTTTGGTTAGTTTTGCGTTTATTACGAAAAGTTTGCATTTATTTGTAATCAATTTATTTAGAATTTTGGTAAAGAGTAGGTATATGGTTTAAACAAATTAAGTGCAGCAAAATTTATAGGTACATATACATATAGGCTGAAATAATGTTTATAGTAAATCGAATTCCTTCCTCATTGAAGAAATGCAAAGGTAGTGGGAGGGATTTGTAGGAATAAAATTATCATGAGAAATTAATTGTTCATTTAAAATTACCAAAATCGGTTTAACCAAAAAAAGTTTCCATTAGACATTCGAAAACAATTAGGTCTAAACCTAGACGAGACCTAAATAATTGTCACAAATAGTTATGTATTGCTAATAGTTAATTTATTTTTCCAAAACTACAACAGAATTTTGAAATGGAAAATGTTTTGGATAACGTTTTAAAATTTAAATGCATGATTCTAGTAGCAATACATATGTATGTACATATATACATAAGTAAATAATTTTATAAAAAATTATAAAAATGTTTACCTTATTTGATTAGCTTTCTACTGATCAAATAAACACAGTAAAAAATTAATTGTAAATTTGTTGGGTCTTAGACAATTTTTATCTATGTTAAGGTACTCTGCGGGAAAAATATGCTGTAAAGAGGCCTTCTTTGACAGTCACAAGTACTTCCAGCCGCATTGCCAAATCGTTTCAATTTCAAGGCCTTGCCTACTCGCTACTGGTTACATGCCTGCTAGAAGGCCTACTTGAGAATGGCATACATATATGTATGTGCATATGTATGTATGTATGTACATATAAAGTACTGTTACATCATAAACTTTCATAAAAGACTACCAGCCTTATGCAAAAAAAAATTCTTATTTGAGGACTCAAGTTCACGTTAGTTAACAGAGACTTTAATGGCGTTTTCTTTTCTGGCAAAAATGTTACATATATGTTACACTTTTTACCCATTTCCCATATAAAAAATGAAAAAAGTGTAACATTTTTGCCAGAAAAGAAAACGCCATAAGGCTAACGGCTAACACACCTACATATGTAAAAAATTCATATGCAAAAACAGTACGTTAACTATTATATACAGCGTTGTCAACTTTTAAATTTCGAAACATACATAAAATACACAAATACATACATAAAATGTTAATTTGATTTAAAAAAAAAGATTTTCGTCCATTTCATCTTTAGCATTAACCTTCATGTGACGAATTTTATAGCATGTATTTATTTATCATACATTCGTATTTAAAATACGTTTAATAAGGTCCTTTTTCATCAAATAGATTTCATGCTAATGAATTATTAAAAAACTGCAATTAAAAATTCGTAAAAATAAGGATTTCATCACATTTTTGGAAAATTAAAAAACGTACCAAAATTTAGAAAAAAAAGCGCACCAACTACGAAATTTTTCGTACAAAAATTTAAAAAAGCACCAAAAATGGTGCGTAACGCACCAAGTTGACAACACTGATTATATATGCACATCAATTAATTTTATATGTTGATACTGGCAACACTATCACTCTCTTTTGTCTCTTTATAGTTAATGATGTAAAACAATGATTATAATAATAATAATAATAATTATTATTAGTTCATTCGGATAGTCGGATATCTTAAAATGTTTTGTATATTTTTAATATAAAATTAAATTTTATTCTTATGTATGTATGTACATATGTAGCTTGTTTAAATTATTTTATGTTATCATTGCTTTACCAGACGTATGTTAAGCTAAAAGTTGTTTTTGCATGATATTTTAAGGAATTTTTCTTAACAGAGGTTTATCAGATTGTTTTAAGTTTTTTTGCATAAGGCTGTAAATTTATAGACGCTCTTTTAATTCATTTTTATTACTCTTATAACAAAGTGAGTAAAGTAATGTTTGTTGTTGTTGTGACGAAATCCAGGAATAATCGCAAAACCATTCGTGTTTGTTATTGAAATCATGCTTTGTTGACGTTCCATACAAAATTTGTTTTATAAACCTCTTATAAACCTGTTGTAAGCTTTATGAATAAGCGCATTACAATGTAAGTATGTACATACATACATATGTATGTATAAAAACGGACCTTCTGCCATTAATTGCCGTACCTTATATGTATGTATGTAATTATCGAAAAATTATATTTTATTTATAACCGGGGCTTTTAGAAATGTTAATATATACTTACATACATACATATGTATGTACATACATATGCAAGCTTTTTTAAATTTCTTTATATGTACATACTACCTATGTACGTACATACATACATACCTATTAGAATAATAAATTATTATTATTTGATTCTAAGTTTTGAAGGCCCGATTTTCAGCAAGTTTCTTAGAAGTTTAATTGTACACATTTTTGTTGTTGATCTGCAGATTACAAAAGTAATAATAAACAAGAATTACATAATTCGCGATAAATTATTATGAGTCGTCACAATGACGTAATTAAAGCTAATTATAACCTACACCACAATAGTATGGAAGGTACATATTTTGCATTTGTGCTGAAGTTTGCAACGCCAATAAATATTAGTCCAACAACCATCTTAAAGTATACCGATCGACTCAGAATCACTTCCTGAGTCGATAATTGATCATAGCTCCCATATAAGGCCCATTTCCGAAAATCACTTTACACAGCATAACTCTCTTAAAAATGTCAGTATCCAAATAATATTAAACGCAAATATGTTTTGTATATATAGAAATAATATGGTATAATTTTGTGAAGATCGGTTTATAATTGATCATAGCTGCTGTGGCGACCTGCACAAGCTGCCAACATAACAACGCCGTCAAGAATATCAACATCAGCATTGAACTGTGATTGACAGCTGACACAGAATGAAGAGAAAGATAGGATATATGTACATACATATGTATCTTGTATATGTATTTAAAGTGTGGTATTTATAATACAAAATAGTGGATTGGTACAGCTCCCATATAAGGCCCTCTTCCGAAAATCACTTTAATGACAATAAATCTCTTAAGAATGTTGGTATCCAAATAAAATTCAACAAAAATAAGTTTCATATATACATATGTACATAATCCTAATTTTATAGTGGTCCGTCTATAATTAGTCAAAACTCTCATATAGCACCCTCTTCGTAATTCACTTTTACCTCCATAAATCTTTTAAAAGTAATTACATGCATAGTGTATGTATGTATATAGATATAAAGTATAACATACATAATATTTATAACCATGGCACTAAATTTTTGGATGATCAGTCCATAATAGGTTATTTTACCCATATAACCGACTATACTTTCTTACTTGTTATTAAATGAGTTCATGTGTACTTTCACTCAGAATTTTTTCTGTTCTCCTATTCTTTAAAGTCACATGCATAAGTAAGTTTATTGCTTACAAACAAACATAAATGAAATTATATACCCTACACACATTTTCTGAATTATTTAATTACTACACTGGTTTTTCATTTATTGATCATATTATAACATATTTTGAACATCAACGTGACAGAAACCGGTTTTATTTCTTATTATTTATATGAAGGACCTATCACTTTAAAATATGTCCTAGGAGACCGTAAATTGTTTTGCTTTGTACTCGTATGTTGTAATTTTGGTCATAAAATTTTATTCAAATTGATTGATTGTTATATATTAGCATATTTTTTAAATTTATTTAACCCTAAAATGGTTAACATCATTTTTAGCTCCTTAATGGTGAATTTCGCTTGAGAGGCGACTTTTATAAAAAAACAACAAAAATTAAATAAAACAAAAAGAAAAACATTTTTGTTCTATATTTAGTAAAAAAAAAAAACACGAGTTCATTTTATAAATACCTTAAACATATATGTACTTAGAATAAGCAATCAGAAAATAAAGTAAAATAAACATTGCTTTGCCTCACAGGCGATGTTTACCATTTTAGGGTTAATATGTTATTGTCAACTATTGGTCACAAATGAAATTCTCGTTTCATACGAGGTTTAAAACAATTGTCACAAATTTCTCGCAGAGTACTTACCATGAGACTTTTTTTATCCAACGTTGTTAATTTTACAAAGTATTTTATTAATCAGTATTTGGTATTTATTACCGATTTACATATAAAATCTGGCGCCTCTTTAACTACGATTTCAAATATTTATGTATATAAAAGAATGTCTGCGGAAACGTCGCCTACCTCTTATTAGATGTCAGTATTATTCAGTAAAGTTTTGCCCGATTTATATAGCTCTCTTTGATTATTTAAATATCGAAGAAACAAGTTCGTTATAATAAAAAAAAATATATGAACTTCTTAATTGTTCCCAGCTACATACATACATATGTATGTTTGTATATTGACATGTTTTCAAAGGAAACTTAAAAGCAGTGACACTGTAGCTCTTGGCAATAATTTTTTTTTAGCGATTTGGAATAACTATCAAAACAAAAATTAGCGTTTTTATAATTTTAGTTCCTTATTTAAATTTTTCTTTTGTATTAATAAATCAGTATCAATTTGTGGTTAAAAAGTATGCGGACGGATTTTGTGTTAACAATGCTTTATGTACAAAGTCATACATAGATAATAAAAAATTTAAATAAAATTTGCCTGTAGTAGAGTGCAAATTCATAGTTATATATGTATGTAAGTATGTATGTTAAATGTAAACAATTAGCGGTTGATCATTCGTAGGCAATTACATTGTGAATATACGTACATACGTACATACATACAACATTGAAACATACAAATATGTATTGTTGTTGATATACATTTTTGTGTACAAAAACAACGGTGACAAATTACAGCAATGATATGAAAGAAATTGTGTTGGTTGAAAACAACGATTAAAGAGAATGTGCAATTAAACGTAGTGACCAGCGTTGCCACAACAACAAAAAAAAATGTAACCAACATTGAAATAAAAAATAACCAAATTTTTTTATTCATTTATTTATAACAAATTCAAGTTTTAATAAAAAAGAAACATATAAAAATTGCTAAAAATAATAGGTTTGTTTAGTGACTAAAAACTTTTACAAATTTGTAAAAATTGTTACAAATATTTTTGAAATTTGTTACAAAAAACTTCTTTTATATACATATACAAATACGTTAAAAAATTTCTTCAAAATTTTATTTTAAAACTTGTCATGCTAATTTGATATTTACTAAATAAAATGTTCTTACATTTTTTATTATCACTAGAAATAACCAAAATGAAAAAAATTACACATTTGCACACTGAAAAAAAATTAATGAAATTTGGTTAAAATTAACCAAAACGGCAACGCTGGTAGTGACGTCATTAAAATAATGTTTATTATTTATTATATTTTAGGCACTTGCTATTTTGCTGATCGGCTGGTAGTTATTATTCATGTCAATATGAAAAAATTATTTTTTTTTTACAGAACATATTCAAAGTAAGAAAGTATAGTCGGTCAAGCGCGACCTTATAGTACCCTATACCACCCAGTATATGTATGGACCGATCATCCAAAAATTTAGTAACATGGTTACTGTGAATATAAATATTATATGCATGTATGTGTTAAACTTTATCTCGATATAAATATTTTTAAAATATTTATGGAGCTTAAACTAAATTACGGAGGGGGTCTTATATGGGAGTTTCGACTAATTATGGACCGACCATTATAAAATTAGGTGTCATCATTTCTGAATATAAGAAACTTATTTGTGTCGAATTTTATTTGGATACCAACATTTTGAAGAATTTTATGATCGTTCAAGTGATTTTCGGAAGTGGGTCTTATATGGGAGCTACGAGTAATTATGGACCGAGCTGCACAAAATTTGTAGATGTGATTTGGCTTCATTTATCACTTATTTATGATGAAATTTGTTTGGATACTTGCATAATTTAAACATTTATGATCGGTAAACCCCAATTTCGGGAGGACATTTGAAATAATGAGCCGATTTCCGTCCTTGGGCCGAAAAAATATCACGTAAAATTTTTTATCGAAATATCTTCAAAATTGCGACCTGTACTCTGCGCACAAGCTATACATGGACAAAACACTATAGGGGTGTAGGGTATAAAAAGGGGCATAATAAGTACATCATCATACACTCTCTTATTGGATGTTAATTGCAAATAAAACAAAATATGATTTTTTTTTTGTTCTCTAATAAGTGTATACAATATAGTATGATTTTAACAAATAATTATTATAAATTTATAATAATTTTCTGCAGTTGGAGGTTTCATAGTGTGCTTAAGTTTGTTTTTAATGGTGATAGGATGCTTTCAAAAATATTCACCACCATTGCCATCAATAGGGTATTTTATTAAAATTCATAATGGTAATCCGAATATTATTATGACTTAAAAAAATGTTTACTAAAATTGTTGTTGTAATAAAAATCATTCTGTTTTGAAAACATATGTTATAAATACTAGCAAGTGTTGCCAGATTACTGTGTTATCTCTCCTTAAATATACAATTAAATCTCCTAAAATGTCTTAAACTAAATAAATTGTATGCAAACGAAAAAAAACTTGAACACTTGATTTTATCTTAAAATAAAAAATTGTATTTACATACAAAAAGTTTAAAATAATTGTATGCATTATCTCTTAAAACTCAAAAATGTTAAAACATTTAAATAATGACATTTCGTTAGACAAAGTCATATAAACTCGACTCTTTCAATGCTATCATGATTGGCGACATTCATATTTATATACATACATACATATGTTCAAAATGTTGATATTTCGAGTTTATTCTGAAAACTTTTATTTGTAATACTTTTGGGATATCTTTCACATTTATCCTTAATGTGAGATTTATAGGAATTTAAAATTGTTTATTTTTTAATATAATGTTAAATGAATGATACATTTGACAAAAAAAAACTAGTTGCCGTGTGTGCATAAGTACATACATACATACAGTGGCACAGTAAAGTGTACATACCACCTTGAAAAACGGGGTTTTGGGTTATATACTATGAACAATTTCAAACAAATTCAATCGAACAACAAACAATAAATTTTCAGCAAAAATTTTTTTCCACACTATATTTATTAACAAATATATATAAAATTCATTTTTCAAAACACAGAAAAGTCTGCATACGACTATGTGGAAAAGTAAATAAAATGAAACACCATACTTAAACAGTGCTACCACACACTTCAGGTATCTTCACGAGATATATATATTTAGAAAAAAGTTTAATTGTTGTTAATTTTGCAGTTAATTTTGTTATTTCTGTGTTTGAAAAATTAATTTTATATATTTTTGTTAATAAATATTAAGTGGAAAAAAATTTTTGGTCAAAATTTATTGTTTGTTGTTCAATTGAATTTGTTTGAAATGAACTTTATTGCTAAATTGTTCATATCTAACCCAAAACCCCGTTTTTCAAGGGGGTATGTATACTTTACTGTGCCACTGTATGTATGTAGTGAGGACGATATATCAATATCATTGTAAAGAAATAATTTGTATACGTAGGACTTTTATATTAAACACAAATGTAAATTCAAACTAAATTTTGTGTAGAAGTATACAAAAAATTAACAAATACTATTTTTAAAAAAATGCAATTTGAGAAATAATACTTTTAATCAAAAATTGTAATAATAATTGTTATACATACCTACATATGTACATACGTATGTATAAAAAAAAAACAAAATACAAAAAATGTCATAGCCCACAAAGTGACTCTCCACATTAATCAGTTTATCTGTGCTTTGATCTGGCAATACTGCGTTTAATGATTAAGTTAAATTAGTAATTTTCGCAGTTGTGACACCGTTCTAAAATTTATGTGCGCTTGGTACCGGTGCGTTAATACATTCATATTAGCGGGCGAGTTTTATTTATAGAAAATATATAAATACTACATATATACATACATACTTACATATGTATATTAATTACTTCTTTTAAATTTGTATCAAGAACAGCTTGCTAAAATTTATGTTTTTCCAATATATTTTCAGATGATGCTGTAGCACATTGCATAGCCGAATTGTAGGAAACAAAAACGAAGATAACGATCATGTTAAAAATAATTATTGCAAAATAGACTGAACTAAAATTTCTGATGTCCTGTTAGTTACTTCCAGCAAATTGTATTTATTAACAGAAAAAAATAAAAACAAAAAAATGTAATTAAACTTAATGATGTATTTTTTTTATGTATTATTTTATATCTACATTATAGATTCTACATACATACATATGTATATTATTTTATATGGCATTACATACATAATTATTTTTTATTTTTGTACAACAAAACTAACTAATAAACAAAACTTTATTATGACGTCATCGGATTTTTAATTTTTTATTTCGCTTGGCACCTTCTATCTTTTCTGATTACCTAATAAACATACAACATGTTCAGTTACTTGCTAATTTGTTTGTTTGTTTGTTTAAGAAAAAATTAGTAATTACCGACATCATAATAACTAACAACAAACAAAACAAATTTGTAATTATTATTTTATCTAGATTTTATCTACTGACCCATCATTAAAGTAAAACAAGTTCAAAAGTATAGTCAGTCAAGCCCGACCATATAATACCCTACACCCAATACATGTTTAAAACAGCTTTTTAGAAATGGGCGCTACATGGTAGATATAACATATTATATGGGAGCTACGACTATTTATGAAAACATCATAACAAATTTTACCGCATTATTTGTATGTGTTGGACCAATATTTCTGGGCGTTACAAACATCAGCAAAAAACCAATATACCCTCCCCACTATGGTGGTATAGGGTGTAAAAAGAATACTTGTTGAAATTTCTGCTAGCCTGGTAATTCTTCGTAATTTGTCGTTTGGTGTAAAGTATATAAATTAAAAATCAAAAAATGTAAACAATCAGCCATGTCACAGAATTTAATCGATTCGGAAATGGAATTAATTCCGTATTTTGCTTCTATAGAAAAAGTAAAACGATTTATTTTTTCTGAATGAAAGCTAGAAATTTTTAAAATTGCAATTTCACATAGCAAATTAAAAGTGGTTTCATTCCGAAAATAATTTTCGTTTTGCTTTTCTATAGAAGCAAACAAATCGAATTAATTTCCGAACGGAATTAAATTCTGTGACATGGCTGAATATAAAAGAATGTATTTACATATCTTCCTTTTAATGCTTTGAGCCTGGTATTATTAAAATATTTTTTGTGACAATAATGTTTGTTGTTTTGTTTGTGCTCAATAAAAATAAATATTTTAATGCTGATTTATAGTTGATACCAACTTTGTTTTCTGATTGCCTGGTAAACGTACAAAATTTGTGTTTAAATTTGTTTTTCTAAAAGCACGATGACAACATATTTTTTTAATTTAATTTTTTTGTTTTATTTAAGATTTTATTTCAACGCCTTCTATTATTTATTATTGCCTAGTAATCATAATAAAATAACTTTTATTGTGGATTAAAAATAAATATTTTTTTTGTCGTCAGTCAGCAGAGTTCGAGCAAAGCTCGAATTGAATTGAATTAATTGGATGGTGTCCGTCTCGTTTGATTCGTTAGTTTTTTATATTGAATTTTAATTTCTTTCTTCCTGGTTTCATTTCATTCCACCTATGCCTATGGAAATTCTGATCTGCCTGGTTGGATTATATTGGATTTTGTAAAATAAAAAGGATTTTGTATTATCATTCATAGCAACAAATCTTCATTTCCTTAATTACGTACACATAACATATACATATATGTACATATGTATGTACTTACTTATTTTCAATATCAAATAAATTTGTTTGTTTTAATTATATTATAATTGTTTGTATTTAAAATATTATTAGTACTATTATAATGTATCGATTTTATACAAAAATTTTTATAAATTATACAATAAAAAATATGAAACCTTTTTGCGATTTTCTGTCTCGACGTATTATTTATAAAACTTTCAGGTATGTGATGGAAATCGAAAACGAAACAGTTTTATCCCACAAAATATAAAGATAATTAATTTGCTATTAAAGAGAATCTTAAAACAAAAATTTTAAAAGTTTGATTAGAAATACTTTAAAATGGACTACAAAAACTCACTCGTTTTCGTTTTCGATTTCCTTCACATTTGTGTCTTGAAAACACTTACATAGAGGCACTTTAAAATTATTACGTTATTCATAAGAACGGGTACTAAAAGTGGTTACAAAGAATGTTCTAAAATAATCTAATTCTGATTATATTTGCTTTGGAACTAGCGCTTTTAATAACTAATTCTTATAATAAATTGAAAGTTAATAAATAAATTCTCATTGACTTATAGATATTTATTTATATGATGTGATGTTACTTATTTATCGATTCCGAGGTTCTTAATTTCAAGCATAAATCATTGATTAAAGGAAGAGATTACTAGGAAGGGGTAAAAGCTAAGTTCAATTTGGTGACAATTTTAAACAAAAACCTTTAGTTCCAACGTGGAACTAGTTGTTGAACTTATACAGTTTTTTTTTCTAAAGTTACGGTCACACTTGGCAAATATTTACTCAAAAAAGCGTAACCACTTGTTTTAGCACAAACTTGTTTCACGTTGTTTGCTCTTACAAGAGTTTTGCAAGATCAAACAACATCTAAATAAGAAAAGGTTTTTTAAATAACTAAACGAGTACAAATGCATATATGTTATTTAGTGGTTACGTCTTTTTTTGGCAA
This sequence comes from Bellardia bayeri, assembly GCA_950370525.1. Taxonomy (NCBI): domain Eukaryota; kingdom Metazoa; phylum Arthropoda; class Insecta; order Diptera; family Calliphoridae; genus Bellardia; species Bellardia bayeri. The sequence goes on from OX493264.1 coordinate 105,317,780, forward strand.
ATATTTGCCAAGTGTGACCGTACCTTTAGTTTTAATTGCTTTTATTGTTGCGATTTCTCTGAATAAGTGAAAATGTATTAATAATCGATTATATTTCCATAAAACAAAGCTTCCGTTGTAGTTGTTTCCAATCTGCTCCCTTGCTAAAGATTCTCTGTAGATTGTAGACAGTTACGCAGAAAAACATAAAAATGAGTTTCAATTAAAATATTTGTGGAATCAATTAAAAATTTAATTGAAGTCGGACCTGTAAACAAAATGATAGTATCAATTAAAAACAAATGTGAGATTTAATTGAAAATACCAGAAAAAGTAATTGAATCAATTAAAATTTTAATTGAAAATTATTTTAAAATCAATTAAAGGTTTAAATGAAAAAAAAACATGATTTTTTTTCTGTGTGTAGGATTTGACGTCTTAGTTTTCATATACATACATATTTAACGTATCAGCTTCGCATCTGAAATAAAAATGAAAATATTATAAAATTGGATCGTTTTAAATTTGTATGTTTTATATTTGGTATGTTTTAAATTTGAGTTCTTTGTTGAAATTCCTATTCCTATATTTTATAGCCCTCAGAAATTGAATATCTAGGAAAATTTTGTAAGAAAATAGCAGTGCCATCGGATTTCAACAATTGTCACGTAGTTCGAGTTTTCAATTTACAAGTAGTTCAAAAAATCACACATTTTTCTAGCACAAGGTCATTTAATATGCTAAAATGGTCTTTATCATTAATTGTCTTTACTTAAAATGGCAAGTAAAAGTCTAACAATTGCTTTTTGATCCCAAAAGTTGTGAACGCTAAGAAAGATCACAAATGATCCTTTTAGCCAAAGTGTATGTCTTAATATTTATAATAATTCATTGTGTGTAAATATTGAAAACTCTGCCAACATTTAAATACTCATAAACTTAAAAAAAAGCTTTAATTATACGTAACAGTATTTAGAATCTAATCTACACATTTGAATTTAATACAATTATGGAAATTTGCTTATAGATTTTCGAAGCCTTTTATGTTTTAATGAGGACAACAATCTCTTTAATAAAAATTTAAGGATAATCACATAATTATAATTAAAACCAAGGAACCCAAAAAAAATAAAACAGAAAAGTAAAAAAAAAAAACATAAAACGTGGCGGACATGTAATTAGAATATTTCGCGGTTAAGTCTCTTTTCATAAGTCCTCATGTAAGCAGTGATGGTCATAATAATGTTGACCATCTTTTACATGACTGTGGATAACGGAAAAAGAAAAAAAAAACATTGAAAATAACATACAAACGGAAGGTGCATGTAGAAAAATTATAGCTGAGAAGCAAAAAGAAAAAAATATTTTTACAGGAAGTCTATACAAAAAAAAAAACAACAACAATAACAACAACATAATTCTTCTTTATGACTAGAAACATGAAATTTGGAGTCGAGTCCTGTGTTGTTTAGCTGCAACCACTGGCCGTACAACACAACAAATAAACAGTCAAAACTGGAAGTATGAACAAAAAAAAGTAAATATGAACGTAATTTGAAATTTACGAAAAACGTAGAAAACATTATCAAAGCCGCGAAATGCAACCAAGAAACACCATGGAACACAATAAATTAAAACCACACTTGTATGCGAGTAGTAGTAACACACTGTATAGAGCAGAAAAAAAACAGCAAAAAAGGATAAAGCAGGAGCTAAACTTTTATTACTAATATAATAATCCTTTAAAACAAGACAACAGCAAAGTATTTTTATATACATACATATGTACTCGTATATACATATGTACGTGTGTAAGTAAGTGAGTATAATGTTATATTGGTCCAAATAAAAAATATGCATCTCCGTGAGATTATATGTATCTTCCTCTGTAGCTCTGCTTTCGGAGGCGTCATTTGTTTATAATTCACGTAGCAATTAATATTTTTAACTCATTCTTTTCTGAGGCCATAAACAACAAAAAATGGTCTGCGCGCGTTAAATACTTATTGTGTCTCTATGTTTGTTCCAGACACTTTTGGGTGTTTGGCTGCTACTCCTGCTGCTTGGCGGGCTTAAGAGTATTTAAAACAAAACAGGTGTTGTTGTAATTTATTGATGTCGTGGTTAAAATTGTAGCATAGCAACTAATGGAAGGTGTTTATCGAGCAATAACTCGAGGTATTGGTGAGAAGGATGAATATAGTGGACACTTTTATACATTTTATATTATTGTAAATATCAAAGAAGTAATAGAATATGGTAGGGGAAGCCCAAATCTGCTACGAGTAAATGCCTAGAAATAGTAATATGTATTTAAAATAGCCAGTGAACTATTTTTATATTTCAGACAGCTAAAATTATACGTTACTGCTCTTATATTTGATTACTGTGAAGCCTTATTAAAACGCAAGCAGTAGGTGAATGTCATTGAAATTATTTTTCTTTTAATGTAATGGAAAATAAAAGAAAACCTTTTTGGGAAGCAGGTTGTAACCGCAAAAATTAAAGAATTATTGAACTTTTTCTAATTCCTAGTTGTATTTCAGAGACACGCTAAGGTACAGGTGGAAATCCAATATATGTGACCCGGCCTATGAAAAGGTGGCTTATGACTCAAAACAGAAATTGCGAGACACAGCTGTTACAAATAAACAATGCATTTCGTCAGTTTCTTAGTAGTTTTTCTTTTGCATTATGAACAGCCATGCCCACTTAATACTGCTAAATAAATATTTTTTGTGCAAAACAGCTTTATTTTTTTTTTTGGTAAAATCGTTTTTGCAGCGTTCCATCCTGTTTTTACATTTTTCAATTCCATTTATTATTTTGATTCTGGATTTTTAATAAAATTCTGTTTTTCTTTCATTTGTGCTCTTCTTTTTCTACATTTTTAGTACACTTCTAAGCAAGTTAGGACTTTCTAGTTTTCACCACGTGAAAGAGCGTCTCAAAAACTATCGAAACAAAAAAAAAAAAAATAAGTGGAATTTTTTTTTTTTTTTGGAGTCATAAGCCACCTTTTCATAGGCCGGGTCATATACAACAAGTAAGAGTTTATAATTGGCCGTGCCGCATCTTTATATACGTCCGCCTCCAATATATCAGTAGTGTAATCCATGATGCATACTTGAAAGAAATTTTTGTAACATTCTGATCGATAAGGATGTTATACGAGTTATATTATTTTTCGGAAATTAACAGCTTTGAAACTTAAGGACACATTTTTAATCTGCACAGATAGTAAATCAACAATATCCGCAATCCTAAATATTGAATATAGTGATCAGATAGTGCTTGATATACGTAACCATCTAAATAAAATCTCCCAATAAAATTCGAATAATGTACCCGCTCACTCAAAGTAACTGATAAAGCAGCAGGCGAAGCTAAACTTCGCCTGTACTACTCTTTCGCACACAAGAAAATAAAGACATAAAATTTACATACAAAAACATCTTGCTTATAGTAAACTTAACGATTGGAATACCTATAACCACCAATATAAACAAATAAACCCCAAAGGAGAAAGAACTACTTTCCCGATTAAGACTTGGTCATACTCTAACTACACATCAATACTTGTTGTCAAAAGAAAATAAACCCACCTGCTATTTATGTAATACGCCCCAGTCTATAGATCACATCCTTAATTCCTGCCTACTTTTCACTCAGGAGAGATTCTCAACTTTTGGATCAAACTCACCCAGTCTATTGCTTTGTTTACTCCATCTCATCAGAATATTAACAAATTAGTTTCTTTTATTAAACAATTCAAACTTGTAAATTCGATTTAAATTTCTTTTAATCTAATCTAATCTATCACACTTATTATGTAACTAACCCTGGAGTTGAAGGCCAAGTTGCTCATACTCCTATTATATTTATTTATATAATTCCATTTATTGTATTATATAATCATTAATAAAATAAATAAAAAACAAAATTTCGGATGTCTTATATGGAATCTATTACATGTTATGTGAATAATCCTTATAAAATATTTTACTGTATTTGAGTCTTAAGCATGGTACTCTGTTCATCATTTCGTGCGAAATACTATCAAAAGCCCATATAAAAAAAATTGCTGCGAAATAAATGCGAACTACTTACTGCTGCTGAAGTTGTACTCTGTTCTTATTGTGAAAAGTTACGAAATGTTTCTGGCAGCATGTTTTTTCAACAAAAAATGTATATGGCAACATTTTTTTCCAACTGTGAAATAATGTAAGCGGCACTTATTTCGCACGAAATTGAAAAAAACAGCCAAAAACATATGGGTTTTGTTTACATAAAAGAAACAATGTTGCCTACCTAAGGGCAATAAAAACGACAATTTTCTTCTAAATCGCGGCATTGTCACCACTTGCTAATTGTCAAAATTTTCCAACGAAATAATTGATGTTGCTCAACAAATTTCGCAAATTTGAACAGAGTACCATGCTATATGGTGAATTTAAGATCTCAATAACGAAATGTTCTTTTCAATAAACGCTATATTTTAGAGTTCTTTTTTTTTTTGTTTTTTTGGTATTCCAGTTATTCTCGGAAATTGACCTTATACGAGAAGTGCGGCCAATTATAGATCGACATTAACCAAAGCCAATAGTAAAATTTTTATTTACTTACATATAACAACTGATCGATGAAAAATTTCAGTTTGGTATCGATATTTCTAAGATATTTTTGCAGATTAATTTGTTTTACGGAGATGGTCCCTATATGAGTGCTATGATCAATTATGCGCCGATCACCATAAAGTTGGTTGTGGATTATTTCTATCGAATTTCAACTGGATAACGATGTTAATAAGAGATATATGTGCCTTAGAAAATTTTTCGGAAGTGGACTTCATATGGGGGCTATGGTCAAATATGAACCGATAATCATCAATTGGATATGGTGATTTATACATACTCGTATGTGCATAAGGAATTTCAAATTTATAATGATTTTTATAAGCGATTTAGCAAGATATAAGTTATTTTCAAAAGTGTAGTTTAGATGGGGCTATGGTCAAATATGGACCGAATGAAACAAAATTCCGTTTTGTGTTTTATCTTTATGTGAAACTAAATTTGCTGAATTTTGTATGAATACTGGTTTTCTAAAGACAATTATATACGTCAGAGCCATATTCCAGGAAGACATGGTGGCTGTGAGAAATCCTGGACCGTTTCACAAGAACTTTAATTAAAATAAAGTGTAAAAAATTTCATAATATTATCTGCATTATATTTGAAAAAATAGAAGAAATTTTCTGAGATCAAATTGAGGTTGTCTGAAACTTTGGTCTTTAAGTCGGTTTCGTTTGGAACGATTTTACGCAATTTCAATACCAAACATTTCGGTGAAACAAAGAATGTTTGCCTGAAATTTCATTGTTCTAAGTCTTTTTTCAGAGGCTCTATCGTGCCTTCAACAGACGGACATGGCTAGATATTCTCAGAATTTTACAAGGACCCAGAATATATCGTCGTGGCTGTATGTCACAAAATCCTACTTTTACAGGAGAGTTGTTTGTCTCTGAATATTTCTGAGAAAAATTTAAACATACTGAACATTCGTCATATTATAGGAGCCCTAATTTTGGTTACAACACTACAATAAAATCAAATTAAATTTATTTTGACATACAGCCTTTTGCATTCACCACGACGATATTTCAAAGTATTACAAACGGAATGACAAACTTAATCACCGCTATCGTGAATAAAAATTCCACTTGAAATTTGTTCCCTTTTATTTTTTTTATCACTTAATTTAAATAGGAAATATGTGAAAAGGGAACAAATTTCATGTGGAATTTTTATTCACGATAGGTTTGAATATCTTTTTGGTGGTGTGCATAAAAATCATGCCCAACAAACAAACTGCTCCTAGCTTTGTTTCTAATATATAATTGATACTAAAATTTATCATAGCCTCTTTAAAACGATTTTCAAATTTGATACCGAGGTGTCAACCTAGAATTTAAAGACGGGCAAACATCAAATTGTCTGCTTAAAAATATTAAAATAAAAGAGGAAATAGGTTTGTTGAAGACATCTGCAGAAGAATTTGTAAGAATAAAAGATCGATATTGAAAGTAATTTAGTAATTAGAGCAGGAGAACGGGCAAACATTTGCAATACTTTTAAATGAAAATTGATCTAGTTTGATAAAATATCATCTACAACAACATGGACAGTGATAAGACCGAGATGGTGAAAAGATGATTTATTAGAAACACAAAACAAGTTAACAAGAAAAATGTGTGTAAACACACAAACAACAAACATGTTTCATTATTGTCTGCAAAAGTCTGTTTAAAATTACATAAATTTTCGACTTGAAAAGTATTCGCAGCAATTATTTGTTCGCCTTAGCTACATATATACATATGTATATGCCTACATACATATGCACTCGTATATGTATATTTTTAATAAATATTTTCACTTATCACTATAAATATTTAAATGCAAATTTCTTTTTTTTTTTTTTATAAAATATTTCATGGCGCTGACAGCTTTTTAGAATGACATATAATTTCCTACCTTTCTAACGCATCACCAGCCATTGTTTGCAAGTGTCATAAATTTAAATTGAAAAAAAAAATGACACGAACAATGGCAACAGCAACAACAAAAAAAAAGAGAAATTAATAATTGCAGTCAAACAATATGTACAAGAACTGCAAAGAGTGTATAGATTTGTTTTCATTGTAATTTCTAAAATTCTTGGCAAACAGTCATGAAAATATTCGCACAATGAAAAGACATACATATAGTACACAACCACCAGCTAGCTAGCTTAGCCAAGAATCATATATTTATGATAGTAAATATCACGGTTAAAGTTTCCCTCCCCTGGCGTACTGGTTCATTCTTTAGAGTTTGTTTTTTTCTTCACAACTTTAAATTATGCCAGACACGTCCAATAGGTGAGACTGCTGCAATAAGCCTTAGGTGCATTTCTTTTTTTTTTTTTTTGTTTTTTTTTCTTCTCAGCTGAATTTATTTTTTCATATACTTCGTTTATATTTCACTACATTTTTCTTTTCGCACTAGCAGAAACACAAACCAACATTAATTCAGGGTTGTGAAAGAGTGATTTAATTAGGCAGCGTGTTATGTTTAGTTCAGAAACTAGAATTAGTTTTTTTTTTTTTTTTTTTGTTTGTATTCAGTTTGGTAGTTTATTGATAACACTATAATACAAATAGAAATGAACAAAATTTTTGAAAACAGCTCTTTGTATAAAATAAATGTTTTAAATAATATTGGCACCCACATTTGCCGCCAGTTTGCGAGATATTATCAAGTTAATTTTTTTTATGAAACTGAAAAATTTAAATTTGAAAACAAATTGATATGCCAGTAGTAGTAGACTTATGGCTAAATTCACAGTCTTTAGTTTAACTAATAATTCTTTATTCGCAATGCCTAGTTTGCCATCAGTTAAACCCCCAAACGTCGTTGGTTAACTATTAGTCAAATAACAGCTGTTGCTATGAAAATAAAGTTTACAATTGTTTTCGGCGACAAATTATAAATATTTATATCTTACGAATTTGAATAATGGCTAAATTTACAGTCTTAATAGTAATAGTTAAACAACAGTTAGTATTTTAGTTTACCAATGGTTAACTAATGACCGAGAATTCAGCCATTAGAGATCAAGTATAGAAACAAACAGAATGCGTACTCATTTTATAGTAACAGCATTCTGCTTTTCACTACTATTTGGCTATTCAATTAAAGTGAATGAAGATAAATATGCCAAGTTAAATATGTTTCGACGTAACATTTTACGTTATTAAATATTTCCAACTATGTTTTGGCATAACGCTTTACATTACTATATAGATATTTATAAATACGTTTTTATTAAATATGACATATTTGACAATTTAGCACATATTCACAAATAAGTTTTGTTATTTGTGACAAAATTTAATGTGTTCATGCATCTATGTTCATGTATTTTAAAATGCTTTTAACAACATTTTTAAAAATAGCTTCTGGACAAACTAAGATAGATGACAGGATGTGACATACCTTATTTTTTAAAGGGAATTAAAGGAAGCTTTTTGGCTTATATGCAGAAATCACCCAGAGTCTTTGGCGGGAATCGATCCCGCAACCCTCTGACTGATAGTCCGGCACACTATCGCCATGTCTATCGGGGCACTCTTAGAGAACATGTGGCCCATTCTATTCTAGACAACTTTTAACATCAATTTTCAAATCACACTATTTGATACATTTTTTGATGCAAATTTAAAGTAAAATATCTATATTTTATAATAATATATTTCTTTAGACGTAAGCTTAAATATAAAAATGTTGTGCACTTCGAAGCATTAAGATTCATAGATTTGGCGCGAACAGAAAATTCATTCATGTTGCACCCGTCATGGCTTTAAGGGCAAATTTCTTATTATTGAATAATATTTCTCTACGATATTTGATTTGATAATCATCGTCTGATATCTCATCTTTCGCAATAAAAAAGAAAAATACAATAAAAGTTTAAAAATTAACAGAGTTTTGTGTTTTTGTGGTATGATCTTATGAAAGTTGGCCAATTTGGTTGCACCCGTCATGCACTTTAAAGCTCTCTCGTGGCTATTTGATCGCCTCATATAAATTCTTGTAAATAGATGACAATAGTATATAGAAATAACTTAATTGAAAATGTGTTTCTTTCTATTAGTAAAAGACGTTTAAAGCGTCTAAATGTTGCACCCGTCAGAATAGAATCGCCCATTCAAAGAACATACAGCTGTTGACAACTAATTGGAAAAAATCTTTTTATATTCCTGCTTGCTGATATTTATTAAGAAAAAATATAAATTACTGTTAGGTTTTCTCTTCTAAATACTTGTATTATATTAACCCCCTGCCCTACGATGTCAAACGATAACGTTCGCTTAGATAAGACTTAAGACACAAACTTGATTGTGGCATAAACAAACTTGATTGAGTAAAAAATAGATACGATAAAAAGTTTGTGTTTTAAGTCTTATCTAAGCGACCGTTCGACATCGTGGGCCAGGCGGTAATACTCTATTTATAAAAAAAATGCAATTTGCAATTTCGTCAAAATATTACAAAGATGAAATTAAAGAAAACGAGCAACATTGGGAATGTGAATTATTATTAAACAATAAAGATTTCGTTTATTTTCGGTAAATATTACCTTTTAATTTAATACGTAAGAAATTTAATATCACCGTCACCCACTGGCCCCCTTCCGTAATAGCTTCCGAGATACGAATTATTTATAACAAAACGTTTTTAAACCACTGTGCGTAGCTGCATATTTGAGCTTCATTAAGCTCAGAGAATAGGAGAATAGCTCGAGTGTTCCAAGTGGGAAGTCTTATAAAGAAATAGTGTTCCAAGTGTTACAAAAAAAAAATGGTTTCAATGCTTTACATCCTATAAAAACACATGACACTGCAGCTAACGTTACCCGTCGCAAAAGGCCAAGCACCTACACCGTTGATGTTTTCTTTTTCGTTATTCAGGGTCATATAAGACATTGTCAATATTATCATGACTTCACATGAAAATTTATGAAAAGCAGAAATATTCTAATTACATGTCATGACTTCACATGAAAATTTATGAAAAGCAGAAATATTCTAATTACATGTCCGTGGCGGACATGTACATTTTTTTACTTTTCTGTTTTATTTTTGTTGGGTTCCTTGGTTTTAATTATAATTATGTGATTATCCTTAAATTTTTATTAAAGGGATTGTTATCCACATGAAACATAAAAGACTTTGAATATCTTTAAGCATATTTTATTAATTGTATTAAATTAAAATGTTTTTTTATATTTTAAATACTGTGATGAATTGTTAAAACTTTTTTCAAGTTTTTGGATATTTGAATTTTAGTAGAGTTTTCGATATTTACACACACAATGCAGCCCAAAGGATGTTCTGTGCAGTCTTAAATTTCATCATAACTGGTTTAGGCTTTGTGATAATAAATATCACCAGGAACCATTAAGGTCACTCAGTAATCTCAAATCACTCTTTCCGAGCAAGCACACCTTGTGAGATCAAAGTAATGAAAAATTGAACATATAAAAAGTTACACGCATTCAAAATTCCACCACAAAAGAACTGCATATCTTTTGAAACCAAGAACGAATCAAGATAATTTCCACGCACATCGTTCGCATGGTAATAGGAATCTCTAAAGCCGACCCAAAAAAAAATAATCCACTGACATCCACCGCAAAACTTAAGAAAAATTAAATGTTCTAAAAATTAAATATCTAAACGAACTATTTCCCAGATTTGGTGGAATATGCGCTTCATGGAAGAGCAACGCGCCAGAAGCCTCTTCTAACTTTTTGTATTGAAATCTTAATATTCATAAAAATGCGAATTTTAATCTGATCTCAGTTATTACTCCTTTCTGTAGTGGAAAAGGGGTTTCCACATGTTTCATTTGCGACCCCATAAAGTATTGTATATACAACGTGCGTTTTATAATATTCTCAAAATTTGTCGTAGTTTGGTTAATTTAACTCTTACTCCTTGAAAATAACTGCTTATTGTGTCAAATTAATTATTATTTATGAATCTGTTATCTGTTAGTCATTTTTTCAAATAAGATTGATAAATCAATATATTGTTGCAAATCCATTGTTATCGATAACAGTTTGACATCTGCGAGGCATTAAGGTCACAACCACTACTTGGAATGGCTTACCAAGCTTTCGTTCTTTCGACAAAAAGATCATTAAAATTGCTTATTTTTACAGAGCTTATTTTGGTTTTAACAATTTGCCAAGTGAAGGCTGGCTGTAACTAAATTGTTAAAAAAAACATTGCGTGACGTGATGAAAAAGTAAATGTTACATTTTAGCGTTTTATTTTTCTAAAAATCTGTTTTACGTATTAATTCGGCTTGAGGTCTCTTTTATTAAAAATATAAAAACTCTCGTTCGTTTTTCATTTTTATTAATTTTATTCATTTCCAATATTTTTATTTTTCTTTAACATAACAAATTGAATATTGAATACTACTGCCCGTAATTAGTTGCACGCAGCTATATATTCTGGATCGTTATCAGATATCAGAGTCTATATATCTTTAAATTGTGGACGATTTAAAAATTTCTTACAATTACTTATTATACGTTTATTATTATTTTAAGAAATTTAATTCTTTCGCAATATTTTGTAAAAAAAAAAAAAAAAACAAAATATAGTTTTGCCCAAAATCCGGTCGCTACAAATTTAACTTTCTTCTTACACAGTTATTGATTGAACTTATTTTTTTTATTTATATCATAATGCCCAGATTCAATAGGAAAGTTCTGTAATACAATTATTTTTTAAGGTGAAATTAAAGTTTAAATTGTCTATATTTAATTTATTATATTTATATTTTTACATGTGTTTCGATCTTTTGAAAAATCCAAATAAAACCGACCTTGTTTATAAGAAAACATTATTTGAACGTATATTTTTCGTTGTATGTTTAGAGTTATTTAAGGTGCTATCAGACGGGATGTTTTTTACATATGTACTATCACTTTTCTTACCCATATGTAATTCCGTATGTATGTCAAAATTTCCATTTTACATACGATACATAATGTTTGCTATCACACCTGCTTATGTTTTTTCGTATGACATAACCTATAAATGTAAACAAAAGCTGACTTTTTAAACGTGTATAAATTTCAAGAATTGCTTCTTTTGGCCAAACTAACTGCATTAAATATAATAATGATAATTTAATTTATTAAAAATGGAAAAATACTTGCTTTTCCATGTTCATTATCCATTTTCTTTAATTTTTCTTTACAATATATTTTTTCAAACAATTTTGTTTTAAAATAAACCAGCTGTTTTGTTTATGTTTGTCACACGAAAATAGAGCGTGTTCTAATCGAAAAAATTACATATGTATTTCCACATGTATTCTACACATGCATAGTTTCATATGTATCACACGATGTGTACAACTTTTAAAGATGGAAAATTTGACAGTACATATGTAAAATACATCCCGTCTGATAGCACCTTCAGTATTAAAAACACGTTGATAAAATTAAAGCCATTTTTTCCTATTTCTATTTAAAAACAACTTTAATTTTTTAACAAAAGTTGTTATATTCTCTTGAAACAAGTTGAAAAAAAAAACAAAAATGGAAAATAAAACCGTTCGATTTTGTTTACAGCTCACAATAAAACGTTCGATTTTAATTCGATCGATTTTATTTGAAAACCGAGCGTTTTCCATAACATAACTGATAAGTTATGAATTGCTTTTCCTTCGAGATCTGGGTGTTGAATATCCATAATACAAGTCTTTCAAACTCCTGTTGGTATGTCACCGCTCTCTGGCATTGCCACTACAGTGGGTGTTTAATCAAACCACAAAAAAAACGACCAGGAAATAAAAAAAAGTAAAAAGGTCTTTGCTTGCAAAATAATGAACATCGAAAGAAAGTAAGTAAAATGAATGAGCGAGTGTGTTTATTTTTCTAAAAAAAAAAAAAAAACAGCCTCAAGGTATGTTAGTTGTACAATTTACAATTTAATACAAGAAGTTGTTGAAGGAAAGTATGAATTAAACTTGAAAACGTGCTGTAAAGTAAAACAACAATGAATTCATGTGGTTTTTTTTTGTACATTTAACGCGCGGGGGCGATGACATGACACTTCAACTATTGTTCTGGCATTTAATTCAGCATGAAATTGGTTCTCTTGTATTTCTCGCAATGATGTTTATATGCATAAATAAATATGAACAAACAATGTACAAAAATACAGAAAGAATGTGAATTTTAAATTGTAATGCTGATGGATGATGGTGACGTCATTAAAAAACAAGAAACTATTGAGCGATTAAAGACGTTGAAGGTGTGTTTTTGATGTTCAATTTGAAATGTAATCATAATTTTTCACAGCTTCATAATTCTTCAATAGCTTTTTGAACCAAAATTATTAAAGTTTAAAGTACCATAAAAATTATTAAGTTAAGTTTTAATTTTTTTTTATTCCCTTTCAAAGCAAGTAAATGTCCTTTAGCTGTCACTTTGGATTAAAATAAACATCTGCATTATGGAAAACGTGTTATGAATCTATTGTTCAACTGCACGGAAAAAAACTACAACTTACAACAATAAATTGCTGGCCATATGAATATAAAGAAACAGCAATAACAATAAGAAGTTTTAAGAAGTATAGTTATATGTATATGTAAATACCTAACATTGTCCACAATTTTATTGTATTTTACATAGTCCTGATATAAAGCTACTAAGGGAAATATACATAAAAATCCTGGTGTAAACTACAGCGTAGTAGCGTCACCAAGGCTGTCTTTCTCTAGGACAAGCATGGTGAATTTGTAAATAAATTTTAAAATGAAATTTTCGTATTCAGTGTCTTTTTCATTTTATATTTTTGGAATTGGTAATAAACACTGTAGGGCTACATCCGCTGTACAGCAACAGTAACAACCAGCAACCATAATAATAACATAAACTAAAATGAAGCTGAACTCAATACGAAATAAATACAATTCATACGTACATATGCGTGTGAATATTATTGCAGTAAAAAAATAACAATAACAATAATAAAAATACATAATAATAAGTTTTTGGCTTGAAAATAACAAAAATATTTTACCTTCTGCATGAACGCAAAAATCGGTTTTCAGTTGTGTGTTACCAACGACTACGAGAAACTAACTACTAAGCAAGTACCTTGTGTTTTAGGCCATAAAAAAAGGAAACAAAAGCAAAACGAATAAAACTATAAACATACATTTAAGGAGATGGTGAAAATTATCACATTTAGCCAAAAGAAACAATTGTTTTCCATTCCAGCTTCATATATTCCTAAACTGCAGTTTTTCAAGTGGCAAAATAGTGTACGAATTATAAAAACACAAATATGAGTATGTGCGGTATGATTTTCTCTACGTAGCAGACATTGCGTATACGCTCCACATGACAAAATCACATTTGAACACAAGTAGCAACAATAAAACAGGAAAAAGTTCAAAGTCAACGGTAAAAGCGATATAATGTTTTAAAGAAATTTATACTCTGATTTCTATTCTCATATAAATTATTCTCTATATGTGTGTATCTACTTATGTATGTGTGTAAAGAAGAGTGTGTGTTTGTAGGAATTATGGGGAATAGAATGTAATTCTATTCTAAAAAGAAAAATTATGATGTTTCATTATAAACTCAAGCCAAGAATAACAGTCTCTGGAAATACTCGCATTTACACTTTTAGTGTTTTAGTGATTTCGTTCTCATTGTAGACTTTTTGCTTTATCGTTTGTGCCAAATGCATTAAATCACCAGTGACAGACACATACGTGTAAAAATTGTAAGTTAAGTGATTTTAAACTAAAATAGAAGTATATGCTACAGTTTTTTAAGTAAATTTAAAAATAATACCATACTTGAATATTTTCATAATGAACTCCAACGTATTTGATTTGATATTTAACAAGTAAGAGAACTTATTATTTGAGACTTATTTTGATTGAATTTCATTTCAATAACGTAATTTACACAGAAAAAAAATCATGTTTTTTTTTTCAATTAAACCTTTAACTGATTTTAAAATAATTTTCAATTTAAATTTTAATTGATTCAATTACTTTATCTGATATTTTCAATTAAATCTCACATTTTTTTTAATTGATACTATCATTTTGTTTACAGGTCCGATTTCAATTAAATGTTTAATTGATTCCACAAATATTTTAATTGAAACTCATTTTTATTTTTTTCTGTGTACAAGAGTTGTGTAAATTTTCTAGTTATCGGAAGTGGTCATTATATACGGTGCATCAACTCTATCATTTACTTTTTAAAGATAAACAATTTTATTATTAGATAATTTTTATTTTGCTTGGAAGAATTTTTAATTAATAATTGAAAGAATACAAATAATTCTATTAACGCGGTCATTTCCGCCGTTGCACTCACAGAAAAAAATAAAAATGATGTGTGAGCTGGTTTGTTATTATGGTGCAAAATCCATGATTGGTTTTTCCACAATTTTGTGCGTTTCTGACGAATTGCTTTGCGCAAACGGCGCATAACTGCAAGGTAATATACTTTATTGACCGTACGACCTTGTGGCAAGAATTCATGTGGTTCATCATTGCAGTCAAAGAAATCAGTGAGCAAAACCTTCCAATTTGGCTAAATTCCACGTGCTTTTTTCGGTCTTGGCTCTTCTGAACGTTTTCATATGGTTTCCATGTCATAGCCATACACCCATGACTCGTCACTAGTTATGATCTTTTTGAGGAAATCTGGATCGTCGTTGACGATGTTCAACAGCTCCTGAGCAATGTGCATGCGACGTTGTTTTTGCTCAAAATTGAGCAATTTTGGAACAATCTTCGCTGCCGCACGTTTCATGCCTAAAACATCCGTAAAAATTGCTTGCCGAACGATATGTCAACATCATCTGCAACCTCTCTGATAGTGATTCGATGATTATCCAAAATCAAAAACTACTTCAATGCTTTCATCTGTTGTTGATGTGCTCGGTCGACCAGGACGAGCATCGTCATTGACATCTTCTCGGCCTTCCTTAAACCGGTTGTACCACAATTTAACTTGTGCTCTGCTCATAGTAGACTCGCCAAATGCCACAGTCAACATTTCAAATGTCGTTACGCATTTAGTTTCATTTTTTACACAAAACTTAATACAGTTTCTTTGATCCATTTTTTTCGAATAGCAAAAAATCGAAGAGCACACCAAAACACGACTAACCTTTTTGTCTGTCAAAAACAAACTGATAATCCAAAATGGCTGATATTACCAACATATATAACAGACAAAAAAAAATTCGAAAATCGAACATACTAACTCGCGAAGTTTGAAAATAATGGTATTGAAGTTGATTAAAATCATACCATGATTTCATCTGGCCCCCATACAAATGCTCTCCCAAAATATGATTTTATCGGTCATAAATATCTGTTTTATTTATTCGATATATCCAAACACATTTCGCCAGAAATAATTTATATATAAAATCAAATCACACCTAAATATATTGAGCACATCAGTTACAATTCCATATATGGCCCACTTCCGAAAATAACTTTAAAGTGCAGAAATAGATTAAAAATTTTGACATTTAAACAAAATTCAACCCAAATAAATTTCATAAACACTATTAATATAAAACCATTAAAAGCTCCCAAATAAGACCCACTTCTGAAAATCTCTTTGACATAAATCTTTTACAATTATAAAGATTATCAAAAATAAACTGAACATTCACAGTCGTCTCGCTACTAAATTTTATGATGATCGGTCCATAATAGGTCAAAGCTTTTATATATCGCCCATTTCTGAAAAATTGTTTTTGTACATGTACTTGGTGTAGGGCATTTGCTCGTTTGTCTACAATTCGGCTTCTTCCAGACCGAATTTGTCTAAAATATGTACTACTCGTAGGAGGAGTAAAGAATATTTGGAGAAAATTTCGTTTCTTAAAGGTACGATTACACTTGGCAAATATTTGCCAAAAAAGATGTAACCGCTAAATAATATATACATATTTGAACTCGTTTATTTACTTAAAAAACATTTCTTATTTAGACCAAAGCACAACAAATGTTTAATTTTAATTTACTTGATGATGTTTGATCTTGCAAAACTCTTGTAAGAGTAAACAACATCAAACAAATTTGTGCTAAAATAAGTGGTTACGCTTTTTTGAGCAAATATTTGCCCATGTGACCATATCTTAAATCCTTCTCTTTCGTCACAAATGTAATTACGAAATTAATAGAACCCAATATCTTTGATGGTGAATATAAAAATATACCTATGTAGGGTACAATTTGATAATCAAGTTATTTAAAACTTAATAAACTAAATTGTTTTGACATTGTAATTTAACCTGAATTAATAAAATATGTTAAATTCAGACATTTATTTATAAAATACTGTAAGTGTTGTTTCACACTTTACACACGTCAATTCAATTTTCGTACTTTTTCATGTAAATCAACAGGCATGAAAGAAAGAAACAAAGGAAGATAAGAAAATTTATTAGTAGCTTTAAGTTTTAACGCCTTTTGTTCTCTTTTCCCTTCTCAACCAGTCAGAGTTGGTGAAAGTGAAAGCGGATATTATCAGCCATGTCACAGAATTTAATTCCGTTCGGAAGTGGAATCAATTCGTATTTTGCTTTTGTAGAAGAAGTAAAATGAAAATTTTTTTCGGAATGAGAGCACTTTTAATTTGCTATGTGGAATTGTAATTTTAAGAATTTCTAGATTTCATTCAGAAAAAATAAATCGTTTTACTTTTTCTATAGAAGCAAAATTCGAAATTAATTTCCCTTCCGAACGGAATTAAATTCTGTGACATGGCTGTATAAATATGTTAAAAATAGTCAATTTTTATTTTTCCGATTTTTAAAATTCGAAATGACGATTTTTTTCGGGATTTTGTCGATTTTTCCGAAATCCATCTGGCAGCCCTGCTTGTGTGACCTTAAAACCTTTTCCGAAAGATCTGAAAAAAATCTCAAAAATACTTCACCCTATAAACTTTAACATTTTTTGGGACAACCTAACATACATATTTTTTTTTTGATCCAGTCATCTATTTTGCGCTTGAGTTAAAGCAAGGGTATCCCTCCTTCTCAACCGATTATGGCCACTAAAGTTAAGGATGTCTCGTGCAAGTGGGTTTGGGTGGTGTTCAAGTTTGCTGACATACTTTGAGGCGTATTTTGTAAATTCGACTTTCACCAAAGGAATGCCTAGATCTTTGTGAATTCGAGAATTTTTAACATACCATGGAGCTGCAGTAATTATACGTAGAATTTTATTTTGACCCCTTTGAATTTTTTCAATGTTTGATGCTGAGGCAGTACCCCATAATTGAATTCCATAGCACCAGATTGACTTTAGAATTGCATTGTACAACAATAGTTTGCAGTCCAACTTTAGTGAAGAATTTCTGCCAATTAGCCAATTAAGTTGCACTGCTTTTAATCTCATCTGTGTAAGTTTCGCTTCAATATGAGACTTCCAAGTTAAACGGCGGTCGAGGTGAATGCCGAGGTATTTGACTTCATTATGTTGAGGAATAATTTGATTATTTATTTTGATGAACGAGCAAGTTTCTTTTCGCAATGTGAAAGTGATATGAATACATTTCTGTTCATTAACCCTGATTTTCCAAAGCTCAAGCCAATTCTCTAGTTTATAAACATAATTCTGCAAATTCTGTGATGCTACTTGGTGGTCCTTATGAACGCTGATAAAGGCTGTATCGTCTGCGAAAGTTGACCTGTGGATTTTGGGGTCTGACGGCATGTCGGAGGCATAAATCAAATATAAAGTAGGACCCAGTATGCTACCCTGTGGCACACCTGTTTCAATTGGCTGAGCGGGGCTTAAAAAATTGCCTTCTTTGATTTTAAATTTGCGACCGTATAAATAGCTTTCCATAAGTTTATGGGTGTTAGCAGGCAGAGTTAATTTTATTTTGTGCATTAAACCGTCATGCCAAACTTTGTCGAACGCTTGGGACACATCAATGAAAAGGGCGGAGCAGTATTTTTTGTCTTCAAACGACCCTCTTATCACATTTACCAATCTGTGTGTTTGTTCGATGGTGCTGTGTTTAGCTCTGAAAACGAATTGATGATTAGGAATGCATTCAGTGTCGTTCAGAATTGGAATCAACTTAGTCATTAACAATTTTTCGAACAGTTTAGAAATTGTCGGCAGTAGGCTAATTGGCCTATATGACTCTACTTTGGTGTGATCCTTCCCTGACTTAGGAATCATAGTGATCATAGACACCTTCCAATCTGCAGGATAGTATTCTAGGCGTAAAATAGCGTTGAAGATAAAGAGGATAATTCTTCTAGCTACACGAGGTAACTCCACAAGCATTTTATTGCTGATTTTATCCATACCTGGAGCCTTTCTAAGGTTCAGAGTACCAATAGGCTTTGGACATCACCAAAGTTTAGTCTTAGAGGTACAGGAGGTCTAATAACGAGTAGTGGCAAATCAGATACGTTATTTGAGTTGTTTTTAGTAAACACTTTTTTTAAATGGTTAACAAATAATGTCCCTTTCTCGGAATCATTTCTAGCCCAGTCACCAGTCGGATTTCGCAAAGGAGGGTTTCCTCTCACTGGTCTTTTTAAACCTCTTGCCGCCCTCCATAACGAGTAGTCAGATTGTGGGGTACTATCAAGACCCTCCAAGTAGGATCTAAGTGAAGCCGTTCTTTGGGTTTCTAAGAAATGTCTTAGTATATCCCTGCATACCCGTAGCCTAGCTTTCAGTTCAGGAGACCTGTGAAGTTGCCACTCTCTTCTCATTCTTCTTTTTTCTGATAGGAGATGTTCGAGTTCAGATAAATAAGTTCTGTTTGTCCTATTTCTACATTCAACGTGATAAGTGGAAGCGTGATGCACAGCTCGTCGTAGGTCCTCGGTAAAGTTGCCAATCGACTCATCGATATCGTCGGTAGTTCTCAACACAATATTTTCCGTGCAATGAGAACTTAAATACTTTTTGTATTTTATCCAGCTTACTCGGGTCTTAGTCATATTTCTATATGGAGAGCCACACACTTGAGGGAAATGCATTGAAATGATAGTAGGAGAGTGATCTAGCTCCAAGGGAATTAAAGAAGTTATGGTATTGGTGTTCTTTTATTGAGAATCGAGGCGGAGAATAAATCGATGATAAAACAAATTTGTATTGACAGAATTCAATGCAAATGTTTGTTGCTTGGAGGTAATCCTCACTTATGTTATTCATTAGATAATGTTTTATTCTGTTCTTTATAAGAATTGCCGAACCTCCACAAGCTCTTCCGCGGGGATCTTTAGTATCGTACAACACGTAGCCATTAATTTTGAAGTACCCTGTCGACGTCAAGTGAGTTTCAGCAATCATCATAACATCAATCTGCTTATCCATCAGGAAGTATTCCAGTTCGTTTTTATGTTGGCGGAGGCCGTTCGCGTTCCAAAAACAAATTTTTAAATAAATCATTTCTTTAAAATGGCTTGCAAGATAGTGGATTGCATTTTCAGCATTTCCTGCATCATGGATGTCATGGTGGTCGTAAAAGTGTTCATAGTTTGGACAAGTGTCTGCAATGTTGTCTCTAGATTGTTGATATGTGGCTCAGAATATTGCGATATAGGTTCCTGCTCCAGACCTGGCATATTAGATTTGACCACGTTTGCGTAAGAAACTTGTCTAGAATTAGGAGCGTTTACGTGAGTAGTTGGTCGTACAATTTGAGGAAAATTCTTACTCGACGTGAAATTAGGTTGTTGAGGATGGTCAGGTAATACTGGCGACTTATTGGTCCTTATGCCCTTCAAATAAGTATAAACTGGACAACCTCTATAATTAGCGGTATGATTTCCTCCACAGTTACTGCATTTTTTTATTTTTAAGTCCGTTTTGGACTTATTACATTGAGCAGTTGCATGTATTTCCCCACATGCAACACAAACAGACGGCAATTTACAATACGCTTTGGTGTGACCAAATTCTTGACAATTAAGACACTGGACGGGTCCAACACGCTTATGCGGTTCCTCCACGGTAATTCTACGATGCAGAAGATAAATAAGATTGTAAATTGGATGGGACTCGTTTTTCTTTAAGGCAACATCTCCAGGTTCCAATTCTACCCTGAACATGGGCTGAGGAATCTTTTCACAGTTTCTAATATTCACTACGCTCTTGATTTTGAACCCTTTGTCCATTAATCCGTTCTTTATCTCCGCAGGATCAACACATGGGTCTATACCCTTTAGAACGACATATAAAAATCACTCATCCTAATATGTAAGGAGTGACCCTCTGAAATAGTAATAGTTTCTTGTAAACAAAAGTTACGAAACCAAATTTCGTGAGAATTAAAAATATCCTAAAATACAAAGTTACTACTTTTTTTAGAAATTGTGTATCATCACACAATTGAAGAAATAAAATTACAAAAATACTGGATAAAGAAATGTTCAAATTGGTCTACTTCAATTTAAATTTTCTAAAAGTTTTCTTCTATAATTTTCATTGACATTTTGATACAATCGGCCAATAAATAATTTTACCTTTTAATACACAACTGAACGATACAGTTAGTAAAAATTAGTTTCTGAAAGCAATGCAAATTAAATGTCACAATGGAAACTATTTAATCCTTTTTTTTTAAAATGATGGAGGACATGAAAATGAAAGTAGTTTTTCTAAAAACAAATTTTTATTGCTCGAACATAAATAAACAATAGAGTGTTAATGTGTATGCAAATGTGTTGGTGTGTATAGTAAATAAATGTGTATGTAGTAGTTATGTTGCTCTTGCTGTTGTAATTGTTGTTTAATAGCCTTGTTAAGTTTTTATGTGTGGAACTAAGCCTGCCAGCCATATTTACACACATACTTGCATACTATACTCATACACACAAAGTAATTATGTATTATTGTTTTTGTTATTTTACATGTATTAACCGGTTTCTGACGGGTTTTTATTATTTAAAAATGTGTGTTAGCACTTAATTATCAAACTCACACTCGTACAGCTAGAAACAACAACACAATATTCATGGAATACATATTTTGTTAAATTTTTTATATGCTTTTGCGACATTCATAATTATTTTTATTTATTTGTATGTGCATATTGTATACATATGTACGTATATGCTTGAATGTGGCACAGGTTTCTATTAGCGTATTTTGTATTTTTTTTATAATTAACATTTCAATGTGCACAATTGTTTAAATCTAAAATACTACTAAATGTTTAGTAAAGCATTGTTCACAAAAAATCCGCCCAGATCGTGAACAAAAAGAAAAATGTTATTAACAGAAACCAGGGGGCTTATTCTGTATTGCGATGCGAAAGTCATAGCGATGCGTAAATCAATTGCGATCCGAAAGGTATTTGGTATCTATTCTGTAAGACTTTCGCATTCGCATTCGAAATTAATTTCAGTATGTAGCAACACTGTTCCAAAGTAAAGAAATAAACGTCAAATTTATTTGGTTTGTGACAAGTTTTACAAGTTAAAAAAATTGCTGGTTTTAACTATTAATAATATACTCGTATACTTTAATTTAGAAAAACAAAAACAAAAAATATTGTGTTATTCGCAAAAATGGATTCTGTTATATATTTATTTTTCAGCTTTATAAAAAAATTTTAGGTTGAATATGTATTTCAAATTGGCGTGTTGTTCGTCTCCCTGGATAAAATTTAATCATTAAAAGCAAATAATCTATTAGGTACCACAACAATAAGTGCTTTGCGAATGTTGTTTTGCTATGGAATGAATTTTGCTATTTTTGACATTGTTTTCGCAATTAAGAATTCCAAAAAAAAGTACTTTTCGCAAGTACTTTTATGTATTTTCGAGTAGTATTTATTTTCGCATCGCAATACAGAATAAGCCCCCATATATTTAGAAAGAAAATACCACGTTAAATAAAGCAAAATATGGGACTCCCCAACAATGACCGCCCAGAAAATACAACACCAGTACAAAGTGAAGCAAGAAGAATACGTGTGTAGGCATGTTTTCGAACCTATCTTTTAATAAAATATCAAAATCGTTGTGAAAAGCTGAATTTCGTTGCTATAAAACAGTTTTTACGAGTAAGTTTTAACAAAACGCTACAACACCTTTTTTATGTTACAGCGAAACGACATCTCGACCCCAAAATATATATATACAGAAATGGATAAAATTTGGAAATAAATTTGTAATTGTGGGCTGAAGAGCACTTTTATCACTTCTTTAGAAATGACTTCAGATATTTATATATGTATATAGGGTGATCCATTTTAATATTCCTTCAACTGGCGTCGTAGTGGCATATTATTTTTATAGCTATTCAGTATTGTTTGATATTTCAACATGGAAAGGTTTAAACCGCAACAATATCTCTAAATTATTCAGTTGTACTACGAAAATCAGCATTCTGGGAAGTAGCTAATTTCGTGGTCCGCATCTATCATAATACCGGAAGCAATGCTGCAAAGAGTAATCGAAAATTGTGCCTTGCAAATGGACCACCTACAGTGTAGTCGCGGCAAACATTTGAATAAAATAATTTTTCAAAAGTTAATGTGAAAGTTTTTTCTTTCGGACAATAAAGATTTTCAGTTCTATTGCTTTTTGAAATGCCTGCAAACTCAAATTATTAAACACTACTCAGTAATTTCTTCATTAATTTTGGATTTGTGTAAATGTTTTTTTACACCCAAATCTCAGCATCACTTTTTGAGTCGATTTTACGATGTTCATCCGGTCAATAATTAACTATATCTGTCATACGTCACACACTTCCGAAAATCATTTTTAAATGTTGACAAATAAAATTCAACTCAAATAAGTTTCATAAATACAAAATTAATTTCGTATAATTTTATAACGCTCGATCCATAATTAGTCATAGCCCTCACATAAGACCCACTTTTAGAAATCACTTTAACATGCACCATAATTTAACAAGTTGTTTATGCTCAGAAGTCATGTTAATAAATTTCAGGATGATCGGTACATAATAGGTCATGGGGCTCCCAAATAGCGCCCATATGTGTTGGTAGTTGGGTCTTGCTTGACCGACTGACTATATTTCATACTTGTTTTAAATATTAATAAATGAGTATCATTTTGCGGTTCAAAAGTATTGAATCCTCTTTTTGTTACATACATATTATAAATTTTGTAATATTTATTTTAACTTAATAAAGATTTAACGGAAAATCGTGAGAATAATGTTTGAATTATGTTTAATGAAAGTTATTTTCGGGTAATTTCTAAATAAATATATTTAGCTTTTACCATCATATTTAGAACTGTATGACGAAGACTTATGCCACTTGTTATTTCATTCCGTATTAAAATCCTTATTGGATCAGATTACAAATATTTTAAAACTACCATAACTTTACAACTCCTTGAAAATATATTTCAAAATTTTTACTGAATAATTTGAAAAAAGCGGGAGAACTTATAATTTTGTATATATCGGGTGGTTAAATTTCAAGGGCCGATGTTGATTTTGAATAAAAGACAAACTATTTAGGAAATTATTATAATTTTATTTTATTATGATATATTGGTATTACTCAATTATGTATGGAACAAAATATCGGCCAAATGGGCGCCGCGACCACGGCGGCACACCTCCATCCGATGGTCCAAATTTTCGATGACCCTGAGGGATAATGGAGGTTCTATGCCGTTAATGTGCCGAATTGTCTCATCCTTTAGCTCTTGAATTATTGCTGGCTTATCGATGTACACCTTTTTTTTCAAATAACCCCAAAGAAAAAAGTCCAACGGTGTCAAATCACATGATCTTGGCGGCCAATTGACATCGCCATTACGTGAGATAACACGGCCATTGAATTTGTTGCGCAAAAGAGCCATTGTTTCGTTAGCTGTGTGGCAAGTGGCACCGTCTGAAACCACATATCGTCCACATCCATATCCTCCAATTCGGGCCATAAAAAGTTCGTTATCATCTCACGATATCGAACACCATTCACAGTAACTGCCTGACAGGCCTCATTTTGGAAAAAATACGGCCCGATGATGCCGCCAGAACATAAACCGCACCAAACAGTCACTCTTTGTGGGTGCATTGGTTTTTCGACAATCACTCTTGGATTCTCATTCGCCCAAATGCGGCAATTCTGTTTATTGACGAATCCACTGAGGTGAAAATGTGCCTCATCACTGAAGATGATTTTCTTCGAAAATTGATCATCCACTGTTGCCATTTCTTGCCACCATTCTGCCCATTCACGACGTTTGGAATGGTCAAGAGGCTTTAGTTCTTGAGCCAATTGCACCTTGTAAGCGTGTAAATGCAAGTCTTTATGCATAATGTTCATCAACGACGAGCGTGAGAGGTACAATTGTTGGGCACGACGACGAGTTGAGGTGACGGCTCTTCAGCCACACTATCGCGAACAGCAGCAATATTTTCTGCAGTACGAGCTGTACGAGTATGCATTGGTGTTCTCACATCTTCTATAGACCCGGTTTGCTCGAATTTTTCCACGATTTTTGCGATTGTACGCACATTTGGACGATCAAATTGACCAAAAAAATCACGAAGTGCACGATATGCATTTTGATTTGAACGCCCATTTTCATAATAAGTCTGGATAACTTTAACACGTTGTTGGATTGCGTATCTCTCCATGTTTCAAATTGAGTACGTCTGAAATAGAGAAATGTCAAATAAAATTCGGAAAAAAGCTTGGCGTTTAGGTGTGGTTCACATTCAACATCGGCCCTTACAATTTAACCACCCTTTATGTATTTTAAATCTAAAGTGGTAAACTTCAAAAAATCATATTGTAAGTATTTGAAATCGAAATTAATAATTCAACAACTAATTTCTTTATTATTTTCGTTTAAAAGCTTTGCAAAGAATAAAATTAACTTTTCAATTTAGTTTTATTAAGTGTTAAAGCAATTTACTGTACGAATAAAAAATTGCAAACAACAATTCCAATTCAATTTATGAAGTTTATTCCTTCGAAAAGAATTTATTGTTTTTCTTTGCCACTACTTACACTTGAATGAACTAAATTAAGCTTTAATTTTTCATGTTTTTTGTTACAAATTCCCAATTCAAAACATTTACCCACACAACAACATACCACCATATGCTGTTCAATGTTATCTAATTGCCTTTTCGGCATCCATTTAATCCTTATTAGTCCTTTACCTTTTGATACCTTACAATGGCAAGAAAATTATATCGAACGTATCGTAAGTGTACAGACAAGCTGTATAACAAACAGCACTCGTGCTTATCCTTTCAAATGTTTGCGTTTTTTTTTTCTTGCAATACTCCCATGTTAAATGTAGGAAACGAAGATTTCCACTTAATACAGCAGACCATTTATCCTTAATAGTTAAGTTTTGATTGCTGATACTTGTATAACACATACTTGGACTTACAGTAAAGGGCAGCAGCATTTAAAATGTTTGTGTGTGCGCTTTATTTCCCTTCAGTATTTGGTATTTTGGTAATACTTGTATTTGGATTTGGTAGCCTCCCATATTAACTTTTCATCTTAGTTTAGGTTTTTTTTTTTAGTTCATTTGCTATTATTTTATACATATTGATGATGAAAAAGTCTCACGTGTGTTGTAAGATAAATTTGTTTTAACTTGAATTTGGTGTGAGTATCAATTGCTATTTTTTGTTGTTGTTGCTTGATTTGTATTGAAAAGAGGGTAAGTTAATCTGTTTGGTCAGAAGACAAGCAACTGTTGTTGTAACAGTAGTTGATGACCTTATAATTGTTGTTGTTCAAATGCGTATGTATGTATTGAAACATACGCACACCTACAACTTGATTTTTAAGGACATGTGTTCACTCAATACAGACAATTACATTGTATTTATTTATTTTGCTTTTGATCGATTTTTTATGTGGGCAGTTTCGTATTGATGTAATAATTTAAGACTCTTTATATGATTAAATATTTATAAATATTAAATAATGACATTTCAATAAGATGTCTTGTCAATTGAATAATTATATTATAGACATCGATTTTTGAAATTCTAACAAGAGACAATTTATACCTACAGTGGCTTTGTGAAGGCTCGGCTAAAATTTTGTAAAGTGTACAAAAATTGGACCGTTGACGACTGGAAAAGGGTTATTTGGTCTGAAGAAATCAAAATAAATTGCTTCCAGTCTGAATGGCACCGCCCTATGAACGCTTGGAAAAACACCAACGGTCCAATTTTTGTGCTCTTCACAAAATTCTAGCCGAGCCTTCACATTTTTTTTTTTCAAATAACGCATTTTTTTTGCTCAACAACTGATATAAGGCCAATTTCACGAAGAGCTCTCCATGCTGTCCACTGGCTTAGAGGTGTGTTTATAACAGCTACAGCCTGTTTGGATTTTTTTTACCTGTCTGGAAGATAATAATCGCTTGATTGTCCTGGCATCTCGCTCCGAAAGCAGTCAAGGTCGTGATTTTTTTAGGGTTTGTGGGCTAATGTTTTTTATTTTTATGACTTGTAGCACTGTTCGATGACAGATTCCCAACTTCTTAGCTATTTCGCGGGCTGAATAATTATTATTTGGTTTTCTAAAAAGTCTGATATTTTTCTCATTTTTATTTAAAGCACGCGATAAGCTAAAAATTTGCAAAAAAATTTATGAACAATTTGACAAATGACATTTACTGTTGCTTTGATATTTCTACAAATATCAAAAAACGGTGCTTATGTTCATAAATTCGCTGCCAGATTAAATGAACTTTAAAGTGCAAAAGTGGAAAAGCGGACATATTGCCATTTGATATAAATTTAACCAAAACTTGTCATTCGCTTTAATAATTCAAGAATTTCAATTTATTTTCATTTTTGTTTTATTTATTTAACATTTTTAATATAAAAAATAATTATTATTTAAAAAAAAAATGAGAGTTTTATTGGGTTCTTAAGTCATAGTTATAAAACATGTAGCCATGTGTGCTCGCCACTCTATATACAGACATATTAAGGGTCCTCATGATATAATTCAAAAGTCTCGGATTCTGTGCAAACTGTGCATTTTTACGCACTTGTCAATGAATTGTCAAAAATTACATGAAAATTTATTTACACATACATATGTACTTCGTAAACTTGCGTTGTACAATTGTGCATTTAACTCAATAGCTGATTTTTATTTATTTTTGAAAAAAAAAAACATCACGGAGTTAGTTGGCGGAGGTAAGTTCTGTCTAATTATAGTTCTGATAAAGAAATTGCTTGCAAGATGAGGTCCATAAAAAACTTCATCGTCATTTAATTAAATTTCAAATTGTTTGAAACCTTTGCCAATTAATCCGTGAATGATGAACAAATGGCATTGCCTTGCGGAAATATTCTCCAGCTGCAAGAACATAAGTAACATCGTCCAAAATGTATTTTTCCGTCTTATAAATTTACAATTTGTTTAATACTTTTTACACCATGTAAACACTAAAAAGAACGTATATTTAAGAATTTATTTATGTAAAAAACAAATCAATTTAATTTTTTAACATTTGCCGCTTTAAATATGCCGCTTGCATTGGCCTTCCACTATAACGTTGAATATCTATAAACAACCAAAAAAGAAATGCAACATAGTGACATAGTGCTGACATACCACAAACAGTAACTTCTTCAAATAATCTAACTTTAAGTTTATTTTATTTTATTTATTTTTGAATTTACGTTTCTCACTAACTGAAGTTGTAAGATTGCACAAACTTAAAAAGGGGCTTCATGAAACAAGTCTCGCCAGTTTTCCCAATCGCACAAAGGGCAATTTTAAGCAATACCATGAGTACCCTAATTGTAATTTTCCCAGAAAGAATAATTTTTTCATAGGAGAACAAAATTAAAAATTCTAATCTATTGATATGAAATGCTCCATATGTATTAGTGATTCTAGTAAAGTATATTTTTATATTATGTACTTTTAATCTGCTAGAATTGTTGTTTGGGGAATTACACAAACTACTTGAAAATATCCTTAAAGACGTTTGTACTACTAAAGACAAATTGCATACATTTTTAAATTATTGCTTGATTCTTTATAAAGAAAATAAAAATATATTCTTTTTTAAAATCACACAATTGACAAGCAATTCTTTGATGTTCAAAATAAGACGTGATCAATTTAAAATTGTAAAATAACAAAACTAAAAATAAAATAATAAAAATGTATTTTTATTCAAAAGAAGAATATTTTGTAGAATTTTTAATACAAAGAAGAAGTTGTTAAACAAAAGCGTGTTTTAATATTGATATGTTTAGTTAGTTAGTTACAATATAAAAAATAAAAGAAAAGCCATAAGATATAACAGACAGTTTCACTTTTCCTTAGTAATGTTAATCAAGTAGTAAAGATAACGATGGTCACATGTAATTATCTCAAAATTGTGTCAAATATAAACTAATAATGCCAAAGGATTTGTAAAATGTTTTTTTGCAAAAAAAATATCAATTACAGCTCCACATACAATAACTTGAATAATCATACTTTTATCTTTCAACATTTAAAAACCAACAGTTTTTATATTTAATACCTTGGGCCAAAATCTTAAGTTTTTTTTTTTGTTGCCACCAAAATTACACTCAAAAACTCATCAAACTCTTAAATTAGGTGGAAAATGTCTTAAGAAAAATATTTTCTAACCAAATTCAACATAATCCTTTTAATGAATCTTATCTTTTTAAAAAGCTTTAAAAAACCGGCCAAATGCTGCCATTTGCAATTAAATTTAATTCGCTATGGTTGTCTTAAAATAATGAAAATCCCAGCGCTTTAACGAAAATCACAGAAGTTTATCATTAAAAAATCACCTTTTTTCTAAATAGCCAGCCAAAAATAAAACGAAATTACTTTTGAAACTCTTTTAAAGGCGTTAAAACCTTTGTTTTTTGAGTTTTTTGTAGAACAAACTGACAAAAATTATACACCATCCCTTTTTATTATCATTTTTCGGCAACAAAAAAAAAAACATTTTAAAGGATTAAAACTGATTTTTAATTGACGTTTGCTGTTCACATAGACATTTTTGATGTGGAAAACAGAAAACATTAGAAAAAATTTTGAAGTTATTAAGAGTATTTTTGCAACAAAATGACTTGACTTTAAAATTTTTTAGCCACCCTTTTGGGAGGAATAAAAAACTCATATTTATAAAATTAAAAGTAAATAAAGCGCTGAAGAAAAAATCGTTTATTTAAACGATTCTGTAAAAACTTAACATCAGAAATGGCAAGGGGTGGTTAAGAAGATTTAAAAACGAGTGATTGTTACATACCTTCATTATTGTTGATGGCTAATTTAACCTGATGGCAATTGGGTGTTGTATTTTTTTTTTTTTTTGTATTAATTATTCCTTTTCTTAGGCATATTACTAGCTTTGAAGGGTGTTAGTTTGTTTCTTGAATGTTTCTATCAGTTGCAATATTATTTGGCAGACAACACGTTGTTTTCATTGCTCATTAGTAAAATGATTTTTAATTTTCCACTGTTTTTATCGGCTCTGTAAAAGAAAAGGGTTCAAATTTAAGTTTGGTGTGACGTGAACTGAATAAAATTTATATTTAATGAAAATTGCTTTAAAGTGATAGAACAATGATCGCTTATGAGGAATAACCCACATCGCAATAAAATAAACAG
Organism: Bellardia bayeri; assembly: GCA_950370525.1. Classification (NCBI taxonomy): domain Eukaryota; kingdom Metazoa; phylum Arthropoda; class Insecta; order Diptera; family Calliphoridae; genus Bellardia; species Bellardia bayeri. Next base: position 105,347,993 of record OX493264.1, read on the forward strand.
GAAAAAACCTATGCAATATGTTTGAAATATTTGGCACTATTCAGACAGCTGCATTATCAAGCATGAACATCAATAAGTCAGAATTAGTTACACGTCAGGACTATAATAAGTAGTTAATTGAAAGAACTTATAAAAGTTGTTATCAGTAAAACATTGACTGATTTTAAATTATTCTTAAAAAAATATACAAATATGATTTTTAATAAACTTTTCCTGTGGAAAATTTTCAGAACTTTTAATTAAAATTAGCATGTCTTTCGCCGTCAGATAAGAGGCATTTTCGGAAATGCAGCACATTATCAAAAGACTTCTAAGTAATACATATGAAAAGTAGTAGACATTACTTTACAGTACATCTAAAATTGCATGTGATAGTAAAATAATAACAGATTTTAGACAAATAAACCTATAATCATTAATACTTTCATCACAATGTACATTTGTTTATGTTATATTTACAATATACATATGTATGTATGTATGTATATAAAAAGTTAATTTTTTGTCTTTCAGCATTTCACACAATACAAGGCCAATATCCCTTTCAGACCGTGATGCATCGATTGTGTGGGTGGGTTTCGGTTTCAATATTTTGCTTCTGTTAATCCAATTTGAAATTGTGCTGATTGTTTTTTATATTTGCTTCTCACATTTCTCCTCTGTTTGATTTACCATTGCTTGAATTATTGCAAATTCTTCAGTCACATTTCAGTTTTAGCAAAATGAGCCGTGGAAGTAAGTAAGTGTCTTTTATTACAAAAGAAAATATTAATGAAACTCGACCGAGATGCATCAAGTTGAGTGTCCTAAATATCCTTGAAGGACCTAATCATTGATTATTTGTGTATACGCTGTATAGATCACATATTATAAAAAATTCCGGGATAGATATATTACCTTAAGATTAAATTTCATAAAACATCCAATTTAACGTAGAGAATCTTTCGTTATGAATTGAGTGAGTTCAAAAGTTCAAAAAACCACTTGTCATTAACCACAAATCGAAAAATCCATGTGGAAGATGCCACGAAATTAATATGTGCGTAGATTAAACACTCATATCGACAGCTCAATTCCAATCCTTGCTATGTCTACTTAGCATGCTTTTAATTTTTTTGCGTTTTTGAATTTAGATTTTTTCAACTTAAACTCTGTCAAATTTTGGTTGTGATTGGCTGGTCCAATCAATAGTTATAAACAACAAAGTTCTACCTCATATGGTTTTTCAGATATCGCCTGTAAACTTTAGCAGCTTTTCCTGCAAAACTTACTTTTTCGACTTAGCATGTTTTGGAATTTAGCTGGCGATATGTGTATTATCAGGATCATTCACATCCTCAATAACAACCAGGGTTCTGGCATTTATGTCACTGAATTTAACGACATCCCATACCAATTCATAGCCTCTTTAACAATTACCCTTTCTCTGCATTGTTTCACTTAAATATATCTTTTGCTAAATACTCATTTGTTTGTTTGGTGTGTTTCTGATTTCCCTCAAGGAAGACGAAAATAATTATTTACACATCATACACAAATATGACAAAACAAAAAGTGTACGAAATAAAGACAACAAAAAATGCCAGAGAAGAAGAAAAATTCATCATTAATTTTGAAAAGGAGTAGAGAAACAAGACAACCTTTATAGCGGGAAGGAGTGGAGTAAAAGAGAGAGAGAGTGCTTGACTGGCATGTGTTTCATGTGTTTAACTTTGTCACAAATAAATAATTAAGAGACAATAGCAAGAGATCACGTGTGCAATAGTTTTTGGCAAATAAATAAATGAATGAGTATCTTTCAAATATTTATTTATGATTCAAAATAAAAGAAAAATACATTTGATAACAATAATAAGATGATAATAAGCAGAAAAATTCATTAAACCACATGCACACTTATGCCGAAATATAGAGAAAATATACTTGATTAAATACATACATACAAAAATTCATATTACCACAAAGACATTAAACAAATATGATTGTATTTTTGTTAGATGTTGTCATGTGTATGTATGTACTAACGAGTATATGAATATCGAATTTATGAGGTTGCTAAGAAATATAAAAGGGATTCACGGTGTTAGACCAACACAATATCTATCAATCCCAACAAGTTGCATCAAGAAAGTTCGTTCAAGAGATTTTAATTTTGAATTTTCGATAAAGTCAGCACTTGCACTATTAAATATTATGAGCAATGTTTACTCCTGATCATAGTGAGACAGATTCTATAAGTCTCATTAAGTTCTATCCATCTATCCTCTACCGTTTAATTGCATAAACAATCCTTTCTCACTCTCCGAAGCAAATAATTCCATTTCTTATTCAATATTTGATTCCATATCATAACAGACATTATTAGATTTTGTAGAGTGCTTTTACATATTTTAATTGCATTCATTAATTCGCAATCAACGCATTCATTTGTAATATATCCCATCTCAGTAAATTATCCTTCTTTCTTGGTTTCATTTATGGACAGATTTCACCAGTTCATCGCTTAATATGCAATCACTTTTTGAGATTCATAACACTTAAATGACATTACTTCAATTGATTAAGTAAAACAAATTCTTCTTCTGTCAACTGTTGAGCTTTTAAATCAACTAAAGCTTTTTTCCAATATAAATTTCTAATTCAAAAAACCGTAGACACATCAAATAGTGCGTTCGAGTTTGGCAATCCAAAATAAATTTTAATTCTTTCACCGTTGTTTCTTCGACATTCTATTGTAAAATTAAAATTTATGTTGAAGGGTGCGGATTCTAGGTTTCGGGATTGACATCCTTAATGTAAACATAAATAAAATAAAACAAGTTGCGTTCTATACTTGACACCTCAATAATATAAATAGATTAAAATGCACTTTATAATTTATTTTATAGTGGTAAGAAGAAATTTCCAGTATTACCTGTAACAAGCTGTTTTCTAACTTTAAAGTATATTATTCAGGTTACGAAAGAATAAAAATAGATACCAAACCAATTTATGAATAAAGACAAATATTTTTTTTATATATTTTTGTTCACAAATAAATTTATCCACGAAAATTATGTGCTTTTGCTAAAAAATTATAAATTTGTATAACATACATACTTTAAATTGTATATGAAACACATGAAATGAATACCCATACTAATATCTAATACAGTATAATAACGCATAAATGCTTACGGCATAATTCATTAATATTTATGTACTTCTTATCAACATCAACGTCATCAAACATATCACAAGATGCGTAAGTAGTATGTGTTAATGGTGGTGAAGTTTGAAGGATTTAATCTGACAATAAGGTATAAAGAACACACACATGCACATACAAACATATGATTTCTACTAAACTTTCTATATAACAATAAGTCAGATGTCAATTGTAATTTTACACATCCAAACTTATTTGCCACACGTGTATTAAATATAGAAACAATACAAGTAAAAGGAGTATCTTAAAGAGAATGTCCTTAAAGGTTTCAACGTCAAACTTCTAGTTCAACTATATATTTGATAAATTATTTTATTTATTACAGATGACAAGTTACTGTTTATTGCAAAGTGTTATCAAGATAGAAAGGTACCAGAGAAAGTTTTCTCAAGTCGAATCTATTTTTTTTTTAATTAAATTTATAACATTAAATTTAACCTTTTTCTAAACTTATAAATCACACAATTAGTCACACAGTTTCTTCTTTTCTTTTGTAAGTTTCCTTTTTGAAAATAGTGACCACAAGCAACATGTTTTATTTTCTAAATGTTACCCAAAGGTCTAATATTCCTTAATTTTACCTTCTTCTGGAAACTATTTTAAATGTCCTTAAATTAATTTATTTATGTATTTTCAGAAAACAACAACAACAACAGCAAAACATATTTCTTATACATACATATTTGTTTCATCTACATTTTATACATACTATACAAAATATAATTTATATTGTGCTGAAAATATTTCTGTTACTATTTTCTGCAGTGGTGTAATAATTTAAAATTAGATTTCTTTTTAGTTTAGTGCTCTGGCTGTTCATAACTCTTAAGGGGCTATTTGCTTTAATTTAAGTTTTGTAAAGAAACCTGTATTTGAAAGAATTAAATCATAAAGAAAATCTAAAATAATTTTTAAGGTTTAAGAAGAGTGTATTTCAACGATCAAGAATGCGACATTTGAATACTTGTAAAGTGAAAAATTAAGGAAATCTTAACCAATTTGCAAAAGGTTTTGTTGTTTTCAATATATTAATTAGCAATTAACTAAAAAAAAAACGTGGCAAAAATTTGAAACCGCATTCGACAGCAAAAATCTGCAAATTGAAATATAATTTTTTGAATAAAAGTGGATTTTTTTAATATTTAGTACACGAGAATTTTTCCCGTAACTTTTGCAATAAAAAGTAGTTAAAGTAAGTTCAAAAAAGATTCGTATTAATTGGTTCGATATACATACATACTTACTTTACTGCTTACACCGAAACTTTTTACGTGATTTTTCTTTAGCATAATTTTTCTTTCAATAGCGTAACTTTTTCTGTCTTATACGAAATTTTCTTTTTTTTTATTTCAGCGACAATTTAGAAATAAAATCAAATGAAAAATATACCGTTTATCTACTTTTGCTTTAATTTTTTGATATAAAGTTCTCACGGTCTGTCTCTGTCATCTAAACACCAAGTTTAGAAATTTTTTTCAAAATCGCAAATTTTTTAAAATAGCAACAATTTGAAAGAAATAAAATTTGAAAATCTCAGATCATGCGTGACGCTGATATACTGGCATTTTATTTTTATGGAGAACTATTTTTAAAATTCATCATAGAAAGACTCACCCCGCAACAACGTCTGTAATAGCTTATTTAGAAAATAATTTGGCTTATTTCGCGGTTCGCTCTTGTTAAGACAAAAATCGTGATTCGGAAAATACTAGTAGCAGTGCTGAAAAGTGTCATAATCCGCGAATTACCACTAGCAATGCTGGAAAGAGTAATCAAATATTGGGCCTACCGAATTGACCATTTCTAGCGTAGTTGCGGCCTTTGAATGAAATTATTTTTAAAAAGTAAATGTGAAAGATTACTCAATCGCTCAATTGCTCATTATTTAAAAGAGAAGAGGTTTCATCAAACCACTCTTTATAACCATGGATGGTTAAATAGAAAGTAAAAACTTTTCTGACATCTTCACGAAACAGCACTCATAAAGACTCAGGGATAAAAGTCATTTCTCTTTCATACTGGTATTTGAATTAATGAACGCTGATATATTAAATTTGACTAATTTATGTTACAGGAAAGAATCTATTAGTTGCGAATGTAAAAAAAACCCGGTAAAGGTACGGTCACATTTGGCAAATATTTACTCAAAAAAGCGTAACCACTTGTTTTGGCACAAATTTTTTTGACGTTGTTTACTCTTGCAAGAGTTTTGCAAGATCAAACAGCATCAAATGAATTAAAACTATGTAAATATTTGCTGTGCTTTGGCCTAAATAAGAAAAGTTCCTTTAAATAAATAAACGATTTGTTCATTTCATTTCTACTTTTCGATAAATCACTCTATTAAAGTCCTGAAATAAACAAAATAAAATTTCAGTTATTTGTTGTCGTATATAGTTTATGAGTGTATACAACTGTTCATGTGTGTATGTCCTTTTAGTTGATAATTTATATATTTAGGCAAATATTTTTGTAATCAACCCTTTTTAGTTTCTTTTTTTTCGTCTTCGGTGACTTTTAGTTTCAGTTTTAGTGTGAAAAAGTTTTTATCTAGTTTGTGAAGATAGAGAAAAGTTTTCATAAGAAAACTACCTTAATGGTATCTAATGTTTCCCCAGAGGTAAAAGATTTCCAAGTTTTTATGCGTGTTTTAGTATACGAGCAAAATATCAAACACAAATGTTTAAATATGTTTAGAAAAAGTTTTAATAAAGAATAATTATTGTGTTGGTTTAAGTAATACATATGAGGAATTTGGATACAAGTGAAACTTTGTATCTTATTATTGAAAGAAGAAGTGTGACGGCATTTTTAAACAGAAGAACATAGCGATGGTCAAATATTGACAATTCGTAACTGGCGATGTTTTTCAACTTGAGATTAGTAAGACTGCCAAACAGTTTATTGAAAAAATATGGCAATTAGAAAATATCGAGTTGTCGAACTTATAAAGAATTGTTTTAAATAAGTTGTAATCAGAGCATTTTCATTCAATAACTAAAACATTTTTTTTTAAAGAAACAGTTACTGCTTCCAAATTGTTTTTTAAACATTTTACTAACATTTGAAATGTCTTAAAGCTTCAGGCTATATTAAAAAAAGCAAATGTTTCTTAAATTTATAATTATATCGCAAAAATCAGAACTACATTAAAATAATTCCACAAATTTTTATTTCAACATTGAACATTTTAATTTAAAAATTCTATATGAAAAATTTGGTTTTTAATCTCACCATTAACAGAGTTCAGCCCACTGAAAGCAAGAAATTTTTAATAAACAATTTAAAATAAAATTTTATGATTGCACACGAAAAGTGTTGTTTGTTTAATTGTGAAAATAATAATAAAAAAAAAAACTTTTTGGCTTTATCCTTAAAACAACATAGCAGTGGTTGCTCCTTCTTCGAAGATATTACAAAAATTCGAAAATACTAAAAAACAATATTTAACGTTCTCACTGCCAACAACAAAAACAATAAATTAAGCACACAAATCTATAGAAAATGTTCGCAAAGTATGCAAAGAATGGCAGCAGTCAGTAAAAAGGGTGGGTAGGAGGATTGGAATTAAGAATGTTAGATAGAAAAGAAGAACAAATTAGCGGTAGCATAACCAACATTGCCTTAAAGGCGGCTTTTACTATTAATTAACCCCTTTAACAATGATTGTATCATAGTCATCTTCATCTACGGTGTTTTTTTTTCTGTCTCCTTCTCTTCATAAGTGTGGCAGCAACATCATAATGCAACATAACGAATGTTGCGTAATGCCAAAAAATTAAAAGTTGAATAAGAAAAAAAAAAATCACAGCATAAGACTGGCTGTTCAAATAAGCAAACTTTTCGAATTGTTAAAAGAAACAGAATGCGGATTTTCTGAGAAGTTGAGAAAAAATTTAAACTTTTTCCATTACAGCACAAGCCACAGGAATGAATGAATGAACCCACCAACCGAACGACTAACGAACGAACAAACGAACGAAATGGTAAAGCAAAAATTTATGAAGCGTTTAATTGAATAAATTAATGAAAATAATAATAATACCTTCCACCCACTAACAAAAACAATAATAACCTAAAGGATTAAAATCAACGGCATTAATATAGAACAGAAACAAATAAGAAGAAAGTAATAAAGTCAAGCCCGACCATATAATACCCTACTACTGGGTGTAGGGTTAAAACAGTTTTTGGGAAATCTGCAAAATTAGATGTTAGATGATATATGTTCCTGTGAAATTTATTTGTGTTAACGTTTATTTGAATACCAAAATTTGTAAGAGATTTATGGTCGTTAAAGTGAATTTCTGAAGCGGAATTATGACTGATTATGGACCGATCATCAGAAAATTGAACCGAATGATTTTTGTATATATGGAACATATTTGTGTTGAATATTTTTAAGAGAATTATGCTCTTTAAAGTGCTTTTCCGCAATGAGCCTGACATGGGACCGATATGCACAAAATTTGTAGCAGTGATTAGTTTTCAAGTACAAATTATTTTTAGAGAAATTTGTTTGATCATGTGCATAAATCAAACACTAATGTCATTTGTATGGGGGCGAGTTGAAATAATGGACCGATTTCAACCAATTTCAATTCCAACCGTCCTTGAATCGAAAAAATATCATGTACCAAATTTTATGGAATCTGTGCACAAGATTTACATGGCACCCAGTCAACCAACCAGACGGAGGTACGTCATTTAATCGACTCAGGAACTGATTCTGAGTTCTGAGTCGATTGGTATACTTTAAGGTGGATGTTGGAATAATATTTATGGGCGCTACAAACATCAGCACAAATCCAGTAGGCCCTCCCCACTATGGTGATGTAGGGTATAAAAAGTGGAGTAGTCATTTAGCCATGACTTCGCAATGAAGCTGAGCTGTACCGTCGTCTTGATAATGAAATAAATTTCTGTTTAATGAGAAACAAACAGATTGAAACACGTTAATATTCGTGCCAGTACTAAAACGAAATTTAAATTTATTTTATCAAAAATTGATTTTTTTTAATTACTCCGCTAAATGTGCAGCTAAAGATTGTTACTTATGTTACACCTTCTTTTATATATTTTTGTAAAAATCCTGTAACTCTTAAAATGTCGCAGTGGTTGCTGGTTGTCGGTTTTTGTAACTACTCACACTAAATCACGGTACATACAAAACCACTTGTTCTATAAATCACCAAAAAGTGTCTAAAAGGAAGCTTAACTTTCTGTACAAACATTTCGCTTTGTTGTTCTTTTTTTCGTTTCTCTCTATTTTGCCTATATTGTTACATATGTATGTATGTTTATACAATCGTACACTTAAGCATTAAATACGTGGATAAATGGATCAGTAAGCAAATATATTTATTTTTCTTAAATATCAATTAAATTTTATATAAATATTTTTTTAAAAAATTTGTCAATTTACAAATAAATGTACTGCATTCATTCACCTTAACACATTGACCTCGGTATTAAGAGATGCTGTACGAGTTTATTTAAATGTAAAGAAAATAATTGTAAATAAGCCATCAAGTCGTGATATTTTTTATATAAATTCAACGGCGTAAAATAGCAAGAGTGAAATAGTCAGCAGAATTGTGTGACCTATGTGAAGCACGTAGTACTAATGTCAAATCAATGAATGAAGGCAATCCGACACGCTTTTCTAAATCCAATCGAGTATCTTGAAACGCTTGTGGTTTTATAGGATGCATCACTGAATATCATCACAACCAACACTCTGAAAATTTATCCGATTTTTTTAAATTTCGAAATACTTCGTGTTGAATAACTTTTCCTTCTTCGTGTTGAATAAATTCATAATTCGTCATATGTGTTTCAAATTACAGTCAAGAGAACAGCTGATTGCAATTTTGATAAACAATTGTTTTTGGTTTTCCTTTATAAAAATTCCTTTGTTGAAATAATATAATAATCCAACAAATTAGAAAGCACTAATTAAAGTTAAGTAAATATGTTGTTTTCTTGACGACATTTTGAAAATAAATTGCTTTAATTTTGCGTGCAGCCTGCTTGTGCTTTCAATTTTTAAGAATTTGTAAAAAAAATTTAAAGTAAAACTTAAACATGTCACTGCAGAATAAAAGGAAAATATAGTTGTTTAAGTAACATGTATAATAATTTAAAAATGCTTAGTTTATTTATATATAGTTTTTTAACAAATGATTGAGGTAACCACTATATGGTAAAGTCATGATTCATATAATTATTGCAATCATATGTGAGCCGAAGCATTTATCTCGTCAGATTGTACTACCACATCGTAGTTAGACGACGAGTGCTTAAGAATTTATCTTATCGAGTTGCATCCGTAGCTGTAGTTATTCGTTAGCCGGCCGAGAGCCGAATCATATCGTCAGATTGTATTCCCTAGTCAGTCCTAGTCATGTCATAGTAAGCCGATAATAACTGATGCAACGATTGGATACAAAACAGTATCACTGTAATGATAAATCATTATCATAACATATTGCTCTTTCATTATAACAACCATAATCTGAAAACAATATTATGTGTTTAAATAAATATTATGATTATTATCACAAACACAACTTAAGATTAACTTATTACGGTTGCCCCAATCACATAAATAATTACAATAGCCAAAATATTGTTAAAATACTTGCAAAAATGATTGTAGTTAAAATGTACAACTAAATTTCTTTGTTCGGAGCGACTTAATTTTCAATCGACTAAAAATAGAACTCTCGGTAGCAGTGCAACTATTACAATGAAATAAATAATATACTCGTGCGTCATGAATCACGGTATGGCTCAAGGGGAAAAAGGAAAATATATCAAAACTGGGGCCAAATTACCACATTCGATATCGAGTAAAATTAGATTAGATTAGATATCGAGCAAGAAATTTAGTACATTTTATCATAATTTCGATATCAAAATCATTTTTCGATACGATAGCTCATTCGATCACGAATCCGGTAATTTGGCCCCTGATTTCGTGTAGTAGCTCTACACTCAATTTAGTTCACTTTTAAATTTACCTAATGTGCGGAATTAAAAAAAAAAAAAAAAAAAAGACAAACGTAACATTTGACATATGGCCAACAAAAATATTGTTACAAATTCTTCTATAAGAAAAGCAAATACTCATAGAAAGAATAGCTCAGAAAAACATCTCTATATTCATTTAACGTACAACACTTGCTGCCATAAGTCAAAATTATCAACAAGCCTGAGCATTAGTAAGAATTATGCTTGTCGCCTGTATATGATTCGTTTGTGTTTCTCGATGATTCCAGGCTTAATTCTATGATGCTCTCCTGCTGAACTGTATCTGTGGTGTCTGAAACAAAATACATGCGACTAAAACGAAAGCGTCGTCATCAGCATCCTCATCATACTTCTAAAGATGGATTACAAAAAAAGACAACAAATACAACACGAATACACATGCAACAAATACACTTTTCATATTCTGTTGATTTTCCTTCTACAGAGTCACAGAGCATTAGACTCGAGTTTTTGTATGTAATACGTTGTTACAATAAACCTTCTTAAATGAACCCACAATAAGTCGTCACTTTGCGCCAAAAAAAAAAAAAAATGTACATAGAGCGAATTGAAAAAAAAAATACGCAAAAACTGTCACGCACGACACACGCAACATTGCGAAAAATATGTCTTTGATGTCATAAATCAATTAAAGTGTTTTACACGCAGCATTCCTATTCCAACGAGTGGATGAATGGTTGGATGGATCTCACTGGTAGTGTTGCCAGTGAGTACTCACTCTTATGTAAGAGACATGAATCATGACTGCATGTATGTGTGTATGTATGTATGTTATGGCATGACCTGACTGACTTGACTGTCTTTTGCCACGAACCAAACAAGGAATAAACTCGTAACTTGGGATTTATCTTTTGAATTATAAGTTTCTTTTTTCGAGTTTTATTCTGGCCGTTTGACTTTGTTTGTTTTAGAGAGTTTATATTTGTTTAATGGTATTAAAGGTATTAACTTATTTGTTGCAGTTTATTATTTGTTACAACATACATACATAATTTATTCTTACAAACGAAATTATTAAAAAGTTGTATGTTTTTCTTTCAAAATGTTGATTAATAAGATTAACTTATGTATGTTATGCTAGTAAATGTTTTATATTTTAAAAATGTTTTAAAACTAATAAATCTCTAACAAGTCAAAAATGATTTATACGGATTTTATAACTTTGTTCTTGTTGAAAACTCTTGCAAATAGTACACAATATAATATGGGACAAAAAATATGTGTTATTAGGACTATTTTCATTTTAAATGCCTTGTATTGATAAAATGTATGTACGAAAGAAATGCTGGCATATTTTTGGTTTTGTTTATAAAATTTGGCAATACCTAAATTTATTTAATTAATATACCAAAGGGTGTGGCAAAATGTATGCTTGATTTGAATTATATAGAAAACATTAATTTTTTCGCCAAAACATGGAAAAAGTGGCAGACAAACTTTTTGGTTGTCAAGCCTTTAATTCATACATGACGGCAAATTATAATCTATAAATACTATTTGAATTTTAAAACTACTGCTTTAAAAATGTATTGGAACTACTCTTGTTCCCTTTATTGTAAAAGCGAAGCTAAATAATAAATTCAGCATTTTATTCAAATGCACAAATTGAGTTTTTTTTTTTTGAATTCAAACATATCTCATAAACATTTTTTATTTTGTCTTTTTTTAAATGAAATTAATTTATTTTAATACAGAAAAAGTTATTTTATTGGACACTTTCTTGCCAATACTAATATCACATGCGCGTGAAGATAAATTTTAAATTTAACTCCCTAAAGTTAAATTTTTTTTTTATTTTTTTTTTTGGGAATTAGAACGGTCTAGAAATTTGAAAAGTGACTTTTATAAAGGACCGTTATAATTTCCAAAAAAAAAAACAAACTGTTAGAACTTCTGAGTATAAGGCATTTATCTAGACCATACCAGCAATCGCTCCCAATACTTTTTTCCGCCCACTCTCAAAGAATTGTGTAAAAAGGACCAAAGTCCTTTTTCGAATTTCAAAAGTGATTGCATTTTATTCTTTTTGGTATTTTAAAACAAGTTTTAGCATATTTAAGCTTATTTTTAATCTGATTTAGCAGCTTAACTTTTTGAGATCTGTATGACCAGTTAGACGTGTCTCTTTTTGAGAGAGAGAAAATTTGTTTTAAGAAAAACTCTCACTTTGAATTGGTTTAATTTTACATTTTGTCTGGACAAATATGAAGTGATTTGCCAATAGGTTATTTTTCTATCTGTGGTCTTTGTGAAATTAAATTATTCATATTATTTATTTATTCAAACATTTTGTAAAATACACAATATTTTTTAAAATAGTTTAATATTTGTTTTTTGACACTTAAAAACCAAAGCAAAATAAATCAATGGCTGCTGTAGTACCACTTGTAAAACTAATGGATTTTGTTTACATGTGGCTTGTTTTGATTTTTCAGAAAAATCGTTCGTGCTGCAAAAAAACTTTCAGTAAAAATTTTCTCTGGATAAAATTTTTGTCCGCAAGAAATGAAATCCACCTTAAATATACAATATGTAAACATAGAATGTTAATCTTAACTGCATTAATTTGTATTACATTTTTTAAAATATATTAACTAACTTTGCCTTCCGGTATTATTCTATAATTTAGTAAATTTTTTCATTGATTTTCTTTGCTATAAAGCTTTAATTATCTGTTTGTCTAAAAAGTTTTTATAAGTCGCAATGGGTTGCTTACTTATACATATTAATTTAATATTCAAAGATTTTTAAAGTTTGTTAATAAAAGTTATAACCTGACCTTTAGGAAAAAAAAAACATAAAAATATCCCATCTTGATTGTTTCCTACAGCACTATATTGGGTTTGCGCTAATTTTTTTGTAATACCAAAAATATTAATCTCACACCTAATGTATACCGATTGATTCAGAATCACTTTCTAAGTCGATTACATTAATGATATTTCCTCAGTCAGTCTGTTCGTCTGGCTGGCTGTTTGTCCATGTAAACCTTGTGCGCAAATTTGACCCAAAGACGTTTGGAATGGAATTTGGTTGAAATCGACCCATTAATTCATGCCACTATGTTTTTTAATGATCAGTCCACAATAGGTCATAGCTCTCATATTAGCGCTTATTTCTAAAAAAATTGTTTTTGCACATATACTGGTTGGGTCGTATTATATGGTCTTTGCTGACCGACAATACTTTCTTACTTGTTACTTTGCTGTTTCTCTCAACCACTTACCTAAAATGTTATCTTAGAAATTACTGTCTGAGTGATATGAAACAAAAAACGATTTAAAAATATGCTAAATGATGACAATTCACCATTAAAATAAAAGCGGAACTGTTATTTTTGGCCTCTGTTTCTCAATGTTTGAGCAAAATTTGTTATCGAAAAAAATTCACCAGCATGTGTTAGTGTTTGGTGTGCATTTTGGATTGAAGGCATCATTGGAACATATTTCTAGTATGGTATGGTGGATGGTTAATTTCGATAAAAGGGTAAGTATGTCCTAGCAAATCCGTGCAGTTCATTTGACCGAAATATTGTGTACTTTATGATTCTATAATGAATTAACAAACTAAAGTTAAAATTCTTTCAAAACGGCATCAAAAGATTCCACTTAAAGAAACCACCTAAACCTAAAAGTAAAAAGGCTGTATTTTCTAATTAAATATGTAACTGAAATCGTAAATTTATTGCCAAGTTTAATATTGAAATTCTTTCAGAGAAAACCTAATATTTTTGAAATTATTTAACAAATAAATTAAAAAGTTCAAAGTTCTAGTACTAATATTAAATAATATGGTATAACTAGCCATATTTATAAGCATAAGCGAAATTTACAACAAATTTTAAACACAAAAGTCGCCGAAAACAAGCTATCATAACAAAATGTTCAGAAACTTACTATAACCACTTAACCTAGATTTAATGCAAATTAATAACAAAAGATAAAAAAAAAAATTAAAAAAAAAGAAAATAAAATAATACCCAAAAAAAGAAAGACAGCAACAAACATAAATGTCAAAACCTCGGTACAATGAACCCATTTTTTATTATTTTTATTTTGTTTAGCTACCGGCAACAAACAAATCTCTTTCTCTGTGTGTGTTAGTAATAATAAAAAAAAATTAGTTAAGAGATCTGTTGAACAAAGAAAAGAGTCTTGAAAATACTTATCAAGCTTTGGTCAAGAATTTTTTTTTATGATCAAACATTTTGAACTTGGAACTCAAACCTAATTAACACAACCATTTTAAATAATATTTAACATATTTGCTTTGAGGACAACTGAAATAATTATGGTTAAGATCTTATAAAGAGTACGGAAGAAAACTCTTGTGTGCGTGTTAAAGAGAGAGAGAGAAATAATTATATAAAATTTGTGAATATGTGATATTATTTGCAGAATTATATTGACATTAAACACATTCGGGACAGCAGGCTACACGACTATACGAGTACAAATGACGCTGGGTACATATGCCGCCCTGTAACCAGATACTTAATTATTTTGAAAACGACAGCTATATAGTCAGCAGCTGATCCCGAAATTTGACGTTCTAATTAAAAATAAATTTGTTTTTCGTATTTTTTAAATAACATAATGGCTGAAGAGAATTTTGTTGATTTTAAAGAACCTATTACTAAAATACAACAAAAAAGTAAATAAAAATATTAAAAATAATAAATCTTGAACAATAAACACATTAAAATCTCACTAATGTGAATTAAGATTTTACCCTGACAGACGACAGTTTCTGCATTTAGTAAACAGCTGTTTGTTTGTAAACAACTGTTTAATTGTGAACAAATTTGTTTGGCATTTGGTGAAAAGTCAGTATTTACTTGAAAAAAAACAGCTGAAATTACTTTTCCTTTTTATTTAAAATGTTTATGCAATTAATTTTAATTTTTTTTTAAATTCAAAAATTCTATAAAAAACTAAAAGAACAGGATCAATGATCAATGAATCTTTCATATTCTCATAACTATAGCAAGTTTCTATTTTGAAAAAGATAAAGATATTAGACGTATATACCATCTGTAAACTTGTGATAAATGCACTAAATAAAAAACTAAATACTTTATGGAATAACAAATAAAATCTTTAACAAAATGTCTAACCAAAAACCGAGGCTAATAAAATGTTAGATTTTTATCCAATATTGTTCACTTCACAATATATGTTGTACGTTGTAAATTGTATGATACAACTATGTGATTGTGAACACAATTTTAATTAAAGGCGCATGTTTATGTTGCCAAGCCTTCAAAATAACAAAAGCAAAATTCCGAAATTTTTTTTTATATTTTCTTTTTTTTAATGTGTAAGTCACCTTGTGATTGGCGTTATCGTTTGAAAAAAATAGTGTCTGTTGTAATAATACTCGGAAGTTTAATTTATTTGGGAACTATGTATTGCCAAATATGGACTGAAAACTACAAAATTGAGTAGTATAATTTCCATATGACCGATATTAGTATGACTTCAGAATTAAAATTACAGATCGGTATAAAATGTTGGTTTCCTATCGATATTTATAAGGCATTTTTGTGGGTTTACATGTTTTTTGAAATGGGGGCTATGACTAATTATTGACCGATCTTCATAAAATTAGGTACACAGAATTTTATATATATGAGGATGTATCAATTATATTTAGCATGAATGCGAAAAACCTACATACATACGTACAGTGGGAAGCAAAACTGTCCGGATGTTTTGCATTAAGGAAGGTGCTTTTGAATACGCTCATGGTATCAGTTGATTTTAGTTTCGCCGCTCCAAATGACCCGTTTTCAGTCATTTACTGTCCAATTTTTGTGGGTTTTACAGAAATGAAAGCATTTTTTCACATTTCTATCGCAAAGTGCTGGCTTTTTCTTTTTCACACTGGCTACTACACCAATTCTACTTAATGCGCCTCAAGGTCAAGCAATAATGCACAAATAGAGCAATAAAAGCTTGCTAACGCGATTGCAACAAACAAAACAAAAGAGCAATATCGTGATAATGTTTATTTCTTGTACTGTGCAAAAGTTTTTAAATAGTGAATTTTTGTTTTTTTTTTAATTTGTTTTAGTTTTTGTGCTTTATAATTTAGAATATGGTTCAACTTATACTTATATTTGTATTATTTGATCTTACTTTCTAAATGCAAAACATCCGGACAGTTTTGCTTCCCACTGTATGCAAACATGTCGTAGGAGTTATACAAAAAATTTATAAAAATATAAAAATTTATTACTTTTTTACAGCTTTTATAAATTCAGATGACTTACAATTACTACGACACTACAACATCAGGTGCGAATTGCACAAGAAGCTAGCGGTTAACTAAAATAACTATTTTGTTAACTCAAAACTTGGCTGTAAAAGTTATATACTAAATGAAGCATTAAAAAGTTTCCAATTTTAATTGAATCTAAAAATTATAAAAAAAAAATTATATAAACTTGCTTAATTAAATGTTGATACATTATTATTATTATATCTACATATATTTATTAAAAGTTAATTTTTAAAGTTTGCCAATAAATAAACTTTTAATGAAAATTAAAAGTTTCTAACAAAATTAATCAAATTTTTTTTTGCTTCAAATAAAATGGAGGTTTTGCAAATTAAACGGTAACACGAAAATGCCGTTAGCAATTACCGAAAATATTATAATATGGCTTAATTGAAATAACTCCCAAACCAATATTCAATTCACTACCAACTAGCCAAACAACAATAAGAACAACAAGAGCCATAATAATCATACTCAACACCATAAAGACCAACACAACAGAAAGCAGTAGAAGACTAAAAAGAAAAGTTTCCTGCTCCCAATTGCGCAATCAAATATCAAAAGCCACTTTACAACAACAGGCGGCATAAATAAGTCTAAATAAATACACGGAGAGTTGTTGGGTAATTTACCTACAAAATACTTATTTGGAATGTTTTGCGTCTCGTATACCTTGAACAATAAAATATTTATTCGTTTTTTTTTTTTTTGTTGGTTTGACATGGAAGTGCTTAACGGCCTGTGCTGTGTAGTATTTATTTCCATTTGCAAATAGTCATTTTGTTCTTCCTTTTAACTTTGACCCCTCGTCTCTGTTTAATAACTTTTCTTTTAACGTATACGGCTACACAGTGAATTGCTTTAATTCAAGGAAACAACTAATTTTGAAATCTCTTTTTAGAATGTTTTCTAACTTTTTGCTCGTGATAACGTCTTTGCTGAAGTTGTGTCCTTATGGTTTTTATTTCTTTACGGCAAAGTGAAATGTAGCCTGAGGTATTTTCATTATATTTTGCTTGCTGACATGTCTTGAGAAAAACATCTTATTTTTCCCATTTGAAATTAGCCACTTGTTTTATTTTCGCAGAAGTTTATTTCAAGTTTAGTTAAGGTTGGCTATCAGATTGTGTCTCGCCAGACATTTGAGAAAATCAAAGATATTTTATGGTACAAGTATTGTGAAATTATGCTAATCTTAATTTTCAATCTGTGAGTTTTGCTTTGTAGAATAGTTTTATATTTGCTGGGTTAAAATAAGGTAAAAATATAAATGAAATTTAATTGTGCTTTTAGAAATTTAAGAAAGAAATATGTGAAAATTTTTGGAGATTTCGCTCATTTTAAGAAGACCAAAATAACAAATATATTTTTCCACTACACATTTTCTAGTTGAAATTGAGCAATAACAAATTGAAATTCAAAAATTTAATATGATATTTAGAAAAAATAAATTTAAATTCAGAAAAGCAAATTGATATTGAGAAACAACAAATTGAGAATGAGGAAAAATGGACTATATATCCAATATAATTTGTCATTTCTCAATATCAGTTTGCTTTTCCATATTTCAATTTCTTATTTCTCAACCTTAAAATTTCGATTTCTGAATTTTAATTTGTTATTTCTCAATAAAAATTTTGAATTTCTCAATTTCAACTTGAAAAGTTTTTAGGTGTCAACATAATACAACATTCATCTCTCCTATGAGTTTGTAGAGATGTTTGTAACATCAAATATCCTACGTCATATATATTAAACTAAATCTTAAAGTAAATCAAAACAATTAATTTCCATAAAATTTTGTACAAGCGGTTTTTTGGTCCAAAGACGAAGCCTTAAAATTGAATTAAGATTTCACCTAGCAGCCATACATACAGATCTCAATGTTTCTGAAGTTCAGAGATGGGCATAGTGCACTAACAATTTCGCTACCTATATTTACTTAAATGGTTACTGCTAGTGAAAAAAAAAATTGCACTACCACTAACCAAATTGCAACATCAAATTGCCTACCATTAACCATTTCGTTTCGTTCAATGATTGCAAAAAATCTAATGCTACAAAAATTACTCTAAATGATGTTATAAAAGCTTACAAGCAAAGCTTTATCATGAAAAAAAAGAAAAACATAAATATTCCTACAAAAACCTGGAACTTAGAAAGGACATTCAATTAGACAAAATCCGAGACACTTCGACAATGACCGTTCAAAAAATACAACAGCAGTAAAAGTACTTCTTGTGGTAGGATGCTGGGTTTCAAACTCATCGAACAATTAAATATCCAAATCATAATGAAAAGCAGAATTGTGTTGCTATTACTCATTCTTTACTTTATTATAGATGGTAGCAGGACCAAGATTTTATGTCTCTAAAAATTAACAAAACACACAAGCCGCGGTGTAAAAAAGTTGTCATCCCATAAACGAGAAATAACAACAATAACATACTGATATTGTCAACCAACGGTAGACGCAGCAATAGAAGTAACAACAAATTTGTAGTAATACAAAATTTGTAATAATGATAATAAAGACCGGATATGGGATGACAACTTTTTTACACCGTAGCTTGTGTGTTTTGTCAATTTTTAGAGACATAAAATCTTGGTCCTGCTTCCATCTATAATAAAGTAAAGAATGCGTAATAGCAACACCACACATATTGTAAACGTATATAAAATTCGTTCTAACTCATAACATGTAATAAGAAATTAGATTAATTTCCGAAATCTATTTCTCAATAAATGGCGAGTTAAATAGATGATGTTTACAAGTAGATCTTGGATAATAAACATTGCTGATGACGGCCTTGGCAGGGTAGAAAATGCATTCTAATGTGCCAATTGTCTAACAATACAACTTTACAATGGTATTCTTTTAATTACATCAATACCTCACTTTGCGTTGGGGGTACGTTCCAAAAAAACACGACACAAATTAAAACAACGCAAAATGAATTATAGTTTCTATAGCAAAACATGTAAAGATCGAAGTTAGGTTCTAGGGTTACGAAAATACGAAGTCATCGGCTTTCTTTTACAAAAAATGGTCCAATGTTTATTAAACTGTTTTTTTTTTCAGCGTAAAATAAATTTCCTTGTATCAATTGTCTCTATTACTACCACTAGCATTATCGTTGGAAAATGCTTTACATTTTATGTCATCAAAAATGCTTTTAGCTTTTATCTGAAATACCATTTTACTTAATGGTATTCTCTACATAGAAAAAAAATCATGTTTTTTTTTCAATTAAACCTTTAATCGATTTTAAAATAATTTTCAATTAAAATTTTAATTGATTCAATTACTTTTTCTGATATTTTCAATTAAATCTCACATTTTTTTTAATTGATACTATCATTTTGTTTATAGGTCCGATTTCAATTAAATTTTTAATTGATTCCACAAATATTTTAATTGAAACTCAAAGCATCATCGTTTAGCATCTAATAATGTTGCAGATCTTGCAAAAATTTTAAAAAAATGAAAGACTCGAATGCACTCTAAACTCGAAAATCTAACAATAAAAATTAGTCTAATTAAACAGCGACGCACCTGCTAAAAAAATGCAAACGAAACGACGCAAAGCGAGGTATTGGTGTATTAATTAAAATTAACTCAAGCCGAAATAATAAGAAATTTTCTATATTAGTTGCAGAAAAACAATTTAAAAAATGCGGAAAAACGGCAATGGTTTCTCATGTATTCAACTATGTATGTCTTCGGATATTTATGTAAAAAGATGGAAGCAGGGATGGGCATTTGCTGCCTCTTAATAAAAGTCACCATTTTTCAATAAAACTTTGTCCTGATTCAAGAGCAATGAATTGCTGTGAAAAAATCTGTTACCGTAGCTCTTCACAATGAAAAATGTTAGCGATTGGAAGAAGTATGCAGTATCAGATCAAAACAAAAACACAGGTTTTTACTAAAGGAAATTATAATTTCTTCGTTTAGCTGTTCCAAAATACTAATAAATGACTATAAAATTGTGTTAAAAAATTGTACAAGCGCATTTTTAGCTACATAAACACTAAAACATTTATTTGACCGAATTTTATGTGAACAAGTATTTTGTTTTATTGCCTAAACAGTTATAAACAAGTATTACAATATTGTTATTTAATCTAAATTTTCTTAGAAAACCTTTTACAATTTACTAACCATGCCATGTCATGTAAATCATTAACCTCTGACCAAAACAAAAAAAAATGTGCAAAAATCTTACTTAAATGTTGTTAAAAAAAAAAAATCGCTGTCATTACCACTATTACACAAACATTCTTGGAACAGCAAAGCAACAGAGAACAACATGACTTTGATTAATAAAATTGCAAACAACTACAAGCAAACTATGGTCAACTTCCATATTCTCAGCATGTCTAGAATACAATTCTTAGTTAAGAAATCAAGACTTGAAGTGAGAGCCAAAGTTTGAATTTCCAAAAACCAGTTTCTAATCGCATACAGTGGCTAAATACAAATTATATGGCTTTAAAGCTGCACTAACCACTGGACTTGACAGCATTTTATTGCTAATGTTTATGTTGTTGGCCAACAATAATGAAATCAAAGCAACAGCTTTGAACTTTTGACAAGAAAAACAGAATCATAAAAACAATAAAATATTTAATTACAAAACATGGGCCATATTTTATTTTGGGAACAATAAACACACCCACAACTCGTGTGACTGAGGTAGACTCCATCAGGCCAAAATTAGAACACGAGTTTTAATTATTTAGAAATTTCTTTGATTAGACTCATACTCTGTCGTATGTACGAAAGGTATTGAAAGAAAGGAAGAAAGAAAGAAAGACAAACGTATCACTTTCATTTATTTAAATAAACAAATATAATAATAATAATAATAATAAGTTCGTATGTAAATAAATAAATGGATACGCATATTTTACTTTCTAGCCATGGTTACATGTAAATGTAAATATAACAACAGCCCATATAACTTTAACGTGTCTAAGTAGATACAGTGGGTCAGACGTATTAATGTTATAATCTGATACAATTTATGTGCTGTTGTAAGTAAAAAAAAACAGTCAAATTATGTAATTTTAAGTAATAGTTTGAAGTAGTAATTCCAGTGGCTAAACATATTTTTAAATATTCTGTTTTATTTAGGCAGACAAAAGTTAATTATTTTCCAAATTTTAGTAGAATATAGAAACCCTAATAAAGGCGTATTTAATTAATACGATATTAAGCTTAATTTATATTGATTTCAATTACATTATTATAAAAAAATAATTCGCTATCTAGCCCACTGTACTCATTTTAAAATAAGGTAGCACAACAATAACCTAACGTCATAATGAAGTTTAGAATGCCATCACTTACTCGCTCATTATGAGGTGTGTGCATGAGTATGTATGTGACTGTTGTCTTTGAAGAACAAGACAGGCAGAGTAAATGCCACTTTCTTGTATTCGTGCTCTTGTTTAATCGCACAATTTTATTAATTCTCTTAATGTTTTTCTTCTTTCTTGTGGTCGGCCAGTTACCTTGGCTTTAACATTTAGTTGTTATAAACAAAAACAACCACAACAAACGCATTATTTTTACTAACTTGGCTTAGATACGTACTGGTATGGTAGCAAGCAGCAGCATTTCTCAGGTTCTTGTTTTGTTTGTTTGTTTGTTCTTTCTTTATATTTTCTTATTGTCTTTTGTTGAAGAGCGAAATTATCGCTTGGTTGCTAAGTTTCTGAGGCCAGTTATGGGATTTTCATAAAAATCTTTGATTTACTTTCATACACTTCATTTAAGTCTTAGACGTGGTAACGTCGTCAACTCGATTAGTTGGTTGTAAATTTTATTTAAAATTGAAAACGATTATTCCATTATCTGTTATTTGTGTAAATTATTCAAACACTTTGTGAATAAAAGTGATAATTTTAAAAGACAAAATGAAATTTTTGCAAGCGTGTAAGTGAATACTTAATAGAAGTGAAATTTTATTTTAATTATTTTGTATAGAAAACAATACAAATTTATGTAGAGAAATACATACATACATACTGAAATAAAGTGCATTTTTTTGTGAAATTTTAAGAGTTTTCAAATAAAATATTGAACAATATATTTAATTGACTTTTAGTTTTGGTGGCTTAATAAAAATAATTTTTAAAAACTTAAAATGCATAAATCAAATATTCAAAATTTAGGTAATATTTGACTTACCAAATGCAATATAAAATTTCTGCAGTCCCACTTAATTAATATTCAATATTAAATATATATGTAACGGGTGGTTAAATTTCAAGGGCCGATGTTGATTTTGAATAAAACACAAACTATTTAGGAAATTATTGTAATTTTATTTTATTATGATATATTGGTATTACTCAATTATGTATGGAACAAAATATCGGCCAAATGGGCGCCGCGACCACGGCGGCACACCTCCATCCGATGGTCCAAATTTTCGATGACCCTGAGGCATAATGGAGGTTCTATGCCGTTAATGTGCCGAATTATCCCATCCTTTAGCTCTTGAATTGTTGCTGGCTTATCGACGTACACCTTTTCTTTCAAATAACCCCAAAGAAAAAAGTCCAACGGTGTCAAATCACATGATCTTGGCGGCCAATTGACATCGCCATTACGTGAGATAACACGGACATTGAATTTGTTGCGCAAAAGAGCCATTGTTTCGTTAGCTGTGTGGCAAGTGGCACCGTCCTGCTGAAACCATACGACATATATATGTCGTAAACGCAATTTTTTTAGCAATTACACCATCATTATTAATCTGCAGAAAAATTGTGAATAATCAGAATACAAATTATATTATTCCTATCCCTACCATTGACCGATTGAAAAATTCGGTATGAATATACTACGTACATAAGTTGTCAAAACAAATGTTATCGAAATTTTTTAACTTTAGCGAAATTATTTATAAATTTTTGTTCGCACCAATTTAGTTGCAGCAAAAGCTTTTGTATTCTTTAGTGGAAATTAAAAAATAATAAGCCCAAAATTGCGAAATTTGTAATATTTTTTCTTACGAAAATTTGGACTTTCAACGGCTGATATGAAACTAAAAATCTTGTTTCCAAAAACTTTTCTGCTATTTTGCAATATTCAGCTTATGCTCGTACAATACATATTAGCGCAATTCACAATTTTGTGCAAATGGTATTGCATCATTGTATTTTTGCTCTTGCTGTGTATTTTGTTAGTGTAGAACAAAAATATGCTAAACCTTTTTGCAAATGCAATGATGCAATACCATTTGCACAAGAATGTGAATTGCGTTATTGTTTGAGTAGTATTACTGCAACAGATAAAAAATATGTTCTTTAGACACTACTGTACGTACTAAGTGGTTTATATGAATTATATATTGTTAAAATGCCGATTTAAAAAGCTTAAAACTATATGACTTATACGATATCAACCAATTATAGAATCTAGTAGTTTGAAGGGCAAACTTTAATTTTGAAAACAACTGAAATTGATTTTCTGAAATCATTGTCTAGAAAACTGGTGTTAGGTCTATTAGAGTAAGAAATTGTATGTACTCGTATGTATTTTAATTTGCCCGTATAAATATTTTTGAGGCGATAACTAATTAAAGAACTGTTTCTTAAATAGCCTTGTAACTCTTCTTTAAAAATTATTAATTGGTTTTATTTATTTTAACGTTTTTTGACATCTATTTACTTACAAAATAAAAACAAGACAGAAAGCTGAATCGATGGAAATCGATGTCGAAAATAAATCATTTTATTATTAGTGAAATTTTATTTAGCTTGTTTTTTTGTCAACCACCCTGCAAAAAACGCGAGTAGACCATACACGCATGTGTGGAATACTCCACATAATCCATTTCTATGAAAAAAAGCTAGTCCATTTAACATTACGATGTTTTAGGACTGGACCATATAATCCAGATTTGCATAACACAGGACTAGTCCCAAAACTACTCCTTGTAACTATTTAAATGTTTTACAACAACGATTAACGACTGTAAGTTCACGAATAAGTGTCGTGTAACAAGATGTTGTGCTTTGAAAATGAAATGTTCCATGAGTGCATTACATAGGACCATATGATGTTGTCACAACATTTTAGCTACAATGGACCACGTATTGCACAGATTTTTACAGGGTTTTGAAACGTGCATATGTAGAGAGAGAAGGCTCGGCGTTCATGTCAATAGCTAATGTAGCAGCTTTCGGTATTTGGCAATGGGTAGACAGTCTTTCATCTTATCTGCGAATGTCTGGCTTATTATAAAACCGACCTCAAGAGGTTTCGGACGCTAAGGTGAGCTTCTGTACACCCATATAATCTTTGAAGGGTGCTGTGTTATTGCTGGACAGTCATATCTTATTTTTTATGTATATATGTGTCCCGATATATAATTTTAATTTTAAATTCGCAGGTGAATTGAGAAATTTCACTATGACTTTTTTTAAAAGCGTTTTCGCTTATTTCGGTTTTTGTGGACCGACTTGGATGTTTCCTTCAACATAATGAATTTAGAAAGTTTTATTTGTTTTCTGAGGCTTCGCAAATGAATATTGTAGAAATTAAAAACATGCAGGCTAAATGTTCGTTTATCATTTTCAGTATTAATGATTTCAACGGGAAATTACAGCTGACTAGTTACCAAAAAACCCCTGAATAATTCAGTTAAAGAGCAATTGAAAAATATATTTTTTATGATGAATTTTACCACAGTAAGTTAATCGCAGTCAAATAAAACGATAACACTATTATTGGTTGACCCTTAATATATGTCAGTTATTCTAAACAATTTTATAAATTTTAAGTATCAAATCTATATTAGAAGTTATTAGGAACAAAAACAAAACTAATATGATTTGCATTGTAAAACTAAAGTGCCTATTAACTATAAGCAAAATTCGATTTTCGACTGTGGTCGAAAATGCTTATCGAACGAAATTTCATTTGGTATTATGGTGCTCATTCGATGAAAAACGCTAACCATTGTGAAAATCACTCTTTTTGGGTTATTCACAATAGTACATTTCTATCAGCTGGCGCTATATTTGTTTACAAATTCTTAAAGAAAAATAAATTAAATTTGAAATGACCACCACGGAATTATGATTTAATGATTCGTCTGTTGATAGAATTAAGCTTCTGTGTAATGTTCTCCCATTTTTTGGCTGCTTGAAGTTTAGAGCAAATATATTTTGCCTACTGTGGATCTTCTTCAATGAGAGAAACGAGCTTCTCCAATTGCTGTTTTCTACTTACGACCTTAAGGATAGTAGCAAAAGTAATTTACAAGTAGTATTTGCTTGAACAAAACCAAAAAAAAAAAAACTAATTCGTTGAACAACGAAATTTTCGACAGTGATGCCAACTCATAATACACATTTTATATTCGATAGTCGATTTTCGATAGCCAGCTAATATCGATTGTCGAATGCAGCTCATAATAGGGTCTTAAGTTTAACAATTTTGAAGAATAATTTGAATTAATATTGCATTTTAGCGAATGAGACGGAAATTCCTTGTTGTTATTGGCATATGAAAAATATAGAAAAATATAGTTTAATAAACCTTCTTAAATAACATCAAAGTCTATTTTATAAAATGTTTGACTCATAATTTAAGAAGTGAACACTACATATGAAAGCGACTTTGGCATGATGTGGTAATTGCAATAATCAAATTTCAATGTTCAGGAATAAATTTCAAAGCAAAAATATATATTTTCGCCATACTAATGTCTAGTCAAAAATGTTTCTTATCAAAATTTGTTTTTTAATCAAAAAATATCCAAAATAGTCTTGAATTGGCACAAAAAATAATTAGAAACTAATTTATTTAAAAAAAAAAGACATTTCTCGAATTCGTTCTTACAAAAGAATATTTAATCAGACATATGATGGAAATCGAAAACGAATCAGTTTTGGAAATACATTTTAATGCATTTATAATCTAATTTTTAAAATTTTTGTTTTAAGATTCTCTTTAGTAGCCCAATACCTTTATTTTTTATGTGATACAAGTTTTTCAATACAATAATATTACATACGAAAAGATTGACTGCTAAAACTCATTGGTTTTCGATTTCCATCACATGCCTGAATATAAAGTTTGTTATCTAGACACAATCGGTCTAAATTGGATATAAGTCATATATAAAGTCAAAAACTATTTTTTATAATGCATTTTTAATATATAATGTTACTATCCTTTACAGGGCTTGTATTGTTAGGCCTAGGCTTCATAAGAGCTTTGCCCACCAACAGCGAAGGAGAAAAATCATCAGCGTATGCCAGCAAAGCCTCCCAGATTATTGCTACAAACCTACTGAAATCCTACAATGACATTGACGGCAATCAAGTCTATTCTCCACTTGGTGTCACTACTATGCTGGCAATTTTAGCTGAAGCTACACAAGGTGATACATACGATGAGTTCTACAATGTATTAGGTTACCCCAAAGAACGTGCCGCTCTGAGAGACTCGTTTAAAACTATCCTATCCAAATATCAAACGAAAATATTGGGTGCAGAGCCTTCCTTCCAAACTTGGCTGTACATCTATCGCAACTTTACAGCCAGAGAAGACTTTAAGCAACTTGTTCAAGACAATTATTATGTTGATGTTAAGGATATAAGTCGTGATGAATATGATGGCTTTGAGCCAGATGCTTTCTTAGATTTGGATGGTACCACCAACAATAGTAAAGATGTTATTGGTTTTGAGACATTGAAACGTTTGAAAATTGATGATGATGACGACACTGAGGGCACTCATCATGGCCTTGGCTTTACTACAGTGGGCTCGTATACAGACAATTATGGTGAAGAGATTATAGAAAAAGAAACTTCTAAATTTGATCGTTTTGTGGATGATAAGCAGTACGTGGAGAAACCACAAATAATTGAAGAGATTAAAATTACCCAACAAGAACAGCAACAAGAAGAGACACACACAGAAAATGATCTTAAGGCCACCACTACAGAACAACTAAGTGAAGAGTTGGCAGAAAAACTAGAAAATCTTGATGAAAAACCTGTTGCTGATGCCAGCAACATTAACGATGATGATGTTGCTGTTCTTGATTCCAAGGATCAAACCAAACGAGAAGATGATTTGAACTTAGAAGAAAATGAAACTGTACAAGAAAATGAAA
Organism: Bellardia bayeri; assembly: GCA_950370525.1. Taxonomy (NCBI): domain Eukaryota; kingdom Metazoa; phylum Arthropoda; class Insecta; order Diptera; family Calliphoridae; genus Bellardia; species Bellardia bayeri. The sequence goes on from OX493264.1 coordinate 105,375,686, forward strand.
AAGTATTGAAAAACTATAAAGAAGACGAAGAAGCTGATGATGCTGTAGCAGTGGGCAAGTTATTAATACCCATACAAGAAGTCTTAGAGTCCAATGAACCTGAGAAGGTAACATTGCCTTTGCAAAAACTGGAAACTGTTTTAGATGAAGCCTCTAAAGGTTCACCGGCTGAAATAATGATGGCTTTAGAAACGCATGTTAGTTCAGCAAGAAGTGTGAGTAAAAAAAGAAAATAATATAAACAAGAGAATAAAAACTTGCATTAAATCACGTTTTTGTTTGGAATTTTAATTTAATTTGATTTGTTTTTGCATAGGCTTTTGGTGGCCGCAGTCTCTTCCGCAGGGATGATATTACATCTGCTTTGAGTGCTAATTCCATTACCGGCCGTGATATTGGCTCCAAAACAAAAATGTTACTTTTCAATGGTCTTTACTTTAGAGGCAATTGGGCTACTGAATTCAGAGAAGAACATGAGATTGATGAATTCTTCTTTATGACCTCTGACGATGCCATGAAAGCCCCTATGATGCATGCTCGTGGTAAATTTTATGTGGCTGAGATGGAGAATTTAAATGCTAAAATTATATGTCTGCCATATGAGGTAAGATAATGAGAATTAATTTCGTTTTGTTTATTCAAAATGAATTCCACTGTGTTTTTCAAAAAAAAAATTGTTTGGCAAAAAAAGATTTAAGAAATTTATGGGACTCTGACAATTTTCATTATATATTTTATTTCTGATAAAAAAGTTTGAATTTCAATCTATCAAAAGTAAAATTTTAGCTCGCTGAATTTAAAACTGTTAAAACTTTTTTTTAATACTTTCACTCTAAGTTTTCTGTAAAAATATTTAAAGATGTTTGCACGATAGTGTAATACTGCAAAAACTAGAGAATTTTTAAATATTTTGCATTGAAATTGGATAAACATTACTTTTGTACATATTTCATAAAATATTTAAATTGAATTTAATTAATATAAGAAATTACTTTTTAGTAAAATTTGTTGTTTAAATATTCTTTGATATATTTACAGTGGCTCACAGCTTTTTAGTGCGGTGTAGTTTTTCAAAGCTCCATTAAACAAAACTAACAAGAACTTAAAATAGAATTTGGTGTCATTTAAAAGAAAAAAAGTTACAGTCTTACAAACAAAAATAGTTTATTGCAAAAATGCACATTTTAATATATTAAAACTAAAAAAAAAAAAATTCCCGTGTTTTCACGTCACAGTTTATTTTTTGTTTGCACGTATGGGTTTTAAATCGTGTAATTACACGATTTAATATTTGGTGTGATTGGCTATATTATCTACAGCCGATTTAAGGCAATGACCATTTTTTGGATAATAGTTGGCGAAATATTCGACCACTCCGTCAGCACCGATTTTTTTAATTGATTTAGTTAGACATTTTATGTTTCCTTATGCTGACTTCTAAAATTAACCATAAATTTTCGATATAATCAAATGTGAGTCACATTTGCACAATACCCGATTTGTGCTTTGGATCGTTATCCTGGTAAAATCAAAATCCTGGTAAAACCGAATTGTTATGCACCCGATTTTCACGTATGAAGCGCTAAATGCTTTTTTGGACTTTGTTAACCACTTCTACTATTTTTCGCTGTGAGTGGCAATTTTAAAAATGGTTTAAAATCAATTCTTGTGTTTCTTTCATATTACGCGGACTCATTTAAACTATTTAAAATTGACACTTGACAGAAGTAGAAAACAACCATCAACGCTGCATTGAGCTTCACAGCATAAAATAAGCTGTGAAGTGAAAAACAAGCATTTTTTGTTATCTTAGTGTGAATTTATTAAAATGTTTTTTGTTTGTTAGATTACAATATTTTTTCTTTTAAATGAATCCAATTTCTTTTTTAAGTTCCTGATAGTTTTCTTTTTATGGAGCTTTGAAATAAAAAAAGCACGGCACAAAATATGATGTGAGCCCCTGTATATATATATATATATATATATATATATAAAGTTTTCGCTTATATATTGTTACGTTTTTACCTTTTAAAAACGGTTGTTTATTACCTTTAATTAAACCGGATTCCTTTTAATTGCAAAATAAAAGCGTCAAGTAGTTTAAAATTATAACGAAATGTACACACAACAATTTAAATAAACACACACTTAAATTACAGTTTGAGAGCGCTTTGATGTTGACTCAGAGATGACTCACAAGAAACTAACTGGTGGAGTGACCCGGTTAGTCTATTTATACACTAACATCAATTCTAGTAGTCTCTGGATGGTTCGGGGCTAAGACAGTATAATGTTCTCTTCTATAATATTCAACCAAAGCTATTAAAACTTAATGTTGCCAAACATTTTGCGTAATAGTTTATTATCAACAGTGTTTACAAATGTTAATAGTCATGTTGTGTGTTGAGTTTTAGGTTTAGACCAGCCGTTACAAACCGTTAAATTTAAATTGAAATACAATTACGTTACAATGTTTGTTGACTGATTTGGATGATTCTTTCAATACAGACAATTCAGAACGTTTTTCCCTGACAAAATTACCCTATAACGAAGAGTATTCTTTAATATATTAACCCCCTTATCCATAAAAACGTACAACAGGTTTATAAAGCAAACATCCATACAAAATTTGCTTTATAAACCTCTTATAAACCTGTTATAAGTTTTATGAATAAGGGCATTAATCTATGATCGAAGTACATAGCTACTATACAAGGTGAGTGCAGTAGCACAGCTGACTGGCTTTGTTTACAATTTACTTATGTCAAAAGTAAATTTTGCAAGTGTTTTTGACAGTATTACATTGTTTTACACAAACAAAGTGACTGTTGTTTCTGTATTAAGTTGCACTCACCTTGTATAATTACATCATGTTTGAATAGGAATGAAAACTTATGAACATGTTATGAGTTTGTGCTTTTTGATTTATGTTTTAAGACATCTATATATATAGTACGTCTATGTGTGTATGTATCTCATTAAAATTAAATTCCAGATTATTACAGGAATAATTCTGTTAGATATACTATTTGGGAATTAAGAAGAATACCAAATAAATATTAAGTATTATAAAATTGTGAGAAAACATTTGATAGCTTTTTCATAACATGTATTTATAATTTACTCAAAACTCAATTAAAATAACAATTTCTTCTATTACAGAACCAGAAATACAGCTTAATGATTATTTTACCCAACGAGCTGGAGGGTCTACACTCAGTCATTGCTAAACTGGAGCCCAGTGATTTGAAAATGGCCAAGAACCAAATGAAAGAACAAGATTTACACATTGTTTTACCCAAATTCCAAATTGAAGAAACCTCTCGATCCGAATCCATGCTAAAGAGTTTGGGTTTAACCAAACTCTTCTCGCGCAATGAAGCCGACTTAGGTCTACTCTCTGAAGATCGTGATTTGCATGTTGATGAAATTGTACAGTTTGTTAATGTCAAAGTCGATGAGGGAGGCAGCTCGAATATTGCTCTGTCTGCTTCTGATACCCAGGGTAGAGACAATGAGTCATTGGAGAAAATAGAAATAAATCATCCATTTGTATATTTCGTAATGGACTGTGAAAAAGATTTCGTTTTGGTATCGGGTAAAGTCAATGCACCCGAAGTCCAGGATGAATTACCCGTGGGCATTGAAGTGGAATTTGAAAAGGCGTAGATATTTAAGATAAAATTAAAATTCTCAAGACTTGTAACAATCATACTTTAGGAATTTCATGGTCAGCGAATAATAATTTAGGTTTACTTTTCTATGTATTCTAAATAAATAAGTGTAACAAAATTAAACTTTTTTATAAAAAAAAAAAACCAAAAAATTAGTTCTGCTACAAGTTGTACCACTATTTCGTAAGTAATTTCATAGATTTATTTAAAGTACTTGATTTTGAGAATTGTGCACGACACAAGTTCCCATGACAGTGATAATTGAAATGTTAGACATGTTAGACATTGAGCAACAATCAAAATAATGATTATAACAATTAATTCAGTTTATGTATTGTTCATACGATAAAGTAAGCCATAGTGCACGAGCTGAAACTATTAACAACCCCCTCTTGAAAAATCAATTGTCTGGAATAACAAATTTATCATATACACGACATTTGTTTATCACTGCCATAAATGCTAAAAACTCCTGTTTGTCGCTGTTTTTACTTTGAAAAAGTAACAAATTTTCCCTTCAAAGGGGTTGTTTAGTTGGCATATTCAATGTTTAAAACACGTTTTTGCTTTTTCTAAGATATTTCTAAATTTGTAATAAAAATGTTACTAAATATTACTGAAACTACATCACAAGCATCATTATCATATTGTATGTTATTTACACAACTCTCTTTGTTCATGATTGTGCATTATAGATGAAGCTACTATTGAGTTTGATGATGTTGTTCAATACAAATGTTTTACTCATGCAGAAGTTGATCTTTGATCCTATAAATGTGCCATTGTTTTCAAAAAAAAAAGAAAAAATACATAGAGATTGTTCGATTTTTACTAACATCCTTTGATTTTGATGTATCATGTTTATTTTAGTAGACAACAAAAGTGAGCCACGTGTCATTCTTCTGGTTTCTGTAGTCTTTCTATCATTTTGTCGACTTTAGTTTAGGAGTACATATTTTGATTTCATACGAATTGAGTGAATTGATTTGTTGTCATCAAGTCATAATTGTTGTAAAATATAACAAACTGCAAATCATACATGAGTCATTAATCAAAATAGAAAAAAAGTTTGCAAAATCTTAAGATTATACAATAATTCCATATTTAAACTGTGTTAAAGTTACAAAAGATGACATAGATTGTGAAAAAAGCACATCGAGTATAAATTCATATATAGTTAAAACAAGTAAGAGATTGTATTAGTTGTAAGTTTGGCGAATCTTATATATCCACCACTAAATACCAGTAGTGTGATCTATGATAACTTGTTAAATTTTTCTCAATAGGGAAAATTATACCGGTTATTTTTATTTTCCGATACCTTACATCCTATTACCTATTATGGGGCAAACATCATTATATTTTACAGTAATTTCGATTTATTGTGATTGAATTTCATCACAATACCGATATTTACAAGGATTTTATGCATATTTCAGATATTCCTCGAAGTATACAGAGGTGTCAGAGGATGGAAGATAATCAAGTTTTATATTTATTTCTTTAAAAATTCTAAATTACAATAAATTAGGTACCAAAAAATATTGTTTTTTTTTTTTTTTTGTGAAACATCAAAATTGTTACCTCTGTATACCCTGTGTTTATTCTCCGGAAGTTGAGCTACGATTAATTATGGACCAACTTTCACAAATGTAAATAGTATAATTTTTACATACTTTTAACTGATCTGTGTAAAATTTGGTTTCGATATGAATGATCATGTAGGTTAATGAGTTTTTCGAAAAAAGTCCTAATAAGGAAGCTGTGACCTATTATGGGCCGATCATTAATTCTGTACGATTTATATGTGTATGTGTTTTTTTTTTTGTGTTAAAATTAAACTTGAGAGAAATGTTTCGTTACGCTGACTTATATATGTATATGTATATAAGTGGATGTGACGAATTCAGATTTTATACTGATGTTTAGAAGAGATTTTTGGTCATTTAAGCGATTTTCCAAAGTTGACTACATATGGGGGCTATGGATTATCATGAAATTCTTCTGGATTATTTTTGTCGAATTTTAACTTGTTAGTGATTCTGATAGGAGATTTTTCCGCACTTAAGTTATTTTTGAAATGGGCTTTTTATGGGTGATATGGGCAAATATGGACCGATCGTCATAAAACTCGGTACTCTGACTTATATACTATATATATATATAATTCTGTACGATTTATATATATATATATATTTATATATATATGTATATGTATATATATATAGGGATTATTTGTGCCGAATTTAAAGTGAATAGACATGTGTAAAAAAGATTTATGCACTATTAAGAGATTTTCAGAAGTGGTTTTTATATGGGGAATATGTTCAAATATAGACTGATGCAAATACAATTTTGTTTTATGAATTATCTTATCATGAAACTTATTTTTGCTGAATTCTGTATGAACACTGCTTTTCTATATGACTTTTATGTGCCATTTATATGAGGGCTATGATATATAGTGGACCATTTCTTACGATTTTCAACACGACTTGTGCTGCTATAATAAAAATAAGGTGTGCAAAAATTTCATGATATAATCTGCAATTCTATTTGAAGAAAATTGCAAACATAATCTAAAATATATCGAAGTTATCTTAAACTTTAGTCTACAAGACGGATCCTACTCAAACGATTTTGTCATTTTCAGTAGCAAACATTGCAATAAAACAAAGAATATTTGGGTTTTTCCTTGTTCCAAGTTATTTTTTCGAAGCTCTATCGTTCCAACGAACAGACAAACGGGCATTGATAGATCGTTTTAGAATCGCTTAAGGACGATCGTCCTAGTAACTCGTATAAACATCGTTATCGATAGAAAATGTAACACAAATTTGTTCAAATATGCTTTGATGACACTACTGGTATATTGGTGATGGTTGGTACTACGACCAATATTTCGATGCGTTACAAATGGAATAACAAACTTAATATACCTCACATATTTTTGGTGGTAGATATAGTAATTTCGTTGTGAAATGACTGATTTAATGATTCATCATCAGTCATCCTACACGAGTCTTCAGTCACATATTCATTCGGACACATCTTTTTACAATTGCAATATCTTTTAAAAAATATGTAAAAATTTAAATTTTCGATAAATCAATAATATGTATAATTGGGTCACACACATAAGTTTGCCGTACCTGCGATTAGAACTGTAAAGATTTTGACAAAATAGCAATTTCTGACAATAATTTGGTTCTTACTGAAGAGAATCGGTTCATATTACAAATTGTGAAATTTTATACCGATGTCGAAGCGATTAACAATCCAAGATTTCTCTAAAATCTTTACTATATACTCGTATGTATATATGTAGTATATATTAAATATAAATTCAGTAATGATAGATTGCACACAAAATATGTTTAATTAGTGAATTAGTGTTCATTCACATTCATTAATTTAACTAAGTAAATTGTTCCTTTGTCCATAAGACAAACAAATAATTAGCTACAAAGAAAATATATTAATATTCATTATGGCAAAAGGCGATAGTAAATAGAAAAGAACATCAAAGGTGTTTCATAATTTAATTAATCGTTAATGCATACGTACACACGCTCACAGCTATTTAAGCAAATACTCAAAGTAACATACATACAAACATAAGTGAAACATCGTTAAATCTAATACACATCTGTGATTAAGAAATAAACAAGGGTGCCGATAAAAGCTATTAAAACTTTCTGGAAAAACTCATGAAAAAATAATGAGGCAAATGGAAAAAAGGTACGTACTAAGTAAAAGCTTAATTTAATTGTGGCACTTGTTGTAAAAAAAAGGTGACTATTTGTTAAAAACAACTTTGGGCAAATAGATAAATGAATTATTTATTAAGGATACAAAAACTCAAAGGTAAATCAAAATGAAATACTGGGTCTGAAATTGTATACAGTTTTTGTATTGCAGTTGGAATATGTTGTAATATATTGTAAGAACCATTTTTGTCCTTATTATAAAATCTAAAAATGAAAAAACCTATAAATTTTGCTAAACACTAATAAATCTTTTATACCTTTTCATATCAACTGTATGATTTATGTGCATCTTTTTATCAAATTTCATACTTTTTTCTATTACTTTTTTCATAATATTTTATCAGAATACGAGCGACTATTTATGTTTGTGTTGACGTTTGTATTTTATTATATTTTTGCTCAATATACCTTTTATGGTTGTTTAACTTTTATGTTTGTATTTGCTTCAACAACCACCATCCTTCATTAAAAAAATATTTGTATACATCGTGTTTTTTTTTATATATGTACATACATACATATGAGAGTATGAATATTTTTCATTTGCAAAAAAAATAGTGTTTTTTTTTTTTTGGTGTCCAGCCACAGAATGATAGATAATATTGAGGTAATACACTCGAAAGAAAAATGTTAGTAAAATGATTAAATAAAATTCGTATATCCATACACTGCATACCTATTTCAAATCCGCTTTAACTTTCCTTTGACAGTAGCTCTATGTTGTTTAATTTTCCAAAGTTAGGTACAACTAGATGGTTAATATATAGCTTTGAAAAATGAATATCAAAGATTATTTTTTCGGGCAATATAGAGACCATAGTGTAACTATACAAGGTGACTGCAAATCGGCAACAAATACAACACAATAAAGAGACAACAGGCATTTTGTTTGTGTAAAATAATATACTGCTGTCAAGTACAATAATGTACTACTGTCAAATACACAATTACTTTTGACATAAATAAATTGTAAACAAAGTCAGCCAGCTGGGCTACTGCACTCACCTTGTATAGTTGCACCATGGTTTTTGTAAAAAATTAGACATTTTGATTTTAATTATTTTTAATTTTTCGAGAGCTATTACCGCTTGTATATTTGCTTTACAATTTTAGATCGGATTAATATAGTAAATACATATGTAGTTCTTATACGTATCTAGGTACAGTGGCTCACAACAGTGCATATTTTTTTTCAAAGTTCCATAAAAAGACAACTGATAGGAACTTTAAAAAGAAAAGTGTTGTCATTTAAAAGAAAAAATTTTGTAGTCTAACCAACAAAATTCAAACTAAAAACAACAAACAAATTTTCGTTTTTTCACGCCGCAGCTTATTTTATGTAGTCAATTTCTACTGTACCGAGAGTTCAATTCAGCGTTGTTGGTTCCTCGTTTTTTTTCTTTATACTTCTATCAATATTTTCTGTTTAATTGTGAGTTCGATTTTGTAACGTCCAGTGTCAATTTTTAGTAGTTTAAAAGAGTCCGCGTATAACGATTGAACAACGAGAATTGGTTTTAAACGATTTTCAATATGGCCACTCACAGCGAAAAATAGCAGAAATAGTCAACATTAAAGCTTCCACAGTCCAAAAAAATCATTGTTCAACTACGAAAATCAGGTCCATAACAATGATAAAAAGCCAAATTTTCCATGAGCATGATGAAATCCAAGGCTATCACCTTCAAAATTGGCCTCCGAAGTTGAAGCTGTTCTGTGCAAACAATGTTGCGTTAAAACTGTTAGTCATGCCTTGTGCCAACATGATTTTAATGGCTGAGTTGCATCCAAGAAACCGTTTATAAACCCGAAAAACAGTCAGAATGCAGGAATCTATATATTTGTATTCGGTTATATCCGCCGATGAATCTAGGTTTACATATTCGGCTCAGATGGCGTGTCGTATGTTTGGCGGAAACCAAATACAGAACTCAACAAAGAACAGCTAAGGACATCAGTGAAGCATGGCGATGCCAGTGTCATGGTTCAGGTCTGTATGTCAGATATTTGTTGGACATGGACAAATTTACGTATCTTCAAATTCTGAAGGACAACTTGTTGAAAAGCGCAGAGAATTTGGATATAAGATCAGATTTTCGATTTTACCAGGATAACAATCCAAAGTACAAATCGGGTATTGTGCAAACGTGGTTAATATATAACTGCCCACATTTGATGGCACCACCACCACAGTCGCCAGACCTTAATTATATCGAAAATTATTGGTCAATTTTAGAAATTGGCATAAGGAAACTTCTAACCATAGCAATTAAAAAAAAAACGCTACTAACGAAGTGGTAGAATATTTCGCCGAGTATTAGTCAAAGGCTGGTCACATCTATGTCTAATCAGCTAAACCTTATTATAGATAATAAAGGGTATCGCACCAAATATTAAATCATGTAATTGCCAGTTTTAATTTAAAGTTTTATAAACCTATACGTGCCTGCATTAAAAAAAGTGTGGTGTTAAAAAACGAGCATTTTTTTTTTGTTTTAATATATTTTAAAATGTACATTTTTACAATAAATTATTTTTGTTTCTGGACTTTAACATTACTGCATTAAATAAGCTGTAAGCCACTATACTGGTATATTGAATATCAAAATGAGATTTAACTACTTTAAATCAAAATTACAAATTTTTACCAACAGAAATATTTCGAGAATAATTATATATTTTTATATTCGCAAAAAATTACCTTGTCCTTGATATTGGTGTTCACACACACACACACATACTTTGTAAATCCTGTAATAAACATTGAATATAGGAGGTGAAGAGAGGAGAAGGAGGTTCGAGAAGTACAGTTAAACTTTATACAGGACCCAAATGTATGGGTAGGAATTTTGCAAAAGAAGACAACAGCACAAAAAATTATGATTATCATAATTTTGTGTTACGTGAGTTTTCATGTGGAAAAGATGAAACATCATCAGTATCGTTATATTATTAAATTTTTACTGTTGTTGTTGTTGCCTGTATTAGTGCTACAGCAAGTGGTGGACTAGTGGAAGAAGTAGATACAGACCAAAAACCCAGTAACATGTTGTACACTTGTGGTATGAAAACTTTTTCTACGGCTGCTGTCTTCTGCTGAACACATCAACAACTCGGATGTCCTTTTTTAGTACTACTACCGCTACTACTACTACTTTATATTTGTTGTTGTTCTTCTTATACTACACTTACATATATATGTCGTGTGTATAATGTTTGTGTTGTTCTTGTAATCGTCATCACTATAATCATAGTTTTGCAGTTACTCCTGATTTTACCTCTGTTTTGTGGCGCCCGTCTGACAGGCGCCAATCTCTACGTTATGTATTTTTTCATTTTACATCTAAATCTTTGCTCCCTGCTTTTAATACAAAAATGAATTTTAGTTTTCCTTTGTATGCGGCACAAAGTGGTAGGTAGGGGTAGATGCTGTAAAAGCTGTATGAAAATATGTATGTAAAATGTAAAAGAAAAGTTCGCATTTCTTTTTGTTGTTATTGTTGGTGTTGAACATCATATCATGTTGTTTAATATTTTGTATTTAAAGGTTGTTGTATGTTTTATTTACTTTATACAAACACCGACGACTACAACAAAAACATCAACTACTGTTAGCACAACTTATTGCCACATATTTCTAGACTCTTTACTAACGTGTTATTTTATTATAATAATTTGTGTATATGTATTTGTTTGCTACCTATAAGAGGTTGTAGTAAGATAATATGTATTAACTTTAAGATTTAGTTGACTTAACTTTAAAAAAAAAAGAAAAGTTAGAATTTTAAATGAATTTATTAGAGTTAATCTGGTGGTCTTCTAAATAAATGAGAAGAGCGCATTAAATGTTCTGTCACAAGTTAAAGAACTAAAAAGCGAAGAAAATTTCGTTATTAGCTCACATTTTTCAATTTCACAGACTTACAAAATGTGTTCCCATAATTTAGAGTTTTCTAAATTGAAAGTAATTCAAAGAATTTGAGATATTCATCATTTCCAAAAAAAAAAAAAAAAAACACTTGATTTCTACACATACAACATGTAATTTATAGCTTTCACATGGAAACTGCAGCACCACCCATTTTAAATATGTGGGAACAAAGAAAATTCTTCCCCTTCTTTTTGGTGGGATCTAGTCATATGAAATCTAGTCATGATCACCATTAAATAATCATGTCAACAAAGAAAAATGGCAGCGTAACAAATCAAATGACACATTTATTCCACTCTATCAAATCTGTTGGAAGTTTCAAATTTTTAAGAAATTAAAATTTAATTGTTTGTTTTGAAAACCGCGTATTTTGAATGTAATAATAAAATTATTTGCCATTAAAAACTGGCAAATAAATCAGCATGGCGATTAACTTTCGATTTGTGTCGAGTTTTTGAATCTGGAAATTTATCAAAATGCGATAAATCATCAATATTGGAAATATCCGGTGTATAGGGAGGAGCAATTTCTCGATTTAATAGAGAATACCAATCGACATTTTTAAACCAGGCATGATCTTTTATATCCCTAATGCCATTTATTAAGTTGCCAAATCTGGTATAATAACATAAAAAAAATATTAAAATTACTTCCAGGTCCACATATGTAATTAACAAAAAATACCTTTTTGTTAAATCCACCTGCAGCAAATTTTCTATTAGATCCTTTAGAGGTGCACTAAAATACCCAGGCATTTTATATGAACCTTCACAAATTTTGGTATACATCAACATGACATCACGATTGTGGGCCGCAAAGGGTGAACTTCCTGCTACGAATTCATAAACTAAAATACCAAATGACCACCAATCTACACTCGTGCCATACGGTTTGGATTGTATGATTTCAGGGGCCAAATACTCGGGTGTACCACACAAGGTAAGAGTACGCGTCTCAACTTTCTATGTTTAAATATAAATCATAACAAATAAAAAATGTCAATAAGCAAAGTTAACTTACTTTTGCAAAGCCGAAATCTGTAATTTTTATGTAACCAAATCTATCAATTAAAATATTTTCCGGTTTCAAATCGCGATACAGCAAATACAAATTGTGCAGATATTCCAAACCCATAAAGACTTGAGCTGCGTAAAATCTTGCTTGCTTTTCATTAAATTTCCGAACTCTAAAATTATTTAAAGAAATGAATGAGAATATAAATCAAAATCTAGTAATCCATTGTTGTTTGAGTATTACGATCAATTAAACATTGACCTATTGACAAAATTACAAGAAAATATTTATTATATTTTAAATTCCACAAAACTGTTTTTCTTTTTTGTTACTCTTTCAATACAACAACACTAATCTGCTTTATGTGGAATTTCATATACATATACGGATTGATAGATGTATGCATCCCTTTCCGTCCATACCTACACATATGTATGTGTAACTAAATTTTACGAGAAGTTTATGTATAGTTGTCCTGTTTTTTGCAACTATTGTTAGTCTCTTAATAAAATGTGTAATCTATCCTTTTTCTAGGGACATATAGACTGCATGTGCATAACAAATTTATTTCTATGATTTTCAGGGACTAAATATAACACACCAAAAATTTCATTTAAATCCATCAACTTTGAAATTTCTTGGGACGGACAGTGCTTCATTATAGGCTTCATTATACCCTATAGCCACAATATATATATATATGTATTTAATAGTATGTAGCCACAATCTCTTTTACATCAACTATTTGTAAAAATATTATTTTGGTCATTTAATATAATTACTATTTACAGCGGCATACCCATATACTCGTACTCGTATGTCGCCTTTGTGTGATGGCACTAGTTGTAACTGGTCACTATTAGTACTTCCTGTATAAACCTATGTATGTATAGTCGGTTGTCAGATCTAGCAATGTGCTAGCAATGTACTGACATTGAAAAATTGTGGACAAAAAGTAAATTGTCAATGCTTTTTCTTACAACGATGGAAGAGAAAAATTTTAAGTTCACACGATTGTTAGACATTTTCTGAACATTTTTCGGACAGCGTTGTAAGATATGACAACCATCTGTACAAAGGTTAAGGCTTATCGCCATATGTACCATCACTGGGGCAATGAGAAACTGGACTCTAAGAACAAACGGGGCGATTTTGTTGCTAACTATGGAGCTCGAATTTTTGCTGTTTACACGAGTTTGAAGCATTTTGAAGAGCAATTTTGAAGAAAATTTCAATCGTGTAAATCTAGCTTTAGAGGTCTAGCTTCGTAGGTCTTAGTTTTGTTTCAATCATAGGTCAAAGTTGGAAAGGTTGGAGTTATCTCAATGCTTCACAGCTATATAATTACGAGAAGTTAGTCAACTAGGAATTAACTGACCTTATGATTTTAATCCACGGATATTCATCAAATCGTTGAACTACTTACTACATAAAAGACGGCACTTCCGATTTAAAGTAGCATGCAACATTGTAGTGCATTATTTTCAAAGATATACCCCCTTATACAAAAACGATTATTAAATGTAAAAAACGTTTATTAAGCAAATTTTTATATGCAAATCTGTCTTTTATAATCGTTTTTAAATAAGGGGGATAAACATTAAAAACTTGCAATTTATATAATGAAAAATCTGTGAATGAAAATATTGAGAAATTTCATTCATGCAGTAGATACCTAAAGATAGTAACGTCCATTTTAATAATATTAATGAACAAGTGGTGAAGATTCATTCAAATATATCTAATTTGCAGCATTAATTCATAATTTTAAAATCATTAAGAAAACCAACCAGACACAAGTCAATGTAGAAGAAAGACTTATGTGGCTGTCTAGTCCGGTAAACTATTCTGTATATTCCGAATTCAATAGTGCTAAATAAGTTTAATAAAATTCATACTTGCGATGATAAGTGAACAATTCACCACCGTTTATGAATGGCAAACCCAAATACAAATAATCATGGTCCTTGGAAGAAAATTTCAAATTAATTAGAAATGGAAAATTAATGGCAGCCAAAACACGCTTCTCATTATGGACATGGGTGACCTGTTTTGTTTTAACAACTATATCTTTTGTCAGAATTTTGACCGCATAATAATTGCCTTCGTTATGTTGTTTAACAAGAACCTAAAATGAGATAAAGAAACAGTTACATATTTTCATCTTTTGAGACAATAAATCCTATAGGTAACTACCACTCGTCCAAAAGAGCCTGCTCCCAGTGTAGCCAACTCATCGTAGTCATCCAGACCATTTTCGAGCGAGGGCTTGGGATCATCCCACAATTTATTAGATTCTTCTCGGAACTTTAACAACAAATCATTATACTCAATTGCGGAACTATAATATTTTGCTGAAGGCGAACGACGTGGAGCTAATTTCAGTTAGTTCAGTTAGTTATTAATTTGAAAGCTTATTTGTTTTAAATATGTATGTATGATGATATACCCACTTTCGACTACACTCTCTGATAATTTGGATTTGCTGCGTTGTTTCTCAAATAAGTTTTTACGAATTTTCTTTTTCGCATCACCACTAGAATATTGCTGTTGGCTGTAGTTTTCGCATTAAAGTAAAATTAGAATTAGCTGGCTTAAGGAATTATCGAAAAGCAACTTACGATTTCATGGTTTCAAAGGCAATAATAAAAATTGCTAAACAATTTTTAAAATGTTTGTTTTATTTGTAATTTCAACTCATGTCATTCTAGTTTCATTTAGATATGTAAAAAATATTCAGTTTTGTACAGAACCATGGTGCAAGTATACAAGGTGAGTGCCAAACGGCAACAAATACGACACAATACAGAAACAACGGGCATTTTGTTTGTGTAAAGTAATGTACTAGTGTCAAAAATAGTTGAAAAAGTATTACTTTTACCATAAGTAAATTGTAAACAAAGTCAGTCAGCTGGGCTACTGCACTCACCTTGTTTAGTTGGACCATGTACACGCAGAGAAAACATATAGTTGAGCTTATCGTCGAAATAATTTAAAAATTATGACAAGTAACAATAGTACACAACCATTATATCTTAAGGTACGGTCACACTTGGCAAATATTTGCCGAAAACACCGTAACCACTAAATAAAATATATTTAAACTAATTTATTTATTTAAAAAAAAACTTTTCTTATTTAGGGCAACGTAGTAAACAACGTCAAAAAAAATTGTGCTAAAATAAGTGGTTACGTTTTTTCAAGTAAATATTTGCCAACCTTTAGAGTTACGAATCATATGATTTCAGTTAATATAAATAAGATTCATTAACTAAGTATACATATGTATACGATGAAGGATTATCATAATCTAAGAGCAATATAACAATGATATAACAATTGTTAAAAAAAAACTTGCAAGAATGTTCAACTAATTGCAGCGATCTGTATTTATCTCTGGATGTGATATCAGTACCCAACAAAAGCTGTTTATATAATTACTTGAAACCTTTTAAAACCAACCTCGTAACACTAAATTCTTCATGAGCATAATTTAGATTTGTTTCTTCTTTTTCCCTTCATTAAAATGATGTCGACAGTAAATGTGGAATTCTTTTAATTTTTACGATCAGATTATTGATAAAATGTTGCAACAATTGCTTGTCGCACTAAAAGCTAAATTCGTACAAAGTTTTATTACCTCTGCCGTAACGGAATTTAATGGATTACAAACAATATTTTGTGACAAAATATTTAAGTTTAATGCAAATCATTTTGTTAAAATTTAGCGTGGCAAACCAAAATTGAAATAACACCAAAAAAAAAATCGTCACATAATTAAGAACCTCCCATCAAACACAGACAAACTCTTTGCGCACCCAAATAAGAATTTTTAATGCAAACCTAGCAGTTCTGATAATAGTCCCCAAAAAGGATTATTAATATACAAATCCTAAAGTAAAATCTAAACAAACATACAAAATTTAATTAAACAGTCTACACTTTAGATTACTGAGGGACAATAAAGTGACAATTGACTCTAAGCTAGATTACTTGGGATATTAACATCTCATTGCGTACAATGCAACCAGCCGCGTAAGTAACTAAACATTTGTGAATAAATTGGCACTACAAAAACAGAATATAATTGTATTTCAGCGTATAAGTGTAGAATAGACATATGTATGTAGTATGTATATGTATATATGACATGCATTTGTATTGCACATTTTTAGTGAATGATTGGTCATAAAAATATGGGCCATATAAAATACAATTTATTAGCAACATGGCTATAATTTTTGCAACAACAACTGACAAAATCCATTTATTTGTTGCCGTCATACAATCGAAACAGCGCAAAAAAAGATGGCCAAATGTCCGACATTAAATATCGGTTTATCTTCCCAAAATATTCTAAAATAAAAAAAGAAAAAAAATGCAGCTTTCATCAGTTTGTTTAGGTGGCCATTAAAAATCAATTAATCTACCACATGACACACAATTTTCTATTTACTTTTTTTCTTGTTGCAATTTCCTGGTTGTCAGCGCAGCCAACAATCACCATTCTGTTGAATACTTTTGTTAATGTAGCTGATGTCCGTTAAAAATCAAAAATAAAAGTGACATCACCTTATCATAGATTTTTGTGAATAAAAAGATCAGCCCATTGTTAAGTAATTTGTGGCGTATGTTCACAAGGAAGTCAATCATAAAACAGTCATTATCGTTGATATATGTAGGCATGATGCTCTATCTGAAATGTGAGAAATATGAAGTTGAAGTGTGTGTTTTTAAACTGCAGAAGTAATTTGCTTGTAACCTTTAAAGTAGTTTAAAAATCAATTGAAATATAAAAAATTTTGTTAGCTAAAATAGTAAAGTTGCTCTCTTCGTAAATGCTCGTCTTCTAGTGAAGACTTCATAAATCTGTTAATTCAGTTTTCAAGACCCTTAAGTTTTTCATTCCATTCACAAAAATTTCATAATTTTTATTTGCGACCAAAAAAAGTATATGATTAAATCCCTGAAAATATTCAGATCCATGAAACTAGCCAATAACTCATAAAATAAAAACTTTTAGCATATTATTTGTGCAAGATTTGAAAAGTTGTTGGATTAAAACTAATTGCATTAAAAAGTTATAATCAGGCAAATGGTAAATGGTCCCAATTAAGCACTAAAATTAAAGTGGATCCGTTATTTTCGGTCTCTAGTTGATACCAACTTTTTAATGATTTAATGATTAATTGATAGTAGAGCCTCATAAACAGTAGGGAGCACAAATGAGTACATACTCGTATTTGTGCCTTGTGCACTTTTTATTGCATACAAATAAAACTGATACAGAAAATTGAAAAATGTTTTTTGTCATTTATTTTAGATTTCAAGCTAAACAAAATAATTTGCAATAAATATTGAAAAAAACTACTTGCTTGTACTCAATTTTACACAAGTGTGTCTCTTAAAATGTATGCACAAAAATACCAAAGTTTATGGTTAGATTTGTAAGTGTTTGCTCTGATTATGACTTTTAAAAACACTAATTTTATACTAATTTAATTGCGAGTGGCAAACACTTTTTGCAAATTATCCAATGCAAATCAAATTATAATAGAATTTATAAAAAATAATGAGGAAACTGTCAAGAGTCATTGAGGAAAAAATAAAAAGACATACAAAAAGTGTTTACTCTACGCGAATAATGGCTAATCAACTTTAAGTAAATCAATCAGTGGTCATAAGAGTCAAAAAAGTCCTTCTATAGTTCTCAAACCATAAATCAGAGATCGTAAAAAGCAATTAACTAAACAGATACACGACTCATGATAATACAAATGAAAAGAGACAAGTATTTAACACAAAAAAATGCTTTTATAGCAAAAGGCAAACCCGTTAGTCGATGGACAGCAAAATAAGCCCTTCGCGATATTAGTTACATCTCAGCAGTAAAAAAATGAAAACCTGCATTGAGAGAGAGATCTCAGAAATGGGACAGTGGATGACTGAAACGTGTAATCTGGGCTGACAAATCCTAATTTAATCATTTGCAATCCGGCGTTAAACAATATTGATGGCGTGGAATAGCAAAGAGAATTCAAAGATACCATGTTAGGGAAACTGTGAAGCACAATGGAGATAGCGTCATGGTATGGTGTTGCTTTGCATGGTGGCACCTTCGACCACTGCAAAAAATCGAAGCAATAATGACGAAAACGGACTATCTGCGTATTTTTCCAACTCATAATTTTGTAGATAAAAGCACATAGCATGTGAATGAAGTTACGTTTCAACAGGATAACGACCCAAATCATACGTCCAAAATCGTGAAGGAATGGCTTAAAGAGATAAATTTCTTTTTGATGCAATGACCAGCACAAAGTCCCGACCCTAATCTGATTGAAAATTTGAGAACAATCATGAAGAGACGGTTGTGAAAATACCGATCAACTCCAACCAATGAGAATGAGACTGTATTCCAAACGATGTAATTTCTAAATTGGTGAAGAGTATCCTAAAACGTGTAGAAAGAGCATTGGACTAAACCATAAGGTTTTTGTACGGTGCAAAATCGAGTACATGCGAGTTGTTTTAATTCTGTTTGGTTTTTTCTCAGAACTTTAATCTTCTTAAACAGGAAATAAATGACAAAAAGCTGTTTTTAATTTTTTTCATTATTTTAATTTTATGCAATAACAAAGTACAAATATTTACTCCATTGTGCACCACACTGTAAAGCTTGGTCATGAACACATCCCTATGTATATAATCCAGCTGTGACGTACATATATTTATATGAAAATTAAATTTCGGTGCTATATAAATATGTAATAGATTAAATATTTTGATATTCCGGTAAGACTTGTGTATGGGCAATTTACAAGGACGTAAATGTCAATATAATTTCAACACAATCGATTCAGCAGTCTGGGTGTAATTTAAAAAAAATCTTAAAAAGTTTGGTCTTGCACCATCTTATTAAATCCAATTACAAAAAACTTGTATTTTAAAAGTACGACTTTAGAAAATAAAGTAATAGTTCGCTTAAACATCAGAAAGTTAATATGGCCACAAACATAGAGAAGGCTTTTATCTTATTTCCTTATTATCATGGCAAAGAATACATACATAAATATTAATAAATTTTAATTTTAAACTATTGCCCAAAATTAATTCAAAATACAAAAAAGTCGAACAAATCTCTTATTATACAGCTTTATCTTGCTGGCATTGTTGCTCTTGTGGTAGAATGTATAGAAAATCAAATGGTGTAACTAATTCCTGTGATTTCTGTAGCAAAAGTCTGAAACTAAACAAATGTCAATGTGTGTTTATTTCAACACAAAAGAAGCTACAGTAACAACA
Source organism: Bellardia bayeri (assembly GCA_950370525.1). Taxonomy (NCBI): domain Eukaryota; kingdom Metazoa; phylum Arthropoda; class Insecta; order Diptera; family Calliphoridae; genus Bellardia; species Bellardia bayeri. The sequence continues at coordinate 105,395,380 of OX493264.1, forward strand.
ATACAACTACAGGCATGACGTCAGACGGTGGTGACAATATATAAGAGAATATTGCAAAAAAAAAAAAAAAAAAAAAACTCACTATTTAGAGGGTGGTTTTATTCACCCGAAAATCAAGAAACAAAAATAATATTTTGCTTATCTCCATTGAAACACAAAAACAAGCAAATTCACAACTTCTTCTCGTTGTACCATACACCATTTGAACCCTTTCCTTTCATTTTCGACCTGAAAAATGTTACCTTGTCCGGTGTTACAAAAACATGTGACTTGTCGGCTGGACTCCTTTCCCACTTTTCATTTTAAACATGCATGTGGCTTGACAAAATTTGCTTAAATTTTTAGTCTGTGGTGGGAAGTAAATAGTCAATGAATTGTGCTCATTTTACAGCTTTTATGGTCACCACCCCTAGACCAACTGCAAAAAAAAGGTGGAAATTGTTACCTTCCTGCATACTTTTATGAATAGCTCTAGATCTGCATATGTGTATGTATGTATTATTGGATGTGTATGAAAATTATCGTATTTGTTGTATATTCTAGTCGTTCCTTCATTGTATTGAACACATTATAATAATGCGTTGATTTAAACATCATTGTTCAAACAGCGGGTGTTTTCAATGTTCGTTTTAAGTTGTTGGCTGCGTCCCTTGTTGTCATGTTGTTGCATGAGTTTGTGTGAATGTTACGTTGACAAAAGGTAATTTCAATTTTGGAAAATAATCTAAAATGCGTAAATAATTTGCCAGTTTTTGCGCAATAACAATAATCTTTTTTTTTCGAAATTGTCAAACATTTATGTTTATTATTGAAATTTGAAAACCTTTTTATGTGTGTTTTTGTGTGTGTATTGTAAATGGTAAAGAGAAAGAGTTAAAAGGGTTTATATAGAAGGGTATAAACGTTATCGATTAAAGTTTCATAGCTGTTAACTGGATTATGCTTAAAGAAAATTAATTTTATTTTAAATAAGAAAATAAGAGATAAATAGTTCATATCATAAAGGAAACCATAAAGAGTAGACTTTTTCTAAATGTTGCAGTTTACAAATCTTTTCAGCCATATTCAAAACAAAGACTGAACCAAAGTCTGCAAAAACGTTTGATATGAAAATTTACATATAAAAAATGTAAATACAGTGTATCAATCGACTCAGAATCACTCCCTGATTCAATTTAACAATGTCCGTCCGTCTATCTAATATAACGATCATTAAAAAAGCTCTTAAATGAAACAAAACTAAACGAACGACCATATTATTAACATTAGCAATTATATCAAGCTTTCTAGAATTGTTTAATAATCGTCGATATCTAAAACTTGGTGACTGTGCCTTCATGTTGGTTTCACGACCAAATTCCAGAATAGCTACGATGTTAAAATTTTAAACAATTTCATTTGAGTATAATCTATTAGTTATTATATATATTCTGATGTCATTTTTAATGTGAACAAAACTGGTCTCTATTGGATAAAAAGATGGATGCATAATTTTACGTTGAGCAATACATTATCTTCATTCAAATTAAGCGCTTTTATTTGGTAACTAGAATCATTATTAAAACCAAAATACAATACAATTATTAATCCTTGATAATATCCCAAGTCACCCCTCCTGAACAACAATTAGTCAAATCTACAAAGATGGACAAATTTATTTATAAATTTATTTATTTATAAATTAAACGAGTAGGCTTTAAATGTTTAAAGTATAATTTTTCTATTAACCCATTTCGTAGCACCAGATGACCAGAAATTTCTGCTGTATTTCAAAAAATTATTTAAAATATTTGGTGGTGAAATTATTATTTTTTCTTAAATTTATTTAGAAGTTTTTAATGTCAGCTTCACTATCTAATTTATTTTCAGCCCTACCACCCCTTTTAGAGTATCACCGGGCGGACAAATAAATACTATATTCAAAAAAAAAGAAAGAAAAAAACATTGAGTGATTTAAATAGCCAACGGTGCAAAATAACTATATTGAACTCGAATTAGTTATTATATATATTCCAGATAGTCGCCAAGCAGCCTTGACAATGACTGGTCCAGATCTCGACTAGTGGGATGAATATTAATTAAGAGTACGCAATAATTTTTAGAAAAATATCATTACTAGCAATATGATACACAATTTGGCCTAGATTCTAGCGTGGTTTTGAGTCTTTTGTCCGTTTGCAAGAGTCCTCCACAACACACTGTGCATTTCGATAATTTTTTCACCGGTTACCACTTGCTTTGTCTGTTGCACTGTTGCAAAACGAATTAATCTCATCCGTTGAAGAAAATAGAAGTGAAGATGAGTTTGCAGCTTAATAAACGTCATTGGCCAAAACAGGAAGCATGTATATGTAAATATCGAGGGCTGCTATCGCCGGTGCAAAATATGTAAGAAGCATACTGCTATTATTTGTGCTAAGTGCAACGTAAATTTGCATGTAGTTAATTGCTTCAAGGCCTAACACACACAATTAAAATAATTTTCGTTTATTAATTATTTTAAATAAATAAAACTATTTAAACAAGTAAGAAAGTATAGTCGGTCAAGCCCGACCATATAATACCCTACACACAGTATATGTATAAAACAATTTTTAGAAATGGGCTCCATATGGAAGATATTACCTATTATGGATCGATCATCCAAATTTGGTGTCATTGTAGTGTACACTGCATACCTAGCACTATTATTGATTTCCCAACATACTGTCTCAGATACTGTAGCGTGAATGTCACACACATTACAATGTGTTTGAACATTACAAATGGCATCAAGTGACAGTCTAACGGCACTGACTAATCAGAAACTTCCCAGCATACCATTCTAGGAGCGCTCCGAAAAAGGAGTCTGAAAAGAGTCCAATTAAGGAGCATTTTCGGAGCGCTCCGAAAAAGGAGTCAGAAAAGAGTCCAACTAAGGAGCATTTTCGGATCAAAAGAAAAATTTGCTTGTTACTGTCCTGAGTCGGCACGCAGTATGATTCAGAAATTCCACTTAATTATGTGTGCACCAAAGCGTTGTTGTCCTGTTATTTGTACTTTGAACAAAAAAAGAAAAACATAGCTGTACCACACAAGAATGATAAAAACAAGATTACACAAAGCCCAAAAAAAACCTCATAAAAGACTCTTTTCTGACATTATCGAAGAGCTCTTTCAGAGCACAAAAAAACCCTCATAAAAGACTCTTTTCTGACATTATCTAAGAGCTCTTTCTGACGGCCCATTTTCGAACGTAATGACCCTCTTTTCTGAAGGTTTTCGGAGCAATTATGATTGTTTTTTGGGCTCATAAAGAGCCTTAACGCTCCGAAAAAGGTGTCAGAAAAGATTCTTTTCGGACTCATATGGCTTGTTGAGTATCTGGTAACCGTATGTCGGTAATAAGAGAACAACGCATAAGAATAAAAATAAATTGAGTGATTCCTAAAAATCACTCAATACTAGATAATAAGTTAGATATGTAAAAGTAGTATATAAGAACTAGTGAATTGAAAATAAAACAGACTTTGATTTTGTAATTCCAATTCGGCACAAGTGCCTGTTTTTTATTTTCCAAAGCTCTCAACATTTTGGCACTTCTTTCGAACGCCTATTTATAAGCTGACCCCCACACAGCTGTTAAAATATAGAATTGGGCTATAGAAATATACAGCTATATTCCTTTTAACATTACATGGCGATCCTTTACAGACGATAACATTACACCATGACTTCCGTGAATATAAATATTATGTATGATATACTTAATCTCGATATAAATTCTTTTATATATTTGGATAACAACTTTTGAAAGAGATTTATGCACTTTAAAGTGATTTTCGGTAGTGGTACTTATATGGGAGCTATGACTAATTATGTACCGATCATCATAAAATTCTATCATATTATTTGTATACTATATATACGAAACACATTTGTGTTGAATATTATTTGGATACCGACATTTTTAAGAGAGTTATAAACTTTAAAGTGATTTTCGGTAGTGGTACTTATATGGCAGCTATGATCAATTATCGACCAATCTTCACAAAATTTGTAGATCTGTTTTGGTTTCATCTACTACTCATTTGTGGTGATATTTGTTTGGATACTTTAATAATTAAAACATTTATGATCGCTAAACTCCAATTTCGGGAGGACATTTGTATGGGGGCCAAGTGAAATAATGGACCGATTTCCACCAGTTTCAATCCCATCTGTCCCTGGGGTTGAAATATATTCAAAATTGCGACGTGTACTCTGCGCACAAGCTTTACAGCCAGCCAGACGAACGGACGGACATCGTTAAATCGACTCAGTAATTCTGAGTCGATTGGTATAATTTAAGGTGGGTGTTGGGCCAATATTTATGGGCGTTATAAACATTAGCACAAATCCAATATACCCCCTATTGTGGTGTAGAGTATAAAAATTGCTCGATGTTTCCATTTATCTGTTTACTTTACTCTTGGTTTTTATTATGCAATACAGAAAGTTTATTGCTTTAATTATCCCAGCGAGATCTCGATCAACAGAGATCTAAAATAACATTATCGATATTAAATACTACTTCAAAATGTATGTACGAGTATGTGTCGTATTCAAGTGAAATCTTTATGAAATTTAAATATTCAAATTATAACTATATATTTTGGATCAAAAGAATCTAGGAACTTCGTTTTGATATTCTGTATTAGATCTTATATTAATCAATTAGATTTGAGATTATAATAACATAGTGCTGCGGTTGCATAAATTTAGCATTTAGATATATCTTTATTAACTTAGAAATGTAAGTTATTTAAGACATTTAATTAAAACATGTACAATGTTCGTCAATGTATGTATGTATGTTTTTTGAATACAAAGTTACTGGAAATTTTTGTAAAATTCTAGACCTTAAATTAAATCCTTATTTATGTACATATATGCCCCGTTTGAAATACAAAATGAGTATTAACATTAATATTTATGTATTTGTATATAAAACATGGAGCAAATTTTGTCAAGTGAATAAAAGTTCATTTTGATATTTTAATTTCGTTAAAAATTCTATTATTTAGAAAAAAAACCGAAATTCATCTTATGAATACTTACGAGTACTTACATACATACATACATGCATATGTAAAGGCAACGAGTAGTAACAGAAATTTGTTTGTTTGATAAATATCATGCATTTAAGTAAATTAGTAAACGTGCAAAAACTAAACAATTGTCCAGAGCTTAAGATGGAGATTATGAGACAAAACCAAAAAATACAGCTACTCTTACTTACAAAGTCGCTAAAATGTGTAACACTATTAATTTTATTCCTTATTCCACATGTGTGCATTTGGTGGTATAAAAGAATTATTTCTTTAAATATACATATACATACATATACGAATATTTATGTACATGTAATTGTGATGTGTGTGTTTAGTTTACAGTGCGTTAAAGATAACTTTTGTTGTATTTGTTTTTTTTTCATTATTGTTGTAAGATATGTTAACGACTGCAATAAATAAACGGATAATATCTGTTTAGGCCTCTAAATAAATGTGTATTTCTTAACTTTAGTTGTATTTTTTTTTCTATTACACTTTTTTGCCACTCCATTTCATATGAATTCAAGCCATTTCTTAATCGCACAAACAACATTTACAAAAGCGGGAATCTAAGTATCTTTCATGGAGATTAAGTCATACATACACGTTTTTCTATTCAATTTTTCTTCCTTCGTTTTTTTTTCGTTTGCCATTGGTATGTGTATGACAAATAAGTTAAGAAAATACCCAGCAGTTTTACAAGTAGTCAAGGTATCCCTTATAGACAGTAATTTTAACTAATGTCTCATCAACTTTATAAAATTTTGGGTAATTTGACACGTCTTATGCCCGACTAGATAAACAACAGTGCATTTTACACCAAGGATTGTAGCGGGTCAGGTAATTATTTTTTTCCCCAAAGGTTAACACACAAATTCAGGGAAAGAATTGACCATTTTAAAATTTGGAATGATTTGGAATTTATAAGAAGATTTCGTCTTTCAAAGAAAAGTGCATCTCCCACCAAGAAATTAGCACTTATTTTGGCACCTTTTCCAGACATTTCTGGACAAAACTAAAAAAGTCGTTGCAAACAATTAAATTTGGCCATTAATTGATGTAACTCTAAACGTCAAACACCAATGTTACCACATTTTTCACCGAATGCAGTCGGTAGTTACACGTAGGTAAAATAACGTTAAAATTGCCAAATTCTTTTACCGGTTTGGTAAGGAAAACTAATAGGTATAAACTCTAGTTGTTATCTATTTGTTAAATTTACGGGCATTAGTTATTTGTAGAACAAAATTAAGTTAATTGGTTACTTTATACATCCCAGGTAATCTAGCGTGAAGTTAATGTCGCTTTATTGCCTCCATTTTTATGCCGAACTGTGCTTTAGAAAGTAGTTATTTCACCCACTAGAAATAATATATTGCAGAGTCAATTGTTGCTTAAGGTACGGTCACACTTGGCACATATTTACCGAAAAAGGGGTAACAACTAAATAAAATATTTTTGAACTAGTTTAATTATTAAAAACAAACTTCGTTTATTTAGGACAAGACACAACAAATATTTATGGCAAGTTTTTAACTTAAAAATTAAAGGGCTTTTAAACTCAAGTTCTGTTTAAATACCAAATTCGTTTTTATAGATCATATTTAAATATAACTTAAATCACTGACTACGTCCATTTCAATACTTAAGTTGTTCATATTACCATATGATTTTGACAGTTCTGCAAATTATGAAAATTGCGCCTTGAAGTTTTTTTTTTATTATTTGATAAAAATATTCAATAAATAAACTCACCGCGAATAAAAACATTATGTCATTAAAATCAACTAAAACAATGAATTCAGATAAAGAGAATAGGAATGATGCAGCTTTTGCCCATTTAGTTTTTTTACAACAATTTGTTTGATTTTACAAAACTCTTGTAAGGGTAAACAATGTCAAACAAATTTGTGCTAAAACAAGAGATTACGGTTTTAGAGAAAATATTTGCCATGTGTGACCAAACCTTTAGTGCTTAGCTATTGCACAGTAGGAAAGAAACGCAATTTTTTTGAAATAAATAGGCAAGGAATATTCGAGTTTAAGTAATTGAGTTTAACTTTTGAATGTGGACCACACAAACCTTTCAGCTGTGTATTAGATGTCTAATGTGGCATATTTTGAGCCTCCACAGCTGGAAGATAAGTGTGATCCATATTCAAAAGTTTAGCTCGAATACTTCTTGGCTACGCCTATGTAAAATTTGACCTAAATCAGAAAACCCAAAAAAAAAAAAAATACATTCCCACTCTACAGTGATATCCTTAATTGTTAGATAAAATCATTAGTTCGGAACAGCCACCCAGAACTGCTGGGTATGTCTTCAATCCAGTCTTCAGCCCATATACATATCTACAAACACTATTCTATGTATTTAACACACATACACAATTGCTTGTTAAAATTCATTAGTTGTAATAGTTTGTTTAGCTTTTACAAAAATATTTTATTTACTTTCACTTTTCTTCAACACAGCCACCATCACATCAGCCCTGTGTTACGCTTTTTCTATGCAAAATAATTGACGCCTCGATGAACTGTTGACACACATGACAATTTGTCTTGTTATTTGGTTACTGATATTGGTAGTTACACATTCATACATAGCAGTAGCAGTAACAGTAGAAACAGAATACGAATAGTACCCATTATTTCTTACTTCTATCTCATGGCTTAAGTAATTGTTTATTATCTATGTTTGTATGCGTGTGTATTTTGCGTTTGTATTAGGGTGGATACCATTTGGGAAAGTCATTTAAATTTTAGTTAAAGTTTGGTAAATAAACTGCATAGTTGTTGAATACTAAAGTTGTGCCTGGTCGTTCATTTCAGTGACCGGTCATTTTCATTCGTTTATCCAAAACTGATTCGTATATTCAATTCGTTCAATCGTTCACTTTGAACGAATGAGTAAAACCCTTATTGAATGTGATTTTCTTCTTGTCTTTTGATAAACAGCAGCTGAACGAAATTGATCCGTACACTATTGAACGAAAACTGTTCAGCAAAATGACCGGCTCATTCCGTTCAATGAAGGGATCCATCATTTTAACCCGTTCGTTCATGAACGACACAGCTCTATTGAATACCTCATAACAGTAATAGCAAAAAACATTAAAGTTCGTTTAATAATAATAAAGTATGTGAAAATTATCGGAATTAAGTGATGCTGTCAGAACTGAAATAGTAACCAAATATAACTTAGGTAAATCGGTTATACGAGTAAGTATAACTAAGGAATATATTTTACCTCGACAAACTGTTTACTACCAAATAAGTGAGTATGAGAAATCAGGAAAAGTTACTACTTCGCTTCGAACAGGGAGAAAGCGTAAAACTATACAACCATGGGATAGACTAATATTTCGGAAATTTCAATCCGATCTATTTTTAACCCCCAAAGCTGCGGCATTAGAGTGGAATACTTATACTAACAATCATATCAGCGAAAAAACAGTCTGACATTTGAATAACTTTTATAGGTCCAAAAAACAAAATTAAACGATTAGAATTCGCAAAAAAAAAAAATATCTTGGCAAGCCCGCATCATTCTGACAGAGTGTACTGTGGACAGATGAAAGTGCTTTCGAGTTCCACTCGTCAAAAAAAAGGTTTGTTAAACTTAACCAAAAAATTCGCAAAAATCAGCACCTGTTGTTCAAAAAGTTAGCCATGAGGGTGCCACAGTCATGTTCTGGGGCTCTTTATCGTTCCAACCGCCGGTTCAATGAATCAAAACCAATATTTAAGAATTTTAAATGAAAATGCATTCCCTTCTGGCGTTAATTTTTCAACAGAACAACGCACCTTGCCATAAAATTGCATCAAAACATTGAATTGGCCACCTCAAAGTCCAGATTTAATTGTCATTGAAAATGTTTGGCCGTATATAAAGCGCAAAAGAAATACAGATTTAACAAGGCCTGCATCGAAGCGGGTGTGTCCGCATAAACTTTAGACTTTACATATCCCCACAGGAAAAAGTCCAACGGTGTGATATCACACGATCTTGGTGGCCAATCGACCGGCCCAAAACGTGCTCACCGAATTGTTCTCTCAATAAATCCATTAATTGATGCGATGTGTGGAAAGTGGCGCCGTCTTGCTGAAACCAAATGTCGCCGAGATCACGAGCTTTAATTTCAGGCATCAAATAGTCGTTTATCATGGCACGATAATGGTCGCCATTGACGGTTACGTTCGCACTGGCAACATTTTTAAAGAAATATGAACCGATGATTCCACCGGCCCACAAACCACACCAAACCGTTGTTTTTTCTGGACAAAGTCGCAACTCTTGAATCCGTTCAGGTTGCTTTGCATCCCAAATGCGGCAATTTTGTTTGTTTACATAGCTATTGAATTGGAAATGGGCATCATTGCTGAACAAAATTTGCCTCGAACTTTGAACAGCCCATAGAGCTGAAGCGATGTCGCTTGGGAGGGTCGAGCGGCTTCAGTTGTTGCACAAGCTGTATTTGGTACGCTTTCAATTTAAGATCTCGACGTAAAATGCGCCAAGTCGTTCCATACGTTAGTCCGAGTTGCTGCGAACGGCGCCCAATCGACTCTCCACGGTCTTCGTGTACACTGTCAGCTACGGCCGCTACATTTTCTTCACAGCGTGCTGGACGTGGTCTATTCGGTCGAATATTATCCAATAATGAATGCTGGGTCTCAAAATGGGTGATAGTGTTGCGAATAGTTTTATCAGTAGGCCGATTATGTTGACCATAAGTTGAGCGAAGTACACGAAACACATTCCACACAGAACGTGAATTTTCGCAACAAAGTTGAACGATTTGTAAACGTTGCTCAGACGTAGGACTTTCAATTATGAAATGCCAAACAATAATAAACAAAAATAACATGATAGCATGACACGACTCACACGTAATCTCTCAAAAAATACTTTTGAATGAAGTATCTCTACTTGAATCACCCTATATTTAAGTTTTGGCCGTTTATAGGTAGTGTAAATAAGAAGGAGATCAGATGGAGTAAATAATATTTTGCGGGATCTAAAAACAGAGACACATTCTTATTTCTAACAAACTTTACACTGAATTGTCAAGCCAGGACAGAAAATAAGAAATGGAATGTGTACAAAGCACTGCTATTTCAAGTTTGTTATCCGCAAGTTCAAAATCTTAAAATTATTCGGATCTGTCACTTTAAAAATAAGTCGAAATTGAGGAATTAGCAGTATCCTCTGCTGATAGCAAAGCTTTTTCGGAATTTTTCACATATATGTACTTACTTTTATATGTGGGTCCATTATGCAAATTAGAGCACAATAGTGAAGACTATAATAAAAACCACCCTAATACAAATCTTTATTAATATTTATCTTTTTGTCTGAGTTAAAGTGGGGTTGTTAACTGGGTTATTTTTTTGTATGTGTTAGTGTGACAGTTTTCTTTTTTGCCAAACATTTATATTTGACAAATATTACGAAATATGTTTGATATTTTTCAGGATTATCGAGGTGTTTTATTTTAATCCACTACCAAACAAAAACTTCTGCTAAATTGTCTTGAACAATTACGTTAAAAGGTTTTTTTTCCAAATGATCAACTAAAACTGAGAAGAATGATGATAAAGATGTAAACATGTAGAATTATAAACAAGATTATAACAAGATAATAAAATAACATTTTAAAATTATAAAATTTCACTTAAGATTTTTTAGGCTCAACAACTATTGAAAAATATAAATATTATATAACTCAGACTACAAGACAAGAGCTTATATCTTTGAGAAAATGATAAAAAATAATTGATGTACTACTTTGATTGTAATATCTAAAAGTTTATATTAACTTTAATCATTCCCCGTATGTGAATATTATTTCTACATTCCACTGCAACAATTGTAAATTAAGTAAGACAAATTTTTTCTATTTAAAAAATTCTTCACAAAGCAATGATGCCAATAACCAAAAGTCCATTATTCTTGCTTACCTTCAAGAAGGAACAAGGCAAAAAGTACAAGGATAACAAATGACCACAACGATTATGGAAATCTATTACCAACAAGGACATTTCAATTATTTTTCATCAGACATGATGACGATGATTAAACCTTTTTGGGCTTTTTGAGGGCAACGAAAATTACCTTAAAACTACAAAATGACAAATTCACTCAACTATAATTGCCAAATGAAGTGACAGTTTCCGGTAACATTTAACAAAAGCCTGCCACACATATGATCTCAAATAAGTACTCGTAAGCAGTTGGAGTAGGTTTTCATAAAAGTGGTAGCTGGGCTTGTAGGTAGTAAGATTGCTAGGCGGTAGGTAGGTAGGTTGTGCGTACGTTTACCGGTCTGACTTTTTGATGTACGATGACGACAGTCATAGAAAACTAAGAAAAATTACTAAATGTCCAGTTGATAAATGATGCCAACCAAGATTACATAAGTTGGTAATTTTCTACAACATTTACTCTTCATTTTTGTTAATTTTTTCGAAAGGCATATGGAAAATGTTTAGATTTGTGGTACTCGCACGATGTTTTCCATTTGGAGGAGTCTTTTATTTTGTTGGGAAATTGTTAATATCCGAGAAAATGACAGGCACATGTCTGTCATTGGGGAATGTGCGAGTGAGTGTTTGTTGTATGCAACCAATACCCGCTTTCTGCCAAGATAAATTGGCATGTTTATGGTGGGGTGGGGATGGTGTTAGTTTGTTTTGTAACATTATTGTGATAGAGAGTGATAGATGAATAGATAGATAGTTAATGTTAGCTACTTTTTTTTGGTGATACAGGTTATGTAAGATGGAAATCCTTTTGGTAGTAGTTTTTCAATCATTGGTTAAGGTTAGATGTTGTTTTTATTTTGAGTTAATGGACATATGTATGTGAAAATATTTGTGTTGACATAAAAGTGTTTTCTTCCTGCTTTTTATTATCTTTTGGGGCACCCTTTCCGCTTTGTTTATGAAAACGGTAAACATTTAAGTATTTGGCAATGTGACCTTAAAGACTGATTATTGTTCTCTCTTCAAGTATTTAAATCATTAATCATTATGGCTTTTTATCAAATTGCTTAAATTGTGTGAAATCAAAATTATCTGAATTGTTTTATCCTTGGAATAGAATAAAGGAATATTTACTATGTGTACACATTACATTATAATAAAAAAAAAAAAAAATGAGTTCACGCGGAGGACGTCAGAACCATTGCGATTACCTTAGGTAGTAAATTTACTCTGCTAGGGTATCTCTGAAACCAACTAGCACTGATGATAAAACGCCACTAGATCATTCAGTAACCTAACAATTGATCTATTGCAAGTAGAATCAAAATCACACAGAAAATAAATAAATAAAGATTTCTATCATGTTACTCAGTGAAGGTTAAATCTGTTTGCAGAGCAAATGATAATTGTGAAAATGCTATAAGTCCTCCTTTCAAGCATCCACTCCTCAGTTTTATTTGACTCGAGCTTTTAAAGTTGTCTTTGAAATCTCCAAGGTCGAAATCATTCAAACAATTAGATTCTGGAAACGGGCAAGATGTTATTACTTGGCTCAAATTGAACTTAAAACTCTATGTTTTTTTGTTTTTTTTTTTTTTGGCTCGTATTAACCCAGCAGCGGCGGCAGTACTCAGTGATTGCAAGTAAGTACTTTTATAGTATATGAAAAGCATGAGTAATTACTTTTGATACCACTGGTAATGCCAAAGTTCCACTTTTATATGCTGTGTTTCTTCTTTGCTTTAAGGTTTTTGTTGCATACAACAACATGTTGTTACTTAAGAGAGAGAATGCAAAAATGTGCCGTTATCCCACATAAATTCTAGTTGCGGCTATGCCACAAACGAAATGACTGCTGAGAGGTAATGACTTAGGTAACAAGTGAACACATCCTATGACATCCCCATGTTAAACTCGTCACTCATTAACATTGCCAGTGGTATGGCCGGTAAGTACTGGTGATTATTGGTAAGTAGTCAAATCACAAATCATTCACAACTTACCCCGACTGCTGGGAACCTACTGAAATTTGTTTCATACAGACACATTTAAAAATGTTTCAGTGTTAAACATTTATTGAGTCTTGAAATAATTTAATGGCCGTGTAATATAATAAGACTTATTTTGTTAAAGATTCGTGCTGTACAAGTGTACGATATCTTATAAAGAATGTCGAATTAATTGTTTTTGCTGGTTGGTTGATGGTTGGAGCAACGCATCGACAAAACTCGACAAAACTCGCTTCAAGAATATATTGAATATGTAGAACAAGTCAAATGGGACATTGGAATGTGGAGATAAATGTTTGTTAACGTTGGATACAGTTAAGTGTGAGTATCTTCTAATATGCCCGAGATTATTAGTTAAGTGTCAAAATATTCAGCTGTCAAATAAAGTAAGTCTATAACCGAGATTCGTAACTAGCTTTGTATTACTTGCCATTTGTTACTAGCGTCCCAAATATAAAATTTAGAAACGCAAATTTCATACTTTCATTGTAGTTAAATGTAAGGAAACGGTGGCATGTAGGTCGTGGATGCAGCGTCTATATTTAAACCTGTGACGTCATCATTCAGTTTCTGTATTTTACTATACTTGTCATCTAAGCGTACGTCAATGAGCCGATCACTAATCATTATTGCAATACTATTGATAATTACATTGATTAGTCTGTTGCGAAAGAAGACCAAATTTAATCGAAATTAGTTTCAATAAAATTTATTGGGACTGAAATCATATTTTAATAAAATACATTCTAATATCAGTTGCTTTCATGGTTTTCCAAAGCTATTATTTAAGAACTTTTAGATGAGAATGAAAGCATAAAATCTTGCAAAATATTTTCTGATATGATAGACGCAATTTTTAATAAAGTCTTTAATTTTTATTTAAGGCAACTACCACCTTTTACAGGAGATCTGTCAGAATATATGGTTGAGAGTAATTTGCCTTTTGACTATTTCGAGTTCCCCGATTAGCTGGCCAGTAAATGCTCTGGCTGAGGCCACATCAAACAGGTCGATCATATGATGGGCAATATGATTCGGAAGCGGGCTTTGCGATTATAATGCTTGTGATGTCAGCCCCAAAAATAAATTATTAGCAACAATTGGTAATAAACTTATGTGGAAATGTAATCATTTTAAAATCTGGCAAGAGTTTTTGTTTCAGTATTTTAGACATTTAAATTTTTCAAATTATTAGGAACCGAAATGTCCCATTCATGGTGCAACTATACAAAGTGAATGCAGTAGCACAGCTGACTGACTTTGTTAACAATGTCAAAAGTAATATTTTTTCAAGTTTTTTTGACAATAGTACATTATTTTACACAACCCTAATGGCTGTTGCTTCGGTATTTTGTTGTATTTGTTGTCGATTTGCACTCACCTTGTATAATTACACCATGGTCCTATTTATTCAGTTTTTTTTTATTCAGACAATTTATCATGCAAAGGCTCACAACACAACAAAGTCTCGAAATTATTCAGCTGTATTAAGGAAATAAATGTTTCGTAAGAAAAATTTTTCGTGTATAACATATAGTGTACATCGTCTACCTTCCGAGACCACAATTTTCAATAACATCCGTAAATTTAAGTGTCAGATTTCTTTAAAAACTATAGCTTACAGAGCAAGACCGTCAATAGCGAACGCTACCAAACCATGATAAAGGATATATATATATATATTTTTTTTTTAAGGAATTGAAACCCATGATGCCGCAAAAATTTGGGGTCAGCAAGATGGTGATGTTCATTAAAATTACAAGCTAATTTCTACAGTGACTGGTGTATGTCACCAGTAGAAAGGAATTTTTTTTTACACATAATTCCCTTTTCCGTTATTTCCCGTTCTCCTGGAAAATAAAATGCATATTTATTAAACATTTAATAAGTAAGGAATTATTTTTCTTACAATAAAAAAAACACTTCTTAATTAAGATGGTGTTATATGAAACAGATGTCGACAATTCGATTTTCATCTTTAAACAACAAAGAAAAGCAGCCAAATGAAAACGTGAATGAAAATTTACACTTGATATGGGGGAAAATCAGCAGAAACTCAATGATAAAAAAAAAACAATACAAATTTTAAATAAAAATAAAACACTTGTGGGTGAAGGTTCTCACACATAAAATTCAATTCGACATCTTGAAGTGTGTGGTGTGGCCTTCAATAGCAGTGGAAAATGAAATGAATATGGGAATTGACAGGTTTCTACTTTGTGTATGTAAATGTAGGTTTATTAGTTCATTAAAACGCAATACATTGTATAAAATTGTATTTGAATTGAAAAGTATTAAACGAAAAAAAAAACAAATATAAATATAAATATAATATGATGAGATACTAATATGAATTATAATGAAAATAGAAAACAATTGAATAATTTATTTCGAAAACTTTGTTAAATCGATTTGATTTCCTTCATTATTATTTTGTTTAATTTAAATTTTCCTTTTGTAATTTCATTGGAATAATTTGTTGGCAACATGTACATTATTTTTCGATTTATTTTTGTAAATTCAACGAAATTTATGTTTATAAACGAATTGTATGTTTGTGTGAGATGAGATGTATGAGAGCGGAACATGTAACATAATTTGAATAAATATTTGTAATTGTTTTTGAAATAAACATAAATCAATTGTAATTCCTCTATTGGAGAAGAATGCGTAGCATGGTTTACTACGACTGACTCTTGGCGCGTATAACAAACAATACACTTTTCTAAACGGAAAATGACAAAATAATTGTACATTCGAATAACAATAATAATATTGTAATATATACATAATACAACATTCACAAATGAAACTAATTAAAAGCGAGAAAATGATATTGGATGTCAGCAATGGTCGCAATTAAACCGCTGCGGCGGTAGTTTAGTGAGGAAAGGTGATTTTATATATTTTCAATACAATATTTTGAAATTAATTTGCAAACACTTTTAAAAGTTTCCGAAATGGTCTGTTCCAGAGTATTTTAAAAGTGTAAATTTTCCCATCCTACGTGGATGTTCCTAAGAACAGGTCTCTTTGATACAAATTGCTATATTTGACACAGGTTTTTATTTATAAGGAACCATTCACCTGACTTGATTTGTGTCAGTTCCCTTTCCTCTACGAATAATACAAGATCGTTATGTTGTACTCGCATAAAAAATTTGCTTTAAAAAATACCATATACTTAAAATGGTTTCAAGACGATGTTTAAATGGAAGTTAACCTAGATATCTTAACTAATCGCTCTTATGTACAATAGATTAAGTGTGATCTTCGGATACTTCTGTATAAAGAAATTTCAAATTGCGATGGTTAGCCTTATTTAATAACTGCCTTATGATGGATCTCAAATAGCTAAAGAGATCAACATTTTATGTTTAAGCACAAACCATGCCGCGGTATGGGAGGTGGGCGTAAAAATGGGCGGATTAAGTTCATATTTTCAGGAGCTCATTCTACAATTATAATATTTATGTTTTATGAAAATTGAGTTGATATATTCAAAATCATGTAAGTTATGCCACATTTTCTATTTAAGTTGTATGGGAGGTGGGCGTAAAAGTGGGCGTATTTTTGTAAAAAAAAAAAATTAAAATTCTTAAAAAATTTAAAATAAATGTGTGCAAAATTTTATGAATCTCCTTGAATTATAGCCATTAAATACACTACACGGCCATTGTGTGCGCCGCAATCTGTACAATTGAATGACTTTAGCAAAATATGGATTGGATAACGATTGCGATAGAGAAAACAAGATGAATTCCTATAATACATATTTCAGAAACTACAGAAAAATATTATCTGTGCAACAAACTGATTTTCGTCGGTGGCATTTAGAAATCGTGTTTATATATCCGAATTATATTCTACACCATTATACAAATCGACAGCTCAATTCCAAAACATGCTAAGTCGAAAAAGTGAGTTTTGCAGGAAAAGCTCCTAAAGTTAATAGGCGATATCTACAAAGCCATATGAGGTAGTTCTAAACAACTATTGATTGGACTAGCCAATCACAACCAACATTTAACAGAATTTAAGTTGAAAAAATCGAAATTCAAAAACGCAAAAAAATTAAAAACATGCTAAGTCGACATAGCATGGTTTGGAATTGAACTGTCGAAATAGAAAACTCTTATAAAATTCTAAAATGCAAATAAAAAGTTGTCAGCACAATGTAAAAACTAAGTTTCTGAAATCAGAAATTAATTTAAAAGGTTACGTATTGATAACATAGTACTTTTTTTAAAAACTTCAGGAAACCATTATGCAACTTTTAAAGAACAAAAGCAGAATACGTATCTGTTTCGTACAATACTTCGCATATTCGAAGCGAAATATTACATGATGGTCAATTTGTAAACTGATCTTCTTTTGCCGAAAACGCAACTAATATTTTCAATAAGTTTCTGCTGAAAAATATCTTTCTGCACACCTATGATCGTCAAGTAAATTTCAATTATAGGGATATATATTGATAAATTTCTTTTGCACGTTACAAAGTAGCTACAAATAACGATTTCTTCAGTAAAACATGAGATGTTCCATGACCTACATGACCACTTATTTGTAGAAGACTTTCTCATAATAATGGAAAGCATAAATGCCATCAGTTAAAACTAAATTTTCTCGAGCACTGGAATAACAAATTGACACATTATTTCCGATTCCAACCAAGTTCCAATATGTTTGTTGCTCTAGTAATTAAGTTACAGTCCTGCATGTATTGGGAAATATCATAAAAAATTTAATTTTATGCAAATTGTTAATTATGAAATAGTTACACTTTGAACCCATTACAAGCCTATTGACAAATTGTACATACCAACCATTTTAAGTAAGGAAACCTTTAATAGAATCAAAGTTAAATGGAATTGTACTAATGTATAAAATAACTCCATTTCCATGTATTTTTTAATATATACTGCATTAGTTTGAAAAGCAAGAACAAACTAATTAAATCAAACTAAACTATTTTAGGAACAATAAATTTATATTCAGCAAGTTAAATATTGTAGCAGAAGAAGGGGTGTTTTGTTATTTGCCGGCCAATCCAGCCTATTTTAAAATACATTTAAATCAAATCATCGCATATCAAGAGAGTGTTGTGCGATATACTGACCTGATCATAAGTTGGGTGACATTACAATTTTAATATGCTCTTCCGCATTTTATTGATATTCAATTCAAATTCAATTGTATTTCTATAATTGGTTTTGTATGATGCGAAATTTCCATAGACACATTTAAATAGATATTTTTCTAAAGCTCAAGATGTCAGCCTTTTAAAGTAAAAAATAAAATATATTAATATCTACTCATATGAATACAAATTTAAAATTAAAAAATAAATACATTTTTTTAAGCAACATAAAATTTGTTTAAGTATTAAATTGGAGAAAACAAACGACCATTCTTAAAAATCTACTTAATCTATTTTGCTTAAATTTCTTACTAAATAGTTTAATAAAAATATAAGGTTTTCTTACTAAATGAAACCTAAAATAAAAACAATTTTTAGTTCCCTCTGTCTCTTTAGTTTTGTTAGTTTTTTCCTATCCTAATGTCGTTAATTTTTCAAATATATTTTTCTTTCATTGTTTCTATTTGAAAAGTGTGCAAAATTTTCGCAATGATTTGTGTGATTTTTACTTTTGTAGATAATATATATTTTTTTTTAATTTTCTAAGGGTGGAGTTTGTTATTGTATCTTTAATGTTTTTCGGTATTTTCTCTTTAATTTCACATAAATTGTTTGTTGTGTCATATCGATGGTTTTTGCAATAAGTAATGGTATAATTTCTTTTTGTAGATAAGTGAATTTAGGCGACTTATTTTGTAAAATAAAAAAAATATAAAACATAGTATACAGAAATTGTTTTGCAAAAAAATTATTGAAATATTGAGAATTTCTGTAAAGACTTTGATAATTCATATTTTTCATGTAAACCATATTTTGTTACTACCCTAATTCACACAATTTTTAATAATTCAAGTTATTAATGAAGAAAAAATTGTTTTTCTTAAGAATTAGAAACCGAATTCAGATTATTAGATTTGAAAAATATTTTTCTTAAAAAAAAACATAAAACTTTTATATTTTTGTAAAAAAAAATATCAGAGATGCTAATAAGAGGTTCTTGTCTTCTGTTTCCTATCATGACTAAATTTATTTTCGAAAATCCTAGTCTTGCCACATTCTACAGCAAATGTGGAAAGGCTATTTAGTCAAGTAAACCCAAATAAAACTAAAGTAAGAAATTACGAGTACACGAAAGATTATTTAAAGCTAAAGAACTTGTAGCTGTTATGATTTCAAAGTTGTGCTTGAATTAACAAAAATGGTTAACTGCAAAATATATATTTGTAAAATAAAAATAAAACAATTTGAATATAAAAGTATTTATATTTAGTTTAACAATTTAAGATGTAAATTTTTATATTTTTTAATACAAAATGTGCCTAAAAATTAAATAAATTATTTAAAACATTTACATTAATAAATTAGAATTTAAAATCTTATTATTTCTATCCATGCTACAAATGTATGTATTATATGCATAATATGTAATTTTATTGTCTATTCAATTCTGATCTCTGTAGTCACCATAGTGGGGAGGGTATATTGGATTTGTGCTGATGTTTGTAACGCCCAGAAATATTGGTCCCACGCAAACCTTAAAGTATACTGATCGACTCAAAATCACTTTCTGAGTCGATTTAACGATGTCCGTCCGTCCGTCTGGCTGTCCATGTAAAGCTTGTGCGCAGAGCACAGGTCGCAATTTTGATGGGATGGGACTGAAACTGGTGGCAATTAGTCCATTATTTCACCTTGCCCCCGTACAAATGTCCTCCCGATATTGGAGTTTAACGATAATAAATATTTGAAGTATGCAAGTATTCAAACAAATTTCACCACATCTACAAATTTTCTAAAGATCGGTTCATAATTGTTTATGTAACAGCCATAAATTTCATAAAATGTTGGTATCCAAATAAAATTCAACTCAAATAAGTTTCATGCATACAGAAATTATGACACCTAATTTTATAACATAATTAGTCGAAACTCGCATATAAGACAATCTTCGTAATTCACTTAAAGCTCCAAAAATCTTTTAAAACTATTTATATCGGGATAAAGTTTAATACACATAATATTTATATTCACGGAAGTCATGGCGCTAAATTTTTGGATGATCGGTCCATAATAGGTTATATCTCTCATATAGCGTCAGTTTCTGATAACTGCTTTATACGTATACTGGGTGTAGGGTATTATATGGTCGGGATTGACCTTTTTTGACTTGTTTTGTAATAAGATATGTAGAACACTTTGTTATGTTTTACCTTTAATAAGAAATGTTTTGTTTGAAAACTGTTTTTTTTTTTCTTTACACGACTTGTTCCACAAAATTTGACGATATTACTTCTAATTTATCTGGCAGCTATGGGTGCAACATTCCAGTTTGAGGGCGAATTTCTGCGCCATTTCTACTTCTAATAAAATACATGATATTCTAAGAAAAGAGACAATAGACATATTATCAATAGCCTTGACTCTTCTAAAAATAATATGTATTGGGAATAATATGAAAATGAGAAAATGACAACTCCACATCTACACAAGTTGTCTGGTAATTGTCCCTTTTTTTAGTTATCCACTCTTGCAACTATATTTTACATAAACGTTTAAATATAAGTCCTGTCTCCAAATTTAGCACACTCTGGAAATTTTCTCTGGGGTTATAGTACAGCCGTGATTTTAGATTTTAATAAAATCATAAAATGGTCTATTTAAATCCCAATAACAAATTAATAATAAAAAATATACATTTTAGAAATGTTCTTGCCCAGTAACCATCAAAAAGATCGAGTTATTTTATTTTTCCTGGTAACAGAATTTTTTGAAAATCAAGTTTATTAGTTTTCAAACAAGACTGTCAAAAAAGTTCTAACCTGATATTCCAACCTGACTTTTTTACTAAGCATTTATATCTTGTCGTTAACATAAAATTAAATTAAATGTTGAGTGCATATTAAAATGTTATCTCAACGTTTTAATAATTCAGTATCTCGGGAGCTATCAGAGATATCGTAAAAATCTATTTATGATCAAAATGAGCTGAAATTTAAATGGCGAAATTTCTTTGAAGACGTGCATAAATCAAATATTTATGATCGATAAATCCCAATTTCGGGAGGTTATTTGTGTGGGCGATAGGCGAAATAATAAACCGATTTCAACCAATTTTAATCCCAACCGAGACTGGGCCGAAAAATATCACGTACCAAATTGTATCGAAATATCTACAAAATTGCGATCTGTATTTTCCGCACATACTTTACATGCACAGCCAGCCAGAAAGACGGATGAACAGATAGATAAATGGATAAAGGAAGAGTTTCTGAGTCAAACTTTACTATAGTGGCGTGTGTAGTGTATAACAAGTAATTACTCACAAATAATATATTTTTGCAACTTTTGAATTAAGAACTAAATAGGTTAATAAATAAAAATATTTATTAAATTTCAGAAATGAGATTATAAAATTGTTAAAGAGAATCTGAGAAAAATTCGATATATTGGCTAAAATTAAAAAAAGTGTTTTTATCGAGAAATTGCTGGTGGGAATTAACTAATTAATGGTTCAAAATTTTTAATGGATTCTATGGTTCAGACTTTGTTGAAAAATAGATTCTTAACCATGATATTCTAAGATTCGTAATAAGGTCAGAAACATGGCACATTGTGACCATAATCACGGACGAAATCATTGATCAAAAGAATTTTTTTATTTTTTTTATTTAAATAAAAATAATTTAAAAAAAAAAATTTATTCGAAGTTTTACTTCAAGTTAAATATACAAATTGTTTGAAAACAATTGTATACACTACAATTTATTTTTGCATATTTCTGTTATATGTTGCACATAGCTTTCCGCTAAGAATCATTTAATAGAAGGTGACGCAAAAGTAAACTTCCGATGTTTTTTGGCTGTAATTAAAAAAAAAATTAAAAACTTTGATTCTTCTTGTGGATTATTTTTATTTGGTCTTTTAATTTTTTTTTACATCAAGTCGAGTCAAGTTGATTGTCATTTGAGCTCTTTTTATGGCATTTTCCATCCCTTTGGCCAAAACTTCCAGCGTTAGGTCCTCACATTCTTGACGGATATTGTCTTTAAGAGCTGCAAGAGTCTGAGACTTGTTGACATAAACCCGCGACTTCAAAAAGCCCCACAAAAAGAAGTCTTGCTGGCGGGAGATTAGGCGCCCGGGAAATACATCCTTCAGCATATCGGTTGTGGCACGTGCAGTGTGTGCCGTTGCACCGTCCTGTTGGAACCACATGTTTTCCAATCCCAATTCATCAAGTTGCGGCAAAAGAACTCGCTGATCATTGCTCTGTAGCGCTCACCATTCGCAGTAACCGTTTGGCCCGCGACGTCTTCGAAGAAAAAAGGTCCGATGACTCCTCCAGCAAAAACAGCACACCATACAGTGACTTTGAGCGGGTGTAATGGCTCTTTGTGGGTTACACGCGGATTTTCAGTGCCCCAGAAGCGTAAATTTTGCTTATTTACGTACCCGCTAAGATGGAAATGGGCCTCATCACTCATGATTATTTTTGATGAAAAATCATCTTTCTCTTGGTGGTGATTAAGGATGGCTTGAGCGTATGTTAGACGCGATTGGCGGTCAGCAGCTAGCAGCTGATGCACCGTCTTCAAATCCTGTACCAAAATTCGCTGGAAAGACCGTCGACTGATACCCATTTGCGTGGCATGTCGTCTGGTCGATGTCGACGGCGCTTCCATGACATCCTCGACTACAGCAGCAATATTCTCTGCAGAACGGCTACTCCGGTGTCTGCCACGCCTGGCAGCATCTTGTGTTGTGCCATTCTCTTCGAGGCGAGCGGCTAAACGCCAGTAGGCGTTGGACGGACAGGAAATCTGCGACTAAATTCACGTTGTGCCAAAGTCACCGACCGATTATTGTTCAAATAAATAGTCAGCAATATTACGCGTTCTGGAGCAGTGTAGCGTAACATTGTTTATTAACGTGTATTTCGCATGTGTTTACTACACAAATGTCAAAACAGAACTGACATTAGGGGCCAATCGCAAAATTTATAGCATTTTCTGATAGGAGGATTACTTTTGCGCCACCTTGTATATAAAAAAAATTAAATATACAAGGTTTGAAAATAAACACTATTAGATACAAATAATGCTGATGACGGCTTTAGCAGGCCAGAAAATGCATTACATTTTGCTAGTGTCTCTTTGTATATATTGTTGTATGATTTTACATTTATGTTTTCAAACGTAAATCTATGTAAAACATATAACAGAAATATACAAAAATAAATTGTAGTGTATACAATTGTTTTCAAACAAATTGTATATTTGACTTGAAGTAAAACTTCGAATAAAAATTTTTTAAAAATGTTCAAATTCTCATTTAAAATAAAAATAATTTTATTTTTTTTTTATTTTTTTTTAAGAATGATGAATATTGACAGTTAAAGTTGTTATTAATACGATTTATAACAACTCGTCATTATTGATTATAATTAAATTGCAAAGATGAAGAGGTTTTGTTACGGTAAGGTTTCTGTTATGATTTAGAGTTTTGTTTTATTTCAATACAAATGTATTCTAAAATAAAACTCGAATTATTTTAAGTGGTTTTTGTAACATTGCTTAAACGAACGCTGAATGAGAAATGTTTCATAGTCTAACAAGCGAATAAGCAAAGTATACATTGATTATGTGACAAAAATTTATTATTTTTTTAATGACCAGTACTTATTTCTGAATGTTAACCAACGAAAATGAATTGGACATTTTTCAGTCATACCAAATTGTAAGACAGTAAGAATAATAAAGTTTTGTAATTAATTTGTGAGATGTTTTAATAAATTAAACCACTACATAATTATAAATGAAAATTGATTTTGTATTATTATTATTTGATAAGTAGTCTCATGCTAATTGCACATTAAATTCAAATCTATATTTTTTGCACAATAATCTTTAAAATCAATTTAATCACCTCAGACCAAGGAAGAGAATACCACTTGCTCCCAGTATGTTTCCCATTTGGACACCTTACAACAGCTTGACAAATAGCGAAAGAAAAACATTTTAACGAAAATAAATGCAAAATTAACAACTTCATTAATTAATACGTTTTTCGATAAAGAGTTTAATGCAGCTGCCGCAGACACGTTACCTTAACGCAACTTAAATATAGAATTAATTTGAATTGGCGAAGTTTACGTGTGTTCTTAAGGAAATGTTGTGTTAATTAGCTGCATGCAACGTCATATCTGTAATGTAAGACTTTTTATTTCAGTTTTAATAGTTCTAGTTCCAATTTTGATATGAAAAACAAATTTAAGGTGTTTAAAATAAAAAACATTTTGCTGCCAAGAAAAACACACATCCAGCATACATCATATAGTATTTTGCATACAAGTGGAAAAAATAAAAATAAAAGATGTGAAAATATGTATATGACATTACGAGCAGAATGTAAAAAATAACGTTGTGATAAACAAAAAAAAAAAAAGGAACATATTGTAAAGCCAAAAACGTTTAACCACTGAGTGTATCAATAGGAGAAGAATATTGACTAGAAAATTTGTTTGTGTTTTTGTTGCGGTTACACATGTCATCTGTCACCGGAAGCAGCCGTTTTAGACATATATTGAATTTTATTTTATGTTTTAAAGATATTTTTTCGTTCTTTTATTTGCTTCAGTTGCTATTTTACAAGGACTTGTAACAGAAATATTGTGGTTTATACAACCAAAAAAAAAAAAAAAAGAAAAGACTTTTAGTCTAACTAATATGAAAGCAAATATTTGCCATAGATTTGGTTATAAAACTGTCATTATTATTAAAATTTTACAACGTGCATATATTTTATTAATTTTTACATTTATTGCAAATAAATTATTTCGTGTACATACTTTAAAGTAAATAATTCAAAATTACTCATCATAAACACACGTTTTTTTTCAAATATAATTAATGTTCACACTTTCTATGTGAAAATGTTTTAACAAATCTTGGCAAATATATCAAAACTGCCACAAGAACACCATCTAATAAAGGAAAAGAAATCTGCATAACACTTACATGACATCAAGACTAATTAATCAAAAGAAAAACTCCAATGCAAAAACATTTAAAGTAGAACATTTTGCGGCTCTTAGTTTTTTTTGGCCACAAAAATTACCTGTGCTACAGGAAAATGCAAATGCAGACAGAGTGCAACTGCAACTGCAACTGCAACTAGACAAATTGCCAACATTGACAGTTAACAACATGATGGAATCATACCTCACGTTTTCATGACAGCGGCTGATGATTTTGCAAATCGACTTCCTTAAAGTGAAATTAAATAGAATTTGTGTGTGTTTTTTTCCTGTTGCGGCTTTTGCAAAATAACAAAAATAATCACTTGAGAATGATGATTTCAAATTGGTTTGTAGTTGTATGAACAAGTGCTTTCAAAATGTTCTTTTAGTCGGCCACCTTAAATAATAATTTGAAATGTAGAAAAAGAGGGAAGAAATATTGTGAAATGTAAGACACGAAAAGAAAAACAAAGCAAAATATGTTTGATTAATCATAACATCCGTCTACTTTGGTACTTGGATACAAATAGTATAATAATGTGAATAAGAATTAACTTTATATATGGTCAAGAAAGAACACCCTACAGTTTTTTTTTTTTTTTTAGAAAGTTTTGAGTTTTGTTATTTAACTTAAACAAGAGTTTTTTAAAAAACTCCCGGAAAATCTTTCTCATTGGAATTGCCTGTTTTCGATTCGAATTACACAGTCTCTGTCAGCCTCACATCAGAAATCAGTACTGGCCAGGGCTGGCATATACGGCGATTTTTAGTGCTTATGGCGACATATAGATTTCTTTGCGGTTTTAAATGAGATGGCGATATTTTTGATTAATTTTTATTAGCAATATAGCATTTAACATTTTTGTATATCTGGCATCCTATAAATATTCTTTAAGTTGTATCGCCACTTTGTGGAGTTGATTCAAATAATATTAGGAAGCTCCTTCTAGTTTCTAGAACTCATTGGTTATCATATGGAGCCGCCGTCAAAAGAATTTTGGAGTAATGGATAGAGTTATATGGCGAAAAAATCGAATGTTTCTAGTATTTATCAACACGATTATAAATAAAATGAATCATTTACAAACAATGTACAAACAAATAGTTTCTGTAATAATTATTTTAAACCAACAATATTAAAAGACATTGAAAATATTAATGACTTTTTGTGCATCTTAAAATCAGCTATCGATTTAGCCGATTCTTTTCTTTCATTAGATGCAATTCATTGTGGAGGTGAGTTTGAAACTGAATCAAACAAAACAGATATGGCAATGAACCAAGTAAACATTTTAAAACAAAATTGTTTTATATATCTGAAGATACTTTTAAAATAAATGTTGAATCGATTGCCGGAAAATATGAGACTCTTTCAAGTAATTGGAGAATTTTCAATATTAAAATATGGAAATCCGTTGTTGACACAGGCTAAATTTTCATTACTACAAAATTTTTTAAAATATTTTCAAGATCCTAAAGAATATTTAGGCTAGCATGAATTTCAGTGGTTAAAATTGGCTTATAAAGGGTGATTCAAGTAGATATACTTTTTTCAATAGCCTTTTTTTTGGCAGATCACGTGTGCATCGTGTCATGCTGTCATGTTATTTTTGTTAAGTATTGTTTGCCATTTCATAATGGAAAGTCTTACTCCTGGACAACGTTTACAAATCGTTCAACTTTTTTACGAACATTCACGTTCTATGAGGAATGTGTTTCGTGTACTTCGCTCAACTTATAGTCAACATAATCGGCCTACTGAGCATACTATTCGCAACACCATCGCAACACCTTTTTGAGAGCCAGCATTCGTTATTGGATATTCGATCGAATAGATCAGAAGTCCAGCACGCTGTGAAGACGTGGAATCATCGGTCCATATTTCTTTTAAAATGATGCCGGTGCGAACGTAACCGTTAATGGCGACCGTAATCGTGCCATGATAACCGCCTATTTGATACCTGAAATTGAAGCTCGTGATCTCGGCGACATTTGGTATCAGCAAGACGGCGCCACTTTCGACACATCGCATCAATTAATGGATTTATTGAGAGAACAATCACGTTTTGGGCCGGTCGATTGGCCACCAAGATCGTGTGATATCACACCGTTAAACTCTTTCCTGTGGGGATATGTAAAGTCTAAAGTTTATGCGGACAAACCGATTCAGACCTTGGAGAAAAACATCACGCCTATCATTGCCAGTTACCAGTCGAAATGCTAGAAACAGTCATCGAAAATTGGACTCAACGGATAGACCATCTGCGACGTAGCAACGGCCAACATTTGATAGACATAATCTTCAGAAAATAAATGCAAAAAAATGCTATTTCAAATGATAATAAACATTCCCCATTCAATTTGAATTTTCTGTGTTTTTTTTTTCTTAATGGATCAATTATTAATATGAATGTTAATCAAATTTGTTGCAACTCATTTGTACCTACACAAAATATCTTACATATGTACATACATACATAGATATCATATCTCATAAATGGAAAATAAAATGTTAATCTTAAAAATATGACTCTGGCGACATTTTTTACGATTTTATTATTTTTTTTTTGCGATTTCAGGTAACTGTTTTGGCGACGTAGGTGCAAAAAAACGTACAACCCTGGTACGGGCTACCGCTACAATATATTAGCGAAATTATAAGTGGTTTCTAAAGTGGGGCTATTGCTTAAATCACAATACATATTTGGTATTAACTAAAATGGAGACCTGGTGTAACTATTTTGGACATAATACTAAATATCAACCTTACCTATCCTGCTTTATAGCGTACACAAAGCTAAAATAATGAAAATTTGTATATTGCAGTTGACTTGTGTTTGCTGTTTTGATCATGATGATGATGATGCTGCTGCTGTTTAAAAAAAAACACGCGTCCAAACTGTTTCTTTTATGGCCGAATTCTCAGTCATTAGTTAACCATTGGTAAACTAAAATACTAACTATTGTTTAACTACTACTTGTTATTCTTATGGCAAACTAAGCATTGCGAATAAAGAATCATTAGTTAAGCCTTTGTCATTAGCTAACTAAAGACTGTGAATTCGGCCATTAAACGCACATGAACACATACGAGTACGATTACCAAATGATCGCATTGTTTATGAACAAGAAAACGTAAATTAAGTTGCCGCCGCTCATGATGTAGCTGATGATGATTTTGAAAGACCCTCCTGTTGGGTCTTTGATTTTGAAAAGTAGTATTTTAAAATTCTTGTTGTTTTGTTTTTTTTTTTTTTTTTGCCGTGCACTAATTCATAAGAAATTAGCTTTCGTTCGTTTGTAAATTATTGGATAGAGCAGGGAGTGTGTGCAAGTACAAGTATGTACAAGTAAATGTGTGCTAGAGAGTGTGTGCTGTGGGTTGATTTAAAAATAGTTTGCATAAATTTTGATCAAAAGGATTAAACGTGTCGCTGAGTGAATACTCAGTCTGTTGCATGTTTAATTGAAGATTGGTGCCTAGTTGCACTTTTTAGCCGCCGTATGCAAACACAAGGTGTTTTATTTATTTTTCTCCCCAAAGTGATTTGTTTGTATGATTGTTTCCCTTTTTTTCTTATATTTAAAATGCATTTTCTTTGCACTTCAATGAATGTATTGATGTTTGCACAATGTAAATATTATTTGTTATTGTGCGTTTTATTGTACGTTGTTGCATTTGTTCACGATGATGTGTTTGGTGTTACATGTATCATACGCTTGTGTGCCTGTTAAAAACACTATGAAGCACGTTCCTACAATATTTTGATATTATAACTTAAGGTTTTTTTCTCATTTGCTTAAGCAATTTATGGCATTTTTCCTTTAAATTTTGTACGTTTCTTTGCAGTTTGCTTTATAAACAATTTAAACATGTTGTTAAACATTATTTCATCTCAATAAAATCAAACAGGTGCAGTGGCAACAATTTAAACAATATTTTGTTTATTACTTTGTACGCTGTTTCTTAGTTATGGCGGTTTTTAATCTTCAGTACATACATAACGATTTCCATCACATTTTGCAGAAATATGTATCACCCTTTAAATTAGGTACAACAAGAAAAATGGCAACAAAAATTAAATAATGGTTGCTTGTTGCCACTAAATTGTAGTGGCGGTAACAAATATAAATTAGTTTCAATGCCATTTCGGGTGTTTGAAAACAAATCTTCTTAACAAATGCAAAATACGAGTATTTAGTTACGAAAACTTAATGACAAATGCCATAATATATCTGTATTCGGTGTGCCAACATTAAGGGGTCCCAAAAAAAATGTTTCCTTCTGATTTTCATAGGTGCTCAATCAAAATTTAAAAGCTTATAGGGTAAAGTATTTTCGATTCTTTTTTAAGAGTTTTCGGAATAGGTTTAGAGTTCCCCCAAATGGAGTTTTTATAAGAAAAAACGGAGTTTTAATCCTTTTTTTTTAACTTTACTCATAACTTTATCAATAACCACGTTCATTTAGTTTTTTGACCGAATATTTCTAAAGAAAATTTCCCAAAACTTTATTTCCATATGCAAAAACATTAAGTTCCGGCAATATTTTTGTTTATTACGATTCTACATATTAAGTATTTTTGTAATTTTTTAACAAATTCTGTAAAAAACGATTTATTACTTTTCAAATTTTTATGAAAGGTATAAAAACTAGTGACGCGAACCTCTTTCTAAAAATCTAAAAAAAAGAAATTCAAAAATACTAGACCCTATAAGCTTTCAAATTATGCTTGAGCCTCTGACAAAAAAAAAATTTGGGACACCGTAGCCAACATATTTGAATGCTCATTTTATTTTTATCAAGTAAATACAGTAATTTTATGGATTTCTGCCACACAGTAATCAAGAAAGCTTATGGTATATGTATGTCTGATATTTTACAAATCATTTACTCTACTTAACTAACAGTCAATAATGAACCACATAGCTAAATTGACTTAAGGTACGATCACAAATGACAAATATTTACTATTTGCAACACAAATTTGTTTGACGATGTTTAACCTTACAAATGTTTTGTAAAAGCAAACATTCTCAATTAAAATAAAACTTAAAAGCCCGATTTAGAATTTTCTAAACAAATCAATAATAAAATAAGGAAAAGGTCGATAAAAAACTTAAATATAAAACTAAATTTTATGTTATGTGCCCGAAAAAGATTACATGCAAATGATTTCTAGTGAAGCAGAACCAGAGGATAAGGTAAATAAAACGAAACCTGCCGAAAATAGTACAGCTTATTAAAATTAAGCTGGTACAAATTGTTGCCGCAACAATTTACAATTCAAAGGTAGTTCGGTTTCTATTAGAACTGGCCCAGTTCAATATTCTCTACAGATCGCAAAGAACATGTAAAGAAAATTGTTGGGGATTATTACCATAAAACATAAAATATACATATACATATCCAAAGATTTTCACGCTAGAAACACAATCTTTTTAAAAAAACTACATCAAGTGTAACCCAGCAAGTCATATGAGTCCGAAAAGAGTCTTTCCTGACACCCTTTCCGGAGCGTTCATGCTCTTTATGAGCCCAAAAAACAATCATAATTGCTCCGAAAACCTTCAGAAATGAGGGTCATTACATTCGAAAATGGTCCATCTGAAAGAGCTCTTAGATAATGTCAGAAAAGAGTCTTTTATGAGGGGGTTTTTTTTTGGGCTCTGAAAGAGCTCTTAGATAATGTCAGAAAAGAGTCTTTTATGAGGGTTTTTTTGGGCTCAGAAAGAGCTCTTAGATAATGTCAGAAAAGAGTCTTTTATGAGGGGTTTTTTGGGCTCAGAAAGAGCTCTTAGATAATGTGAGAAAATAGTCTTTTATGAGGGGTTTTTTGGGCTCAGAAAGAGCTCTTAGATAATGTCAGAAAAGAGTCAGTGCAATTTTGAATATAAAAAATTAAAAGTTCACATTTTTTAAATTGTTTCTACTTAAACAAAAAGGGAATTCATTTGCAAATAAACTAAATTAGAAATGGAAAAAAATTAAATAAAATGTATTTACAGTAAAAAAAATAAAATGGAATTAATTTAAATAAAATATATAAAAATTAAAAAAAATTAATTTTTTAATCAAATTTTTCTTTCGCTCCGATAATGTTGAACTCTTTTCTGACTCCTTTTTCGGAGCGCTCCTAGAATGGGAATGCAACAACACTTAAAAAATAGAATCACATAAATAGTTCTGTAACAAATTCCTCTGGTCTATTGTTGAGCATTAAATGGAAACAATTAATATCAGTTATAATAAATTCTAACACAGATTAGTTTCACTTCTATTAAAAACTATGAAATTGTTACTTTCAGTCCAATTGCTAGATTTTCTTACGAAGACTACATTTATCCACAATTTACCACACAATTCTGGCAAATGACACTCAGAAAAGAGGCGTTAACTCTCCTCATAAAAAAACGCGAAAATACTTAAACCCCTTTTGAAATAGAAAAGGAAAAAACAAACTGTTATATCACAGATAGGTGTGACACGCTTCAAGTGATTGATGAAAGGCGAAATCTTAATGTTTATTTCATACGAAACTGAATTCTAGTTCCAACAAAAAATCACATCAAATTGTAAATGATAAAAAAAAATCACAATAAAAAACAAACATACATACAACCTCCAAGACAGCGTACAACGACTCAAACGTTGAAAAAACAACTAATTTCCACATTTTTCACATTTGTTAAGACAAATTGAGGTGCAAACATTGGGTCAAAATAATAAAATGTCAGAAAAAGGACGACAAAGATTATATTTAAACAAAACAAATAACAACTACATACATATGTAGGTACATAGATAGAGTATAGAAAAAGAAAATCGAAAATAAAAAAAATTCTTAAGAACCAGCATAAAAAGGGGTGTCAAAAATAAATAAAATTTGAAACACACGCCAAACTCTTGAACTTAAAGACGTCACAGAAGCAGCCAGACACACTTTTAAAATTTAAGCGTAAAACTGTAAAAAACACAACAACAAATAATATTAATCGTAGCTGTATGTTGGTTCAAGTCGTTGCTGTAAAAATAACACAATCTTATAAAACTATAGCCAATTCTAAACGACAATTGCTGTTTTGTGTGTGTGCGCTGCTTTTTAGTTTAAAATGTATTTTTGTTTTTGCACAAATCGCATAAAAACCTAAAGCCTATATGGAAGGGGTGGCCAAAACAATAGAAACCGAAAAAGGTTTTGTTGTAAAATAGCGGCCTCATGTCTATCACAATAAAAAAGTCAATATCAATTTCAATAAATATTTTTTCGTTTTCTTCAAACCTCAACATGTAACGCAGGATACACTTTCTCACATACAAATACATATATACATACGTACACACACACATACACAAGGCAATAAATACCCCTTTACAAAAATTTATTTTAATAGAGCACTGTGGTTTCTCACAAACATTATTACATTACATTATTACATGTTAATACCCTGCAGCGGCGGCAGTAACCAGTGATTGCAAGTAATAGTGCACGAAAAGCATGAGTACTTACTTTTGATACCACTGGTAATGCCAAAGTTCCACTTTCATATGAAAAAAGAACATAATCGCGATAATCCAAAAAACTAATAATTTGCTGTGTTTCTTCTTTGCTTTGAGATGTTTGTTGCGTACAACCAAGAATGATAAAATAAAGATTACACCATGCGCATGATTTCCCGTTATGTGACGTAGAAGTTCCATTCTAAGGGTTACCAAGAATGTTTCAGAAGTTAGAATTAAAATTTCTTGCGTAAAATGTATGTTTTATGTGATAGCTGGCAACCTTGAAATTGAAATCTCTCTGAGAGAGAGAAAATAAAAGCTGTTTAAACTTTATAATATAAACATGAAGAGTGCAGTGAGCAAATGTAAGCAAACCGACAGTAAAAAAACAAGTGAGAAAAAATTAGCCAATAGAAACACAGAACGTGTGACGTCACAGTTCCAAAATGCGCAGAACATTCTAAAATTTTACGCGCGTCGGCGTAATCTTTATTTTATCATTCTTGCGTACAGCATATTGTTACTATAGTCTCTCTTAAGAGAGAGAATGCAAAAATGTGCCGTTATCCCACATAAATTCTAGTTGCGGCTATGCCACAAACGAAATGACTGCTGAGAGGTAATGACTTAGGTAACAAGTGGCCACATCCTATGACATCCCCATGTTAAACTCGTCACTCATTAACATTGCCAGTGGTATGGCCGGTAAGTACTGATGATTATTGGTAAGTAGTCAAATCACAAATCATTCATAACTTACCCCGACTGCTGGGTAATTAATTACATTCATACATACATACATATGTACAAATAAATATCTTAAACTGAGACACAAATATTCGCAGTGCAGTTTAAGTAAAATCTTTTCATTTCATTTGCATTTTCAACAAGAACACGCTACTTATCACATAGAACGTCCCATAATAGATTTATTGATAGACGTGTAAAGTGCGATCAATATTTATATTTCTGGATCAGTTGTCTCACCAATTGTACGTTTTAATACCGCTTGACTTTGTTTTGTGGGAGTTTGATAGTCTACGCCAACATGCTTTGAATTTGGATCTTAAAGGAAATCGGGATGCGTGTTATAAAGGCTCAGTTTTAGAACCGATCTTAAAGATTGTACTAAATATTTATGAATCTACTAGCTGACTGCCCCGGCTTTGCTCGGTATTTACTAATGATTTGTATTTCATATAGAATTAAAAATTAAGACACAAAATTTTCAGTAAAAAAAAAAATAACAAAAATTTGTATCAATTTATTGCGTAAAAAGTTTCTTCAAAATTCGATTATTATTATATGCAACAACAATTATATAAAGTTTAGGCGTACGTTAAGTAAAACAATTGAGTAGTGAAAAAGAGGCAGTGTTGAAGCATATATGCTGTGACCCGAAAGATGGTGAACTATACTTGATCAGGTTGAAGTTGAAGTTGAGGAACAGTTCTGACGTGCAAATCGATTGACAGAATTGAGTATAGGGGCGAAAGACCAATCGAACCATCTAGTATCTGAGTCCCTCCGAAGTACCCCTTAGGATAGATGGTGCATTTAAAAATTATGTAAAACAATCTTATCTGGTAAAGCGATTGATTCGAGACCTTAGGGTCGCAACGATTTAAACTTATTCTCAAACTTTAAATGGGTAAGAACCTCACCTTTCTTGGTATGAAGGTTGTGAATACATCGTATTCTATATCTATATATAAACAAATTTTCAGGTTTGTAAAAAAAAAAATTAAAAAATTTCAAATGTTTGCACGTTTTAATAATCGAATAGAGCCTGTTTCTGGATAAAAAATTAGATGTTTTCGGTCTCAAGAAGATTAAAAATTATTACAATTTAAAATATTTTCAATTATAAAGCAATTTTATAAAGAATATTGGATATTAAAAATATGAATTTTAATAATATTTTATATTGGGTAATTCCAAAATTTTTTAACGCCGTCTGCATTTTTACCAACTCGGATTTTATTTAAATTTAAGACATACATTCATTCTACTCTTAAATGTGCATTTTATGACGTATAAGTCAAACTCATACCTTATATAGTTCAAAGTTGGACACCTCGCACCTTTTTGTGAAAAATTAGCAATGTTTAAAAAAAAAACTTTGGCACGAGTAATACTGAAGTTTTTTTTTAACAAACACAAACTGCTTTAATATTTTTGATTGCGAAAAAAATTATAAAACAAGCTTTTATTAAAATTTAATATAAAAGACTAGAACAAAAATTGCCTATAACTTCAAAACGAATGACGATGTTTAAAAAATATCTTTAACCTTAATGTAGAAAATTCTATTTTAAATAAATTAAGAAATAACTTCTAAACAAACAAGATATATTTAAAAAAAAAATGTGTGACCTTTGACCTTCAGTATTTCGAGTAACGTGTATTTAAATTATTAAAGCTTTTACCATCGTACTAAGCATGGTAAGTAAGACCATAAATGTACCGAAATATTTAAACTTTAACTTTTTATTGAAAATTGTGGCAGTTGTTAAAGAAAAACTACCATAACTGTAGAACCCACTGCAATTACATTTTATAGTTTTCGCACAATAATAATAAGTCTGTTGCCTATTTTGTGTAAAAAAATACAATTTCAGAAATATTGTTCATTATTAGTTTGACAAATTTTATTTAAATTCTGATAAGCCCGGAAGACATTAATACATTTTGAAGACAACAGATACAAGTAAAATTTATTAATCGGGACATCTGCTAAATAAATTTTGTATAACGACTTCTTTATTAGCACAAAATTTTCAGTCACAAATAAGATATTACACATTAAGATCAAAAGAAGTACTTACATTTACATTTACAAATTGTCAAACAATTTGATTAAAAATCTTTGATTAGATTTGCAAACCTAAATAAGAACACAAATCAATGCTAAATACAGAAGTATTCAAAATCTAAAATGATCAGCGGTCAAGAATAAACGATAATAAATCCCCGGACAAAATCAGCTGAAACTGTATTCGAACAGTCTTTAATTTAATAACGAAAACCTTTAATTTTTATAAAAAATTATATTAGATAATGTCAGTGATTTAAAAATTAAGCATTAGTTTATTATAAACTGGTATTTAATTAAAAATGTTTTGGTTAGTTGCGGCTTTGGTTAAATCTTAGGTTAGTTTTCGGCTTCAAACTCTAGCTTCGGTGGAACTGAAAGGCCCTTTAATATATAAGATTTTAATTTCAACTTAAGAGCCGTTCAAACCACAGTGCTTCATCTCAAAAGATTTGTTCTTCATTCACTACAAACATTTTTTTCTGTGCATTTGTGTTAATATGCCAATGAAGCATAAGTATTTCACTGTTTTTTTTTTTTTTTTAGTTTAATAGATTGGACAACAAATAAATAAACACACACAAACACCATCAGACATACATACATATGTATGTATGTACTCGTACATGTAAAGTTTTCCATTTCATTTAAGACAACAACTACTGACTGTAAGTAAAAAAAAATCTCATAAAATCCTTAAACTCCTACCAAACCAAAACGAAACACCCCTTTACATCTATACTAGATATTGTATATTCCTTAAATTTCAACAGTACAACAACTACAACTACATTCATACCACGTTGTCCTCATCAGCTCATACTTCATGTACATATGTAACG
The DNA here is from genome assembly GCA_950370525.1 of Bellardia bayeri. Classification (NCBI taxonomy): domain Eukaryota; kingdom Metazoa; phylum Arthropoda; class Insecta; order Diptera; family Calliphoridae; genus Bellardia; species Bellardia bayeri. Next base: position 105,431,771 of record OX493264.1, read on the forward strand.
TACTCCATATGCTGGCTTATACATACTTTGAAAAGTAATTTAAGTTTAACTTTTTCTATTTTGGTTGTATTTTATATTTATTAAAAAAATATAACCTACTTTTATTTAACGTAATGATTTTGCTTTCTCTCCCTCTGCCATGATTTTCATCGCTTTTATGATTATTTTATTTAAAAAATAAAAAAATATATCCTTTTTATCTTTCTTGTATTTGTAAGTTGTTCTTTTTATTTCTGCAAATGTTTAGCTCAGTTGATATTTATGGCCATTTTGTTAAAGAAACAAAAAAAAAAAAAAAATCTACAAAAAATTCATTTATGGCCGCCACCATTACCAACCAACGTACATATGCATGTGTGTAATGAAAAAAAGGGTGTTAAGGCCTCTTGTGGCAGGCAGGCAGGCAGGCATAAAGTAAAAGTTCAGTGTTTTTGGATGTCGTTGTATTACAGTTGTAAATTTTAAAATAAATACCATTAAAAGTTAAACTTTTTGTTTGGTCAGGAATTTCTTGTCGTTTTGGTAGTTTTTGCTCGTAGTTCACTCTAAACAATTTGTACTTTTATTGCTAATATATGCGCATATTTTCGCCATACGAATACTAACAAAATGATTTCTATTCGAATACATATTATTCGATTTGTACACATACACATTAAATCACATACATACATATATTACATAGTGTAGTCGAAGCTTGTACATGTTACATACAAATCAATGTTGTTTAATATTTAATATTTACGTTTTGACCATTTAAAATTATTGTCTATCGTTAGAGATTTATTTTAAACACGCGTATTTAACCATTGTTACTTTAGCAATTCTATATCTAAAATTTAATGTACAAGAGTTACTGGCTAAATAAAATTACATGCTCCAAACAAAAGAATACTAAAAAAATCTGTAATAAAAAAATTTATAATATTACGGGCACTTTATATTGGAATTTATTTGTTGTTATCTGTACATACTTGTAAATTGTTTAATCATTGATACAATAAATGATCTTATGAGATTTTCTAAACGTTAAACGTTTATTATTTTTATTTTTTTTTATATGATTGTAGAACATTTATAAATATTTCCAATTTGTCAATTGTCTAAACTACTTAACAATTGTATTAATGGTGTAATTATACAAGGTGAGTGCAATTCGGCAACAACCACAACACAATACAGAAACAACAGGCATTTTGTTGGTAATTTACACCAACAAAATGTACTACAACTGTCAAAAGGTATTGCTTTTGACATTCGTAATAATAAATTTAAGCAAAAATAAAATTCTCTGTTGTTAAAAAAATCTCAAGTTGAAACAATTGCAAAAATTCTAAAATTTTAAATATGTACATTAAATTTCTTACTGTGTATTGTTGTGACTCGGTATTCCTGAAGATGACATCCAAAGGATATCGGGAAACATTTGGAAGGGAAACATCTGGAATTCTCTTTTGTATTTTCCTTCGCGGTCATACAGGGAAACATTGTTGTCGCAAACATTCCAGTTTATATTTGTTTTTTTTTACATTTGTCTGATTTCTAGTGTACTGTACTACAATAAGAATGAAATCACAAAGAGTGTCTCCGAGAACGGGAAACAAATTTCATATTCTCTTCCCCACACGTCCCTCTCTCCAAAACAAAATGTTTCCCTTCCAAATGTTTCCCTGTGTAAACGGGAAAAAACCTGTATTTGTGCGGTGGTTAGGGACCGCATAAAAAATCGTTCAATACTTCACGAGTAGCTACAAAAACTAGTTTTCACTACACAATTTTTATATACCGCACAAAAAAAGTTTATATTCAAACAGGTTTGACTGTATGTAATCGGCGATACCCAGTTCTCTACTTAAGATAATGAACTGTAGGAAGAAAGTCTATAGAATGTGTGAAATATGTGCAGGTATTACATCCGTTATCTAATAAACTTTTTATAATTGAACTAAAGTAACGTTTTTCGCGCACATTACAACGCTTGACTTTTCAAAAGCTTCCATAGATTTATAATAATTTTTTATAGAATTTTTTTTACTATTTTTGGATTTGTTTAAGAGCCTGGATTTTTATTTATTTGTGTTTTTGTTTATATCTCGATAAATTATTTTATGAATTCCCACCTTCGCTTTTTTTAACCGAACCTCCACTATTAAGTAACAGATATTCACAATTTCAAATACTGCACTAATCAGATTCATGCGGTTGCAAATGAAAGTTTAAAAAAAATCTAATGAAATGACAAAATGACAAGTCTTTGCAATAATTTTGAAATAAATGGTAATGTTAGCTTTTAGCACATTCCACGGCCGAAGGACCAATAAAGAACAAACCCCTAATTATGGATTTTTAATTTCACTCTTGCACAGAGTTTGCTTATTTTTTGGCCGATGTCTAACGATCACAAACAGTAGAAAAGGAAAATGAAAAACAAATAAAATCTGTGAAACAAACTATGACTGTGTATTGTTGGTAGCTATAAGTATCAACACAGAATTAAAATTATAAATGTATGTATGTATGTAATTACAACTTATTTAGATGTGTGAAATACTTATTTAAAATTCGAAAAAGAAAGATAACAAATTACAACATCATTAGTTATATTGACGCGGAATTATTTTTGAAAATACTAAGGCATACAGCCAGCCATCACTTGCTACCGTTGGCAAGAGAAATTTTTCATTTTAGTAAACACATGTTGTAGTTTTAAAAGAGGAAAACTAATTGGAAATCAGTGCAAAACCACGTTTTAGGTAAAATGCTCAATTTATTACAACGCATACAATAATTCTGTCTTCTCAGCTTAAAAAGGAAAACATCCTGCTTTTGTTTTACTAAATTTAATCTTATTCTTACAAAAGGATGTCTTACTTACTGTGGCACAAAAGAAACTAATTAATCAAGAGAACAAAAACATACAAGACACATGTATGTATGTATGATGAAATATGTTGGACGAGTATGTTGTCGTGGCAAACATATGCAAGCAACACATCTTAATTAATAAAAAATTTAAAGGATAAACATCCTGTTATTGATTTCCACAGTTTCAGGTTTTCAGCAAAAGATACTTCTTAACTAAGTACACTTTTGTTGAATTCAATTCCATGTTAATTTAGCTATTTTAGCCTGTAATTTATTATTTAGACTGACTTATATTTTTCGCCGGCGGTTCTCTAAAACGGGGATGTTTTTTTTTTTTTTTTGTAAAAGATGAGAAAAATGTGTATATTGATTTTATATTTGGTTTTCGGGCACAACTTAATTATGCGTAACAAACAAATGTTTTCAACTCACATGTATGTTTAGACAGTGAATTGATAAATATTTTTATTATTATTGAAAATCATGGTAAAATCAATTCCTTTTTCACTACAGGATGCATAATGTTCCTTTTGCCTTCAGTTACTCAGTTTGACCATTGGTCGTTTGTTCATTTTCTTTTTCAAATATTTTTGGGTTCTTTTGTTGAGACCGGATATTAAATGAAAGAAGGAGGAGGAATGATGCAAACAATAACAATTCAATATTCATACTCGTCTACGTCTAGAATATTCAAATGTCCTGCTTCGCCTGCAGATGTTTATTTGTTGAAGTCTTTTTAAATGTTTATTTAGTAAGATTGGATATAAAATTTAAATAAATGGAATTTTGGAACAAAGTTTCTTACTGTCCACTATCATCTAAATGTTGAAGATTTGTACAGTTTCAATTGAATAAAAACCATCAGCAAATAAGAACAAATATTACCATTTTGCGCTACAGATTTCAATTCAGTAGATGTCGGAAAAGTCGCAGTTTTAGGTCATAAATTTAACAGTTTTTTAAACTGACAAACCATCCCAGATTAAGAACTTTTACTTAATTAGTTAGTGAAAGGTCACGATTTTTGTCAAATATTCAATATATAAAGGGTTATTCATTTTGTTCATTTGTTTTTTTTTCACAAATCAGGCATAACTGTTTTACTATTCAATATTGTAATTCGTCTACGAATTATTCAGCTGTCTTACTAAAATCAGCATTAGTGTGTTTCGTGTACTTCGAGCAATCACTTTGCCCATAGCTTTCCCAAAATTGAGTCTCAGTGTTCGTTATTAAAAGATTTGCAACCTAATAGACTTCAACCAATCTTCTTTAGTCGTGTAATTCTCGATATAGTAAAGCTGGAATGACTGATCATAAATTGGACCTTCCGAATTGATCTGGTAGTTGCGGCACGGCCAACATTTACATTTATTTCGAAAAAGTCAAAGTTTAAGATTGTTTTTTGGGGCTATAATATAGTTTCCGACATCCATTTATATTTTAAGTGTATTATTTAAAATTAAAATAGGTCTTATTTGTTTTAGGATTTGTGTCAAAATATTTTTAATGTTGTCCCAAATTTGTAAGTACACAAGATAGGATTATATATTGAATAGATTGTACGAGTATATAGAAATTCACAGCTTTCTGTGAATTCAGCCCGAATTTCGTAGATAAAGCAAATTTGCTTCCTCTATGCATTTTAGGGATCCAATTATGATAACCCAAACGAGAGAGTAGTAAAAATAATTTTTTTTTTATGGAGTTTGGTCGGATGAGGATGCAGCAGAAAATCTACACCAAACTGTGAAATATTGTGATTAAATTTGTTTTTCGGCAACCACTTGCAGATTCTCTGAACCTCAAATGTAGGAATTTTAATGATTAACCAAACCATCAAGGGGAAAATATGCACAAGCATTAAAGGGATTTTTCTCGAACTGTGGGCGGGAAATTTTCATTATTTGTAAAATATTCGGCAACTATGAAAACACATTGTTCTCTCGTGTAAATTCTTCATTTTAACTAGATCTAAACTGTAAGCTGTCACACTTTGAATCTACTTGATTTATGAAATTCTTGCATGACAAAGTTCATTCAAAAAATAACAAAATGATTGGTAGCGATTGTGTTTTTTTTTCAAAATTCGGTGCATTTAAATCGAAAATAAATTTAAAATTAAATTAAACATCTATTTTCTTAATTCAGAAATATTTTTAATTTAAACTAAATATCTAAAGAATATACAAAATAGTGAAGTGTGTTAATAAGTTAGTTACCCTACACCCAGTATATGTATAAAACAGTTTTTCAGAAATGGACGTTATATGGGAGATATAACCTATTGTGGACCGATCATCCAAAAATTTAGTGTCATGATGTTTGTGAATATAAATATTATGTATGTATGTTAAACTTTATCTCGATATAAATACTTTTAAAAGATTTATGGAGCTTAAATTGAATTACGGAGAGGATCTTATATGGGAGTTTCGAATAATTATCGACCGACTATTATAAAATTATTTTTGTATAAAAGAAACTTATTTGTGTCAAATTTGAATAACAACATTTTTAAGAAATTTATGATCGTTAAAGTGAATTTCGAAAGTGGGTCTTATATGGGAGCTACGACTAATTATGGACCGATCATAATAAAATTGTACCGTGTTATTTCTATACATATGAAATATATTTTCGTTCAATATTATTTGGATACCAACATTTTTGAGGGAGTTATGCTCTGTAAAGTGATTTTCGGAAGTGGGCCTTATATGGGAGCTACGAGAAATGATGGGCCGGTCTGCACAACATTTGTAGAAAGTGGTTCTAAGTCGATCGGTATACTTTAAGGTGGGTGTTGGACCAATATTTCTGGGCGTTACAAACATCAGTACAAATCCAATATACCCTCCCCACTAATTGTTCAAGCTTAAGGACTTTTTTTTATTAAAATAAAATTTTTTAATTTTCAATGATTCCTTGTGTATATCAAGCCGATAGCCTTCGTTGCTAGTGCTTTTAGCTTTTGATTTATTTTAATTATAATAAATTTATAAATAAATAAATAAAAAACATGTTCAGGAAAATATTTTTTTAAAACATTTTTTTAAGCTTGCGTGAATTATTAATAAATTAATATTAATGAAAAAGGTCAAATAAACTATAATAAGAAGTTATTTGGATAATCAGATCGTTTCAAAAGCCATTCCTTCAAACTGTGTCAAGTCAAGTTGCAACATTAATGCTTGGTCACACGGAAGGCATATAGAACATGCACAAAGAATATTCAAAACTATTTCTTATTTTATTTAGCATCTAAGCAAAATAATAGGGATGAATACTTATTTAGAATTCAGGGATGACGAGGATAACAACAAAGAGTTTGAATGTTGTGGATGACTGACGATGTCGAGTTGCCTTTTCAAATTTATAATATACGCCTCCGAGAATGGAAGCAATTCTTGACTACTATTCCTCTTTAATGAGTATTTGGCTCATGTGGTAAATGGTCGTTGCGCTAGAACTTAGTGGACTAACTTGTTATTGCCCCGCTTGTTTTGGAAATAGAGTATATTGCCCTAATCGAGTATATAACTCAAAACTAGGACATGGTACTAAATAGTTGCTGAATATAAAATGTCTCACTAGTAATGGTTTAAGAGTAATATCTCATTTTCACAGATATCAAAAAAAAAATATGAATAAACATTTTTTTTCAATAGGAAGTAATAAATTAGAATGTCCTTAAATATAGATTTCGACACAGATAGCTATATGTATATAAGGGCGTACTAACACATTACTGGCAATGACTAAATAGGTGGCATATCTTTGAGCTGATATCTTTAAGAACTAGACACTAGGCGAAAGGCTCACGTCCGAGCCAGACGTGGCGGTCATATGCCAGAAATCATATTTAAATTATAATGCCAGACAATTATCTTTCGAACAAAATAAATTTCAAGTCAAAATAGAAAAATCATCTTTGTTTTATTTAATGTCAACGTTCTATACATCAAAAAAGAACACCCTCGATATGTATTTCGAACAGAGCCATGATTTTCAAAATAAATTTCCACAATTCGGAAGCGTTGTTCAAGCGTCATTCTATTCATGTTGAAATGGCAAACCAAACTGAACATAAATCACTCAACAGCTGACAAAATTTCCGCCAGTTAAAAAAGTGTTGCCAAGTTAAAATACTACATATACAACTAAAAAAAAACACCCTATATATTATTTCTTATATTATAGTTAGAAATTGCGATTCTGTTAATTCAATTTTTTGTTTAAATTTTACCTGCATAAAATTTAAATCAATGGTTAAATTCTAAAGTTTCAAATAATCAACTGGCAAATTTTACATTTAAAAATCATAACTCACCATGTTTTCTCTCATTTGGAAATCTGAAACGAAAGTAAAAGAAAAAACAACAATTTTAACATATACTTTAGAAGAAAATCATGTCTCACATAAATAACAAATAAACCATAAATTGTCAATTAAACTAAATCTCTTAAGATCCACTTAAATTCCCAACTACAACAACGAGTAGACAATTTAACACCCACTACAACACGAGCAACAAAAAACCTACTCGTTCTGCTATATTTATCCAAAAGAAAAAAAAAACAAAAAACGCAACCAGAACAAAACTAAAATGCAACGAGTATTCGTGTTGCATGCAAATCAGTTGCAAGTAATAAAATTGGCTTGTAATTTAAACTTATAATAAGACCAACTAACCAAATCCCGTGAAAAGCTGGTGTGATACAGACAATTGTCTTCACGTTTCAAAGAGGCAAAAGGCAACATAAATTGCTAAATCTCGTTAAGGTTTAAGGAAAAAAGAAATCAAGGAATATTCACAAACCATAAAATAGGAATAAGCAAACATTTTAAAATGGCTGCAATCTCCTGTTAGTATTCAAATATAGAGTGATGTTGTATTTTAAAATGAGCGACTGTGTAAATTGTTGTACGATGGGGGTATTACCTCTTTGCATAGAACAAAAGGAAGCAAATGAAGGGATTTTGAAATAGTAGTCTGTGGAGAACATAAAGGATATCCGTATTTGAGAATGTAGCAATATCATGTTACAGGAAAAATAACATAAGGCCACTCTTACTATCATACACACGTTATATAAATACTCGGAAATAATCTTAAAAACGGACTTAGTTAAAACATACAAATTTACATAAATCTATAGGAACTATATTCACCTCTTTTTGTTTGAATGTAAAGAATAAGTAGCAAGCTCGTTAAAAAAAATCTAAAAACGTTTGACTGTCCTTTTTATGGACACTTGACTGTTTAGTTTATTAAGTGGTTAACAAGGACAGTAAAAACTAACGTTTACACTTCCGAAGAAGGAATGAGTGGAGATCTTATTTTAAGTGGTGGAATGTTAGTAAAAGATTTAAATGCAATTCGTGTTCATATTCCTGTTTGGCATAAAAAATATGTAGATTTCTTTATATTGTATTAAATGAAGAGAAAAGCAGAAACAAAAAGAAAATATAGATTAAGTACTTGGCAGGGAAATTCATAATATTCACAACCGTAAATTCTAGCTGCTACGTTGTTCACATGGTTTGCGGTTAACGCCTTAGAATTCAAAATCCCAATACATACACACATTCTGCTGCCGTCTCTATTTCTTACTTTATTATCCCTGCATCGTACATTTACAACAACCACTCGTAGTTTCTTTCCGGGTAATAATGTACTCGCATGTATGTATGTTGGGCTTAAATCTATGTTGCTCCTAGTTGCAACATAAATCCGTGTTCAACACTCTAAACCAAAAAAAAAAAAAAACATGAACAACGTAAAAAGTAACTAAAAGTGAATGTGCTTGTATTTTTATATGAATTTTTAGCTTAAAATTTATGGCTGATGTTTCCACAATATGATGGGACATTGAGTGTGGCAGACAACTTTGAATGTTTTTCTATAGTTTGGTGCAATGTTAAAAAGCTTTCTCTGTTTTACTGAAACGTGTTGTGGTACATTTACACGAAAAGTTATATGAAAAAACCAAATAAAAAAGATGAATGAAAGAAGTACAATCTATGTAAGAACTAAACATATTTATGACCGCGACATGACCTGTGCTCTTAAATGGATTTTGAGATGTGTTAGTGCGGATTTTAAATGGTTGTTTAATTTGAGATGACAATTACTTACATACATATTATAGAAATATAATAAAATAATTTAATTACAAACTGCTACAAAAGCCAAAAATGTGTAAATTATAAAATTGATAATGAAATTTCTAAAATTTCCTCAAAAATTATATTTAAGTGGCTTCGTGTTTTTTTTTTAATAACTAACTTGGTTTACATAATTTTTCAGTAATAGAGAAAGAATGAAAATAAACAATCCAACGTATGAAGCACTTCACCAAATGTACAACAAGAACTTTCGTAAAATAATCGAGAATAATTAAAAAATATAAATGTTTACAATATCGACAAATTTTCCATAAATGTTCAATACTAAGTCCGCTTTTACACTCTTCAATTCTGACTCGTCAAGGCAAGTATTTTTGAATGTGAAGGGAAAAGAGAATAAAAGGGATACAAACTTGACCGTACTTTCAAATTTCTTATTTCCATTCGTTTTTTGTTTTTCATGTTATACAAAATACAAAAATTTAATTGACGTGTGTGAATGAAATGGCAAGTTCAAAAGAGAATTGAACAAAAACGGGTCAGTTACAACTGAAGAGTGTGAAACCGGACTAAGCTAGAGCAATATCGATTCGTTATATAACTTGTTTTTAAATAAAAGTATTTTGCTTTCCAATATTTATTATATAAAAAATATTTAGCTGACAACAAAGTACATGTACTATATACCAATATATAGTATAAGGATAGCCAATGTTGAATTAACTGATAATTTAATGTGTTACCATAGCCAAAAATCATAAAAACATTTTAGAATTTTCAGCTAGCTCATATTAGAAGTTTTGCTGGTCGATAAATCATGAATGAATAAATCAAGTTTTTCAAAAGCTGTGATTGTGATATTTTCCTAAAAATTGTTTTTTAATAAAAACTACTATCGCTCTAACCGACCAATAGAATTAAGGCTCCCAATAACCATTACCACCCAATTCCGAAAGGGACAGACACGCATTATTATCAGTCGGTTGTTATGCGACAACAGCGATGAAATACTGGACTACCGCATTTTAAAAGCATATTTGACAAATCTGTTGGCTCTAAAGCTGACATCAATATAAAAATTAACAAAGCACGATAACGACGACGTCATCGCGACGATAAAAAACATGAATGAAAGAAAAAATTGTATATTAAATTATGTATACAAATTTTCTTAGCCAAATGTTCCGTGCTGAAGTAAATTTATTGGACAAAAAAACTTGGTATATATAAATATTGTGTGTAAAACTTAAAAATGCGGTATCGCGGTTTTTGTCTGAAATAACTTACATATATGTCATTTAGAAGGGCACATAGCTGTCATTTATTTTCTCTTAGTTATCAAACATTATAGTGTTAGCAATAATTTTTCTTTGCCCCGAAAGTGACGAATTTCGTGCCAATAAACTTTTATATGCGGGAAGTTTTACTTTACTTTTTTAATTTGATAACTGACGCTGAAGCACACCGATTGCTCAGCGAAGCTTATGGTGAATGTGTTCCAGCGGATGGTTTTTAAACTCAACCAGAGCTTGTAAAATAATTAGGAGGTACTCAAGCAGTAATTTTAAACATTAGCGAGCATCCAGATTCATTCAAAAGTTGGGAAATTGGACGCCACATAAATTCCAGCCAAGAGACTTTGACGCACGATTCTGGATGTCCATAATGCTGCTTAAACGCTGCTAAAGCAAATAAATTTTCATCGAATCATTTTATTTTTGACATATTGTAATCGGTAGCCTGCTGTCTCGTGTTTAATACTTTATTTACAAAAACAAATTACTCTAATCCAGTGCTGGATTGTTTAAATATATAGTTAGGCAGCTACTTCTGAATTTGTAATAATATTATTTGCGTTAATTATCGCGATTATCTAAAATATTCTTATTTATGAAGTATATGTGTGTATATATATTCGTGCATCCTTCGATTACATTTCCAAAATAGCTAGAATTATTATATCAAGAAGAGAAAAAATAGATGATTTTGAAATCCTGATTAACTACATTTTAAGCTTTAGTTTTTGAATTCAGTCTCAAAATTATTTATTGTAAGTTATTATTTATTGTAAGTAATTGTCCGATAATTCAACTAAAATGTCTTGTCGTAATAATCATCTTATGGATGCGCATTTAAAGATCAAGTTGATATCAGTTCCAAAATGTCCATGAAGTTTAATAACATCTCTTTGGCTTGCACTATTACACAAATAGTAACTTAAATGATAAATATATCATCTGAAAAACCAAATTTTGATGCAACAGTATTTTGAAATTGTATCAAATGACTCGTGGTAGTACCACGGTACCAACTGTGTCTAAAATGTTTAAAAAAAAGTACTATTGTACCATGTTTGCCATCACTGTTCTGATCTGGAAGTAAATAATATGAGATGAAAGAGAGTGGGAGAGTAACAAAATGTGGTTTGCAGCGTTGTCAACTTTAAAATTTCAAAACGCACTAGAATGAAGAAAAAACACTCCATTTAAAAAAAACACATCAAGTTTAAGGTGAATTCATCCGAGTAAAATATTTATTCGAACAAAGTTTTTTGCATACGAAGATTGACGCCTCTCCTTTTAAGAGACAGAAAATATTCATATGAAAGAAACTTTGTCCGAACAAATATTTTGTTCGTAACGAATGGAAGAAACCAACGGAGGGTTAGAACGCAAAGAATTCTGATGATAGAAAGTAAAAATAATTTAATGAAAATTAATTTTAATGAACTCGAGCCTAACTAAATAAATATCAAAAATGTATTTCTTATTTGAAATGTTTATTGATTTAATTTAACATTTTTTTAATTTCATAAATTCTATATAAAACTGTTACAAAAGAGATTATGAAGTATTAATTGGTAAAAAGGGCTAATTTAAGTACATATTTGGTACTTTTTTCTAATTATTTTTATTTTCGATTTTAAGTACATATATACTTCTATTTGAATTTTTCAATAAAATTTGTTAGGGCTCCACTGGGACTCTAACCGCGGCTGTTCATCTACAGTAGACCAAACCATCAGACTTTACAATAATTTTTATTTCCATATTTAAGATGTTAATTTAATTTAAAGATTTTTCACTCTATACACCTCTACCAATACCTTCAAGTGACGAATTTGATAGTATGTATTCAGTTATCATACATTCGTATTTAAAATACATTTAATGGGTTTATTTTTCATCATCATAATAATGATTTATTAAAAAACTGCAATTTAAAATTAGTAAAAATAAAGATTTTGCACATTTTCGGAAAAATTAAAAAACGCACCAAAATTAACAAAAGAGCTCACCGCGCACCAACTAAGGAATTTTTCGCACAAAAAATTTAAAAAATCAGCAAAAACGCACCAAGTTGACAACGCTGGTGGTTTGTTTTCAAAATATCAATGTTGCCAACAATTGTGCTAAATATATTATTGAGGAGAGTTAGCGATTTTTAGTGTAACTTAAACGTACATTATTCTATTGTTCTCTGTTAATAGTCCAAATTTTAGACAAATATTGTAACATTCATTTAAGTAAAAATAGACTTTAAATATACATACATATAAAATTTAATACATTATTATTAAAAATTCTGAAAAATATTAAGATAATAAAAAATCTACATTTTATTTACCAAATATGTACATCGCAATAAACTGTAACTAATGCTTTAGTAAAACACATCTCTATACTTTGGATTTATTATTACTTTTCGTTGTAAATTATAAATTTTATCATTAGATGACCTTTTTATTATATTAATAGTCGTATATTAAACATCAATGAGCAAAACAAATGAATATAAAATAATTCAAAAATATTTGTGTACCATCTATGTATTTAATGTATTGAATTCCAATTACAACAAAATGCGACAAAAACAACTACAAACAAAAATGGGCAAAAATGACCATAATAAAAATATATACACGTTCCATAAACAAATGACGCAATTTGGTTGTGTGTGTGATCCTTTTTGTTTATAAATAATATAAATTTATAAACAAGTCCAAAATTTGTATTGAATTCAAGCATAGGTTGACTCTGTGATGAGCTACATTTAGTATGAGTATTGAATATATGTATGTAACATCAAAATGGGGGATTTTTAAACTGTTTAGCTTTAATTTAGAAACTTTGTAAAATTTTAATTTATTCAAAGTATTGGCAATTTTTAGCTATGTATGACCTTTCTGGCAACATTCCACGCCACAAGCACTGTTCATCTTTCAATCATCAAGCCAATTTCGTATACCCTGTTCAAAAGGGAAGCTTATCCTCGAGAGAGTGTTCTGCATAGAATGAAACAAATAATAGTCGAAAGGGGCAAGGTCTGAACTACATATAAGGCTGGTGAGGCAAAACCACTTATTTCTAAATAGTTTTTAACAGGCCTTCTCGCTTTAAATAAATCAGTTTGATTCGATACAGGTTCCCTGTGATAGCTGCATGGTAATGCTGGTTTTAGACGGTATGTATTTTGTAGTGTAACTGTAAGTTGTACGATACATACTCGTATGTAATTGTGCATGTCTGTCAAAATTGTCAATTTACAGGCATTTAATAATGTTTGCTTTCACACGTCGGTTTTTAGTTTCATCTGACATAATCTATCATAGAACACAACCTGTCTTTGTTATGATTATTTTCACGGGAGTTTTGTGTACTTGCAAATATAGTTTGAGACAATGGATTAAGAAACTAAATAATTTTAACTTGCGCAGCATTATTGTAATAATAGCTTCTATAAAATAAAAAAATGAAGCAAGAATTAAAGAGAAAATGTGTCATGTGGAGCCAAAAACTATTGTATTTACTTATGTTAAATAAAATTAATATATATAAATACGTTTTTTAAATACATACATACATATGTATTTTAATACAAATTTATTGTTTTGTTTAATACAATTTTTTTAAATATTAATTTGCTGTTCTTGGCACCATAAACAATTGACTTGCAAAACAGCCGCTTGCAGGTGCTTTGTCAAATGCAAATAGAACATCTTCTAATGGAAAATTTTACACTGTAAATGCAGGCTGACATTTGCAGAAGTATTTTTGTTTTGCTTTTACACGACGTGTGTGCATTTTGCAGTGGAAAATTTGACACGCATACTGCAAAATACATACCGTCTAAAGGGAGCTTCAATTGGCTTTGGTATCCCTTCGGCTGGTTGGCCAGGCTTCACATACGATATCATACGTTTCGGGTTATCGGAATTGATTAATTTTTCAACGCAAGTGATGATTCGGTGCAAAAATTATTTTCTTTTATAACGATTAAGCAGCAGTTCGAGGGATTTCGGTTTCAATTCATATGATACCCAATTTACCGGCATTTTTATTCCTAGTGCTGTTCGCAATCATATTGAAATTGCTGCTTGAGTTTGACAACAATCTTCATAGAGTAATGCCCCCAATTGTGTTGTTCCAACTTTTTTGGCTGAAAATTTTTGTGTCCAAACTACAAACGCACAAACCATCGTTTATTGAAACCAATGGAACACATTCACCATGAGCTTTGGTAAGCAATCAATGTGCTACAGCAGCAAAGTAAAACAAAACTTCCCGAATATAACGCTTTGCTAATACAAAATGGAATGATTTTGAAACAAAAGACTACGTTGTTGCTTACACAATAATGTTCAATAACAAATTTAATATAAATGTCAGATATGTACTAAAGACAAAAGCCGCACTCACAATATACGATATTTGTTTTCAAACTGGCATTTTGAAAGTAAACACCCAGTAATTTTTAAGTACTGCCACCGCTACCAATTGGTGAAATATTCTCGAAATCGTAGAACTCAGTGTTGATGTCAACTCTTGGCACATCTAAGAAGTTTCTGTTAAGTTCGTTAGCGTCAATCTCACAGTTAACAAGAGCCGTGCCATTTCCCACCCCAATGTCACGGATTACTTTCCACTTTTGTTGTGACCCCAGGGCAGAACTGAAACGCCTTCTAATTTTGCAACTCTTATTTTTATATTAACATCCCTTCGTGCTGAACGAAAAGTGTCATAAAGCGAAGGAGTTTTAAAGCGTTTCCATCTGCAATATGCTAAATCTCGCTCTTATATCGCCGATTTAATATAATCTCCGTGAACCAAGGTCTGGATTGGGCAGAAATTGTTCGCGTCTTCAGAGGAACAGTTAAGCTATAAGGGGAGACTATATTGTTTTGCAAAAACATTAACTGATCATCCACAGAAGTAAGATTAAATATTAAGTTCCAATCCACTTCAGAGAGACTGGACTCAAGAAGGTTGTAGTTTAAATTCTTAAAATCTCTGTATGTTATTTTCTGATCAATATACGTCCCAAGAAAGTCATACAACATGAAGATCAAGTCATGTTTAGAGAAGCAAGGAGCAGAAATAGGGTCATAAAGAAGTCATTGCGTCATTGATGAAGAAAATGTCAAGTAATGAATGTGAAGAATGGGTAAAATGTGCAGGTGTTGAGGTATTTGTGGGTGTTAGACGTAGCTATGACATAAAATCAGTTAACGATGATTCTGATAGGATGTCCTAATTAAAATTACCTGAAATTATGATATCAGAGAATGCAACTGTTAAGGTTTCCAGCAAAGTAAAAAAACTACTGAAATGTTTTAATGTTAAAAAGTTTTTCTATATAAAAAATATCAGAAAATTTCAGCAAAACGTTGATAGAACTGCTGCTTCAAATTAAATAATAATTTTCCAACGTATTTTCCACTACGTTCTATAAAATATTGTAGCCAAGGATTGACTTGTAGGGTATAATTAAGCAGAGAAAAAAGTGTAATAAATATATTTGTTTATGAAATGGAAAATTAGAAAATAATTTTGTATATGGGCAATAAACAGAAAACAAGCAATTACCACATTCAGCATATTTTCACAATTTCATCGGTTATTGGTTATGGCTTGGTTAGTCAACTCAGTTTGGACACATGTGTAAGGAGTGGGAAAGTCACAGAATAACTAACTAATTTAACACAAAATAATACAAATACTATACAAACATACTTAGATATACATTTAACAAATAATACCATACAGACAATTATTTGTTATAAATGTGTTGATAATAAATTTATTGTTTTTAGCAATATTATGCAATGAAATATAATTTTTTCAAAATTTATTTACTCTTTCTTTACAAATAAATAATATTAAAGGAAATACTGGCAAACATAAAATATATTCAAAGGTTTAGAGTACATAAGAAACTTACCGCCTGGCCCACGATGTCGAACGATAGCGTTCGCTTAGATAAGACTTAAGACACAAACTTTTATTCGTATCTAATTTTTTTTAATCAATCAAGTTTGTTTATTCCACAATCAAGTTTGTGTCTTAAGTCTTATCTAAGCGAACGTTATCGTTGGCCAGGAGGTTAAACTAAAACTAAAAAAAAGTTTGTAATTTCTGTGTTAAGATTTTGAATAGGTGTGTAAACATATAATGATATCGCCAAAAATTATTCATTTAACAAAAGTGTTAAACACACAAAACATATGGGCGCCTTTTTCATTAGTTTCTTTTAAAGGATTTGTCGTCCCTACATCCAACGTTAAGCAATTACATTCATATTAATATTGTATTTTATTGTCTAATAAATAATATTAATTTTGTTAATTGTCCATAAATCTGAATGCTGAAGAGCATAATCGAATAAGTGTTTCATGAGTTATTGTCGGTTGCCATTCTACTTTAACAGACTTTTTTGTTTTTTATTTTAACACACAAATAAAATTATGTGAATTTTGCGTTTTTGTTCTTTTGTTTTGCTGTTTGCAATTAATAGGTGACCATGAATTTATTAATTTTTTTTAGTATTTACTTATATGACCTTCTATCTGTCTATAAGTGAATACTTCTACATGTTTTATAATTAAACCTAAAACCCAGAAATGTACAAACTTTGGAGCAAGTCGAAACATAAATAATGTTATAAAGGTCAATAAAAAAAATGTATAATTAGTTACTAGTAGTCTGCAAAGTAACTACATAGTATCTTAAATATATTATATATTACTTATTTTATATCAAATGAGAATTATTCCTCTTGCGAGTATTTGAAAATTTTTAAAAAAAAATTTTATTCGAAATTTTACTTCAAGTTAAATATACAAATGGTTTGAAAATAAATCGTAGTGTATGCAAACCATTTCAAACCATTTGTATATTTAACTTGAAGTAAAACTTCGAATAAAAGTTTTAGTAAGAAATGCAATTTAAAAGCTATTTTCTAAATGATCGAGATATATATTATAATATTGTTCTTAGAAACTCCGTATGAATTCGTTCAATAACATTTTCGTTACTGTAGAGTATAGAGCGTCAGTGACTATAATAAATCATTTCACCTTTTTTAGAATTATTTAAAGGAATATTTTTAAAAACTTTAGCAAAGCTGACCTTCTCATTTACTCTCAGAAATATCAATATTGCACAACTCTGCTTCGATAAACCATTAATAATTATTCATTCATATTGGTTTTTTCCCCAAAAATTTCCCAGCATGGCAAAAAATAAAACTTGCTGTACATACATGTATTTCTTTATTGTATGAGTATTCAAATAAATCAGTATGTGAAAATTAAGTAAATGGGTGAATTTTTAATAAAGTGTTTTTCTGTGTTTTCCGTTTTCAGCTTCATTCTACATCTTTTGCCATATGCATACATATATTTTTTGTTTTTGGCAGTTTTAATGTGTTAATAAAAACCACAAAATGAAAATATGGCTGAATAAAATATGGAGAAATAAAAAATAAATTAACACAAAGTACAATTATTAGTGATTGCCAAACAAGTCGTCGGCGGTGGCAGAGATAGAGGCCGGCCATACGGTATCACTCAACTCAGCCTGAACTCATCTCATAACAAATGAAAGCAATAAAAATACCGAAATATACACAAGAACATTTCGAACAAGTGTTGAGGAATGAAAACGTATATTTCACATTTTAATTTTTGATAATAAAGTGAAACAAAACAAAACAAGTCAAGTCAAATTCATGATGTATTCCTTCCTAATAATGTTGTTCTTTTCTTTTTTTCATATAAGGCAATAACTAGGTACCCAGCGGGAAAAATTGCAAGTGCTTCCATTTGGAGGCCTTCTAGAAGACCAGTTTATACATTATAAAAGATAAGTTATTCATTTCACTATGCCTTCTCTCCTCTCAGTGTTTTAGAGGAGATTGCATTGTAAACGAATGTCAACAAATCATGTTTTCAATAGCAATCACGAATGGTTTTCCTCATATTCCTGTATATCGCCACTACAACAACAAACAATATTTTGCACACTTTGTTATAGTACGAGTAACGGGTCCGCCATCTATCGTTTTTTTTTCAACTAGTGCTTATTTCGTGAATGGTAACACTTAGCTCATGTCTGATTTGATAGATAATTAGTTTTATCCTTCCGCTAAACGAATATGGTTGTGTATCTATACGCTTGAACAACGCTAGGAAATATTGCGACATTACTTTGAAAATCATGGTTTGCGAAAAAATTATTATCTTTTTTGGCGGGTATGTAAACAAGCAAAATTGTCGCATTTGGGGCACAGAATACATTGAAAAGCCGGTGCACCCAAAACGAGTCACTGTTTAGTGCAGATTTTGGTCCAGAGGCATAATTGGGCCATTTTTCTTCGTCAATGGAATAGGAGGATATTGGCAACATTTGGTTTCAACTAGACGGCGCTACGTGCCACACAGCCGAAGCTACACTCGATATTTTGCGCCCAGTTTTTGAAGATCGCATTATCAGCCGCTGAGCTGATGTTGTTTGACCACCTCGGAGCTACGATTTGACACCGTTGAATTATTATTTGTGGGGTGCCGTCAAAGATATGTGTTACGCCGACAAGCCAGAGACAATTGACACTTTAAAGGACAATATTCGTGAAGCCATTGGTGAAATACAGTTGCACACAATCGATAATGTGCTTAAAAATTGGACCGATCGTGTAGACTACTGCATGGCCAGCCCAGACAGCCATTTGAATGAAATTATTTTCCATTATTAACCGGAAGGATTGTACTTTCAAATAAAAAAAGAAATTTGAGAAAATATTCAGTAGATAGTTTTTTTATAGCATTTTGAAAAAAAAAGTTATTTAGCGGACCCTTTATTAAAAATTAATAAAGAGAGCGTCTATAGATTTACCCCCTTATTTAAAAATGATTATTAAATTTAACAAAGGTTTATTAAACAAATTTTTATATGCAAATCTGTCTTAATAAACGTTTGTTAAATTTAATAATCGTTTTTGAAGCAGTACAAGAATATAAAAGTTATTATTTTATTCTACACCGCAATAGTAGGGGATTTGCGTTACAAACTAACGCCCATAAATATTGGTCCAACACACACCTTAAAGTAAACCGATCGATTCAGAATAACTGCCTGAGTCGATTTAACACTATCCGTCCGTCCGTCTCGCCGTCTGTCAATGTAAAGCTTGTACGCAGAGTACAGGTCGCAATTTTAAAGATATTTTAATAAAATTAGATACGTGATATTTTTTTCGGCCCAAGGACGGATTTGATTGAAACTGGTGGAAATTGGTCGCTTATTTCACCTGGCTCCCATACAAATGTCATTCCGAAATAGGAGTTACGTTCAATGTTTGAATTATGCAAGTATCCCAACAGATTTCACAGCAAAGGAGTAGTAAATGAAGCCAAATCACATCTACAAATTTTGTGCAGATCAGTCCATAATTGATCATAGTTCCCATATAAGCCCACTTCCGAAAATCAATGAAAATTGCATACCTCTCTTAACAATGTCGGTATCCAAATTATATTGAACACAAATATGTTTCGTATATATACAAATAATATGGTACAATTTTAAAAAGATCGGTCCATAATTAGTCGTACTTCCCATTTAAGACACTCTCTGTAATTTCCTTTATTTTCATAAATCTTTTAAATGTATTTACATATATCGGATAAAGTATAACATACATAATATTTATATTCATGGAAGTTATGGCACTAAATTTTTGGTTTATAATAGGTAATGTCTCCCATATACGAGTAGAGCTCATTTCTGAAAACGTGTTTTATGCATATGCTGTGTAGGGTATTATATGGTCGTGCTTGAACGGCTATACTTTCTTACTTGTTTAAATTAATTTTAAATAATTTAAAACCCTTCTTTTATTTAAAAGACTTTCTTTTACTTTCCTCCATAAAATTATTAATTTAGCAGGTCTGCCTTGTATAAGGCATTACTTGGTAGAATTGCTCTT
This sequence comes from Bellardia bayeri, assembly GCA_950370525.1. Lineage (NCBI taxonomy): Eukaryota > Metazoa > Arthropoda > Insecta > Diptera > Calliphoridae > Bellardia > Bellardia bayeri. The sequence goes on from OX493264.1 coordinate 105,452,031, forward strand.
CTCAAATAGGCCTTCTAGCAGGCATGTAACCAGTAGTGAGTAGGCAAGACCTTAATACAATATGTAAAATTGGAAAGATTTTGCAATGCGGCTGGAAGTCCTTGTGACTGCAAAATAAGGCTTTGTAGAAGGCCTCTTTACAGCATCTTTTATCCGCTGGGTATGTAAACATATGTATGTATTAGATACTCAGCCGTATGTAAACACTTACAAAACAATGAATAAATTTACGAAAACACTAATAACTTATTAGACATACTTAGAAGGATTTTGGTTTAAGGACATCTTCGAATAAAAATGCTTTGGAAGGTTAAAATTATTTAAAGATATCGCACATTTGCAACCTAAATACTGCAAAGATTTGAACATGTTGAGGATGAATAGGAGTTATCTAACTCTGCTGTAAAGCAGTCCATCTCCGGGACAGCAAAGTCAAATATTCAAGTGTCAAAATAAAACCTAAGGACGTTTCCCTTATGTATTCAAATCTACTATTCAAATTGCAAATTCTACAAAGAATAAAAAGAGATTTATTTGGTTTTCAAATCCAATGAGACCTCCTCAGATAGCTTAAACATAACTTTACAATAATTTTCCGTTTAAGCAGGCCCTAGTTTACTTTATCAAAAACACACATCGCCTTAAAAACATAATGAATGAAATAATAAAAACAGCAAAAACGAAGGGGAAAAGAATCATAATTTTTAATACATTTATTATTAACGCGTTTATGTTTTAACCATATAAACTGTCTATGGGATCATTAACTTAAATTTTGTTTGTTTGTGTTCTTTTTTTTCCTTCGTTTAATATTCCCATAATTTTAATTTAGTTCTTTGTGCCACACAGTCGCTCAGACATTCCTTGACGAACAAAGTTTCAGCATTTTCCTTGCACAAATGCTGATGTCGAGAAATGGCTAAAAGGTGTTCAATAAATGCGGTTCTTCTTTTTTTTGTTTTATACCATTTATGCAGTTATAAACCATTTTGGTGATAAAATTGTTAATGTTTTTAATAATAAAATCTATTAAAGAGCTGAAAAAATACAAGCGAAATATTCATAACGACTTTGTTTGGACGTTTATGCTTTTTGTGATGTGGTGATGGAAATGTAGGGAAAACAAAAATAAGAATTACATTTATTTTTAGTGTCTCATGCTTTATTTATTTGTTTATTATTTGTGCATGTTTTTAACGTTCCTTAATTTTAGTTTTTATATTGTTGCTAAAAACTGACATCATGTGTACAATTTGTTCAACTACTAAAGTGACCGACCACCCACCCATTCGGTTAAAAAAAGAGACATTTTCGTTTGTGAACAAAAATGAAAATATTTCTTTGAAAATTGCTAATTTCTAATTTACTGTGTGTCTAAGTACAGTCTAGCAAGACACGACTTTCTTGTACTCATCTTAGCTACAGCATGTTGTATAAGACATTAAATCTGACGAGTGGTGTGGTCTTTTAAAACGGGGTCCCTTCGACTCTACTTAAGTGTTCGCACGTAGTGAACTACCACGTAAACCAACCAACCCCAACAGTATTAATTATATTTCGATACATCAGAAGCTGCAAATAGTTCTTTAAAAATGGATAATTTCAACAATTTTACAAAATTATTTACGGAGTTTTTACTTGTTAACGATATTTGTAAGATTTGGTAGTTGTCTCACATTTTGGTTAATACATAAATATGTTTCTGTTGGACCGATTTTACTGATTTTCAATACCAAACTGGGTAGGAGACTTGCAAACGATTTTATGTAAATCTGTTTGATCTTGTTTTTTTTTTTATCTGTCCAGATGGTTGTAGTTCAATTGGCTTAGAATTTCACAAGCAGTGTTGCCATTTTAGCCTTTTTGAGGCTAGATTTAGCCTTCTTATTACCTTTTAGTCTCGAAGTTTATGTTTTAGCTTCTGACTTTTAAAGGCTATTTTTTATTTAAGTTAAAAATTATTTTACTTACATTGTTCGATTGTTAAAATATTAAACCATTGCAAGAACAAACAACAGAATTATTTACTTTTTGCATTTCTAAAGGGTGTTTTTTCTAGATGTATGTAACTTTAAGTTGGCAAACGTTTTTTTAAACTGCCGGCCATTTTGTCAGCTGTCAAGTGCTTTATGTTTAGTTTGGTTAGGCATTTCAACACAAATAGACTGATTGCCTGAACAACGCTTCCAAATTGTGCAAATTTATTTTGAAAATTCGGTGAATGGGCAGAAAACAATTCATTTCATAAGCGAATTTTGTTTAGCGCTGAAGCTCAATTTTGGTTGATTGAATATGTCAATAAACAAAACTGCCGCATTTAGAGTAATGATAATCCTCAAATGCATATTGAGACACCGTTATATCTAGAAAACCTGACTGTTTGGTGAGCTTTATGAGCTGGTGGAATAGTTAGTCCGTAATTCTATAAAAACGAAGCTGTCCAGCTGGACAGTCAGCGGTCACCAGCTATAGAGCCATGCTTATGGACTTTTTCGTTTATCAATTAAACAATCGTGATGTGCAGGAGTTGTGGTTTCAACAAGACGGCGCAACATGTCACATATCTCGTGACACAATTGATTTATTGAATGAAACGTTTGATAACCGCACAGGTCAAGTTTCGGAGCCGTGAATTGGCCTCAAAGATCGTGCGATTTAACGCCGCTTGAATATTTTCTGTTTTTAAGTGAAGTCGCTAGTCTACGTTGACAAGCCCGAAACAATTGCCCACTTGGAGGACAAAGTTCGCCGCGTTAAATGAATTAATTACAAAATTGGGTGGAGTGTATGTTAAAACGTACTAAGTACTAAAAAAATAATATTAACTAAAATTGAGTACAGGTGGGTTTTTTTTTAGTTTTTTTTTTATTATTTTAATTTTTACGCAACAACAAGTGCACATTTGTGCTGCCCACTGTTTATCATTTACTTGATTTATGAAAATAAATAGATACTCGTATAGGGAAGAAGAATTACCGCAACAACATCATTTAATTATCATATATTACAAGTTTTGAAAAATATTTAATTTTAACATGAAAATCTTTTAGTTCATTTTATTATTTATTAACGCATTTTTTTGTGTTGAGATAGATGACCAACACAGAACTGATTTATATTTTCGTAGGTTTCAAATATGTAAAAACTTTCCAATTTAACTTTAAAAAGTATGTAACTTCAATTATTTCTTTAATTTTTCAGATTAAAGCCTAGAGTTTTTCCCTGTGACCTACATTACCAACAACATCTTCAATAATTTCCCTCTCTATCTTTTGCAACACACCAAACGACAATAAAATTCCCATTAACGAACGTAAAAACTTTTTAAACATTACATGACATTGTACTTGCTGTGTTTTGGCTAGAATTGGATTGTTTATGGATTTTACGTGAATTAAAATACAACTCGCAAATTTTTATGACCTGTCAAAACGAAAGAAAAAAATACTACTAGAAGCAGCCAAAACCAACAAAAAATGTATTTTAATGCAGTTTGACAAAACGATTTTTACGATGGCTGTAACATGTTTTCAGTGGATTTTTATGACTTTTTTGTAAGACGAGGTGGAAAGAAGGAAGTATTGGATTTTAACTTCCTCAGGAGGCCCAAAATGCACTCAACATGTTGCCAAAGCCTGATTACAAGATCATAAAATCAAATCATGAAGTGAAATAAAATGAAATGAAATGCGAGTAGAGTAGAGGAGGATGAACGATGCTACAATAAACAGGTGACAAAGCAAAAAGTTTTGATTTTTATGGGCGGTAGTTGGAGTATGTTAAAGACAGTAAAGGGAAATTGCAGTAAGTTGAATATCTAGAAACATATATTTTACTAATAAAAGTAACAAGTGTTACAAAATTAGAAACTGCTTTAATTTATACAATAAAAATCAACAACCAAATAAACCTCAAAGTATGACTTTTTAAACAATTTAGTCTACAAAGTTCTTTTTTTTCTATTTTCTATTTTTTTTTTTTTTGTTTTTTGGTGACACCACCATATTTAGTTTTTCGTTTGTTTAACAACCATATGAGATTTCCATTCTAGTTTTTGGCATATAATTTGGCAGTTACTGTTAGATTATGACTCCAGCTGAAAAAGCATGTAAGTGAAGTTACCTTTTTCACAAAACCATAAAACCTAAAAAGAAAGAGTTTCTATGTTTCTCGCCGAAGGAATGGCCGAATTCTCAGTCATTAGTTAACCATTGGTAAACTAAAATACTAACTATTGTTTAACTATTACTTGTTATTCTTATGGCAAACTAAGCATTGCAAATAAAGAATCATTAGTTAAGCCTTTGTCATTAGCTAACTAAAGACTGTGAATTCGGCCATTAAAGTGCCTTTTTGTTTGTAATTCCTGTGAGTACCTTTTGCCAAATTCATTTGACCGGAAACTTAAGTTTAAAATTGGATGTGATCCAGTAAAAAGCTTTCTGCCATAAATACACACTCACTCACATACATACAATCTAGCCATACTTAGAAACGTACCCTGCAGGAAATGTCAATTGTGAAACTGTACTGATTAACTATTGACACAGTCACCAGTACTAGTGACTTAGTATACCACAGACAATGCTAATTACTACAGACATTTAACATGTGCGTGTCATTGAAAATCCCCTACTGACATAGGTAGGGGAGAGGGGGGCACGTTTGAACACGGGGCACCTTTGAACAATGTTGATAAAATCTCAGTTTAACATTTTTTCCGATCCTTAACCGAGTTTTTCACATGACAAGCTTGTTTTCTAGCAACGTCAACAACTTTTGCTAGTTTTTTCAGTCGTTGACCGAATGTAGTTGGGTGAACAAGTTTTCCCAGTGCCATTGTAAATTTTTTTTATTTTTTTTTTTGTAAGAGTGTAAGAAGTATTCAGTGATCGTTTTTTTTCGTGAAAGAAATTTATTGTCGTCCAAAATTTATTTCAAAGAAAAAAATATTTATTATAAATTTCCGTGAAATGATAAGCCAGTTCAGGTTTGAACAAAGAAAAAGGGGGCACCTTTGAACATGTTAATTTATCAGCCGAAGTACCAAACATTGTTGATTTTCTCTTATTTTCTGAAAATGACGAATCCAATGCTGATCATGATGCTTTAAAGGAAAATGTAATGTCACCTGAAATCGCAAGTCCTTTTCCGTCTTAATAATATAAAATTTATTTTTGATCTAAATTTTTTTTATTTTTTTTATTGTTAATGTTTATGTGTTTCCTAATAAATAAATCGAATTTATTATATATATATACAAAGTATAAGAGTTTATGTTTATTTTTGGACATAAGCGCTACAAGAAAAAATTACCGTTCAAAGCTGCCCCAGCCTAGTTCAAAGCTGCCCCGTATGGGGGGCACATTTGAATACAATGACTTCATCCAATAAAAAATAAAAAAAAATATAAATCGAACTAAAAATAAGTTACTTGTAGACTTAAACTAAAGTTTATTTCCATACATATTAATTAAATTATGTAAAAAGTTAATAATTCGAAAATATAAGTTTTTATGTGGCTTGAAAGCAAAAAGTGTTCAAAGGTGCCCCCCTCTCCTCCTTTTGGGACCACATTGTCTAGAGTTTTGGTACTTTTCTAAAATAGAAAATAAAAATGCATTTTTTTTTGCTAATTTCTGGAGTTTTATTAAAAAATAAAATACTAGAAAATATTTAATTAAAAATAAATTCGAAAATACCTAGAGTCTTTGGCGGGGATCGAACTCGCAACCCTCTGAATGATATGGGTGGGGCTCATAATTGAAAAAAAAAATTGTATAATAATAACCATTGTGGCAATGCTGCTGACAATGTCGCCAAACAGTCTCCAAAATAGTAGACAAAAGTGTTGACTTGTATATACTTGTCTCCAGGTTTCCTTCAGGGTATGTACATATGTGAGTGTGTGTGTCTACACAAACGCATTGTCTACTCTTAGAAATCAATGTCACTAAAATGCATAAAGATTTTTCAAAATTTTGGTAAAAAAGCTAAAATACAAAAAAAAAACACATTGACACTGTCTACAAAGAATATCGTAAATTTTCATTGTTCTATTAAATATACATGTACATATACTTTTACACATACAACGATAACGTACTTATACATACATACGCACAGAAAGATATATGGTTGTGACATGTACAGCCAGGATTAAAAACATAGCAGGGTTTTCAATAAATTTAATATGAACATTTCGACCTACATAGCTTGTGGCATCTTGTTGCCGAGCGGAGCTGGTTGACGCGATAATGCGAGAAAACTGGTTCTATACAAATTAGTACAGCGCGAAGCGGTTATAGTGGACGCCGAGCTGTTCAGAGCTTAAAGCTGATTGAATGCGAGAAAACAGTTTCAAAGCGTTTTTCAGCGCCTATAACATTCTTTATGTTATGTTGTTATGATTTCAACTTGTTTGGAAAACATAAAAAACAAAAATTTAAGAAAAAGTAAATAAAACATGCAATGAAAAAATTAAAAAAAAAAGTAATAAAAATTAAACAAAAAATATTAAAATTCAAATTAATAATAATAGGTAAAATTTTAAAACTCAATGTCAGTTTTTTTTTCTCTGTGTACTATTTTCTAAGAAAATTTATAACGGTTGTCTATAACGGTTGTTGTAATTTTGGGCATAAAATTCTTTGGAAAAAGTTAAAGCCAAAAATATATGTATGCTGTCTGTCATTCATCATTTAATTGCATTCAAATTCACAAACAACAATGAACAACAAACTCAAATGCACACAAACATATGTACATATGTACACAAAACATAAATAATAAATAAAATATCAACGCTGATTCTCGCATCCACTATGAACACTCAAACTTGTTTCTCACCTGAACAATTCTCGCAATAACCGTCAACCAGCTCGGCTCGGCAATAAGCTGCCACTCTGTACATACCCCCCTAACATTTAAGAGCTTGCAGTTTTTAAAGAAAGAAAATCTAAATGAAGCTGTGCCACCATTGGGGCTGCGGATAGAATTTAGAGGTAATGTTCGTTTGTAATTTTAAAAACGTTACTATACGTACATATGTTTATACACATTTATAGTTTCGAATAATGTTGTTTAGAATTAGGTATATGTATTTAAATGTTTGTCCTTAAGCCTAGTACTCTGTTCAAATTTGGGAAAAATGTTGAGCAACATTAATTATTTCATACGGAAAATTTGACGTGTAGCTAATGTACTTTTGTAAACAAAACGCATATGTTTTGCTTTTTTGTGTATTTAAATCGAAAATAAATAAAAGTTCAAATATTAAAAAATCTGTGTTGAATCGAAATCTTTAAATAAAAATGAATAACAAAGAAAAAAATCATGTTTTTTTTCAAATAAACCTTTAATTGAGTTTAAAATAATTTTCAATTAAAATTTTAATTGATTCAATTACTTTTTCTGATATTTTCAATTAAATCTCACATTTTTTTTAATTGATACTATCATTTTGTTTACAGGTCCGATTTCAATTAAATTTTTAATTGATTCTACAAATATTTTAATTGAAACTCATTTTTATTTTTTTCTGTGTAGCCGCTTGTGCAGCAGCACAACAAGTAATAGATATTGTTGTTGCGACAGAAGAGCTTTTGGATGAAAATTCCACCTGAAACAATTGCTACTTTAATTATTTCGCTGTGAAAAAATAATGTTGCCAGATACATTTCATATGTTTTTCACAAAATGAACAGAGTACTACTTCTGCAACATTTTTTAATGAAAATTTCATGTGATTTTTTTTAACATGTATTTTGACAGCAATCCATTTGAAATTTTGAACAGAGTACTAGGCTTTATTAAAAAATTAAATTTTATAAAACAAGTCAAAAAAATAAATTTAATTTTTATTTATTTGGGGTGGGTTCAGAAAGGAAATAAAAATAATAACATAAATTATAATAATAATAATAACATAAAATTGTAATAATAGGTACCACGAAAAATAAACTAAAAACCAGAATTGCTGGACATAAATCAGACCAAAGATAAAGAGACAATATTACTTTACAAAAACCTGCGTTATCTTCTCATTGTAGTAAATTAAATCACTATCCAAACTTTGAAAATGTATCGGTATTAAACACTGAAAATAACTACAAACATCGTTATAAATTAGAGATGTTACAGATAATTAATGTACTTACAACTAAAAGGATCAACTACAAAGCAGATACTGAAAATGTCGCACAGATTTACAGACATTTAATACATAAAAAAATTGTTTTAATATTTTGTTATGTTAAAGTTTTCATATCCTTTTTTTCCTATGACAAATAATTTTTGAAATTTATCAAATTATAAACATTTTTATCCTTAAGAAGCTACTCAAAGAGTAGCGAAATATTGAAATAAAATTAAAATTTTTTATAAAAAAGACCTAAAGCTTAAATAATTACCAAAAGCTATTCCAAAAGATATTTATTAAGTTAAGTTGGTTACCTTCTAAACAGGGTGAGGGGAATATAAAAGGGGTACACACTAGATTCTACTTGCAAATGTGTGTATACTATCAAATAAAAATACGAGCAATTTAAGCAATAAGATTTATGCTGTGTAAACACTGAAGAAATTTCAAAAAAAAAAAAAAAAATTGTTTAAAACTTTTCAATAAAAATTGCTTTGTGTAAATTATGACTTTATTTATTTCAAAGTCAAGCTTATTTTTATGGAATGTCAAAATATTTGACTTATCAACACATTAAAAATGACAATCTTTATGTTTACTTGCTGTATAATATTGTTTGAAAAGTTTCTCTTTCAAAGCCCTTCTACTACTACACAGAAAAAAATAAAAATGAGTTTCAATTAAAATATTTGTGGAATCAATTAAAAATTTAATTGAAATCGGAGCTGTAAAAAAAATGATATTATCAATTAAAAAAAATTTGAGATTTAATTGAAAGTATCAGAAAAATCAGAAAAAGTAATTGAAAAAAATACATGATTTTTTTTTCTGTGTACATTTTGGCAGTATTCCATTACTTGAACAAGTACATCGAATAACAAACCTTATTGCGGAAATCCTTAGAGAGCAAGTAATATGGAACAACATTTTTTATTGAAATCTGTGAGTCTGAATTTTTGGAATATTTAAGTGAAATCTCCCGTAGGTCAAATTACAATTCTCAAACAGCAACATCGAACATGGTGATTCATATTGACCGATATACTAGCTTATTGATTGACGACCAGTACAAGACTAAGATCATAATGGTTATACAGCTTTCTCATCATCCAATCATCTTAATAATAACAGACGTTCCTTGCTACTTAGTCAAAATAGCAACATTTATAGGATAATGTATGGAATGACATATCACTTAAATTGCCTCTGTGGCTTTGCTGGCTCTCACGAACTCTTTTGCCGAACTTTTCGTTGATGCATTGTTGATTTTCCTAATTTAATCTAGAGATTTTTGCTTTTTAAAATAACTTTATGTTGTTAAATTACGAGATCTATGCAGCCAATTCAGATAACCGGAACGTTAGCAAAGACTAATACAGTAAGTTACACAGAAAAAAATAAAAATGAGTTTCAATTAAAATATTTGTGGAATCAATTAAAAATTTAATTGAAATCGGACCAGTAAACAAAATGATAGTATCAATTAAAAAAAATGTGAGATTTAATTGAAAATATCAGAAAAAGTAATTGAATCAATTAAAATTTTAATTGAAAATTATTTTAAAATCAATTAAAGGTTTAATTGAGAAAAAAACATGATTTTTTTTTCTGTGTAGTTATTTCACTGACAGTATGGCATGTGGTACTATGTCTTGAAGAAACCACATGTCGTGACAACTAATATTGTCCATTTTATACACAATGTCAATGTTTAGCAATGTCATTCTTTGAGTAGCCTCATTCTTGAAGAAGTCTGGTCCAATGAAGGCACAAAGTCACATTTTAAATGTTTTTGTTTTTCGACAATTACATACATATGTATGGTGTTTCAAAACTTAAATGCTGCAATTTTGACGACTAACAGTGACATTAAATAAAAATGTGTTCGCCGTTTAGTATAATCTTATCCGATATTTAATAATAGATTTTACTTTTTTCATTGTACGAGTACATGATGCTTAAGGTCTTGTATTAAACGTCTAGAGAAGTTTTTGAAATTATCAATACTTGTTTACGTCGTCGGTGTTCTTGGACTTTTAAACATTTGAAGGGCTTGCTTTTAGACGACCAGAGTGTTTAGTACCTATCATTATTTAAACTGCTCTCTTTAAAGTTCACGAAGTTAATTCAATATACCTACATATGTGTTACGGACATATTTTGTACGAAATATGCTTTCATTGTTCTTGAAATAGGGTTGAAAATTAAAATGTTTTTTCCTTGCGGAATGATCAATTTTTACTAACCTTAAAATGTTTTTAGACACCCTTTAAAAAACATCCACTACATACATGAGGAAAGGAAGGCTCTAACAGTCATTATGACAAATTAGTTTTCCCTGGGTTATCATCATAGGAGATATTCTAGCCGCTACATCATAGAGTAAGAGTCTCCAAGGTCATTCGTGACTTTAGTGTATACGAGGGAAACTTACAGAAATACGTATGAAATCCGCGATCGCTGAATAGTTTTGGCACAACTGGGTTCGGAGTGGCGGCTTAATCAAACACTTCCAAGGAAACTCCATTTCGTTAAATGGATTCAAAATACACGATTCAAAACACTGTTCAAGTAATGCGAACCTTCCATTTTCTAATGAATTGTCCCTAAAATAAAAATAGAACAAAATATTTAAAATAGCACTCTTATTCAAACCACCTCTGTCAAAATTTCTATTCGTATACAGCATAGTCTGATTTTTTTTGGTATAAAGATTTCTTGCACAAAATATTGTATATATGTATGTACAATCTATGTACAAAATATTTTTTGTTGCTACTTTTTTTCTTTAAGTGGACAATTGGTTTGTGTTGACATCCCATGACATCTTTGCTAAAAACACATGCATTTGCAAATGCATTATTCTTCGTCTATAGTTCTTTTTAGTTTTAATGCCTGCTCGGTGTGCACCTCATCCGCTGTTGTTCTAAAGAGTTCACCTCCCCAAAATTGTATTTAAAATAAATTTGAAATTTGATTTAATTTCTTTCTTATTTTTTGTTTGCTTTTGCAATGGACGTTGTAAATTTGAATTTTGTATTCTATTGCGGCAATTAGTTTTTTCAAAACGCACCTCAGTCACTTCATCAATCACACTTTCTCTAGCTGTTGTTGTTTTTGGTTGTGCGTTCAACTTTAACGTTTTGTTTGGCGCGCTCTAAATACTTTGACGAAATTAATACAAACCATTTTTCTCGTCATGTTCTTGTCTCTAGTTTTTCTGTTTTTTTTTTTTTTTTTTTTTTATTTACTTATTTTTATTTTATAGTTTTGGTTTGTTTGTCTTACGTTCAGGTGACTTAATGGTGCATTTTGTCTGGCGCTCACTGTTTCGTTTTTGTTTTTTTCTCTTTTTTTTCGTGTAGTTTTCATTTTTGGCAGACGTTCACATTTACCTTTTTTCATTTGCATATTTTTTCATCATCGGAGCAACTGCATCATCGCCAGCATGTGTGTTTTATTTCGTTTTTGACAAAAATAGTGCTAAATTTTTTAATTGAGTTTAGTGTGGAAATAGTGTGATCCATCCACGACGCTAGTGTAATGTGTGTTTCGGTGTCCGGATCATTAGGAGGCATGTTAATGAAACTTGACAGTATAAATTGATAAAGTTTTAGTTTGCGAAAGTGCAAATAATGCTACTCTTACATGTGCATTAGTGTTTAAATTAAATTAAATCCATTTATGTAGTATTATGTACTAGTGGTTAACGAATTTTATTTACCCTGCACGTATTTTCTGAACGTTTTTTAAATCAAATACTAACTAAGCTTTGCTTTCTAGAGTAAATAGCGCTGACTTTAAGCAACTACCAGCACTAAAAATGTTTGGCAAAGAAATTTGTAGTTGTGGTCAAACGAGCACCAATTTTGTCATCACTTCAACTATGACTTTCGATATGTTTGGTCCGATTTAGTTCCCTTTCGTTATTTAAGAGGTGCAATGAATTGGTATTAGGTGGAACTACATTTAAACAACGTTGTACTGTAATTCTTGACAATAAATATATATTAGCGATTTGAAATAATTTTGTGCAACAATTAATGCGATTTATCAAAACAAAAATAAGGATTTTTATAAAAGCAAATTGATTTTTATTTCGTCTTTAAACTTTTTTCAAACATTCACAAATTTATTTTTAATTTATTATTCAAAAGTTTTCAATTTCTTTTTTGTTACAATTAGGCTTGCCAGACGTACTGCATTTGGAAGTACGCGTACTTTTTTTTACTAAATGTACTTTTGTCTGCCTAAGACCTAAAGAAGTACGCAAATGTACTTTTTTCAGCCTCTGTACTTCTTTATTTATTTTAAGGAACAATTTCTTATTTGATAACAAATATTTTGGTTAGTGTATAAAAGCATAAACTTCAGAAGGTGGTGAAAATGGAATAGTTAAACAATTCCAAAAAAGCGATAAATATTTATAATTTTTGTAACAAGTTGTATTAAAACATTTAATATAGAATAGAAAAAAATTATTTTATTTTTTAAAAATAAAATCTAATACACCTGTCTAATTTTAAGTTATTTTTTATTACACAAAAATATATATGATCTCTTATTTTGTTTTGTTTTTATTATTTGTTATTTTCTTCATTGAATTGTTATTGTTAATACTGAATTTTCTAGTTCTTATGCTTGGTTTTCACTAAGTCATTTCTGTTGTCAAATTGTCCAAATTGTTGGCAATTGTATGAAAACGGGTTGTCATATGGCGTCATCTATGTTTGCAATCTTATTAAACGCCATAGACAACCCGTTTTCATACAATTGCCAACAATTTGGACAATTTGACAACTAAAATGACATAGTGAAAACCAAGCATTAGTTACATCAATTATTTATTTGATGTACTGAATTTTATGATTTTTTTAAAAAAAAAAATGTGTACTTTTTTTCTTATTTGTACTGCTGTTTTTACTTCGATTTGATATCAGTACTTTTTGTTGTCGATTTTATATCTGTCAACCCTAGTTAAAACATTTATTTAGAGGTTTGTGTAAACAAAGATTGATATTATCACATAGATTATGGACTATATAAAATAATATAGAATATAATTGTATATAATTTTGTATTCGTTAAAAGAAACCTATTGTCTCCTACTACATAATGTAGAGTATTTTTTACAATATTATGGTGTGTGCAAAACATTATTAATAGTCTTGTATGTACATATGTATATTGTATGAGTTCTATTATTATTCGATATTCTAAATGACTTCTGAAAACTATGCAATTATTGGATAAACCTGCTCATTTAGTATTTCGCAGAAAATTTTGTAAAAACCAAAATTCTATTATTATACTAAGTTGAAATACTCTTATGGGAAATTTTAAACTGGCAGACTATATTCCTACGATTAATAAATGCTCTGACATGACTCTTTCTATAACTAGAATAACGTTTGCAACATTTTTATTATTTTATAGAATTATAAAATTCCTATATAAAATATTGTTAAATAAATTAGAATAACATTAATGAGAAAATAAAATCCATATAAACTAGTTCAATACCTCTCACAAGTTTGCGATTTAAATTCAATTATTTAAACATGATTTAAAGCTGGATAAAATTAGGGTGTTCATAAATACATTCATCATAATGTCATCCTTTTCAATAATGATACTTTACTGAAAAGTGGTGACGTCTAAAACGAAGCAGCAAACTTATCTCTAGGCTGGGTTTTATATAAATATCCGTAGTCAGACATCCATGTCACATAATTTAATTTCTTTCGGAAGTGGAATTAATTCCGTATTTTGATTGTATAGAAAAAGTAAAACGAAATATTTTTTCGGAATGAAACCTAGAAATGCTTAAAATTAAAATTCCACACAGCAAATTAAAAGTGGTTTCATTCCAAAAAAAATTTTCCTTGTACTTTTTATTTAGAAACAAAATACAGAATTAATTCCACTTCCGAACGGAATGAAATTCTGTGACATGGCTGATAGTTAAAGATGTGACCACAACTGCAAATTGCTTGCCAAACCATTGCCTACGATTCTTGGCAACGTACAAATTTGGTTGAAGTAAATTTTTACATATTTTTTATTCATAATAATATATAATAATATTCATAAAAATGTTGGATTTATGCTGATGTTAGTCCAACACATCGGTAAAGTATACCGATCGACTAAAAATCACTTCCTAATTCGACTTAACGATATCTGTCTGTCTGGTTGGCTGGCTGTCCATGTAAAGCTGATATTTTTTCGGCCCAAGGACGGATGGGACTGAAACTGATGTAAATCGGTCCATTATTTCACCTGACCCCCATACAAATGTCCTCCCGAAATAGCGGTATATCGGTAATAAGTTTTTGATATATACACGTATCCAAAAAAAAAAAAAAAAATAGCCACAAATAAGCCTAATCACATCTACAAATTTTGCAGTTCGGTTCATAACTGAACATAGCTCCCATATAAGACCTCCTTTAGCAAATCACTTTAAAGAGCACAACTCTCTTAAAAATGTCGGTATCTAAAAACACAATTAAGTTCCATATATAGGTCCATAATATGTTATAGCTCTCATATAGCGCCCATTTCTGAAAACCTGCTTTTTCACATATACTGGGTGTGGGTCTTGTATGGTTGGTCTTGACCGATTTTACTTTCTTTCTTGTTTTTTTTTTTTAATTTTTTTTTAATCCTTCTGCATAGCGGATTTTATGCAAACAAAAGTACACTTTCCAAAAGTCCCTTATTATTGGATACTTTTTCTTTTTTTATACCCTTAAATTTATAATTTTAAAAATATTGTTTTAGCGTATCTTTAGGCTTTAGAGCACCTTATTAGCTTTTCAGTTTAGATTAATTATGCTTTAATGAATCAGTTATTTGTTTAACAATGCCGATACCAAAGCAGAAGAAGAAATGTTTAACAAAAATATAGAAAAGTAATTGCCGAAACCTTAAAAACTATACAAAGAAGACTTTCGATTTTATTTTAAAGATAATTATAGATATATTCCTGTGAATATGATACAAACAAAAATTATTCTATTATAAAACAGACGCTTTCAAAATTCTTTAAAATATTCTTGGGAATTTGGAATTGAAAATTAGGCTGTCAACACCAGCAACAACTATATATTTCTCGGCATCAGTGCAACATCGAAGCTCCAAATTCTCTTGGTCCGTGCCGGAATAGAAGTAAATCACGGACGATAGTTCTGCACAGTTTTCCAGAATCGGTTGCATCATATGTCCATCCAATTAAGATGCAACTTTCGTTTAGGTTTGGGAAGCTACCATCCTGACATCCGGACGTTTTTAAAAGATGATAGACATCCAGTTTTTGGGATCCATGATATCAGTAAGTTGGTAAATGATGATAAGCAGAAAAATTGTGATATCACTAAAAGAATTGCAACTTAATTTGCAATTGGCAAATTGTGGCCACGGTTCAGAGTCTCTCTAGCCCGACGAACCTGGGAAAGATGCGACTGTGGGAACATCGTAAAGGCCGATATTCCTCTTGTCACTAGTTGTAAAGACTCTAAGGCTCTTCTCCTCCCCCAGCTAATTCGTAACCTACCAGCAGCTAGTCAACAGTAAGGATTTTAAAAAGCACAACACCATTGTTGAATTAACCGCCATTACCGCTCAGATCTCACAGGGCATGATCTTGCAGAGGACTTTTGAAAGGACAATTCTCGTGGCTTTTGATTTATCGAAGGCCTTCAATACAGTCAGATCTTCCAGTACAGCCTGCTATCCTCAGTAACACACATTATGATGAGATGAATCATCTGAGTGTCCATCAGTCGTTCGTAGAGTTGAGAGACAAAAGCTCAAAATCTGGTAGAGTTAAAGAAGTTATTATATTCCCACATCTTCGCAGGGAGGGGAAGTAATATCATGTGCGGACGACTGCGCTTTAATGCCTAAGGGCCACAACTTTTATTTCTTGTGTAGTCTAGTCAATAGTACACTTGGTACACAATTTCTTCACTGCAGAGAACATGAAACTATCACTAACAAAGTCTTCAGCAACACTCTCCACCACCTGAACTTAGAAGGTAAAAATTAGTCTTGGCTTCGTAGTCGTTAGAGCACAAATTCAAAGCGACACAGCACATTTCAATGATGTTTTTCAAACCTACAGAGTTTAAGATTAAATTAATATTTTAAACAGTTTAATACATTATTTTACATACTGTCTTTCAAATACATAATAAATTTATTTAAACAAATGCAATCCTCCTTAAAACACTTGATGTTCAATAATCGAACAATCAGTTTCCCAGAAAATCCTTTAAAACACTTAAGGTGTAAAGAGAAAAAATTAACGCTTTGACACTTTAAGTCTGTAAACAAAAATCCTTTTCGAAAAATAGAAACACACAACGAAAGTAAAGAAATTTGCATCTCAAGCACATTTAATAACCGTGAGTGCTTAAGCAGGTGTTTTAACATTTTAGCACAACAACACGAGCGTTAAAACAAAACACATACAACAAATTGTGTTGCACGACTCCACCATGGCAGCCATGTCAGTCAATATGCTGATGCCAGGGATTTTCATGTTGATCCTTTTATTTTTATATAAAGGAAAAAACAATGAAAAACGACAAACCTAAGGCCTTTTTCTTTAGTTTAATTTTTTTGTTTTGTTTTATTTTAGTTAACAAAATTTATAATCAATCTTCTGGGGACAAAAAAAAATGTAGAACAAAAAATAAGTGTTTGGCATTAAAGGCGACAAACAAGATGGTAAAATGATGTTTTTATTTTGTCAACGACATTAAGTAGCTACAAACAATAACAACAACTCAAACTCTATGACTATGAGTGACAGACAGTCAGACGGATGACTGAATGAAGTCTTTTATTCAGCCATTAGGTGGTTTACTCTTGAGTTGATATCCTCAAAAGGCAAAAAAAAAGGACAATTATACGTTTGCAATAGAAGCTGTAGCTGTAACAGCATAATTATGCCTAAAACCGTCTCTGATGGGCTGTTTTGTCCCTTAAAATAGGCAAATGATGTTGTTATTGCCAAAAAAAGAAAATGAAAATTAAAACAAAAAAAAAGTATTAATGAGACATGACACTATAAAAGTCCTTTTGGTATTAATACTTATAGCTAGGAGTACTGATGTTAAGCCACTATTCCCCTGCTCAAAATGATTGATTGGCAACTGATTAAAGCAACATTAGAAAAACCAACGACAATTTGAAAATAAATTAAACAAACTAATTAAACTAAAAAATATAAACAGCCCTTCTAATTAACTGCACAAGGAATATTTAAATTTAAGGTTTATTTTAAATGTTATTGGAGTTTGTTTCTTTTGCTGATTTGTTGGGCTGTCGGTGTCTTGCCACATTAATATGGTGATAAAATTGTATTATTAGTATCCGTAACAAAATTAAAGTTTAAGAATTATGCGAGGGTTGTATTTAAAGATAGAGTGCATTTGAAAAAAATGTATGATATTAAAAGAATTATGTACAAAGTAGAAAATACTGTTATACACGAAAGTGTTCTATTTGTGTATTCTTAAGGTGACCATACGTCCTCCATTTTGGAGGACAATCATCTATTTTAACTCGCTGTCATCTATAAAATTTGTGTCCTGTTTCAGTCATCTTTTTCATACTCAGTCATCTTTTGTCATCTTTAATGCATGATCAATATTTGTTTTGATTGAGCTTAGAGTATGAACAGAACAAGCATGGCACGGTTTCTAAGTAGAATGATAATCGCCACCTTTAACAAATTAAACAAAATTTACTTCACAAACGTCGTGTCGTGCTCTACTCTTACTGACTGAACTTTCGCTTTTCAAAATAGTAAATGGTAACAATATGTAAAAAATGTAAACATTGAATTGAAACAAATTTTTTACTATTTTTCTTAATGTCATCTTTTTTCTTTTCCAAAATCTGGTCGCCTTAGTATTCTTTATAAAAATAATACTGTTATACAGACAATTTTTAATAGAAAACAATTTTGTATAGAAAAAACTGTTATACACAAGTGTATTTAATAGAAAATACTGGCATACACAAATTTGTTCTATTTGTATATTTTCTATAAAAAAAAGACAAAGACAGAGACGACTTTCTATAGAAAATACTGTGATGCAGACATTTTCTATAGAAAATAATCTTATACAGAAAATTTTTTATAGAAAACCCTATTATTATATCTCAATTTTCTATAGAAAACACTGTTAGACACAAATGTATTCTATAGAAAATTCTTTTATACAGACAATATTCTATAGAAAGTTGTGTGATAGAGCCAATTTTCTATATAAAATACTACTGTACAGCAATATTCTATAAAAAATTTTGTCATACAGACAATTTGCTGTAGAAAATATTGCTATACATAAATGTTTTCTATATAAAATGCTGTTATACAGGTAATTTTTTAGAATACTCTATAGAGGTGCCAGACGTACTGTTTTTAGCAGTACGCGTACTGTTTTATGCACAAGACTCAAAACAGTATGCAAATGTACTGTTTTTTACACGTTGTACTGTTTTTGTACTGTTTTTTCGTTAAAAGCTTATTTATCAGGCATGTTCTGCAAATTACTTTTTATCAAAGTGATTTGAAATCACATAAAAGGTGTTCTGTGCACATAAGTTTGTGATTTTAAAACGTTCAGCTAGGTTACTAATGTTTTCAAATCACTTTGTTATTTTTTCGGCTATTACTTGTATAACATTAAAATAAATTATTTAAATAAATTAATCAATATACTTTTTATTAATTTGCTTTTACAACAACACATTTTATTCAAAAAACACCTAAAAATTAGTAAAAAACTTGAGACACATTTTTTTGCTTTAAAAAAATTTATTTACTTTTGTGATTTCTTTTGTGATTTTAGGCTTGTTTTAAGTTGTAGAATGAGATGAATCTAAAAAAAAATTCCAATAACCAACCCTTGTATTTGACCTTTATCTATGTACTTACAATGCTTCGTTCATATCCATTGGATCTGATAAAACCCGCAAACAACGCTTTTTAATGCGTTCATCTCTTAACTGCTTTTTTTAAACTCAATTAAATATTTTAAAGAAGCTCCAGGCATTTTATTTTATATATGTACGTTTAATTGTTTCTAAAAAATATATTTCAAAATGAACAAATCAGCTGTTTTCTTGTGCTTTCGAGGTGTGATTTACAGAACAGCACAAAATCACACGTGTGATTTCAAAACGGTATGTGATTTGAAATCACGTGATTTTCAGAACATGCCTGTATATAAAAATTGAAAAAAATATTGTTAAAAAAATTTGTTTGTCCATATGAAATGAATACAACAACAATTGTTTCATGAAATGGACATCATTGCTCTAAAGGCATTTCTAACCATTAAACATTGTAGATTAACATGAAGAATTTAAAAAAAAACAAATTGGATTTTATAAATATATCGTTGTTTATACAACGTATTTCAATACATTTTTCGAAAAGCTGATGGCACATTTAATTTTAAGGTAGTCATGTTATAGGGGGTTAAGATAAAATGTTACTTGGATTTTTTTCAATAAATGATACTTCTTGATTTTTAAATAATAAATTTCTACACCATGTAAATTTGAACAGCATTATTCTTACTAAAAAATATTGAAAAAGGAGTAAAATTGAGTTGACATTAAATTTAAAGTTCACTTTTGTAATGTAAATTAATACATATACAGATTGATTTACAAAAACTATTAAATTTAAAACTTTGTATTACAAGCAAAGCAAAAATATTGCAATCTAAAAGGACTTTGATGATATAAAAGATACAATATGTCATTTAAATTGTATTTTCTATGTACCTTCTTCAAAAACGTTCATAATATATGTTATGATCTCATATTTTTAAGTATTTTTAACAATGTTTTTGTTGCTTATTAAATTAATATTACAAAAATGTTATTACATGAATAAAGAGTTATGTTTTCCTTTAAAAAATAAAATGTACTGGTTTTTTTTAATTGTACTGTTTTTCCGTATTTCAAATCTGGCTACCCTAATACTCTATTATACAGACAATTTTCTATAGAAGAAACTGTTATACACAAATGTATTCTATAGAAAATACAGAAAACTGTTTATTTATCATTTATTTAGGTTTTGCCTCATTCTTTATTTCTACCCTCATAAGACTTTCCAAATCCTTAACATCTTTAAAGCAATTTTGCTACGCACTTTTTTATGTAAATGCAAAAAATGTACTTTACACAATAACTAATTTGCATGTTTTTTATGTTTAAATGTAACGAATTTTTTTTTATATAGACAAAGACCGGAGTTTGCTAAAAATATAACAAATTGTATGGCAAGTATGTTGAATTTTATTAAGAGCAATAAGTTCAAATTTAGATCTAATCTTTTGCACTGCTTTAATTTGTTGTTCAGAAAGGTATGGATGGTTTTTGTTTCCATTTATTAGTATGTCTCAGTGGTGTTGTTAGAGTCCTTTTCTTTGCTGTTTATTTATAAACATGGATGGCATGGTTTTCGTTGCGCTACATTCTTTTTTATAGTTTATTTTATCGTTTTATGGATTTTGCTGTTTTTTTTTTCATTGTCTTCGTAGCTAAATGTTCTTTAATGGTTTTATGCATTTTTAGCAATATTTTTTTCTTTTTCCATGCTTAATAGAAGTTTTATTAGAAATGAAGCAAAATCATCCCTGTAGTTACAAATACAGGTATCAAATAAAATATGTAATACAAAAATTTGTTTTTTTTTTAAGGATGCCAAATTACAGGCAATTGCACATATTTAAATTTGAAACAGATCGATATTTTCAAATGAGTTTTATTTATATGCAATAGCGTTTATATTTGCAGATTATGTTACTCTATTAGCTACAGTGTGTTTTAATTTTCTGAATGTTTTTGTTATCAACCACCAAAATTTGTCTTTTGTTAATGGTTTCAAAATTTACTTTTAGTTTTAAAAATATTTGAAGAAAATTTATTCAGAAATTATTATATTCAAATGCATTGAACATAAATGAAATTAAACTATTATATTTTAACTCCTTGCTGGTTTAATACAAGGTGGCGCAAAAGTAAACTTCTAATCAGGCGTGCAAATCGCCAAAACGGGAGATTAGGCGCCCGGGAAATGCATCCTTCAGCATATCGGTTGTGACACGTGCAGTGTGTGCCGTTGCACCGTTGGAACCACATGTTTTCCAATCCCAATTCATCAAGTTGCGCAAAATTTATAGTATTTTCTGATAGCAGGATTACTTTGGCGCCACCTTGTATAATCCTGCCAGGTGGAAGTTGCCTTTATTACGCAAGCGTATAATTATTCCGACACGAATTAGCAGCAATAACTCTATCATAATTTATTTTGAAAAATATCGTTTCTTTTACTCCAATTGACTGATTTGCTTTTAGCTGGTGAATTTTTGAGAGAAATATGTATATCTCTTGAGTATTTTACCTTGGTAGCCAGCTTTGCGGAAAGTTTAGGTTCAAAAACATCACACCAAGCTCAATTATATCTGAGTAACCATATCAGTGTGTTTATAGGAATAGGAGTTACAATATAAGCCATAGAAATATATTTGCATGCACAATAAAGTAGCAGCTTTATATCTGCTTTATTAAACTGTCCAAATTTGCAAAAAATATATATTTTTTGGAGTTAATTTCTTTTACTCTCACGCCAACGGCAATCAGTTCTTACTCGGAAAGCAGGGCTAAAATTCATACAGCGTCATTACTGTAAAATTGTCACAAAGAAAGAAAAACAGAACGCGGTATAAACAGAAAAAAGTTGAGTTTTTTGGAAACTTCCATCTGTGCTATGAACACATGTTAAATTTCTTTTCGATCTGCGAACTCCTTCATAGAGAAAGAGGTGTTCAAAAAAGACGCATCCGCGATTTTTTTACAATGGAAAAATTAGAAATTCGTGGTGTCATTAAATATTTAAATAAGAAAAGGTTTATCGGGACAAGAAACTCATAATGATATGGTGAATGCGTTAGTTGAAAGTGTTCTTTCATATGCAACAGTAAAAAATTGGGTAAAAAAGCAATGGACTGAAGTTGGAGGAAGTGCCCCAAAAAAGGCAAAAACAATTCAATCGGCTGGTAAAGTTATGGCAACAGTTTTTTGGAACTTTAAAGGTATTTTATTGATTAACTATCTGCAAAAGGGTAAAACAATAAATTCAGAGTTCTATTGCAACATTTTGGATTAAGTGTAAAAATTGGCTTACAACACAAAAAAATTATTTTTCATCAAGTCAACGCAACAGCGCACAGGAGTGTTTTAACAATGGCTAAAATCAACGAATTAAAGTATGAGTTGCTTGGCCAGCCACCTTATTCTCCTGATTTAGCTCCCAGTGACTTTCAGCTGTTCCCAGATCTAAACAAATTCCTAGCTCCTCAAATGAAGATCAAATTACAGTTGTAAACCACTATTTTGAAGGCCTTGAGGAAAACTATTTTAATCAAGGGATAGAATTGCTAGATAAGCGTTGGACAAAGTGTATTGAAGTTTCAGGCGATTATAATGAAAAATAAAAATGTTTTTTGAAAAACTAAATATTCTCTTTTTGTGCTAGGCTAAGAAGTTTCCGAACCGCCGCACAGTACTTTGCCCAATATACAAAAAAAAAGTTATCCCCATTGTAAATGAAATTAGTATTTTTTTGAAGGTACTTATGCTGATATAACATCTTTTCTCGTCAAAATGTTAAAGTCAAGTATTTTTCAATATAAATAAAATTACAAAAAAACTGTTTTAGGTTTACAAAAATAATTGTCAAAAATTCATTTTTTGAGATATCAATAACTTTTTTATTTTGTTCAATTACTCAAAACATTTCCAATAAGCAACAAATATTATTGCGATTAAATATTTCGATTATATGTACTTTGTAAAACTTTGAAATACCAGTTTCATTTGTGTTGTTAGCTTGAAAATCAAAAAGTTTGGTGGAGTTCTAAAAAAAATAGTATTAACGGATTTTCGTAATATTTTTTTATTTTGAAGCTTATACCTTTTGCTTTTAGAATCTTTAACCAGAATTTGCCCGTTTTACCTACAACAATTTTTTTTATTTTTTTTTTTAGAAATGTCTAAAATCATAAATTGGTAATTTTAAATTAAATGATTTGCGGAAAAGGTCTTAACTTTTGTGTTTTTTCATTAATTTGTTATTTTTTTTTTGCAGAAATACTCAAAAATTCAAAAAAAAAACTTTAGTTAAAAACGCTTTTTTGTTTACAAGTCGAGAATTACATAAATTTTTTGTTGACATCACAAAAATTTCTTAAGTTTTAAAAATTTTTTTAAAAAAATAGTATTAATTGATTTTTTTTAAGTGCCTAGACTTTCTCCATCGAAGTTGCCCATTTCGATGACAACTATAAAAAAATAAATAAATGTTAACGCGTATATAATGCACTTTTATACCCTATATGTGCAAGAAGTTTTATCTGCTGTTTGTTTTTTTATGTATTTTTTTTTTATATTTATGAGTAATTTGATTAGAAAAAACTATATTTTTTTATATTTTAAATATAAATAAATATGTATTTGTTAATATATATGTACAATTTTTTTTAATGTCAAAATCCACGTTCTAGTAACTACATGTATGATGGTTTATTGAAAATTTGGGATTTGTGTAGTATGTAGAAGTCAAAAACTTAACTAATTATTTTATATACATATATTTAATGAAGAGACTGTTGAATTCTCCATCATAATTGCTTAAGGATTGCAGCTACACAATAGCATCCCATAAGTTCTTGGTAATACCAAGACTAAACAAAAAAAACTGAATATTCAATAAGAAATAATTGCAAGAATCAAACAGAAACTAAATGCTTTCATTGCAAACGCATTATTCAAGTTTAATGGATGATATTGGCAACGTTAGCGTTAGTTATTTACGTTAGCAAAATTTCAGTCCACTATAATAAATACTCCCCTTAGCCTGTTTGTGATTCAGTTAATTTGGTTAAACCATTTTCCTCTAAATATTTTACTATTTAAGAGATTTTTTCTAATAACATTTTCCCAACTATTGCCGTTGTGTATTTCAATATTTTTATTCCACCCTTTTTGTATGCATTTCGGAAAACAACAGCGACAAAAGTATTGTGAAGTCACGGTCCTACAATTAGCAAATATTTTCGATCGATAAAAAAAAAAACATTAGAAAAACCCAAAGAGATTGCAAAAAAATCGCCCATCTACAGCCATTACTAAATTGCGTTTTATTGAAGCAACAATGAAAGTGTGTCATTTCCCTGGCCCATCTTCCGTTCAATAATGATTAAAATCTGCAACGCAAAAACTGTCTATTCTTCTACCTTCTCATCAATGGGAGGAAGAGGATTGGTGAATCCTTATCTCTCTTTATGTTCTTTTTTTACAAGTTTTGGCAACAACAAAAACAGAAGCAAAAATATAAATATAAAATCTCTCATAAATATTTTTGTAACACAAATCATTAAATGACATAATAACGGAAATTTACACGTTACAAAGATTCTCTCTCATACATATTACTAAAACGGATGTAATGATGATATAGGATTACAACTACATACTGCTGTTCTAACAACAATATTAGAGACAACAGCAGAGATGACCAGATAGATAAACAGCAATAACAACAAAACTAATATTTCATACAGCAATTAAAATGAAGCAATTGCCAAAAATTGCAACCGTTAAAAATGTTTAGAAAGTCTCTCTCTCTCTCTCTCTTACACAATCTCTCTGCTTTTATCATAGAACAAATTCACATTCAAACAACCGTTTGAGAGTTTCCGGCGCATAAAACAATAAAAATCTATAGCAGGAAACAAAAAATGACACGTGCGAAAATTATGCCGTAAAAAATAAGGAAAATATTTAAGATGGTATTGGATATTGACGATTAGTGTATAGAAATCGCAAATAGAACTCAATTGATGTTTTGATTTGTTGTTACATAAATTATGTGCCCGAAGAGTTTATGGTTGTAATATGGGGATGTTGATAAGGCAGCTAGCTAGTCACATTATCACCAAATAACTAAGGGGTGCGTGTGTGTCTGTAAAGTGCAATTGGGAAATATGATATTTTCAATAATTTTTTTCTTTTTGTATGATTATGAATTGTAATTTTGTCAAAACTTTGTTTTTTTTTTTTTTTGAAATCCATTACAAATTCTACATGACGATGACATACATGACCTGTGAGAACTATCTTTTCTTGTGTTGTAAAACTGTTGCAAATATTTATCGCTAATAGATTTATTGGTTACAGTTGTTTAAAAGGGAAAACATATCAATATCATTATTTTTTCTTCAATCTAATAGACGTGCTATTTTTTCCATTCTGATAATTTCAAGTCCTTAGAGGCTTCAATTAGTGCACAATTATTATTGGCAAAATTGAGGGTGGGGAGTTGAGAATACAAAAGTATGAAAATTGTTTTGTCTATTCACTAAACAATGAATTGGGAATATGATTTTATTATTCTTTAATTTCGCCAAATTGTTTACATTCTATTAAATTATGAGTTTGAGTTTTTTGTTATTCTATGCTTCACTAGTATTTATTTCTTTATATTCAATGTCTTGTGCTTATTTTAATATTTTTTTTTTTTTTTTGACAAAAGACTACCCTTTTCCCCCAGAACAATACAAACTCATTTTTACTTATAAATGTTATTTAAATTTGTTAGAGCGTTTATTTCATACTTATTTTGCTGTGTTTTAAAAAATAAACGGCATAAGATATGAAAAGTCATTCACTGTCCAATAAGACAGAATGTGTTTTTTCGTTACTGCGTAAATATTGCTGCATTAAAACTAGGCATAGAGTTGTTAAGGCCTCTTAATTAAATTTTTTAACTTTTAGAACTGAGTATTTTTCATTAATGCCCTTTTCTACTTTGTTGTATGAATCCCATTTTGTATGGGAGCTAGGGGAAATAATGGACCGATTTTAAATCATCTTTTGGCCGACGAAATGTCATAACCTGTTCTCAAAGTTCAGTTTATGTAAAAAGTGGCTTTCAAGCGATTGCCAAACAAATAAACCGGTCACATGTTGTAGTAACAAATTTTGCAAATAATCCGGATTATTATGGTAAAAATAAAAGCGGCGGCCAGAAAAAAGCTTTATGATCGGGAACAGTCGCAGACTGTGAACACAATGAAGTGGCCAAATCAACCATAAGTAGACTGCTAAAAAGTCGTAGCCTATTACTCGACAAAACTGCTGGACTTGAATTCGCAAAAAGAAACTTACAAACTAACTGGAAACAGGTAAGCCGATCATCTTTTTTAAAACTGACATTTTTTTTAGCATATATTTGTTTAAGGTGATTTTTTCTGGTTAAAAAAAATTCAATATTGAAGATCCAGATGGTTTCAACAGCTATTGGAGGGATCTACCGAAGGAAACATGATATTTCTCCAACAGAGGCGGTTCTTTAATAGTTTAGGGAACTTTCTGTGAAGACAGTATGCTTGATTAGACGTTTCCAAGCTCCAAAATGAATTCTTCTGATTACACAAAATTATTAGAGGAGAAATTAGTGCCATTTTTAGCAAATAGTAATAAAAATCAATTTATTTTTCAACAAGACAATGCACGAACAATAGGATAGTTGTTCCTCAGATGACCTTATTTGGTGAATTTTAAGCGTAGAATTTATGCTGACAGTCGACAATATGAAAGCACGTATCACCGAAAAGAAGCTGTTATAGATGCTTGGAGATCTATTACTGAAATATTAAGAATAAATCTAGTGAATAGTATGCTTTAACGAGTTTATTAAATTATTAAAGTGTAAATTTTTTGTGAATATTGGTACTTGAAGTTCTTTTAGTTTCAATGTATTTATAGTTATGAAACACTAATTGATTTCATTTACATTTTTAAAGATTTTTTTTTTTGTTAAATAAATTTGTTTTTTTAATTAAGTTAAATTGTTTAACTTTTTCTTTAACTTAACAAAATTTATAAAACTTTTATGTATTTATAGTTATGCAACGCAGTGTATGTCGCCATAGTGATTTAGGTAATTAAAAGTGAAGTTCATAAATATTGTCTTTAAAAGTGAAACTAAATGGAGGAAATTTATTGGGAAAATACGAGATTTGAATATAACCAGACTTAAGTCTGCAAAAAACGCGAGTAGTCCATATATGCATGTATGGACTATTCAACAATGGACCATGACTACTCCAAACATATTCCATTTGTATGAAAAAAACTACTACATTTAACATTGCGATTTCCTAAGACTGGACCATATAAGCCAGCTTTGCAACTAGTCCCAAAACTACTCCTTGTAACTATTTAAATGTTTTACGACAACGATTACAGTCGTTAAAGCACCAATAAGTGTCGTGTAACAAGATGTTGTGCTTTGAAAATGAAATGTTCCATGAGTGCATGAGTGATGTTGTCACTACATTTTAGCTGCAATGGACTACGTACTGCACAGATTTTTACAGGGTTATGAAACGTTCATATGTACATAGAAAAAAAATCATGTTTTTTCAATTAAACCTTTAATTGATTTTAAAATAATTTTCAATTAAAATTTTAATTGATTCAATTACTTTTTCTGATATTTTCAATTAAATCACACATTTTTTTTAATTTATACTATCATATTGTTTACAGGTCCGATTTCAATTAAATTTTTAATTGATTCCACAAATATTTTAATTGAAACTCATTTTTATTTTTTTCTGTGTAGAGAGAGAAGGCTCGGCGTTCTTGACAATAGCTAATGTAGCAGCTTTCGGTATTTGGCAATGGGTAGACAGTCTTTCATCTTATCTGCGAATGTCTGGCTTATTATAAAACCGACCTCAAGAGGTTTCGGACGCTAAGGTGAGCTTCCCTATACCTATATAACCTTTGAAGGGTGCTGTGTTAGTGCTGGACAGTCATACCTCTTAACTAATTTTTCTGCATTGAGCAATTTATTCTGTACGATTACATATTTATGGGCTTTGAAAAATACATTAATAAATTATACCTGTTGTTAGAATTAGAAGAGATTTCTTGTATATCAAAGTTGGAAAAAGAACTTATATTAGAACATTTTATTGTAGTATAAAACATTTTAATGTTACCTTGCAGTTCTTAATATTTTTTTGCTACCCCCTCCCCACGCTTAAAACCCGTACTTAGGTTTTATTTAGCAAGGCCCTATAACCTTCTCCAGGCCAGACATTAAACCAAAGAAAATTTTAATAAAAAAAAAAGTCCCGTATTTTCCTAACACAAAAACTTATTACAAAGGAAAAAAGAACTCTTATAAAATTATTATTTTTTGTTATTCTTTTGATAACACAAGGCGAGAGCTATTTTCAGAAAACAGCAAATAAAAACTCTAAAATAATAAAAATTATACGGCAAAGAACAAAATGGAATGGAATTCATCACAAGCAACTCGTATAGAGTTTTGTTGGCAGAAAAAGGGTATTTTACCCAACGACTGGCATTTACTCGCCAAAAGATGGCCACTTACAGAACAACACATTTGACTTCTCCACCCCCTACCGCCCCTTTCACAATACACGACTTGTCTCAAGAAATGGCTTAAGGATGTTATGAATTCAAATTAAAAGTATACAAATCTAATAACTTGGCATTAACAGTGTAGAGAAGTTGGAAAAAGAAATGGATAAAAGGCAAGTTGTTTTTGTGTTTTTGTATTCATTTGATATTTAAATTACTTATGTACATTAAAAATAAACAAATACAAATTGTTTATAATTGCTGAGCTTTTAAAAAATCTGTAGTTTTTCTTATATTTGTACATATATATTTTCTTTATAAGCTAAATCTCTAAAAGTTAAAAAGAAAAATTAAGCATCCAAAAAGGATTTGAAATTAGCAAAAAGGAAACTATAATTTAATTTTCAACTACCATGTTTTTAATTTGTTGCATTATGTTTTTTTTCTAATTTTTCTTGTTCTATTTTTATTGCAATAAATATAATTTTATTATTTATTTGTTTAATTTTGCAATTAGTTTGATTTATTTTTGTTTAAAAACAGCTTCTTATTTGTTTCATAAAATATCTGTTTGTTTCTATTTATTTATTTTCCAGTTTTTCCTTTGCTTTACTCGAGTGCAATTTTTAAGTGTATGTAAGATTTTTATATTTTATGAAAATATTCATTCATATTCATATACGTACATACATAAATATTTCCCCTTTTGTGATTAATAGTTTAGTTGTTGGCAACGAATGAATTTTTGTAGTTCTTTTTTGCGCTTTTAAATATTTTCCACACCAACGCCACGCAAAGTTATAAAAATGATTTAAGAAGGCTTGAAATTTTCTTCAAAAGGCCATGAAGCGTTAAAGTTTGCTTTAGAAACAAGACAAAATTGGTACATATACCAATATTTTATTAAGTAAACTGACACTTTAATAAAAAGTAGAGCGGGATTTTAACAAAATTCAAAATTTCTTCACAAAATTTAAGAATTTATTTGAGAAGAACAGAACAGTTTCCAAAAGATTTCGTATTTCCACTCTAAAAAATGAAAGTCTATTTTAACCCAGTTGGAGCTTAAGTTAAACTGGAAGCAAATTGTTTAAAATAACTTTATTTTAGTTATATCTAGGAACTAAATGAACACTTTACAAAAAAATATATATATACATATATTGTAATGACAAAACACGTTTTTAATTCTTGCTTCTTCAGGGGTTTTTTTCTAATTAACATTCTTTATTAATTTTCCACAAAATGTCGACCAAAATTACAAAGGTGCTCAAAGCGTACGTTTCTAAAGCTATGTGTCCACGATCGTCAGATATTACAACGTTGTCATATCTACCAATGTGCTAGCAATGTACTGACATTGAAAATTTTTTAGCAAAAGGTAAATTGTCAGTTTACACAACTGTAAGAAAACTAACAATTTCATTTGCACACAATGAATTTAGCTATCAACCGAAATTGTCAGTTCACATGGTTGTCAGACTGTTGTGTGACATTGTCAAATTCGTTTTGCAGCTCTGTGTGTGTGTTTAAAAATTTTAAATGTTGTCATGGAACAAAAAAGAGCAATTGGAACTATTTTATCTGCACTGTATGAAACAGGATTCATCAAAAGATATGTCGCTATACATTTTTTATTTTCTTTAATTTTCTTCCACTTTTTTCAAAAATTTTATTAATGCACACTTTCTTTTAATTCTTTAATTTTCTTCCACTTTTTTCAAAAATGTTATTAATGCAGACTTGTTTGTTTATTTATGTATATACAGAGTTGCATTTAGAAATAATTTCTATGACAATGCTGCCATTCGCATATGCATAAACTTTGCACATATGACAATAAAAAGTGTTTGACAATTGTTTTAAAACAATGACAATGCCGATTGTTAGATGTGTGACAATATTTTTGTCTTCCAATGTACTGAAAATGCTTTTTCTTACAACGTTGGAAGACAAAAATTTTAAGTTTACTCGGTTGTTAGACAATTTCTGCACATTTTTCTGACAACGTTGTAATATCTGACGATCGTGGACACATAGCTTAAGCAAGATTGCCTAAAACGTAGTTTTTAATGTATATCGACAAATAGAGGGCGTTATCTTAATATAAAGTTATAAGTATAAACAATAGAGGTTGCATAACAAAATGTTTATAAATAATACGATAAAATAAGTAAACATACATTACATTGTAAATAAGGTATAATATATATAAATAATATTATAAGTATAAATAACTGTCGGAAAAAATGGGGCCAATGCACTTATATGTGAAATGTGCATATAATTGTTTGTTCCGAAAATAGTGTTTTTAAAAACTTTAAAATATTTCTCAAAAATGCTAATTGGTTTTGCGGCTTGTAAAACGCATATGTATAAGTTTTTCTTTTCGCTCTTGTATGAGACGTGTTATTTACGCCAACGTGTGGTTCCTGCGAATTAAATTTTTGAGGTGGTTCATTATCACTCTTTCCCAGTCATCGTTATTTTTGTACCCAAACAGTTGAGCTCTACCTGGAATGTCACGCGGCAAAAGGTTTTTGTGGATATCATCTTCATCGCCTTCTTCTTCATCAGTAAGAATGCTTGCGTCTGGAGCAATCGACACTAACTCATAACTAACACCGGAATCATTGTCATCGTTACAAATACACTCAATAGCTTCCCAAAGCCTTCGAAAGTCATTAGTGAAATTAGGTGATCGCTTTGTCATTGTTATGCGCTTTCTAAAAGTATGCACATACTTAAAATGACAAACACGAAAACAACAATTTTTATTTTCGATAATTATGCAGTAAATGGGGAATCACACTTTTCAAGCAAACACTAAATACAATACATACATATATACGAAAGATAATCGTTCTAGAAACATTTTTACTTATAAACAATTTTGTTTCTGTATATATTAAAGCAGCACTATATCAAGTAAAGCGTGATCCATTTCGAGTTTCCCTACTGTTTTAGAGAAAAAGCATAGAAAATTCAAATTGAATGGGGAATGTTTATTATCATTTGAAAGAACATTCTTTGTCTGTCAAATGTTGGCCGTTACTACGTCGCAGATGGTCTAGCCGTTGAGTCCAATTTTCGATGACTCGTTCGAGTATTTCGACTGGTAATTGGCGAATGACACGCGCGATGTTTTCCTCCAAGGCCTGAATTGGTTTGTCCGCATAAACTTTAGAGTTTACATATCCCCAAAGGAAAAAGACTAACGGTGTGATATCACATGGTCTTGGTGGCTAATACTTGAGATACTTAAAGTATCTGTTGTTCGTCCAATTTATAAAAACGGTATAATATCAGACGTTAATAACTACCGACCAATAGCAATCTTACCCGTTATTGAAAAAATAATGGAAGAAATCGTGTGCAGTAGATTGACAGACTACATAAACAAATACCAAATAATTTCATCAAAGCAATTTGGGTTCCAAAAAGGAAAAAATATAAATAAACTCCTTGGTAACTTTACAAATTATATTAATGAACAACTAAGTAAACAAATTCAATGCCTAAGATTATTTATGGACTTTAGCAAAGCTTTTGATACCCTATCACATAGCAAGCTTATATTAATGTTAGAAAGGATTGGAATACGTGATAGATGTTTAGAGTGGTTTAAAAACTATCTGACACTCAGAGAAGAGAACAAACGAATTGGTGTACCACAAGGCCCAAAATTAGGTCCCATACTCTACTTAATATATTCCAACGAACTTGTTAATACATTAAAAACAAGCAACACATTTGAATATGCAGACGACACTGCTATAGTAGACACCGCAAGAATAATAATGCAGCATCAGCTTTATACTACTGTACGATGGTGTCACGATCATGGTTTAATAATCAATGCATCAAAAACCAAACTGATGCATATTAAGCCAGCAAACATACTCTATAATGCAATCAGTATAAAGTTCCACTCAACAGAATGTCTGCATAATAGGAAAATGGCAGATTTTGACTACATTGTTCTACCACAATCGATATTGTCACTACATATAAATACCTAGGCATTTACGTAGATCATAATTTTAAAAGGATGATACATGTAGATGAACTCCGAAAACAATTAAGAAAATCATCATTTAAGCTACAGCTCCAGCAATATGGTACTAAGACAAGCATATTTTTCACTAGTGGAATCGCACCTTCGCCAAGGTATTACAGCCTGGCGAAGCTCAACTTTCTGTAATAAGCTGCAAGAAACACAAAACCAATTGCTAAAAATTCTAAAAAAAAATCACTCTATAAATACCCAAAACCCTACTGCAATTATTATGGGTGTAGACAATGTCAACAATGATAACAACACAACAAACAACATCAACTACATACAAAATACCACCATAACCAACCTTACAACAACTAATTCCAACGTTTATGTCCAAACAACCAATTCAAATAGAACAACACTTACTGATAATAACACTATAAATACAAACAGCGACGTCATAGCTCCCAACAACTCTGGAAATGCCAACAACAACGCATCTAATATTAGCATCGCTGAAGAACTAAACATATTAAACGTCAATAGCATCTTTTCAATAACATTAGCAACAGAATTTTATAATGATTCCAGGTTTCTAAAAAAAAAAATAGACCACAAACATCAGACTCGTATGAACGTTGAAGGTAGATACCGGGTACATAGACACAAAAACAACTATGGGAAAAGTACTTTATCCGTAATGCTGTCAACAATATTAAACACACTGCCCCTTAAAATACTTAATACAGTCAACAAATATAATAGAAATAAAATATTTAAAAACATTTTTATTAATCAACAATGAATGTCGTAACACCTTAACCATGGTACTCTGTTCAAATTTGCGAAATTTGTTGAGCAACATCAATTATTTCGTTTGAAAATTTTGACAATTAGCAAGTGGTGACAATGCCGCGATTTAGAAGAAAATTGTCGTTTTTATTGCCCTTAGGTAGGCAACATTGTTTCTTTTATGTAAACAAAAACCATATGTTTTTGGCTGTTTTTTTCAATTTCGTGCGAAATAAGTGCCGCTTACATTATTTCACAGTTGGAAAAAAATGTTGCCATATACATTTTTTTGTTGAAAAAACATGCTGCCAGAAACATTTCGTAACTTTTCACAAAGATTAAGATTAAAAGATTATTCTATATCAACCACAATGAATATGTAATTTGTAATCTGCTCTTTAATATTTTAATTTGTTTTCATTTTAATTAGTTTTTAATATTTAAATATTTATGAAAATAAATTTAAATTCTAGAGGATAACATTTTTTTTTGTTAATTTACCTACAGACAAGCCTTCGTATGGTTATAGTTAAGTAATGAAATGTAATTTTTCTTGAATCGATAAATAAATAAATAAATAATAATCGATCGGCCGGTGTTCTCTCAATAAATCCCTTGATTGGTGCGATGTGTGGGAAGTGACGACATCTTGCTGAAACCAAATGCCGATCTCGACGCAAAATGCGCCAAGTCGTACCATCAATCCGAGTTGCTGCAATCGGCGCCGAATCGACTCTCCGCGGCCTTCGTGTACATTTTCAGCTACGGCCGCTATATTTTGTTCACAGCGTGCTATACGTGGTCTATTCGATCGAACATTATACAATAATGAATTCGGGGTCTCAAAATGGGTTATGGTGTTGCGAATAGTATGCTCAGTAGGCCGATTATGTTGACCATAAGTTGAGCGAAGTCCACGAAAAACATTCCTCACATAACATGAATTTTCGTAATAAAGTTTGTAAACGTTGTTCAGACGTAAGTTTTTCCATTGTGAAATGCCAAACAATACTAAACAGAAATAACATGACAGCATGACACGACTCACACGTAATCTGTCAAAAAATGCGATTGAAAAAAAGGATATCTACTTGAATCACAGTAGCAAACATCCCATTCTAAAAGAACCCCATTTTCAGTAAAACTTTTCAATATTTTAACAATTTTACCATAGTTTTGTTGGAAAAGGTGTATTTGATATAAAAACGCTTCAGCTATCAAAAAAGGATGAGATCAATATTAAAAATAACGAATTCACTTTCATCGATCAGGGTTGTCATAGAAACCAATATTGTCAGAATTGGTTTTAAAACTGACAAGAAAAAATGCTTTGGTGTCATAGAAACCAATGTTATTGGTTTTATGTTCGAACTAGAATTAGTGCCGATTTTAGGTGTCACAGAAACCAATATTATCGGTTTTTTATTGGAATTAAACCAAGCAGCTAACAGCTGTCAGTTTTCATTTTTGGGCGCTTTTTTAGTTTTTATTTTTTTGCAGCGGGATATTTTTTTAGAAATCTAAGTAAATTATTTTAATATTTGCTTTATAAAAAGAAAAAATTTTAAATTGACCTTTGGGAAAACATAAAACAGTACACAAAATACCATAATCATGAAATTCATGGAAAAATATCAGGATTTAGCTAAAGGCTTCACGAAGTGCGACAAACCAACAGTGAATGTCCTGTGGGAAGAACTGGCTGATTCACTGAATAGTGCCGGGCCACCACAATTTGACGTTAATAGGTAGAAAAATGTAAACAAAATTTTTTCCACAGAACAAATTGTATTATTATATGAAATGTCTTTTTATTTGTACAGAAATGGACTGAGTGGAAGAGCGAGGTAAAAAGAAAACTAGCTCAAAATAAGACAGAGTCTAGGGCAACTGGCGGTAGACCGTTTGCAAAGCATCACCTGACAACAACAGATGAGGCCATAAAACGGTTATGTGGCATTTCGCAGTTGGTGGAAGGTGTTTGCGGCGTAGCAGTTGGTCTCAACGAAGATGTACATAAATGCTGTATTTGAGAAAGAAGTGTCCTCTACATCTTCAAAACGGCCATTGTCTTCAATAACAAAAATGCTACAACTGCTGATGTCATTTTATTTTATTTATAAGCACTTATCACCTTTTAATTATTTGATATCATTTATTTTCACAAAAAACACTTTTACTGATATTTTAATTAAAAAATATAATATAATATAATAAAAAATAACAAAAATGTAACCAACAGCTGTTTAGATATTGGTTTTATTTACATTCGAAATTAACAAAACCAACTTGGTTTTGTGACACCAAATGAAACCAATATTGGTTTTCAAAACCGACAATTAGCAAAACCAATATTGGTTTCTATGGCACCCCTGTGTATAATTTAGTTTTTCAAAGGAATAAATTTAGCCAATAAATTCTAATATTTTAATCAAGCAATCAACAATATTTATATTTTATTTAGGCTTTACAATAATTGGCAAAAACCAGGGACCGTAACTGTTACGGCTTCTAACGAAAAAGTCAAGAAAAAAAGTTGTTTTTTAACAACAATTTATTATTTTTTATTCGAACTGTTAATTTTTAAATTTTTGATATTTATTTAATTAATAGTTCGAATAAAAAATAATAAATTGTTCTTAAAATAACTAGGACACAAGCTACTGTTTGCAATCGTACTTAAAGTAGTACACATAAAATGTCGACGAGAGTGGACAACAAACATAATAAAACAAATTTATTCAGGTTTTCGAGACGAAGTCTTGACATGAATACGAAAAAAACTGAAGAAAAGGAGGCAACATGTAACTAGAAATTAATAAATAAAAATGATAATTACAGCAAATTTCGAACCACCAGGTAACACTGGTTAAAAGATTGATGTTTGTCTGTTGGCTAGCAGGCACCGCAAGTGGTGCAGAGGGTTAGAATGCAAAGAATTCTGATGAGAGAAAGTGGTGTTTCTTGAAACATATGTAAATTCAACAACCCAGGTTCGAATCCCAGCCAAGAAAATTATCATTAAAAGTTTTAATGATAAAAATTTTTCAAGTTGTAAAACAATTCCTACCTTCAGTAAAAATAATTTAATGAATATTAAATTTAATGAACTCAAGCCCGACTAAAATAAATATCAAAAATTTAGTTATTTTTTAACTTTTAGTTTTTAAGCCAGAAATTAAAGTTATTTTTTGACTTTTATCAAAAAAGGCACAAATTCAAAAATCATACAAAAAGTTTGAATGTACATCACCTATGTATCATACTGATAAGAAACAAAATTTTCTACGATCATTTTTTATGTGTGATTTTTTTATGTAAATTTTTAAAAATAACAGTTATTTTCTTTCCCTGGCAAAAACTCTTAATAAATTCTATGTTAAATTCTATGCTTGTTTAAACCTCATCCAAATCCTCATTTGGGCACGGTGGGGGTAAATGGGTAAAGATTTCAATGAAAATACTACCGACAAAATATGTTATATGTTATCTTTGTTACGTAAAATATAGTTTCTAGACTGCTTATAAAACTCAATGCTCAAATGCTGGTTAATTTTAAATTGTTCTTTAAAACTGTTTAAATCTTATTAATTTAAATCTACTTTTTATTTATTTTTCCTTAAAAGGGTAACAATAAACTTTATGGCAAACCATTTTATTTTCATATTTCCGAAAATTAAGTTTACCTTCTGTTACTCTTATTTAAAGCATCATAAACTACAACAATTTTACTGCAAATAAACTCCTGGACCAAATAGATGTCATGTGCTCCCCTACATTAAACGTTCAACATACCCCAGCCATGTTAAAAATAATCAACAAATTTTACCTTTAATAATAAATTGCAGCTGTGTTCACAAAAAAAAACTCAACTCAGCTCAGCTCTACGCTCCAACTCCTTGACCAAATAGCAATAGTTGGCAAACAAACAAATACCTTTAATAAAGAATTTAGTTTATTGCAAGAAAATTTAGTTTCAGTGTTGAGATGAAGAACACTTGTACTTTTACAAGGGGTGTTGGTGCGAGTGTAACGGACCTAAATAAATAAAAATATGTTTATAAACAAAATATTTTATTAAAGCCTAACAATAGAAAATATATTTCCATATCTTTTCTGGTTAAGTTTCTTTTGTATGCGACGATTTTATCTTGTGAATTGCCAAAGATTTTATACGGCCTGAAAATGAGGGAAGAAGATACTACGTATGATGAAATCAAATATTTTCTGCTGACCAAATGTTTTGTAACTTACAACTTACATACATATTTTTTATAAGGTATTTCTAAGTTTAAATGGTAATCTGTGGTGTAATATCTTTAAAGAAACCTAAAGGCACGGTGGAGCAGAGTCAAAGTATTTAGGAAATCAATCAGCCATGTTTAACTAATTGATCAAATTGCTATTAAATTTCGCTAAGCCATAGCAAAGGAGTATTCGTGTTTAAGTTTTGACCACAGACAGCACAATGAGTTCAGTAACGGCGCAGTGAGCTCTCAAACATGCAACATTTTTAAACGTTTGCGAATTTTTTTGTGTTGCTTCTAAAATCATGTTTTTATATTCCAAAAGCTATTAGTATCTTATAGTTACATTTACATGGTGGTGTAGGGTATAAATACTTATTTGGAAATAAGTTTCGTCGGAAATGTGCAAACAATAAGATCTACGCATTTTATATATAGTTGTTTTTCAAATTTGTTTTTACCAAATACATAAATATAATGTAAATAAGACATAAACAAGTTCCATATTAACTTTTTGCTGTTTTTTCAGCTAAATCAACAGTTAAACATTAAACTATATTTAAGTTTCTTAAGGTGCAGACTATATAAATATGTTGGGGAACGGCATGTTTTTATATTCCAAAAGCTATTAGTATCTTATAGTTACATTTACATGGTGGTGTAGG
This sequence comes from Bellardia bayeri, assembly GCA_950370525.1. Lineage (NCBI taxonomy): Eukaryota > Metazoa > Arthropoda > Insecta > Diptera > Calliphoridae > Bellardia > Bellardia bayeri. The sequence goes on from OX493264.1 coordinate 105,490,377, forward strand.
GTATAAATACTTATTTGGAAATAAGTTTCGTCGGAAATGTGCAAACAATAAGATCTACGCATTTTATATATTTGTTTTTCAAATTTGTTTTTACCAAATACATAAATATAATGTAAATAAGACATAAACAAGTTCCATATTAACTTTTTGCTGTTTTTTCAGCTAAATCAACAGTTAAACATTAAACTATATTTAAGTTTCTTAAGGTGCAGACTATATAAATATGTTGGGGAACGGCAACAAGCCTCAGTTGTTAGTATCATTTTGTAAAACGCTATGAAATTTCTAATTGTATTCGCTTTGGCTTTGTCCACCGCCTCTGCCTTTCGTGTAGCTAATTCCAAGTTGGGTATTTATAAAGGTGTAGATGCTACTACCGGTCAATTCCCGCATCAAGTTGGTCTATCCATAAAATTTGACCGTGAGTTACCAATGTGGTGTGGTGGTTCACTGATCGGCAACAAATGGGTATTGACTGCTGCCCACTGTACCGATAGAGCTCTATCTGTTATCGTGTACTTGGGTGCCACGGTACGTAAAAATGCTGAAATTAAATACACTATCAGTCCCAAAAAAATCTTCGACGCTGGCTTTGATAAAGGTACTTTCAAAAACGATATTGCCTTGATCAAGATACCCACCACCGTTTATACTAACAATATTAAAGCCGTGGAATTGCCCGCCATTTCCAACTCTTACTCCTCTTATGTCGGTGATAATGCTATTGCCACCGGTTGGGGTTATACTTCTGACTCTAAACTCGATTTGTCTAACGATTTGAAATGGGGCCGCATGGAAGTCATAACCGTGGACGACTGTGTCAAAAAATATGGTAAAAAAATCACCTCCTCCCATCTTTGCGTCTCCACTGTCGGTAGTGCTTCTCCTTGCATAGGTGATTCCGGTGGTCCATTGGTGTTGACAACCAGAATGGTCCTGATTGGTGTGACTTCTTCCAGTGATTTGGCTGGCTGTACCACCGGCTTACCCGCTATCTTCACCCGTGTCACCAGCTACTTGATATGGATCAAGGACAAAACTGGCATTTCCTACTAATTAAACTATCTAAGCTTTGGTTAAGGTGAATTCGATATATAGTATTGATATACTACTTTAAGCAAATAAAAATAAATTATTTATTATTTTATATTATATATATATTTTATATAGGGTGGAAAACAAATATTTTAAAAATTTCAATTTGTGTTAAATTCAAAAACAATTATTAAAATTATCAAAGATAAGAATTTTCTAATAGGGTTGTACATACTTAATTTTCATAATATTTATATTATATTTATGAATAATTTGCCGATATTCCTGTTCGAGATTTATTAATACTCGTAGTTTGGGTTTTCATTCTGATAATTTTAATATTTCTTCTTTAAGAACATACCAACTCAGAAGTGAATATTATCTGCACTGCTAATTTTGTGTAACAACCGGTTATCTTTATTTGATTTACGGTAGCATATTATTGGTTCCATTATCACCTCCTTAAACTTGTGCTTTTCCACTCCCGGTGGTGTTTCTACAAGATCTAATTAGGTTTAACTACTTTCCTTTATAAAAAGAAAAATTATTTTTCGAGTTCCTATTTTGGAGATTACGTGAGAGATTTTTTTAATATAGAGTGATTCAAGTATTACGAAAATTCACGTTCTGTGAGGAATGTGTTTCGTGCACTTCGCTCAACTTATGAGACCCCGAATTCATTATTGGATAATATTTGACCGAATAGACCACGTATAGCACGCTGTGGGTCAGTGGCATCATCGGTTCATATTTCTTTAAAAATTATCTCGACGACATTTGGTTTCAACAAGACGGCGCCACTTCCCACACATCGCAACAATCAATGAATTTATTGAGAGAACACTTCGGTGAGCACATAATTTTACGTTTTGGGCCGATCGATTGGCCACAACGATCGTGTGAAATCACACCGTTAGACTTTTGCCTGTGTCGATATGTAAAGTCTAAAGTTTATGCGGACAAACCCGCTTTTATTCAGGCCTTGGATGAAAACATCACGCGTGTCATTCGCCAGTTACTAGTCGAAATGCTCGAACAAGTCGTCAAAAAATTGAACTCAACGGATAGACCATCGGCGACGTAGCAACGGCCAACATTTAATAAACATAATTTTCAGAAAATAAATGCAAAAAAATGCTATTTCAAGTGATAATAAACATTCCCCATTAAATTTTAATTTTCTGTGTTTTTTTTTTCTTAAAAAAAGAAGGGAACCTCGAAATGGAGCACGCTTTATAAAGTTTCAGAAGTACAATCAGTCACTGAAGAAATGTTACCTTATATCTTCAAGTTTTTCTCTAGTCCTAAACTGCCAATTAAGATAATTTGTTTTTTTTTCGTGCTTATATTTCAGTTCCTAAAAGATCTGGTTTGTAATGTGTGTATAATGATTCTTGTATAAAAGTGATTTTGCAGCTCCTCGCCATGAACTGTCTTCCGCATTTAAGTGCACTGCCCAGGACTCTTCAGTCTATGTGCATCAATTTTTAAGTCCTCTAACATTGTTGAATTTTTAAAAACTTCAAATAGTAGTAATAATTATATCCAAAGTCTTTGCACTCTTAAAGAAAACTCTTTTCATTACCTAATTTAAATGTTTAAATTGTAATTATTATCTAACAAAAAATAGTAATTTTGCAGATGATAGCAACATTTGCATTCATGCTCATTTAACCATAGACAAAACCTTTTGGAAATTGGGGAAATGAGACAAAACAGGAAAGATACGCTAAGCTAAGATCTTAGGAGAATTTCAGAATGGGTATGTGCGAACAGAGCCGATTTTAACGCACGTAAGACTCAATGTTGTATATAAACGCACAACAGATCATGTTGCTTCATCTGTTTTTTTATGGGCGGTGTAAATATTAAGGAATAAGGCGCTCTTGATGTTTTAGGCATGAGAATCCAGCTGGACCAAACACATTTTTCAAGTGTCAAAAGAAGCGTTCAAGTGCGTTAGTTTTTTAAAATGGTGTAGGAATTACTTCACTCCATCTGATATCCATACTGTCTACATCACCTATATTCGACCGAAAACGGAATACAACTCTCATGTTTATGCCGGCTCTTCGAAGTCTATTTTGGAGTTAATCGACCGCGTACAGGAGAGGGCGAAGATGCTTATCGATGACAGTAGGGTATCCAACTCTATTGATTCATTGGAGCATCGTCGCAATGTAATGGAATGTGTTCTGCTGAAATTAAGGAACTTGTTCCCAAAACACAGGTCCCATCCATTCATGGCCGACAGTGGACAGTGGATCTCACAACACACTACAGGGAAAATTCGTTCTTTAGCCCTACTGTCTGTATGTTTAATAAACTACCAGCAGAAGTATTCCCTGTCACTTTCAATATAGGAAAATTTAAATCAAATGTTCACAAACACTACTCCATAACCTATTTTCCTAGTTCCAACACAATGCATTGCATGAGTAGGGGTCGTCTCCTGAATGCTGGTCCAAGCAAAAAAAAAACACTTATTCAAGAAATATTAAGCTGATAGCCATTCAGGTTTATTGTAATTTTAATTCAAAATTTTTTATTAAATAAATAAATAATATTCCAGATCATGAAAGATCTGGCTTGTAATGTCTACATAATTATACCTGCAGAAAATTGATTGATATGGAAGTTGATAGACAGTAGAATTCTGACCATTGGTAATGCGACCGGCCCTTATGCTTGGATTTCACTATGCCATTTTTGTTGTCAAATTGTCGAAAATGATTGCAAACATAGATGACGGCATATGTCAACCCGTTTTCATACAATTGGCAACAATTTGGATAATTTGACAACAAAAATGACATAGTGAAAACGCGGCCTTAGGTTCTACAATAATAAATTGCTTTGGAAATGTTTAAACAATAAGATCTGCGCATTTAATAAATACTCATGTTATCTTCCAACCTGTGTCAATATAGAATTTTTTCAAATTTATTTTCACCAAATAAATAAATATAATTTTAAAAATAAAAATAAACCAATTAAATTTGTTGTTAATGAATATACAGTGGCTCACATTCAAAGTCCGTTATGATGACTTTAAAAATTTACTATCAGTGTACACTTGTGGGCTATATCTATCAGCACTTTAAAAATTTACAGGTTCTTTTCACGGACGAAAGCAAATTCAAATTATTTGGGTCCGATGGGTGGCGTTTTGCTAAGGAAATTGTAAAGCACGGGGACTTGCCAGTGATGGTGTGGGATAAAACATTCATTTTATAGAAGGCGTAATGGATAAAAACATTATCTTGATGTTTTGAAGGACATCTCAATAAGACCGTAAGTCCTGATGTGTGAAAAAAACTGGTTGAATCGATTCCAAAAATACTCCAAGCTGTCGATAATCGAAAAGGATACGCAACAAAATACTAAACATCTTATAAATAATTGAATTTAATGACCTGACCGACTTTCAGTGTGATCATACTATAAAGGTTTTTTTAATTATTTTCTTTTTGTTTCTGTTACATTAATGTTAGAATACCATATTTATTTGTTTTTTAAAAAATCCTAAGCTCTCTTTTTTTCAAATACAGTTTAATATTTTACAAACAGTTTGCCCGACTTTCAATGTGAGCCACTGTATATATACATATATATATATTTCATTTGTATTTTTGAAAATTTTATTTGCATTTCTATTTAAAGTTTCTAAAATACAACTAAAATGTTTTCAACTACAACTGGAAATTATGTAGTGTTGTTAAACAATAAATATTATGATCGTTTCCAAGCAATAGAAAACGTATTTGCGAATCTAAAAATATTTAATCAGTTGGAATATATTTGTACAAGTACTGAACAACAGAAAAATTAATATAACAAAAACAATTGTGTTGATTAAATTGTTATTAAAGAAACTATTTAAAAATTGTTTACATTTTCAAAAACGCTTTTAACACTTTAATTTGTTTTTCAAAGATTTGTTTTTTATACATACGATTCTGTCATAAAATTTAATCAGTTTCGACTGTATCGTTAAAGCGCGATTTTAAACAAAAAGAAAGCAAACATATTATTATAATAAACCAAGAACTAACAACGGCGATACAACAAAGAATATTAAATAACTGTCTTCTTATGATTGAAACATATAAAGGGTAATTTTTTAGCAATCTTCTTTTTGGTAAGATTGTTATTGGCAGGCCAGCTATTTTCGAGTAACATGTTATTGTTAAACATTTTTAATTTGGTCTATAATTTAACAATAAATCGACCTACAAACAAAAAACGCTTGTATATTATTGATTTTTATTATCAAAATTCATGCTCTGTTAAGAAAGTGGTAAGTTCACTTCTTCCATTTCCGGTTGAACGAATACGTAAGCAAGCAAATTGCCGTATTTGGAGAGAAGAGCAGCCAGAAGCAAGAACATCCAATGAATCCCGATAAATGCACTGTTTGGCCGGTGGCATTATTGGACCGGATTTTTTCAAAGACGGACGTTATTGTGAATGGCGAGCGCTACCATGCGATGTTTACAATTTTTTTTTTGTTCCAAAATGGAAGCACTAGCCTTGGCTGATATATAATTTCAACAAGACATGCCATACAGCACGCGAAATAATGGCCTAATAGTGAGGCGAGTTCAGAGAACAGTTTATTTCATGTTTGGGGCCGATCAAGTGACCGCCTAGATAGATCGTGCTTAAGACTTCTTTACGTGGGGTTATGTTAAGGCTCATATAGGGACAAGACCGCAATGGTTGGCGCACTGGAAGGTAATATTGAAGAATTTATTCGAGAGATAACTGCCGATATGTTGGAAAGAGTATTCCAAAAATTGGGCCCAGCATATGAACCTTTTGAAGTGTAGACGCGGTTATTATTTACACGAAATCAGCTTTAAACATCCAAATAATATATGTAGATCGTTCTATCGACGCAAATAAAGATTTCATATATATATATATATATGTAAACTTAATATGTTTTTTTCTAATGAAATCCGAAAGATATTAAAAAATCACTCTTTACATATGTAAAAATGGTCATAAAAAATTTGCGATCAAAAGATTGAACTATAATCGGGGCCTAATTGTCCTTAAAGAATGTTAAAAACGAGTGATACTATTTGTTCTTGATAATAAAAATAATTGAAATGTTGTGCGCCAGTTAATATGATTCATCAAAAGATGAGTTTTAGTTTCTTCTTTTAAATTTTCTAAAACCTTAACAAATTAGCGTCTAATTTCAGACAATCACCAAATATTGATGTCTGAGGTGCTCTACTTTGATACACCAAAACTGTGGTGACTGTCACAAAAAGTTATGCTCGAATACAACTGCAACGACTGTGTGAAATTGCATGTCAAGTGAAATATTTGATATATGAAAGAACTTCAATTTTGTAATGAGTTGGCTCCACTGTGCAGAAATATACAACATTGAGGTTGGTTAAGTATTTCTGTCACCATTGTCATCCTCGTCAATGGCATCTTTAAGGAAATTCACATTCTGTTACATGGATTGTTTTTATAATAAAATGTTGTCCATCCATATTTACCCTAGAATCAAATTATGAATTTCATAAACGACAAGGTGTTCATAACAAGGACTCCACTAAAGCACACACATAAAAAAACCTACACACACGTATATCTTATAAAATGACATAAGAGGGGTTGGATTTGTGTACATGTAGGTGAGTGTGGGTGGTTGGTCAGATGAAAAAAAGGACTATTCATAAGCATATTTATGAAATGTGACGAACTAAAGTCCTATAAAAATGTGTATGTGTATTTTAGTGTGTACGAGCATGTGAAAACTAGTGTTTACACAAAATGCCCCTGGTGTCAATATACCTTTTGTTTTCCTGTTCAGTTGTTTTTTTCCATTGACATCCATATGAACAAAAATGCAAACGGAGAACAAAAATATAAAATAAATAAGAATTTTGTAAATGCTTTTAGTCGTTTTGAGGCAGAACCCACCCCAAGGTGGGTTAGACTTAAATACAAAAGGCACTTCAATGTTATAAGAGTGTGGGCTGATAGTCTATTATTATTCTAGTTTATTATAGGTAAAGTTTTATCCTCGGGGATAAAACATGGATGAGTAGTGAGGAAGTAAAAAGGACATTGTTGTTAAATATATGACAACATATGGCTAAAATAAAACAACAACAAAAAACGGTTTATCCTTATAAACGATAATATTTATGCAAAAATAAACTTAATAAACGGAGAAAACCTTAAGGTAAAGCAAATATGCAAAAAGTTAGCAAAAATGTACAATACTTGTTTAAAGAAAGAAACACATTTCAATTGACATTTGCCAATTTTATCTGAGCTTAATTTGAAAATTGTTCATTTACCTTCTTTAATTTTGAGCAATTTTCTACTTTAATCTGCAAAATTACCTTAATTTGATATCATTAACATAACAGCACATCTGTTGTGAATCTTTAGAAAAAAAAATACAAAAAACAACCCACTTTTCTATTTATATAAGTACAAAATACACATCTGGAAATACAGGCAGTCTTCTACTGAAATTTGCCAATTGAACCTGAGGCGAAAATAATATTTTTTATATGTCTGTCACACATGACACGTAACTAAATGTTTACATTAATGTTAATAAATATTTGCAAAACAAAAAAAAAATAAGAAAAACTCAAGAAACGAATGAATGAATGAATTGTTTAGAAACTTAATACTTCTCACAATGAGAAGTGGTCACGGGTTCAAGTCACGTGCCAGATTTTATGATTCTTTTGCATTTAAATACTTGAATCTCATTAGCACATTGACCAGACACAAATGTTGATAAAAGCTTACCTGGAGAAAAGAGCAGCGTCCTTAAGAAGGGAACAATCTCAAAAGAATTTATTAAATAGTTTACTACTTTAAAATCATTTAATAGAATTTCAGCAGTTTTATTAACTTTTAAGCTTGCTTATGCTTTTACGCTGCATATAATAATTTTTGAAAAGATCCACACTACGCAATGAGATAATTAAAGCTGTGTTCACATTATGTGTATTTGTCATGTGGAATGTCACTTTTCTAGCCATATGTGATTTCATGTGTATGTCAAAATTTTAGTTTTACATACGGTTTATAAATTACATGTTCATATGTTGGTTATGTCACATACATATATACTTACTTTTGTTAACTCCTTTTCAAGTTTTCCATCCATTTTCAATAATAAATTTGTTTAGTTTTTTTCTTTTGTATTTTTGTTTTACTTATTTATTAGGTATTTATTAGGTATAAATTATATTTATTAAAATTTCAATTAATTTTTGCCGCCATAAAATTTTGGTTATAAAAAACAGCTGATGTCAGATGTTTTGTCACTTAAAAATAGAACTCGTTCTACATACAAAAACGTCATATGTATTGCACACAGAGAAATAACACATGATATTGTTTGAAGGTGTTCAGACTATATGTACAAATTTGACATGCGAAAAAGTGACAGTCCACATGACAAATACACATAATGTGAACACAGCTTAAAACTATCAAATCAAGATGCTAGTGCGTAGGAGAAGTACATCCAACATGTCGCGTTCAGGTATCCAAATTATATCGCACAGTCTGATACCCGATGTCTCAGATAGATCTTTCGGTATATCCATGTTTAAAAGCGTGTATCTAAGTAGATGAATAAATGTTTCTTCGTTCCTTTCCGCAATCTACCTATATGTAGATGTTTATACATATTTTTTTGAGAGTTGGAAAGCTCATTATATTTATAATACGAAGACATTACAAAACTTTGTAATACCATACTCTGATACTAAATTGGTTGATCTGAAAAGTTAGCTTGAAATATGATTTTTGGAGATTCCTTAAATGCTTTTGTTATAAAAAATTTAATTTCTATTAGTTTTTGTTATTTATGTTGAATTAATAATTAACTGATACGATTTATAATATTATTATTATATTTATACTTATTATTATTAAGGCCATAATTCCCACAAACTTATGTATTACTAAAGTAAACTTTAGTAATATTTCCCTTGTGAGCAGATTTGGCCAGAGGCTGTTAAAATACTAATATTCAAAACATATTAAGGTATACAAAACTATATTCTGCTGCAGATTGCCTGCTTAGGGAATTAGTTATCTATAATTTTACTTAAAATCTATTTAATTCAAAGCTGCTGCAATATTTAAATTTAAAGCCAATCTATTGCTGGATTTGAAATCTCATGTAATCGAAAATACATTTTCCCAAACAAAATAGCTAATTTAAGGGAAACACAGAAAAGATGGCTTTAACGTTTTGTCAACTAATCTAATGGTAAAACTCATTTATATACTGTTCTTTAATATGTAAATAATTAAATGAATTGATATTAATATGCAGTGTTTAATATATTGCGCTAAAGAAAAATATTGTTGAAATCGTCTGCAAAATAAAAAAGGCAGATCTCTGATAAGATTTCAGAGGAAGCACAACTTTGAAGAGCCTGGACAGACTAGGCATATCCAGCTTGGATAAAAAAATTCCATCACATCATCAAAACGAAAAATACAAAATTTTGATACAATAGTATCAAAAAGTATGTATCTCTTTTTAAACAATCTAATCATAAAAAATATATTAAAAGCTAAAATTTTTTAATAACCAGCACAAAGTTAATTTAACTTAAACTTATATACAATATATATATTATATATTGATTCTGTCCCACTGTGGTCACAATGATTCCACTGTATCTTACATTAACTTGAAACATTGGCAATGAAATAATTGCTTTCTGTAAGTGGGTCTGGAACTCAAAACTGTACAAAATAACACACTCTCTAATAAATCATATTCGTTCTCACCTCAACTCCAAAACTTAAATCCTCGACCAGTAGCAGGTCGCTATGGATGCTATTGATCTGGCATCAATATGATGCTTCATTATGACCTATCTATGTTATACTTAGGTTCACAGAATCAAATGTAGAAAACCAAACCTACACTTAGAGACAAAATATAGTTGTATGTACATGTTTAACATAAACATTTCAAAATTTTTAAAATTTGTTTATGCCATATTATGTTGTTCTCTATAATTATAGATTTTTGATTATTATAATAATCAAAAGCAACATATAAGCATGATTGCCGCAAACATATATGTAATTAATACAAGCTCATATATATGCATGGCTACAATTATTTGAATCTAAAATTTACCATATTATGGTTGCCGCATTTATACACATAATTACAGTAACCATAATATTGTTAAAAACTTGTAAACATTTTAAAATGATTGCGGTAAACATATACAACTACTATCAGCCATGTCATAGAAAAAGCAAAACGAAAATTTTTTTCGCAATGAAACCATTTTGAATTGTCAAAGTGGATTTGTAATTTTAAGCATTTCTAGGTTTCATTCCGAAACAATTGTTCGTTTTACTTTTCTATAAAAGAAAAAAATCGAATTAATTCCACTTCCGAACGGAATTAAATTCTGTGACATGGCTGGTTTGTTCTTTGCTTGTAGTCGTTAGCCAACAGAGAGCGGAAGCTTTTATCTAGTCGAATTGTTAACAGTCCTCAGTAAAGATGAAAGTAATTTATTCAAAGCTTAAATCCATTAAAAAAAACCCATCGTCTGTAGTTTCTAGCACAGATCAAAACACTAATACATTTTAATGCATATTTCGTTGCTTGAAAAATGTGTGCAATTGGATAAAGAAATATGAAAAATAAAGAAAAGGACAGGTCTTGCACTCGACATATTGAACAATTTATGCAACCATTAAACTAGATTTATAAATATTAGATAGACACTTTCTATTAGAATTAAATAAGCCTTGAGGATTTTTCTACTTTCAATAATATTTTTCTTTAGCGCATTATATTAAACACTGCATATTATGAGTTTTGCCATTAGATTAGTTGACAAAACATTAAAATCATTCAACAAAAGCCATCTTTAGTCATTTCTATGCTAACAGTACGACTAATTTCAAAAAATTTAAACACTATTTTTGGCCACAACCGTAAAAACTGTCAGCATTTAAAAGATATTCATTTGGCCACTAGTAAAGAGACTGGTAGAAAAAAGTAGAACCAATACGTTTCATGTGTAATTAAATGAAATTTATTATTTATAGTCTGGCCGACAATGAGGGAAACAAATAAATTAAGTAGGCGTTAAAATAGTTCATATTTCATTTTACCGTCAAGTTGAACAGACGGCAGCCAGGCAAAAGCACCAACAAAAGCAAACAACACCAAAAGATATTTGCAAAACTATAATAATGATCATGTAAGTTTGTACTCGTATATGGGAACAGTAGAGACGACTATAAATTTCACTGATTTCCACTCAAGAACATGATGAAAATCCTTTATAATGAGGAATTTCTTTGTGTGTATTTTTTTGTTTTCATTGAAAAAAAATACCTTTTTTACTTTACATTATGCTTAAAAATGTGTTGTTGTCTGCACAGAGTAAATAATCGTGTGTCAACACATGATCATTAATGATTAGAGACCCCACCATGGTTGTATTCACTTGTAAATAAAATTGTAAAATTGTTTCGAGTTCGTTTTTCTTTAATTTTAAACGATAAACTGGTAGGCCAAACAAATATAAAAAAAAAAAACAAAAAGAGAGAGGACAAGGAGAGAAGGCAACACACATTTTGATTAATATTAAGCAGACACGATGAAATGTTAATTTGACGTTAGAAATTGGAAATGACGTGTGTTTTAATTATTTGCTCGTCGTGTTTTTTACATAAATAAATGAGTGCTCGAACTTGTTGTTACATGACAATGTGCTAAAGTAAATAATTCTATTTAAGTTGAGTTGAGTTGAGTTGAAGAGGTGCACTTTCTTGCCCACCAAAGAAATAACAACTGCCAAATGTTTTATGTTCTTCCATTTCAAAAACAAAAAAAAAAACATATAAAAACGAAACGAAAAACTGAAAATATTGCACTCATTAAAATTGAAATGCAAAATTTCCACGAAATTCCCCAGTCTTATGTACAGAACAAAGCCAACTGAATGTGAGTGCTTTTTTGGTCGTTGGAGTTATTTAAGGTGTGAAATGGTCATGTTAAATGATGATGACGATGTTAAATTTTTGTGGAGTTTGTTTTATACATACTTACATATGTATGTATTTATTTTTTCATGAGTTCAGCAGCAAATTGTCTATGATGCAGCACGTAAAAATGTGAAAAAGAATATGAAATAAAAAAGAAATGTTGCATGCGTGACAATTGCAATATTGCTGCATAAATGTTCTAAAAAAATTATGCCAAAGTTTGGCAGAAAATAATTTTTAGTACCCTGCAACAACCTGAATAAGTATGTATGCCAAATATTGCTAAGCAAGTTTTCTACTTTTAATTAGAAAAGTGTCTTGACATGTTGTCTATTAGAAAAGTTTATTGCAAGACCAGTGTTGCCAGAAACTTAGTTTCAAATTATGCTAAAACTTGAAAAACTAAGTGCGAAAACGTTCTACAGAAGAAAAAAAAAAGTGTTACATTTTTTTAAATTCCACATTAAATTTCACATTTTTTAATTTAAATTCAATGTTAAAAAAATAAAAGGGAACAAATTGCACGTGCAATTTTTATTCACGATAGGGGTGAATGTAACAATACAAATTTTATTTCAAATGTTACAAACATAAATTATAGTTTTTTCTAATTTTGTTCATAACAATTGTTGACATTTTTTAATAGATTACATTTCATATATTAATTCAAAAATTTCCGTGTTCATTTACTTACCACACCGAAAGAAATTTAGTTGAAATATTAATAAAAGTTATTTTTTATTTCTCCAAATGTATTTTTTGGAGTAAAATGGTAAACATATGTTCGAGAAAGATTTTTTTTATCAAGCAAATTATGCTAAAAAGCATTTAGCATAATTTTGAAAAATTTCAATGAATTTTCGAGAAACAAAATGCTAAATCTAGCACTGAAAGTGCTAAAATGGCAACACTGTTCAAGACTAGTTTTCTCTAGAAATGTTGTTGCTCGACGAGTTTTATATTGTTAAATCCATTGCTAGACTAGTTTGTTTATCGATCATTTGTTGCTCTATTAGTTTACTATAGATATGTTTGTTGCTTGACTAGTTTTCTATAGAAACATTTGTTGATCGTTACTTGAAAACATTTGTTGCTCGACTAGCTTTCTGTAGACACATTTTTGCTCTAGTTTTTTTTATAAACACATTTGTTGGTTGTCTACTTTTCTATATAAATATTTGTTGATCTACTTTTCCATGGAAGTATTTGTTGGTCGCTTAATTTTCTATAGCAATATTTTATGATCATCTAGTTTTCTATGGAAACATTTTCAGCTTGATTAGTTTTCAACAGAAACATTTATTGCTTGACTATTTTTCTATGGAAACAATTAGTGCTCGATTAGTTTTCTACAGAAACATTTGTTTCTCGACTAGTTTCCTATATAAACATTTGTTGATCATCTAATTTTCTGTGGAAACATTTCACGCTGGAATAGTTTTCTATAGAGAAAATTTTTGCTCGAATACTTTTCTATAGACACTTGTCCAGTTTTCTATATAGAAAATCATTTAAAAGTTTTCTATAGAATCATATGGTGCTCGAGTAGTTTTCTGTAGAAATATTTGTGGCTTGACTAGTTTTCTATATAGAAACATTGTTCGTCTGGTTTTTTATAGACACATTTGTTGCTTCTCTACTATTCTATACATAGTACATTTATTAAAGTACTTTTCTATGGACATATTATTGGTTTTTAGTCTTCTATAGAAATATTTGTTGATCATCTAGTTTGCTATAGAAATATTTAGTGCTTGGTTAGTTTTCTACAGAAATTTTGTTTCTAGACTAGTTTTCTATATAAATATTTGTTGATCGTCTAGTTTTCTATGGAAACATTTGTTGATCATCTAATTTTCTGTGGAAACATTTCATGCTCGTTGTCTATAGACACAATTTTTGCTTGAATAGTTTTCTATAGACACATTCGTTACTTCTCTAGCTTTCTATATACAAAATGGTTGAAAAGTTCTCTATAGAAACATTTGTTGTTGGAAAAGTCTTCTATAGAGTCATTTGTTGCTTGTCGACAAGTTTTATATTGAAAAATTTATTGTAGAAGACTAATAAATAATTGTATCGTCGAATTTCTATTAACTGTTACAAAACACAACATCAACTTAAACTAACGTCCAACACCTCGTAGTAGTGCATACAGAAAAAATCAAATTTTTGAAGCCAGTTAAAATTTATGCTTCTCTACTTGATGTTGCTGGAAATTTGCATGAGTTCGTATGTGTGCAGTTTACAAGTATTGCATATGTTTTGAAGAATGCAGTTTTTCGTGCATTTTTAACAAAAAATGCACTGAAAAGACTCTTCAGATTTGAAGAGTTCACACTTCAATGAACAGAGTAACAATTTTTGTTTTTCAAATTTCCTGAAAAAATGTTGTTCGTTAACAAGCACTTAGGAAAACATCAAATGAAAAATACACAATATTAGGAATAAATTTGTTTGAAAAATTCCTCAAAAAAATACTAAGTAAAACTTAAATAAATACAACAAATTATTTACATTTCGCTTTAAGAACATAAAAATCAAACTTTATTATCACAAGCTTATCAATAACAAGCGGTGATGCTGGTGTATATCCTTAAAAATACAAAAAAAAAACATGATGATAAGGAAACCATATGCCTGTTTAGCCTCATCATTGTTACAATGAGGATGATTCTCATATGAATATGACATAAGAAAACCTCTACCAAAAAAAACATCTTTTTTATACCAACATCTTTATTTATATGTTACTCCTGGGAACTCGTTAAAAAAAAAAACCTTCAGCCCTATGGAGCAAGTATGTATATTGTGATTATTTTTTACAGGTTACTTGAGAAGTTGCTTTTACTTCAAATGTGTTTTCCGCCTTTGGTTTCTGGGCGAATTCACATTCGGCACCTTAGAGAGTTTGTTATTCCACACAATTGTTATGGGTTTGAATTTTAAATTAATAACGGAAAATGAATGGCTTTTTTATTTAGTTTACGTGAGTATTTGTGTTGCTTTGCGAGAGTGTGGGTGCAGCATGTGAGTATATTGTTTCTTATATCCTGTTTGTGGAGTATATTAAATTTACATATTTATTGACCATTTATTGAAAGGTAGTGGTTGCTGGAGATGTTTGTAAATACATTATGAAAAGTTATTGCCTTGTTAAACAGATGTGACTGGCAAATCAAAGAAAGTTTTAAATGTACTTATGTATACAAGTACGTGTATTTGTTAAATACTGATATTATTTTGTAAATTTTCATGTATTTAGAATATTTTTATAAAAAAAATTTAAATTTGATTGCCCTTTTAAATGGAATTCTTCAATGATAAATTTTCTTTGTTTCTAAAGGCAAATATTTACTCAAAATTTGTTTGACGCTGTTTACTCTTACAAGAGTTTTGCAAGATCAAACAGCATCAAATAAATTAAAACTAAATATTTGTTGTGCTTTGGCCTAAAAAAGAAAAGTTCTTTTAAATAAATAAACGAATTCAAATATATAATATTTAGTGGTTACGTCATTTTCGGCAAATATTTGTCTGTCTGCTGGATATTCTAAAAAATTGTCTTGCTAAAACCATTAATCCAGAATAACCACATTTTAAATAAGTCTCAATTTGAGGGGTTATTGTTGATTTTTCCTAAACGGAGTAAAAGTTAACAACTAAATTGAAGCACAACAAAAAATTACAGGTTGCCATTTTTTATCCACAACTAAACAAAAATTATTTATGAATCCCTTTCCATGGTATATGTATCCCTTTTCATGATTCATGTCATAGCCTGTCTAAGTTTCTGGGAATTCCAAGGAATTTTTTTGTAAATATTCGGGAACTTCTTCATAAGTATTCTTGTTAGACACATTGTTTTTTAAAAGAGTTGTGATTTGATTCCAATAAAATGATTCGATCATATCCATGGAAAACAGACGGTTAGGAACTCTTTGCGTCAAAGTTTTGGCCAAATTCAACAACTGTCTTATTCCGGCTGTGAAATATATGTAAAAATGGACCTTAAACAGCTGCCGGGACAAACATTTCATGTTGCAGATAAACGAAGGGATACCCAAAATCTAAATATATGCATAAGTACAAGAACGTATAATTTAGATAAAAAGGCAATTGTTTGACCAGGAATTTGCAGTTTTGCTCCGAAGAGCATGTCTTTCTTGACACCTCTTCAACTAAAACTTTGGATAATTATATAAATGAATGTCTGCAGAAACGTTTTTTTAGTAAAGCTTGGGTCCGATTTAGTTTCCTGTCATTATTCAAAAACAACAAATTCAAAAAGATCTCTTTAAGTGACAATGACATGAAAAATGTTAATTGAAACTAATTTGAAAATAATGACAACAATACTGGTTTATTTATGATTGCTTCCAGATTTAACTTAGAAGAACTTCTTAAATATTTTATTGTAATAAAAAAAATAATTTTCTTCACTGCTTCAAGTTTTGTCGGTTGTTGACGTGCTCGGGCGACCAGGACGAGCATCGTCATTGACATCTTCTCGGCCTTCCTTAAACCGGGTATACCACAACTGAACTTGTTTTCTGCTCATAGTAGGCTCTCCAAACGCCACAATCAAGATTTCAAATGTTCTTGCGCATTTAATTTCAGTTTCTTGGATCCATTTTTTCGAATAGTAAAAAATCGAATAGCACAACGTGTTTTTATCTGTCAAAAACAAACTGACAATTCAAAATGGCTGATATTACCAACATATATAACAGACATGTGTACCAACATAACAGAAACAAAATGCGAAAATCGAACATACGTAACTTACGAAATTTGAAAATAGCGGTTATTTTTTGATCATACCTCGTACATATTGAATTATGAGCGATCATTTAAAAAATTTTTACTAGTCTTTAGATTATTTTAGAATTAGGAATTCCCGAGAATGGACAGAATGTTTTTTATTTCAATATTTTCTGGAAGTAAAAAATGTGCCGGAAAATAGGAATCCTACATCTCTAAGTGAACGTTTGGGATGGTAGTTGCTTTAATTTCCTCGCTTATATAATACATACAGTACACACCAAAACAGTGCAAAGTTACGTTTTTCAGACATTAAACAGTGACTGCGATTATAGTTCCTCAATGCCACATATCAGTTAAGAAGATGGTAAAATATTTTACATATTCAGGGTACAAGGCATACTATCCTACCTGGTAACAAGTTACCAGAATCCAAACAGCTTGTATTTTGCATGCCATATATTTTCTACAAAAACAGTTTTGCACACATCAATTCTTCTCTAGACCCCTCTTTATGTTGCAACTAGATAGAATATACCTTATAACGATTATTATAGAAATTATTATTAGCACAACACCGTATCTGTTCAGCTCTACCGGGATATGGGTTACAATAAACAATCTGCTCGATATAATAATAATTTATCAGTATAATAATAATAATAATTTAATAATAATAATTTTTAATAATAATTTATCAAATACTTTTATTTACGGATCTGGCTTGCAACAAAAAATATCCTCTTATGATAGCAAAATTCAAGACCCGATGATTTTTTTAAATGACCACAAGAAAAATACATTCATTTGTAAATCAGGTTGGTTTTCCATATATACAAAGCTTAAACTAGCACTAGCTTAAACTAGTACTTTTACAGAGAACACCAATTGAAAGTTGGACTCCTATAATAGAGCCACAAAGCTCCACTCCATACAAAGCACTTTCAGAAATTTTTAAGCCATAGTCGCTTATACTAGTAAATTCGAATAACTTTTCTACTAATGAAATGTTACAAAACATCCACCGAAACAGTTTAAAAATCAGATCTGGAAATTTAAATATCTAATTCTTTCTAAAATTGTATCAGATTAAAGTGTTTTATGGATAAAACGAATTTGATGGTTTGAATTCAAATTGGAACCACGAAACTTTTATGTACAATTCATACATAATTCTATATCTATATCAAACCACCTGATCATCTTACAAACCCCTGCTGAATTTTTTTTATTAAATATATACTTTCTGTGATGTATAGATGTATGTATAGAAAAACTGGTTTCGGAAATGTTTGCAGTAAACAATGTCACGTGGAACTAAATTAACTGACGAGGAACACGGAAAAATTGAGGGCATGCGGCTTGCTGGAAAAACGATTGAATTTTCACAAAACTTAATGTGAAATACCCAATTATTTTAATAATAAAAACAACATTATATGATTATTTCATGTTTTTAGAGCAATTTATATGTATATTTACATCATAATTTTCATTTGCCAGTAGCAACATTGTAATTTTTATCATCCAATTAATAACAAAAAGCAGGTGCCCACAAAACCAATTCGTTCCAAATCCAACACAAACCAAAAGTAGCTACAAAACAATACACAAACAAACCAAGATCTCTTTAGTGGATGCTGGTGATGGCTGGAGGCAAAAAAACACAACAATTAAACGTTTTACCCACTTAAAACCTAATAACAATTATGTGTAATAAAATATGGTTAATAATTCTAAGAAAAAAAAAACAGCTTTAACAACGTAAAATACATATACATACGTACATACATACAATAAAACACGTATTTGCTGTACGTATGTATAGTACATTAGAAAATATTAATTAATAAATTGGCTTAAATCCAACTGTTTAAAGCACTTCTTTAAAACAAAAATATATATATATATTCTTTTCTAAATTTCCGGCTCTGACTCGTTCCCTATATCGTGAATTATGCATATCGTGAATTATTACTCTTTTGTTTTCTACCGGTTGAATATTCGCCGCGTTTTTCTTTGTTTTGGCGGTAGAAAAAGAGTTTTTAACTCTGTCGAGTTCAGTTCGCTATTGGCTGCTGTAACTACCAGGACATCCTCCAGCTCCTCAATCAACGCTTAAAAAATATATTCCTTTTCTCATCCCTAAGTATATATATATATCTTGTATATTTAAAATAAGTACAAAAATACAATACCTATGTAAGTACTGTGAATTTAAACCAGTATAGCTGTTTTATTTCCAAACGTAGAATCTCCAGGAATCCCCTCCTGCCCATGTCTCTTTCCTTTATACTCGCATCCGAACACGCTCTTCTGTCCCTCTTCCGGAGGCTATGTGGTAGTGATATAAGTAATAGTGTAACCCTCTCTCGTCCAGTTGCTTGCAAGTCCAATTCTGTTTCCTTCTTTAATCTTGGATATCCCTTATCCCAGTATTAAACATGGTCCTTTCTTGCCATTAAGATTAAGAAAATAATAGATGGCCACCCTAAATATACAGTCCAAGCTCTCTCAGTAAAAGCTCATAAAGTTAAAAAAATAAATACAAACCAACAAAGGCTGCACACAATAATTTTTTAGTTTTTGTGCGTTGATAGCTAGAAGCAGTGATTTACGGGAGAAACATAAATAAGAACTTAAAGAAAAAATTGGAAAATCAAGAAGGTTGTTAAGGTTTAATAAATGCCCTTGAAATTTAAATTTACCTACTTAGAACTAGTGAAAAGTGGCTAAAATTGTTAAAACTGTTATTGGGTACATACCTAAACTAAAAGTTGACTAAACTTACAACCTATGGAAAAAAAAAGTTCTAATTAAATTTACCTACTTAAGAATAAGGGAATAATTTGTTAAAACACCTAATGTGGGGTAATGAAATTTTAATAAAACTAAAGCTAATCGGAAAAGTTCCTAAAGTTAATTAAATACCCATGGAATTCTAAATTTACCTAATAGAAACTAAAAGGAATTACAAAAACAGCTAGACGGGGTAAAATACCTACATACAGAGGTACAAAGTAAAAACACAAACAAAAAGAAAACCGTGAGTACATTGAAATTAAAAAAAATACATCCATATAATACACACATCCCAGTGTTAGAAAAATAAAGTTGCTTAAAAGCAGAAGTTGAGGCAAAATCGTAGCAACAAAATACAAGTGAAAAATTTACCGCAATCACATTGCAATTTGTTGTTGCTGAAAAAACCACCACTTTTATGGTTAGTGAGAAAAAAAAAAAACGATCTCTTAAGATATTTTGGAAGCAGCGAAAACTTTTCTCTTATTTTGTGAAAAGAAGAGAATTGTATGTTGTACATAGGCCGAAAGTGTTTCTCTTCATTTACAAAGATTAAACGAAAGCTTTTTATGTGAGAAAATTATTTAAAGTTAAATTCGAAAGATCCCAGCGAGTTTTTAAATACACACTCCAAAAAAAAAAAAAAAAAAGATTTAAATAAACACTCACACAGCCCGTGAATATTTTATTTAATGTAAAATAAAAATATTTAAATCTTATATCGCGAATCCCAGCGAACAAAAATTTTAATAAACACACACAAATCAAGTGAATATTGGATGTAATTTACTTGTTAAGGCGTTCTACAACTACAAATATTTAAATCTAATATATTAAAATAAAAAGTACAAGGTCTTAAATGAATTTTTTTTAGATCGACAAATGATAATCGGAAATCTTTGCTCTTTCTCATTATTTGATAAAATTATTTAAATCTGATTTCGCGAATCCCAGCGAACAAAGAGGTTTAAATAAAAACATAAAAGAAATCTTTGCTCTTTCTCATTATTTGATAAAATTATTTAAATCTGAGTTCGCGAATCCCAGCGAACAAAGAGGTTTAAATAAAAACATAAAAGAAATCTTTGCTCTTTCTCATTATTTGATAAAATTATTTAAATCTGATTTCGCGAATCCCAGCGAACAAAGAGGTTTAAATAAAAACATAAAATAAATCTTTGCTCTTTCTCATTATTTGATAAAATTATTTAAATCTGATTTCGCGAATCCCAGCGAACAAAGAGGTTTAAATAAAAACATAAAAGAAATCTTTGCTCTTTCTCATTATTTGATAAAATTATTTAAATCTGAGTTCGCGAATCCCAGCGAACAAAGAGGTTTAAATAAAAACATAAAAGAAATCTTTGCTCTTTCTCATTATTTGATAAAATTATTTAAATCTGATTTCGCGAATCCCAGCGAACAAAGAGGTTTAAATAAAAACATAAAAGAAATCTTTGCTCTTTCTCATTATTTGATAAAATTATTTAAATCTGATTTCGCGAATCCCAGCGAACAAAGAGGTTTAAATAAAAACATAAAAGAAATCTTTGCTCTTTCTCATTATTTGATAAAATTATTTAAATCTGATTTCGCGAATCCCAGCGAACAAAGAGGTTTAAATAAAAACATAAAAGAAATCTTTGCTCTTTCTCATTATTGGATTAAATGGTTTAAATCTGATTTCGCAAATCCCAGCGAAGAAAGTTTAAATAAACACTTAATAAAATCTCTGCTCTTTACCATTAGTATAGAAAATTATTTAAATCTGATTTCGCGAATTCAAGCGAACAAAGAGGTTTAAATAAACAAAAAAAAAAAAAAATCTCTCTGTGTCCATTTATTTGGAAAATATTTAAATCTGAGTTCGCGAATCCCAGCGAACAAAAAGGTTTAAATATATACGTAATAAAGTCTCTGCCTTTTAAGAAAGGTTATTTCCATATTAATATCCGTATAAATAGATCGTACAATAAAGTTTTTAACGTATAGTTGCGAATCCCAGCAAACATTTGTGAAAAATCAACCGCTCGGAAGAGTCTCATTTAACTCATATTTGTTTTCGTTAAAATTTATATAGAGATTAGCACAAGAACCTTTGCGACAATTGAGTTTTAGCGTATTTTTTCGATAGTTTACCGATCACTCGAGCCCCGTAAGCGATTTATTACTAAGACTCAAAATTGTGAAAACTAGAGCTCAGAAAAAGAAGATGGAAGAAGAGTTTATTTTTGATTCAGATGATTTGATCACCTTTTGCTCGGAGTTCGACGATATTCCATTGGGGGATATGACTGACTCATTTCTAGAGGTTAACCTCCAAGATCTTAACGATCGGTGGACTAACTTACAAAGATCGTATAGAGCGCTCTGCACGGATAAGGAGACAGAGGTACGAAAAGAATTTTTCGAGTCCGTTCGGGCAAAGCACTCCGCCTGTACACGAGCATTTCACAAGTGTAAAGCAAAGATCCTAGATATACGGAAATCGTTCGTGATAAATATGCCCAACAATAATTTTCAACCCTTTGTAGACGAAGACAGCTTTGCACACGTTAAAGTTCCTCCCTGTGATACGGACATCTTCTATGGAGGCTATGAGGAGTGGCCGTCCTTCCGCGATATGTTCACTGCCGTGTATGTAGATAATCCCAAAATCCCTCCGGTACAGAAACTGTACCACCTTAGATTGAAAGTTCAAGGGCAGGCAGGAAGTTTAATAAGGAAATATAAGTTGTGTGCGGAAAATTTCTCCTTGGCGTGGGAAACATTAAGAGACAGGTACGAGAATCAGAGGATTCTCGTAGAAAATCAGATTAAGATTCTCCTTAATCTGCCCTCTATAACTGATGAAAGTAGTAAATCTCTACAAACTCTTCAAATGACCATAAATGACTGTCTGTCCGCGATAAAGGCCCAGGACGTTGCAATTGAGGAATGGGACCCGTTTATAATCGTTTTATGCTCCAGCAAGCTTCCCGTGGAAACTCTTTCCCTATGGGAGCAATCGCTTGAGTCACATAAAAAGTTGGTCAAATGGGAAAAAATGGATAGGTATCTTTCTCATAGATGTGAAGTTGTTGAACGTTTAGAGTCCCGTAAACAAGAGTCCCAAGGCGTCGCTCAAAAGAAGCAGACAAACAATTTGCCAAACCCTAATAGATCTGAGCCTTCCCAATTTCCATGCAAGGTCTGTGGAGCTGGTCATCCCCTGAAAAATTGCTCCCAGTTCTTAAGTTTTGATCCCAAGGCCAGAAATCAGGTCGTTTTAGATAACAAGATATGCATCAACTGTTTAGCATACAGTCACCTGCGAAAAGACTGCCCGAGCAAGTACTCATGCTCTCAATGTCAAAAGAATCATCATTCTCTTTTACACTTTCCTAAGCCTTTGGTGAACAACCAAAACTCTATACCCCTCGACACTAATCCAAGTACCTCGGCACAAACCAGAGCGAACACTTCTCGATCGGCGGCCGCTCACGTCGTGCAGACCCGTGACAGATCATGTGGGGAAAATGTCTTGCTTCCCACTGCAATGGTCCAAATAAGGCACCAAGGGGAAAACTTTAAAGCTCGTGCTTTTCTGGATCAAGGATCAGAGAGGACATTTATTTCAAAAAGGCTTCAACAGCAATTAATGCTGCCGACAGAGAGAAAATTTTTTCAAATACATGGAATAGGCGGAGAGGTGGTAGGGAATTCCAACTCTTTGTGCAGATTAAACCTATATTCGGTTAAACACACCCGTTTGGTATCTGTAAAGGCAATTGTTGTTCCAAAAATAACCCGCATGTTGCCTAAATATTCTATATCGAAGTCTGATATACCCTTGTCAGAGCTAGAGAATCTTGATCTCGCTGACCCAGATTTTTGTGTACCCAGTCACGTCGACTTGCTCATTGGAAGTAATTTTCTTCCTCGAATTCTTCTCGAAGGACTCAAAACTGTTGCCCAGTCCCTAATGGCACAGGAGACAATCTTTGGTTGGATTGTTAGTGGTCCGGTCGGCATAGAAACATGCCGTTCGTTCTCAATTGAGGCGAGTGAAATTTCAAGAGACCCAATTAGTGAGCAACTTAGGAAATTTTGGGAGGAGGAAGAAGTCCCGTATCAACGTCCTCTTTCAAAAGAAGAAGAGTTTTGTGAGGCACTGTATAAGCAAACCACGTTTCGTAATAGTGAGGGTCGTTATGTAGTGAAGCTGCCGTTTAAATCAGAGTTTTCCCAAGGTCTGCGTCTAGGCTCTTCCCGACCTGCAGCAATGGCTCAATACCGCAATTTAGAACAATCGCTGGGAAAAAAGGGTGAACTCGGAAACGTTTACTACAATGTTCTAAAAGAATATATATCACTGAACCACATGGAACCGACGACCTCGTTCGAAAACATATCTATAGGCGGCTATAATTCCTTTTATTTGCCGCATCACGCAGTTCTTAAGCCCGAGAGTCGTAGCACTAAGGTCAGAGTAGTGTTCAACGCTTCCAAAAGAACAAGTTCAGGATTGTCTCTCAATGATGTACTTCACGTAGGTCCTACCTTACAAGCTGACTTAATGACCTTAGTCCTGAACTGGCGACTATACAAATATGTCTTCAACGGTGATATTGAGAAAATGTATCGTCAAATTCTCGTTCATGAGGATGACATACAATTTCAGCGAATTCTCTTTCGCCAAAACCCAAAATCTCCCATACAAGATTTCGCCTTGAAAACCGTTACGTTCGGAGTCAATTGCGCTCCATATTTGGCTATCAGAACCCTAATTCAATTGGCTCACGACTCTGAAAATATTTTTCCAAAAGCAAGCCATATTCTCAACCATGAAGCGTATGTGGATGATATCTTATCTGGTGCACATAGTGTAGATTCCGCGGTTGATTCTTTGTCTCAGGTTATTAGCTCTTTAAAATCCGCGGGGTTTGCATTGAAAAAGATCACGTCTAATAGCCCAAAGATTCTAGCGTCAGTCCCAAACGATGATATTTTAGATTCAGAGTTTCTCAAGCTCAGAGAGGCAAGCACCACAAAAACTCTTGGCATTCAATGGAATGCATTAACTGATAAATTTTCTTACACTATTGATCCCATTAGTCCAAGTGACTCAATTACGAAAAGACAAATTCTGTCTAATGTGGCCAAACTTTTCGACCCAGCTGGTTGGATATCGCCAATTGTCATTCAAGCTAAAATTCTTCTGCAACAGCTCTGGCTAGAGGGGACGGGTTGGGATGACAATGTGAAACCCAGTACATTAGCAAAATGGAACGGTTTTGTTCAGAACATTCCCTCGGTCTCTAAGCTGAACATTCCGCGTTGGATTGATTTTTCCCCTACCCTACCAACACAAATTCACGGCTTTTGCGATGCATCAGAGAAGGCTTATTGCGCAGTCGTATATTTTCGGATACAGTCTGCGGCGGGAATAAAATCTCATTTGTTCGCCGCAAAAACAAAAGTTGCTCCTATTAGTCCGGTTAGTCTCCCACGGCTGGAACTTTGTGGAGCTCTTTTATTGTCGAAGTTAGTAAGGCACCTTGTGAACTCACTGCCTTGTAAGAAGAATGAGGTCTTTCTCTGGTCAGATTCGTCGATTGTTCTCAGTTGGTTGGGAAAACCTCCGAATACTTGGAGAACTTATGTTGCCAACCGCACGGCACAAATTATCCGAAATGTAGGGTACTCCTCTTGGCGTCATGTTAGGTCGGCTGATAATCCAGCCGACTTGGGCTCCCGTGGTTGCGACACTGAACAACTACTAAATAGCTCCTTATGGTGGAGGGGGCCATCTTGGCTACAGGGACCCCCCGAAGAATGGCCAAAGCCCATAACAATTAACGAAAGTTCTCTTGAATTGAAACAGAGGGTAAACGTGCTTCATCTGTTTACTGGCGGTGAAGACATACTTAACCGCTTCTCAGAATGGGATAAGGCTGTAAGGGTCATGACTTATGCGCTTCGGTTTATACGTGCAATCAGGAAACGGTTACAGACGGTTAAGAAATCTCCACTTAAGCTCGCATCCCAGACCCAAGAGTTATCTTCTGTCGAGGCAGTATCCTGCATGATTAAACGCAGCTCGTATATTACTAACGAAGAGTTTTTGAGAACAAAAAATAAGCTTATTTCCGTTGCTCAAATTACGCATTACCCTCGAGAGTTCGAATCCCTTATTAAACAACAGAGCGTGAGTAACAAAAGTTCTCTCCACCCGTTGAACCCTTTTTTAGATCAAGATAATGTTGTTCGAGCCAACGGTAGAATTTCTAACTCTACCTTACCTTATAAGGAAAGACACCCTATTATTCTCCCGGCCAATTCAGTCTTCTGTAGACTGCTCGTCGATTTTGTGCATAGGGTCCTTATGCACGCAGAAATCAACTTAATGTTGCGAGTGGTGAGAGGAGAGTACTTCGTTCCCCGATTAAGATCAGCTATTAGGCTCTGCATTAGAAATTGTGTAACCTGTATACGTTATAAGCAAAGAGTGCAGTCCCAATTGATGGGTGCCCTACCCCAGGAACGAAGCTCATTTTCCTTACCCTTCACTAATACTGGGCTAGACTTTGCAGGACCTTTCTCCATAAAAACCTCTATGTTGAGAAATGCCCCTTACCAGAAAGGGTATGTTTGCGTGTTTGTGTGTTTTTGCACGAAGGCTATACACCTCGAATTATGCTCCGATCTCTCTACCAAGGCCTTTCGAGCTGCCTTCACTAGGTTTGTAGGCCGACGTGGCCTGCCAAAAAGAGTTATGTCCGACAATGGAACTAATTTTGTTGGGGCAGAACGGGCTCTTCGTCAAGAATATGAGGAGTTTGTTGGTAAGGCAGCCAACGAAGTGGTTGAGAAGTACTCTTCTCACGGTTTCCAGTGGAACTTTATCCCCCCGAATGCACCCCATATGGGAGGGTTGTGGGAGGCTGGTGTCAAATCCTTCAAGAAGCATTTTAAAAAGGTCGCCCAGAATAATAAATACACCTTCGAGGAGTTCACCACGCTCTTAACTCGCATCGAAGCAATTCTCAACTCGAGACCCTTATCTCCCATGTCAGACGACCCCAATGAGCTGTTAGCCCTTACTCCCGGTCACTTCCTTCGTGGGGCTCCCCTGGTAGCCGCGCCCGAAACCTTCACGGAAACGCTCACCTTGAGGGATCGCTGGGAGAGAGTGAAAGTGTTACACCATCAGTTCGCTCGGAGATGGAAAGATGAGTATCTAAAGGAAATACAAAAGAGGTATAAATGGCGGAATTCGGAGAAGAACATTACCGTGGGTCAACTCGCCGTAATAAAAGACGATCTGCTCCCTCCAAACGAGTGGCGATTGGGCCGTGTTACCAGAATATATGCGGGTAATGATGGTAATGTCCGCGTTGCGGACTTGAAGACGCAAGGGGGAATAATCACAAGGCCAATCGTCAAACTGTGCATTCTGCCGGTCCATACCGTAGATGATAAGTAAAAATGGGAAAGCTGTTACCCAAATTCCTCTCTTTCATATACCCCGACTGTGCCCTTTTACCTACCCTCACCCCCCTATTTTTTCCCCCTTTCACTAACACTTTTAATCAGGATTCTTTTGTACAAGCTCTTTTTATTAACATTATGTTTCTTCACAGGGCTCCAGGAAATTCCGACGTCCATCAGTGCCGTGTCTGCTCCCGGTTCCACGCACTACGGTTTTGCAGAAGGTTTTTAAGCATGAATGGGCCGGAACGCAGGCATCAAGTCCGCATCCATGGCTACTGCAAAAATTGCCTGGCCAGGTCTCATGCTACTGACGACTGCACCTCGGCCGATGTGTGCCAAAAATGTGGTTGGGCACACCACACTCTGCTTCACTTGTCCCCCGGGGCACAAGCCAGTAACCAAGAGAGAGTGAGCCGTAACGTTACTCCGACATCACGCCAACGTGCACCTGCATCAACAGCCCGCCAGAGGAGTGTCAGCAGTGATATTCGTACCTCATCGCGGTCACGTCAATCCAAGGTAAATGAACGCCTCGGCCCATACCGCCGTCCAGCACGGCGCACCCGTAGCAGCAACCAACCTTCCAGGCTTCAGTCCAGGAATCCAACCCCGACCCCCAGGGGTCCAACTCCGAATCCAAAGCGCATCTTAATGGGAGCCTTAAGAGCTCTTGAACGTTTAGCCAAAAATCTTTAATATCGTTGATCTTGTTGATCAAGGGGCTGCAGGATGTTTAAAGCACTTCTTTAAAACAAAAATATATATATATATTCTTTTCTAAATTTCCGGCTCTGACTCGTTCCCTATATCGTGAATTATGCATATCGTGAATTATTACTCTTTTGTTTTCTACCGGTTGAATATTCGCCGCGTTTTTCTTTGTTTTGGCGGTAGAAAAAGAGTTTTTAACTCTGTCGAGTTCAGTTCGCTATTGGCTGCTGTAACTACCAGGACATCCTCCAGCTCCTCAATCAACGCTTAAAAAATATATTCCTTTTCTCATCCCTAAGTATATATATATATCTTGTATATTTAAAATAAGTACAAAAATACAATACCTATGTAAGTACTGTGAATTTAAACCAGTATAGCTGTTTTATTTCCAAACGTAGAATCTCCAGGAATCCCCTCCTGCCCATGTCTCTTTCCTTTATACTCGCATCCGAACACGCTCTTCTGTCCCTCTTCCGGAGGCTATGTGGTAGTGATATAAGTAATAGTGTAACCCTCTCTCGTCCAGTTGCTTGCAAGTCCAATTCTGTTTCCTTCTTTAATCTTGGATATCCCTTATCCCAGTATTAAACACCAACGAAACACACATCGCACATTTTCTTTTTTCTTTGGATTTGATAGGAAAATATTATAGAAATTTTGAACAAAATCAAAAGTGCAAATATTAGAAAAATTATGAGTTTTTCAAATTGAACTACAACAAAAAGTTTATTATTGTAGGGACAAAAAACTATAATTTAATAAAATTTAATTAAAAAAAATAAAAGATGAATTTAATTTTTACTGCAAAGTAATGACGTTTCAACGTCAATATATTTAATGAACTGTACAACTACATGGCCTTGTAGCAATACAACTTTATTCTAGGATTAGCAAAAGTCTACATTTCTTTCATAAAAACGGCTTTTCCTTTTTTAGGCAATGTGCGATCGATTTACCAATTCAATATAGTTTAAGATTCACCATTTTCCAATCTTCTGCCACGACTGGACGAACTTTTTTTTATATGTTTTATTTATTTTATATTATTTTATTTAAAAGTCTTTCCTGCAGATTGATTAATAGCATGGGAACAATAAACTGCATAGCAACCTATCGAAATGTAATTAAAGTTAGAGACTACCAGTCTAAGTAAAAATGGCATTGAATTAATGGAAATAACCCATCAAAAGTGTTATAATGGCTACGGATATAATAGTGACATAAAGTCCATGAATTACAATTAGAGATAATGTTCTGTAAAATCCTAAATTAGCCTAGCACAGAAAGAGAATAGTTAGTTTTTCAAAAACATTTTTATTTTCAAACGCTTAGCTAACAATTCTATACCTTGATTAAATTAGTTTTACTCCAGGCCTTCAATATAGTGGTTTACAATTGTAATTGCATCTTCATTTGCGGTTTGCCAACTAGGAATTCTTTTAGATTTGGGAACTGGTAAAAGTTACTGGGAGCTAACTCAGGTACTTAAATTCGTTGATTTTAGCCATTGTTAAAACACTCTTGTGCGCTGGTGCGTTGTCTTGATGAAAAATTATTTTTCTGTGTTATAAGTCAGGATGTTTTTCTCGAATTTTTACATTTAATTGCTGCAAAATGTTGCAGTAGTACTCTGAATTTATTGTTTTACCCATTCGAAATAGTCAATCAAAATACATTTAAAGTCCCAAAAAAAAAAACCGTTTCCATAGCCTTAACAGACGATTGATTTTGTTGCCTTCTTTGGGGCACTTCCTCCAGCTTCAGTTCATTACTTGGATTGTTCTTGTGTCTGTGGAGTATAGTAGTGGATCCATCTCTCATCAACCATTCGAAATAGTCAATCAATAAAATACCTATAAAGTGCCAAAAAAAAAACCGTTTCCATAGCCTTACTAACCGATTGATTTGTTTGCCTTGTTAGGGGCACTTCCTCCAGCTTTAGTCCATTGCTTGGATTGTGGTGGATTTATGTCTCATCAACAGTTTCTTAAAACGATCCAAACAAGCTTGAGAAATTTTCCTTCTTATGCGTTTTTGGTCGACTGTTAACAAATGCGGCACTCATCTTGCAGAAAGCTTTTTCATCTGTAGCTCTTCATGCAAAATTAAATGGACTCGGTCATTTGAGATCCCCATGATATTAGCTATTTCACGCACTTTTATTCGTAGATAATTTAATACCATATCATGCACTTTGGCTACAATGTCTGTTGTAGGACCACGTTTAAATTCAGCAACCAAATTTTTGTATGAAGGAGCACTTTCACCTAACACATTCACCATATTATTATGAATTTCTTGTCCCAATAAACCTTTTTTTATTTAAATATTTAATCACACCACGAATTTCTACCAGTTCGAAAAGAAATTTAACATGTGTTCATAGCACAGATGTAAGTTTCCAAAACACTTAACTTTTTTCTGTTTATACCACGCTTTCTGTACTAGGCTAAGAAGTTTCTGAACCGCCCTCGTAGCTGAGTTAGGAATAATTGAAATCTAAGGAAAATCTTCTCTTGCAACTCGTATGATCAAGGTAAATTTTGACCCAATAAACCAAATCTCTTTATGTCTAATGTCTTTTTTTATAATTTGTTTTGCTCAAAGCCAAAAAGAAATTATCTTTATTTTATGGCCAGTATATAAATAGTTGACAGACGTTTGAGACGTGGTGACCGACCATTTGTTTTCCTCAAATGCCTCATTAGTTTTTGCATGGCATTTGAATTTAACGATTGATCGTAAATTCTTCATTTACTAGAGAATCGTTAAATAATTTGTAATAAACATTGCTTTGCAATCACACACAAAGCAATTACAAAAAGATCTACTCAAGTAGACTAAAGTCCGTGCTAGTTTGATTAGATTTTTCTTGGATATTTGGTTGTAGTTGTTGGTTTTTGGAGCAAAAACATAAATTGTTTACGTTGAGTTAATGGTTTTAAGTGTTTTACTTGTTTTTGTTTTGATATTTTTATTACGAATTTGAACAAAAAATTGTGAGCAACATTTTCGAGAATTTAAAAATAAAAACCAAGCAACATTGTTGCTGCTATATGGATGACTGACTGAATGTTGGAGTTTAGAACAGAAAAAATAAGACTAGGGATTCTACAAGAAACAACAAGTCAGAGTAGACTAATAAAATTATTTCATAAATAGACATCGGTCATCAGAACACGACACATTCATTGCGTTTAATGAATCAGTTTGTAAAACTAGACTGACTACAACTGATTTGTTCATCTACATGTTTTGTTTTTGCTTTTATACGTACATATATCCAGATATAAATTTCTAGGTAAAAATATTTATTTGTTTTTGTAACTTTAAAAGTTTATTTTATGTAGCAAAATACTCTAGGGTAGGCCATTAACGTGACCAGCTACAAAAAACCAGCTGGGGTTTTTAACCAAGTAATAAAGAGAGTGAAGAAACCTTGGTTGAATAGATGATATTTGCAGAAATGTTTTCAGAAACAGAACTTAAGGTTCTGTCACACTTGGCAAGTATGTGGCGAAAAAGACGTAACCACTAAATAAAATATGTTTGAACTCGTTTATTTATTTTAAAAAACCAATATTTAGTTTTGAACTTGCTAAACTCTGGTAAGAGCAAACAACGTCAAACAAATTTGTTCTAAAGCAAGTGGTTACGCTATTTTGAGTAAATATTTGCCATGTGGCATATAATAGCAAAAATAAAAAAAACTTCCCTGCAATGAAATAAGAAATATAATTTGGAAGTAGTAACGTATTCTTTTGCTGGTCCCCTTTATCTATAAAACTCCCACAATAATTCAAAAAATTTTCCCTGTCTTTTCGCAAAATAATGTTTATTTTTGCCCATTTCCTTTTGTATATTTTAAAATGTTAAGCATAATTCCATCAAAAAGAAGCACGAAAATAATTACCAAAAAAAAAAATAGTGTTTCATTTATCGCAACCCAAAAGGAACAAAAGCCAAATACCACCCATCTAGTTTTTCAAATGAAATATATTTTTATTACGATTTTTATTTGAGTTCTTTGCTTTTTGTGTTGCATTATTTTTGTTATTATTGATATTGTTTCTGTTGTTCTACAGCCAATAGTTTTGCAAACAAGCAAATTATTTCTTTCCCATCATCATGATCAATATCATCAGACAACTCAGATTTACTTATCTGCGATGTTGTTCTGGCCCACAACGAACAACCGACCAATGCCTTGTGTTCCATATGTGTAAAATCCAAACAAACCGTCTTTTTTTTGGATTTATAGACTTTTTCGATTTATTTACACGTTTGAAAATATTATTGTTGGCGTTTTATAACATCAGCCAGCTCACAAAGGAAGGTGAGTGAAAAACGTTTGAAAAAACTTTGTTTATTTGAAAAATCAACGAAAAACAACACACGCAGACACTCACATTTCTGTATAAATATTTTGATTAATTAATTTGCTTGAGTGTATTAAATCGTATAAAATGAAGATGAATTTGTTTTTATATTCATTGATATTGTGCTGTTGTTGTTGTTGTGTGTGTGTGAGAATATTTGAATAAAACAAATTTTGAAATAAAAATTGAGGTGAAATATATAAAACGTCTACTGGGCGATGAAAGAGAAATTAATGGATTTATCTATAAACATTAAGGGTATTCAGGAAATACAGTGCCAGCTCGCTAATCCGAATTAATAATTGCAGGCCCTGATTCTGATGAACGAGATATTCGGATAACTGAATGTGCTATAATTCACTATATTCGAAAATAAAATAATAAGTTTTTATGGAAGAAACGGGCCCCCTGTTCCAAGATCGTTAAAGCAATTCACAAGCGTCTTTTAAAATGAATTGTTGCAAAAAAAAAAGATGTCTGAATTGTCTGCTTCAGAGCTTACCAATTCACACAAGAGATCTGATCCGTGGGTTGGATATAATTACAGTAATTGTGAAAGAGTGTAAAAAATCTGTTTTTTTTCCAATGGTCATTAAAACGGGAATACGAAACTGCTTCAAAAAAAAAACTTTAAACCTTAATATCTCGGTAAATAATGGGTTTTTCGAGAAAATAAGCAAAATCTGTGATCACCTATATTTTTGGCCAAAAATCAATTTTTCAGGGGAATTTTCAAAAAAAAAGAAAATAAGCAAAATCTGTGATCACCTATATTTTTGGCCAAAAATCAATTTTTCAGGGAAATTTTCAAAAAAAAACTTTAAACCTTAATATCTCGGTAAATAATGGGTTTTTCGTTTCTATCTCGACATTGAGGAATTTTATTTTCTTTGAAAAATTGTCCTTTAGAAGGGAGTCCATTTTCCGCTTAAGGATTAGTTTATGAAGCTAGACTACAGTAAACTGGGATATAAATTCAAAAGTTTATTTTTTGTTCCAAAGTAGGTTAGATTAGACAATTAACTACTTTTACTCTTTTACTTTACTTTGTGATAATAATAGAGTTTCCTATTTGCAAGATTCATGTGCTCGCTTTTTCTATTGTTAAATATTTAGCTATTAATAATTCTGATCATGTCTGTCCATTTTATTGATGAAGACCTATAAATGACAAACGCTGGATATGATTGCAAAGTATCAGGATAAATATATAAAGAATTGAAATACTGACTGAAGTCTTAGATCAAAAGAAACTTCATCAAATTTTTTTTAGTGCAACATCAAGCGAAGAAGCTTTGGAGAGAGTGCCCAGATAGAAGAAAATGAATTAGCTACATATAACTATAACTGAAGAAAACAAGGATTTACTTTTAGTAATAAACCACATTCCGTAATACAGCCAGAGTTTGGTCAACTCAAAAGCGACAATAGAAAGTTTATATCACTCAATCATATCTACTAGTTGATATAATAGTTATCACGCTCTCTTCTTATTAAACCTCCCGATATAACAATTCATGGAACATGTTGAGGGCTTGGTTGCTAATAATGTTTCAGTTCAAAAACTTTCATAAAATACCAACATGCAACAGCTAGAGTTTTACGAATGGTATATGAAAATGATGAATATAAGAGCTTCATTGATTAATGCTGATAACTTCCTAGCAGGAAAAAGTAAGGAAGATCACGGTTACTGCAGTAATATAAGGGAATTCTATAGAAGATAATTGCTTTCTTATTTAACTGCCTCGATAGTGCAACCAGACATCAATAAGAAAATGCTGGATTGGAGATAAATTATGCAGATTGCAATACTTGGAATCATTAATGAGAAGATGAGCCTGATCTGCCCTACTTTGGAACACCACAGCGGCACTTATGGTGTTATCAACTTGAATATTCAGAATAGTAAAAAGAAAACAAACATGTTTTATAAAGAAAATACTACATTCAAAAAACCAAAATTGAGGACTCTCTGGCAAGAAGCATACGTGTGGTTGCTGATTTTCAAAACTATATTGCAACTAAAATTTCAATTCGTAGTGAAATGCATAATGGTGTCGCTATAAAACGGAAACGCATTATGGATAAAACATATGTTGTAAAAATGGACCTAAAAAAGCTGTAGGAACTAAAACTTTATGTTGCAGCGAAATATTTGTTAAAAAGGCAAATCTATTTCAACTATAATTTCGAATATTTACTTGTATATAAAAGAATAACTGCAGAAACGTTTACTGCCTATGTTGTGACGTCATCGCTCTTCAGTAAAGTTTTGGCCCAACTTAGCTGCCTGTAATAACTGCATTAAATTGTTATCGAAGAAATAAGGTCGAAGCAATAAAAAATTATATGAACCACCCTAATTGCCCCAGTTTCAGCCAATTGAATATTATAGTGCTTTGGTCAAAGTATAGTTAAAGTGGGTGGTAGTGTGTTTACTGATAATAAAAATATATCACAGCTTTGGAATAAATATACATTGCAGTTAAAAAAAACCACAGGGTTTTATAAGAGTAAATTAACTTTAGATTTTTCTACTTTTATTTATTTATTCAATTGCGTTTAAGCCCATAGGGCCAATAAACCGGTACATTTTTTTAATATTTAAAGATAAATATTTTATAATATAAGTAATTGTTAAGAGTAAAACAAAAAACAACACACAATTTGGGTATTCGAGACAGCAATCAAATAAATTTCATAACAAATTTATGATTATACCCTACACCACCATAGTGGGGAGGGTATATTGGATTTGTGCTGATGTTTGAAACGCCCAGAAATATTGCTCCAACGCCAACCTTAAAGTATACGGATCGGCTCATAATCACTTTCTGAGTCCTATATAAGAGACCGTAATCAACTTCAACCTCCATAGATCTTTTAAAAGTATTTATATCGAGATAAAGTTTAACATACACAATATTTATATTCACAGAAATCATGACACTAAATTTTTGGATAATCGGTCCATAATAGGTCATATCTCCCATATAGCGCACATTTCTGAAAAACTGTTTTATACATATACTGGGTGTAGGGCATTATATGATCGGGCTTGACCGACTATACTTTTATATATATATTTTCAGTCATTAGTTAACCATTGGTAAACTAAAATACTAAATATTGTTTAACTATTACTTGGTATTCTCATGGCAAACTAAGCATTGCGAATAAAGCATCGTTAGTTAAACCTTTGTCATTAGCTAACTAAAGACTGTGAATTCGGCCATAAGAGACACAGTTTCTTATGTTTCAAATTAAATCGTGAATCCCTAAGTGACACAATTTAAGGATTGATATGTGTGTCTTTTGGTGACAGGTTTTAATCTGGAATTGTGGCTGTATGTCGTCAGCATGCTTTTATATTTGCTCAAAAATAATATACGAGTATACTTTAAATTTGTGTTTCAAAAGTATTTTTGTGATATTAAAAATTAAAATTTGTATGCGTTCGGATTTTATGTTAGAAAAGGTAAATTTACTTCTAAAGCATTTTGATTCTGTCCCACTGTGCTTTCGCTAGAGACCACTTAATTTCAGTGCAATGTTAGACTTTTGTTTTAAATCTTGCCCTAAGACATCAGGACAAGCTGATAAATGCAATGGGTTAACGTAAACAAACCTATAAATCTGTATTGTGCGAACTTTTATTAAAGACACCCGTTTTCATTTACGAACTCAGGAGCTATTCTTAACCGGCCCTCTGCGTTTACATATGCAAGTGTTTTGTACACGTTAGAAATTCGTGTACGAGCCTTATTAGTGCTCCTATAAATATTAGCACTTCTTCAAACAATTTTTATAAATTATAATTTATTTGCAACGAAATATTTGTGTATGTATTTGTCTGTCTGCCCAATTCTGAAACGTAATAATTACAATCGTCTTGAAA
The DNA here is from genome assembly GCA_950370525.1 of Bellardia bayeri. NCBI lineage: Eukaryota > Metazoa > Arthropoda > Insecta > Diptera > Calliphoridae > Bellardia > Bellardia bayeri. Next base: position 105,526,491 of record OX493264.1, read on the forward strand.
TTCATTCATAATTGTCGTACAATGAAATTTAGTGACAGATTTCTTTTCGCAACAATATTGAATTAATGAAAGCGATTATTTTTTTTGGCAAATTATAAAATTTTATGCACAATTTCCCATGAAAATACATTTCAATGCAATTCATTCATTCATTTGCATAAAAAATTTTTAGAAAATTATTTAAAATTTGTTTCGCAATAATTATTAAAACGCACATTTGCCTTTTGTCATTTTACAAGATGTGAAAAGAGTGTAATTTACAATATTAAAATGCTATTAAATAGATTTCTTTATGGCAGAGACAATGAAAAAATATAAAGTCAACATTTTAAATAATATTTTCTAAATGTAATGAAATAATTTTTAGTTTCAGAAACATCTGGACCAACATAAATATTGAATATCTATTTTATTTAAAAGGGAGAATTTAAGAGACGGCTCTCAGTTATTCTCATTGCTAAAAATATTTCGGGAATAGAAATTCTAGATAGTTAATCTTAGGCATTGCAACTTTTTCGAGCAATTTGTTCTCATGTACTGAAGCACAAGAAATTCAATATTGATCATTAATTTATTTATAAATATATTTTAAAAAATCTTAAAACTTTTTATTGTAGAGCATAGAAAATTCGTTTTCGGTAGAAAACATTTGTATTTTTGTTTGCTTTTCATTTTATTTCTATTTAATTTGTAATTAAGTAGCGTAGCATGACTATTGCGTCATTTTTGTGTGTGTTTGTCTTTAAATGTGAACGCTATAACACATTGTATTAAGAAGTTCGTGTCCCCATGCCTTCACCATATGCAAACTATACTCCTCCATTCCATGTCAACCAACCACTTCAACGGTTAATCAAATTCAGTTCACTTCGTGCATCAAATGTTTATTTTATAGTTTTAGATCTATAATATTTTTCTAGTCAAGTGTTTGTTTTGTTTTTTATTGTACGAGTATTTTTTTGTATATTTTGTATACTTGCTCTATATCCAGATGGTTGACATCACTTTTTGGTTTAATCTAAATATTTGTGGTGGATAAAAAACGAAATTGTTTCTTTAATTGTCAAAATAAATGAAACATACTGTGTCGAAAACTTACGCTTAAATAGAAATAATGTTTATTTTTCTTTTGAATTTCAAAATAGTACAAAAGGTGACCCATTCGGGAAAAGAAAAAAGAAGTTTTTGAGATCATAAACGTTTTGCATGTGATTAACTTGATTTAATATTTCGCAACACTCTCAATTGAATTAATTGGAACCTGTATGTAAAGGTTCTTGTCGGTGTCTGCTATATCATGTCGTAATCTGTAAATGAGGATTTAAAGGCTTTCTCTATGAAACTTGTTCAAAGTATTAAAAAGTACAAGTTGTGATCATATAGCTATTGTAAATACCTCCATGATTACTCCTCGTTCAAGTGCGAGCTATGATCATATGACATACTTCGTACCTCCTTAGATTCTTCTCTTTCATATAATACTTCACCCAATAATGAGTTACGACCGAATCAACCAAATATTTAGATAAAAAGTAAAAAAAGTAATTTAGAGCCGTCTGGATTTAGAACAAGTTTACAAAAAATACAATGAAAAAAAAACAAATAAACAAGCGTCTTGTCCTTAAGGATTATTGTAGGTCAACAATACGATTCCTTTATCAATTCGACTTTTGAAAGTGTCGCAAACGTCGGAACTGCTGACATTGACAAACGAAAAGCAAATTTATATTAAAGGTGATGTCACTAGAAAAAATGACAGCTGAAAAATCATTTTTTATATGAAATTGACAAACAAACCGATAAAAAAATGTATATAAAAAAAATTTATATGGAGGTGTGGACCTCCAGCTTAACTCCTTCTCGGCTGGAATTGTAGATTTAGGTTTCATATAAAGCTCTAATTTGTTAATTACATTCCCAGACAATTTGTCTTCATCTCTTGATGCTTAATTTATTCGCGTCCAAAATGACCTATATCGAAGTTTTCGAAGAATTCTGGAATTTCGCGTATCTTTAGTTTTGAATATTCCATTCGCCAAGAAAATCTGCCATTCAACAGCATGAACATTCCGTCTGTCTATTAATAATTGTAAAGTGTGTTAATGTCATCTGCAATTTCAGTTTTATTGTTAAGCTTTAATTAGTCCCTGACCGGATGCGTATTTTAATCTCCATCGCAGAAAATATGTATTTATCTCTTGATCCTAAAACGAAGGCGCCTAAGGCACGCTTAATTGGCCTTCAACGATAATTTGGAGGGACACTGGGATTCATGTTTGTGATAAACTGCTTACATATAAGGGCAGATAATGATCTGGAGTCTCTTAGTTACCGGTGATAATTCGCGCCTTTCCTTGATGATTTTAATAGAAAACATAATGTGATAATTCCTCACTGGTTAAAATCTGTTGCCAGTAACTTTTTAAATTTCAACCAGCTTTCATTAACAGCATGAACACTCCGTCTGTCTATTAATAATTGTATTATTATTCAAACTCAATATTTACTAAAGAAAATAATTGCCATTAAATACTTGAATGTCCCATCACGATCAACTAATACTAAACGAAAATTTCCATCAATTAAGGTAAATAGATCGCAAACAACTTTAAAGCAAAAATAATCAAATTAATTTATGATCACTAATGCTTGCCATCTAAATCTTGTGTAATACTCAAAGTAAATACGAAATTTGTATACAAATGCAAATATTCAAAGCATTTTCACATAACAAAATACTTCTAAAACAAATCTTTATTTTATCACAACTTAAATATTAAACTAAATGTTTTCATTTTCAACATTTAAACCAAAACAAAAAAAAGAAAAAAACTAAGAATAATTTACACAAAGTGTAGAAATTTAAAACTATTATTTCGCGAATAAATAAAATTTTATTTAAATTTCGCAAGACCAAAAATCATAGAAAAATAACAAACGAAAAAAAAGAAAGAAATCCAAGAGAATTTTAAACAAATTTAAAAAAGTCACTAAGAAATTTAAATAATGCATGCCGACATGATGTCTACATAACTGCAATGACAGTGAAACGACAAGCACTAACGCCGTGAATTAAGTTGCAAGGTGCATCCTCTTGAACACGCTTGCCACTTTCAACTGCAACAGCGGCGAGAGAGCAGCAATAGACAAACAAAACAACAAAATGTCTTTATGGCGTCAACCCAAATTAACTAAAATGAGGCTACATTTAAACTCGGCCAAACAGCATAAAACTAGAAGAAAGAAAATGCAAGACGTCCTCCTCTTAAATGCACAGAAACTAAATTAGCACTATTATTTGTATTTAATGTTGCAACATGCAACATACGCACTCTTTAACATCAGCACACACTTGCTGTTACAAATATACAACTAAAATATTGAGTTGAGGATTTTTACCTCTCGATAGGTGTCAATTGAAATTTAGCAGTGATCTGAGTACGTGTGTCTATTGCAGCCGCAGTCGTGTAGAAGCTTGCTAATACATAGTGGCCGATATGTTAAGGGCCATGCCCACAACGTCTTGGTGGCGTCTTTGTGAAATGTTATGCTTTACTTTTCAATTTGTGTTGGCAGGCCGCAAATATTGCAAATGTTTCTTTTAGCAGAATTAATTGCAACCGCAACAACCACCATTACAACAACGACGTCAACAGCCCCAGCAAAAGTCAAAATTCACATACGGCGGATAAGTGGCGTCTAGCTTTTCACTTCATTCATTACATTGCTGGGCCGCGCCGCCAGCAAATGATTTTCAAATCAATTTAATTTATAATTTCTTAACGGATAAACTTTCAATTAAATGATTTTGTAGAATATTTTATTTATATTCTTTTTTCTAATACTTGTTTATTGAGTTCAAGCGAAATATTTAATTAAGAAAAAAAAAAAAATAAATATTTGTAGAAAGCATCCCAAAAAGTTGCCTTAAACATTTGCAAGTTGTCTGGGTTGTTTGGTAGCCCAGTTGTATTTTACGTTGTTTTCTGTTCCTCTCCTCCATTTAATTAGATTTCTTTTAGATTTTTTGCTGTTTTGCCAAGCATTTCCGTAAATTTACTTCAAAATATTTACATTTACGTTTTTGTTAAAAATTAATACGTATTGAGTTTTTCATAATTCTTTGGATTTTAGCTTGAGTCATCTTACAATTTTGTTGATGTTGTTTTTTTTACATAAAATCATTATGAGAAAATAATGTGTGCCTGCTCACGTACAAGTATTTAAGATAAAATCGTTGATGAGGACAATACAGAATGAAAGTTTTCGAACGCTTCGATCATTCTAAAAGTCGATTGCCTTTTATATAAAGTATTAGAAGCAGTACTGAACTCATTACACAATTAACCACTCACGAGATCACGTCTGTGTCAGCTAACTTTCCCCTATGCACAAATATACATACACACATAGACAAATCATCACATAATTTTATAAAATCCCTTTCTTGATTACGATATTCTTAATATTGTCGAGAGTATTCTACTTTTAATTTATTTATCTTTATTCTACTTACTGTGTGTCTACTTTGGCCCATTACTGTATGTGCTGTAGAGAAGCAAATGTTTATAATTTTGTTTTCTAAATTCGCCAAATTGACGTGTGCCGATGGTCAATCTCAATTAACTATAAATTATTAGATACACATGTGCAATAATAAGAAGAATCTCAAATGTTTTCTTTAATAAGATAAAACAAACTATAACAATGTAAAGTTATACTTTGAAGAGAACGTTAGTATAATTAGCAAGTTTACCTTTATCCTAACAAACATTCAATATTTGTATAAAATTTTTTCTAGATAATTATGGTACGATTATTATTTTATGACGATGGAACACAAATTTGTTTCACGTATGAATATATTACGCTACCCGTATGTATATACATACATAAATACCGTAGTAGCCATATAATTGGAAACGATGCTTTGATATAATATGATCGCTGTGTAGCTTTTATAAAGACCTACACCGTAAATTAGTTTTACCGTTATTCAATGAGTAAACAAACAGTCAAGCGTATTTTTCCAGCAGTAAATGGAACTAAGTACCTAGATTATAATCGATGACATCAGTATAACATTCTAAGCGAGCGATTTAAGTACTTAGTAATCTTATAAATATCACCTACTAATTATAACTTTGATTACAATATAAGCCGAGTGTTAGTTAGTGGGTTTATGTTAAAAAAATTTATGGATTATCCCAGCAAGCCATATGAGTCTTTTCTGACACCTTTTTCGGAGCGTTAACTCTTTATGAACCCAAAAAACAATCATAATTGCTCCGAAAACCTTCAGAAAATAGGGTCATTACATTCGAAAATGGTCCGTCAGAAAGAGCTCTTAGATAATGTCAGAAAAGAGTCTTTTATGAGGGTTTTTCTGGGCTCTGAAAGATAATGTTAGAAAAGATTCTTTTATGGGGGGTTTTTTGGGAACCGAAAGAGCTCTTAGATAATGTCGGAAAAGAGTCTTTTATGAGGTTTTTTTTGGGTTTTGTGTAATCTTGTTTTTATCATTCTTGTGTGGTACAGCTATGTTTTTTTTTTTGTTCAAAGTACAAATAACAGGACAACAACGCTTTGGTGCACACATAATTAAGTGCGATTTCTGAGTCATACTGCGTGCCGACTCAGGACAGTAACAAGCAAATTTTTCTTTCGCTCCGAAAATGCTCTTTTGTTGGACCCTTTTCTGACTCCTTTTTCGGAGCGCTCCTAGAATGGTATGCTGGGATATTTCTACTAATTAAAACTCCGATTAGAATGTAAATGACGAGTTAGCGTGTTTATGCACATTAATACAAAGACAAACAAGTAAGAAAGTATAGTCGGTCAACCCGGACCATATAATACCCTACACCTAGTATATGTAAATATAAAAAAGTTTTTCAGAAATGGGCGTTATTTGCGAGATATCACCTATTTTGGACCAAAATTCAGTGTCATGATTTCTGTGATATATAATATATATAATGTGATATATAATATAAATATTATATGTGTTAAACTTTATCTCGATATAAATATTTTAAAAGATTTATTGAAATTAAAGTGAATTACGGAGAGGGTCTTATATGGGAGTTTCGACTAATTATTGGCCGGACATTACAAAATTAGGTGTTATTATTTCTGTATATAAGAAACTTATATGTGTCGAATTTTATTTGATTACCAACATTTTTAAGAAATTGATGCTCTTTAAAGTGATTTTCGGAAGTGGGCCTTATATGGGAGCTAGGACTAATTATGGACCGATCATAATAAAATTGTACCGTATTATTAGTATATATATGAAATATATTTGTGTTAAATTTTATTTGGATACCAACATTTTTGAGTGAGTTATGCTCTTTAAAGTGATTTTCGGAAGTGGGCCTTATATGGGAGCTACGACTAATTATGGACCGATCACCATAAACTTCTTCCATATTATACGCATATACACAAAACATATGTGTGTTCAATATTATTTGGATACCGACATTTCTAAGAGAGTTATGCTCTTTTAAGTGATTGTCGGAAGTGGGCCTTATATGGGAGCTACGACTAATTATGAACCGATCATCATAAACTTCAGCCATATAATATGTATTTAGACGAAACATATTTTTGTTCAATATTATTTGACTACTAAAATTTTTAAGAGTTATGTTCTTTTAAGTGATTTTCGGAAGTGGGCTTTATATGGGAGCTACGACTAACTATGGGCCGATCAGCATAAAATTCTACCATATTATATATATATGTACGAAACATATTTCTGTTCAATATTATTTGGATACCAATATTTTTAAGAGAGTTATGCTCTTTTAAGTGATTTTTGCAAGTGGGCCTTATATGGGAGCTACGACTAATTATGGACCGATCTTCACAAAATTTGTAGATGTACTTTAGCTTCATTTATTACTCATCTGCGGTAAATTTTGTTTGCATACTTGCATAATTCAAAGATTTATGACCGGTAAACCCCAATTTCGTAACGACATTTGTATGAGGGCTAGGTGAAATAATGGAGCGATTTCCACCACTTTCAATCCCATTCATCCTTGGGCCGAAAAATATCATGTACCAAATTTTATCGAAATATCTTCAAAATTGCGACCTGTACTCTGCGCGCAAGCTTTACATGGACAGCCAGCCAGACGGACGGACGGACATCGTTAAATCGACTCAGAAAGTGATTCTGAGTCGATCGGTATACTTTAAGGTGGATGTTGGACCAATATTTCTGGGCGTTACAAACATCAGCACAAATCCAATATACCCTCCCCACTATGGTGGTGTAGGGTATAAAAAATACCTTTATAGCGACTGTAGAAAAATATAAAAAAAAAACAAGAACAAGGTTTACCGATCATAAATGTTTGAATTATGCAAGTATCCAAATAAATTTCACTACAAATGATTGGTAAATGAAACCGAATCACATCTACAAATTTTGTGCAGATTGGTCCATAATTACTCGTAGCTCCCATATAAGGTCCACTTCCGAAAATCACTTTAACGTGCATAACTCTCTCAAAAATAATATTTGAAGCAAATAAGTTTCTTATATACAGAAATAATGACACCTAATTTAATAATGATCGGTCCATAATCTTCGCGAGAAATAAAGGCTGAAACTGGACAGCAAATAAGCTCAGATATAACCACACGGACAATATGAAGACGCTTAAATGAGTCAAATGGGTGCATTGCACAAAAAAAACATATTATGAAGCGGTTGAGGTTTGCAAGAAATGCTCAGATAATATCCACGTTACTGAAATGGAGTTTTCTGGAGCGACGAATATAAGTTTAACTTGTTGCAATCTGATGGAAAATCGTATGCTAGACGTCCTCCAAATAAAGCCTTAGTGAAACGCGTTGAAGGGTCTTTTATGGTCTGAGGTAACTTTTATTGGTGTCCAATGGATCCAATTGCACGAGTTCAAGGAATAATGGATCAGCATCAATATAAATACAAAATGTAAAATGTAATGGAACCGTATTACTTTGAGAATATGCCCGTCCAATACATTTTCCAGCATGACACACTTCACGGTTAGTGAATTGTTAGCTTTTGGATCAAAATATTGCTGTTCTTGACTGGCCAACCCAAATACGTGATCTTAACCCAATTGAAAACTTATGGGCAATTGTAGAAAGTGACCTAAAGGACAAAAATATATGAACAAATGATGAATTGTTCCATTGGTGCAACAAAGGTGGAAAAACATAACTCTGCAAACAAGCCAGCGTTTAATTACGAGTTTACAAAAAAGACTGGTGAGTGTTGTCAAAAACAAGGATTATCCAACAATATATTAAAGGATAAGTCCGTTTTGCTAAACCTCCCTGAGGTTTTTTGCATATACATATTTTTTAGTTACTAATTATATGTTGAATATTGATTGAAATTAATGTTATTCAAAATCAATCATTCTAAATATAGGTAGATATTTATAAAATAAAAATAATTATCACTCACGTTTTTAAAAGTTCCTTTTCATTTTCGTAATTTAAATTGCTGGCAATCACTAAAGATAAGTTACTTTAGGTAAAATAAATTGTAGGTAAGTATATGAATATTTTTAGTTTAATCATTACCTTCATCACATTTAATTTAATTAAAGATTCAAACATACATACATATACATATTTATATGTATGTAGGTAATTTTAACTAAGTACCCGGTACATTTCTTTTTATTTTACTTATTACGCTTTATCTCATTTCATTTCATTTCAACTTTTATTACAGACTTGCTTTACACTTGAATTTGTAAACATATGTATGTATGTATTACAATAACCACTCTACATTATACTCTCGCTTTAAAAATTTACTCACAACAACAAAAACTACTCACACAACGAATTAATACGTAAATGCAAACATCAGAAAAAATTACACTTTTTAATGAATTTAAAACACTTTTTTTTCTATTAAACTTTGATTATTTCTGCAAAATATTAATCAATGAATGTAACTAAACCCTTCATTTAAATATTTATGCAAAAATATTTAAACACTTAATTATTTTAATAATATTTATTAAATTAACAAACAACCTTTAATAACATAGCAACCGAACATTTGAAAAATTCTAGAAAACTGGAGTCTATTAAAAAAGAGATTGCAAGCATGGTGAAATTAATTAGAAGGTGACAGCGTTGCTACAACAATTACAACAAGGCAAGAACAACAGGCATTTTTGTTTGTGTAATACTTTCGTTACTGTCAAAAACATCTGGCATAAAATAAAGAAAACAAACATACAAACATGGATAAAAACAGAAAAGAAAACAATAGTCAATAAATTGTGTTTTAATTGTAAATTTTAAAATTTATTTTTAAATTCTATGTTTATTAAATAATACAGTCTCTCATTTGGGATTAATCTGAGAATGTTCCACCACATCTTTAATATTATATGTATTTGGCTATGGCAGAATCTCTAGACTGGCTACCAAATCGCACTATTTTATCGGTATATTCTGAGAGTTTTATTAAAAACTTATTCAATGATTCGTTGGTGTAAGTTATTAACAACAAAGGTGTTTCAGCATTCTCCATTAACGTTTTTACCATCTGTACAGATAGATAAGTTTTTCCAGTACCTGGTATGAAGGTAAATTCTTGCCTTACAACTTTTCCAAAAGCCTGTAATTGTGAGTCATTTAAACCGAAAACATTTAGTGGTGGTTCTTCGTTGAATGGTTTGAATGTTGGTCCATAACATTGATAAACTGTGTTCTCTTTTATATATGACAGTATCTTGTAAATGGAATTATCTACATCCATAATTGGTTATAGTGCAGTTTTTTAAGTAGTTGAAAACATTATAATATGGTTCCAAAAAATGATGGTGTCTCAAACATTAATAGTTTACGGTTGTAGATGTTGCCAATGTTGTACTGGCGTACAATTTCGATGCCAATCTGAAAGTGTATAGATCAAAATTGTAGAAAATTTTGATATATTTGAAAATCAATTTCAAGATTTTTGTAGAAAATTAGAATTTTAACGTAAATTTTACGTCAAACGGCTATAATTTTTATATGTACTTACAAATCCTTCTTTCATACATGTGTACGTAACAGTGGCCGATATTAAATTATCAAAATTGTAATTCGTACTAATGCACAGCAAAGCCTCAGATTTAAATCATCTAAGGTGGGATATATTTCTAGAGTGCGTTCAGTGGTCGCTTGATCTTTAAGGGCTGGTTCTAAATTCTCCTTAAATTTAATTATTTTTTATGGTAGGATTATCGGATTAGTCCAAAATGGTTAATGTATCCTTTAACAATATATGACGTTTATCTTCCTTGCTGTAGAATTTAAATGACTATAATATCAATAACTCCATATTATTTAAAAACTCAATCATCTCGTTTTCCTTCAGCCAACATAGCTTTAAACCGTTTACACATTAATTTGGCCACCAGCAAACGATATTGTTCTTGCAAGTTGTCATTAAAGCAAGCTGCCAGTAATATTTGTTTATTAATTTTTATTTAAAGATTTCGATTCAACACAGATTTTTTAATATTTTAACTTTTATTTATTTTCGATTTAAATTCACAAAAAAGCAAAACATATGTGTTTTGTTTACATAAGTAAAACAATGTGGCGTACTTTCAATTAAAAAAAATGTGAAATTATGTAAATTCGCGTGCTAGGCAACATTGGCTATACGTCAAATTTTCCGTATGAAATAATTAATGCTGCTGAACGAAGTGTTTGTATATGTTGTATATACGGCATAAGATGCAACAACGCATTTTTAAAAAAAGTAACACTTTTAGTAAAACAAAACAACACACAATTTAATATAAAATAGTTCTTTAACACTTTTTTAACAGATAAAACGGCGACAAAAACTCACTTTTTCAAATACAAAATAATTTTTTAACGTTTTTATATAAACTTTGACTATTTGTAAACAAGTTGTTGACATTTTCACAAACTCACCATGAATAGAACAAAAAATAATCAGCTGGCGCTATGCTGTCACCTGGTATAATTTTACCATGGTATGTAAATCTTGTTTTATTTGAAAAAGTTACAATATTCACAAAAACAAACAAGTACAATGGTAAAATCGTTAACATATTGTAAAATAAAAATTGTACTCAAATGTTTAAAACGGCGGCGTGCTTTAAGCCGAAAATTGTTTCGGCGGCGGCGGCTACTACATTGTGTCGGCGGCTCGGCTCAGCCGGCTGTCAGCCGATCGGCGCAGGTCTCTACATACAACTTGTTTAGCAACATTTGCATTTGTAAAAGTTTCCATTTATAAACATTGTTGATAATACCCTGTCATTACCATAGCTGAGCAATATGACAACATTAAGTTATAATGGCTTTGTCTGAACATTCTAGACAAGAACATTCTAAATATGATCAATCTAGTATGTTAGCTCCGAACCATCCAGAACTTATGGTTGGTGTATAAATAGCCTATCAGGGCCACTCAAGTTAGTTGAGTTTATTGTGAGTCATCGTTGTGTGAACATCAGGCGTCCTCAAACTGTAAAGGTACGGTTACATTTGGCAAATGTTTGCCGAAAAAGACGTAACCACTAAATGAAATATTTTTTAACTCGTTTATTTATTAAAGAAAAAACTATGTTTATTTAGGCCAAAGCACAACAAATATTTAGTTTTTAATTTATTTGATGCTGTTTGATCATGCAAAACTCTTGTAAGAGTAAACAGCGTTAAACAACTTTGTGCTGAAACAAGTGGTTACGCTTTTTTGAATACCTGTGTGACAAATGTGACCGTACCTTATCTTAAATGTGGTGTAAAAGACGCAATGTTTATTTAAATTGTTTTTGTGTATATTTGAATAATATATTTTCCTTATATTTTTATATTTTATATTTATATATTTTTCTTATTTATGTTTAATTTCCTTTAAGCTAATTGACGCTTTTATTTTGCGATTAAAAGGAATCCGGGTTATTTAAAGGAAATAAACCACCGTTTTTAAACTGTAAAAACGTTACATTATTATTAGTAATACAAATAATAATTAAGCTACGGAATAATTCTGGAAGTCATTAAAATAAAGAATATAAGTGAAGCTCTTGCTGGGATATTTTGTGTCCCAGGCAATGTAAAAAAATTTAAAACATTCAACTATGCCAGAAATAATTTATACACAGAAATAAATTATACACCAGTTAAGAAAGAAAACGGAAACCTAAAACTGGGTTTAAACACTTTTTAATAATAATAATGGAAAATTTTTAATTTCCCGTTTTTTTTTTATTTTGCCTTTAAAATAAATTCTATCGGCTACATCTATTTTGAAATGAGCGTGACTTTAAAATTTTATTATTTGGAATACTAAGTTCTATACATATGTACATGGACAATATAGATATACATACAGAGATATTAAATTTTTTTGCCAATTGTTGCTTAATTCATCTTTCAGTTTTTGTTTTAAAAGTAACAAGATTGAAGTCAATAGTAGATACTGCTGCAATAAATTGTATAGAACAAATACAATTACCATTATCTTTTAGTTAATACTAGATGGCATTTGCGCGCGTTGCTACTCCATCAATTAAAATTAATTTGAAAGAAAGGCATTACACAAATATTCAATTAATTTTGAGTAATTTGATTGATTTTGTTTATTTTGAAAAAAAGTAGGCGGTCGAAAAAAGTATTCTTAGTCATGCCGGAGTCTTAGTTATATCCCGTCAAAGTTTTAGTTAGATCCTTCCCGGCAGGCGTTGTAATTAATTAAAAAAAGTGGGCTTTAGAGTAGGCATGTTCATACCAACTCAGAAATCTTCCCGGGCTCATGCACAACAACTTTGCCAAAGATAATCACATGATCAAATACATAGTTTACGATTCTATAAAGGATATACATACAAACATTTATTTTTGAGATGTGGCTTGAAAGTGTGCGTGGCACTTAACGTTTTTGTTTTTACCTCGCCTTCAGTAAGAAGTGTATACAACTTGTTTGAAGTAAATCTGTAAAAAGCCATGCAGAAGCAATTAATCAATTTAAAAAAAGTGGGCGTTGCGTTAAAGTAGGCGTGCTACCACCAACTATGAAACCTTCCCGGGTTCATGCACAACAACTTTGCCGAAGATAATAACAAGATCAGATGCATAGTTTGCGAGAATAGAATAGTAGAAATGAATTTCAAAAAAGTACCAATATAAGTGTACTGAAATTTGGTCCTTTTTACACCTTTATATTTGAATCATGAATACCATGTTCTGGGCTCTTTTTTGTGTGGATGGAAGAATATTTTATATATTTTTTTTTTATTTTTAAATTGAATAAATCATATCAAATGTTCGTTTTATCCCGTTTTTGTACCTTTTTTGTCACCCGTAAAAAAATAATTTTCAAAAAAGCACCTAATAATTATCCGTAATACGTACTATTTGAAAATAATAGTTCATGGAATTTTTACTGAGAAAATACATTTTGATAAAAAAGTACCCAAAAAGAATACAATTTTTAGGCCATAGGAATTCGAATTTCAAAAAAGTATGAAAAAGATTTCTAGTCTTTATTGATCTGAGCCAGATGCATTTAATATAGTATTTCTATGTTTATTTATGTAGGAGATATACATGTTAACGGAGCGGTTTACGGGGACTATAGTCACTTGAATTTCTAATTTCAAAACACCTGTCGGCTCTTTTTTTTTTTTTTTTTGATTAAAATATTATTTCTAAGTTTATTTGTTTTGGAGATATAGAGGTACTGGTTTTACCCGTTTTTTGCCTCATTTGTAACCATTAACGACCGAATTTCCAAAAATCTCTTCTTAGTGGATCTACATATTGGTAAAGGAACCCATTACCCGAATTTCAAGTTTCTAGCTTTAGCGGTTTGGACTGTGCGATGATGAATGAATCAGTCAGTCAGTCAGTCAGTCAGTCAGTCACGTTACTCTTTTATATATATAGATTACATATATGATCACAAAATTTGAAAAATTTAATGATTGTATCTGCATTTGTGTTTTTAATAAAACTAAATAATCGTGTACCACAACAACCTCGTAACATTTATAGATATTCTTTTGAATAAATATTTAATTATATTTCCAACCAATTTTTATAGCGCATGAGCATGCATTTACAAATACGCCACATGACACTTATCAATAATCGTAAAATCCAAAATATTCTCTATGAAAGTGTTTACAAAAGTGCATAAAAATATTAAGTATTAAGCGTGCATATGCCCAATATTAGATAGATGCTTAAAATGCACTAAAAACACAAGATTATTGTAACAAAATTATTATAAAAATACAATTTAATGAAAATCTGTAAAAATCTGTTTGAACGTCGCATTAATTAAGATGACTTTGAATTTATTAAAAACAATTTCTGCTAGGGTCTGTAGAAGTGGCATCATTGTACTTGAAATAGGTCATAAATTCTCATAAAAGGGAGTAGAAATAAAAAGGATACATCTGCATGTACTCGTACATTAATGGTTGGATTGACTTGATTGGTGCTCGTTAAAATCAAAATCACAACAATTATGAACGCAAGCAAAAATTGTAGTTGTGAGTGAAGAACATAAAGATTATTATTATTATTATTATTATTATTGTTTTATGACATAGACATTTTAACATTTTTTTTTTTTTTTGACAGACGTCAAAAATCATATTCACCAATCGTAAATCCGATTTTTATAAGACCGTGAAGTAAAAGACGTTTTTTCTTACAATTTGAAATGTTACAAGCATTAGTGTGTGCTGGCATAAATTAAGATTGAGCGTGTGTGGCAAACGTTTGTCATAAAACATACATATGTACATATGTATGTATTATTTATGAATTGTATGTAAATATTTTGTTAATAAATTTTTAATGTTTTTATAGTTTTAATAATAAAGTTTTGGTTTTAATATAATTTTTTGTTTTATTTTTACAACATACTTGTGTTTAACGATATCTTGTTCTTATGTATGTATATTAAAAATTATGTATGTATGTATGTTAAACATACTTACTAGCTTGCTTAATTCCTAGTAAATAATTAATAGTAGATGCTAGAGAATTAAGGATACCTAGACTTACAGGTTTAAAAAAAAAACCAGTAAGAAAGTATAGTCGGTCAAGCCCGACCATATAATACCCTACACCCAGTATATGCATAAAACAGATTTTCAGAAATGTGCGCTATATGGGAGATATGACCTATTATGGACCAATCATTCAAAAATTTAGTGTCATGATTTCTGTGAATATAGATATTGTGTATGTTAAACTTTATCTCGATATAAATACTTTTAAAAGATTTATGGAGGTTAAAGTTGATTACGGGGAGGGTCTTATATGGGAGTTTCGACTAATTATGGACCGACCATTATAAAATTAGGTGTCATCATTTCTGTCGAATTTTATTTGATTACCAACATTCTTAAGAAATTTATGATCGTTAAAGTGATTTATGGAAGCTACGACTAATTATGGACCGATCACAATGAAATTGTATCGTATTGTTTGTATACATATAAAATATATTTGCGTTCAATATTATTTGGATACCAACATTTTTGAGAGAATTATGCTCTTTAAAGTGATTTTCGGAAGTAGGTCTTATATGGGAGCTACGACTAATTATGGACCCATCTGCAGAAAATTTGTAGATGTGATTTGCCTTCATTTACCACTTATTTGTGATGAAATTTGTTTGTTTCCTTGCATAATACAAACATTTATGAGCGGTAAACCCAAATTTCGGGAGGACTTTTGTATGGGGTGAAATAATGGACCGATTTGCATCAGTTTCAATCCCATCCATCCTTGGGCCGAACAAATATCACTTACCAAATTTTATCGAAATATCTTCAAAATTGCGACCTGTACTCTGCGCGGAAGCTTTACATGGACAGCCAGCCAGACGGACGGACGGACGGACGGACATCGTTAAATCGACTCAGAAAGTGATTCTGAGTCTGGGTGTTGGACCAATATTTCTGAGCGTTACAAACATCAGCATAAATCCAATATACCCTCCCCACTATGGTGGTGTAGGGTATAAAAAGAAAAAAATGCATATGCTGATTTTATTATGGCTCATTGGTTGGACTCAATCACTTGCTCGATTTTAAAATGTTCCTTAGTCTGTGTAATGAAACTCAATAATCGAAGTGGGTTAGTTAAGGTTGTGGTTAAAGCCCAATACCGTTTTGGGTATGGGCATGTTGTGCGCTTTTGAGAATGTGTTATTCTCCATAATTAATAAACCTCTAAAGGTAAAGTCAACTAGGATGGAAACTTTGTTCCCTCGATATGGTTTCTCAGAGATTTTCAAAGTTTTATATTACGTCCATATGAAAGTCTTCGTCTCTAATTTGACTTAAAGCTGGACATTGGCACATGCAATGTTCTAGCGTTTAGTCTTCATCTTTAGATACTCTACAGATTTTGTGGCTGGTTATACCTATACGGACCAGATTTTACCTCAAATCTGTGTACAAATTTAATATATTGACTAGCGTTCTAAGTGTTGATCTGCCGCTTAACTATCCGCAAAGATACAAGTTGGAGTTTTGTTATCAATCACACTCAGCCTTTTATATCCTCCGTAATCGCTATTACCTTAGTCTGGAAATATGCCATGCGCATGATTGACGTAGATTGTGCTTTTTCAAGGTTTGCCAAGTGTAGATTTTCGATTTTCTTATAAAAACTATATGCAATTCGTGAGCGTTGGCAATAATTTTTTTTTTATTTTCATCAATTGTGCAGTGGGCAAATGCAAGCATAATAACAATAAATCAAGTGAGAAATTTTACCAAAAGTACAATAAAAATGTTTTAATTAAAGTGTTAATATTTTTTGTTAGCTGGTGGAAAATCTGTAAACTATTACAGTTTCCTTTAAGATGAACCACAAAGGAAGCTTTGGAAGCTTTAAGAATAGCAAACCTGGCATCAAAGAAGACGTACTACTAAAAGAAAATGACGAAATTGAGCTGAAAAACATGCAGGACGACAGCTTGGAAAATAAAAAAAAAAATACAAAAAATGGCAGTGCTCTTAATTTTCTAGAGGACATGACCTACTCATGGATTAATCACCTAAGCGAAGGTGGTCTAAGTAAGCCCAGAAATTCGTTAATGGTTTAAGCGTTTGCATTATGCGATGCATTTTCATAAAGTTAAATGGATATAAGTTGTTACTGACAACTGGATATTTGCAAAAATATATGACGGTAGCAAAATAAATCGAAGGAGCAGAAGAAATGAAAATATGTACCTTAGAATAAGGTCACTTAATGCCGAAATTTCTCTGAATATTAATACAAGGAAAAGGAAATTTAATAAATTAATGTACCTATAAAACAAAAAGTTATTAACAAAAAATTTCAATTGTCACACTGTTATTTTACAACAACTTTTTTTTAAATTTTGACAGCTTGAATTATTAGCTTTTTGCGTGACGCCATTTGTGCGACCTGCCAAGATGTTAAACAATGTTAAACATTTTGTGTTCGGGTTGGCGTAAAATGAGAAGATGAACGTTCTTGTTAAATATGGCTCGGGAACTGGTGCTAGACCATATGAAAGCACATGTATACAACGAAAGGTTTCTAAGAGAATTGCTCATGTCTATCAGTCGAGTTCTTGGAAAAGACTTGCCTGAGGCTGCTACTAGTAGAAAGCTTTGTCATCTAACTCTGTCAGCCTAAAATGAAAAGCAAAACAAAATACAGCTGTTGTTCTTGTTTAAAGCCTATTTGCTTGCAATGTTCCAGTGTTCTATGTGAAAGCTGCCAAGAAAAAATGTAATATTTTGAGACTGTGCTTAGAATATTTAAGTAAAATACATTTTTGTAAAGCTAACAAAGTACCTTAAATAGATTCGTAAGTAGAATTTATGATCTCTTCTTTTTGTTAACAGTAGAGGGCGCTAAAGTCAGAAAACGTTTGAGGTAAAACTGTTGAACGGAAAAACGATTTTTACTGTGTTACAAAAAAAAAATTGTCAAAATTTCATGTTTTATTGTATTGCTTTGAAACGTAACAGTTTTGTTTATTACTATAGGTACAAAAAAACAAAAATAATTTTTGGTAAATATTTTTTATACAAAAGTTGTTTGTGCCATCGAAAACTTTTGCGATTTTTTTTAGTTGGAATTACCAATATGCAAAAGTTTGATAGAGTAAAATAATTTTTTTTTTTAATAATAGGTAATTTTTTATTTACGGTTTTAGGACATTTTAAAGGGCCCAAATAGAATATGTAAAGAAGTTTTAGGTTTTTTACCCGGAAATGTAAAAGTGATATGAATTTTTTAACACATGTTTCCTAAGTTTCAGAAAAAGTTACAAAGACCTAAGTTTATGCTACTGCCACAATTAAAAAAAATAGAATAATTATTATTTCATAATCGAACTGTTAATTTTTACTTCTTGATAAATTTTAGTTAGGCTCGAGTTCATTAAATTTAATTTTCATTAAATTATTTTTACTGAAGTTAGGAATTACAACTTGAAAAATTTATTATTAAAAATTTTTGATAATTTTTCTTGACTGGGGATCGAACCTGGGTTGTTGAATTTACATATGTTTCGAGAAATCCCACTTTCTCGCATCAGAATTCTTTGCATTCTACCACCTGCACCACTGCGGTGCCGGTCATCCAACAGACAAACATCAATCCTTTAACCAGTATTAGTTCTGGTAGTTCGAAGTTTTTGCTGTAATTATCATTTATCAAAAAAAAAATAGTTTATACAATAGTTATACAATTTTTTTTTATTACTATAAAAAATGAATCAAATTTTGATGTAGTGTATAATTTTTATTAAATAGTGACAAAAACTTACCAAAAATTTTAAGAATTTTTTCTTTTTTTTGGCGGAAACCCTAGTTTTGCAAACTTTAAAAAATATATAAGTAAAAAGTAGGCGATTTTTTATTTTTCATTTATGGACTTTGTTAACAAATCTACCCACTAGTAAAAAAAAATTTAAGATTTTTAACCGGAAATTTTAAATTTTGTATTTTTTTAAAACATCTATATTTTTTTAGTTTTACAAAGATCAAAAATATGACTATTAAACACTTTAAAAAAAAAAATTCATGTAAAAATTGATGATACAAATATAAAATTTGTTAAGTTTTATTAGATTAAAGTTATTTTATTAAATCATGCTAATCTAATCGAAACAGGTTTCCACTCTTTTGTTCGTAAAAAGTACTATAACTTCCTTATTTCGCAACCGATTTCAAAAAAACTTCGGAAAAAAGTCTCGTAGAAATTTTAAAAGTTTAAAAAAATTAAAAATTTTTCATATACATAATTGAAAAAATCTATTCATATTTGTGCTAATATTGTATGAGAATTATTTAGTTCTTTTACTCGACCTTCTCCTCAGGAACCTATCCATTGTGATAGCGAAATATTGGATATTAAAATATATAAAACATTTTTATATAAATATTGAAAGTGACCTAATTGCTTGAAAAAACAATTCATAGAATTGTACGAGAAGTATATACATATATTTAAAAATAACAATTATTTTTCTTTCCAAAACTGTTAATTCTAGGGTGTTTGTCCGAAGAAACCTTAGAAGCCAGTCATTAAAATATAAGGATTTTTCCATACAATAAAAACGACGAAAGAAAATACAAATAGAGATTTAATGGCTCATTTGTTATTAATGTCGGATCCGGAACTATCGTCACTTAGGTCTACAAAACACATAAACAAAAAATGATGAATTCAAAGAAATTGAGAAATACATTTTGAAAGACAACATCATATATTACAATTAAAATAAATTATCTTATTTGTTGAGCAAATTTAGAAAGAAAATTTATTTATGACGCATTTTAAAGGGAATATTAAATTATTTGCATTTTGATCACAAATGTAGCTAAAACTTAGTTTTTGAGAAAAAGGATATATGGGAGATGGTCATGTCCTTGTATGGATTGAAGCGAAATTTCCCAGAGAGCTCAAAAATATAGTTTTATAAGTTGTTATAAGTTTTTAGTGCATTCTGATCACTAATGTAGTTACAATTTAGTTTTTGAGAAAAATTATATATGGAAGGTGGTAGTCATGTCCTTGCAACGAATGAAACAAAATTAACCACTAAGCTAAAGGACATATTTTAACAGACAGTTACCAACTTTCGATTTATTCTATTTGCAATTATAGCTAAAATTAAAGTTTTAAATTTAAGGATGTATGGGAGGTAGTCATGTCCTTTCACCGATTTTTCCGAAACTTTGAATATTTCTTAATTGACATATTCTGAACCAGCACACCAAATTTCATTCTTCTACGATAACTGCTCTAATTTTGCCGATTCACTATATGGGGACAAAGCACTGTGCGTCAGTTGCAGAGGGTTAACATTATATCGGGTGGTTAAATTTCAAGGGCCGATGTTGATTTTGTATAAAACACAAACTATTTAGGAAATTATTGTAATTTTATTTTATTATGATATATTGGTATTACTCAATTATGTATGGAACAAAATATCGGCCAAATGGGCGCCGCGACCACGGCGGCACACCTCCCTCCGATGGTCCAAATTTTCCATGACCCTGAGGCATAATGGAGGTTCTATGCCGTTAATGTGCCGAATTATCTCATCCTTTAGCTCTTGAATTATTGCTGGCTTATCGATGTACACCTTTGCTTTCAAATAACCCCAAAGAAAAAAGTCCAACGGTGTCAAATCACATGATCTTGGCGGCCAATTGACATCGCCATTACGTGAGATAACACGGCCATTGAATTTGTTGCGCAAAAGAGCCATTGTTTCGTTAGCTGTGTGGCAAATGGCACCGTCCATATCTTCCAATTCGGGCCATAAAAAGTTCGTTATCATCTCACGATAGCGAACACCATTCACAGTAACTGCCTGACCGGCCTCATTTTGGAAAAAATACGGCCCGATGATGCCGCCAACCCATAAACCGCACCAAACAGTCACTCTTTGTGGGTGCATTGGTTTTTCGACAATCACTCTTGGATTCTCATTCGCCCAAATGCGGCAATTCTGTTTATTGACGAATCCACTGAGGTGAAAATGTGCCTCATCACTGAAGATGATTTTCTCACGAAGTGCACGATATGCATTTTGATTTGAACGCCCATTTTCATAATAAGTCTGGATAACTTTAACACGTTGTTGGATTGTGTATCTCTCCATGGTTCAAATTGAGTAAGTCTGAAATAGAGAAATGTCAAATAAAATTCGGAAAAAAGCTTGGCGTTTAGGTGTGGTTCACATTCAACATCGGCCCTTACAATTTAACCACCCTTTATTTGTTGAGATTTCGTATTTAGAAAATTAAAATTTATATATGTATTTTGATATGTATTGTACAAGAGACTATATTAACTTGAATTTTTATGTTTTCGTTTAAATGTGACTTTTTATATTTCTGATATTTTTCACGATTTTTAAAATTCGAAATGACGATGTTTTTTTATCGGGATTTTGAAGATTTGTTCCGAAATCCTGATTGGGTGTATAACTTAAAAATGAGAACTTCATAAAAGGTGGTGTTTCTTTTGAACGAAGTTTTTGTTTTTAGTAACTTATATGTAATAGTAATTTTTAGAAGTTTTATTTGTCTTCTTTAATTTAAAAAAAGTGACGCTGAAACACCCCGATTGCTCACCGAAACTTATGGCTAATGGGATCAATCAGCATTACTACATAAATATTGTTGTCAAACGCAAAAAGAGCTTGCAAAAACATTTAAAACGTTTGCTTGCAGCAGGGTTCATTCAAAATATCAAAACTATGTGGCCAGACAAGAAAGAATAAGATTCCATCATGACAACGCTCTCCGCCTCAAAACATGAACAGTTCTTTTGGTGCGGCATGTTACCAGACAGGATCATAGCTAATAATGCGTAATGTCAAAAATCGCAAATCTTTCGTAAAATCAATTTTAAAATTTTTTATTCCAAAAATTAACTCCTACTGGTTTTTCTTTGTAGGTAGAATATTTACAGCACTAATAACTTATTACCAGAAATTACTACGTTTCAAAAATACTATTTTTTTTTGCCAAAAAAAAAAAAATTGTAAAACTACTTTAATTTAAAATTTACCAAACTCTACTCTCTATTCAATTCAAATTCAACTAGCAATTTTGACGCGACAACGAAATACCAACATACGAGTACCTATGTATACTGTCGCTATTCCTACAACCACTGACTGTAACAATTACTAAATAAAAATGTCCCTATAAAAAGGTTGACGTCAATCGCTATAGAATATTATGGCACAGAGTATGTTTATCATCTCTGTGTGGCCACAGATGATTGGACTGTGTTGTGTGTATTTTTTTTTTTTTTTTTTAATTGTTGCTTTTCCATCTTATCTGGCGATAATTAATGAAACCATAAAAACTAAAAAGTCAATTAATTAAAAATGCACATACTACAAAAATAAAACACACACACACTCACCACCATCCCACAACACCCTCCTACTCCCTTAAAAACAATTCCTTGCCATATATTTGTAAAGAATATAAAAAAATTTACTGGCACGATTGAACGAGTGTGCAGTGGCTGTTTTTCATTACATTCCAATTCCTTCAACCAGCCGCCAAGTGCTCGTAAAAAGTGTTAAAAGTATTTTGTTTGTTTTTTTTTCCTTTCTTCTATTTACTCATTCTTTTAGTTTAATTTTACGATCACACTTGAGTTTTTCTAGTTTTTGTTCAATTATCCAATTTTTAGTACTCGAGGTTTTCATTTCAATTTCTTTATTCAAAATCAATCACATTGAAAATGTGTTCTAGTTCGTTACACTTGCTTCAGTTACAAACAACAATTCGACGGTCATTATTTTACGATGGGACATTTAGTTTGTTGTTGTTTTTGTTTTATTTATTTTATTTGCTTTTTGAACGGGTCGGTAGGGCTGCATTAGCAAGGAGAAGGGGTAAGAGACATTAAAGAGTGAGTGGCAGTGTTTAAATGTTTCAAGTCGTTTTCTGTTAAATGTTCAAATGTCTTGTTATGAAACCATAATACAAATGAAAATTATCGTAAAAATCATATGAATCGTATGAGTGCCGTTTATTTCATTGCTTAAGTAGTAGATACAAGATACAATACATACAATAGATATGTATGTATGTATGTATGTACGACAATATATGTACGTATCTACATATGAACTTATAATGTTTATTTTTTCAATCGTAAATGTCAAACATTATTTAAGTATTCATTTTATGTTTATAGTTTTATTTGTTTGGTATTTATGTTTTTAATTTACAAAGAGTTTCACAGCAAGAAGTCATGTGGTAAAAGTTTAACCCCCGTATTCAAAAACGATTATTAAATTTAACAAACGTTTATTAAGCAAATTTTTATATGCAAATCTGTCTTAATAAACGTTTGTTAAATTTAATAATCGTTTCTGAATACGGGGGTAAGATCTCAGCGATAGCTGATAGCCTTTAATGAACAATGTTTAATAACAATTGCTTTACCATTCGCCTGCACTGGAGCCAATTGCTAAACCTATTGCTAAAAATTCCTAGCGTTGCTTTGTGCCACCTTCAACACCTTTGTACACAAAAAATCAATTTTTGTGAACTTTGACCTTGACCTTAAATTAAATTATTAAAGCCCTTACCATCGTATTAAAATCGGTAAAACTCTTGCTTTACTAGACTTATAAATGAACTAAAATATCTAAAATTTAATACATTTCATTGAAAAGAAAAACTACCTCAATTGTATAGGTAGAAACCACTGCAATCCCATATTTTTATTTCACACAATAATTATATGTAAATCCGTTGTCTATTTCGTGTAAAGAAAAAAATTAAGAAAAGTATATTCAAAGATAAAGAATATTTTCCGATTTTGGAGGTCCTTTTCTTAGGATTTTTAGTTTTTAGAATTTCTAATCCAAACCTAAATATTTTTTTCAAAAGTGACCTAGTTTGGATAGTGCTGGCAGGGCCAGATTTTATATGCTTTTTCAAAATTGACCTAGTTTGGATAGTGCTGTCAGGGCCAGATTTTATATGCTTACGCATTGAGTTTTCTTTCCGGATCATATTAAAATTATACGAATATTTAGTCCTGATAAAATTTCTTCTATAAAAGCAAAAATTTACTGACTTTTCTGAAAAAAAAAACGTCAAAAATTGGTATGAAATTTTTATCATTCTGATTATAAATCAATTTTTGGCTTTTTAAGAAAAAATTGTGAGACTCGAGGCGAAAACGAATAACATAATTGGGCTATTGTCAAAGGAAAGTTAAAGTGGTCAGTTCTTTGCAGCAGACAGATGGATCGAAATGTTGTGCAACCATTAAATGAATCGAAAACAAAAACTTTGCATGTGTAAAATACATGTGAAAATACATATGTAATTTTTTCGATTAGAACACGCTCTATTTTCCTGTGACAAACATAAACAAAACAGCTGGTTTGTTTTGAAACAAAATTGTTTGAAAAAATATATTGTAAAGAAAAATTAAAGAAAATGGATAATGAACATGGAAAAGTAAGTATTTTTCGATTTTTAATAAACTAAATTATGTTTATTATATTTAATGCAGTTAGTTTGGCCAAAAGAAGCAATTCTTGAAATTTATACACGTTCAAAAATCAGCTTTTGTTTACATTTATAGGTTATGTCATACGAAAAAACATAAGCAGGTGTGATAGCAAAAATTATGAATCGTATGTAAAATGGAACTTTTGACATACATACGGAATTACATATGGGTAAGAAAAGTGACAGTACATATGTAAAATACATCCCGTCTGATAGCACCTCAAATATTAGAATATTCATACGTTTAATATGAGTTTATGTGTATTATACTTTACGGCTTTATTTCTTAACACAGTAGGCGAGTAAGTGTTTGTGTATTAGAATGGTGAAAGTGTAGGAGTGAAATAACCCAGCAAGCGATATGAGTCCGAAAAGAGTTTTTTCTGACACCTTTCCGGAGCGTCCATGCTTTGAGCCCAAAAAACAATCATTTTTGCTCCGAAAACCTTCAGAAAAGAGGGTCATTACATTCGAAAATGGTCCGTAAGAAAGATCTTTTAGATAATATCAGAAAAGAGTCTTTTATGAGGTTTTTTTTTGGGCTCTGAAAGAGCTCTTACATCATGTCAAAATAGAGTCGTTGCAATTTTAAATAAAACAAATTTAAATTGTTTTTACTTAAACAAAAAGGGAATTCATTTACAAATAAACTATATTAGAAATGGATAAAAAAAT
Organism: Bellardia bayeri; assembly: GCA_950370525.1. Lineage (NCBI taxonomy): Eukaryota > Metazoa > Arthropoda > Insecta > Diptera > Calliphoridae > Bellardia > Bellardia bayeri. Next base: position 105,551,750 of record OX493264.1, read on the forward strand.
TAATTTTATTTACAGTAAATGAAAAAGTAAAATGGAATTCATTTAAATAAAATATATAAAAATGGAAAAAATTAATTTTTTAAGCAAATTTTTCTTTCGCTTCGAAAATGCTCTTTAGTTGGACTCTTTTCTGACTCCTTTTTCGGAGCGCTCCTAGAATGGTATGCTGGGAATGCTTTCATGTCAAAAAATAATTGAATTTTGAAATGTGTGTATGTGTGTTTGTTTGAAAGTGTGAGTCTCAAGCCAGAAAGCAAAATTAATGAATGACAATATGAAAAAAATAATAAAATAAAATCAAGCAAAAAATATGGTGGAAAAATCATTAACAGCCAAATAATAATAATAATAATATTTATTAAGAAAACACATTAGAAACAAGGAGCACAGCAACAAAACTGACACTGACATACTGTCTAGCAGACACTCACACACGTTCGCACACCTCTTCACACAATAAATCTAACCAAAACAGAAAAACCTCTAGAGATTTGGAAAACAGCGTCAAATACACGAACGACTATAACACAACTCCCAGGATAAAAAACATACACACACACACTCGCAAGTATTTGATACTTAGAACAGACTACTTACTACTGGCTGCTGCATGCACCAGGGATGTGTAGCATTAATGAAATCATTAACAAACCTTAAAAATGTAAACAAACTATACACAATGTACAAAATACACACTCATGCATCAGCTAAAGGACACCCCAGATGTAAGACACCTTTACGAGGATGCTGATGATGAGAAATATATTGAGTGCCTGTTTAAATGCTTTTCTTCTTTCTCAAGTGGCGAAAAACATGAGAAATACTAAATGCGAAAAAAACGTTAGTTTATTTAACTGACACGTGACCAAACCTTTAAATATGAATGAGAACTGGCGAATAGATCTGGGTTATAAAGTCTATAGCTGCTGCTGTAGCTGATGATGATACGTTTAATTTGCACCCTTTTACAAGATACTGAATACATGGGCCTGCCAGCAGCCAGTTTTTTGTTTAGTTTAATGTAGAACGAAATAAACAAATCAAATTTTAAATGGATTTCATGTGTTACTTTTGGACGCTGTTACAATAACAATATTATATTTTGTTATTGTTATTATTGCTGTTGCCTGTGTTGTTGTTATTCTAACAGTTTAAAAGGATCTTTTTTCTATTCCCACTACCATTCATGCATTATTTATACATAACTAAACTTTAATTGTAATCAATTGTATTGTGCTGCATAAGCAGCAACTCTTTTTGAGAGTTTTTGTTTCAGTACAGTTGCTTTTTACCGTAAAATGATTGTCATTACGCTTCGCAAAGTTGTATTTACCTGTGAGTGCAGGAAAATTAATTGGAATTTTAGCTCCCGACCTTAACTAGAAAATACTGGTTGTGTAAAAATTGCTATAATCTTATCCTTGTCAGAGAAAATACATTTATTAGAGACTTGTTTGGTGAACTTTAATGAACATACAACATAAAATGAATATATTTGCAGTATAATAGTTTTTTTACATTCACTTTAGTCTGCAAATTGACAGATTAAATTTAGTTCAAGCACTATTTCTCCGATTGGTTTCAGTCATGAAGGAATTTATTTGTGTCCAAAAGCCATTATTGTGTAAGACTGGAGCTTGTACCTATTATAATAAAGAATAATATTAAAGCTTTTATTTTATCTATGCCACTTGCACTATCAGCATTGATAACAATAGGCGAGTAGTCTGACTCATGTCAAAGAAACACCTAAATCCATTACAACAGCGCACACCATACGATCCAGGCCAGCTCAGTCATCAACCAAAGAGTTTATTCGCTATACGACTTCATAATCGAAGAACTAACTTAAACATCAACGACAAATATTCAAACTTGATAAATAATGCGAAAATTCGACGGAGTTTTCCTTTACTTGCCAGATGTATCGAATTAGATTAGGATATATATTACCTACAGTGGGGAAAACAAATGAATACATGTTTGTGCCTTGTGCACTAAAACTAATAAAGAAAACTGAAAAATATTTTTGTCATTTATTTTAGATTTATTGCTAAAGGTGGTTTTAGACCAGAAGTAGGCAAAGCGTAAAATGAGGTTGTGTGTGTTAGCGAACTACCCAGCAAACATAATTATACAAATTATACAAAACAATATATTTTCCGTAACATATAAGAAATTAACAACGAGATTGATATACAAACGGAACTTCTAATACTTCAAAAGCTGATTACATGCATGTTACCAAATGCATTATCAATTATAAAATATTTTTCGTAATTCATTATTAATTTGATGTGTTTGTGGGGAAGTATTTCTGAAAAAAAAAATATAAAAGCATCCGCCACATGTGCACACATTGCTGTCTGAATGACGACTGAATGAAAGAGATTAAGTGTATGTGTGAAGTGCTCTCTGCACAACTGTGCTAAAGGATGCCGACCTATGTTTTAGACGGTGTGTATTTTGCAGTGTAATTGTCAGTTGTACGATGCTTTTGTCATAGTACATGTCTGTCAAAATTTACCATTTACAGGCAGTTTATAATTTTTGCTTTCACACAACGGTTCTTAGTTTCAGACGACATAATCCAAGAATGATAAAATAAAGATTACGCCAACGCGCGTAAAATTTTAAAATGTTCTGCGCATTTTGGAACTGTGACGTCACACGTTCTGTGTTTCTATTGACTAATTTTTTCTCATTTGTTTTTTTACTGTTGTTTTGCTCACTGCACACCTCATGTGTATATTTTTTGTTGTTTTTTTTTGTTTGTTTTTCTTTTTAAACAGCTTTTATTTTAGAACTCTCAGAGAAATTTCAATTGTATGGTTGCCAACTATCACATAAAACATAAATTTTTCACAAGAAATTTTAATTCTAACACATGAAACATTCTTGGTAACTCTTAGAAAGGAACTTCTACGTCCCATAACGGGAAATCATACGCATGGCGTAATCTTTATTTTATCATTCTTGACATAATCTACAATAGAAGACAACAGCTGTTTTTCTTATGATTATTTTCGCGGCAGTTTTGTGTTCTTGCAAATATAGTTTAAAAAAAAATGGATTAAAAAAATTAAATAATTGTAACTTGCAACATTATTGCAATAATAGATAACTTCTATAAAAATAAAAAAATCAAGCAAGAGTTAAAAAGAAATTGTACCATATGGTGCCAAAAATTGTTGTATTTAAGTTAAATAAAAATTAATATTATATACATAGGTTTTTTAAATAAATATTTCAATACAAATCTATTGTTTTGTTTAATACAAATTTTTTAAATATACACAAGTTTGCTGAATCACAAGCACTATGTTCTTGGCACCATAAACAATTGACTTGCTAAACAGCTGGTTGCAGGTGCTTTGCCAGATGCAAATAGAACATGTTCTAATTGAAAATTGTACACTGTGAATGCAGGCTGACATTTGCAAAAGCATTTTTTTTTGCTTTTGCACGACGTGTATGCATTTTGCATATGCATTTTCGTCTAAAACCACCTTAAATAAACTACTTTACAATAATTTGCAGGGAAAAATGTATTCAATTTTGCACAAGTGTGTCTTTTGAAATGTTTCTACAAAAATATTAAAGTTTACCATTAGATTTGTATGTGTTTACTAGGTTTATGTCTTAAAAAACATTAGTTTGATATTAATTTAATTGCATGTGGTAAACACTTTTTGCAAATTATCCAACACTAATCAAATTATAATAAGTAATTAAGAAACTGTCGAGAAGGCATTGAGAACAATATTCTATCAATGACAAAAAGTAGCTACTCTACAAGAGTTATAACTAAATAGCTTAAAGTAAGTCAATCCTGATCGAAAGAGTTCAGAAAATATTGTTCTTAAACCTCAAATCCAAGGTCGTAAAAAGTTATTATGCAAATGCATATCTCTTGATAGCACAAATGAAAAGAGATAAAAAAGATGTCATTAGAGAAACCCATAAGTCGATGTACAGCTACCCGATATTAGTTACATCTCAGAAATTCAAACCTGCATTGCCAGAGAGCACAGAAATTGAATCGTTTTCAATCTGAAGTTAAACAATATTTCTTGCGTCGCACAGCCCAGATAATTCAAGGAACCATGCAAAGGAAACAATTAAGTACGGTGCGATAAACGTCATATCATGGGGTTTCTTTTCATGGCGCAACCTCTAACCATTCGAAGAAATAATAAAGAAAACAATCTGGGTATTTTTTAAACTCAGCTACCCGATTTTGTAGATCGCGTTTCATTTCAGCTGGATGGTAATCCAAAGCACATATCCAAAATTGAGAAAGAATGACTTAAAAACAAAATGTCCATTTTATGCAGTGGCCAGTACACAATCCGATTGAACATTTGTGAGCAATTGTGAGGAGACAGTTGGGACAATACCAGTTAACTCCAACTTATTTGGAGCACCTTTGGTAGCGGTTTCAGCGTGAATCAGAGTATTCCAAAAGAGTTAATTTAAAAACTGATGGAGAATATGCCAAAATGTGTAAAAAGTGTTTTACAAAATATACGTGCTTTGAACTAAATATTAAAAATACTATCAATCTCTAAAGTTTTTGTATGGTGCAAAATTTAGTTTTCATTTGTAATTTTTCTTAGTTTTAATTTATAAATTAGTTTCTTAAATATTGAACATAAATAAGTAAAAAAAAAACATTTTCTAATTTTCTTTATTAGTTTTATTTCCACGCAATAACAAGTACAGAAAGTACTAACATGAGCGCTTTTGTGCTCCACACTGTACCTGTCCGGGCTACATTGATGAAAAATTCGGTTTAGATACCACAATTGAATTAATAACTAATGACTTTTCTAATGAAACACAGTAAAAATAATGTAGTAAAACGATCAGAAGAGTTAAGAATAAGACCACATAATTGAATGCTGAGTGCGGTAGTGTAGAACGTTTTTGATATATTGAATATTCTAAAACTAGATTTACACGATTGAAATTTTCTTCAAAAATGTTCTTCAAAATGTTTCAAACACGTGTAAACAGCAAAATTTCTTCAAAATTTATGTGTAGAGACTAAAGGACTGCGTACAATGAATTCTTTAAGGTATTATGACTAGTAAAATTATACCATACACCACCATAGTGGGGAGGGATTTGTGCTGATGTGCCCATAAATATTGGTCCAACACCCACCTCAAAGTATACCGATCGACTCAGAATCACTCCCTGAGTCGATTTAACGATGTCCGTCCGACCGTTCGTCTGGCTGGCTGGCTGTCCATGTAAAGCTTGTGCGCAGAGTACAGGTCGCAATTTTGAAGATGTTTCGATAAAATTTGGTACGTGGTATTTTTCGACACAAAGATGGATGGGATTGAAACTGGTGGAAACCGGTCCCTATACAAATGTCCTCCCGAAATAGGAGTTTAACGATCATAAATGTTGGAATTATGAAAGTATCCAAACAGATTTCACAACAAATGATTAGTAAATGAAGCCAAATCACATCTACAAATTTTTGTGCAGATCGGTACATAATTAATCATGGTTCCCATATAAGGCCCACTTCCGAAAATCACTTTAAAGACCATAAATCTCTTAAAAATGTTGTTAGCCGAATAAAATTTAACAAAATTGAGTTTCTTATGTACAAATAGGATGACACCTAATTTTATAATGGTCGGTCCATAACTAGGCGAAACTGCCATATAAGACCCTCTCCGTAATTCAATTTAACCTCCATAAATCGTTTAAAAATTTTTATATCGAGATAAAGTTTAACATACATACATAATATTTATATTCACAATCAATCAATTTTTGGATGATCAGTCCATAAGAGGTAATATTTCCCATCTAGCGCCCAATTCCAAAAAACTACTTTATACATATACTGGGTGTAGGGTATTATATGGTATTTCTTACTTGTTTTCTGTGTCTTTGTCATGTATTTGTGGACTTAAGATTCTAAAGAAGAGATTTAAGTGAGATTTTTATCTTTATTACAACAACAGACTAGAGAAAGAAACTTTGGATGAATGGAGCGATAGACATCACAAAGGTGAGCTATGCTTTTAAATTAAAATTAACCTAGCCAATCTTTAACCAACTGATGCGGTATTTAAAGCCAATCGTACCAAAGTAACCCCTACCGGGAATGGATTAAAAGTTACAACTTTGGTTTTCTCAATATACCGACAGAAACATTATTTTCATTTGGCAATACCTCTCAAAATTTATGTGAAAATTGGGAACTCTGTCTTTAAGTGACAAGTTGTTGAAATAAATCAGCTGTTTTCCAAATGTGAAAAAATAACAAAAAATAAAATCAAAAAAAACAAATATTTTAATAAACAAATAATATCCATGTCTGCCAGTTAGTTGGGTCTGGCATGATAAACTCTTTCAAAATTCACTTGGAATTCATGTTCTTCGAGTTCATCCTCCATCAAATTAATGTTTATTGCTCTATTAAACATTTTTTCTAAAATCTATTTAATTTTTTTACAAAAACTCAAGGTATTGCCACATAAACAATATGAAATATGGGTCAGCTGATTGAATTTATCTGTACAATAAATAAATAATCGGCAGATGAGGGCTGGTTAGTTTTGCGACAGTTTTTTTGCGATTGAGAAAACCATATTTCTTTAATCGGCAGTTTTTCGTTGGGAAAAAAGATAATCGCCTAATGAGAAAACAGCCCTTAATTTGGTAAAATAAATAAATTTTTGCATCCTCTTTTTTAACGAAACTAAGTTTTATTCCACATAATTTGAATTGGAATTTTATGATTCGTTCTTTTTTTTTATTTTAAACAAATCGGAGAAATTTTTTCCCGAGTTTTAATCAAACAATATTGTATCCTCTTAAAGGTTGTGTATGTAAATATAATATATATATATATGTATAATCACTCAAAAAGCAGCAGCTCAAAAGAGGGAGAAAATTAAACATCGTCATTGACACAACTAATTAATATTAATTTTTAACACACGCTTTTATGACACTTCTCTCTTCAAAAAAAAAAAAAAAAAAAAACAATAATATAATTTCAGAAACCAAACATTTCCGTTTATTTCCTGCAGCAGCAACTGCAATCAAATTAGAAAGCAAAATCTAAAGGAAAAACTGAAATAAAACGAAAGTGTCCCTTTGTATATTTTTTGTCCTGATTTTGAATAATTATTATTGAATTTTTTTCGGTGGTGGTTTTGATTATTTTGTTTTATTTTGATGGTTTAAGAAGAAAAAAATAGAAAGTGAATATCAAAGGCATTATTTATTCAAGTGTTAAACTAAAATTTGCCTCCTGTAAACTATGGTGATTTTTCATTTATAGTTCTTTCACCCTTGAAACAATTATTTTTTCTATATTTTCTTTGTTCTGTTTCAAGGATTCATCCTTTTGCTTTGAATTTGAAAAATGTCATTCATACCTTCAGTTAAATTAGTAAAAATTTTTTTTCTACTCTATTTTTGCTCTCTATAGATTTTTTACATTTGCTTTATTTACATCATTTTTATTTTCTATTACTTTCAAAAGTATTTTTAAAAGTAATCAATCCTTGTAATTGCAAGTTAAAGAATTTTTTTGTACTCATTTCATTTTGGGTTGTTAGTTAAAGGAAAAAAAACAGAAAAAATTGGGAAATTTTCATAAAAAACGTAGCGAAAAATGTAAGAAAGTATAGAAAAAAAAATCCAAATATAAAATGTATAGAAAGAAGTTTTCAAGAAAAAGTTTTCACATAAAGGAATAAATAAAGCTGGAATGCTAAGGAAGGTAGGAACCGACTACTAATATAAAACTAAAGGAGCCCTGGATTTTTAATCCTTGGCTTAAATAGAAAACTATTCTTAAATAATAATTCATTTTACATTCCTATAAAGTAAGATAAATGGCATTTTTACAGTGCGACGGATAAGACTCCATAATGTATTTTATGTCCTTATCTGTTTGTATGTCTTAGTAGATATTTCTTTATATAAACAAACTTACCGCTCGCTAAAACTGTAGCGCCACATCTGGAAAAAATGTAAGAAAATATTTCTTGTTAAAAAATTAATGTTTACACTTAAAATTACAAAAACAAAAACGTCAAATATAACAAAATCAAAAATCATGCAGAAAAAAAAACTAAAGAAGGCAGCAGTGAAAAATGTTTTATATTACTAATCACAGTAAAGCAATTAGGTGGAAAATGATATTTTATTTTTCCCAAAAAAAGAAAGAAAGAAAAAAAAACGTATGAAAACTCCCTCCCTCCCTGAGTAATGAAACATACAGCAAATGTAAATGGAAACCAACGAGAAAAGGTGGACACAGACACAAAAAGCTACAAACCAACCAACCAATTGCAATATTCAGAAATAACTTCATGTTTCTGTTGTTGTTTTTTTCAAGCTTTCTCAAAGAGAAAGTCACTGCCTTTTTTATGAAATAAATTGCCAACAATTTGTACGTTTAAAGTTTTTGCTTGAGACAAAAAAGAAGAAAAAGAAATAAAAAAAGAAAAGTAGAATTTTGAGGGAAAATGTTTTAGTAATAGTAAGAAAAGTACAGAATTTTTTAATTTTAAAAATTGTAATTAATCAGTGAAAATGTGTGGAAAGTGTAGTAGAAAAGTAAATATTTAAAAAGCTCTATAGCAAAGACTATGCATTTTAATGAAATGTAATTAAGAGGCCCACTGTGCTATATCTCTACAAAGCTTCAAAACATACAATAGGTTAAAATTAACTTCTTCAATTCACAACTAATGTTGTATGTTATATACGTATGATACAACTAAATAATTGTGAGCAAAGTAAAGTATTACTATCGTATTCATAAAAAAATAAAGTAGGTTTGAAGTGTGCTTTTAGACAAAATTTTCTTAAAGTACATTTGAAGTCTAGTTTAATTTTTTCTGAATAAGACTGTTACTGCCGTATTTATAAAAAATTAAAATAGACTTCAAATGTACTTCCAGCCTGCTTTATTTTTTATAAATACGGCAGTTAATCTATATATATAAAATAAGTTGTATGTATGTATGTAACGTATGGACTCCAAAACGACTGACTCTGGAAGGAATAATAGGCTATATGAAAGTTTTGATTGTACAAACGTGGGTGGTACCGCCCATATAACCCAAAAATTTAAATCACCATTTTATTGGCCTACACTCAAAAAAATAATGAACTAGAAGTTAGGAAATTTTACTTATTTTGAGGACGTAATGGTTGTCGTATGGCGCCAAAGACATTTTTTATTACAAGTCAGTAAAAAATTTCCTTAATATTGGGAAAAAAAATTTACTTAATATTAGTCCGAAATTCCTACTTTTATACAAAATTTTCCTAAATTATAGTAAATTTTAACTAGAATAGTGGAAAAAATTATTTTTACACTAGTTCATAAATTATCTGAAACATTCCTTCATTTTAGTTAATATTTACAAGAATATAGTTCAGATAAATTTGAGAGAACAATAAAAATTAGGAAATTTTTCGTCTATTTTAGTTAAAAAGATAAATCTTTTTTATTTAAAATTATGACAGCATGTAATAGTTCTGAGTAAAAATTTACTTCGATTTAATAAATATGTTACCAAAAACGTATAAAAAAGTTATGAATTTAGGTTAATTTTTTCCTAAAATTGGATAAAATATATGTAAAAAAGAGTACATTTAAGCCTTAAAACAAGGAAAAAAATCTGCAAATAAGAACTGAAATTGAGTAAGCGCATCCACCCCAGTAGAAAAAAATTGACTAAAATTAACGGAAAAAAATACTAAAACAGAGTAAATTACTCCTAGAAAATAGGAAGAAATGTACTGTAACTTATTAAATACATTTACTCTAATAAAATAAAAAATATGTTACTAGCTAGTACATTTATTCATTATTTTAAGGAATAAATGTACCAAGTAGTAACCTATTTTTTCTAGCTTACTAGAATAAAAGTACTAAATACAATTACATTTTTTCCAATTTAGGAGTAGTATATTTACTTAATTTTAATATTATTTTCCTAGATGCTAAATATTGCTTTATCTAGAAATAAACGTATACGAATAGGTTCTTTAAAAGGTTTATTTATTATTGAAAATATTTTACAATGTAGGAATAACAAAAAAAGTACTTAAAATTTAGATTAGATATTTGATTTAGTTATAGTTTTGAAGCCAATTTAAAAGAATTATTTGAAAAATAAGTTAATGGTTGTGATGAATTATTGGATTTAGCATGTTCTGAAACATTATTTTCAGTTACTAATGAATTAGTTTCTATTTTGTAAATGTTTTCTATTTTTAAATCATTACTTTCAGTTTCAATATTATTTTCATATTCTAGAGAGTGATTATCTGCATTTAAATTATTATTTTCTAATTCTGTAAAATTATTTTCTATGGCAATATTTTCATTCACTTTAACAATAATATTCTCTTTGATTTTATTTCGTACATGTTTAGAAAAAGCTTTAAAGTTACTAAACTTTTGATTGCAATCTAAAAAGGCACATTCATATAAATTGTTTGGTGGTAAATTATGAAAATATTTAAGGTGACAAGTGATCTTTTTGAAATCTGTAAATATATTTTTACAAATAAAGCAATGTAAATTCATTTTTTAAATTTCTTAAAAATATAAATAATTCCATACATTAAATTTATATCTCATAAAATATACATATACTCAAATAATATTTTGTTTTTAAAAGATCCTGTTTAGGATGGATAAATATAGTACATTTGCTGTAAAAAAGTTTAAAATATGTAAATTTAATTTAAACATTTAAATTTTAGTAATAAATATGTATATCTTACCAAGTATTTGAATTCAAATATTTTGTATATCAGTCAAAATGGTTGATAGAGCTGTACATCTTTCATTGTTTTCTACCCTTACTTCATAAAAATACTCCTGTATGAAAAGCCAAATTAATTTGCAGTTTTCTGGATATTCAATATTAATAGTATTGAAGATTTTAAATGACAAATCCACACACGATTTAATATTATCGAGCTTGTAAAAAATGCTCCCAAAATATACATAAAACTCATAAAAATTAAAAACTGAGGATCCAATTGCGCAAATAAATGGTTGTAAAGTTTTTTTTTGATGAAAATATTCATCAACTAAAAGTTTAATTTGTGTATTAAGTTCGGAATTATTAGAAGCGCATAACAAAAATGATTTTTTTGAATCTTCAACAGAAGCCTTTTGGTATTTCCTTCTTTTTTTTATCAATTATAATACATTTTCTTGAAGCTGGTTTCAAAACTGAGTGAATAAGCTCCAGTATAACACAATCTCTTACATCTGAAATATTAAAACAATTAGTAAAAAAAAATAATAAACATTTCTATAAAACTACAAATTAATTTTCTGATCAGTTCTACTATTTTTTTAATAAAATATACATACTCGTATGTACATACATATGATACCATAAAAATTTTTAAAATTTAAATTAGCAATTTAAAATAAATAATTTAAGTAGTAAAAATTAACTATATATATCTATAAGTTAATTTTCAGTACACAGTTAAAAAACTAATATCTGTAGTTAATGTAAATAACTATATTATTAACAATGTGGATTTAAATAACAATATTTTTAATGAACTTTGAATTTGTTTGTATAAACATTTTTATTTACCAGAATTGTACTCAGATTCTTTAAATTTTGATAATAATTCCAAATTTTCTTTATCTTTAACATCGCGTTCTATAATTTTTAACATCTGCATACAAAATGTCTCCCATTTTATCTCAAGTAAATGTTCCTTTTCTGGATAAATTTTTGAAAAATCCGCCAATATCTATATATTTATACAACAAATGTTATTATTTTATGTATTATGCTAAAATTATACAACTAACTAAATTGTTTCCAAAAGATTCCATTCCATTCCATTCTTTAAAAATTTGTTCCAAACCATTTTCAGAAGCTTCTATAAAATTTCTTCTAATGCGAAAAGTGTTGGCCCACTTTTCAAGGACATTTGACATTGGCTCTATGTTATTCATTAACCATTGTTTATCATTTAGCATATCATATTCGTCTGAAAGTTAAATTATTTACATTTTGTAAGATATGTATAAGAAGAGTTAAATATGTATACTTAAGGATTCTCTTTAAACAAGGAAAACAATTTAAAAAAATGTACTTCAGATTTTTCTGCTACGTGATAAATTGTGAGAAAATTCATAACCTTTTCATAGTTAAATTATGGTTCTTTTCAGAAGAACTACCTGGAAGGGACACTCTTTGTGACACACTGCATCTTTGGCTATGGAACACTAAAGGTCCTTAGTCTTCCTAATTATACTATTCCAAGGCAATCGTTTCAAAAATACAAATAGCGCATCATATATTTGGAGTTACAAATAATTAAATATTCATTGGAAAATATGAAATTTCAATACAGATGCACTTTTTGAATTTAAGGAAACAAACAATAATTACGTAAAAGCTCAAATTTAAAAATTGAAAACCTTGTTTTAGAGAAAATTGTTTAAGTATACATATTTTTAACACACATATGTATAGGTAATGCTTTATGTACCTGCAGACTCCAGTTCTATATTTTCAATATTTTCTGAGTTATTTTCAAGAATATGCAAACTAAGACCTTCTTTCTTTAAATTTGATATAGCGTTATGGTATTTACTATATAAGCAACCGCCTGGCTTTCTGCCCTTCTTGCGTATAAAATATAAGTCCTATTTGTAGGGAAGTGTTTTACAAATATTGGACTTTAATTCTGTAACAAAAACTTACTTTGTTTTCTGTTGTGAAATGTTTTACAATGTTCTCAGCAATTTTCTCAAAATATTTCGGAGAAGGATTTATTTTATTTTCAATATTATAAGCAATGACACAACTTGCTATCATTCTGCGAAATTTTGTAATTATTTTCTTATTGATGTCATAATAAGTTAAAATCGATTTCCCGGATATAGACGATTTTAATACTGCTTCAATACTAAACTATTTCGGATAAATTTTGTAAATATATTAGAAAAATACCGAAAAATAAACTTACTTCTTCATGTTCTAATAATGAGCTTATTGATGATTGTTTTGAATCATTAAATGACGACGACATCTCATTTTGCCATGTTTTAAGGTGATGCTCGAATATTATTCTTACACCGAATAATGGTTTGGGAACTATAACATCTAAATGGCTTGGTGTCATATATTTTAATGCATTTGTGTCAATGTTATGGTCTAAAAAAACAAAATGTAATTATTCGCCATGGTTTAAAATATATGATAAAAACAACAAAAAATACCTTTAAAAATTTCCAAAAATGCATCTCCCTTGAGTAGCGTTAATATATCTTTTAAAGTGTCTTCTGATTCCATATTTATAGCATTTCAATTCATCAGACGATGTTGGCGCATTTAAACACTAACAAATGGAGCAACAACAAATAATCAAAAATAATGTGCATGCACAAATATGCTTATAAATAAAAAACGAATGTTACGAAACTTTTGTCAAATAAAATTCTTAACAAAGGCAATTACATAGTACATAAACTAACTCTTCATAAACTAACGTAATTAACTTTTCACTTTTTAATATTGTAAATTGACACTTGTATAACTTAAACACGGCAATGTATGTTTGTGTGTACATAGTACATATTTTATAGTTGACAATAAATACTTACCACTTTCCTTTTTATATTTTTGTTAACAATTGCATTTAAAATTTAATTATTATATTTTTAATTTTTCACTTTTATTTTATTTTAATTGTTAATACACAGTTTATATTTTTATATTTTAATCGACTGTTTTCAACTACAACTCGTTCAGAATAAAACTAAAATCAAAAGAAAACTGGTATGTGTGTTTTTTTTTGTATAACTAGAACAGTTACTTTCAACATTCCAATGTTACGCAAGTGCTGTTTATTTTTGGAATTTACCTAATCGTATTTAGTTTAGGTATTCGATTTTTTTATTTAGTTTGTTCTCACATAAATATATATGTATATGGTTAAGATTTGTTAATAAAAATGCAATTTTAAACAATTTCTTCTGGTTCAAATTATAACAATATTATGCATTTATATAATGTATAAAAAGAGCGTTGTTTTTACATTGATTAACCAAATAATATGATACGATTATTTAAGTACCTACATATGTAAATAGTTAGATTTATCAGCACTATTTACTGATCTCTTTCTCTCGCTCTCTTCTTCATTTAAATAACCCTTATATTTGGTGCATTAATAGTAGTGTCAACTCTTTTAAATTTATTATGTAGAATTTTAATAATGAAGATTTGAGAATTAAATAATTAAAGACATTTTTTATAAAACTTCGAATATTAGCAATTAAATCAATGAAAATGTGTAAATTGTTTGTTACTTAATTAATATATTATAGTTTGGTACTTAATTAATATATTATTAACACTTAAAAAAAACAGGGTTTATGAACCATTTTTAGAGGTAAAAAACAGTACTTTAGCATTACTTATTACCTTAATTTCAATTTTGGTATTGTCATATCTGCTATAAAATGTTCTACGTTTAAGTTCAATACATATCAAAATTAAGTAATTTATTTTCTAAAATTTAGTAAATATTTACTAATAAAAAAGTTTTCAAAAACTATTTTTATTTTCAAGAAAACGACTTTATGTTCAATATTTTAGTAAGAAATTTTTACTTCAAATTAGTAAAATTTTTCATTATTTTTTAAATTATCTACATTATTTGTTTATGAATTTAATTTACCTGTTTCAAGAAAATATATACTAAATACAAGTACATTTTTACTATATTTTTTCTACATTTTAAGTAATATTTAGTTAATTATGTTCTAAAATCAAAGCACAGTTGTACCAGTTACGATTTTCAATTATACAATTGTTTAAAATTTATCTGTACTTTTTTTAAGGACAATATTCCTAAATATCAGTTTGTTACTTTTTAAGAAGTAAGACATCTTTTATTCAATGGTAGGAAATAATATATTGCTTTGCTTCTTAATTTATCTGAACTAGATTCTTAAAAGCATTTCTTAATAATTAGTAAGCAATAAACTCGAAGTAGTAATTAAGTAAATATGTATAAAAATGCAATATAAATTTCTCAGTATTTAGGAAAATTTGAACTAATGTCAAAGAAAACCATTAACAAGTTTTAAGTATATTAAAAATTATGAACTATTTTGGAGTAAACCATTTACTGTTCTCAGTTTTTTGAACTAAAACCAAAATTACTTAATTTTATGATGTAATTCCCTTAAGTCTAGGAAAAATATATTAATTTCTAGTAAATATTATTTTGCGGTTAATAATATTTTCCTACAATCAAGTAATTTATCTATAGAAAAGAATAAACTAATTTCAAGTTTATAAACTATTTGCTTTTTTACTCAGATTTAGTCATTTTTATTACATTTTAATAAAATTTCCTTCATTTTAGTTAAATTTTACTCAAATTTAGGGAATTTTTTGAACTATTTTTAAGGAATTTTTTTTCATTAAATTTAGTACATGTCTTTTTTTTGAGTGTACGTCAATGATATGTGGTACATATGGTATTGGTATAATTAGGAATACGTACCAGGAGAAAAGTGGGTGGGACCACGCCCCTTTTTAGGAAAATCAAAAATCGTAATATAGTCTTAACTACTGGACCGATCGTCTATAGGATATTCTTACGAAATAATAAATTCTTGACTATGTAAGTGGACAAAGGGGCATGGCCTCGTCCACTGAAACGCATCGCTCATATGACGCGCTTCAGTATCCTATTATTTTTCCATACGGATAATACTTTGAAATGCGTCAAATCAATCAAACAACCCCTAAGAACGTTAATTATCCTGTTGAGTTCTTAAATTCACTCGATGTGCCAGGCTTTCCACCACATGTGCTACAACTTAAAATTGGAGTGCTAATTATTTTACTGCGTAATATCGATCACCACGGCTTTGCAATGGCACTCGACTTGCAGTAAAAAAAAAACTGAGAAATAATTTAGTAGAAGCGGCCATTAAAACAGGAAAATATAAAGGTACAGATGTACTTTTGCTACGCATTCCAATGCTACCAACAGATTTACGATTCGATTTTAAACAATTTTTTTTCCTGTTCGGTTAGCGTTTGCGATGACTGTTAACAAAGCTCAAGCTGTTAACAAAGCTCAGCACAGCGGGTTTATCTAGTAAATATATAAAACTAATAATACAAGCGAAAAAACTAAACAATTTCTCCATTGTACCTATATAAAAAAAAATTTTTCTTCATCACATGTCTCAAACCTTTTTTGGAGAATTGTGGGGTACTTTACTATACTCGTAAATTTTAAATTTAACATTTAAATAATTTAGTATAGTTACAAATAAGTGAGAAAAAACCATATAACTACATGATTTTAAGTAAAATGTTCTTTTATACAAATGATTTATTTATTCATACTTTCAACATTTTACAAAATATTTCAGTTTTTGTGTGCCCGAAATTCCCAAAGCCAAACATCATTAACATTATACATACATGTTTGTTTTATGGATTATTTTCGAAAACTAATTAACCATTTAGAGGATACAGTTAATTTTTCATTGATGACTTTTTAGGTTCTTTGCTTCATACATACATACATATGTACATGTTTGACGTAAAACGACTACATGTGTTGTGCTGCCATTGCATTGGAAAGAAACACTTGTAGGTGACATTTATTAACGATAATTGAACTCATCCATATGCAGCAGTAGTAGTTGTTGTAAGTACCCTGAAGGAAACCTGGGGACAAGTGTCTCCAAGACACCAGTTTTGTCTACTATTTTGGTGACGCCCTGATAGACTGCGCGATAGTGTGCCGGACTATCATTCAGAGGGTTGCGGGTTCGATTCCCGCCAAAGACTCTGGGTGTTTTCGAATTTATTTTTAATTAAATATTTTTTAGTATTTTATTATTTTGTTTTAATAAAACTCCAAAAATTAGCAAAAAATGCATATTCATTTTCTCTTTCAGAAAATTACCAAAAGTGTAGACAAAAGTGGTGCCAAAAGAACTACTTAAGCTATGTTTCCACGATCGTCAGATATCTAGCAATGTGCTGGCAATGTACTGACATTGAAAAATTTTTAGCAAAAGGTAAATTGTCTGTTTAGACGACTGTAAGAAAACTAACAATTTCATTTGCACACAATTGTCACACAATGAATTTATCTGTCAACCGATATTGTCAGTTCACACGATTGTCAGATTGTTGTGTGACATTGTCAAATTCGTTTTGTAGCTCTGTGTGTGTGTTTAAAAATTTTAAATATTGTCATGGAACAAAAAAGAGCAATTGTAACCATTTTATCTGCGTATGTCCTAATGCACACTTTAATTTAATTCTTTAATTTTCTTCTACTTTTTTCAAATATTTTATCCATGCACACATGTTTGTTTATTTATGTATATACAGAGTTGCATTTAGAAATAATTTCTATGACAATGCTGCCATTGGCAGATGCATAAACTTTGTACATATGAGAATGAAAAGTGTTTGACAATTGTCTTAAAACAATGACAAAATTGTGTGTTTACACGATTGTTAGATGTCTGACAATATTTTTGTTTTCCAATGTACTGAAAATGCTTTCTCTTACAACGTTTGAAGGCAAAAATTTTAAGTTTACACGGTTGTTAGACATTTTCTGAACATTTTTCGGACAACGTTGTAATATCTGACGATCATGGACAGATAGCTATAGTCAATATTGACGCAGTCTACTGGTAGATTTCATAGGACAAGCCTGTGCTAAATGTCAATAGTAGGTAGCATTAGTAAGGGTATAATTCGTCAATAGTAATGGTGACATTGTCAATTGGCAATCAGAATAATTTTACTATTGACATTTCCGGCAGGGTATTCTGATGCCTGCTGTTGCAATATGCTGTTCATAAAATGCATCACAGCAAATGCAAATGTTTTCTTTAGCTGTTTTTTGCTCTCGAACAAAGTGTTACTTGTTTACACATTTTCGTTATTTTTAGTTAATGTTGTAATTTTGTTTGTTTTTATAATTAATCATTTTATCATTTGTCAATACAAAAAAAAATTAAGAATGTAAAGACAAAAATACATACAATAAGTGCAACAAGGAAAGTCATTAAAATTATTTCACAGAATTTTTAATCATATTCAGAGTTTGTTAATTAGTTTTACTACTTTAAAATAAAATGCGATTTCTTTATATTTGTTCTCTATTCAATTCATTTATTTAAACATATTTGTTGTTTTCTTTTTCAATCTATTTAAAAAGTTACATGTTTTAGAAAATTTGTAACACACAATTAATTTAAATTGCAATATTGCCAAAAATCACATATACAATCCCATTTAACTCCACCACCATCACCATTATCCTACTCATATTTTTACCCAATCATTACTACCCAAAAACATACTTATGTATATATCAACCATATCGCACCGTAACATATTCCTTTTAAATGAAACTCTACAAACAAATAGTGCGATAAAAAGATATAAATGTCACTCTAATATGATTAGTTTACGTAAGTACTTGTACCTTAAAAGCATTTAGAAAAACAAGTGCATTTTCCATAACAAAATGTAACAGAATTTTAAACAATGAAAAGCGAAAAAAAAATCTTTTTAAATGTATTAAACACATTCATATGCTTTAAATTTTGCACAAAGCAAAAAGGGTCGTCTTTGTTGCGAGGGGGAGGAAAGTGAAGGGATGTGATTTTTATTCTTATTTTTGCAAATGCTTTAAATAACCCATATTACTAGATGCTAACAAAGCCTTATAGTATTTTATTGCTAAAAAAAAAATGAGCATAAGCAAAAAAAGTGTCATATAAATCATAGAAAACAAACCACTGTGAATGTACGAGTATGTAATCACATACCGTACTCGCTTTACGCAGCTGTTTACTAAGAAGGGAGTCAGCAAGAAGATGCTGTTTGTCAACAACTTTATATTAATAAAGACTTTGCACTTTTCCTGATACATTTTTGTTATGTTGTTACTGGAACTAGCTCTGCTTTGAATATAATAGTAACAAAATTAAACTAAAACAAGTAAAAAAGTATAGTCGTCAAGCCCGACCATATAATACCCTACACCCAGTATATTAATAAAACAGTTTCTCAGATATGGGAGATATTACCAATTATTGACTGATCATCCAAAAATTTAGTGCCATGACTTCCGTCAATATATAATTATGTATGTTAAACTTTATCTCGATATAAATACGTTTAAAAGATTTATGGAGGTTAAAGTGGATTACGAAGAGGGTCTTATATGGGAGTTTTGACTATTTATAAACAGACTATTATAAAATTAGGTGTCATTATTTCTGTATATATGAAATATATTTGCGTTAAATATTATTCGGATAACAACATTTTTAAAAGAGTTATGCTCTTTTAAGTGATTTTCGGAAGTGGGCCTTGTATGGAGCTACGACTACTTATGGACCGATCGTCATGCAATTATACCATATTATGTACGAAACATATTTGTGTTCAATATTATTTTGATAGCAACATTTCTAAAAGAGTTATGCTCTTTTAAGTGATTTTCGGAAGTAGGCCTTATATGGGAGCTTCGACTAATTATGGTCCGATCTTCACAAAATTTGTAGATGTGATTTCCCTTCATTTATTACTTATATGTGGTGAAATTTGTTTGCATATTTGCATAATTCAAAGATTTATGACCGGTAAACCCCAATTTCGGGAGGACATTTGTATGGGGGTCAGGTGAAATAATGGACCACTCTCCACCAGTTTCAATCACATCCATCCTTGGGCCGAAAAAATATAACATACCAAATTTTATCGAAATATCTTCAAAATTGCAACCTGTACTCTGCGCACAAGCTTTACATGGCCAGCCAGCCAGACGGATGGACGGATGGACATCGTTAAATCGACTCAGAAAGTGATTCTGAGCCGATCGGTATACTTTAAGGTGGGTGTTGGAGCAATATTTCTGGGCGTTACAAACATCAGCACAAATCCAATATACCCTCCCCACTATTGTGGTGTAGGGTATAATTATTCAATCGAGTAATACTTAGTAATAACTTGCAATTACTTACTAACTTACTTTCCAATAACTACTACTTACCAGCTGCATTACTTAGTAGTAGTTGTATAATGATTTATTTATTTTTAACTAAATAATTGCTTATTTTCTAGCCATTTGAATGAGTTTATTCAATTATAACTGATAACGACTTAAATATGTTTTGCAAGGCATTACATGTTACTAGTTTTAGTGACATTCAAGTAATTGCATATTTATAGACAGTTGGGGAGGGATATTTATTGTATCGGAGTTTGTAGCGATACATGCCTACATATATCAGACATTATGTTAATGTGCTATAGCGGTGTGAAATATTTCGATTTCAGGATTTTCATGACTTGATTTTTAAGAAAACTCGTAATTAAAGATTGAATTTGATAATTAGATAGAGAAATGTTTATTATTTGAAATTAATTTAAATCGTTGATTGCAAAACGAACAAATTGAATTGAAAGTAATTTAAATATGCAAAAAATATAATATTGTCTGCATAATATACAATCAAATATTGAATAAGACCATTGTTATCAAATTATTGTACCGTCATACAATAATTTGCCAACTATTTGCCCACAAGCGCTGATTGTGAATGAAGTTTTTCATCATCTTTATATACTGGTAAAATTTCAATCAAGATTCTCTTTACTTTAGATGCCTAATTTGTTTATATTTTTAAGAAGTTTCTTAAGATCCATGATACTTTATCACTTTTAAATTAATAAAGAAATCAAAGGAGAAATGAAATATTCACCCCTATCGTGAATAAAAATTCCACAGGAAATTTGTTCCCATTTATTTTTTTAACATTGAATTTTAATAGGAAAAATGTGAAAAGGGATCAAATTTCATGTGGAATTTTTATTCACGATAGGGGTGCTTATTTTTATTACTCTTATATTTCAATGTAATGTTATGTTTTTAAATTATTATTGGTTTATAAAATTTGTTTACAAAATATGTACGAAATTTGCTTAATAAACTTAAAAAATTATAGCTGTGAGGACAAAAAAATGTTTGCTTTACAAACATATTTATATTTAATAGAAGTTAAATCAGCAATTGTTTTTTGAAATAAATAGTTTTTATTATTAATAAACCAATTTCTTTTAATATTAAGCAAAACTCCCGAAATCCCGAAAAATACCGGTATCTCGGGATTTGCAAAACCAGTACCATTTGGCATCCATAGTAATGGATGATTCAAGTAGACATACTTTTTTCAATAGCCTTTTTTTGACAGATCCCGTGTGAGTCGTGTCATGCTGTCATGTTATTTTTGTTTAGTATTGTTGGGCATTTCATAATGGAAAGTCTTACGCCTGAACAACGTTTACAAATCGTTTAACTTTATTACGAAAATTCAAGTTCTGTGAGGAATGTGTTTCGTGCACATCGCTCAACTTATGGTCAAAATAATGGGCCTACTGAGCGTATTATTCGCAACACCATTTTGAAAATCAGCATTTATTATTAGATAATATTCAACCAAATGGACCACGTACAGCAAGCTGTGCAGACGTGGAATCATCGGTCTATATTTTTTTAAAAATGATTCCGGTGCGAAGGTAACCGTCAATGGCTCGTGATGTTAGCGACATTTGGTTTCAGCAAGACGGCGCCACTTCCCACACATCGCATCAATTAATGGATTTATTGAGAGAACACTTCGGGGTGAGCACAAATTTTGGGCCGGTCGATTGGCCACCAAGAACGTGTGATATCACACCGTTAGACTCTTTCCTGTGGGGATATGTACAGTCTAAAGTTTATGCGAACAACCGACATCACGCCTGTCATTCGCCAGTTACCAGTCGAAATGCTCGAACGAGTCATCGAAAATTGGACTCAACGGATAGACCATCTGCGACGTAGCAACGGCCAACATTTGATAGACAATCTTCAAAAAATATATGCCAAAGAATGTTCTTTCAAATGATAATAAACATTCCCCATTCAATTTGAATCTTCTATGTTTTTTTTTCTTTAAAAAATTTGGAAAGCTCGAAATGGATCGCGTTAATTAATATTTTTGGGCGTTACAAACATCAGCACTTACCTAATATACACTGCGCACTATAGAGATGTAGAGTATACATATTTATACAATAATATATTTTTTAGCAGTTATTCGAGGGATATATGTAATACTCATATAAAGATATACACTCTCCAACACTCAATAGCAATAAATGATGTTTATGATGCATTAGTAGATGTTGTAAGCAAATATTATTAAGTGTCATCCGAAAGCAAAAACAAGAAAAATATAAAAATTAGGTGGTGAAAAATTATAAACCATTATTTCATTTATCAATGGATAAAATAAGAGAGTAAACATGTGGCTTTTTAGCCGAAAGCAGGGGACGGAAAGTGTAGCTAAATGTTTGTATCTGCAAGCAAATACAAATAAGTACTCATACATATAATTTATTAATGCTCATATGAATGTTAGTGCAATATTTTTACACACACACACACACACACACACACACATACGATTGGCAAACAAAATTAAGGATCAAAAAGTTTTTGTTTTCTATACGAAAAGGTTCTTTAGATATTTTTATTATTTGTTACTTTTTTTGTAATTTTCATTTGATTCAATTTTGCTAATGTACTGTAATGGTAGGCAATTACAATTATTTAATGTTGCACTTTTACATTAATTTATTTGTTGTTAGAATTTTGCGTTTGCGGCATCTGAAACAATTTAAACATGTTCAATTTACACATGCATACACATGCATACATACAACAATGTAAAACACACATACACAGACAGAAGATACTTTTACAAATCTTTTAATACTAATACGTACTCGTATAAATCTGTTATGCTTGGTGGCGCACTACATAATTTTGCAAATATGTACTCGTACTTGTACTCACATGGGCGAATAAGCGATTTGATTTTGGCAGCAAGTGTGTCGAAAACAATTATTAACAAATGTAGCAATGAAAAAGTTTTGAAACTTTGTTAATAAGTTAATCTTGCAAGTGTTATGAAAATTGAAAATTGAATTATTTATTTATGGAATATCTTAAATCCACTCATAATATAGATTCATAGTAGCTGTAAGTATTTTATTGTATGTAGACATTTATTTTATATCAAGGAACAGCCCAGCCAAACGTTTAAAATTTCTCGAAAAAAAAATATATAAACGAGCCTCAAATGTTTTTGAAATAATATTTTTTTTCATCGGTGAAAGTAAGTTTGAGCTATTCGCCCAAAAATTTGGCGAACCAAGAACGAAGCCTTTTGTAAGAAATATGTCAGCAAAACGGTAAAACATGGCGAAGAGTCACCAATGATCTGAGGTTGTCTGGCAGCATTAGGGGTCGGTAATCTTACATTTATAGAATATTCAACGACGTTTTAAAAACCAATGCAGCCTCTACTGTAGAGAAACTAAAACTCGCCCAGAACTGGATTTTCCACTAAGACAGTTTCATACGTTTAAAATTATGAAAAAGTGGTTGCTAAATCATTGTCCAAAAACTGTAGATCATCCTACGCAGTTACCAGACCTCAATCCAATTGAGCAGCTGTGGAAAAAGCTGGACTAAAAAATTAGGCATAGAAATATATCTTGCAAGGATTATTTATTCTATGTTTAAAAGATTGTGATAAAGGCAATAATGACTCAAAAAAATCTGAAAGTTCTAGAAAAATATCCTTAATTGGAGTCTCTACCAGCGTTTCAAAAAATTTCTGCGCTTTAGGGTAGCGGCCAATAATGGGTTAAGATAACAAATCCCATGAGAAGAATAAAGAGCAACTTACAGCACACCAAATTACTAGAAACCATCATAAAATCGTTCTGGCTCAACGGAACTATCCGACATGAATTTACATATGATATAATATCAGTCTACTAAAGAATGAATCATGGCAGCTTGTAATATACTACATGAACATAACATTATCGGCAATATAGGTATTTTTGTCGACAGTCAGGCGGCACTCCTCTCACTTCATGCCTACCCAATTTCATCTTCACTAGTTAAGCAATGTAGGAATTCTCTGTCAAGGCTAGGTCGTCTGTCTGGCATTACCTTGGTCTGGGTGCCTGCGCATAGGAACCACTACGGCAATGAACGGACAGACGAACTAGCCAGAGCGGGATCTGCCTTAGATATCTCCGATGTGGTCTCAGTAGCAATTCCACTGGGGACTATCAAAGGTATTATCTTCAGACATTTTCTTACAAAGGCTGAGTATAGATGGCGTAATTTAGACACATGTAGGATAGCCAAGTTGATGTGGCCATCTTTTAACGAGAAACGCACTACGCAACTGATAACCGGAAATAGGAAGGATATATCAAGATTGCTGGCAGTATTAACGGGACACTGGACGTTAGGCAAGCACGCAAATCGCCCTTTTAACGCCCATTGTCGTAGTTGTAAGGATAGGGAAAAAGAGGAAACGATTTTCCACATTCTCTGCGAATGTCCAGCCCTGAGTGTCAGGAGACATAAATTTTTGGGAAACTATACATTGAACAACCTTGGTGAGGTAGCCGGGTCAAAACTCAATGACCTACTGAGATATCTCACAGCCACAGGTTGGGTCTAGCAAAACACGACTTTCTGTACACATATTAGCTACAGTATGTCGTATATGACACTAATTCTGACGAGTGGTGTGGTCTTTTAAAACGGGGTCCCTTCGACTCTACTTAAGTGTTCGCACGTAGTGAACTACCACGTTAACCAACCAACCAAAGAATGTTTGAAATAAACTTGATACTAGTTCTCGAAACTACAACAACTAGTTCATGGCATTCATGAAAAATATGGCCGTCTTATTGAATGCGGACCAAAAACTTAACCCAGTTTGAAAAGTGTCAGCTACAATGCTGACATTTCCTCGTGCCATTTTAATGATAAACACACTGTTAAACATAATTATTAAAAATTAGATTATTTGGGAATTTCAGTTATTTTTCAAACAACTAATAATATATATAAATGATGTCATAAGGTATCAACCATAATAAATCTTCGAAAGCTGACATTTACACCCAAAAAAAAAAAAAAATAATATAGAAAATAAGTCCCCGCCTCTTGCTCAACATTTAATATTAAAATTAAATATGAATAACTCAGTTGTTGCGTTCATCATTCTAACAAATACTTCAATGACCATCATGCATCATTTTAAGCAGTTCGTATACAAATTCCAAATACATAAATAAAAAAAAAAGACTACAAAACCGAAGAAAAAAATATGATAAATTGATTTGCAAAAACTGAAACAGTACAAGCCAAAAAGAATTAAAAATTGATGTAACGATTAATACATCAACTTGTAATACAAACCAAATAAATACACTAAAACTCATACCACTCAAACTGGCAAACAAAACCGAAACCCGAACACCCTTATAAAAAAAATATTCTTAGAAAAATTTGGTAAAAAAAAAAAAATACAAAAAATTATAAACAACTTTAATGAAAATACCACCCCATACTACTACAACGGTTGTATGATTTCGTGTGTTTGGGTGGTTGTCACAGGATAAAGGAAATACTTTGAGTTGTACTTCTAGTTTTTCGTTTAGTTTCTATAGCAAAGAACTATTCATAATGTCCCCATAGTGTCAATGTTGTTTTTGTTTAATCAGACGCAAAAGAAAAACAACAAATGACAAAAAGAAATATTTACACAATTACACTGGCAGAAATTTGGAAACAGATGTAATGATGTACACTAGAGATTCTCGTTTAACGTAATTTGCATCAAAACTCTTTTGCTCAAATAGGCTAAATGGCTACTTGATCAAAACCCTTTGAACCAATGGTCAATATTCATAACCCTTTGGAGTGAAATTGGAATACCAACAAAGTTTATATAAATGTTAAAAAAAATACGAAACAAAAATCAGAAGCAAGTTCATTCCATGGTCTCTTTAAGGCGATCACTGATTTAAACTAAGTGACAGCGTTGTAAACTTGCTACATTTCGCACTATTTTTGCTGTTTTTTTAATTTTTTGTGCGAAAAATGCCTTAGTTGGTGCGCGGTGCGCTTTTTTTTAATTTCGGTGAGTTTTTACTAATTTTTAATTGTAGTTTTTTAATAATTTATTATTATAGTATATATAGTATATTATTTATTATACGGCAGAACTTTGTTGTCAGTCTAGCTGCGTACATAGATTTTTTTATTTCTTAAATTTAATTTTTTGCTTAATGTCCGGCTAGATTGGCAAAAAATCCTTATGTGCGTCGTTAGATTTTTGAAGTTGTTTTGGGTTCGAATCTTAAATTTTTTTTTATATATATTTATTTAGTTAGGCATGAGTTCATTAAATTTAATTTTCATTAAATTAACTGAAGGTAAGTATTGTTTTTACAACATGAAAAAATTTTTATATTAAAATTTTTATTGATAATTTTCTTGGCTGAGCTGGGGATCGAACCTGGGTTGAATTTACATGTTTCGGGAATCACCACATTCTCTCATCAGAATTCTTTGCGTTCTAACCTCTGCACCACTGCGGTGCCTGCTAGCCAACAGTGAAGCATCAATCTTTAACCAGTGGTACTGGTGTGTCGAAATTTGCTGTAATTATCATTTTTCTTTTTCAATTTATTTTACATGTTGTCTCCTGAATACATTTTATTTATTATGTTTGTTTTGTTCACTTTTGTCGATATATTTTGTTTTTTTTTTTTTGAAATTTTTGAAAAATCTGCATCATCATTAGATGCTAAAACGATGACCCGTACAAGAATTGCTTTTAAGATCGAAATAGAGGCCTTGCTTTCTATTTGGATTGAAAATCAAGTTTTGCAGAGAATACCATTAAGTAAAATGATATTTCAGGCAAAAGCAAAACGATTATTTGATAACATCAAAAGTAAAGCATTATCCAACGCTAATGCTAGTGGTAGTAATACAGACCTTTGCTACAAGGAAGTTTATTTTACGTTGAAAAAAAGCAGTTCAGCAAATATTGGCCCAATTTTTTTGTGAAAGAAAGCCAATGACTTAATTACCCCTATCGTGAATAAAAATTCCACATGAAATTTGTTCCCTTTTATTTTTTTAACATTGAATTTTAATAGGAAAAATGTGAAAAGGGAACAAATTTCATGTGGAATTTTTATTCACGATAGGGGTGAGTATTTTCGTAACTCTAGAAACTATCT
The DNA here is from genome assembly GCA_950370525.1 of Bellardia bayeri. NCBI lineage: Eukaryota > Metazoa > Arthropoda > Insecta > Diptera > Calliphoridae > Bellardia > Bellardia bayeri. The sequence goes on from OX493264.1 coordinate 105,578,986, forward strand.
GCGATCTTTACATGGTCTACTATAGAAAATTAACAATAGAAAATATTAATTCACTTTGCGTCAATTCGATTTGCGTCGTGTTTTTTTTTTTTTTTTTGAAACGTAACCACGACGCAAAGTGAGGTATGGGTGTAGTTTGAAAATAGTAATCTCATTGACAGAAAAATAAGGAAAATTAAATTCAAATGTTAAAAGAATTCAAAATGTTATCATATTCTTTAAAATTAACAAAAAGCTGAAACAGTAAAAAGCTGGATTTTGGTTTGAAAAGCAGGTAGTTATTTAAATCTAGGCGGGATAAGCATTCAAAAAACGGAATAATGCCGCCAGTAGCGGAATGTATGTATATACTCGTACGTATACGTCATGAATGATAAATCTTGTTTTACTCTCAGTGTACTACTATATACATACATATATGTAGTCTGACAAAAGGATTTATGCTCATCGATCAGTATTAATGAAGAAGTTTAATTCTATTTGTTTTCATATATTTTGTATTTCATATTTGTTACTTTTTGTTTGTTTCTTGCTAAAACTGTGTGTTGTTTTTTTTTGTCTATTTGTCTCTCAATGACAGTTAGTAAGTAGCAAGTAACAGTACAAGTATTTACCGTTTAATATTCTCCATTTGACAAACAGTAAAGAAAAAAGTTTCACATCTTCATATTCCTCTCAACTTCCGTTTGCTTTAGAGAACTTTGCCCATATTCAACAAATTAAATAGTCGAGGAAAGGAATAAATAGATTTAAGCAAAACGTACATATGTCATGTCGCGTTTTGAATTTAGTTTTTCTTGTTGTGTTTTATACTTTTTTTTACTTCATTTTCCAAGAACTTGATTTAGTACTGGAGTTTTTTTTTTTTCTTACAAACTTAATCAATGACGACCATTCTTCATTTTCCTACTTCATTGAAAATAGTATTTGTGCTTGATTTAGCATTAAACAAAATTAATTTATTGCATTTATTTAATAAAGATGAAGGGAATAGTTGAAAACATGTTAAATTGTAAAAAAAAAGTAACTAATTTCTACTATTTAAATGTAAATTCAAAACAAAAAGAATTTAAAATCCTTATTTAGTTTATACATTTTCTGAATCACAACCTACTCTTTCCATTAAATCATCTTGTTGCTCCAAATTGCTGTCATTTAATTTGTAAGTATACGAATATTTGTATAAATCATTGTATGCATTTGATTTTTAATTTAAAAAGATTAGCAATTTTTCAAACTAATGTGACACATGAAAATATTGGCTCGCGTTTATTTAATATGTATATTTTTACACACACAGCGAATTTATCCAAACTCATTGCCATGAAATCCTACGCAGAAAATTGCCTTTTTGTAACGAAACAGATTATAAACAAAACTATTTGAAAGTGTTGCTAATATACATATGTGGAAAAAACGTTTATTTTCTAAATGCAACAACTGGCAATAAGCTTTTTTGTGGAGCCAATCACATAATGTTGCTTTTGTCTGGAGCAAGGTATCTTAACGGAGGGCCTTAATCAACACAGTCAAAACCTCTTCAAATTCCCAGCATTGACCATGATGTTTCTTTAATATTTTTGTTTATTGCATTTTTCTTTATTTTAGAAATTTATGTTTTTTTATTTAAATCCTAACCTGAAATATACACAACTTTGTTATTGTCACACTGCAAAATGCAACCAAATTAGTCCACGAGTAACATCGTCTGACTAGCATCAAAGTTTCTACTTTTCGTAAGCGTCTATGTCAGATGGCACTTGCCTTACAAGGGCATTTGGATGATTGATATGATTAGCCATGCAGTAAATACTGGAGTACTTGATCTCCTCGCATATTGTTGGTACTTTGAAATCCCCATGGATATTATTATTATTTCGAATGTTCCGTGGAGCGAGGCACAGTGGGAGAAAACCAAAAAAAATAAATTGTCATTTCTAAAATAAAAATCAGCACATTCTCTATGAGTTGTTAAATATTCCAAATTTACCCCCTGGCCCTAGATGTCGAACGATAACGTTCGCTTAGATAAGACTTAAGACACAAACTTGATTATTGAATAAACAAACTTGATTGAGTAAAAAATAGATACGAGAAAAAGTTTGTGTCTTAAGTTTTATCTAAGCGAACGTTATCGTTCGACATCGTGGGCCAGGGGGTTAATTTGATACATGAAAAAGACAAGGAAAACATATTATATATAAATAGATAGGAAATTGTGTGTATTTTCTAAAAATATGTAGAACTTTTAACAAATTCGAAATTCATGGCAGAGTTTTTGGGAAGTCAAGGTAAAAATGTGTCTTTTGAGTTTTTTTTTTTTTTTTTGGGAAACAAAAATTGTTTAAACTGAAATAAAAATTGTATTTATAAATATTTTTTAATAAAATTTTGCATTTATATAAAAATTTTTGTACAAAATATTAAAATAGAAACAAAATGTAAAATTTTTTATAATTCCCAAAAAAGTTTTGAAAAATCCCAAAACTGAATTTTTTTTTAGATTTATGGCCATAAACCTTTTGTAGAATAATTAATATTGGCTAGTGTGACCACTTTAGTACTTTTGTGGCTAAATTTAGCTTATTTTATTTTGATTTAGCTACAAAATTTTACATTTAGCATTTGGCATTTTAAAATTAAAGAATGCAAATTTATTTTCGGTTCAAAATAGCTTGAAAACAAAAAAAAGAAAGGAATATTATATGAACATTTTAAAGCATAAATGACAAATTTATTAACAGTTGGAATTAAAACTTTTGAAAAATTAACTAAATTAAAACTCAACCGTAGAATTTTTGAAAGCAAGTTTGTGAATGCGTTTTATGAAAACTGCCTTTCACATTTTGTTATGAAGATTTTAGTTTCGCCATTTAGTAATTAAGAAGTAAAACGTTTAACTAGTAAAATTAATTCTATAAAAACCAAGTTAGCATGTACATCCCGATTATAATGCATGTTAAAGTGATTTTCAGAAGTATTTTTTATATAAGAGCTGTGACTAATTACACTGTGCTAGAATTTTACACTTTTTTTGTGACAAGCGGGGCACCTGTAACTTTGTTTGCTATACGTGCAGAAAAAATTAGAAGCACAGCTGCGTTTTCCAATTTTTTATGCCGTTTTAAAAAACAAAATTTTTGAAATTTTGCTAAAAAACTATTTTTTTTGTCAAAAAAAAGTTATGTTTCTACAACGACTACTGCGCATATTGGAAAAAGTTTAACCTTACTTAAAGAAAATTTCATTGCGGAATTTCGGTTTTTTTAGTTTATTCAATAAACTAAACCCGCCAGGTGCCCCGCTTGTCACTTTTTTGAACTAGCACAGTGTTATCGACCAATCGTTATAAAATTTGGTACCATGATTTCTAATACGTAATTGCATATTCTTAGGAGATTTATGGTCGTTGAATTGAGTTTCGGAATTGAGCTTTATATAAGTGCACTAAATTTGTAGGTGTGATTAAGTTTCATCTATACCTTAATAATGGTAAAATTTATTTGTATACGTTTATAAATCACACCCTATTCGAGAGGACATTTGTATTTAGACTATGTGAAATAATGTACCAATTTCAACAATCAAAATCTCTTCACTAAAATGTGGATTCTGGGCGGTGGCAATGAACTTATAGCAAACAAAATTTACAGATCTGTTAATATTACGCAATTTAGATGTTAACTGGTCGCCCGAAGATTTTTATATAAATACTTTGTTTTATTTTGATGAAAAAACCATTACCTACCCTTTCAACCTTACTTCAGCCGTGAAAAATTAAAGGTGAATACATCCATTTGTTCCGAACATAAATTTTGGCCAGAGAAAAAATGTTCTGTGATATTAGCTTTAAGTTAAACTTGACTTAAGTTTTGTGGTCGTTTATTGTATATTATATTTTTATTAATTATTTGATTATTTATACCAAAATTCTGTTCGTGATGTCCCGTTTTTTAGTATTTTAGTAACTAATTAATAATAAAAATTAATATCCAATGATAAAAAACATTAAAGCTATTATTTAGAACGAGACCCCTGAAGAAGTTAGAATAAAACTAACGAAACGTTGGGTAAATAAAATAAAAAATAAAAATCGAACAAGTTTTTTATTTACGTTTGGAAACAAACATTTGACCAAATTAGCCTGAAGGAAACTCCTTAAAAATTAAAAAAATGTTTTATTGAGAGCTTTTTTCCAGCACGAATCATCCATTTCGAACGGGTTTTCTTAAAAATCAAAGCTGCCATATATAAACAAAACCTATTAGTTTTACAAGTGATGATACTGCAGCCATTCACTTATTTTGCTTTGGGTTTTAAGTGTCAAAAAACAAATATTAAATTATTTAAAAAAAAATTATGTATATTTTTCAAAAACAATTTACAAAATTTTTAATGAATAAATGAAATAATTAATTTAATTTTACAAACACAGAAATGTAACCTATTGGCAACTCAGTAAAAATATTAAATTAAACCAAACAAGATGAGAGTTGTTCGTAAAAAATATATGTATGTATATTCTTTACCTCATATATTTTCGAACAAATATTTTGTTCAGAACAAATGGGTGAATCCACCTTACGCAACAATACAGTTCCTCAGCAAAGGAACAGAGTCAGAAAAACAGGATTCAGTTTTTCTTGACATTAGCGGTAAAGCTTCTGCACGCAACAGAACTGGTCAAGCAAACGATTTATTTAAGAGGAAGTTTGGTAATAGAGCATTCTTTAGAAATGGTCTGCCTGAAGACCATAATAATGGCTAAAGTTGGCACATACTTTTAATCGTTCTTTGGTGGACTTGTGAACTTTGTGTCATATTACAACACAGAAAAAAAAATCATGTTTTTTTTTTCAATTAAACCTTTAATTGATTTTAATATAATTTTCAATTAAAATTTTAATTGATTCAATTACTTTTTCTGATATTTTCAATTAAATCGCACATTTTTTTTTAATTGTTTATAGGTCCGATTTCAATTAAATTTTTAATTGATTCCACAAATATTTTAATTGAAACTCATTTTTATTTTTTTCTGTGAACCACAAATTACAAATTCACCATCATTTCGATGTAGCATCAGTTCTGTAGATCGCTCGTTAATATTTCTCGCAAATTGGCGTTTTCGTATGCCACTCAATTAATTGCATTATAGAATAACTTTTTATGAACAATAGCAATGACAACACTTTTACAACAATCATAATAAATAGCCTTTTGTTTATTTATTATTGTTTATGCTGTTGTAGTCGTCTTTGTATTTTGTTTGTATAGTAGTTGTAAAACTAATATCAAGAAAAAAAGTTTCTTAAATAAGTCTTACAAGTTCTTTTACACTGATATTATATACCAGAATATTTCATGTTTACGAGAGACGAGTGTGTAAGCTCTTGGGCATACATTGGAAAGTAGTGAAGTTTTAACCCCCTTTTTAGTTTCTATTCCTTTACTGTTAACTACACACCACATTACATACTTACTTACTTCATGTGTAGTTGTTATTTTTGTGAAAATATTTGTTTATGAATCCTTCCGAGGAATGTTTTTTTTTTTTTTTCTAAATCGTATATTATAAGTTTAGTATCCTTGTTGTGTTTGTTTAAACAAATTTTGTGTTTTGTAAATAGGGTTTGCGTAGTGGAATTGAATAATTTTTGAGAGGTTTTTAGAATTTAGAAAAAATTGTAAGTTGGACTGACATTGATTTAATAGTAGATATACGAGTATTATATTGAAATATAGTGGCAATTGAATTGGTTTTGAAATTCTTTCTGGAAGTTTCAGCATATGCCATCAAAAGTTATTTTAAAACATTAATTAAAAATAGTTATTGAGGTTTTCAATGAAAATCAAATCAACTTAAGACACACATATGGCGTTTTCTTTTCTGGCAAAAATGTTACACTTTTCCCCTTTTTATATGGGAGATGGGTAAATAGTGTAACATATATGTAACATTTTTGCCAGAAAAGAAAACGCCAATAGATAGTCCGAATTTACACAAAGCAAAAATTAATAAAAAAAAGATTGATTTAATTTTCCCTTGAAATTTCTTCGGTGTTCACACAGCACAAATCAAATTGCTTAAATCGCTCGTATTTTTATTTGAAAGTACATATGCAGTGTATATTATACACACATATGTATGTAATACGAATAAGAGAGTAAAGCGAATTGCAAGCAAGGTTGTCAGCTTTTTTTTTCGCCTACGTCGCCAAAACAGTTGCCAAAATTGCCAAAAATTTTAAAAAAAATGTCGCCAAAGTCTAATTTTTCAAAATTAACATTTCATTTTGTATTAAAATTAATTTAATTAAATAAATTTCTTTTTACTTTTTATCAGTTTGTTAACATATAATAAACATAAAATTGAGATCAATGTATGTATGTACCATAAAGATTACGTATTGCGCAAGTCCGCTATATTTTCCAAAAACTATGAGAACAAAATTTCTACTTGTGACGTCACAAGTCAAACATATTTTTATGTTTGCTTAACTTCTATATACATTTTAATGCAAATAAAAGTTTTAAAGTAAAGTGTGCCGTTTTTAATTGTGGAAATATTAAAAAAAATTAACATAAATTTAAATTTTTTTTCGATTTGCAACAGAAAATAAATTAAAAACAAATAATGGGCACAATTTTGCCACCTCGATAAAAAAAAATTTAAAGTGTCTCATAGAGTTTGTATTGAATGAACACTTTAAGGCAGATGATATAAAAGGAGATATTAAATTAAAAATAGGTAACTGAAACGTTTTGCGTTTAAGATACTTTATGTTAGATATGCCCACTGACGAATTTATGTGCCAAATTAAAAATCTGGAAGCTGTATTTAAATCTTTGAATGGTTTTTCACCTTGATTCGCAACGAGCATTTTAATGTAAATAAGTCAAGTACTATTAAGGCGGATATTAAAGCTAAAACCCTTTTTTCGATCGAGAATATTTTTTCAAATAAGAAAACTAAATCAACTAATAGCGGATGAGACAAAAAACACAAACGGAAACAAAAAAAAATAATAAACTGATAATACTAAAAAAAGAGTACTTTTTGTTACATTTTAATATGGATTAAATAAATAATTAAATAATTATTTTGAATCAAACAAATTTTTCTTTAAAAACTGCTAACAAAAGTTATATGTATTTTACATGTTAATTATACGGAACAAATAACCTGTGACGTCATGCGCAGCGAGAGAAAATTTTGCTTGCATTCTTTGCGCAGTCTTTATTATTGGATTCATGTGTATGTACATATACTATATACTTTTAATTACACACATATAATTAAAAGGCCGTAAACCTCTTTTTCACACACTTCATCTGTATCATTTTCATCACTGGCCATTATATTAGCATTAAATCTTTTTAACATACATATTTTGTGTAGGTACAAATGAGATGCAACAAATTTGATTAACATTCATATAGTTAATAATGCTAAGTAAGGCATCCAAAAGTTTATATTGAATTTTACTGCGCAAACAAGTTTAAGTGCAATTCATAATTGCTGGTCGGAATGATCAACATGTTAAGAACGGCCAAAGCAATCTCTTTAATATGAAATGTTTCCGCTGCATCGCTGTAGTTGTCAACTTTAGGCAAGAAGTCAAGTAAGTTTTTTGGCATTTCTACTTTAAAATAATCTTTCCAATTAATATAAGCCAATTTTAATCACTGAAGTTCATACTCGCCTAAAGACACTTTAGAACCTTGAAAAAGTTTTAAAGAATTTTGTATTAATAAAAATTTTAGTCTGTGTCAACGGATTTCCACATTTTAATATTGAAAATTCTCCATATACTTGAAAGAGTCTCATATTTTCCGGCAAACGATTCAATATTTCTTTTACAAGTCTCTTGAGATATATAAAAAAATTTTGTCTTAAAATGTTTACTTGGTCCATTTCCATATCTATTTTGTAGAATTCAGTTTCAAATTCAGCTCCACAATCAATTGCATTTAATGAAAGAAAAGAATCGGCTAAATCGATAGCTCATTTTAAATCAACAGATCAACAGTCAATGTTACTTGATTTTTTTTTTACTTTAAATGTGGTGGGTAATAAAATGTCAGATACAATTTTGTAAGAGAAATTAACCAATCTCATTAAAAACCGCAAAGAAATCGTCATGTAGCCAAATGGAAATCGCCACGTTTGGCAAAAATCTCCGAGTACACAATCAAATGTGTAATCGTCCTATCTTCCTCTCACCCCGATGCCTAAAAGGTAATGAGCTTTGCTTAAGGAATTGCTTCGTGTATTTTGGGACACACCTACATCTTGTTTTAGTGCTCAACTGCAAACCCTACTTATAGGCAGTCGGGCAATCGTTGGCTGGCTGTTAACGAAACAATGTTAAAGAAGTTGGAGATGGTGATGTAGATGAGATGAATGTAGTCGTTCGTCGGTTGTACAGAATGATATATTTGACATAAATATGTAAACATAAGTTTAATGTTGTGTTGCTTTTCCGTTCTTATTGTTTTGTTGTACAAAAAGATTTGTTTCTTTAAAATGACAAAAAAAAGGAGTAAAAGATATATAATATTTTTTTCTGGAATGTTTACAAAATATATGAAAATATAATAAATGACAATATTATGATGTCTACTTAAAAATTATTACCAAACAGTGGGTTTATTCCTAACGATACCACTACTAGTACTTGGAGAACGTCTTCTAAAATGGGTGGAATGAGAGGTAATTATAAGACAATATATTTTCAAAGATTTATCACAATTGCAATATAATGTTCAAAACAATAATGCGTTGCCCAGAATACAATGTCACTAAAAGCAAATATAGTTAGATATAATAAATTATTGCAAAACTTTTTGTGTTTGGTATGAAGGCGGCCGTTTTTCAACAGCTAATAAAGAAAATTTTAAAAATATTCACAAAATGTATATGTATGTATTTCAAATAGCCATGTCACAGAATTTAATTCCGTTTGGAAGTACATAGTATGAATTTCGTATTTTGCTTCTGTAGAAAAAGTAAAATGAACCATTTTTTTCGATAAAAACTACAGTGGCTGACAGCTTATTTTATGCAGTGCATTTTTGTTTTGTTTTCAAAATAACTGCAGTGTTCATATATAACAATTTGGTTATCTCAATGCCTGCCTCGCAGATGTCAAGCCATGCCATCGATAACAAAATATTGATTTATTTTTAAATAAATACTTTTTTTTGTATGTCCTTAATTATATGCACGACTGATATCAAACTTATTTGAAAATAATTATTTTTTATAATTAACAAACACAAACTGCGAAGCTTTTTGGCTTGTCTGCAGAAAACACCCAGAGTCTTTGGCGGGAATCGAAACCGAAACCATCTGACTGATAGTCCGGAACACTATCGCCTAGTCTATCGGGGCACCCAAAATATGCAGTAATTTTCTAGGAGTAAGAGTTAAATTGACTGAACCACAACAAATTTTGAGAATATCATAAAACCTTTCGCATTATTTGCTTCAAGCTCAAGTGTTAGTAGCATGTCCTTAATTAGTGCACGGACTATGTGAAAAAAGTTATTATATCCACCACCAAAAAGATAGAGGGATATATTACGTTTGTCATTCTGTTTGTAACACAGCGAAGTAATGGTCTTAGAGCCAAAAAGTCTATATATTCTGGGTCCTTATAAAATTCTAAGACGATCTAGCCATGTCCGTCCGTCTTTTAAAGGCACAATAGAGCTTCGAAAATTGAAAATGGGTAAAACCGGTCCAGTAGGATCCCAGTTACAAATCAAAGTATCATACTACCTAGATATTTTTCAGATATTTTCTTCAAATATAATGCAGATGATATCATGAAATTTTGTACACTTTACTTTGATTAAAGAAGCACAAGACCTATAGAAAATGGTTGGAGTCGGTCCATGATTTCTCATAGCTCGCATACAAATAAATGTCTTCACGTCTATTGAAAAGTAGTATCCATATAAAATTCAGCATATGATTCCTCCAAAGTGGAGAGCGTATCAATGCCTTCATTGGAAATAGCAATTGGCTATCATGATTTGACACCAATCCCTTCACTTGAAATGGAACTACTGGCTATTAGGTAGCTCGGAGTATTTTATTCCATCTTTTTCTCTAGCCTTCCGGCCCGACAGCTTCATCTTCTCTTGACATCTTCTTCTCCTACCTATCCACATCTACTCTCTATGTACTTCTACAACATATGTATATCCCCTTTCTGTTTTCTTCCATTCATTTCTTTTCAGGCAACACAAAATGACCAACGTATGGACCTAAGTGGTCTGTACTAGATATGGCTGCCTACTGACCTAACCTTCCTGCAAAGTGAAATCTCAAAACGAGATTTTGTTTGCATCGGTCCATATTTTGACACAGCCCCATACAAAAATAACATCCGAAAATCACTCAAATGCCCATAAATCTTTTATAAAAATCACTATTAAATGGAAAATTAATAAAAATAATCCAAATACACATAACGATAAATTGTCGTACTGAAGTTCATGATGATTGGTCCAAATTTAATCATAGCCCCCATATAAAATCCAGTTACGAAAATCACTTAGATGTGCATAAAGTCCTTATAAAAACCACTATTTAGTTGGAATTAAACACAAACAGTCCATACATATACAAAAATCGGCAAACTTAATATCATAATAATCGGTTCATATTTGACGGTAGCCCCCATATAAAGATCACTTCGAAAAATAACTCAAATGCCTATAACCCTTTTATAAAAATCATTATTACGTTAAAACTCAACATAAATAATTCGCATATAAACCTTCGTACCGAATTTCATGGTGATTGGCTCGTAATAGTTCATAGTTCTCTTATAAGGACTATTCCCGAAAACACATTAACCTACATAAACATCCAAATCGAACCGAAATTTTACACGGATCGGTTATAAGCATGTAAAAATTATACAGTTGGCTTTTGTAAAAGTTGATCCATAATTGGCCAAACCTGCAATTTCCGAGAATAATCACAGAGTATACAGAGGTGGCAATTTTGACGTTTCAAAAAGCCAAAATCAGTTTCCTAGGGCTTTGTGGTACTTAATTTATTGTGTGTGCACGCTGCCAAAATATAAACAAAGTTTTAATTCGTCATTATAACTGGGACGTTACCGCGACGTAAAGTGAGGTATTGGTGTATTTAAGCGCGAATAACTTTGAAAAATAAAAATCTCAAGATTTTGTGCTACCGTAAAATCACTACATCAACTGAGTAGTTTTGTAATTGTACAATTTGTAATTGTAGACCAACAATGCAAAAGATCCCACAAAATTTAGTTTAGCAAACGATTCTTCGATATTTGAAGAAGGAGGATCTCAAACGCAATTTTAGAATGACAAATTGATTTAAAAATCCAAATCTGATTCACCATAATTGCTAAATTATATAACTGAAACTTACATTTTAATTTGTTTAATGGTGTTTTCTTTTCTGAAATAAAATGTACATTTTTATAATGTTTACCCCACATTTTAAAGATGTCGCATTTTTAATGGTCAGAATAGAACATAAAATCACAACAGTGTAACACTTTTTTCATGTACAGCTGTTTTTTTTTTTTGCTCCCTGGTAAGATCGCTTGAAATAAGACAATGAATATTTCCCAAAAAGACCAATAGCACTTTTCCGACTAATACGCAAATTCTTCTTAAACTATAAAAATTATATACATATACAAGGTGGCGCAAAAGTAATCCTCCTATCAGAAAATGCTATAAATTTTGCATCAGTTCTGTTTTGACATTTGTGTAGTAAACACATGCGAAATACACGTTAATAAACAATGTTACGCTACACTGCTCCAGAACGCGGAATATTGCTGACTATTTATTTGACCAATAATCGGTCGGTGACTTTGGAACAACGTGAATTTCGTCGCAGATTTCCTGTCCGTCCAACGCCTACTGCGACGATTAGCCGCTAGCCTCGAAGAGACTGGCACAACACGAGATTTTGCCAGGCGTGGCAGACACCGCAGTAGCCGTTCTGCAGAGAATATTGCTGCTGTAGCCGAGGATATCATGGAAGCGCCGTCGACATCGACCAGACGACGTGCCACGCAAATGGGTATCAGTCGACGGTCTTTACAGCGAATTTTGGTACAAGATTTAAAGATGTTTGATGTAAAAAAAATAAAAGACCAAATAAAAATAATCCACAAGAAGAATCAAATTTTTTAATTTTTTTTTTAATTACAGCCAAAAAACATCGGAAGTTTACTTTTGCGCCACCTGGTATGTATAAACATACATTACATATATAAGAAGTTGTCCTATGAAATTTGACATACATCAACTTCAGACTATTCATTCGTTCTCTGCAAAGCCTTTCACTCGCCGTTGTGGATTTCTTTTCATAATCATAAAAAATATTTCATCATCATCAGATGATGAAGATGAATCAAACAAGTCATCCAAAATTTTTTCAGCACATAAAAAAGTAGTAATATTTTACATTCTGTATATATTATTTTTGTTTCTTAAACAAAGCAAATGTCAGCTGTTTTATCGTGCGATTCTCTGCCTCTAAAAAAAAATAGAGTGTGAAAGGTGTAACATTTTTTAAATTTATAGTGTGACATTAATAGAAAAGAACACACTACACTTTAGCAGTGTTGACATTTTTGCAGAAAAGAACACAAAAAACTTAAAAAAGGTGCGAAATGGGAAAAACGTGTAACATTTTTGACAGAAAAGAAAACGCCATAAGTTTTCATAAAAAAAATTGCCAAAAACTGAGATAACCTGATTATAAATAAATGTTCTCACATTTGAGCTCAACTTATGGCCGAATTCTCAGTCATTACTTAACCATTGGTAAACTAAAATACTAACTATTGTTTAACTATTACTTGTTATTCTTATGGCAAACTAAGCATTGCGAATAAAGAATCATTAGTTAAACCTTTGTCATTAGCTAACTAAAGACTGTGAATTCGGCCATTAATGCTTGTATATTACATTACAACAAAAACTTCCAAACTTCGAACTTTTATAGATAATTTTAATAAGTGTTTTATTTCACTCCAAGTTTGGTTAGAAATCGCTACATTAACACTACCGATTTCTTGTCCATTTTAATAAAACAATAAAATATTATTATATTCAATGAACAGTTTCACCCCCGCTTAATAAATAACAAAACTATTTAAATATGTAAATAAAAACATTTATTAATTCTACCTCTATAAAAATTCCTTCAAAAAATTAATTTCAATTGATTTTCATTACTGTTTTTAGCACTTTTTTTTTAAATTGTGCCACTAACATATGAATAAGTACCGCCCCGGCTATTTAACATAAATATTTAGTACAATTCAGATCAGTCTACTTTTGTTAAGTCTGATGATACTGAAGATAAGTTTACAGTTTTTAAGATATATGATTATTAGACACGCAAGTTATTTACTATCCCCTTTGTTTGTTTCGTAAATTAACAGAATTCTAGGTACTTTTTCTGTTTAGGATTATTACAATACTCGTATCTATAGTAGCAGCATATAACCAAGAGTGTAATATATTATTTTTATGATGTTTAAATAGTTGTTGATGTTTAATTGAGAATTATACATATTGTTGCTGAGTAGATGTCAGTGATCTGGGTTTGGTTTTATTTACTCTTTTATTAAAACCAATTTAATTCAAATTTTTATGTTGTTTTTTAATCAAGAGAACGTGTGTGAAACGAGTAAATTCTGATTAAATTAACACTCGCCGTTAACCCTCATCATTTTAAATGGTGCTTCTTATTAGTTGAAATAATTTTAATTTACAAATTGTAGTTTGTGGAATTAGTTTAGAAATATTTATTTTTTTATATATTTATTTATTTACTAGAAGACCTATGTTGTAAAAATCTAATATATCTAATAATAATGTCGTATTAATATGCTACAAGGGCTTTAAAAGGAATAATGTATCTATACCAGTGATCGGCACAAACAAAGCATGCCACATTATTAGCGCAATTCACAATCTTGTGCAAATGGTAGTACATCATTGCATTTGCAAAAAGGTTGAGCATATCTTTTCTCTACACTAACAAAATACACAGCAAGAGCAAAAATATGCTAAACCTTTTTGCAAATGCAATAATGCGATACCATTTGCACAAGATTGTGAATTTGCGCTATTATGAAATTTTATTGTTGCATAAAACGAATTGCCTAATTGTGTTTTTGATGCACAATTTCCAAGTTGTTTCACTTTTGATGATTTTACATTATTTTTGTTTGCATATTGAACGCGTTTGGCCCCCGGGCATATGTTAAAAAATCTCTTTGTATCTGTATTATCATATAGTTTTAGCAATTGCTAAATAACATTTTTAAAATTTCACATTATTTTGTTCCATTGGAATGATTTTCTTTTGCAAACAAAGCTAATAAAAAGTCCAGACATATACCACACAGCTTTTGGCGCCATTTCGGAAAGTAGCACTTAAACCTGTCTTCCATGTGTTTCAAACGAGAACAAAGTTTATATTTTAAAACAAATAAAAGTGTATAATAAACAAAAATTAACATGACAGTCTTAAATCATTCATCAAACCACAACAATGAAACATTTGGGGAAGCACTCACACATTGACTAACCTGCAGTTCTGGGTGACTGTCCTCAACTAGTGATTTAACAGATTATCTGCGGTGATAGTTTTTAATCTAAAAAATTACAAAGACTAAAATCTAGATTACAAAGGGTCATTTCCTAATCCATGGATTACTTCTGGTGGGTAAAATAATTACTTTCTTAGGTACAGTAACAAATATATATTTAAAGTGATTACAAGCTAGACTACCTAGCGATACTAAAGTGACAATGGATTCCACTCTACATTACCTGGGATGTAAAAAGTAAACAAAAATATATGTTAATAATAATATAATAATCTTAGCTAAACAAGGAGAGAAAATAACTCAAATATATATATAAATTGGAGTAAGCCAATTAATGGCATATAAATATAAAACTACTGGGTTCTTCATAAACATGAAGTATTTAAAAGTGTTTAAACATATTTTTAAGCATGTATCTATCTCATCCACAACCACATACTTGCTTCAAAATGTATCACACAAAGATGAGGAGGAGGCTGATGATGATGTCACCTCTCTTCTTGAAAAATGAACCACCATTAACATCTGGTAAGATTAACTCTTAAGCAATTTTCAAATACACACACACACACACTTACTTTTGTATGTATGCATATAGATTTTGAAACAACTCATTACTTATATTTTTTTTCTTTCACACAACATTTCCCCTTTTTTGGGATGAGTAAGAAAAAAAAAGAAAGAAAGAGAGATAGTCACAATTGAAGATACAAATCAAATCAAGTGTGCCCGTGTGAACAAACTTGCCAGCCATTGAGTAGTTTATTTGATATTTAGATTATAGCTCTGCAAGAACTATTGAAGGAAAAAAAAACTACTGAAACACTTGAAATTTATACTGATTCATTGTTATTTGCGTGTTTGTACGTTTTGTAGGAAAGAATATGGTTTTCAATGTATTTGGCTGATATGTCTCCACCATTGACTTTTGTTTTGTGCTGAGGGTGGCAGACGATGAAGTTTTTCAAATTTATGATCTCTTTTAATTTCAATGAAATAATGAAGTATTTTATTACCAATTTAATTGTAGACTAAATTAAAGTTATACTAGTTAATCGAAAGCAATTTTCAGACTTTAAAGTGGTTGATGTCAACGTTTTTGAAACACCCAATTTGAAATTTAGTGGCCATCCGAAACATACATCGTTTCCTTCTCATTTAATTGCTCTATAGATTCTACCATATGAAAAGGTTCATTAAGCTTCCGCATATCTTGAGAGTGACACCATGACCCATCGCGATCCATAGGTCGTTGAACTAGATCAAGACTACAAGCTAGTGAAATGAGTTCTAGTCAACCTTTTACAATCATCAAATAAAGTCACACAGTCTAAGTTCCGATACTATATATGTATACCGTTTGGGATGTTGCCTTCTTTCCACGGTCCCGACATCTACCACAATTATCATTTAGCGATCATCTAACAATACCATTTGCCTTGAAATATTGTTTATGTTCCTATTCAAGTGTTGTACAAGTATATTGTTTATCTTAAAAAGAAAATGTCTGAAAATCTTGCTAGTTATAGTAGTCGCCAAAAGTATTACACTGTCTGCAGAAAGTAGAACATATTGTATGCCATTTAAGTGACACAACTGCCAGCTGATGTTATTGATGTCAGTTAATATTATTTTCGGGTAAAACTTTAGACCCCATACTGATCGCCTTAAATATACTAGTTTTACCTGGTAAACGTAATACGAACTTAAGTACTAGTTCAACACAAAATACACAAATTCTTTAACAATTTTAGGTCCAACAGCTAAAACTCTTCCAAAATAGTCTTACAACACTAGAGCTATAGACCTCGGAGCCTCTTAAGGTAGGCATACCCTGAGCATTAGATCCACAATAAATATCTTTTCTTTTGGGCTCTACCAAACCACATATCAATATCGAACGTATTTAGTCGAAGAAATTCCTCTCTAACATTGCTTTCTTTCCACAATTGCCAATTTAGTATATCTCCGAGATACTACAGTGTCAGTCTGCTTTCTGAAAACACCATTTGTAAATACTAAATATCTTCAGTTTCCCGGATTGAAGGCATTTATCACTTTTTACAACCACTAGTGCTAGTGTATTACCGAAATCGTTTTACGCACCTTTGCCATATGTAATTCCTCGCAGTAAAATGTTAATTTAAGCTTCTTGTTGTCACACCAGCTATATATTCCTCAATGGGTGACATGCGTAATATTAAAATGATATCTAGTGATACTAATTGAAAGATGTAGCAGGTTTTAAGTTACGTTTTACCAGTTTACTGGTGACAAATATACTTTGCTGGAACCGAAAATTTTTTTTACACTTCAACAATTTTCGGCATTTATCTGTCTGTCTCCCTATAGATAAAGAAAACTAATTTGACACTCAACCCTTCACTTTTTCCAAGGAATAGAAATAAGATTCAATTTAGTTACTAGGACAATGTCTTTCCCATTAGCTACCATCTTCCGATCCCTTATTTTAACCATTTTAAGGATAAAGTACACCGCCAGTAGCCACACCATTCTCCACCCTTCGTTCTTACTCTGGTCACTTTTCTCTCGAAAATTTTCCAAGGCCCGATTTGATAATTCTGTTGCTAAGCACATCCAATAAGTTCCTAAAATCAGGGAACATAGTATATCCGTGTACTATAAAACCAACAAAAACACGTACAGCTCCATCTATTACCCTTAAATTAAGTATAATGAGCATAGTTAATGAGATATTGTCTGCATATTAAATTTTCAGTTACAGAATCCTTGCAGCTGGTTACTATAACGCTAAGCACACATTGAAGGGATTACGAGTGATCACTCGAATTTTGTTTGATGCAATTTCTAAAATGGGTTTGAAAATATACAGAGAGAAATTATTCAAGTTGAAATTTTGTTGGAATTATCACCAGATCATCCACTCACTAATGTTTCTTTATTGAGCTTCGAAAAATTTTAATCCCCGTCTAGAAATTTTATTAAATATAGAAAAAACATTGGTACAAAATGTTTGAAAATTATACCACTAAGAACGCCAGAAAATACCGATCACTCTCTTATTAATTTGGATAATGATCTGAAATTGATATAATAGAAAAAAGAAGAGTTTGAATTGGCATTCACTAAAAGTATTTAAAGTCCTGTCATGTGAAAGCTTTTCTTGCGAAACGAAAGTTGTGATTGGGTAAGAAATGGTACTCAAAAAAAAAATCGGTTTTTTTGATCTCGTAAAAAATTTATTTACCCCAAACACATTTAATAAAACAATTGACTTGCCCAATTGAAGAACAGCTGCCCCCTACTTTTTACAAGATTCGAGAAAGCGAAAGGGTTATTGTTGATTTAAACTCTAAGAAAGCAAGTGGTATTGACAAAATCGGCAACAAGATGGAAATAATAATTTTTACTTTTAATGCTTTAATCAATATTATCCTCGAGAATGGAATGTTTTACTGGTTACCATAATACCTAAGCCGGGAAAATATCACACAAATGTACAAACATATATGTAGGCCCATCAGCGTATTGTCAAATATATGAAAGGTATTCGAAAGGATAGTCTTGAACACGTTGTACCCGATTTTAATTGAAAACAATTGTATTCCGAATCAGCAATTTGGATTTAAAAGAAAACACACAGTAGTATTGAACATACACATCGACAGGCAAGTATCCTACTGCATCTAAGAAGTTTTATGCACCTAAAAAAAAAATACTTTTAAGATCTTCTAAAATAAGTACACCTAATTCTTTTTTAACACGGTCTTTATTTACACGGCTTAAAAATAAATAGATTTTACAGTATTTACACGATCTTATTCCATTTAGCACGTTCCAAAATCTTTTGGGCTTAACTTTTGTTCGGTTAAGTTTAATTTTTGCGAAATATGTTGATGTCACAAATTTAGGGGATACAAGCAAATTGGCTGGTCACAGCAATTGTAAATAGCACAAATTTAGGGGAATTGCATACAATCAAATGAACTTGTCATACATACATACATTTTTTTTACATTATTTTTAGCTTAGAGTACATATATATTTGTTTTGTAATAACTATGCTTGTGTAAAAATACATTGTATACTCGTATGTGATTTAATATTATAAACCTCAATTGTTGTTCTTAAAAAAATCCTTGTTTTCACTACTTTAATAGGTTTTAGAGATAAGGAACCAATCACCTATTTTGCATACGATGTCAATGTCAATGTCAATGTTATTTTTTACACGAAGTTTCCTGCAACCAAATACCTTGTAAAAACATAATTAGATGTACTTATTCTTTTAAGAAGATTTTTAATAAATTTTTAACTGAAAAACGTTTCTATTAATTTCGGTCGGCATACAGACTACTGTGCTTCAACTCACACCAAATAAAGAGAATTTAGAGAGATGCCTATAAAATGTTTAACACTTTCTTGTGGCTTAATTTCCCAATCTACTCTAAAGCACACAACAACAACATATGTAAAATATACAATAAAAATGTATGTATATTACAAATATGTATATACACGTATGTAAGACTGATGTGTAATGCAAACTTTTTACTTTCAAACTCCCTACGAATTGTTTCACTCTGCAGCACTAAAAGTCATACATAGCAACATTTATAAATTATTTAATATTTTTAACAGTCACTCGCCCCCTGCTAGAATTGGGGTGACACAAACATTTTTATCGTACATTATGTTCGATTCATAAAAAGTGCATAATTTAACCGAAATGATGATGATGACGATGTGTCACACACATCATACAAGTTTTTAAGTGTAACAAATTTACCAGATGCATTTTGTTTCTGACGTTACATCACTATTTCATAAATTTTTTTGTGAAAAATGATGATGGTCCTAAGAATGATCTTCGTAAAGTTTTAGCTGTTTTACATGTATTTATGTAGTTGTCTTGTAATCATTTGTTTGTGTAACTTTATTGGTTTCATTTATTAAGACGCCTAATGAATATTTAGATGATGACTGGATGTCATCATGTGTTGTAGAATTTAGAAGGAGAAAATATTGGCTGCAGTTTTTACAAGGGTTTTCATTGAAGTTGTTTAGAGACAAATTAATGA
This sequence comes from Bellardia bayeri, assembly GCA_950370525.1. Taxonomy (NCBI): domain Eukaryota; kingdom Metazoa; phylum Arthropoda; class Insecta; order Diptera; family Calliphoridae; genus Bellardia; species Bellardia bayeri. The sequence continues at coordinate 105,598,694 of OX493264.1, forward strand.
TACCACTCTGAACTTGTAAAAACAGTGGGGAGCATAACAATTAAAGAAAATTTAAAAATGTTTTTGGTGATTTATATGAAATTTAATGATAAACAAAAGGTACGGTCACACTTGGCAAATATTTGCTGAAAAAGACGTAACCACTAAATAACATATATTTAAACTCGTTTATTTATAATAAGAAAAACTTTTCTTATTTAGGCCAAAGCACAACAAATATTTAGTTTTAATTTATTTGATGCTGTTTGATTTTGCAAAACTCTTGTAAGAGTAAACAACTTTAAACAAATGTGTGCTAAAACAAGTGGTTACGCTTCTTGAGTAAATATTTGCCAAATGCAATGCATGAATGTGATGTTAGTTTACTTACATGTGGTAAACACTTTTTGAAAATTATCTAACGCAAATGAAGTTATAATAAAAATTAAAATAAATAATGAAGACACCTTCAAGAGCCATTGAGTTAATTGCTAAACAGTTTAAAGTAAGTTACTCAGTGGTCATAAGAGTCCAAAATAGTCGTTCTATTGTTTTCAAACCACTAATCAAAGCTCGCAAAAAGCTAAATCAGAAAGACGTCTAATGACAGCACATATGAAAAACAAGCGTTTAACACCAAAAGATGCTTTTATAGATATAAAAAGATAAAAAAGAATACCAGGGGTCAAATTACCGCATTCCTGATCGAATGAGCTATCGTATCGAAATATGATTTCGATATCGAAATTATGATAAAATGTACTAAATTTCTTGCTCGATGTCGAATGCCATAATTTGGTCAGATGAATTTAAATTAAATTTTTTTCAATTCGTACGTAAACAATATTCAAAGACACCATGCAGCACGGTGGGAAGAACGCCATGCTTGGGAATATTTTACATGATTGCAACTTGTACCACTGCAAAGAATCAAAATAATAATGAGTACGGAAGCCTATTTGCGTATTTTTGCAAACTCAGAGCGTCTATCATGTGGATGAAGTTATTTTTCAGCTAAATGGTAACCCAAAGCACACTTCCAAAATCGTGCGAGAATAGCTTAGCGAGCAGAATTTTATTTTAATGCAGTGACCAGCAAAAAGTCCAAACCATATGCCGATTGAGAAAGTGTGGTCAGTACAGTTACTAACGAGTATTGTATGTGATTTGTGGTCCCCACATGTACAAAAAATGTGTAATACTCGTCTTTACAAGTTATTAATTGACAATACATACTTCTCTTTGGTATCGCCAAAAACGTAATTGAATATATATGTGTATTATCGTCTGGGAGTAATTTGGTTGTTCGAAAAGTTTGTTAAAAATGCGGTTTTTGAAGAAACTACTTATGCAATGCATTGTGTTGGAACTAGGAAATTTTGTTATGGAAGGGAGGATAGAGGGAGTAGTATTTGTGAACATTTGAAGTTTATTTCATATACGGACAGTACGGCTAAAGACCAAATTTTAACTGTAATGTGTTGTGCAATCTACTGTCCTTTTGCCAAAGAATGATTACGTAAAAATTTACAGGTTCGGGAATAAGTTTCCTGATTTTAGCACAACATATTTCATTATTGTATCGATAGAACAGTGAAACACAACTTACATCGCGACGATGCTCCTGATGCTGATGCCTAGAACATCAAGACCGTCTTATTTCTACACCGCCTATAAAAACAAATGAAGCAACATGATATGTAGAGTGCTTGTGTGTTAACATACAACATTGAGTCTTACGTGCGTTAATAGCGATTCTATTTGCGCAACCCCATTCCGAGATTGTCGCCAGTTCATATCATGCCTCATTGCCCTAATCTGCATTAGGTTTGGTCTATGGTTGAATGAATATGAATGGCAAAAAAAGAAAGGGTAGGAATTTTGACGACAAGAAATAAAGTAGGAGAAAGAGCGGATCCTTGCGGTACCCATTAATTAACATTCAATTCGTCTGATGAGATCAAATATAAACTTGATATAAATCGAGAAAAGTTATCACCGACACCATAAACAATAGGTTTCAATAATAACCAGATTCCATCGATATTTAGCCTTTTTTTTATTTGAAATAAAACACTTAATATAAATAGAAAAGTTCGAATTGAATCACCCTATATAGGACGAGAATTTCTTAATTCTTTAACTCCTAAATTTAACTATCTTCTTATCCATCGAACCTTTAACAATTCGTATAGTGATATTTCGATATAAATCGAGAGAAGTTATAACCGACACCAAAAAGAATGAATTTCAATAAAAGAGCCCCAGCACCATACCAGACTCTGTCGATATTTCAATAATTATACCCTACACCACCATAGTGGATTTGTGCTGATGTTTGTAACGCCCAGAAATATTAACGTATACCGAAATACTTAGAATCACTTTCTGAGCCGGTTTAACGATGTCCGTCTGGCAGGCTGGCTGTCCATGTAAAGCTTGTGCGCAGAGTACAGGTCGCAATTTTGAAGATATTTCGATAAAATTTGATACATAATATTTTTTCGAAACAAGGATGGATGGGACTATAACTGGTGGAAATCAGTCCATTATTTCACCTTGCCCCATACAAATGTCCTCCCGAAATTAGGGTTTACCGATCATAAATGTTTTAATTATGTAAGTATCCAAACAAATTTTATCAAAAATGAGTGGTAGATGAAGGCAAATCACTTCTACAAATTTTGTGCAGATTGGTCCATTCCGAAAATCACTTTAAAAAGCATAACTCTCTCAAAAATGTTGGTATTCAATTAATATTGAACGCAAATATATTTCATATGTATGCAAATAATACGGTACAATTTTATAATGGTCGGTTCATAATTAGGCGAAACTCCTATATAACACCCTCTCCGTAATTCACTTTAAGCTCCATCTTTTAAAAGTATTTATATCGAGATAAAGTTTAACATACACAATATTTATATTCACAAAACTCATGACCCTAAATTTTTGGATGATCGGTCCACAATAGGTTATATATCCCATATAATATGGTGTTCACACATGCATTTTTAATTGACATTTTTTAATTAACGCCTAACTGAATTCAATTATCCGAACAAATTTCATTAAGATAATTGCTTCATTAAGAGTTAATTGTTCTAATAATTTTTAAAAATAAAAATACAACCCTGTGACTAGTAATAACTAAAATGGCAGTTGTTTCGCTTTTAAATTAATAAAGAATATTTTTAGGCTGAAAATTATAATATTAGAACCAAATACAGTGCACTCGGGAAAACGTCTTAAACGTGTTGACGTTTAACAAATTGTTGACGTTTTAAAAAAAAATCTGTAATTTTTTTTCTGCTATTTTTTCCTTTCCAACAATTGGAAGAGAGATTTCTCTCTATTTATTTCATAAAATTTGAGAGTATGTAATGTATAAAAAGGGCTGAGGTTTTGGGATGTTGACGTAAACGACCGTTGACGTTTTCCCGAGTGCACTGTAAATGTATTCCTTTTTGTCAGCTGCTGTCAAACGCTAATTAATTAGCAGTATTGAGCATATGTGAACACTTTTTAATTAACCAATAATTGACTCAATTAAAAATGCATGTCTGAACACCATATAACGCCCATTTCTGAAAAACTGTTTTATACATATACTGGGTGTAGGGTAGTATATGGTCGGGCTTGACCGACTATACTTTCTAACTTTCTGACTTTTTTTTTTAAATTTAATATAAAACACTTAATACAAATAGACAAGGTCTTAATGAATCACCCTATATATGAGGAGAATTTCTTAATTCTTTAACTCACAAATTTAACTATCTTCTTATCCATCTTCACAAATATTAAATATTTTGATTACATATTTAACTTATTTAATTATAACAATGATTATTTCTTATTATTAATTTACCACCCATCACGACAATAAAGATAACCTGAAACTTTTACTTATTAAAAATAGAATATAAAAGAAAAAACTCTACTAAAAGTAACAACAACAAAAAAACTATTAAAAGAAATATGAGTTGTCAAATAAATAAAGAAATCAAGGGAAAAACGTCTCAAGTCTGGACAAACGCCTAAAGTGAAATACAATATTATTTTATACGCATAATAATAAAAAGTAAAACTTTTCGGGGGTTTTTTTTTTTTGTTACGCTTTTAACGCCTTATATTTATGGAAGAAATGAAAGCTTAAGGATCAGCTAACAGGACATATTTTTCACATAAAGATTGTGAAAGTAACACCTTCATATTTTCATTTCATTTTGCCTTTTCATTATGAAGAAAGTCATTGTCAAATGAGTTTATTACACAGTCATACGACTACGCGATGATGACAATAACGACAATGGCAATACTCGTAATTACATTGATGATGTCCTTTATTAAGTAAGAATGTGTAAGTTTGTATATGACGTGCAGGATATGGTTGAGTTTTGGGTAAATAAAGTGTAAATATCCTAAGAAAAGTTGCTGTGTTTTTTGGGATAATTTTCTTTTATTAGAAACAGCAACAGAAACAATTTTTATGATGATGCTGTTACTACTGCTGCTTGTGTGCCCCTGTGGCGTGGTAAAAAGGTAACTTTTTTTTCTTCTTTTTTTTCTATAATAAGGCTAGATTATAAAACAAAGAAAGTGTAGGTTATGGCAGAGACTCCCTTCTGGGTTTGTTGTACATAATTATTTCCATTAAGCTAAAACAAGCATTCAAAGTACTATACAGCGAATGAAAAAGCCAGCCAGCCAGCCAGCCACCTTTTGTGTTGCTAAATTATGATGCTGGCTGGCTATTGATACTGGCTGTTGGCTGATGATGGTGACCGCCACAGGCTTTCCATTTTTTTCTTTAACAATAAAAAAGTGCCTGTGACACATTAACGCTTAAAATGTTGTTATTATTTGAGGCAAAAAAATCCCCGAAAACTTTCAAAGGACTTTCTTACACCTTATAAGGCTACATGTTAATGTTATATTACGTTTCTAAATTTTGTGTTTCTGTTTTGTATTTTTTATGGCATTTTTAAATTAAATTGAATTTTAAGATTTTGTGAGAATTTCCTCTTAAAAGAAATTGTGTGTGTTTTTTTTTCTATGTTCAAATGCTTTCAAGTACTTTTCACCTCTTTTGTGTACTTTTTTTTTTAATTTGGCCTTCTGTATTGGTGGCAATAACCACAGCCACTTTGCAGCTTAGACGTTTTTATTTTGATGTAGTCGTTGTTTTTTGTTTGTTCCGTTGATTATTTTTTTGCTTTTTAAGAAAATTGAATTTATTTGGTTTAAAAGGACTAAAGGACAATTTCTTAATAGAATAACAAAAAAAAATTATAATAATAGAAAAAAGAGGGAGCAAATTAAAAAGAAATTAAGCCAATTTGCTTTACTTTACGTTTTACGCGACCTCGTTTTATTTTCTAGCAAACGAAAAAAAAAATGCCGAAAATATTTGTACTTAAAATGAGGTCAATTTCAAATTATAGACTCTGGCAAAGTGAAATTCACTTACATTTAGGCATGCTACTTAAGGTAATGTAGGTAACTTAAAATGTTTGTATATCTATAGAAGTATGTAAGATGATGTTCTGATAAATTGCTCTAACCGTTACATAAATTATAAAGGGTGATTAATTTACAACTTTTTTCATTTGTTTTTTCCACAGATTATGCGTGACTCATACTATCATCTCATTTGTATTCGGTATTGTTTGACAATTCATCAGGAAAAGGCCCACACACTGCAACAGCGTCTCCAAATTCTTCAGCTGTATTACAAAAATCTGCATTCTCTGAGAAATGTATTTGTACGCAATGGCTTCATCGCTTACTGGTAACAATACTGGGAATAGTCGTAAGCAATGCTGAAAAAAGGAAACGGGAATTAGACCTTGCGAATGGACAACCAAATGAAATTTGTTTTAAAAAGTAAATTTGAAAGATTTTTTATTCGGGCAATAATAAATATTCCGACATAGGTTTTGAAGTGTTTAATTTAAAACATATGTACTATAATGAACGACATGGCTAAGTAGCTAACTGCGGCCGTTCCATGTATTGATCTACAGCAGGGATGCAAAAGTTAGTACAATTGTACTTTTATTTTAGCACTATTTGAGAGTCAAAAGTACAATAGCACGCCAATGACTAATTAAGCACTATTTCAATTATTACATTGCACAAATGTATTTTAAAAGAATTATTTATTTTAAAAAAAGATTTCTAAATATGAATGCCAGTTTTTGATGTATAATCAACATAGAAATATTATTTAAAAATGATGCTTAAAAATGCATATTCAAACGCTATAGAAATTATAGATAGCATACCAAATATTAGTCCCAATTTACACGAAGCAATTCTTTAAGCCTAGCTGATTACCTTCTAGACATCGTGGTGAAGGAAAGATTAGACGAGTACACACTTGATTGTACTAGCAATTCGTTTTACCCTCTTATTCGTATTACATATGTGTATACAAATGTCTGTATACGAGCGATTTAAGCCAGGGATGCAAAAGTTGGTACTTTTTTAGCACTATTTGAGAGTCAAAAGTACAATAGCACACCAATGACTAATTAACCCTCCGATGAGTGACAGTTCTGAACTTCACGGCCGTGTGAAAAGGCCCATATGGACCTTTTTTGTAAATCATGTTTTTTTCATATAAACATTTTTTTTTTGATTTTTTTTTTTTTTTGCCGAAGTAGGAGTAATTTCAGTTTGAAAAGACAAAAAGGTCCCTAGGGAACTTCTCACTCATCGCAGGGTTAAGCACTATTTAAACATTTTCCCTATATTATTACAATATATGTATGTACTTTTTGGTCGAAGGTGTCAGAAATGAAAAATAAACTAAATGAACTAATGTTTCCTAAAATTTAAGAATTTCTAAAGGAATATTATCTATTCCACATTCATCTGCAAATGTGGAAAGAATATTTTCGTATCAAATTACAAGAAAAGCCATAGAGAGGAACAGACTGTTTGTTTCGACTGTCTCCAATGTAATCCAAACAAAGGATTTGCTAAAGTCTTCTAATGCATGCTGTTACAATTTAGAAATGTATAAGAATTTGTTAGCAAGAAGTATATCATAAATAATACTTTTATATTCAGATCTCAACAACTAATAATCTTTATCTACCTTTTATAATTAAAACATTAGTATTAATTGTTAAGTTTATCTACATATACTATGAGCCTCAAAAGTGAGTAAACACAACAAATTATTTGATTTTTTTTAAGATAATGAAAATCCTAAAATCTATCCATCGATTGAAATTTAAAAGTGTCGTTTTGTTGGAATAATAGATTCGCTTATGAAAAAAAAATTCAAGTTGAACTATAATGCTTTTCATAATCTTAAAAAAAAATCAAAAAATTCACTGGTGCTTACACACTTTTGAAGCTGTGTGTATGTAAGTACTTAGCAGGAATGAATTTTAATGTATTAGTGAATTGTTATGTACGTTTTTAGTTAATTTTTAATAAAAAATAAAACAATAAAAAGAGTATTTAGTACAATTGGGCTGAAAAAAGTAAAATTTTTCTTGAAATTTAGTGCAATTTGTAAAATTTTATTTTGCATTCCTGAACTACAGTTACCTATTTTATCTAAACAGCTCAAAAAAACAGTTTGGTACAATCTCAAAATTACACAATATAACATAACAATATCTTGTTTCATCAATATTTTTTCGTTCAAGTTCTCAGTTTATTGAAAGGACACTGTTGGTTTCTATTATTGAATTTGAATAGATTACATGCATATGCTGTAGCTTAATTGATTAGCGCGTTTAATCATTAAACATGAGTTGGTACTTGTGGCCTGGGTTCATAACTAATATTTATCACAGCGCCCTCCTTCAGTGGTATAGGATTTAAACGCCACCGAAGTAAAATATAATTAAATAAAGGCTATAAATCAAGCTTTGATCAATGCGCCTACTCACCACCAGAGGCGCTGCAATACTGTACTATTAACAAACATAACGCGCAATTACAGTGTTGTCATATGAAAAGCTTTTCTCTACTTTCACCACCTATTCTTCTTCTACCTATCCCATTCCAAAGAAAGTAACATAATTAAGGCATATTAATTGGCATATTAATTGCCTGAGTGTTCTCTTTAAAAAATGAAAAAAAAAAAAATAATTAAGGTATCTTAAAGGATCACATTTAACTATTGGTTATTAAAACCGATGTCACTCATATTGCATAACATACAGTGGGAAGCAAAACTGTCCGGATGATTTGCATTAAGGATGGTGCTTTTGGATGCGCTCATGCGGCCTATGTCAAAAGTATTCTTTTCCATCAGACTGGTATGGGTTGTTTTTTGGTTTGTCGCTACAAATAATCAGTTTCCAGTCATCTACTGTCCATTTTTTGTGGTTTTTACAGAAATGATGGTAGGTATTTTTTCACATTTCTAACGGAAAGGGCTGCCTTTTTCTTTTTCACACTGGCTACTTAACCAATTACATTTAGTGTGTGTCTAAACGTCCAGAAACTGATATTCTTATCAATACTTTATGCAGCATTTTTCGGGATCTTGATGCCATTATCAGAAAGCAGTCTTGTTCGACCCCTACATTACGCCGTTTTTTATATCATTTACCGTGGATTTACTTAAATTTAATTTTTCAGCAATTTTACGGCATGAGTAATTATTTTGCAACAAATTTATCACATTGTTTTCAATATCAGTTGGCGTTTTTCTCATTTTTAAAAATTTTTTATTTAAAAATCAAGTTAATCACTTCACAGGTCAAATAATAATTACAAATAGAGCAATAAAAGCTTGTTAACGAGACCGCAACAAACATAAAAACCAACTGGTCAAATAAAGTTACATGTTAATAGAGCAACATCGTAATAATATTTATTTCTTGTACTGTGCAAAAGTGTCCGATTTTTTTTTAAGCAATTTATGTGAGTTTTTGTGCTTTATAATTTAGAATAATAATGTGATAATACACCTATGTATGTATATTTTAATTATTTTCATCTCTTACTTCTTTAATGCAAAACAACCGGACAGTTTTGCTTCCCATTGTAAGTGTAAAATGCTGGGGCCAAATTACCGCATTCGTGATCGAATGAGCTATCGTATCGAAAAATGATTTCGATATCGAAATTATGATAAAATGTACTAAATTTCTTGCTCGATATCGAATGCCATAATCTCAAATAAGAAAATTACGATCAATTTTACTCGATATCTAATGCGGTAATTTGGCCCCTGGCGCTTTATTATTTCTAACATACCTAAAAAACATCTTAAATGTCTACCTGACCACTTGCTACTGCAGCTGAAAAACTATGGCTTCATTCAGAAAACGTTTTATGCGTCCATATACCAAGCAGTATATATACTCAATTGCTTATCTGGGAAACAAAATTACTCCTTTTTGAATTCGATCTTGTTCACGGAGCTAATCTCAACTGAAGCTGCTTAATGTTCAGAGCCCCCGCTATTAACTTAAGATTTCATTGTAAGTAGATCCCTGTGCTAGGATTTACAACATTCCTAAAGTAATAAAAAACCAGAAAACTTGCTCCAAGTTTATTTTCCGTAGCACTAAATCTTGAGTTATGCGCCAAAATTGTTAACATCGAAATAAAATAATAACAACACTGAGAAAACTTGTTCGTTAAATGTTCCTCACACAGCCATAGCCGAAATTATTAGATGCGGAACAAATTCAATTGCCGCAATGTCAGTTATGGATTCTAGCTTATTTTCAGTTCAATTTAAAGCCTCATAAAAGTTGCAATTTCTTAAACTCTCTGATAACTGAGTGGTCATATAAAGCGCTTCCTAAAGCATGACTGTAAAAGATTCCTTAATGATGGTCGAAAGATGACTCGCCCATTATTTAATTCCTGGCAATCACATGGTTTTAACTTCTCCTGGTACCAAACATGTACAACTGTGATATTTAATATATAATGTAATATAAGTCTTAACTGATGGATTGGAGACTGGCTTCTGCATAGTCTCTAATGATCGTTAACTATCAATATCTCTCAGCTTAACTAAAACACAGATTTTCACTCTATTCCTCTCTAGCAATAACCTTCATGTGACGTATTTGATAGTATGTATTCATTTATCATAGATTCGTATTTAAAATACATTTAATGGCGTCATCGCATAAATTTCATGATAATGAATTATTAATAAACTGCAATTAAAAATTAGTAATAATAAAGATTTTGCACATTTTTACATTTTTGCACAAAATTAACAAAAAATTGCACCGCTCACCAACTAGAGAATTTTCGCACAAGCACCAAAAATGGTGCGAAACGCACCAAGTTGACAACACAGCTAGGTGGTTTTTATTAAGAATACTGGCTGTATGCCAGAACTTCACAGAGTGCAAGGGAACGTTTTCTTCAGGTGAATTTAAACTAAGGTTATCTATTCTATGCACACTTGAGGAAGAAGCAAAGTTTTAATATTTCGAACAGCTAATGATTTCCATCTGCAAATTGATCTCGTCTCTGATCTATTCTTTCCACATTACCACAATAATGTCGTTGCCTTAAATATCCTCATGTATCTTAATATTTGTGATTATATTTTTCGCTTTATCTAACTGCTATTGCATTTGGAAGAAAGTACAATCTAGCTCATGAAGCTCTGCCATATTATACACATGAATTTCTTATGGTTATGCTACAGGATTCCCCTTATTGTTACAAACATTTCAAACCAAAGCTCTAGTGTCGTTAGCGTTAAAATAAATTTTTATTTGCAAAGTCAATGCTATGCAAATATTCAACCCAATAACTCTTAAAATTCTCTTAAAAACATTTACTTCTGGCACTATGCAGGGTACTCAAAATTCGACCTATTTTACTGTAGCTGGTTTATTTATTTTCAATATTCTCCCAGTGAGAGAAAAAAAAACATTCTTGTTGTGTTTAGTGTCATTGTATTGACACAATCGTAAATCTTTGGTAATAAATAGCCACCACAGTTTAGGACTACTATACTTTTTTTGGCATCTCAGTTAAAACCTTGTCAACACGGTGTTCAATGCAGACATTTTGTTTGCCTTTCTTTTTATACGCACTTGAATGTGGCGTGAAATTTTTGCCTTTAATCTACATTCAATTCAATTAGTTCAACTTGAATTGTTATTTCTCACAGTGAAATAAGTATTTAAAATATAAAAGGACACCACTAACAAGAGACTCTACTGTACATTCTTCTTACTTATGTTTTTGATATTTAAATTCCTTTTTCATTGCTTCACTATCAAAATGAGATTAGATTTTTAACGTATTTTAGCAGAGACGCTTTGGGGTAATCAGCATTTTTTTTCCTAATTTTGAGGTTTATCGTATTTTGTTTTCCTTTTTATTTTTTTTTTTTTTGTAATTCAACTTTACGAGTATTATGTTTTAGAATTTATGGCCAATTTGGCAGCTGTCTTTGTAATGATACTTGGTTTTGTTTTTATTTTATTGTCATATTTTAAGGTTATGCGATTAGCGTTATATTTTAGGTAAAAGCTGTATATCGTCACCTGAAATGCCCAAAGACGCAACCCTTAAAAAAAATCAAAATTCGTTTTTTGATTGAATCTGGAACACAAGGCTAAAATAAAATGCTGCTAAAAATTTTAAGCTTCTACGTTCCAAAATAACGATTTTATTCAAGAAATGGAAAAAGATGTAACATCATTTGAACGTTTTCATAAATCACAAAAGACTTAACACACATTTTTTTTTACAGAAATAAGGTGGCGCAAAAGTAATCCTCCTATCAGAAAATGCTGTAAATGTCAGTTCTGTTTTGACATTTGTGTAGTAAACACATGCGAAATACACGTTAATAAACAATGTTACGCTACACTGCTCCAGAACGCGTAATATTGCTGACTATTTATTTGAACAATAATCGGTCGGTGACTTTTTCAAAAATGAGGCCCATTTCCATCTTAGCGGATACGTAAAATTTACGCTTCTGGGGCACTGAAAATCCGCGTGTAAACCACGAAGAGCCATTACACCCGCTCAAAGTCACTGTATGGTGTGCTGTTTTCGCTGGAGGAGTGATCGGACCTTTTTTCTTCGGTTCCAACAGGACGGTGCAATGGCACGTGCCAACCGATATGCTGTAGGATGCATTTCCCGAGCGCCTGATCTCCCGTTTTGGCGATTTGCACTGGTCAGCATGATCGCCTGATTTGACCGCTCCAGACTTCTTTTTGTGGGGCTTTCTGAAGTCGCGGGTTTATGTCAACAAGCCTCAGACTCTTGCAGCTCTTAAAGATAATATCCGTCAAGAATGTGAGGACCTATCGCCGGAAGTTTTGGCCAAAGTGATGGAAAATGCCATAAAAATGGCTCAAATGACAATCAACTGTGGCAGCGGCCATTTACATGACATCATATTCTCGACTTGATGTAAAAAAAATTAAAAGACCAAATAAAAATAATCCACAAGAAGAATCAAAGTTTTTAATTTTTTTTTTAATTACAGCCAAATTTTTTTGCAGAATTGTGTTTATAAACTAGAGAATTGGCTAGAGCTTTGGAAAATCAGGGTTAATGAACAGAAATGTATTCATATCACTTTCACATTGCGAAAAGAAACTTGCTCGTTCATCAAAATAAATAATCAAATTATTCCTCAACATAATGAAGTCAAATACCTCGGCATTCACCTCGACCGCCGTTTAACTTGGAAGTCTCATATTGAAGCGAAACTTACACAGATGAGATTAAAAGCAGTGCAACTTAATTGGCTAATTGGCAGAAATTCTTCACTAAAGTTGGACTGCAAACTATTGTTGTACAATGCAATTCTAAAGCCAATCTGGTGCTATGGAATTCAATTATGGGGTACTGCCTCAGCATCAAACATTGAAAAAATTCAAAGGGGTCAAAATAAAATTCTACGTATAATTACTGCAGCTCCATAATATGTTAAAAATTCTCGAATTCACAAAGATCTATACGTGCCATTAGTAAAAGTTGAATTTACAAAACACGCGTCAAAGTATGTCAGCAAACTTGAACACCACCCAAACCCACTTGCACGAGACATCCTTAACTTTAGTGGCCATAATCGGTTGAGAAGGAGGGATACCCTTGCTTTAACTCAAGCGCAAAATAGATGACTGGATCAGTTGATGTGAAATTTTTTTAGTATCATAAAATTTTTGTCTAGCACTGGCTGGGCTTATTATTTTCTTTTTAGTATTAAGATTTGAATACTTATTGTCATTTCATTATATGAAGATTCAATAAATAAATAAAGGCTAAAAAAAAAAAAAAAAAAAAAAAAAAATTACAGCCAAAAAACATCGGAAGTTTACTCTTGCGCCACCTTGTATAATATAATATATTAAGACAAGATGTGAAGAAATCGCGATTTTCAATTAAACAGTTTTCATTTTATAACATTTTACAATGTTTTTTGCTTCTCCTGTAAAATTATGATAGTGAGGGTTACGTCTTTGGGCATTTTATGTGACGATATATAGATTTGCATTGGCTCTAATTAATACGATTGTGTAGAGTAGACAACATCCTAATACCTACTTTACATTTTAGAATATATGACGTTTATATTGCATATATTATGAAATACTTCTATCTAGATTATATTTCAAACTATTCAGAATTTAGATAAAATATCGTAAAAATATGAATAAATACATTCAATTTAATTTGTTAAACATTTTAACAAACAATTCATTTGTTAAGTTTAAATACCAACTTTAAATAGCTGGATTAAATTGCACAATTGTTTCCTTGTTATTCGCTCTCTTGTACAAGTATTTTAGTTTACTTTCAATTAAGATAAGAATAAGATTTTTTTATCTGAGAAATTATTACGGCACAACACAAACATTTACCCCTGCAAACAATTTCTTATTGCGAGTACTTCTGCGAAAATATTATTAACAACAGTGTAAACATTTAATTTTTTTTCAACTCCCGACACATGTTTATGCAGATACAGAAATTAATTTTCAATTCATTTCAGCTAAAATACCAGAAAGTAGAGAAAATAAAATCAGCTGCATCAAATTCATTTTGTATTATAGATGAAGACAAAATTATAGCCCTTCTGAATGAATCATATTTTCATTGTTTCTCAAGTAAAAATAAAAGTCCTGCCGGTCACATATATTTACTCAAAAAAGCGTAACCACTTGTTTTAGCACACATTTGTTTGGCGTTGTTTACTCTTACAAAAGTTTTGCAAGATCAAACAGCATCAAATAAATTAAAACTAAATATTTGTTGTGCTTTGCCGGTACGGTCACATTTGGCAAATATTTACTCTTAAAAGCGTAACCACTTGTTTTGGCACAAAATTGTTTGGCGTTGTTTACTCTTACATAAGTTTTGCAAGATAAAACAGCATCAAATAAATTAAAACTAAATATTTGTTGTGCTTTGTCCTAAATAAGAAAAGTTTTTTTTTAATAAATAAACAAGTTCAAATACATATATGTTATTTAGTGGTTACGTCTTTTTCGGCAAATATTTGCCAACTGTGACCGTACCTTAAGATTTTGGTTGCTTTAATATTACATGTTTTTTAACAGAGTTACTCGTTGAGGAGTATTCTCGTATCGCTGTTAGGGAAGCCGGCTGTAAAACTAGTATTGAAATCCATAGAGCGTCATGGCTGTAAAATGATATAGCAGTCATTGGGTTAACAATATTTGGCCGAGTAAGACTTGGGTCGTTCCAGAGCGGAAACGTCCGTAAAGTTGTCATCTATGCTGATGATGTTTCTATTATGTTCAATGGTAAATTTATTTCCACTTTGAAATAATTGGTAGGGTATTAGAATTTGAATGCAGCATTCAGTTTTCGTAAACTAGTTCTAGTCGAGTTACCTGTGGAACAGCGATCACCACGTTTTCAGTGCTTTATAGATTTCTAAAAACACATTGACAAATATTATGTTTCATATTTTATATATTTGGAGTAAAAGCTTCCCACTTGAACTAACAGCAAATACGGCTTTAGACTTGACAATAAAAGTGTAAACCAAAGTCCGGCAAAGATGCGTAATATATCAATATAGAAAGAAACATTTCAATCCCAGACTTTAAATAAAATCAGCGAAACACATAAAGAACAGCCGAGAGGCAGAAGGACAGTAGATGAACGTTGCTGAAACTAAAATCGTTCGTGAAAACACCAGCAGTAAAAATATAAGACGTCTGTCATTGTTGTTATCTTTGAAGATCATGTACAGAACTGACGATAAAATTTCAGCCGATTAAGGCTAATTTTTCTAAAGCAAATATCAAGTCAACACTACTTTATAGCTTTTTCGCACTTGCATACATTTAGGATGGAACATATGGAAGGTGTTAAAAAGTAAAATGAATTTTGAAAAAGATTTAATAATAGGATAATCAGGATAACAGGATAATTCGTTTGCAAGAGCAAACCCAGATATTCGGCCATGTCAAAGAATTTAATTCCGTTCGGAAGTGGAATTAATTCCGTATAGAAAAAGCCAAACGAACAATTTTTTCGGAATGAAACCACTTTTAATTTGCTATGTGGAATTGTAGTTTTAAGAATATCTAGGTTTCATTCCGAAAAAAAGTTTCGTTTTAATTTTTCTATAGAAGCAAATTACGGAATTAATTCCACTTCCGAACGGAATTAAATTCTGTGACATGGCTGATTGTTGGAGGAAGATGATAATAAGGTTGTTTCACTAGATGCTCGCTGGCCTATTTCAAGGAAAAAAAGAATCGCTATGCAAATTTCTGGGAAAAAGATATCCCAAATAATAATGAGGACTTCTTCAATGTAATTGCTCAATTTTTTCCTCCCAGAGATTCAGCAACATGCATTCTCGCTCCGTTGTCCAAACAATTCGGAAGCTGGTATTCTTTTTCCCTGTAATTGAAAACATATTTTATAAATATATTACCAAAAATTTAATTAAAAATACTTACATTTTTTTGTTGACAATAAATGTCACCTTTGTTAGTGATGTAACTTAAATTTAATTTTTAATATCAGTTTTGCTAGTGATGACACTAAAAATATCGGAAGATGTAAATGTGAACAAAATGAGTTAGGAACATCTTGCGAAGATGTTGAAAGGTGTTGATTTTCAGCTCTGTACATTTCTTATGGGAAATTTTCAACATCTTCGCAAATTTAATGGTAGATGTTAGATGTTGACAAATGCGAACAGGCTATTACGGTAGTGAGATGTGGAATGCTGCCACTCGAGTCTTATGAATCAATGTATTGGCAGGATTTTGTTATGAGAGAAAGGCTGCGGGCCTATATGGAGTGGACTGACACTTAAAACACATTAATAGAATGTCATTAAAAGAAACGCTATATGTTGGAATTTCCAAGACAACCAAGGGTACGTCCAGCTTATATGTGGAGAGGGCAAAACGATGCCAAAATAACTGGCATGGGGAAAAGCAGGTTGCACAAAACAGTATAATGATCAGTCTATATATGCTTCATATGAGATGGACGGGCGAAACGTGGACCCGTTAAATTTACATACATATATACCTTTACATCTAATGACAGTTGTTTTGTTAGGGAATTCTGTATGAATATACCTGAAGCTATTGTGCATTTTCGGACGATGAATGTATAGAGGATAATCGCCCTTGTCGTCAAGCAAGGAGTTATTTATTCAATGCTTGGTAGAAGGATGATCTGTAACATATAAACAAATGTATATAATTGATTTTTGATTGTGTAGAGAATCTGGCAATTAGGATTGATCACAAAATGCTCAACTGCTGTAAATTTCCAATCTAATAATCAATTGAGATCGTACAAAGAGACGGGGGCATATTTGGATAGAGGAACTTCGAATTTGTCACATTTCAACAGGATAACAAGGTCACAACAGTACGAAAAATATAAGTATTTAAAACTGGTAGTGTAATCGACAATCCTGAAAGTGAAATAGACAAGTAGTCAGTAGGAAATTTAAACGACAAACCAATTCTTTCAAATATTTCTGAGTTTATTTCAAAATTTCCTAGGTATAGCACAACGGACTATGTAGGAGGGAAGAAAAGGATGCAAGAATTCAAAATATCAGTTCGACTTCAAGTCGATAACATCACATATGACTGATTTATCGCACACAATACACTCATTAACTAAAGACTAAACAAAGTTATTTAAAGCAAAAAGACCCTCCACAATCTGAGTGCAAAAAAAAACAAGTAGCAGCAGTAGCATCCCCGTGAAACTCCAAATTACCACAGTGTTTGTTTATCTTATAAAATTGAAAATATCAGATCATAATTTAGTATTCTACGAAATACAACGCAACATACAACAAACAACAAACAACTTGTGCAACATAATTACATAAGAGTACAATAAAATAAGAATGGAAGGAGTAAATAAGAAAATGGCCAAGTGCATATGAATTCACAGAAATGTTTGTAGTTGTTCGTTGTTAATTTTGCTGGGGAAAAACAAATCTCGATACACGTAATTGTTTGTACACAACGCCACATTAAGATTTAAATAGTTTTTCGCACAGACTCTCATACACATTCAGATGAAGGGACATTTACGTTTACGAAAGAACAAAGTATCCAAGATATGATATCTAACATTTAATATACGACGAATAAGTTTGGTTGAATAGTTTCTTTGTTGCTTACATACATATGTAAAGCTAGTCGTTTCAATGCACAACACTTTACAAAAGAGATGGCCGGCCAATGGCCGCTAAGGGATTTTGCTTTGATTGTATTTCGCACTAACATTCATTCATTATTCACTGCTTTAATATGTATGTATGTATGTATGAGTATATGAAGAGTTGTGCTAGTGGTCTAACTACATTACGCACTTAAGCATCTCTTAATTGCTGAAAAGTGTAATTGTCCTTTTTATGGTTGAAATTTCGTTTACTTTGTCCTTCTTCTATTGCTACTAAAGCGGTTGGGGGGTAATAACAGAGTAAGCAGTATTAGTTTGAGGGTGGGTGGGGGGTTAGGGGGGAGAGGAGTCAATTGTATTAGTAAAGTGTACCCACCTCTTAAACTTTTAATTGCCTTTTACGTCTTTTTAATACACTCTTCATCTATTTTTTTTTTTTTTCTAACTAACAATACAAGTGGTAACAATAGGCCTTATTAGAACGTTGCGAATGTTGGTTGAAAAACACAAAAAATAATTAGTTATTTAAGAGTCATTTAAAGTCTGGGCTGTTTATCAAAGGCCATTTTGTTGTATGGACATTGGCCATGATATTGAAATTTAAAAAAGGTCTATACTGAGGAATATGATTCTGTTTTTGCTTTAAGCATACATGCTTCTTAACCTTGAGTAGTAATAAAAAATTAATTACTAAATACACATGTTCAAGTCTTAAGTAAATTAAAAAAAAAAATACAAATCAATTCAACATTAGTTTAGTAATTCCCTATTATTATTTTTATAGCCACCACCAAAAAGATGAGCGTCATTGCGTTTTTAACACCTCGAAATATTTGTCATAGAACCAAAAAGTATAAATATTCTGGGTCCTTAAAAGATTCCTAAGGCACAATAGAGCCTTTAAATAAAAAAGAGAACTTTTCGCATTTCATCAGAATGTTTGATATTAAAAATGGACAAAATCGCTTCAATAGGAACCGCGTTATAGACCAAAATTTCAGACAACCTCGATATTTTTTAAAAATATTTTTTGCTATTTTCTTTAAATATAATGCAGATAATATCATGAAATTTTGCAGACTTTATTTTTATTATAGAGCGACAAGTTGTGCTGAAAATCGGTACACGATTTCTCATAGCCCTACTATAAATGGCTTCCCAAAATATGGATCTATGATACATAAATGCTTTTAGAAAAGCAATATCCATACAAAATTTTGCACATCTTAGTGTCACGTAAAGCTAAAAAAAATGGTATTTTGTTTAAATCTGTCCATAGCCACTTCCGAACTTAAATGCTCATAAATCTCTTATAAAAATCACTATTAAATTCAGACTCGACGACTTCCGAAAAGCACATTAACCTAAGTAAATGACTTATAAATATCGTTATTGAACAAAAATTTTTCACCGATCAGTTATATGTAAGTTAAAATTTCACTATTAAATTTTAAGAAGGTCAGTCCATAATTGATCATAGTTCCCATAAGATCCATTTCAGAGAATAACTGGAATACTCAAAAAAAAAAAAAAAACTCTAAAACACTCCAATTTAGTAAAATATTTTATAACGCATTTGCGAAGCAGAAAATGGCCACCACTTGCGAGATATTATTTTTCATAACTAAACTAAAAACATTTCCCATTTATATACTGTATTAAAAAAAATAAATGATTATTTCTTAAATAAAAAGTTATAACGAATTCAAAACCCTTCGTTAATTTTGGGCTACCCTGTATAATTTAGAAAAGTCTAAATGAAGTGCCCTACATATGAAATATATGGAAATGCCCATATGAGTTTACATATGTATGTCCATTAGGATGGCCCCATAATAAAGTTGCGGATGTTCCGGACTAATATGAAAATTTGATTCATTTTAAGACTATGTTTCTCAATTTTTTTGCCCTGGGATCAATATTTGGTGAGCTGGATCAAAGGATAAAAAGGTCCTTTTTAGAGCTTTTTTTTATTTTTTTTCACATTTCTTCCAAAGAAACTGTATGTAAATTTGGTATCATATGAAAGGTATTTGAGGGGCGCATTCAATGGGTTATCTAAAATTAAAAAAAAACATTTTAAATTCAAAAATTTTCAAAAATTATGGCAAAATTTCATTTATTTTTTATTATTTTTTCATAGAATTTACTTAAATAAATAGTTAAAATTTCTTGATTATAAACATCATGCACTTTAACCCAATTGGTTTTTCCCGTTTATTAGTCGGGAACATCGATACCTTAGTTTTTCTCCATACAAACGAGGCCACCCTAAAGTACATATATTCAAATCTAACTGCAATTATGCTGATGCTGCACAAATCTAGAATATTCCTTTTAATCCACTAGTTAGTGCTGCTACCTATTAATTATTACTGGAACTTACTACATTTCTAAATAAATAACAAAATTAAAAAATTAAAATTTGCCCACAAACTGGGTGGTTCCTTAACACTGCTTAATAACTTTAAGAAACATCACCAAATACCCAAATGTCATTATATTCAGCAATAAATCTTTCATTATTTCCTTAGATTTATAGAAAAATCAGACTCTGCCGAAACCCCCCCCAACCATTGAATGGTGGTTGTTGTTGTATTGTTATCACAACAAAAACAAAGCACTATTTCAATAAATAAATTGAAATATTCATGTGAGTATTTGTTGGCGTTTTGCTTTCGAAAACTACAGATCAAATGTTAAAAGACATAAATTTATTAGAAAAATTTCTACAAAAATTTAAACTAAATGAAATAAAAATATTTTAAAATTGTAATAAAAATTAAATAGCGAACAGAAATATAAAACAAATACTAATAAATGACATTAGAAAATTGCTCAGGAAAGGCATACATAGAAGTGGAATTTATTAACAAAATTAAATGAAGTAAACAGATACAAATGCTTTTGATATTGGGTAGGGGAGAAAAGCTGTTAAAGGGATATTGTATTGTTTGATACAGATACTTATAAACACTTTCTGTACTCCTCAGAGTTGTGTAAATGAGATGTATTTATCAAGTAATTTAGAAAATTCTTCTCAGATGTAAAATAATGATTATTGTAAACTAGAATAACTCATAAACTCATACTGCCGTATTTATAAAAAATTAAAGTAGACTACAAATGTACTTTAAGAAAATTTTGTATGAAAATTTTGTCTAAAAGCAAACTTCAAGCCTACTTTATTTTTTATAAATATCTACAATAAAGTGCAAACATGATGAGACTTCCCTATGACAGAAATTCCATTCACCCCAACCAAATAATTAAACTATTATCCATACATACATACGAGTATGTGGAAAACATACCTCAAATCGAAGATACTAAACATTTCATGACCTTCTTAAAAAGCTAAAAGTAGAAGACAATAAATGTCAATTGCTTAATGTTCATTCTAGTCGTTTTGTGGAGGACACTCGAACTCAAACCCTAACAAAAACAACAAATAAAACACCCGCATTTACGAGTACAAGATAATTTTGGGCACTGGATCTGTGTATTTTGGGTGCGTGTAAGTTAAAAACACACGACTAAGTAGAATCCCTTAACGCTCATTTAAAATAATTTATTACATAAGTGACACATATTTTGCTTATCATTTGAATTCTTTTGTTCTTCCTTAGGAAAAAAAAAAGAAAAAGTCTTTGAATTTTCATTAAAATTGATAAAAATCTTCAAACAAGTGAAAGACTTGTACGGAATTGCCCTTTTGCTCTCTGTACGACAATTGTGTGTTGTTTGTTACGATTTGAAAGATAAATGGGTTTTATTGGAAAATCTAAATATTTTCTAATTAAAAATCCTTATATGCACTTAACATCGATAACTCTGTGCTTAATACTCTGCTCTGCTCTGCTCTGCTCATCTCATTTCATCTATATCTTCATCTGTTTTACGATGTTTTTTGATTTGTTTTGTTTTATTTTATTTAATAAGATGCTGGTTTTATTGTGCCCCTGTAATTCTATGTGAATAAGTACAATGTACCGTGCTCATTTGCTCCCAAAGAATTGAAAGTAAATTCAAGGAAAAGCATCTGCATCTGGTTTGTTGAGAAAAAAAAAAAAAAACTCATACCAAAAACAATAAAATGAGAAAATAAATCTGAATGTACGAGCGGAATATTGATGGCATGCGTGCCAATTAAAATTGATTGAAAAATTCTTGAAATATTTTACATGCATCAATTTATATTTTGGCAGAAATACACGCACACACACACACACACACACACTCATTGATAAACATTTAAAAATGTATTATTATACCGCTCTCAATGTGGATGTGCCACGGTATGTCAAACAGCTGCTGTTGGATAGAGCTGATGGTGGTGTGGTGTTCAGCAGCAAGAAAAGGTGAAATTTTATTTCAAATACTCAAGATGAAATCCTTTTCTTTAAAAATAGGAATATTTTAGTAAACGTTTGTCGAATGAGCACATGCCGCTATTATCCTGCGTAGCTATTTTTAGTGTTATTTAAAAATAACTGGAGTTTATGTTTCGAGGATGCGTTGCGTATCCTTCAAATTCGTTTTGCTTGATGGCCATTTACACTTTTCTTTCATTTGGTACATGTCTAGTTTTTATATTTATCGTGGCTTTATTGGGTAGTTGATGATTTTGAAAGTTTTAGTTTTAGGCAAACTTGAGAGATATTTTAAAATTAACTTAAACTTAAGAGCAAGTGTAATTTTGAAATCAAAAATTGGAAAATTCATTATATAATCCATACAACAGAGTAGTTTTGACGATATCTACAAATTTGGCATCCACTTATATGTTTATTAATCCATTTATTAGATTCTAAATTTTGATTGAGTCTAATAGTTCTGATTTCTGTACTGCTGCCTTGATGCCAACCCTAGACTTTCTCTAATATTTTGTGGAATATACGTGGTCTGTTCAAAAAATAACCGTTATTTTAAATTTTTTCGAAAAGTATTTATTTATTCATCAATCTTGTCCTCTTCAAAGTAATCCCCCTCATATATAATATACTTAAGCCAGCGTTTTTTCCAATCCTCGACACACTTTTGAAATGCTGTTTCGATTTTTCTTTTATCTCCTCAATCGTAGCAAAACGCTTTCCTTTCATCGGTGTCTTCAGTTTTGGGAAGAGGAAAAAGTCAGCGGAGGCCAAGGCCGTTGATTACGGTGGTTGAGGCATGATAACGGTTTTGTTTTTGGCCAAAACCTCTCGCACAAGCATCAATGTGTGAGCTGGTGCGTTATCATGGTGCAAAATCCGTGATTGGTTTTCCCACAATTCTGTGCGTTTCTGACGAATTGCTTCGCGCAAACGGCGCATAACTTCAAGGTAGTATTCCTTATTGACCGTACGACCTTGTGGCAAAAATTCATGATGCACCACGCCATTGCAGTCGACGAAAACAGTAGACAAAACCTTCACATTTGACCGAACTTGACGTGCTTTTTTCGGTTTTGGCTCTTCTGGACGTTTCCATTGGGATGATTGGGCTTTCGTTTCAATGTCATAGCCATACACCCATGATTCATCATCAGTTATGACCTTTTTGAGGAAATCTGGGTCGTCATTGACGATGTTCAACAGATTCTGAACGATGTCCATGCCACGTTGTTTTTGCTCAATATTTAGCAATTTTGGATCAATCTTCGCTGCCGCACGTTTCATGCCTAAAACATCCGGAAGAAATTGCTTGGCATGAGCCGAACTATATGCCAACATCATCAGCAACCTCTCTGATAGTGATTCGACGATTATCCAAAATCATTTTCTTCACTGCTTCAATGTTTTCATCGGTTGTTGACGTGCTGAGAAGTGATGAAGCAACTTTATGAAAGATGAAAGAAAGATTTCATCGATCGATTAAAAATATCCTTCAGCCCAGCCAGCTTTCCCATGGATTTGTAATAAATGTTTCGTAACTGTCTGCGAAACTCTTAAAATTTTAATATTTATTTTAAATTTCTAGAAAATAAGTAGACCATTAAACAATATATATTCTAATGTAGCTGTATACAACTGCATTTAGACTGATATAAAGAAATAAAATTGCAAAAAGAAGGCACATCATTTTAAATCTTACATAGAGAGTAAAGGAAAATTCCAAAACCAATTGCTGGCACTGGTTCATAACTTCATTGCCAGTATATCTTGTAATACCATCATGAAAATCAAAGACTGATGTTGGGATATAACTTTCGCGCATGATCAACTGATCAAGAATCCTACTTCACTGTGTCTATTGAATTTATGAGTTAATCAAAAAAAAAAAAGCAGCACAACACCTTTGCTCTGACGAAACGTTTTATATTAGCTATATCAGTAAAGTGTTATTCAAAATAATATATATATTTTTTTTAATTTGAAAATTTTCGCTATTTAGCTGAGAATTTAGAATTATTGAAAAAAATTATTTTTTATACAGAAAATATTTCCAAACCTTTAACAATAGTTCCAAGAAATTTTGTTTCAAATGAGAAAACTTTCAAAATCTAACAAAAATCAACTCAGATGGTCAAGTAATTAAGGTTTTATATTTATTATACAATAAATGATGTTTTTTCTTTCTCTCTTCAAATGCATTTAAATCAGACAAGTGTTTTAAAAGCCATTAGATTTTGAAACAATTAACACCATTTCGTTAAACACACGCACATACACACACAACAGGGAATCAACTAACAAACATAAAAACATCAACTATCCAAAACTACAACGACAAAAAAAAGCATATAAAAATTCTAATGCTACAAGTGTTTTCAATTGCAATCCATTTTAAAATTGGTTACATTTTCTCTATTTATTACTCCACGGTCATGAGAATGAATACGAACACAATTCAATGAACAAAAATTTTACCAGATGTTTAAATGAAGGCATTTAACCCTCATTTGTACGAGTAACTAAAATGTAACATTTATTGAATTTGTATTCTATTGTGCATATGTATGCATGTTTATGTGTATATGAATTAATCTCTACAGGAGTAAGTAAGTGGCATTACGAAGGTAAAAATGCATGTATGTGTTTGTTAGGCTAAAAACTTACACTAACACCCCTGTTAGTAGTTGTTGGGTGGTAAATTTCATTGTAGTCAATTGAGCTGTAATAGGAATACGTTTGTTATTGAAAATGAAATAGTCTGGTCTTTTACATCCAACGTGCTGTGAAGTTGATTGCTTTAATCCATTCGCATACCGGGTTTTAAGTTCCACATAATGTAAGCAGCTATAGTTGTATAAATCCGACCATATGATACATATACCAGTATTTAGCTATCATTCTCGGAATATTATAGTAAATATGAAACAAATTTAACTACTTTTTAGAGAATTAGATTTTTTTCACATACAAAGCAAGTTCATATTTTGTAACTTTAATGAACATATTTTTTTAACAACTGCCAAAAAATTAACCATTTTATTTTCCAATAATAATAAAAATAAAAACATAGCAAAAATGGTATCACAGAGAAGCTAGACTTGACACACTTTTCTAGGACTTCCAGCAGTCTGGATCGTGAACTATTTATCCTGTAGCCAGCCTCTCTTAAAGTTTTTTTTAAATCCTTAAAACGTAAGGAATGGTTGATGCTTTACTGACTATATTTATACCCTACACCATAATAACACCCACAGTCGATTTAACGATGTCCCTCTGTCTGGTTGGATGGCTGTCCATGTAAAGCTTGTGCGCAGAGTACAGGTGGCAATTTTAACGATTTTTCGAAAAAATTTGGTACATGATATTTTTTCGGCCCAACTGCGGATGATATTAAAACTGGTGAAAATCGGTCTATTATTTCACCTGGCCCCCCATACAAATGTCCTTTCGAAATAGAAATTTAGCGATCATTAATGTTTCAATTATGCAAGTATCCAAACAAATTTCACCACAATTGAGTGGTAAATGAAGCCAAATCAAATCTACAAATTTTGTTCCATAATTGACCATAGCTCCCATATACGCCCCACTTCCGAAAATCACTTTAAAAAGCAAAACTCTCTTAAAAATGTTGTTATCCAATTAATATTGAACAAAAATATGTTTCAGATATACGAGTATTCAAATAATAGGATACAATTTTATGATGATCGATCCATAATTATTAAAATCTCCCACATAAGACCCTCTCCGTAACTCCTTCATTAATTTTTTAAAAGTATTTATATCGTTTGACATACATAATATTTATATTCATAGAAGTCATGGTATTAAATTTTTGGATAACCATATAGCGTCCATTTCTGAAAAACTGTTTCATACATATACTGGGTGTAGAGTATTATATAGTCGGGCTTGACCGACTATACTTTCTTACTTGTTTTATTTTCAAAAAATTTTATAATGTTGTTATATTCAGCAAAATGGTTTACTTTACATTAGCGGGACTCCTCTCCAATCGAAAAGAATTGTAATTGTTCTAACAGGACATCACTTAGACCATCACAGGAAACCTGTAACGAATGCAACTGATTCATAAAATTTCACACACAAAATGTGCTCACCAGTCATGCCACTAAATTTTTGAATGATCGGTCCATAATAGGTAACAACTCCCACGAAGAAACTGTTTTTGCACATATACTGGGTGTAGGGTATTGCTCGGGATTGTTATTATTTATGTATTTATTTGTATTTGGGATTTAAAGCTCATAGAAATGGCTTATTTATAGAAAAGCTCATAGAAATAGCCTATTTCATAGAAATTGCTTATATCATCGAAATATTTTATTTCTATGAGCTTCGTCCTTAGAACTAAAGATTACTTAAAAAAAATTAATTGATTTATCTTGAAAATTTCGACAAATTTTTCTAAATTTTACCAGTATATCCGAATAAGTATTTAAATAAATGTCAACAGTAGAATTGCAAATATATTAACAGCTTTTATTTTTAATTTATGTCTTATTCGAATGCATTCAATTGAACAAAATGAGCCAAATAAATGTGGATGTATCAGTTGGTCCGTAATGTATTGTAATTGTATTATTATGCCCATTAACCAGGGGGTAGTTTTCAATTTAAGCACTCACACATATTGCGCAAAAACACACGCACTATTTTAAACCTTTCTTACCTTCCTTAACATATGCAATGAAAAATGTACGAATTTCAAATACATTCATGTTCAAATAAATTCACCTTAACTTGATGATGTCAGCAATGGGAGTTATGCTGCTACACAATTTTATTTCATTGCATGAGTCTAGGGGTGGCTTTTGATGGATTAAATACAAAATATGTTGAATTTTACCTGTTTGCTTGTTGTTTTTATAAACTACTAGTGGCTTAACTTTAACACACACATACACCACTTTCAATACTTTGGGCGTCGATGTTCAAATTCATTTTACTTTACTTTACTTCTATTTTATTTTCTTTTTTTTTTTTTGTGTGTGACGGAGTCAGCTTAACAATTAAGTATTCACCCTGTTTTTTAGATTGTTGAGGATTTTGCAATTTATATGTCTTTTTGTAAGCTGTTCGTGGGTTTTTGGTTTCTCTTTTATCCTTCTGTCATATTAAAGTGTGAGCATTATGATGGATTATTTTATTAAAATTAAAATAATGTTTAATTTTTGTACGAGCATTCATTATGTTTCTGTTCTTTTTTTAGACATTCATCTTGGGCAAGTACTGACAGATCGAGAGGCATTATTCAGGTTCAAGCATTTACACATGTCATGTTAATTAATTAAAGCTTTATTATTTCGCAATATTGCTTGTCATTATTTAAAGAAATTATTAAAATTAGGGTGATTTTTAATAGAAAGGCGGTGAATATTTTGCGGCCAGATATGGTACTTGAGAAAAACGTAAAATAATAGACAAATACAGGTATCCATATTATTATTATTATCCATTGACGTAAGTCCTCTAAGTTGCTTCTAAGTCATGGATGGCAGAAATATGTGCACGTTAGTCAATCCATTTGTTATTTCTATAATCTTTAATTGCGATCCTATAAAATATCTTATTGTTAAAAAAGTTTATAAAACTTATACCCGTATATCGGTTTCAAATATTGCATCAATATCAAATATACAGTGCGGAGCACAAATGAGAACAGGTTTGTGTCTTCTGCACTTTTTTATTGCATACAAATAAAACTAATAAAGAAAACTGCAAAATGATTTTCTTTCATTTATTTGTGGTATAATGTTTGGTGAAAATGATTCACAATAAATAATGGAAAACAAAAATTTGCGTCAAACAAAATCGGCAACATCATTAGATGCACAAACGATGACCCGTACAAGAAGTGCTTTGATGAACAAAATGGAGTGTTTGCTTTCTATTTGGATTGAAAGTCAAGTTGTGCAGAGAATATCATTAAGTAAAATGGTATTTCAGACAAAAGCCAAATGCTTATTTAATGACATAAAAAGCAAAGCATTATCCAACAGACAACTAATACGAGGAAATTTATTTTACGTTAAAAAAAAAGCTGTTCGGCAAATATTGGACCAATTTTTTGTGAAAAAAACCGACGACTTTTCCTATTTTCGATCTTTACAATGTTTGCTATAGAAAATCTTAATTCATGTTGCGTCGTTTCAATTTGCTTCGAGTTTTTTTTTTTTTTTTGTTTTTGAACGTAACCCCAACGCAAAGTGAGGTATTAGTGTAATTGGTAAATTGGTGCAGAGTATTTGAAAACTTGTAGAAAGTGTTTTACGAAAAAAAAACTTTGGACTAAATATTGTAAAGTTTTTGTAAGGTGCAAAATTGAGTACTTGCGAGTTCATTTAGTTTTGTTTGTTTGTTTTTTTGTTCGTAGAACTTGATCATGGTGTAACTATACAAGGTGAGTGCATCTCGACAACAAATACAACACAATGCAGAAACAACAGGCATTTTGTTTGTATAAAATAATGTACTACTGTTAAAAATACTTGAAAAAGTATTACTTTTGACATAAGTAGATTGTAAACAAAGCCAGTCAGCTGTGCTACTGCATGCACCTTGTATAGTTACACCATGAACTTGATAATTTTAGTTTTGATTTATAAATGATTTTCTGAACTATTAAAAATAAAAGAAATGCCAAGAAACATTTTCTAATTTTCTTAATTATTTTAATTTTTACGCAGTAACAAGCACAAAGTACAAACATATATACATTTGTGCTCCCTACTGTATATGTTCCACAATATTGGTGTTGGAATTTAATGAAATCGGTTTATAAATGGCTGCCCATGACGATTTTTAACTTAAAATTTGAACTTGGACAATATTTAAAACAAGGGAAAGTAAACATGCTTTAATAGTGAAATGTTCTTATTCGCCTTAAATTTCGGTGCAAAAGAATTTGTCTAAATTGAAATTACCAAACAATTTCCATTTAAAATTTTGAACTCTAAGTTATTCTTTATGCTCAACACAAATTACGAAATTCGGCCATATGTTAATTTCGTTAAGAAAGAACAAAAAAAAAAAGAAACGAACTCTAAGTGCTGATTTAGTGATCTTTGCATTTAATTTTGGGGTTCCTTTGTAACTTTAACACTTGCCGTTGACATATTCAACAATTGTGTCGTTCATGTTTGAAATTATTATTTTGTTTTATTGTTTTAAGAACATTTTAACACATGTTTTTTCGCTTTCAACTGTAAATGTTCTGACGGCAACATGCAACACATATTGAGAGTGCGGTACGAACGTTCTTAAATTACATTACATCTCATCTCACTTTCTTCTACACTTTGCTAGTGTTGTTTTTTTATTTTGTTATTATTTTATTTTATTTATTTATATTATAAACAAATAAATTTCTCAAGCCTTTATTATAGCAGAACGAACGCAAGAGAACGAGCAACAAGATTTTCAGTTGAGTTAATTTAAATATCACTTAAAAACAACAAATTAACTGACAAGTTTTCATCCAAATGAAATGTTTACAATTGCCTCGAAAAAAGATATAAACGAAAATTTCGAAAAAAAAAGAAACAAAATACTTTAGTATGAAAATGATTTAGCATGTTTAAATTACTTTGACAGATGAATGACTGATTCATTTCAGTTTTTTTTTAAATGATGCCTGGAGAAAAAAGAAACAAAAATGTCTCTTCAACAAAATTGTGTGATCATAAGAATAATAAAATAATAATGTATGTTATAAAACGTGTTCTGGATATTTTTTGGGAACAAACACTGGCTGTGGAATCCAATAAAGCGTGATAAAATTACAACTTGTAAAAAACTGTTTAAACATTTAATATGGATTTCAAGTCCTTGCATGCACTTTTACTCTCATTTTATATTTTATAGGTTTTTCCTTAAAATCTAAAATTCATAATCTGCTGCTAATGTCGTAACACATCTGTTTGTTTTCCCAAATATTTAGCTCAATTTAAATGTTCTACATACACACAACACACACTATATCCAAAAGCATATACATACATACTCGTACTTAAATACATAAGTACATATGTACATATGTACATACATTCTTCACTTCATAATTTAAAACACTCGCTCGTATCAATGATTGCATAATTTCATATTCGTACTTAAATTCATTTCAGGCATACTTTAGGTTGTATGGTTGAATTATATATATATATATATATATATTTTTTTTTTTGGCAACTACATAAAAATAAAAGCAAGAAAAAAAGTATTTTAATGGTTAATTCGTGAGATTTCACACAAACCAGCGATTGTTTTTTACACTCGTTAAAGGCCGCCATAATACACGCACTCATCCATTAGACTTACGACTACAATTAACCAAAATATGAAAAATGCAAAAAGGAGCCAAAGGAAACCAGCCAGTACAAAACTGAAATTTTTTGAAAACAATTTAATTTGAACAAGAAATAAATTTATTGAATGAATGAATGGCTGCAGCAAAACACGAATCACCTAAAAATGGCCATAAAAATTCTCGCACAAACAAAATTTATTTATTTGTGAGAGTAAAAGTACTCGTAGTATTTTGTATATTAAACGTAAGTATGTGGAATATTTATATATTTTCTTCTTTAGCATAAATACTTTTATAAACATTAAACATCTGCATGAATTTATTTTAATAGATTTTTTGTTTATATTCTTATATCATTTTACTCTTTGTGTGTTAGTGGAACTAATCATGTTTTTTCTTGCTTATAATATTTAACCACTGATTTATTTTGAGTTACAGTTCTAATTAAGTTCATGCCCAGTAAAAAAAAATCGTGTTTTTTGAAGCACTTAAAAGAAAAAGCGTATAATCGAGCGCTTCAATAAAAGCGCTCTTTTGAAGCAGTAAATACTTACGAGTAAAATATACAAAAAAGATGCTTTTTTAGTGCTGACAACGAAGAAGGTTTTAAAGTGAAAAAACAAAAATGAAATTATAGCCTACAGATTATAGTCAATTATAAAATGAATATCGCGTTTCCCAGTTACTATGAATTTTTCTTAAGCGAAAACATTCAGATAGAATTAAAAAAACATTTTAGGAAATTGCTTTATTTGCATGTTTGATTAGGTTAAAAGAAGCGCTTATTGTCCGAAGAAAGTAGTCCTCCAAACCGGGAACACCTCATACAAAAATCATGCATCCCATCAGCAGGTTTGAAGCGATTTGAGGTATGAATTCATACATCAAAACCAGCTTCTTTTGGGGCAAAATTTTTACTGCGTTTCTACTTTAAGTACTAGTTCAGTTGTAGCACTAAGTATACAGAGGGGATAACTTTGACGTTTCAAAATCGCTACAATCAGCTACAATAAGGCAGTTCTCTTAAAGAGAGAAAGAAATTATTTTGTTGTAGTATTTGGTAATGTGAAAAAGCAAAGCACTATATACAACAAGAATTTTGTGGGCAAAACAAAATAAATTGTATTTTAATAATTGTTATAGTTTGTGGTATGCATTGTGGAGTTTGTGCAATGGTTAGATAATATAAATGCATTTTTTTATGATTGCATCAAACAATACAAAAATACTCTATGACCAAAATTGAATTTTATTGTTCCAGAAAAATAAAGAAAAAAAAAAGGCAGTTCTCAAAGAAAGAGACAAGTATAAAACTATATTTTCTTTCCCCTTCTGTCACCTCTGTATACTTTGTGGTTGTAGTCCAGTTCTAGTTCCGGTTCAGTTCTAGTTCAGTTCTAGTTCAGTTCTAGTTCAGTTCTAGTTCAGTTCTAGTTCAGTTCTAGTTCAGTTGTAGTTCAGTTCTAGTTCAGTTCTAGTTCAGTTCCAGTTCAGTTCTAGTTCTAGTTCAGTTCTAGTTCAATTCTAGTTCGGTTCCAGTTCAGTTCTAGTTCAATTCTAGTTCAGTTCTAGTTTAGTTGTAGTTCAGTCGTAGTTCAGTTCCTGTTCAATTCTAGTTCTAGTTCAGTTCTAGTTCAATTCTAGTTCGCTTCTAGTTCAGTTCCAGTTCAGTTCTAGTTCAATTCTAGTTCAGACCTAGTTCAGTTCCAGTTTAGTTCTAGTTCAATTCTAGTTCAGTTCTAGTTCAGTTCCAGTTCAGTTCTAGTTCAGTTCTAGTTCAATTTTAGTTCATTTATAGTTCAGTTCTAGTTCAGTACTAGTTCTTCTGTGTTACAAACGAATTGACAGTTCATTGTAATCCCACTATTTCCACTTTCAACTTTTATTTAACACATTCTAAAACATCAGAACATAATAAATATGAGTGAGTGCAAATGAAAAGAAAGCAAATAGTTTTGTAAGTATGATTAAATTACATTCACGGCCATTTATTTTATTTATTACGAGCATTTATTTATATAGTTGACTCGTTTTACACACCATGAAAAATCATTATAAACTCATATTACCATTCTTATTATCATTTTCACTGACAGATACATGAAGTATGAATAAAATGTGGAACAAACACCCCATGATGAGCAGAAGACATACTCACTATTCATTCGTACCTTCAGCATTAAGGTTGTGTTTTTTTCTTTATTTTTATAGCGGAATTTTAACGATCATCCATAAAAGGATTATGAACATTAAGTTGTCAATACGGGTACATAAAAATTTAAGTATAAATAAATTCATTTAGTTTTAGATGCATAATTATATTACCAACATCGTCAGCAATTTAGAAGAAAATTTAAAGACTGCAGTTTAGACAGTCAGAAGCACTGGGATTGAATTCATAATTATTTCAACACGTTTTCCTCATGGACTGTTGTGTTGGGTGTCAAATGTTGTCCAACGTGCTTTAATAGGGGGCGCGTGTCTTTAACAATATTTTTATATTTTTGAAGCAATAAATTATAATTTTTTGTTGAAATTAAAAACTTGATATTTAAAGCTTGAACAGCAAATGTTAAGGTTAGTGCCGCATGCAAGTGTGCATTACTAAGGAAATAAGTGGACTGCTAAAGAACTATGAATGTATGTAAATAATTTTAAGCAGAGTCCGCTGTAGCCAAAAATGAGATCATCACGGTACAATGAAACAAGTTCTTATATAGATTAACTAGTTTAAACATCTAGCTTAAAGGAGACCATAATTAAAAGAGTAAGGGAGTCCCAAATAATTTTTCCTTTACAAGGTCTTTTCTTGCCCAACAGATTTGCACATACATTCATATCAAAGACATCATCATCTAAATACAACGACGCACTAGTCAAAATTTGTAATTTGCAAAAAAATCTTCTTCTTCTCGGCATGTGTTGGCTATAAATTTAAAGATTTTTAACAACTGATAATTTTTTAAAACATCCTTTCTACAATTGCCACTAAACAGCAAGAAAGTTTGTGTCATTTAACCATTTTGTTACATGAAAGTAAATAAAATAGTTTGTTTTACTTGTTTTATATCTTACATTTGAATTACTTTGATGATAAACAATTGCTGAGGTGGCAAATCAAAAAAAAAAAAAAAAAAAAAAAGAACCAAACACAAGCAATTCTCAACAAATTGTGGCAATAAGAAATGTAATTCTCATAAAACATCAAATAACTTAAATGAAGAGTTTAAATAAAGAGGACAATACAAAACAAGACTTTTGCAAATTTCTGAGTTAAAATCAAAATGAAAAATTTTGTGCTGATTGTATAAAAAAAAAAAAAATAAGAGTGCTATATTCGGCTATGCCGAATCCTATATACCCTTCACCTTTGTGGTGGATGCATAATTATATTATATACATAGATACATATTTATATATAAATTATATTGTTACGTTTTTACCTTTTAAAAACGGTGGTTTGTTTCCTTTAAATAAACCGGATTCATTATAATTGCAAAATAAAAGTGTCAAGAAGTTTGAAGGAAATATGTATAACGAGTCTTTATTTATTTAAATGTACACAAACCCAATCAAAAAAGGGTATAATGAACACACTGTCTTTTTACACACTTATATTATGGTTTAAGAACACACTTAAACACTTTGTTTGATCAGCGCCATCTGTTTATGAAATTATTCGTAACAATATTAATACACTTAGTTTTTTTGATGAAATTTTCAGAGGTTGTCTCGGATATTTGCTCATATCTCCGTTATTTATGGACGGATTTTGCTTATTTTAAATAGCAAACTTCTCGAAAACATGTCTGACAGAATTATTGCAAATTTGGATCCCGAAGACTTCAGAAAATGTATTTCAACAGACAGACAGACAGATAAACGGACATGGCTTAATAGACTCTGCTATCTATAAGGATCCTGAATATATATACTTTATACGATCGGAAAATTATATTGTGGAAATTACAAACGGAATGACAAACTTATATATACCCTTCTCATGAAGGTGAAGGGTATAATAAGCAAAGGAAAATCTTTTTAGCAAAAATTGTTTAAACTCATGTAATGTGTGTAATAGATAAAGTTATTTATTTTCTTATTTTTGTAATAAACCTTTAAAATTCTTTAGCAAACATGTTTCGATATTAAGAAGTTTGTTGATATTACAGCTCTGCCAACATGTGTGATTGTTGAATGAACGTCTGTCTGTCTGTCTGTCTGACACTCTGTTCGTCGTCGAATGAAACAATATTCTAAATCCCTTAAGTTATTGTAAATATTTTGCTGTAAAAGCTATTAATCGCTTAAGTATATCAAATAATATACATTTTATGTAAGTGGCTGTGTTGTCAGTCTTTCAAACTAAGCTGTTGTTCAATATTGGCCTTATGACCGCCTAAGGATATTTTTGCTCATAACTTTTTTTTTTTTGTATCTATGATATGCTGCTATTTATAATAACCATACACAAAAATGTTTAAGCAAATATTGCTAGAGGGTTGCCAAGGTGAGGATATAAATACACTGGGGAGCACAAATGCGTACATGTTTGTGGCTTGCATAAAAATAAAACTAATAACGAAAATTTAAAAATGTTTTTTTGTTTATTTATTTTAGGTTTAATGCTTAAGAAAGTAACTTACAATAAATAATGGAAAACATCAATTTGCGTCAAATAAACAATTAGTACCAAAAAGAACTTTATTCAATTTTGCACAAGTGTGTCATTAAAAAAGTTTCTACAAAAATATCAGTAGCGCAATTCACAATATTGTGCAAATAGTTTTGCAATTGCAAAAAGCATAAGTTTAGCATATTTTTGCTCTACACTAACAAAATACACAGCAAGAGCAAAAATATGCTAAACCTTTTTGCAAATGCAATGATGCAATGTCATTTGCACAATATTGTGAATTGTCCTATTGTTTGCCGTTAGTTAGCGCAAGTGCTGGCTTTGTTTTTGACTTAGAAAAAAACATAAGTTTGACATTAATTTAACTGCGTGTGGTAAACACTTTTTGCAAATTATCCAACACAAATCAAGTTATAAAAAGAATTATGAAAGGTAATGAAGGAACTGTCAAGAGCCATTGGGAACAATATTCCTATCAAAGACTACAAGTAATAGCTAAACAGTTTTAAGTAAGTCATTCAGTGGTCATAAAAGTCATTCTATTGTTCCCAAACCACAAATCAGAGGTCGCAAAAAGCTATTTACTTTAGCGGACGCACATCTTATGATAACACAAATGAAAAGAGACAAGAGTTCAACACCAAAAGATGTTTCTAAAGAAATAGTCAAACTCACTAGTCGATCAGTGTTACCGTTGGCAAATTTGAGAAAGTCGCACAAAAAGGGGATTTCTTAAAAATACGTCGCTAAAAAAGGGGCACCACTTTTAAGAAAATGGAAAATAAACAAAACAAAAATAAAAATGTATTTTTTTCATTTAAATGTTGTATATGATGTATGTTTACATATATTCAACAATTTATTTATTTTTTAACATAAGTTTCATATAATAAAAAAACTAATATGTATCAAGTAAAACAAAAAAAGGTACACAAAAAGTGGTAAGGCACCTGTAAAAGGGTCAAATTGCGACTTTAGTCGCAACAACGGTAACGCTGTAGTCGATGGACAGCAAGTCGAGCCCTTTGCGATATTGACTACATCTCAGCAATAACAAAAAAGAAAGCCTAAATTGTCAAAGCATTCAAGACAGCACAGAAATTTGCAAGACGTGTTCAAGATCTAACGCGGTTGAACTTGGCATTGTATGTCATACTAATGTATGTCTTGCAAAGAGCAAATTTGTATGAACTTGCCAGGCACACAATTTGCAATGTGTGGGAAATGGCGCCGTCTGGCTGAAACCAATTGTCACCAAGATCAAGCTTCAATTTCAGGCATCAAATAGTTGGTTATCATGGCACGATAACGGTTCGCACCGGCACCATTTTTAAAGAACTATGGACCAATGATTCCACCGTCCCACAAACTACACCAAACCGTTGTTTTTTCTGAATGAAGTGGCAGTTCTTGAATCTCTTCAGGTTGCTCTTCGTCGCAAATACGGCAATTTTGTTTCTTGACATATCCATGGGCCTCATCGCTGAAGAAAATTTGCCTCGAAAACGTCAGATCTTCTTGAAACTTTTCAACAGCCCAAAGAGCAAAGCGATGTCACTTGGGAAGGTCGAGCGGCTTCAGTTGTTGCACAAGCTGTATTTTGTACGCTTTAAATTTAAGATCTCGACGTAAAATGCGCCAAGTCGTTCCATACGTCAGTACGAGTTGCTGCGAACTGCGCCAAATCGACTCTTCACGGTCTTCGTGTACACACAAATTCAATTTCAGGCATCAAATAGTCGGTTATCATGGCACGATAACGGTCGCCATTGACGGTTACGTTCGCACTGGCAACATTTTTTAAAGAAATATGAACCGATGATTCCATTGGCCCACAAACCACACCAAACCGTTGTTCTTGAATCTCTTCAGGTTGTTCAGTATATTTTTCCCAATAAAACTTTGTTTTTTCCACTATCATAATGAACTTATAAATGGTAACTCTTATTTAGAGGTTGGCATATTCACTTGCAGACATATTTTGTATTATATTTTTTCTTTACGCAAAAATACCTTATAAATGCATTTTCCACAAACTGAAGCCATTGAGCAATAACAACAAGAAAAGCAGCATCATTTATGTGGATAGTGGCAGCAACAACCAACCACGATTGGATGTTAGTCAATCTTGTGAATTGTGTTTTTTTTTTTGTTCTTTTTTGCTGGGTCCATCCAACCGAACAATATTGAAAAGTACTTAAAAATTAAAATGTTTTGTTTTCGTTTCATTCATTCATTCACTGTGTTGTTATTATTATTATGGTTTTATGAAAATATTAAAAGCATTATAATGTGCAACATGCTTGAGCTTTTTTTTTCTCTTACAATATTATATTATTATTTTACAGGGAATTATCTGTGGATATTTATGGCAAAGGGGCTGGGGAGCAACTTACATATTATAATATCCTTAAGATATTTTTATATTGTTCTTTTGCATACAAACATCAGATTTTTTGTGATGAGTTGAAAAAAATCATGAATAAAAAAAACCAAAAAAAAAACCCTCAAGGAGCAGGAGCTACAAGGATAAAGCGATAGCAGAAATATCCAACGTATTAAGCCACATTTTTTTTTGTTTGTTTGCAATCTTTAAATAACAATATTAATATTTGTGTTTCTTTTCTTTTCAACAAACGTTAAATTCATTTATAATCTTGTATATACAAATTTTACAATACCTTTGTGCATCATAAAATCTTTGCTATTTAATTTTGCTTATGGTTTTCGAAGCAAAATATTTCAACAGCATTTGTCTTGATTGGAAGAAATTCATGGTTATTTTTATTAAATTTTCATTTACTTTTTTTTCAAAACCATTTACTGCCATCGAAAACTATTTGCTTTTTTTTTTGTTCGGCTATAACTTGTGTCTTTACAAATCGTGTTATCATTTTAGCCAACAACCAAACTACAACCATATTACCATTTTTCATGCAACTTATGATGGTTACTAAACTATCCAAAGTTAAGACCATCTAAAACCTAGAGACCAAACTAAATATTGCAAATATACAGTCTGTCTGTAACTGTTGTAAAATGCTTAACAAAATGTGCATTTAGTTTAAGCAGAGACTGACTAAATAGCAAATTATTTGCAAAAATGTATTGCAACCATTTATTCATACGTTGGTACTCTCGTACGTATCCAGAAGTAGCATTGGCATGGAGTTTCAGCAATATTTTTGTTTAAACAAAACACCATTACCGTTCTGGACATGAATGTGGAATACGATTGGGAACAGTGGGCAGTTATTGGAAATGTGAGGAATACATATATGTAATTGTTTGTTTGTTGTTGTCGTTATTTTGTAAAGATCCAAAAAGAGACCACTTTAACTAAACATACTAAATAAATTCAATTTGAGACAGACATAAAGGGCTCTGAATCTATTGAGGCTTTTGCAAATCAGACAAACAAAATTGTGAGTTAAACAATTATTTAAATAGTTTTTTTTTTTTGAAATACTGGCTTATGTATGAAACATATCTGAATCTTATATTGGTAAATTTTCTTGATAATGGAAATAGTAATATTTAAATATTAATCTGAAAGCATCTAGTATTATTAGTAACTATTCACATCAAGAGTTGCATGTTCAGAGAGCAGTGTTGTCAACTTTGAAAATTCAAAACGCACCAAAATGGAGAAAAAAAGCGCCATTTAAAAAAAACGCACCAAGTTTAGAATTTCTTTGTTTTTTTTAATGTTTATTGAATTAATTTTACATAAAAAGTATAATATTTTTGTTATTACACTCACAATATTATTACAGTAACGAAATGTAGTTTATTCAAGAAGTATTCCGTGCAGTTGTTTTTAACTAAATAAACATTTAAAATTCTAAGAAAAATTATTTTTCACTGAATCTAACATTTATTCAAAAAACAAAGTGAACATTAATATGGATTTTCAGTTGCATTTGATATTGACAGTTGTTTACGTTAAAGTATTTTGTATGTAAAATTAAATGAAACATGAAAAATTATAGAAATTTATAAATAAAAAAATAATAATTACAGCAAATTTCGAACCACCAGAGGTAACACTGGTTAAAAGATTGATGTTTGTCTGTTGGCTAGCAGGCACCGCAAGTGGTGCAGAGGGTTAGAACGCAAAGAATTCTGATGAGAGAAAGTGGTGTTTCTCGAAACATATGTAAATTCAACAACCCAGGTTCGAATGACAGCCAAGAAAATTATCAAAAAAATTTTAAAAATAAAAATTTTTCAAGTTGTAAAACAATTCCTACCTTCAGTAAAAATAATTTAATGAAAATTAAATTTAATGAACTCGAGCCTAACTAAAATAAATATCAAGAAATTTGAAACTGTAATTTAAAATAACTGAAAATTTATTTAAAAACCGATCTACTTATTTTTAATTTTAAATGTTATAATTCTCAAACAGTCAATGTGAATTTTAATATAAGATATGTATATGTAGATATTATACGGAAGCCATGATTATGTATAGACCGACCCTTAGAAAATTATTTCAAGTTATTTTCAGTTATTTTATTTTAGTTAATAACTAAAATACATAAAATTTTATTTTAGTTAATAACTAAAATACATAAAATAACTGAAAATTCTGTTGATTTTACGGAATTTGTGGTTAATTTTTTGATAGTTAAAATCAGTGTTTTTAGAAAAAAAAAACTTAAAAAAAATTAAACAAATTTGTTTGTATTCCTATATAATTTTTTTTTTAATTTCATAAATTCTATATAGAACTTTTTAAAAAGGAATCAACGATTCATAGTAAAAGCCTGTTTTAAATAAACAAACCAATAAAGGTAAAATAGGCATTTAACCGCTCAAAATTTAACTCACAATATTGGGTACTTTACTACTAGTTGGTAAAAAAGGACTAATTTCAGTACAGATTTTGTATTTTTTAAATTATTTCTGTTTAGGTTGTGTTAAAATTTAAGCACTTTTATTTGAATTTATTCAATAAAAATTCCACTCTCCACTGGGATTCTAACCAACAGGCTATACAAGAATTTTTATTTCCATGTTAAAAATGTTAATTTTATTTTCAAACAAAGAAGGCCAAAGGGTGCTGTAGCTTAATTGGTTAGCGCATTTGATCATTAAGCATGAGTTCGTATTTGTAGCCCGGGTTCGATTTCCAGCCACTGCCACTTAAACAACATCAGTTTCTGATAATTATTAGTTTTCTTTTCTATCCATCATAAGTAATATTTATCACAGCGCCCTCCTTCGGTGGTATAGTATTAATGCGCCTACTCACCACCAGAGGCGCTGCAATGCTGCACTAAAAACAAACATAATGCGCAATTGCAGATTTATAATATAAAAAAAAACTTTCTTCTTTCACCACTTTTACTTCTTTAACCTATCCCTTTTCAAAAGGCAGTAACACAATTATATGTAGGCATATTAATTGCCTGAGTGTTACTTCTCTTTAAAAAAAAAATTAGTAAAAATAAAGATTTCATCACATTTTTGGAAAAATTAAAAAACTCACCAAAATTAAAAAAATCGGACCGTGCACCAAGGATTTTTTCGCACAAAAATTTAAAAAAGCACCAAAACCAGTGCAAAATGAACCAAGTTGACAACGCTGTCAGAGAGTATTAAATATGTGTTAGCTGCCTCCTAGAGATTATTTGGTTGGTAACATCCAAGATATGTTCTATATGGTTACAGTAAACATATATAGGGTGTATTGTTTATATTTAGAACTTTAAGTTGGCAGCACTTTTTTACCGGACGGCCATTTTGTCAGCTGTTAAGTGATATATGTTTAGTTTGGTTTGGCATTTCAATTTAAATAGATGCAAATTTATATTGAAAATCAGGGTTCTGTTTGAAGTACGTAACGAGGGTGTTTTTTTTAGATGCATCAAACTTTGAAATTGAATAAAACAAAGATATTTTTTTAAATTGACATGAAATTTTCTTATAATCTTCTGGCATTATAATTTAAATATTAATTCTGGCATACTATTTAAATAATGAAACTGGCCAGAGCCATTGAGGATAATATTCTAGCAAAAACAAAAAGCAGATATTCTACGCGAGTAATAGCAAAACAGCTTAAAGTAAGTCAATCAGTGGTTATAATAGTCCAAGAAAGGTGTTCTTGTTTCCAAACCACAAATCAGAGGTCGCAAAAAGCGATAATTACTACATCTCAGCAGTGAAAAAAAACAGAAACCTGTATTGGCGGTAAAAAATGTTAAGGCACTGTCTCAATCCGATTGAGAATTTGTGGTCAATCGTAAAGTGACGGTTGATACAATTCCTTTTATGTACTTAAATTTGAAGAGAGCGTGCCAAAACTTGTAGAAAGTGATTTATGAAATAAGAGACTCTGGACTAAATATTAAAAATACTATCATTCCCTAAAGTAAGATTCACTTCCAAAAATTACTCAGTGATGGGTATTATATGGTCGGATTGACAGACGTACTTATTTTATATTCGTACTTATTTTATATTTGTTCAATTCATGAGTGTGAAGTTGTAGTGTCGTAGGAGTTGTACGTCGTGTAATTTTACAACAGTTATACAATGTTCCTATATAAATATTTTTTGCAACACCTACCACGTTTTTACATTTCTGTTCTTACTCATTTTTACTACCACGTCAAATTCTAGTCATGTGGGTACGATACCAGTTTTTAAGAGTCATGACTAGAATATGACGTGGTAGTGTAAAATGATCAAGGACAGAAATGTAGCCCTTACAGAGCCATGAAGACCGGTACACAAAATGTTATAATCGGACTAAAACTAGCGACACAGTGAACAAAATACTAAAAGGGCGGTATTTGTAGGCGTGGAAAAATAATAAAAAAAAATTATTTCTGGAATTGTTTTTACATTATTTTTACTTTTTTTGAAGCACCCTAATGTACAATATACAACATCACTTGTAAATTTAGCAATTCTCTTATTATTATAAATTTATAAAAAACGATCATTCAGTTTTACTCTTGACTTAATTGTTAAAATGTCTGTATTATATTTTTCACGCGAAGCAGAAGTTATTTTGTTTTTCTCACTTAATGCTATTAATTTTATTTATTAATAATGCAATTTATTTTATTTATTGAGTTTTGTTTATTTGTTTTGATATTTTACTTTTTACATTTTAAAGCCTTGACAATATAAACATACGACTTTGCTCAAAATTGTGTTCACAATCAGATAGTTGTATCATACAATGTACAACATACGAATACAACATAAGTTGTGAATTGAATAATTCTCTTTATAAACCCTCATAATTTGTCAGTTTTTGTCCATGTTTTAAATTAACATTAAAAATCTGTAAAATTTCTTTGAATTTTTCTATTCTAGGTGCCTATTGTGAGCAAAATTCGATTTTCGACTGAGGTCGAAAATGCTTATCGAACGAATTTTCATTTGGTATTATGGTGCACATTCGATGAAAAAACGCTATTGTGAAAATCAGTCTTTTTGGGTTATTCACAATAGTACATTTCAATCAGCTGGCGCCATATTTGTTTACAAATTCTTAAAGAAAAATAAATTAAATTTGAAATGACTACCACGGAATTATGGTTTAATGATTCGTCTGGTGAAGATGAATCCTTACTAGAACTGGCAAGAAGCAGAAAAAGGCTGAAGAATGCTTATAATTTAGAAATGGATTCCACCACTTGAATGTATTATTTAATGAGTTTTTGAGAAGGATATTATAAATTTAATTTACAGATTTATTAAAAATGTTTGACTCTGTAAAGAGGCGTTTGTGGACTTGCTGTCCATTACTGATGAACTGCTGCAACAATGCTCAAAGGGCAGAACAATCCCAAGTGTATTAAAATTGGCAATAGTTTTTCTGATCTTGCTCCATGAGAAAAACTAGCTTCTGCAATTGCTGTTTTGTACTTAGGACCTTAGACCTGCAGGATATTAACAAAAGTAATTTACAAGTAGTATTTGGTTTACCAAAACCAAAAAAAAAACCAAAAAAAACAAATACATTTTCAATAAATTTTGCAAAGTTTTAAACACCGTCGACAGCAAATTTGTGTTCGATAAAAAATTCGTAATTCGTAATAATAAAAATTTTACATTCGATAGTCGATTTTCGATAGCCAGCGAATATCGATTGTCCAATGCAGCTCATAATAGGGGCCATAATGAAATACTGATATTTTCCGTATAAAACACAATAATAATATAATTTGTCCGAACGACCCACTGTGCTTCAAAGACCGTATTCCGTATAAACTTCAATGTTGTTTGTTTTCATCTTTACTGGTTTACATTGTGTATCTCCATCTATATATGTACATTTACTGGCGATTTATAGCAGCAGATAAGCGTTAATAAATTAATTAGAAATATTGAAATGGCTAAACGCGAAGTAAACAAACAAACAAACGAACGAACGAACGAACCAACCAAATGGAGTTGCAGTAGCAAAACCAACTACGTTCATATCAAAGGATACACACTCTTATTTAGACAACACACACACACACAAACACACAATAGATATTTTACGTTGGTAGGAAAACAAGAATATCACTGTTTAATAACTGTGATTTGTGAATGTTGCCACATGGTTAAAGAGAGATGATTATAAAGCATGCAGTCCATTTGCTCTATTAGACCATTAAGAGGAATAAATTTGCAAGGAAATTTAAATATGGTCAGTTATCTCTAAAGTAGTTAAATACAAAAAAAAAATAAACAATATATTCATTCCTACATGAAAATGTTAAACATTAAATTGTAAAGTAAAAATTGCTGAAAAAAACGAAAACATAACCTTTAGTCATAGACTCACAGTGACCATTTTAAAAACTTTTGCTTATTTTA
The DNA here is from genome assembly GCA_950370525.1 of Bellardia bayeri. Classification (NCBI taxonomy): domain Eukaryota; kingdom Metazoa; phylum Arthropoda; class Insecta; order Diptera; family Calliphoridae; genus Bellardia; species Bellardia bayeri. The sequence goes on from OX493264.1 coordinate 105,642,483, forward strand.
TTAAAAAAATAAAATAAAAAGTTTTTTTTTTGCCCGACTTTCCGTGTTTTTAATAGAATTAAAAAGTTTTTTCTTTTCCTTTTTTTTTTTGAATACCTTTTTTTATTTTTTTCCAGCAACTTTTACCCAACTTATTTATTCCTTCTTATGAATGAAGACTATCACAACTTCGGCTTAAAGGTGGCACAAAAACCATTTAAAAAAAAAACTACTAGAACTTTTTTCCAAACAATACAAGATGAAGTGAAAAAAACAGTAAGATAAAAAACGTAAATGTTTTTCTGCTAATTGAAAATATCTGTTGGGATCAATTAGACGGCGACTTTGGTGTTTTACAACAATTTTATTTTTTCGTTGTGCACGAAAGCACTTATGGTTGCATTCATACATACTCTTAGATTTAAGGATAAAGTTTCTGTTTTTCCTTTACTTTTGTGGCAACTGCTTTAGTGAGCAGTTTTTTGTGTTATTGGCTTTTAAAAAGTTAAAACTATATTGTTTCTCTACGTGTCTGAGACGTTGTACCTTTTTGACTTTGAATTTAGATGTGCGGTTTAGTTGACTATCAGCTCTGTCTGCTATCGACATGTTATCTGCTGAATTGTATTGAATTGTATTAAAGATTAAGAGGTCGAACGAACTTTAATTGAAGTTTGAAATAAAGTTTGAATTGAATTAGATAAAGTTAATAAAATGCTTATTGAAGAGTCAAATTATTGAAATTAAACAGAGGACAACCATTCATGACTATACTTTCTTTTTGCCGCAATATACGAGTAATTTTGAACTATGATTCCAAAGTAAGGCATCTAAAGCACGCGTAAGTTCCTGACAGTCTGCAGCGTCTTTGTGGTTTTGGTGGCGTCTGTCAAAGAACAAAACTTCATTTTCAAAACGACAGCATCATGTTTGGATACCTGGCTATGTTAAAAAGCAAAATTGCCATACGAGTATTTGGGAAAAAGGCAACACTCGACACGTCCACCAGGTTACAATGCATTGCTAGATTTTATGGTATCCAACGACATAGAAGAATTAACTTTCATTCCCTTATTATTGAGGTTTTTTGCCCAATAGTTGTTATACCCTACACCACCATACTGGGGATTAGTGCTGACGTTTGTAACGCTAAAAGCTCACTTTTTGAGTCGATTAAACGATGGCCGTCCGTTCGTCTGGCTGGTTGTCCACGTAAAGCTTGTGCGCAGAGTACAGGTCGCAATTTTGAAGATATTTCAATCAAATTTAGTATGACACTTTTGTTAGGCCCAAGGACGGTTGGGATTGAATTCAGTTGAAATCGGTTTATTATTTATCCTAGATGGGGGCTAGGATAAATAATAACAACAAATGTCCTCCCGAAATAGGGGTTTATCGATAATAAATGTTTAACCCAATTTGGCCACAAATAAGTTGTACATGAAGCTTAATCGCAGCTTTACTCACTTTAAAGAGCATAACTCTCCAAAAAATATTGACATCCAAATAATATTCAACACAAATATGTATTCCACACAATATAGGTTATACACCTAATTCTATTTTTACACGGATTTTAATTAACACGGTTTGAAAATAAATAAATTTTAAAGTTTTTTACACGATTTTATTCCATTCAGCACGATTGAAAATCTTTTGGGCTAAAATTTCTTTTGTTAAATTTAACTTTTTAAAAATATGTTGATACTACAAATTTAAGGGAATTCCCTTTTTGTGGATACAAGTAAATTTACTGGTCAGAGCAATTGTAAATAGCACAAATTTGGGGGAATTCCCTTAGTGCATATAATGACATGAACATCATAATTTTTTTTTACATTTTCCACTTCTTTATTAGCTATGCTTGTGTAAAAAATAAATTATATTTATTTTATGATGATTGGTCCCTAATTAGTCATAGCTCCCATATAAGACCCACTTTTTAAAATCACTTTTACGATCATAAATCTCTTAAATATGTTAGTATTCAAATAAAATTCAACACAAATAAGTAAATATGTTATATACATCCAGCATGCCACCTAATTATCGATCGATCCAATATTGGCCAAAGCTCGCATTTTATACCTCTACGAAAATCACTTTCACATGTATAAATCTTTAAAAAGTGTTTATGTATATCAACATAAAATTTAACACAGGAAATATTTATATGCCCAGGAGTTATGCCACTAATTCTTTCGATGATCTATCCATAATAGGTCACAGCTTCTAAAAAAAACTGTTTTTGCACATAGATTGGGTGTAGGGTATTTTATGCTCGGACTTGAACGGCTATACTTTCTTACTTGTTAATTATTGCATTTAAACTTTCCAATTTAAAATTCCCAATATAGTATTTGTTTAGCAGAGGTTGTAGAACAATAAACCAGACAACAACAGGTTTTTTATTTGTACAAACAAATTTAATTTTATTTACAAAATTGTTTATTTTTTTTCGTTTTTTTTTTAATTTTATTGTTAAACAGTGGACAGCAACGTATACAGGACATTACACAACAGAAGTGACAAATTCAAATGCAAATGAAGCGCAAATTAAATTACAAACAGTTTTTATTGGATTATAGACCATGATACACAAACTCATACCACGTACACATGCCTAACGATACACTAATATTCATGTACAAAAATGCAAACAGAAAAAAGACATGCAGCTGAGCCTACGTGTGCTAAAGGATGTACACCGAAAGAAAAAATAAGGTAATAAATATACTTTTCAAAATTAACAAAAACACCTTTATGTTAATAATGTGCGATGAGAAGGGGGCCTTTCTGTGCACTGTGGACTTTGAAGCTTAACTAAAATTAAAAGTTGACTATTTATAAAGAGTTTTTCAAAAAGGAACTTTGTTTTTGAAAACCAAATAATACAGCGAATTTTTATGAAAATCTTTCAAATTTGTATTGCATTGGAAGGAGTAAGGTTTGACAGATATAATTAAAAAAAATTAAATCGGAAAGTTGTCCACCACGACCACGCCCACAGTTGTCGATTCTTTCCAGTCACATTTTGACAAATGACGGGTTTGTTTGGTTAATAACGTTACGGATCTTGAGTCTTAAGGTTGTAATCGATTCGTTGAATTCTATATAGACATTTGTTCAATTCACAAGTGATGTTGTATGTTGTACATTGTATAATATCTGATTGTGAGCACAAGTGAGAAAAACAAAATAATTTTTAAATTGCATAAAAAATATAATGCAGACATTTTAACGATTGAGTCAAATAATGAATGATCGTTTTTCATAAATTAAATACAACAATCTCCATTATTTAAATTTGTCGTTTATTAATTTGATTTTCTTGTTTTAAATTTGTTTATAATTTGAGAGTTACCGTTTGGTTATTTTTTTTAAACTAAAGTTATTAATTTTTTAACTGAACTTTTGGCAACACTTAAACTTTCATACAACTTTCAAAAAACATATTTAAAAATATTGTATGTGTTTTACAAATAAATTTACATATATAGAAACATTTGTGCAACTGTTGTAAATTCAGACAACGTACAACTCCTAGGACACTACAACTTTAATTGCGAATTGAACAATTATGTTGAACATAATCCCATAAAAATAATACAGTAGTGTTAATTTCTGAATGATCTAAATTTCTGTCTGAATTCAGTGAAATTGTGCGATCAGACAAATAGGTTTGCAATAAATTCATTGTTTCGGTGACTGCATAAATAGTGGCACCGTCCTGTTAAAACAACATGTCCATTTAATCAATTACCGTCCAAATTTATGTTGATCACATCCCTCGATTGCGTGATCTATTTACCGTAAACTCAATTACAGCTGAATTTTCGAAAAAATGGCGCAGTCACGCCTCCATTAGTCCTGGATTTTGAGCAGTCCAAATGCGGCATTCTGCTCCGATTGAAAAAAAGTTTCCAGAAAATCCAGCTTTTTTCAGTTTGTTTTTAAATACATTTTTAACATTTAAATGCGATTTGCCAGCGAAATTGAATATAGAGTAACATTGAATTTAGAGTAACATTTTACTACTGTTATGTTAACATATAAAATGCCAAAATTTTATATTATTCCTTTATGTCCCTGTGGGAAAATAAAGTTCATGCTTTCTTTAGTCCCAATTTACACGAAGCAATTTTTATTGAAAAGATTGATGAAATTTTTTCCTTGAAATTTCTTTTTATTTTCTTTTTTTCAAACATCACAATTAAATCAGTCGTATTTTTATTTGAGACAATACACATATTTGTATACACATATGTAATACGAATAAGATGTAAAACGAATTGCAAGTATAATCAAGTGTGTACTTGTCTTATCTTCCTCTAACCAAGATGTCTAAAAGGTAATCAGCTAAGATTAAAGAATTGCTTCGTGTAAATTGGGACTTGGTAGTTTTTTTCTTGGCTGGAAATAATTGTTTCTTATCGTAGTTCATTATTTGTCATCAAACTGGTGTTGTATCGTCAATGTGAGGTTTTCCGGCTATATATGTATGTGAAGTGCACTGCGAAGCTATATCTAAAACTTAGCTTTCTATATTGAGATAAATTTCACTTTTCACATTTATTAAATTTGAATTAATTTTTTCTTTAAGTGTATTATAGAATGGTATTATTTGCCCTTTCGCTGATGACGATGATGAGTGGGTGCTAACAGACTGGACTTAAAACCCAAAAATGAATAAAGCACGTAAATTTGTCCATGGGAAAGTCGGTATGGGCACCAAACACGTAATCCAAAATTGCATATAAAAGTAGAGAGAAAACAAGTCAACGAATAAAATTTACATGTGGCTCACGGTAAAATACCGTATTTTACAATCATATGTATGTATATGAACAAATGGAGCCAGTGGTAGAGGTACATTTGCATATTGTTGTTTGTGTTGCAGAAGAGGTAAATGTGGTAGATACATATTTAAAGACTATTGTTCACATATGGAAGGAAGGCTGGTTTTTATTTCACTTCGTGGTGTAAAATATACACAGACACATTGTGGGGAAAGAGTAAAAAAGGCAGAGGATTATTTACGCGTTTTTACAAATTATGTTCTTTGAGATAGTCCTTGTTCTTGTCATTGTCATGCTACAAATGCTACTGATACCTTTTATGGAATTTTATGAGTATTTCTGAAGGCCAGAGCCAACTTTAAGCAAAATGTCATCTACAATATTAGATGTTTGCACATTGTTCCTCCCTATGAAGCGTAGTGTTTAGTAGAGAATTTGTAAATGTTTTGTTACTTTTAAGCTTTAGGCATTCAAGAGTATTTGCTAGCAACTTGTATAACTTACTTACTAATTGTTGTTCTTTCATTTTTTTTGGGGGTTTTAGGATTGAGAATGACCTTAGAAGAGTGTTTGGTGCGCCTCATTATTATGTGTATTTGCTATCGGTGTGTGGAAGCCAAAAAAAAAAAACAACGAAAACATCTAATGATACCACGTGTCACTGCTCCAGAACAAAACACAATTAGAATGAGAAAGTGAATTGTTTTGGTAAATCCTGATGCTCAAATGCAATAACATACGGTGCGAGTAGCTGTAGTAGTGGGATCATATAGAGTTTGTATGTGGGATAAACAAATAATTAATTCTTGTTTTTAACGGTAAACATTGTAACGGGAATATACAGCAAAATACATACTAGCACTTAGGAGTGCATACATAAGTATGTATAGTAGGGTGCCCCAAATCAAAGTTGCGGATGTTCCCGACTAACATAAAAATTTGATTCATTTAAGGACTACGTTTCTCAATTTTTTTTCCTAGAGTCAATATTTGGTGAGCTGGATCAAAGGATAAAAAGGTCCTTTTTAGAGGTTTTTTGATTTTTTTTGCATTTCTTCCAAAGGAAAAAAATTTTCATATTAGTCGGGAACACCGATACCTTATTTTTTCTCCATACAAACGGGGCCACCCTAATGTATAGGCATACTCGTGGTGTAATTTATAATTCTGTAAAATATATAAATGAATATGGAGGTATATTGTGAGAATATTCTGGTCTATAATATATCAACAGACAGAATACATCCACGAATATTGTCCAAGTTTCCAATAATGTTGTGGATAACTTGTTTAGGCGTGGTTTTCTTTTGAAAGACGTGAAGTTATCGCTTTTCTAGATAACCTTGATATCAAGGACATTTTATTCTGATCTATATCGACAAATGGCAAACAATAAAAGCCCGATTTGGTATCTAAAATGCAACCACGAATATATATCGCATCCTAAATAAATACAAAAGGGTCACAACTCAAAATACTAAAATTTTCAGGCGAAACAAAAAAAGTTCATCGTGCACAAGCAATAAAAATAGACATAACTGTATTTTTCCAGTTAAAGAAGATAGTGATGTGAAAGACATTTTTGCAGTAGTTAGAGATTTTCACTCTGAATTAATTTACGGAAAAAATTCAGTTTTGGAAAATTTTGAGATGTGCCCCTTTTGTATTTAGGGTGCGATATTTATTAACTGTAAGAGCGTAAATGCTAGGGTATTCATTTGAATAATGATCGCTCGAATAATCGAACAATTTTTAATGAGCGATTATTCGAAGAATTTCAAATAACGAATAATTCGCTTAATTTTAAGAATCGAATTATCGATTGACAGTTTCTTTTTTCATAGTTTTAGAATTAAAAACAGTAATAATGTAACACCATTCCGTCTCAATTATGTTTAAAAAATAAGGTATAAACAGATATTTGCGTGTATAAATTAAATTAGTTTTCATCCTTATTCTGTTCGGCGTCTTCTATTTTGAGTCAGCGTCACTTTAACACTACATCAATGCAAATTTGTTATTCCCTAACAGTCTTGTGTCGACGTCGACTGTTTATCGAAAAGAAAACAAAAAGCTATTTATATTCTCCGGCTTCGCACAGTAAAAATGTCTTGTATTTTTATTCTGAAATGTCATAATCTTTCTTTAATATTCTCGGATATATATTACATACACGATTATGTTATACCTCAAATTAAACCTTAATTACATGACTTTTAAATTTTGTAATTACTTACTAAGATTATTTAAAAAAATATCAGAAAAAAATATAACATAATTATGTATGTTATATGTATGTCGTTGGAAAGGTCTTTAAAATGCCTATCATTTGATATATATATATGATATATATATATCGTCTGATAATGTAGTTTTCAAGATATAGCTAATTACAAACTTTGGAGCCCCGCCCCCTCAAAAATAGGAGTGGCCGACAAATTTTTTTTATATTAATTAAAATCTAAAACCCCATAAGTGATAAAATTTTGCAAGTGATTTAAAAAACTTCACTAAAACCAACTTAAGCCAAATTTTTTCCAGTTCTTCCACCAGCTTTTCAGATTGATACAAATACAAATTTGTAATTTTATTTTTTTTTTTAATATTTTTTAATTATATATTGACTAGTTTTTTTTTAACTTTTTTTTTTAAATTTCTTTATACACATAAAGGCCCAACCATACAGGTATGTGATTGAAATCAAAAACGAAAACGAGTGAGTTTTCGAAGTCCATTTTAAAGTATTTCTAATCAAATTTTTTTTGTGGGATAAAACTGTTTCAATACAGAAATATTACGAAAAAATTAACTTCTAAAACTCACTCGTTTTCGTTTTCGATTTCCATCGCATACCTGATAATGTGCATAAACTAGCTTAAGCCAACTTAAGCAATTGTGCGAATACATGTAAAAGGTATGTGACAAACCATAATGTACTTAATGCAACTTTTTGTCAAGTTTAATTTGCTTAAGCAAAGTGCCAAATTGAACGCACTTTCCGTACGAAATCATCTGTTTTTTGATTTCATAAAAAAATAAAAAAATTATTATGAAAAATCAAGAAATAGATGATATTACTCATATCTAATCACCTTTTTTTATTATTTTTCAACAATTAGCAGTTTTTACTGATTGCAAATTTTAAATAAAATAAAACAACAATTAAACAAATACAAGGCTGTAATTTTTGGTACTTTTTAATTTAAAGTACTCGCAAACACATAAAATACTGCGCAAATATGCAACAAGGGTTCTTAATTTCATGTAAGTACATTATGGCCACTTAAAAGTCTTCTTAAGTTTACTTAGTCCCGGATCACACAATGCCACTTTTGCTGCTCAACTTTGAGTTTTTGGGTGAGAGGGGAAAAATAGAGAGGGGACCACTCTTCTCTCCCCTAGCCAGTAGTATTTCTACTACAATGTTCAATAAATTCTGAAATTGTAATGTTTTGAACTACAATTAAAACTGTTGTACGTAATGTGTCCAACTTAAGTTTAGGTATTTCAAGTAGCTGCCTCTGAAACACAACCAGGTTCCCAGGAGGATACAAAGAAAGACCAGGGGCCAAATTACCGCATTCGATATCGAGTAAAATTCATCGTAATTTTCTTATTTGAGGTTATGGCATTCGATATCGAGCAAGAAATTTAGTAAATTTAGTGCATTCGATATCGAAATCATTTTTCGATACGATAGCTCATTCGATCACGAATTCGGTAATTTGGCCCCAGGAGAGAAAATATAAAGTGTAAATCGTATTGGATATTTAGAAAGGATTATGTAATTTATTTTCTTATTGACAGTAATCTCGAAAAAATGTCAACAAATTATCAAATGGCATTGGTTTTTTGTGGCGCTATGCGGTTAGTTTTTATAATTTTTGAAACTTATACTGACAATTTAGAAATAAAGAACGCTTAGACTTCTCAACAAATATTTATAATGTAAATTCCATTTAGACCTTTTGCATCTTCTTTTTTCACAATCTATAATGTAGAGGCTTACATCGAACACAGTCTGCAAATTAATCAGCTGTATTACGAAAATCAGCGTTGTGTGAGAAATGTGTGAAATAGACAATGGCTTTATTGGAAAATTATTTTAGTGAGCAGTTAATTTCGCGCTCCCCAACTATCTACAAACCGCCTAGAGCTTGTGTTATTAACTTAACATTATTAAACAACTAGTTAGTTCTTCCCCCATTTCATTAAAAAAAACGATCTTTCTATTCACTCATCAACAATCTACAAATCTTGCAATCTAAAAATAATCATTAAATAACTTAAGAATTCATCTACCTAATAAGTAAGCCTCCTTCCAAAAAACAAGTTCTAACAAACAATATGTATGTATATCCCAAACATGAGTATCATCATCAGCAGCAGCAATAGCAGTAGCATGTGGCATGTAGCATGTTTATACCTAATAGTAGTGTTAGTATCATCATGTCATGATACCGATACTAAACTGACACTTTGACATCGACTTAACCCTAAAAACTGCTGTATTGTGTCTGAGTCACAGAGGAGATTTTCCAAACACACACCAACAAACATGTGTCATTTATGTGTATATTTATCTGTGTGTCTATCTGAATGTGTAAAACATGAATTTTGCTAAAATGGCATTAAGGTAAGCTAAAACAATAAACTTGATTTCCTCTCTCCTACTCCTGCTGCTGTTAACCCAAAAGGCTGCTGCCTGACTCTCCTTTCCAAAAACAACCTCATCATCATCATCATCGAAGGCCATCTGTTTGGCTTGTTTATCGAATAACAGCACCAACATTTTTCCTACTCATATGTGTATGCTTATGTATGTGTGTGTGTGGGGTGTTGGGGGAAGGAGTTCAAGGGATATTTTGTCGAAGGGCATTAAAGTTTTAATATGTTAAAAAGCTTAAATGTGTATTACGGTTAAATACCTTTTAATTGACATGATTTGTTTTATTTGCACGCCAACTACATGAGTATGAAAAGGAGCCACACATAGTGTTAGCTGTTGTGTACAGGTCAATGGTTATTTCATGGAGACATTAGTTTTAATTTTAGTTTAATTTAAAAACTTTTGTAATTAATAGTGGTAAAATTAAATAACAAACAAATTTCGTACGCACAGACACCACCTTCATCAAAGAGTTTCATTGGAAATTGAGCACTGCGTAGTGAGTTTTTAGTGAAAGGATTATTAAAATAATTTGTTGGGAAATTTATGCCATTAGAGGGATCAGGTCAATTGTTTTGAAGGTAAATTAAAATTGAGCTACTAGAATTAATTAGCTGCATGTGTAATAAGATTAAAGCAATGAAAACATGTATTAAGAAAACAATTTTAGGCAACGTGCTGTAAAACTTCCCTTTAAAATGTTACTTTAAATTTCTATTTTGTTATTAAACACGATTTTGTTACACCGGAAAATCGTAACTAATAGTGAATTACTCCATATTTATTGACTTATTACAAGTCTCACATTTATTATACAAAGCTTTCATAATTAAAGGTACGGTCACATTTGGCAAATATTTGCCGAAAAAGACGTAACCACTAAATAACATGTATTTGAAGTCGTTTATTTATTTAAAAAAAACATTTTCTTATTTAGGCCAAAGCACAACAAATATTTAATTTTAATTTATTTCATGCTGTTTGATCTTGCAAAACTCTTGTAAAATTAAGCAACGTCAAAAAAAATTGTGCTAAAACAAGTGATGGTGAAACTAGTTCACAAAGAAGTGTCCACAAATATCGATCCAGTCAATTTCAAAGCTGCACTCCTATTCAGTTCTTGAACTTTACTCAAAAAGAAAAATTATCATTCGCAGCTTAGCAGCAAAAATGAATACTGCAATGAAAATTTAACACACACAAACTACACAACCCAATTTACTGAACAAACTACACTGGAAACCTGATGTAAATCATACAAAATCAGAATATCACGATTTGATCAAATAGAATATAAAAGCCTTAAAAAAAGAATAAATCTCATTGTTTAAACACATAAAAAAATCGATGGAAGTAGATCAAATATCCATGTACAGATGAACTTTCCAAAGAAGAGAAATCATTTGAAATAAATAGATCTCAAAAATATTTTAGAGCTAGGATATTCAGCAACAAAAGTCTACTTAAGATTACACAGCTTAAAATATATACAAGCCGTGTTAAAAATTCCGAACACCGATTATTGATTATTGTTGCCTGATTGACAGTCCTAAGCAAAAAACCTTCTAGTAATTCCGGTACGTTGAACCTTCTAGTGTGACAATCAATTTCTCTGGGATGAAAACATTTACGCATAAACGTTTGTCTGGATAAACCTAACACCACTATAGAGAATACTTCGACAGCATCTTCAATGATCTAGCGATTTCCTTTAACCTGCACGAAGCAGAGAAGAAGTACCATGAAACTGCTCGCTTCTATGATTGGATCGTATTAGGAAATTAAGATCAAGAGGTGACAAACAGTTCGGTCTCTCTCCAATCCAACGAAGATGAATGAAATATGTTAATCTATTATTGATGCCGTTTTTAAAACCCGGGGAATCGCAAGTAAGAACCACTCGTACAAGTCGAATTTTTTTCAATCACACGTGTAGCGATAATATTCGAATATTTTCTCCTCTCCTTGCTGACGCGTCTACTGCCAACAGCTGGTGACCAGCATAGATTGTGCAACATTCACACCATCAACACAGAGCTTAAACTAGCAGATGCCCTTTAAACGTATTATCCTGTTGGCATTTGGCTTTCGAAGGCATCAGATACTTTCATTCACACCAGACTCTTTCAGAATATTCTGCAGTCTACAATTCCTAATAATACGAAGGCATGGATAGATGGAGTTTAGCGGCAAATGATCAAAACATCGTAAAGTTGAACAAGAAGTTCACCATGACGGGGTCCTGTCGCTACTCCTGTTTAATTTTCACTTCTATAAACTCCCTACGAACGCACAAGGTGTGAAGGAGCGGTAAGATAAATAGATAACTCGACGAAATCTAACACACGTAACCTGCATGTAATGCCCAAGCCACTGCAAATTAGGTATGGATAAAGAAAACTTGGGAATTACCAACAGAACTAGCTAGTGCAGAAATATTCAAAGCCGTCAAAATGCAGCTTTAAGGCTATCTACAAATAACATCCTAACATCAACTTCCTGAAGAGACTTTGTATACTTTTCCGGTATTTTCCGTAATGTTAACGCAGCATATATTTCTGGGATAGGACCGGTGTGAAGTCATTCAAACTTCGGCATATAGCTCCGATAGCAGACACCGAGAATATTCTGACGCTTAAAATGAAAGTAGTTCTGCATTAATTGAGGCTAATATGGAGAAATAGATTAATGTGTGCTATGTTCCCGCAGAGATCGTGCTGTTCTCAACTTATGCCAAGAATGTGGTCAAGGTACTCAAGATACCCACAACTTTAATGCTTCCAGTGGATTTTTTCTTTCATTGGACATGATGTAGAACATATTTCTGCTGTTAAAATAGTTTATGTTGTTACAACTCCAAAAACATTTCTAGGTGGACAACTTCACAAAGGACATCTCAAGCAATTAAATGAAATCAATACAAATTTCGGGTTTTCTTAAAATAAATCTATATAATAAAATCCCATTATTTGTTACACTCCTCTTCTCTTCATCAAATGCACATGAATATTTGCCATAATTAATTTCATTTTGCCAATCACTTTGACGCATCATCATCATCATCACCACCAGCCAGCCAAGCATTGTACTCAATTTGTGGTTAAATTACAATATTGGCAACAACAATTAAATAAAAATCAACTGAAAAAATAAATAAGAGTATGTAGATTTCAACAATATATTTTATAACAGCAACAATGAAAAAAAAACCTTTAATTTTCATAAACTTTTGCACAAAAAAACCCCGGTGTATGAATTGCAAAACACGTATGGAGCTGTACAATAGATCAACAACAAACATAACCACACATCAATGTCATCATCAACAACGAGAAACATCATCGTTCTCATCATCACAATTTACAGTGCCAGCCACCACATCACAACCACTTGCTCAATTACATCTAACTACGAGTAAAATATTCATTTTTTATGCCTGACTACAGATGCCAATATGACATGAAGTTGGTTGGTTTTCATCAGCATCTTGCTGACTGTCAACAGTTTGGTTGAGGTAGAGAGTTGGGTAGAAAGGGAAAAAACTCATAAAAACACATTCATAAAAAGCCATAATAGAAAAAAAAGTTGAAATGAAAAAGGAAACATAACAAAACGTTACATATCCTGATATGATTTCACACCTTCAACAAATACATACATATAAATGTACAATACCCAGTGTATCCTTCACAAACAGAGACGCACCTATATTTTAAACGTTCGTACATACCCTGCAGTTAAGTGCAATAATTTCTCGAACACTTCGTATTAATGCGAACTACTAGCATAACGTTGTAGTAGTTTCAAACAATATTTGTTTTGAAGTTTTAGTCAAAAACCTAAAAGGACTTTCTAAGGAATTGATATTATTTTTATTATTTAAGCATCAGTTAAGCTACTAAAGTAAAGCTAGTTGGGTTGTTGAAATAGTAGAGATATAGCTAAAGCAAAGTTGGCAAGTGTCACTTTAAAAACTGCGAGGTATATGCGAGTGTAATAGTACATGTGTGCTTGTACGTTTTTGTACTAATAAACACTTGTTCAACCATCAATTATTCACCAATTGAAAAATTACTCAACTAAGCGTGGATTGTAATTTTTACCAGTTTTTTTTCAATATCGTTTTTCCATTCACTCCGTTCTTTTTTCATGCTTTACTCCTGATAAACCAGAATATGATGCGATTGTTATGTTCGAATATGGTTAAAGGATTCATTTTGTTGTGTTTTTTTTTTACTTCGTACGTGGTGTGTTTAAGAAGTCATTGTCAAAGTTTTAGACTTTTAAGAAGAAGCTACCGAAAAACGTTTTGGATAAATTTAAATAATTTACAAAGTGACAATAAAATCCTGTAACATATTATTAAACGAATATACAGTGGGGAACACAAATGTTTGCATGTTTACATACAAATACAATTAATAAAGAAAATTAAAAAAAATTTAACAGAATAATTTCGAAATCAAGACAACTTTTAAGAATAAAGACAATTGAAACGAAACGATCCATATCAGGGATAATAAATGAGAAAGCGAATATCGTACCAACGAACTTTTAAAATCGTACTTTGTCGACCCCAATAGTACTAAATAATTTTTTTAAAATTTTTTTTTAATTTTTTTTGAAAAAGATAACAAAAAATAAATAAATATATATTCATTAATATGTAGATAATTATGGTCATATATAATATTAGTAAGGTACATTTAAATAAATGAGATCAAATCTATACATTTTTTGATAACATATCAGTTGCTATATTAAAGTTGTATCAACAAGAGTTTTATTTTAGTACCACTTGCAAAAAACTAAGACGACGTTTCATACTGCAAAAACCCGTATTGAAGTTTTTTCTAGTCGTTTAAAAAAATTTAGCGCGTGCCATGAATTTTACCAAGATGATTGCTACTCTACAACAAAGCATTTCGTTCCCTTTTTTTATCAAACTGTATAAATTTCTCAATTGCTCTCTTTATTTTATATATGAAGTTTAACAACAACAAGAAAACATTAGCTGAATACTTAAAACCACCTGCTATTTATTTCCAATAAACAAGTGCAAAAATCTATTCACAATATTCATTCAGTAAATACGCGTTGCCATTTAATATCAATTAAAAATATGTTTGGGTTTGAAAAATTTGAAAATAATACCAAATGAGCCACAGGGGTACTTTTTAGTTTTAAATTGTACCAAAAAAGTACCAACTTTATCAACCCTGATCCATATGTATTCACTTTTGAGCTATTTCGTAAAACACATTTTACATGTTTTGGTATTCTCTCCGACAATTTCTCAATTACTTTATTGGGAATACTTTCTCATTCGCTCCGAACTCGCTGCAAAGCTTGTCCCAATGGATTGCAGTCAGGGTTGGCAAGCGTGGAATAATTGTAATTATTTTGATACATTTTAGACATAGTTTATACCACAGTAACTCAGTCATTTGGTACAATTTCAATGTACTGTTGCATCAAAATTTGGTATTCCAGATGAAATAGATAAATACACCTAATTCTGTTTTTACACTGTAATTGGTTCCAGGAAACTTCGTGTAAAAAAGACATTGATCGTATGCAAAATAGGTGATTGGTTCCTTATCTCTAAAATCTATTGACATTAGAGAAAAACAAGGATTATTTTAAGAACAACTATTCAGGTTTATAATATTAAATCACAATTACAATGTGTTTTTACACAATCATAGTTAATAAAGAAAAAAAAGATATGCACTTTAAGCTTAAAAGTATGTAAAAAAAAATGTATGTAGGACAAGTTCATTTGATTGTATGCAATAAAAGAGAATTTCCCTAAATTTGTGCTATTTACAATTGTTTTGAACAGCAAATTTACTTGTATCCACAAAAAGGGAATTCCCTTAAATTTGTAATATTAACATATTTTTAAAAAGTTAAATTTAACAAAGGAAATTTTAGCGCAAAAGATTTTCAATCGTGCTAAATGGAATAATATCGTGTAAAAAACGTAAACTTTGTTTATTTTCAAACCGTGTTACATCAAAACCATGTAAAAACAGAATTAGGTGTACATGATTTAAGTTACAATGTTTGTAATAGTGTCGAAGAGATGTTTTTATTAAATTTCAAACTATTCAAAATAAGAATTCGAAAAGAATATATGGTCTTCCCCAATTTACTTCATAGTAACTTTGGACGTAAGATGATTAACTCATAAGATGATTAAGATTGCAGATTGTCTATCTTTGAGACAATTATAAATTTACAAGGCGATCACTTTGATGCATTCGTAAGAATGAATTAATTTAGAGATGACCTAAATAATTTCTATTTATCTTCCAAAAAAAACCAAAAGGTTTTTGTGATAAATTTTCCTTAAGACTTTATCATTTAGTTTTTATTAGTTTTGTATATTTAATTATAGTATTGTAGTATTTTTTAGTAAAATCTCAGACTCATTGTACCTTATATATTTTTAAAATTGTAAATAAAAAAGAAAACATCAGCAAGTAGATGCCACAGCTTCATTAATAAAATTGCATAATACTTTGTTCAGTGGAATACAATATAAAAAATAATAAATAAAACAAGTAAGAAAGTATAGTCGGTCAAGCCCGACCATACACCCAGTATATGTATAAAACAGTTTTTCAGAAGTGGGCGTTATATAGGAGGTAATATCTTTGTCTATGAATATTATGTATGTTGAACTTTATACCGATATAAATACTTTTAAAAGATTTATGGAGCTTAAATTGAATTACGAAAAGGGTCTTATATGGGAGTTTCGACTAATTATGGACCGACCATTATAAAATTAGGTGTCATTATTTCTATATGAAAGAAACTTAGAGATATTTCTTTTAGAGATATTTTGCATATTTTATTTTTTTTTTTATTTTATTTATTGGGCCTTATATGGGAGCTACGACTAATTATGAACCGATCATAATAAAATTCTACCGTATTATTTGTACACATATGATATATATTTTGGTTCAATATTATTTGGTTACCGACTTTTTTAAGAAATTTATGATCGTTAATGTGAATTTTAAAAGTGGGCCTTATATGGGAGCTACGACTAATTATGAACCGATCATAAAAAAATTCTACCGAATTATTTGTACACATATTAAATATATTTGGGTTCAACAATATTTGGATACCAACAGTTTTGAGAGAGTTATGCTATTTAAAGTGATTTTTGGAAGTGGGCCTTATATGGGAGCTATGAGTAATTATGGACTGATCTGCACAAAATTTGTAGATGTGATTTGGCTTCATTTACTACTCATTTGGTTTGAAATTTTTTTTGGATACTTGCATAATTAAAACAACCAAATTTCGGGAGGACATTTGCATGGGGTCCAGGTGATATAATGGACCGAATTCCACCAGTTTCCATCCCTTCCATCCTTGGGCCGAAAAATATCATGTACAAAATTTTATCGAAACATCTTCAAAATTGCGACCTGTACTCTGCGTACAAGCTTTACATGGACAGCCAGCCAGCCAGATGGACGGACATTGTTAAATCAACTCAGAAAGTGATTCTGAGTCGATCGGTATACTTTGAGGTGGGTGTTGGACCAATATTTCTGGGCGTTACAAACATCTGCACAAATCCAATATACCCTCCCCACTATGGTGGTGTAGCGTATAAAAATTGAAATCATTATGAATGTACCCACTTTAACTATTAGTATGAGTGTAGAACATTTTTCATTTCATTTTTTTTTTATTCCATTTTCGCACACGTTTCTGTAGAATCACAGGAGTTTTGTATCGTTAATAAAATTTTCTATTTTTTTGCCAATACGAACGTAATTTTTTGCCATTGTTTTTATGTTGTGGTATTTCAGCTAGATTGTGTATTTTATTTGAAAGATTTTTTTTTGTCATTTTTGGTTTGTTCACACAAACAAATTGACTTGGGTTTTGGGGGGGGGGGGGGGGGGGGTTGTTTGGATGTTCGATAACTTTTGGCTTAGAATCCTGGATGACTACATGCGAGAGGTTATAACAGTAACTCTTGATGCAATTTTTTCTTTTGTAGTAATGTAAACTTTTTTTTAGATATTCTCTAGATTTTTTTATTACTTTTTGGCTCTGTTTACTGCATGTGTGATTTCGTTAATACTTTTATTGAAATTCTTTTCTTTTTTCTTTGTTTATTTTTCATCGTGTGGCAAAAACAAAGTGTGTATAAATTTGCAGTTAAATGAACTTTGCGGTTGAAATTAACAATGAGTGCAAAGAAATATGGTAAATGTAATAAATTATTGAATATTAGATGTTTTGTTAAGTGATAAAAGGTTTATAAACGGAATTGGTTTAGTTAAGTAGAGTTAAGCAAAGGTATAAATTATTATTTTATTCTATTTTCTTCGACCTTTTTGTATGATTTTTTTATTAAATAATTTTTAAGCTTGAGGTCAGTATGTGTAAATAAATATTTTGTCAATTTTGTCATGCCTTTCAAACGTATATCAAAATATTTATTTACACCTAGAAAGTTTGTTATTTTTAAATATTAAAATAAAATAACTCCTGAAGAAGATTTCCAAAGGAAATCGGAATATCGAGTAATTTATATATAAAAATAAAAAAATCTTTTATAAAAACAAAAAGTGACCTCAAGCTTAAAAATTATTTAATAAAAAAAAAATAAAGTATTATTTAAAAACTGCTAGATTAATGCTGGTTTCCTTTTTTTATTATTTAAGTTTCTCCTTTATGTGCACTAGGGATGTCAATCCCTATGTCAAGTCCCGAATTCCGGGATTTGTTTTAAAAAGTCCCAATGCTTTTTTGTCATTTCTAATAAAGAGAAAATAAAAGAGATTTACGAGTTATGACAGATTTAATATTGCAAAGGTCAGAAACATTTCAAAATTATTTAGAAAGTCACCAAAAAAAATTTTAATTTTACAAAAGTATGTTGAAGAAATGAAGGTGAAAGAATAAAAATTAATTTTGGATTGCCAAACTTTTACTTAAACAAATAGTTGTCACATTTGTGATATATATAGCAGATGTCAAGCAGTCAATAATTTAATAAATTAAACTATAGTCGCGGAAACATTTAAAATTTACCACGGAATGGTTGTCTCAAATCGTTGAATGCAGTTGAGAAGAGACTTATGCCCATGGAAGGCCGCTTAAAACAACATTTATCCCGACCAGTGATTAACGACCAACTAAGAACAACACAAACAATGTAGCCAACGAAAAATCCACAGGCTGCTGAGAGTCATAAATATTGTTACGAAATTGTTGAGAACACCCTGTTAAAAAAAATAGCTGAGCAATATGGCAACCTAAGGTTTTAATGACTTTGGCTGAATATTCTAGACACGTACATTCTAGACTTGCAGTTATAAACATTCTAGTATCTTAGCTCCGAACCATCCAGAAATTATGATTGGTGTATAAATAGACTAAGGGCCACTATTACAACTTGCCTCTAATATTCCTAATTGTAAAATGTAACTTTAATTAAAGTGAGGAATAAAGTGACCTTTAAAATTTTTCGTTATTACAACTTCCTTGTAAAATAAAATAATTGTTTTTCTAAAATATGGCAATACCAGTAAAAAACTGATTACTTTTGACAAATTACTGACAAGAAACAGTAAATTGGTTGTGTTTGTGAAAAAAAATTCAAAAACAGGAATTACAAAATAAAAAATGTCGATGACAAATAAAGAAGCAAGGAAGCGGTCCAAAAACTATAGTGATGAAGAAGAGGTCCTACTGGTAGAACTAGAGGAAGCTTACAAGCACCTAATCGAAAATAAAAAATCGGACGCCGTAGTTTGGAGGCAGAAGGAAGAGGCATGAGCTAAAATAGAAGAGAAGTTTTCAACAGCAACTGGCTCGAACAGACCTTGGAAGTCACTCCGTGACAAGTATGAATTTATAAAACGAAAGTCCAAGGCGGATTTAGCTAACCAGAAATCCGAAATTTACCGTACATGTGGGGGAATGGCATTTTCCAGAGTTAGCACTGTGTCCTCGAAAATAGCTGCCATGCTGGGAGATTCGGCCACTGGATTAGAAAACAATTACGATAGTGACTGTAGTAAGTATATATCGCTTATTTGCTGGAACAACGTAGTAATGCATTTCTCTTGTACCGGAAGGGAATTTGATATATACTGTCGACAAGCCAGCCAAAGCACATGATGTTTCTTTAACTATACGACTGGCTGTAGACACGCTAACACCACAAAAATCACCCTCTGTAATCAAGAAATTAATAACTTAGTCTGAGGTGCTACGGCATAATGACTCCGGCTCCTTGACTGTAAAGAGTGGCAAATTTTTTCTAATATACATATGTATGTATATTGGAATGTATGCTTCGATAATCGAAATCTTTGCACAAATTCAGCTTTGTTGTAATAGTTAATATAGTTCACTTGCTCGCGATTTTTTTTTTTTTTGGAGCTCTACTTTGAGGCTGACTGTATTCAAAAATATTCACCAGGTTATTAGTTAATATAAATCAAGCATACGTTTTTGTTTATCAAATTATTTATTGGCAAAATAAAATTAAAATTAATTTATTTTTCATGAAGTTGACATTTCTTCCAGAACTCATGGCAACTTCAAATACATAAAATTTAAAGGCAAGATGATCTTCCCTTTAGCTTATCGGTCGGTTTTAGATTAAAGTGAACTTATAATAACCAAATACTTCTTATCTGTCCGATAACATCATACCTTTAACTATTGCCAAGTTGTAATAATGGGCTTAACAGGGCCAATCAAGTGAGTAAGTTTGTTGTGAGTCATTGTTGTGAAAACGTCAAGCGTTCTCAAACTTTAATTTAAGTGTGGTCTTAAACCATTATTGTACATTTTTTGTTTTTGTGTACATTTGAATTAATAAAGACTGGTTATATTTTTTTCAAACTACTTGACAATTTATTTTGCAATTAAAAGATAAAAACCATTTCTTTTCGTAATCAGAATTAAAAAAATAATTTTGCATATCGGCAATATGTTATATTCTATGATGAAAGCAAATGCAACATTTTTGCTTCAGATTCGTTGGACGTAGGCTCTAGTGGAAGCCAAATAAAGCCTTAAGTATAACAATACAAAATCCCTGGTTAATTGTGATGGCAGTTGTGGGGTGATATGGGGCTGCTTTTCTATATACTGATGATATTATGGACCACCATGAATATTGGCCCATTCCAAAAGTAAATCGCACCTCCAGAACCGAAAGATGGATCTGAAAAAAAACTGGTAAAATATACAAACCCTTGGCAACACCTCCTCAACACTCTTGGGATCTTACAATTCTTAAATTGTATCGTCTCAATGGCAAAATTGTACCAAATTGACATAAATTGTACCTAAATTTCGCTATTAAATAAAAAAGCATATAGTAAGAATTCATAACACTTTTTATTCAATAAAAACAAAATAACAGAAAGAAAACTTAAGAACGTAAAACAATTTTTCAAATTTTGTTTGTTGCTTTCGTTTTTCGATATGTCAAAAACACAACCAACTTTTGACATTTCTCTCTCTAAATAAGCAAAAAAAAGTAAAGCAGCTGTGCTCTCAACGACACCTGAAAAGTGAATTCGCCTTAAAAAAAATTGTAACAAAAAGGGATGAACTGTACCAGCGTACCAATAAAGTTTTGTTTGTACCAAATTTGGTACAATTGTACCACAAATCCCATCAGTGCTCCTCAATATTCGGAGAAAACATAGAGGTATAATATATTTTTTTCTCGGAAATGAGCTTTTTCTTTTACTTTCAGCATGTTTACAATAAAGATCTTCACAACCGGCATAAAAATTCCATGAAAACGTAACAAAAAAATATACTAAAAAACTAAAAATTAAAAATTAAAGTACTTTTGAGATCTTCAAATTATGTTGCAAATTAATAAAATGCCACAATAACTAAATAAAAATTAATATTTTTTTAAGTTTTTCAGGGTTTCCTAACCGACGTAATATCTATTATGAATTGCAAAACAAATAAGTTTTCTATTTGATTTTAACAATTTTATGTATGAATGAAAAACAAATTTCTTCTCAAGAGGAGTAGGTGAAATAGTTTTGCGTTACACTGTATTTAAAACAAATAAAATCTCAGTTTATTTCTTTACATTACTAGTGATAAAACCTTTTGAAACAAAAGGAAATAATTAAGCGATATCTGAAACACATTACAAACCTTCAACCTACAACAGTGCAAACAATCAATTTATATTAAAAATATGTACGTTTTCAGAGAATTTTGATAAAAAAAAAAATATTGTACAAAAATTAAATTAAAAAAAAAACAAAAAAACAATCAAGAAAACGAAACCTACAACTCTACATTTACATACATAGTTACTTTTGTTTTTGAATAAAACAAAAAAGTGCAAAAGGTTTGAATTTTTCATTCCGTTTAATTCTTTATAACAAATAAACTGCAAATGATAAGAGTACAAAAACATGAATAATAAAAAAAAAAATTAAAACAATATAGAACTGAATGCAACAGCCCAGCCCGCACGACGTCAACTGAAAAGTTCATACGTCTGATTACAAAGAAAACACACATAAAAATACAAAATACGATATGCATAAGAAATTTCAGATGTAGAGTGTTGTACAATAGTTTTAATCAGTTGTAAACTCGTACCGCCCGATACACTCACACAACAGAAAGAATACTTGTGATTAAATACAAAATAAAATAAAATGAAATAAAATAAAAATCGTAAAACGTTTGCGTTTTAGTTAAATGCAGGAGACGAAGTCTATGACTCTGATACTAATATCAACACTTGCACCAAAATGCACTAGTTACATGAATGGATCCACTGTACGAGTAAATGACCGGCCGCGTCAATGAACAAAACTGTGTACAAAATACACACTCATAGACACAATACGTAAATAAACGAATGGCGGTGTTTTGCTACTTGCTCCGGTTCATAATAAAAGGGTGTTACAACGAAGAAAATGGAAGAAAAAAATCTATTTACTGATACTAGTGAACGTTTTTTCTTTACAGTTTTAACAGGAAATCCAAAAAAAAAAAAAACATAAAGATGAATGTTAATAAAACGCAAGAAAATGTTGATAAAACAAATTCAACAAACTGTAGAAAACTTAATTAAAATATAACGTTTACATTGGGTCAGAGTTAAAGTGATTTCATAAATGTTACTATGTTACTAACCTCATTGCTGTTATTTAGTTATCACTCTCTTCTTTGAATAGTAAATTTAACACGAATGTTATTCTTGATCAAACTTGGTTAATTCCAATTGGATGTTTCTCTTAATAGTAGTTTCTTCAAAATCGATTGTCGATGCTTCTATCTATATCCTGCAATAAATTTCGCAGCGAATAGTAATACTTTTAAAGTAAAGTTCACATAAAATCCGATCGCACAAATGATTTAATACTTGTGTAACAAAAAAAAAGCGTTTGAATTTGAATTTTGACCCTCAATTAATAAAGCTAAACGAAGAAACTAAAATTCAATTTCATTTTTAAAAATCCGTATTTCTGTTTTGTTGGACAGCATAATTTTAACCATAGCAAATCGTCAGTTGTTAAGAACAACAGTACAATAGATTAGAGTTGTGTCCGGTCGTTCATTTCCGTGACCGGTCATTTTCGTTCATTTATCCCAGACTGATTCGTTCATTCAATTCGTTCAATCGTTCACTTTGAACGAATGAATAAAACCCTTATTGAATGTGATTTTCTTCTTGTCTTTTGATAAACAGCAGCTGAACGAAATTGATCCGTACACTATTGAACGAAAACCGTTCAGTTAAATGACCGGCTCATTCCGTTCAATAAAGTGATCAGTTCATTTTAACCCGTTCGTTTATGAACGACACAGCTCTACAATAGGTACAGTAACAATATACCAATATTGTTCAGATGGAGGAAGCTAAGAGCAGTTAGGGGCGTTCATATATTTGTCCATTAAGTTGACCTGATTGCTTTGATACCAATCCATTTCAGCTTTTAAATAATGAATGACAGATAGCTAGATAATGCCAAAGCTTTAAGAAATAATGGAGACGTCTAATACGAGACAGCCAACGTTTTTGCAGGCATTCTTTCATATGCTGTGGCAAGCACAAATTGCATTTTCGGTAAAAAAAAAAAACACACAATTAGTACAAAAAACCTTGCATTTTACATAAAGTAAACACTTTTTGCAAATTATCCAACACAAATTAAATCATAATAAATAATAAAGAAACAGTCAATAGCCATTGAGGACAATATTTTAGCAATAACAAGCCACAAATCAGCGGTCGCAAAGAGGACGGTTGTGTGGATTGCAGAAATCTCGATTAGTCATGCCCTATTCTGTGTGATAAATTTAAATACAACAATCGCATCGTTTTCAGACGAATATGGTGGTGGTTGCAAATCAGTAGCCTTTTATCGTTAAAATGCTGTATTCATGTTGCCGTTCTGCAAATAATGTAAAGATTTCCTCAGTATGTCATCGTTGACGAACATTCTAATACCACACATAGTCTGTGAGATCTTGCAATAATTATAATGCACATGCGCAACATGTAAGATTTCAAATGTTGTCAGTTACTGTAATGACAAGTTTATACACAAAAGATTTATTCTTCTTTCTTGTCTTACAAATCCATATTTAGCATTTTTGTACCCTACACCACCATAGTGGGGAGTTTCTTTTATATAGAAATAATGACACCTAATTTTATAATGGTCGGTCCATAATTAGTCGAAACTGCCATATAAGACCCTCTCCGTAATTCTCCTTTAAAATTATTTATATCGATATAAAGTTCAACATATATAATATTTATAGACATTATGACAATAAATTTTTGGATAATCGGTACACAATAGGTTATATCTCCATATAACGCCCACTTCTGAAGAACTGTTTTATACATATACTGGGTGTAGGTTATTTTATAGTCCGGCTTGACCAACTATACTTTCTTAATTATTCATTTTTCTTATATTTCTAAGTAATTAGACATCAAGACATCAAGAAGATTTTATCTCACAACCCATCACCTGGAAGCGCATGTTACTGATGTTAATGTTCAGAGAAACAATTACTTTAAATTTTCGTCCATCTTGAGAAAATACTTTGCAACGCACACACCACCCCAGTAAATTCCAGGAGATTCTAGAATTTTTTTAGCAAAACGCATTTTCTTAAACAGACAAGTTGTCATTGGCTACAGTTAGCGGCAAGCTGTTTTGAAGTCCAACACTAGTTGGAGAGCTTATCAGCGAAAGCTGTAAGTGTAACAACAGCGTCTTGTAAAGATTTCCTGAGATTGGCTGAGTTTCTTTTCTATAAGTTGCCGTTTTCAAAAGAAAATATACATAACAATTTTGCGGTACTTAAAACAAAAACGCTTTTTTTATAAATATTATTTTCCTTTTTTTTCATTTCGCGTTTCTTTAAATGAAAAGTCACTATTTACATTAATAATTGTACTGACCACTGACTTCCTTTTCTTGTCTGTCACGATAACCACCAACAACAACAATAACTAACAACAAGAACAACTATTTCATAAAAAAAAAGTTTCCTTTTTTCTGCGTTTTCTTTTTCCGTAGACTGTTCGTTGGTTTGTTTGTTTATGCTACACACAGTGTTCCAATTTTGTTCTTTCCGACACTCTGTAAAAACGCATTAAATTTACATGATTACAAATCATGGACAGAGTGCAAAAAAACAAACAAGCTCAAATAAAATGCAAAAGATGGAAAAAAGTATCTTGAATGTATGATGAAATGTAATTTAGTTTTTAACTCATATTTTTTAGTTTTTTGGATTTCTGTCCCTTTTTTTATGTGATCATTTTGCTTAAGCACTTCTACCATGTTGATGAGGATGAAGATGATGATGATGAATATTATTAACCGCATCTTTCATACAATAATTTTTTTTAGCGATTTTTATGTTATTATTATTTTTTATGTAATTTCTATAACTGTATGGATGGTTGGTTGAAATGATTTTTTTCGGTTACAAAAAGCGTCGACGACAAGTAGAAAAAAAAACAATCACGCGGAAGACAATTTTAATTAAAAAGTTTTTCTTTTGACTCTTTGTGCATGTATGAGTAGAACTTTTACACGAATATAAACAAAACTCAAACACAGACACATCTTTACTAGTGTAAATTTTGCATCCGTTTTTCCATTCACAGTTTGTTTTTCGTTGTGTTCGTTTTATTCCTCCAAATAGTAGTGTCCTTTTTATACGCTTTTTTTGGTAGTTTTTCTGTGTTGCAGATTTTCATAATTAAAAATGTTTATGTTGATACTGTGTGATTAATTTCCACGAAAAATAAATTTCATTAATAATTCCTTTTTCCGCTCTCTCTCTCTCTGTGTCTCTCTCTCTCTTTTCTTTTTTATGTATGAGTATGATGAATTCAAAAGTTTTTAGAAATATTTACGTGCAAAAGTGTTAGTCAGCACCACTGGTTAATGAACACCTCTTTAAATTCTGAACAAATGAATCTTAGTTACTTAAGGTACGTTCACTCTTGGCAAATATTTGCCGAAAAAGACGTAACCACTAAATAAAATATTTTTAAACTTATTTATTTATTAAAAAAAAACTTCGTTTACTTAGGACAAGACACAACAAATATTTAATCTTATTTTATTTGATACTGTTTGATCTTGCAAAACTGTTGTAAGAGTAAACAACGTCATACAAATTTGTGCTAAAACAAGTGCTTACGCTTTTTTGAGTAAATATTTGCCAAGTGTGAAATAATATGTGTTCTATATAGTTAGAGCTAGTCTACACACAGAGAAAAAATATAGTTGTATGTATATGTTTACCACAACAATGTTAACATTTTTACAAATTTTTTTTTTAACAATGTTATGGTCACTGTAATTATTCATATGATTGCGGTAATCATAATATGGTTATGTTTACAATGCAGATAATTACTACAATCATAAATAAGATTGTAGTAACTATGTATGTATTCGGGGCAATCATGTTTTTGATGAATTAATTTATTATAATACGTTGCTCTTTAATTATGATTCAGAACAATATAATATAATTTTTCATCATAAAACTTGCCACCACAAACATTACATAGTTACTGTTATCATATATATTATTGCTATAATCATGTGAATCATAACTCAACCATATTATCGTTGCCGCAATCATATATATATAATTACAGTGACCATAATAAACATGCACAACTATATTTTTTATCTGCGTGTAGAACCAATGTGTTACTAGTTGCTAAAAAAAAAACTGTGCGGAATTATTTAATAATCGCAATATTGGTGCCCGTCCTAGAAATAATTGCGATAGTGAAAAATATTAAATTGACTTTGTTTAAAAAATTCAAGATTAAGAGACTTAAAATCAGCTCAAAGTTACGATATTGCAATTCGAGCATTCGCTATTAAGTTCAATAAATCGACAATAGCAAATGTCAAACTCATGTTATAAGGTTTAGCTATTTCCAAATAGAAATGTCATACCAAAATTTAACCGGAATAACTTTTAGCAACATCTAATTGTAAACTAAAACCAATTTGTTCTTGTGGATTAATAAATAATGTTACAATAACTACAGAAATTTATAGAGAAAAATGTTTTAAAAATTCTGTTACCATTTGCAAGATTGAAACAGAGAGAGCAAGTTGTCACGATTCAAGGGACACGATTATATGATATATAAACTTAAAAAATCACCTATTTATCCTGAATTGTGACCAATAGAAAAAACTTTGAAAAGAATGGAATGTCAGCATCAATTGTAGAATAGCCCAAATTATGTGGAAATTGAAAAACGGCTTAAGCTTGGCGAGCATCCAATAGCATGATTTTTCTTGTGGCTGTTTACCTACTGTAATGTTGAGGAGTCAAAAACACTTCGTTTAATCTTAACCATAGAACCTAGCTCTGCAAACAGCTGATATTTTTTGTTATTGTAGTTTCCTAACTCTTACTGTAAGAACTCAATAAACAATTTGTAAAAATTGTTATTGAATAACAAGCATATCTGGAGTAACTATAACTATACCTATAGCCAGAACATAGGGTTAGTCTGAATAGCATTCTAATATTAGTTATATCAGGCCTAAGAGCACATAATGATCCCAGGACTTAACAAGGTGACAACTAATTTAAATAATCACCGCGAGCACATTATGTCACAGTTACCATTCACTTGACTGCTACAATCATATGTATGTTTGCAATAATTCAAATTCCAATATAATTACAAAAATCCGTAAATATATTCTCATTTAGGACCCCTTGGACTACCCTTCCTATATAGTGGGATACCTGTGCAACTCGCTATTTGTCCAAATTCTTCATCCTAAAAGTTACATTTTTCAAAATTCAAATAAATATGACTGTTAAGTGCTTAACAGTGGTCTGTTGACTGTAACGTTATCAATGTTAATAAATGTGGTTTTTGTCTGTGCTAGTTAACTTTGAATTTATCTATCTATTTTAAGACTCATACAAATATTTGTGCCTTGTGCACTTTTTATTGCATAAAAATGAAACAGCTAAAGAAAATTGAAAAATGTTTTTTTTTCATTTACTGTATAGTAGATGCTAGACAAAACAATTTACACTACATAATGGAAAACAATAATTTTCGCGAATTTAATTACATGTGGTAAACACTTTTTGTAAATTATTCAATTACAAAACAAATTACTCTGAAGAAACAGTCAATAGCCATTGAGGACAATAATTTAGCAATGACAAAAAGTAGCTATTCTACGGGAGTAATAGATATACAGCTGAAAGTAAATCGATCAGTGGTAACAAGAATTCAAAAAAAAGACCTTCTATTGTTCCCAAACCAAAAAACAGAGATTGTATGATAGCAATAGGCATTGACTACATCTCAGCAGTAATAAAAACCGAAATCCTGCATTGTGGTTAAAAAATGTTAGGATACGGTTTGCCAAAGAGCACATAAATAGGACAGCAGATGACTGGAAACGTGTCATATATTCAGACGAATCCAAATTTAATCCGAATGTAAACAATATAAAGTACGGTGATATGATAATATCGGGTTGCTTTACATAGCGGGCACTTCAAGGAATCGAAATAATAATGAGGATAGAAGACTATCTGTGTCTTTTGATTAGTGTCCCAAAGTACACTTCCAAAATCTTGCAAGAATGTCAACGAGCAAAATTTCCTTCTGATGCAAGTACCGCAAAAGTACGAGCAAAAAATACCGACCTCAATACGATGGAAAATTTGTAGTCAATCGTGAGCAGACAATTGTGATAATATCGATTAACACCCACCAATTTGGCAGAGAATTCGGCGTGAATGAGAGAGTATTCTAAATTCCCATTTTTTTAATGGTAAAACATGCGAGTTATTTTAGTTTTTTTCTTAGAACTGATGCTTCAAGTTTTGATTTATAAATTATTTTGTTAAATATTAAACATTGTTAAATAAAAAACTTTTTTTTAATTTTCTATATTATTTTATTTTTTACGCAAATAGAAACATGTACTTATTTGTGCTTCCCACTGTATATGTCTAGTAAACAAAACTATGCATATGGCAAACAATTGTGTAAATGATAATTGTAACATAATATTGTTTCGACGATCATATCAATGAATACACTAATCATAACTCAACCATATTAGAACTTTTGCTAGAATAGTTCTACATAGCCTTTCGGTTATTGAGTTGTACCTTAATTCCTAACCACCTTCAACAAATTGAATTCTTATTCAAAACTGAATAACTCAAATGCATGTTTTAATTTTGTAAACCTTTTCACTATTAATTTAATGAATGAATGGTGCGCACTTAAATTCAATTTATTTTCAAAGATTTTTAAGACTGATAAGAACATATGTTCTCTGTGTAATACATGCTGTTGACAATTGTCATGTTGATACACAAACAAATAATAATGATGCCACTGATAGCAATGATGATGATGATTGCTCTGCGGTTTGACAAATACCACAATAATTTTGAAACAACTTTTTATTTCATTTACGTCATAGATAAAATCTTTAAAAAAAAAAAAAAAAAATTTCAATAAACAGACAGTGAGTTTAGATGAGAAAGGAGGGGAAACAGCAAATAATTTGTAAAAAAAAAACATTAATAAGGGAGATAGATCTATGAAAAAATAGAAAAGCAAAGATAAGAAAACAAAACAAGACTTTTAAGGTACAAATATTAATACCTCACGACCAGGATATATACGTAAATCATAACAATAAAAAAGAATTGAAATTGAAATTGAAATGACTGAAATGTTGACAAATGTTTGTAATTGTAAGAAGGTTAAATAAATAAATAAAAAATACAATAACCAAAATACTTGTTGGTGTATTAAAAGAATCAAAAAATTTTAATGAAAATAATGTTAAAAACATGAAAATAATTCTGCTCCCCAATGCCTTAAGGGGAGGAAAACAAATTGTAGCGATATTAAATGTAATAAAACAGGGACAGGGACAGGGAAAATTGTCTACTTACTGCATAAAGCTGTTTTTTTTTTCTTATGTATCAAAAACAAACAGATTCCTTTTAAGTAAATTTCACAGAAAATAACTTGAAATTGTTGCATTTATTGTTGTTAATAATCATTAAAGCGTAAAAATTAATTGGTTACAAAATAATCATAATAATTAGTTTTTTTTTCTCTCTGCTCGTTTTCTTGAATAATAAAGGCAATATATAAAAAATATTTCGTTATCCTTTTGCAACAAATGCAACAATAAAGTAAAGAAAAACAAATAAAAACCAAATATACCCAGCAACTAAACAAAAATAAAAATAATAATTACTTCCGTTTGCATTCATACAAAACTAAATGGACCTCTACATCCTGTAGATATTTTTAACATTATTTTTGCACGCTCTCATACTCCAGTTACCAACTAAATCTTGTTACTAAACATACAGACAGACCATTTTGAAATTGACTGCTTGTTGTCCACTTTTTAATATATGAAAAAAAAAATTAAAACTAGAAAAATGAATTGTTGTAAATGAAATTCGGAATTGTCATTGTTATTGGCCATCATCACCATCAGCAACATGATGGTATCGTCTTTTAACATCATCAGTTTGTTTGCTGCATATTAAATGCTCCAAATGTACCAATGTTTGTTTGTATTTTTGGCTTTTAATGTGTTGTTAGCACTTACGGAAGAGTACGACAAACAGCAGCAGCAGCAGCAGCAACAAATAAAAAATAATCATAATTTTAGTTAAATTATGACAGCTCTTTTCTTTAAATATTTGTTGCTGTTGCTGTTGTTCTTGTTAGTATTATTATTATCCTTGCCATGTATCGTTATCCTTGTGCATATGAAAATCATTACAATCCTTGTCTTTTCTTTTGGCCAAAAACTACAAACACTTTTAGCATCTACATACATATGTATGTGGTGTTGGAAATTTGCAAAAGAGTGTAGGCTACTTAACAACTATTTTTTTTTTTTTTTGTTGACTTTTGTTTGCTTGGTAGTCGTTTTAACATACTGCTGCTTGCTTCCAGTACTTCTTTGTCTTTGTATTAATGTTGTTTTAGTTGTATGTTGCAATTGCTGCATGTTTGCCAAATTGCCGTAATTTGTTATAATCTTATATGAGTTTGTCTGTTTTCCTGCTTTGGTAAATAGAGTTCATAAAATTATATTCTTGCATAAAACCCCTTTCTACTCATTTACGTTTTTTTTTTTCTTTTTCTTAAAACAGACTTTATTAATAAGAAGTATAAATTACAGGCAACGTTATTCGCAAGTCTTACTGGTCTATAAAAGTGTTATTTTCTTATTTATTGGGAGTTATTGTGAAAAGAATGCAGCTACATAATTTTAAATTTCCAGGATTTCATGGAGGAAAAAACTTCTAAATGTTGGATATTTTTGCTTTTTGTTACAAAATGCTTTTCCCAAATACTTATCTTTGTAAAAGCATGACCACTGTTAGTTAACCTGAGTCTCATAGGCTCTTAAGTTGAGAAACTACAAGGAAAACTAAATTATATTTTGGGGATTTAAAAATGTTGGTAACTTGTTATTATGTTCTGAAAACCAGAAAAAATTTATTAATCCGATAGACAGTTCTATAGTGAATACATGCAGCCAGTAAATGTTCTTGTTTGGCATTGGGATCATTGATTTTTGTTTGAAATTCTCACCTCCAGAAGCGTTATTTACAATAGTTCTGGAATTAATGTTTGAAATATTGGTCTGAAATTGCCACCCTCGGAACTACTTCTATAAAAACTTTACGAAGCAAACAGTAATTCTTCGTTACAGATCTAGAGCTAATTCCTTCCACAGTAAATTTACCCACCATCCAAGAGCTGAGCAGTATATTAAGTTTGTCATTCCGTTTGTAACATATCGAAATATTGGCCACAGAACTAAACAATATATACATTCTGGATCCTTATAAAATTCTAAAACGATGTACATAGCTTTAACCCTACGTCTGTCCTTCTGTTGAAGACACGATAAAGCTTTGAAAAAAAAACTTAAATGAATGAAATTTCCCTTAAACTTTCTTAGTTTCTCCAAAATGTTTGGTATTTAAAATGGGTCAAATCGGTCCAGTAGAACCAGAATTAAAAACCCAAACTTCAGACAACCTCGATATTTTTTTAATAATGTTTTGTTAAAATGCCAAAAATCGGTAAATCTTTAAATATGTTACAAGGTGCTGTAGCTTAATTGGTTAGCGCATTTGATCATTAAGCATGAGTTGGTATTTGTAGCCCGGGTTCGATTCCCAGCCGCTGCCACTCAAACAACATCAGTTTCTGATAATTATTAGTTTTCTTTTCTATCCATCATAACTAATATTTATCACAGCGCCCTCCTTCGGTGGTATAGCATTCAAACGTCACCGAAGTAAAATAATTAAATAAAGGGTATAAAATCAAGCTTTAAAAATAATGCGCCTACTCACCACCAGAGGCGCTGCAATGCTGCACTAAATATAAACATAATGAGCAATTGCAGAGTTGTGATATATTCTTCTACTTTCACCACCTTTACTTCTTCAATCTATCCCCTTTCCAAAGAAAGTAACGCAATTATATACAGGCATATTAATTGCCTGAGTGTAACTTCTCTTTATATAAAAAAAAAATATCGTGAAATTTTGCACGTTTTACTTTTTTTATAAAACGACAAATTCTAAAACAGAATTTAACGGAAAAAGTTAAGAAAAAGGTTTCTTTCTCAAATATTTTCTACGCAGCCGTCTAAAGTTTTTCCTACTAGAACTATTGATTTTAGAACAATATAAACGATATAGAATTCTTACCAAGCCCTTCCAAATTTAACACACTGTATGTAATAATTTAAAATTTATATATTTGTTTTAAAATGCCAAAATTCGGGAGTCCTGCGAGAATAGTTTTTAATAAAACACCAGAAAATTTGCAAGGAAATATTTAGAATTTCATTCATAGTTCACATGTGAGCTGTAGCTTAAAATCTTAAAATCGCAATGGTAATTTTGCTTTATTCCAATTGTACTTTTTGAATTGTCTAAATCACTCAATTACATACAATGGGGAGCACAAATGAGTACATGTATGTGCATGATGCACGTTTTATTGTATAAAAATAAAACTAATAAAGGAAATTTAAAACTGTTTTTCGACATTTATTTTAGGTTTAATGCTAAACAAAATAATTTAAAATACAACATGCAAAATAATAGTTTTCGGGAAATAAACAATTAGTACATAAAAATTTCCATGTACTCAATTTTTCATAAAATAGTCTTTTGAAATGTTTGCACAAAAGTATTAAAGTTTAGCGTTATGTATGTTTTTGTATGTATGCTTTAATTATTTCTTAAAAAAAACATTCGTTTGATATTAATTTAACTGAGTGTGGTAAACACATTTTGCAAATTATCCAACACAAATCAAATTAAAATAAATAATGAAGAAACTTTCAAGAGCCATTGAGGATAATATTCTAGCAATGACAAAAATCAGCAATTTTACGCGAGTAATAGATCAATAACTTAAAGTAAGTCAATCAGTGGTCATAATAATTCGTTATATTGTTCCCAAACCACAAATCAGAGGTCATTGGAATGAGTCCAATTGCAAATGAAAGTTGACATTATTCATAACCCTCCAGGTTTTTTTTTTAGTTCAATGAGAGATTTTTTATATACGCATTTGAAGTAGAAAATTTGATAAAATGCTAATTTATTTTTATTATCCTGGAAAGGTGTGGTATCTTACGGTTTTATTTTTTTTTTGAATTACGCACTCATTTATGTTCCCCACTGTATGTAATCCTGAATGAGTAAGAGTACACAAAGGTGAACTTAGTGGAACTTTGTTGGTAATGAGATCCTGACTAAAGTAAGAATTCACATTATAAACTGATATAACTGATACTTTTTGTTTATTCTAAGCAATTTTTGAAATTATTAATCCTAAGAACTCGAATCTAGATACAAATGAGACGTTCCTTTATTTTTATTTTTTTAATTTGTTTCAAATTAATGTGTTGTACTTGGAAACCGAAGTCAAAGAAATACAAAAACGCTTTGTAATGATGAATTTGTTGGAAATGATGGCTGGTTATCTATTGAAGGTATCATAAATAGTTGGGTTTTAAGAAAGACGTTATGATAAAAAATGTAATTTTTCATTGAATTATAATTTTCAAATTATTCATTTAGAAATAATAAAAATTTCGATTTTATTAATACCTCCACTAAGTAAAGGGTGATTCAAGTAGAGATACTTTTTCAATAGCCTTTTTTACAGATCACGTGTGAGTCGTGTCATGCTGTCATGTTATTTTTGTTTAGTATTGTTTGGCATTTCATAATGGAAAGACTTGCGTCTGAACAACGTTTATAAATCGCTCAACTTTATTACGAAAATTCAAGTTCTGTAAGGAATGTGTTTCTTGCACTTTGCTCTCAACTTATGGTCAACATAATCGGCCTACTGCGCATACTATTCGCAACACAATCACCCCTTTTGAGACGTATAGCAAGCTGTGAAGACGTGGAATCATCGGTGTATATTTCTTTAAAAATGATGTCGGTGCGAACGTAACCGTCAATGGCGAACGTTATCGTGCCATGATAACCGACTATTTGATGCCTGAAATTGAAGCTTGTGATCTTGGCGACATTTGGTTTCAGCAATATGGCGCCACTTCCCACACATCGCATCAATCAATGGATTTATTGAGAGAACACTTCGGTGAGCACATAATTTCACGTTTTGGGCCGGTCGATTGGCCACCAAGAGCGTGTGATATCACAACGTTCGACTTTTTTCTGTGGGGATATGTAAAGTCTAAAGTTTATGCGGACAAACCCGCTTCGATTCAAGACTTGAAGGAAAACATCACGCGCGTCATTCGCCAGTTACCAATCGAAATGCTCGAACGAATCATCGAAAATTTGAAAATTTGAGCATCTGCGACGTAGCAACGGCCACTATTTGATAGACATAATCTTCAAAAAATAAATGCTAAAGAATGTTCTTTAAAATGATAATACACATTCCCCATTAAATTTAAATTTTGTGTGTTTTTTTTTTTTTAAAGTCGGAAACCTCGAAATGGATCACGCTTTATTAGGCAGACATCCTGAACAGCTGAATATGATTTTTAAACTTTAAGCTGGCTAATTTTATACGAATGTGATTTAAAATTTCTGTTAAACGCAATTTTGAAATATACAGGAGACTACAAAAAAAATACAGTTCATTGCCAGTATAAATTTCTACAGTTTCTTTAAAGCACTCAACTCAGTGGTTCATTAGGAATATATTTACATACGCATTTACCCCTATAAAAACTGCAATCTCAATTACAAAAATCCAATTTAAAAAAACATTAAAGTAAAGATAAGAACAAAAATCGATACAAATCTTAAGAAACTACCTAAAATATAAAAAAAATTCAAATTTATTGTCTACTAGGTGATTGTGGAATAAATTATCACTGATATAAACCACTATTCTAAAAACATGAACATGAACTTATCAGAATTTCTATTTTTTTTTTTTTTGAAATCGTTTGACACTTCTCGACAGTAATAAACAGAATTTCAATAAATAAGCAAAATCAAGAAGAATACAACACAAATCCAGAGAAAAAAAAATATTTTACTCAACTAAACAGCGCTGGAGATAAGAAAATCCTTATCAATCATTTCAGTGTCACTTAACAGGTCAAACAACGAAAGAAAAACTCTCCACATTCGTTAAATACAACAGAGATTCAAGCATTTTGTGTATTTTTTTCAACAATATCTCCCCAGACTATTATAAATTTCAAATCATTTCGTACTTTCTCAAGACGCAGAACAGACGTCTCTTGTTACACAGGCTAAAATTAAAAATAAAAATAAGTGCATTTTTAACAACTTAAAGAAAGATGTTGGCGGTTAAAACTTTTATACTGTTTGCTTTAATGGCCTGTGCCTGGACGGAGACCATTAATTTCAAGCCCTGCGAGGTTAACGATTGTGATATTAGTGAAGTACGTGTGGAACCCTGTACCAGAGACAATGAGAATGCTGTCTGCAAGTTGAGACGTCGCAAACCCTCCAGAATGGAGTTCACTTTCACACCCAACTTTGATGCCGACACCCTGGAGGCCAGCTTGGTTGCTGTAAAAGACGCTGACAATGAATTGCCTTTGATTACCATGGACAAAGATGCCTGCAAATACACCAAATGCCCAGTGAAGAGTGGCGAGAGTCAAAACTATGCCGTAGATATACCCATCGAAAAGAAATTCCCCCTGGACACCTATAAAATTAAGTGGACCTTCAAGGCTGCCAGTGGCAAACAATGCTGTTTTATGCATGAAATTAAATTAATTCGTTAAGTATCTCTCTCAAACATATAGAAATGTTTAATTTTATTTTTATTTTGCTTTAATTGTTTGTGATTTATAAATTCGTGTTAGTTTATTTAGAAGTGGAAATTTTTATAATATACACATAGAAAAGAAAAGAAATTGCTGTAAAATGTTTATGTTAAAATGTTAATTAATCTTTGGGGTGAAATTCAAATGTTAATTATTGGCAATTAATATTAGAGTTTTAGTGATGTTGCCCTACTTAAGGCAGTGTTACCATATGTAGCAGGTTTACCGGATTTGCTAGTTGTATGGAATAACAAGCTTGGAATAACCCGGAATTTTCAATTTAAAGGTTCAACTCTTTTGATTTTGATTAATTTCATATTTAGATGCCCTTCATTTGACATGCACTTGCTTTAAGTTGAAAATTGTTCAAGGGTTATAGTCTTCCAAACATGGCCACTTTGAAAAAAAACAATGCTTTGCATGACTATAAAAAAAATTATAATTAAGCTTTTATTTTAGTAATATGTAGTGTTGACTTTATTTTGAAGCTCACGGCATATCACCTAAAAGAAGCTGTTATAGATGGTGAATAGTATGTCTGATAGAATTTATGAGTTCGTTCAAAGAAATGACCCCTAATGCATTATTAAAGCATAAATTTTTGTTGAATATTGATATTTTAATTTATTTTAATTTTAGTGTATTTATAGTTGTGAAACACTAATTAATTACCTAATGCACTTTTAAGAGGTAAAGTAAAAAATAATGATTTTTTTCGCCTATGTTCTAAATTTCACTACAAAGTGAAACTGAATTCCTTTTCAACATTCTAGAAAACGAGTGACACTTTTATTCCACAATGAACCAAACTGGAAATCATATTTTACTTTTCAAATCATTTTCACTAAAATTAGAATACAATCTTAATGAAATTTTCACTTTCACTTAATTTTACAAATGTAGAACCCAGGTGAAAATCTTTATTTATTAATATAATGCAATGAAATTTGGAACGTAAATTAAATTTATCATACTAAATAACAAGTTGGAAAAAATTTCCCAAAAAAAGGGATTTTGGGCCCACAAAACTTTCAGAAATGATAAAATATTTTAAGGATATATAAAGAATAAATAAAGGTTCTCAAAACTGCTAGCCGTTTTTTAATGCCAGCTTTGGAATTGTAGAAAATATGGCCTAAAATTTAAATTTTGATTAATTCGAAGCGATGTGGAACACGTTTTTTTTTATATTGAAGTGATCTGTATAAAGCTGCCTTTCAGAAAACTATAAATTTGTTCTAAATTCCTAAAAAAAAATTTAATAACAAATGAATCAAGGCACCTTTTTTGCTCCAAAAAAAAAAAAATGCAAAATGAAAACCTTTTGAGAAATTTCTTCCCGATATTAAAAAAAAACCCCACCAGGGTAAACTGTCCTATATACACATATAAAAATGAATGCCTGTCTGTATGTTTGTGTTTAATAGGAGGACAAAACCTTGGACTGATGTTCCTGCAAATTTTCACAGCATGTTACTGTGACTCTGAAAGCAATAATAGGCTATATGAAGTTTTGATTGGACAAACGGGAGTGGCACCGCCCATATAACCCAAAAATTTAAAACGCCTTATTTTGGGCATTTTTTTGACCTACGCCAATGATATGTGGTAGATATTGTATTGGCATAATTAGGAATACGTACCAGGAGAAAATTGGGTGGGACCACGCCCCTTTTTATTCTTACGAAATAATAAATTCTTGACTATGTAAGTGGACAAAGGGGCATAAATCCAAAATTTAAAATCGTCATATCTTGGGCATTTTTTTGACCATCAGCAACAGTATTTGCTATATATGGTATTGACACGAATAGAAATACGTACCAAAAGAAAAGTGGGCAGAGCACGCCCCTTTGTTTGCGATATATTGGAACTGTTAATCGATCTTAAAATTTCACAGCGTGCAGCTTTATACTTATTGCATGATAATATTTTTGACCATGCACACTACTGCACCTACTTTTTTACTACGTTTATCAACAGCTTCACCTCAAAGGGAGTAGCGAAGCACACAAGTTCAGCTAGTTTTTTTTTTATATACTATAAACTAAGACAAAGGTTATATAAAATTCGATACTAACGTGTATAAAACTGTTACTTGTTTCTAACTAAAACAATATTTACTGAAAAATAATGTGGTCATAAATAGTAATTTAATGCTAGAATTAATTTTCTATTAAAATGTTATTCCAACACAAAAAATACAAAAGATAAACTACAGACTCGCTTATACAGAAAACGTAAAACTCCTTAAAAGGAATACAATATTGTGTACAATAACATTTATTAACCATCAGGGTATTGAAACAATTAAAATTTTAGTATTTTCTTAATTTTCCACCAAAAAAATTCTTTCCACCCTTATTTTTTTATCTCCAAAAAAAAAAAAATTGTATTTGTTTATCACAAATCGTGATTTTTTATTACAATTTTTCAGTTTATTTTATTGTGGTTCTAAAAAAAAAGCACTTGAAAATTATTAATTTCTGTTTATTTTGGAACAACGTTTGTAGAAAAAAACTAAAACTGAATAACAGAAAATTATTAAAGAAAAACAAGTGACCTATTGATTGACAATGTTTTTTTTTCTATTTTATTTACAGATGGAAATTGATGTTGTTTAAGGTTTTTGTTCATTGACCTGGAATTTTGTTAAAATTTTTTTTTTATTTTTTGTTATTTAATATTGTAGATATTTGTTATTGTAAAGACACACTTTTGGGTTTACTTACGAATTGTGCATCATAGATTTACGTTTTATTGAAATGTTTAGTATATTTTTTAGTTCTTTTTTTTAAATATTAATAAATATAATTGTTTTCATTCTTAAATCTATTGAAAATTATCTTTTTAAAAATGTGTAAAACACAAAAATTTCAAGTTATCAAAAATTCCCCCCACCATTATGAGTAAATGAAAATGTATGAACAAGTTTTACTCTACACTGTGTCACAATGTCACATTTTTTACAATAATGTTGAAATCATGGTGTAACTATACAAGGTGAGTGCAAATCGACAACAAATACAATACAATACAGAAACAACCGTGCATTTTGTTGGTGTAAAATAATGTACTACTGTCAAAAATACTTGAAAAAATATTACTTTTGACATAAGTAAATTGTAAACAAAGTCAGTCAGCACTCACCTTGTATAGTTACACCATGGTTTAAATTTTCATTAATTCCAAAGTTTTAAAATGGTATATTTTTCAATCAAATAAATATAAAATATGGTTTAAATTGTCCAGGCATGATGAAAATTTTTATAAAAATTGTTTTTTAGAAATTCAAATTGTAATATGTAACAAAAACTTTATTTGTCAACATAATGCAATTAAAAATTCAATTATAATTAAATTTATCACTAGAAATAATGCAATGTAAATCAGTTTAACAAAATCCCGCAATTCCTAGAATTGCAGACAAAAATCCCAAAACTAGAATATTTTATAAATCCTCATACAAATTGTATGTACCTACAGTGGGGAGCACAAATAAGTACACGCACTTATTACTGTCTAGGAATTAATATTATAAAGAAAATTAGAAAATATTGTTTGTCATATATTTTATGTTTAATATTTAACACAATAATTTATAAATCAAAACTAAAGGTATCAAGTTCAAAGAAAAAAAAAAAAACATACAAACCGAAATGAAAACGCGTGTTGTTTGTACTCAATTTTGCAACATACAAAAATTTTAGAGAATGATATTTTTGTTAATATTGAGTTCAAAGTCAGTTATTTTGTAAAACAATATTTACACGTATTTTCATATTCACCATCAATTTTTTAATAAAGTTATTTAGAATACGCTTTCTTTTGCACTGAACCCAGTGCCAAAGCTCGTCCAAATGGCTTACAGGTAATTAGTATTGTCCCAACAGTCCCTTCACGATTGACCACAAATTCTCAATCGACTTGAGGTCGGTACTTTATGCTGGCCACAGCATCCAACAAAAATTCTGTAAAGTAACTGCATCTGCATGATAGATCCTCTTGTCTTCAATCTTATCTCAGATTAATATACAAATAGTCTTCTTTTCTCCATATTCTTTCGATTCTTTGCAGTAGTCCAAGGTGCCACCATGTAAGACAAATCCATATCATGGGGTTCCTCCTACCGTGCTTCATTGTTTCCTTTACATGTTGTCTTTACATTCTCTGGGCTGTTCGGTGCCAGCAATATTGTTTACCGTCGGGTTGAAATTTCGAATTCTTCGGGCCAGATTACATGCTTCCAGTCTTCTACTTTTTAATTTCTGTACTCTATGGCAATTTTTTATGAAATATAACCAATAATGTCTTGCTGTCCATAGCATTGCCTATTGCTAAAGAAGCATCTTTTAGTGTTAAACTCTTGTCTCTATCATCAGACGTACGTCCGCATACGTGAATAGCTTTTTGTGACCGCTGATTTATTTTAAGCTGCTTAGCTATTGATCGATTAGAATTGCTACGTTTTGTCATTGTTAGAATAATTGATGGCTTTTGACACTTTCTTCATAATTTATTGTAATTTGATTTGTATTGGATAATTTTCAAAAAGTGTTTACCACACTCAGGTTTGAAAATAAACATATTTTAATTTTTTTTACATGATTTTATTCCATTTAACACGATTCAAAATCTGTTGGGCTTAAATTTTTTTTTAGTTAAATTTAATTTTTGCGAAATATGTTCATATCACAAATTAAGGGAAATTCCTTTTTTGTGGATACAAGCAAATTTTCTGGTCATACATTTCTTTTACATTACATTTAACCTTTTTTTTCTTTAATAACTTATCTTGTGTAAAAACACATTGTATAATATATGATTTAATATTATAAATCTGAATAGTTGTTCTTAAAAAATCTTTGTTTTTCAATAGGTTTTAGAGATAAGGAAGCAATCATCTATTTGGTATACGATCAGTGTCGTTTTTACACGGTATTTTTTACACGAAGTTTACTGGAACCAATTACCGTGTAAAAACAGTATTAGGTGTAAAGTTTTCTGAGAAAAAAACAAAGCAAACATATACAAATCTAACGGTAAGCTTTTATAATTTTGTACAAATAATTTAAAAGACACAGCTGCGTAAAATTGATTACATGCAATTTGCTTTTGCAATAATTATTTATTTGCCGAAAATTATTATTTTCCAATTTGTATTGAAATTATTTTTTTTTCAGCATTAAACCTACAGTAAATGACAACAAACATTTTTCAATGTTCTTTATTAGTTTTATTTTTATGCAATAAAAATTGCAGAAGATGGAAATATGTACACATTTATGGTCCCCACTGTATTTCTAACAGGGCTAGTAAAATACTTTAAAGTTAAATAAGAAATGCAAAAACGTTTCGTAAACTAGTTTCCGTTTTATAATCCCAGCTTTTTACTAATAGAATATAGGGCCTAGAGTTAAAATTTTAATAAAAAAATAAGTACGGCCAAGATAATTTTCAAAACTGAACATGTTTTTTAAACAAGCGTCATCTCTGTAAAGATACATTTAAGTTACATATGCTTAAAGAAAGTTGTCTTTTAATTAAAAATGTCTGTCTGATGTCAGGGCTACTACGATTTGTTTAACTAAAGGTTTTGTAAATGAAGCAATTTTAAAACATATTTTGGTTAATAAGACACGAAATTTATCCGTTGGTGGGCATGAAGCCAAATTGCTTAAATTACTAAAAAAAAGCACTCAAACGCACATACATAAAGAAAACTATGAACAAAAAATAAATCATTTTCCTAAAATAACTGGAAATGCAATTAATATTTAAATAAACACTTGAACAAACAAAACTATTTAGAAGAAAAATCCACCACCACACTATGGCAAATGCCTGCAAAACTTTTAATTAGTTAATTAATATAAATATAACAACATTATCTACCAATATCAGCCAAACAAAAAATGCCACAAAAAACTCATACAAATTACACGTTTTCAACGCATATTCAATGATACATGATCATCGACACAAAAACATTGAATAATTTTTATAGGACCCAAAGGACTAGAAACAAGAATAAAAAAAAATTATAAACAAAAACAAAAAAGCACTTTAACAAAAAACTCTAGTTTTGTATGCGAAACATGTATTTTTTCACCCCAAAATAGAAGCAAAATTGATAGAAAATTAACACTAGACCTAATTAATGCTGGCAAGAAAAACCACACAAAATAAACACTTTTTCCCAGCATTTCAGGAAAATTTTTTATTATGATAGAGCGAACAAAAAGAAGCAAAATAAAAAAAATAAATGAAATTATTACAAACAAGTTTAATATTTTTTAGCATAAATTATGGCGAATGAAAACTAAATTAATTCATTAAAATACAATTTGTTGATCATATTGTTGGAGTTTTTTCTTTATTCCTTGGAGATTGAGTGTATGCATAAAATATTGTAAATAAATCTTTGGAAAAAATAAAGATGTTTTATTACTTAATGAACTTACCACAAATTAAGAAAAGGATATTTTTGGGCAAACAAAAAAATATTGCATGGCAATGAGGCAGTGAATTAAAGGAATGGTTTAGGAAATACGAAAACACGAATTGATAAAGACAATAATAAATTACATTATAACTTAAAAACCAGTTCTATATAACAGAATGACTCCAAGTGTAACAGACCAATGACTGTATTTGAATCATAAGACCTGCCTCACTACACATTGCTACGACGATACGTACAGGCTAAAGTAATTTAAAAATTCAATTTGAAATTCTCAATTTAGAAACAAAAATTCTTAGCGATTTTAAATACTGCAAACTGAAAGTTGTTTCTCAAATTTACAGCCATGTCACAGAACTCTATTGGGAGCGAAAGTGGTTTGATTCCGTAAATTGAGTCTTAAGAAAATGAAAAACGAATTTGTTTTCAGAATTGTTTAGATTTCTAAAATCGAATTGTTACTTTTTATGATTTTATACTGAAAAAAACTCATACTACTAATTTATAATGATAATTAAATAATTAATTTTATTATTTCATTGTTTTTTTTTTAATATCTCCTTGATATTTACCGCCTGGCCAACGATGTCGAACGATAACAACAAGACTTAAGACACAAACTTTTTATCGTATCTATTTTTTACTCAATCAAGTTTGTTTATTCCACAATCAAGTTTGTGTCTTAAGTCTTATCTAAGCGAACGTTATCGTTCGACATCGTGGGCCTGGGAATTAAATAAAATGTTAAAAATTTCAAAGTTGGTGTCAGCAACAAGAAAACTTTTTTCAAAAAATTAAATTAAAACAAGTAAGAAAGTATAGTCGGTCAAGCCCGACCATAAAATACCCTACACCCTGTATATGTATAAAACAATTTTTCAGAAATATTGTGGACCAATCATCCAAAAATCTAGTGTCATGATGTCTGTGAATATAAATATTATATGTGTTAAACTTCATTTCGATATAAATACTTTTCAACGATTTATGGAGGTTATAGTAAATTACGGTCTCTTATATGGGAGTTTCGACTAATTATGGACCAACCATTATAAAATTAGATGTTATTATTTCTATATAGTATATAAGAAATATATTTGTGGCAAATTTTATTTGGATACCAACATTTTTGAGAGAGTTATGCTCTTTCAAGTGATTTTCGGAAGCTACGAATAATTACGGACCGATCTGCACAAAATTTATAGATGTAATTTAATCATTTATGATCGGTAAATCCCAATTTCAAGAGGACATTTGTATGGGAGCCAGGTGAAATAATGGACCGATTTCTACTAGTTTCAATCCCATCCGTCCTTGGGCCGAAAAAGTAAAAGTATCGTGTACCAAAGGAAGTGATTTTGAGTCGATCGGTATACTTTAAGGTGGGTGTTGGACCAATATTTCTGGGCGTTACAAACATCAGCATAAATCCAATGTACCCTCCCCACTATGGTGGTGTAGGGTATAAATATTTACACAGCACTGAAATATGACAGAGGATCAGATGTCTCCCTTCAATTTCGTATTCGTAGCTTTGATTTCTGTGTTCATTTAAAACAGCAACAATTGAAATTCCGGCCATTTTAAAATTTTTTCTTTCACTTTTATTTAAAATCTCTTTGTTAGCGCTCTTTTTGTTCGCTTTTGTTATACTTTTTATTACAAAAATCATATCTTTTTTGTTTTGGTTTTCACAACGTTACCATATTTAAATTAAAAACCGAGATCGGTTTTGCAAATATGTAATCGAAACCATTCCAATGCAATTATATTATATGCCTATTTCAAACATTTCAACATTTTTACAATTTTTTTTTTAAATATTATGGT
This sequence comes from Bellardia bayeri, assembly GCA_950370525.1. Taxonomy (NCBI): domain Eukaryota; kingdom Metazoa; phylum Arthropoda; class Insecta; order Diptera; family Calliphoridae; genus Bellardia; species Bellardia bayeri. The sequence continues at coordinate 105,687,144 of OX493264.1, forward strand.
CACTGTAATAATTTATATGATTTCTGCAACAACAATATGGTTAAGTTACCACTGACATGATTATAGCAATTATGCAATGTTTTTGGTAATCAGTTTTATGATGAAAAATTAAACCATATTATGTCAATATATATAGTTATCATCAAAGAGCAACAAATTATGATAAATGGATTAATCATAAACATGATTGCAATCAAAATATACATAGTTACTACAATCGTATATATGATTGTAGTAATCATCTGAATCATAACTTAACCATATTATGGTTACCGCAATCATATAAATAATTACAGTGAAAATAATATTGTTGAAGAACTTGTTAAACTATTGGCATTTTTGTGGTAAACATGTACAACTATATTTTTTATCTGTATGTGTTAATTTAAAAAAAGTTAAGATTTCATTTGAGTTAAAAAACGATATATTTTTACACACTTGACTTTGTGCTTATGTATACAGACGTTCAAATGGATTGAACTCCTTCGTTGGCCTGCATTTCTGACTGGTATATTTATTTAGAGCAAAAAGTTTCCGCTGTCATATTTTCAAGCTCAAAAAGGGATGAGTTTCGGTCATTAAGTTTGATTGAATAAATTACACTTTTATTTAAAATATTACAAAAGAAAATTAATAAAAAGTGTCATGAATACAATTCTATTGCAAACGTTTTTTTAGACCAGTTTCAGTGTCCAGTAAAAGTGTACCAATGAAAGACAATGTTTAATGTCTTATTAAGTAATGCCTGCTTTTCTGGAACTAGATTGGAGGTCATAATTATGCTAATGATTTAATATGATGTATAAAATAATATGTTCAATTCACAAGTGATGTTGTATTGTTGTAGGAGTTGCACGTCATCTGAATTTACAATAGTTGTATAAATGTTGTTGGTAAATTCTATATAAATCTGTTGTACAACACCTAAAACAATTATAATAATGGATGGATAGTCTAGAATTGTACTTGCAATTCGTGTTACTTTCTTTTTCGTATTACATATGTGTATACAAATGTGTGTATGCTCTCAAATAAAAATACGAGTGATTTAAGCAATTATATTATTCTGTGTGAACACCGAAGAAATAGTATCAACCTTTTCAATAAAAATTGATTCGCGTAAATATGTACACATAGTTGAAAATTTTACGGTGTTTTTTAATTTCGGAAAATGTTCCTATTTTATGTTTGGTATACACATAATTCTGTTTTTACGCGATAGATACGTTCCTCGAAAACTCGCGTAAAAAAAGAAAAATAATTCAAAATAAGATAAATAATTCAAATTCATGTTGCTTTATACACAAACATATTTTATTTAAACAAAAAACAATAAAAAAGAGAGTTCATTTAGAAAAGTACATACATACATACATAAATGCAATATCTTTTCGTCTTTAACACTTAAATTTGACTGAATTCTTACACTCTTACTTTCAACTAAATTTATTTGAAATAAACAAGGGAAATCCCCTGTTTCGATAGTTTTGTTTTTCGTTCCAGACGATTTTTACTGCTGCCAACTATGTGTTTAATTTAAATTTCTCCAAAACCAGTGCAAACGTTTTCTGGTAAAAATACATACATTTTTAGATCGCGTTAAATCAAATTCGCGTAAAAACAGAATTAGGTGTATTTGTTTCTAAAATATTTTTCTTTTGTCATTTTGCAGGTTTGACAACCTAAACAAACGACTTTGCTTTAAATTGTGTTCACAATCAGATAGTTGTATCATACAATTTACAACATACAACAACACTTGTAAATTGAACAATAATGTCTACATACATGTATGTACACCAATACCTCGATTTGCGTTTTTTTTTTTCGAAGTTGCATCGCTGCTTAATTAGTACTAATTTGCACTGTACGTCATTAGATTTTCGAGGTTGCGTACAAAAAGTGCTTTAATGATCAAAGTGGAGTCCTTGCTTTTTTTTTGATTGAACATTAAGTTGCGCAGAGAATACCATAAAGTAAAATGGTATTTCAGACAAAAGTAAAAAGCTTATTTGATGACATAAAAATCAAAGCATTATCCAACGATAATATGCCTGATAGACTTATTCTTATATCTTCGGATCTTCAGGCATCTACAACAGCTTTTTTAGGTGTTATAGGCTTTCATATTGTTGGCTTTTAGCATAAATTCGACGGCTTAATATTCTCTAAATGTTCTTAATGAAGTTCTGATCTGGATCTGCGCTCCATTCAAATACATAAATATTTTTTGAAGACAACTTTGTTTGGCGACTTACATGTATAGCTACGTAGTCTTATTTAAAAATTACTATTTTCTTGTTTTTCATTACAATTTTCTAAAAACGGCACTAATTTCTCATGTAGTAATTTTGTGTAATCAAAAGAACTCATGTTGGAGCTTGTAAATGCCAAATCAAGCATACTGTCGTGACAAAACCTCCCCAAACCATTAAAGAACCGTCTGCAAAATTTCTGTTTGAGAAACATAGTGGGTCCTTCCGTAGGTTTTTAAAATTTCCGTTAATTGAAGCCATCTGGATTTTCAATATTGAATTGTTTCAACTTAAACAAATATATGTTTAAATAGTGCAACTATTAACAAAGATTATCGGTTTACCTGGTTCCAGTTAGTTTGTAAGTTTCTTTTTGTGAATTCAAGTCTAGCAGTTTTGTAGCGAAGTAATAGCCTTGCACAACAGCTTTTGTCGTCTAATAAATAGTCTGTCATTTTTAAAACAGAAAATTTAAACACATTTCATTACACAATACATTTATAATCTGACCAAGACTCTTCATTGTGTTGCTGGAACTGTTTATAATCCTGCGATTGTCCTGTTCAGAAAGCTTTTTTCGGGACGACACTTTTATTTTTATCATAATAATTTGGATTATTTACAAAATTTGTGACTATAACATGTCACTGGATTATATTTTTTTGGCCATTGCTCGAAAACTTAAATCTTAAATTTTATATAAACTGAAATTTTATCTTTTTCAAAATCACTAAGGTGCGAAACGCACGATATTTTATAGTCAATTGTTGAAAATTGCATAATAAAAATAAATAACAATTATACTTTTGTGTTTGTAGTATTCTTCTATGTTTGTCAGACAATGTATTTATAGTTATGAAACATCAACAAAATATTAATGCTCCTTTTCTCTCTCAAATGAATGAAGTGATCTCCCAAATTTTGAAAATAAAACGCAGTGTTATCAACTTGTTGCGTTTCGCACCATTTTTGGTGCTTTTTAAAATTGCTTGTGCGAAAAATTCCTTAGTTGGTGCACGATGCGCTTTTTTGTTAGTTTCGGTGCGTTTTTTAATTTCGCCTATTTTACGATGAAATCTCTATTTTTACTAATTTTTAATTGCAGTTTGTTAATAATTCATTATCCTGAAATTCAGACGATGAATAGAACTCCATTAAATGTGATAAATGAATACATATTATCTAATTCGGTTATTGCTAAAGGTGAATAGGGTGTAAATCTTTGTTTGAAAATACAATTAACATTTTAATCATGGAAAAAAAATTCTTATGTAGCCTGATGGTTTGGTGTACTGAACTGTATACGAACAACCAGAGTAAGAGTCCCAGTTGAGCTCTTAAAAATTTTATTGAAAAAAATCAAATAGAAGTACTTAAAGTAGAAAACAAAATTAATGAAAAAAGTAACAAATATGTACTGAAATTAGCCCTTTTTACCAATTAGTATTTCAGTTGCGAATATAATATTGTGAGTTAAATTTTGAGTGGTTAAATGCTTATTAGCCCGTTTTTTTTAAAAAAGTATTTTACTATTATTACTTTTACTATTAATCGTTGATAAAAAGTTTTATTTAGAGTTTATGAAATTAAAAAAATGTCAAATTAATTCAATAAACATTTGAAACAAAAAAGAAATTCTAAACTTGGTGCGTTTTTTTGCAAATTATGCGGTTTTTTCTCCATTTTGGTGCGTTTTGAAATTTCAAAGTTGACAACGCCGATAAAAAAGAGTTCATTAAACATAGTCTTAAAAAATTGCACACGTTTTAAAAACCTGTTTGTAACTTTGCAACAAATAGCAAACATGAAATGCAGTTAAACCTTTATGATATGCAACACAGTGCGTGTCCTTACCACTTATAGTAGAGTCTATAAAAATGAGTGTACATATTTTAATCGCTTCCCTAAAATAAAAACTAAATGTCATCTCGATTAAATCTTGCATAACCGTAATGAAAAATTGCCTGAAACAACAGAAAATGCACACACGCCAAGTGATGATGACACTTTGACAAGAAGTCCCAAAACAACAAATGTCAATATATCAAAAACAGAAGAGTGAATAAAACAAAAAATCAAATTACTTTAAAAGTACTTATACTCATTTAGTAAATACACTAACACTAACAAACAAAAACAGAACAAAACAAATCTATCACAACTGACTGCATAATGTCACTCAGTCAGTCAACCAGCCTGCAAGCCAAGCAACCAGTCCTCCAGTCAACAAGTCAATCTGAGATACAGTTCAAATATATTGCAAGTAACTGAAGCCTAAATATAACAATTCCTCAAAATGTTTGAATGTAGGTCTTCCTTATTAATAGAGAAATAACAACAAGCATCTATCTACTCATAGCCATATAGAAACCTCTATGACATTTGATATGCCAGAAAATTAGGTTTCCAATGAATAAGTTTTCGAATACAAACGTACAATGAGTTTGTTTGTAATGACAGCGCATCACTATTTATTTGCATGATGATGAGATGCTGTTCACATGTGAACTAACAACACGTATTTGTATTTAGTTGATGGTTAAGTGCCTCATTTATTTTGGAAGATTGTCATCGGTATTGTCTTGAAAATTTTAGATAATAATTTGTTTACAATAAGAGTGATTGATTTAAAACTTACTTATTAGTTGATAATGGCTTACTGGTATACAATACCAATACAAAGCAGAGTTATGCGAATTTAAATTATATATTAATTTAAAACAAAATGTGAATTTTATAATTTTTAATATTGGATAAGATATTAAATATTGCTATAGGTTATTCGTAAGGCTGTACCATAAGCAGAACGTGCTCCTCCTCATTGCGATCACGGCAGTTCTGACTGAAATCATGGTGTGGCTGAGCATGCCGCTCAGCCTATAATCTAAAGGTACGGTCACACTTGGCAAATATTCCCCAAAAACACGTAACCACTACATAACATATATTTGAACTCGTTTATTTATTTAAAAAACCTTTTGTTATTGAGGCGAAAACACAATTAATTTACTTGATGCTGTCTGATCTTGCAAAACTCTTGTAAGAGTAAACAACGTCAAACAATTTTGTGCTAAAACAAGTGGTTACGCTTTTTTGAGTAAATACTTGCACAAATGTGACCGTACCTTAAGCATCGTGCAAATCCATAAACAACACAAATTCAAATAAGCCGAGAATCATGCCAAGACGATGCCGAGGGAAGAAACATATTTTTCCCTTCCCAGTTATAAAGAACATGGTTTTCGTCTGGGAACCGACTAATGTCGGCTCGACTACAAAATTTAAGGTGATTCATTTAGACCATTTTTAATTTAAAAAAAAAATACATAATATAGAATTGGATATCGGAATCCTTATCACGAAACAATCTTTGACACTTACATTTTAAAAATAATTGTATTCAAATGTTCACTATGTTGCTGTTGACTATGCTGCTGCTTGTCCATTTGGAAAGTCTAATTTTGGATCACTCTTTTCAGCATTGCTACCAGGATCTCGCGAATTACGACTTTTGCTGCACACAATCATATACCTTAAAGTATAACCATCGACTCAGACTCACTTCCTGAGTCGATTTAACAATGTCCGTCCGTCCGTCCGTCTGGCTGGCTGGCCATGTAAAGCTTGTGCGCAAAGTACAGTTTGCAATTTTGCAAATATTGCAATAAAATTTAGTACGTGATATATTTCGGCCCAAGGACGGATGGGATTGAAATTGGTGGAAATCTGTCCATTATTTCACCTGGCCCCCATACAAATGTCCTTCCGAAATAGGAATTTAACGATCATAAATGTTTGTATTATACAAGTATCCAAACAAATTTCACCACAACTGAGGAGTAAATGAAGCCAAATCACATCTATAAATTTTGTGCAGATCGACCCATAATTAATCGTAGCTGCCATATAAGGCCCACTTCCGAAAATCACTTTAAAAAGTTTCTTATAAACAGAACTGATGACACCTAATTTTATGAATGGTCGGTCCATAATTAGTCAAAACTCCCATAGTTCATTTTAATCTCCATAAATCTTTTAAAAGTATTTATAACGAAATAAAGTATTATATACATTTTTTGATCATTTTTAGTTAGGCTCGAGTTCATTAAATTTAATTTTCATTAAATTATTTTTACTGAAGTTAGGAATTACAACTTGAAAAATTTATTATTAAAAATTTTGATAATTTTTCTTGACTGGGGATCGAACCTGGGTTGTTGAATTTACATATGTTTCGAGAAATCCCACTTTCTCTCATCAGAATTCTTTGCGTTCTACCACCTGCACCACTGCGGTGCCGGTCAGCCAACAGACAAACATCAATCCTTTAACCAGTGTTAGTTAGTTCTGGTAGTTCGAATTATGAAATAATAATTATTCTGTATTATATACATAATATTTATATTCACGGAAGTCATGGCACTAAATTTTTGATTGATCGAGCCCATTTCTGAAAAAACTGTTTTATGGGTGTAGGGTATTATATGGTCGGGCTTGATCGACTATACATTCTTACTTGTTAAATATGAAATTATAAAGGTATTATGAAAGAAAAACTGCAGAATTTTCAGATAATGTATAATTTGTTGTAAACAAAAAGTTTAGGAGGCCCTTTAAAGGTTCTTAGTAAATGTATTAATTTCTTGTACTAGCACAATCTTTATTATAATTGCAAGAGAAAATACAAACCAATACATAATTAGCCTAATCTGAAGTTAATTTAATCGCTGTGATTCTCATTAAACTACCGCATACATTTTTTTTCATTTTAGTAATTTTGCTAATACTCTCATCTCCTATACATATCCTTGGAGCTGAGCACCATAAGTCTTAAGACATTCATATTCATTAAAAGGCATTGAAGGATTTTATTTGGGTCTTAAGGTCAGCCATAAAAATAAATCAACGTGTGCTTAAATAAAAATTAAAGACAAATAACAGAACGAGAAAAAAAAACAAAAGAAATAATCTTGCAACTCGTACTGCTTAAGAAATCTACGTTTAGTTAATTATTACGCTAAATAAAATTTCAATTAAGAAAAATATATATTTATTTATACACACTGACACTCTCCTTCTACATTCATGGCAATATCCTTCCGTTAGGAAAGTATAAAGTAGGGAATGAAAGTAAGATGCGATACAAAAACAAACACATGTTAAGGATAACACAGGATAACTAAGACCTGCGATAAAAATTAAGATGAACAAAAAGAAATAGAAGTAATACGAACGTAAATAAATACCAGCACATTCAATTGAACAGAATAATAAAAAAAATCCTTCAAAGAAAAAAAAAAATGAATTGAAAATTAAATAAAATTATAGGGGTTAGAGAGTGTTGCTTATTTCCTTGACTTCACGTCAAGGAGCAACAAACGTTTGTTGGAGCAAAAAAGTCTGCTTATTAAAATGATGATTGTTACCATGTTATAACTGGCTCAAAGAGCTGGGAGAGATAATTTGATTAGAATATATAAATCTATGTGAAAATGAAGTCATTTGAAATTGAATATTAACTTTTGCTTGTTTCGTATAAAGAATATTCAAATATTTAAATAAGGTGCTGGATTTTCTGTGAGTTGTCTTTCATTTTCTATATTGGCTGGAACATCGTTTACATGCAAATCTTTTTTCTTTTTTAAGTCCTTGTCACAATGCTCTGCCACACGTTACTTAAGTGAAACGGATTAATTTTATGATGCTCTTCTTTATTTCTCTTAATTTTTTTTTTTTTGTTCTTCTTTTGTAATTCTATTTTTTCACATTACTTCGTCTTATTTATGTTTCAGTATTAAGATATTTCTTTTTATTTGTTTTTATTTGGCTTTCTTTTCCAGAAGTCAACAAAATGCATACTTATGTTGAATTAAGGCACAATGGACCGGAGGTGTGGAAATTTATTTCATTTACATGAAATTTGTTCCCTTTTCTTCCTATTAAAATTCAATGTTAAAAAAATAAAAGGGAACAAATTTCATGTGGAATTTTTATTCACGATAGAGGTGAATAAGTTTGTTCATCAAATTTTGTTCAACAAGTAATTTTGTTTCAGATAATCTTAATTTTACCTTTAAACTACGAAACATTATATTAAAGCTTAAATCCCACTTAACTTTACTTTGATATACTGTGAGCGTCAACATAAAGTCAACACCCACATGTTATTAAAAGTAAATCTTAATTATATTAATATAAATAATATTATATTAGAAAATTATATTGCATTTTTTTTTAACTATTTAAGTAGAATTGTTTTCACAAAAAAAGAAACAACAACAAAAGCGTCAAAATTGAGTAAACAGTTTACAAAAAAAAACCCCCTGTCATTCCAAAAGTAGTTTCAATTCTTTTCTTTCTTTGAAAGTCTACCGGTAAAGTGTCATTGAAAATAGCATTAAAAGACATTAAGTTGGGAAGACAAATAGCAATTGAGATTCAAGAAATCATAATATACTTACATAGAAAATGTAAATCCCTGCGTTAAATGTGTAAAATCGCATCATTGTACAATAAAAAATATTAGATAATTATACCAAAGACAAACCGTAGAAAATTTGCTTGGTGAAAAGCAAAAGTAAAAACTATAGTAAGAGAATTATGAGCAAACCCAAATGTTACGAAAATTTCTGAAAACCCCGTAAACGCAAGTACGTTTAGAACAGAGATGATTATTACATAGTGCAATTGCTTATTGGCCCAACCCACTACTTTGTTATGCTCTTTTAATTCAGTTGTCTTTCACATGGCAAATGGTACACAGTACGTAAACAAATTATGGTACCATTACAAAAATTTTTCGTAATCAAAAATGCATTTGGTAATTCTAAATGTCTTTTCTGTTATAAAACATTTAAAGGTCACTGGGAAACCCTTTTTTAAATTTTCAAGATAGGTTTAAAGATTTTCAAGATAGGTTTAAAGATGTTGATGCCCTTGAACCTTTTCTTGATCTTTTTAAAGCCCCCTTTAAAGTTGAAGTTACAAAATATGAGTTAAAAATACAAACGGAACTCATTATTTTGCGCAGCGAAATAATTTTTTATTATTTTTTAAACCGAAACAATTTTTTACGTTTACTATTTTATAAAAATCTTTCGTTTACTTTTTCGTTTTACTGTACCTTTAAAATTCTCTCATTTTCTCACCAATACATAAGCTTTTGAATTCTGATCACCTCTGGTTTAGAAGATCTTTGCATCAAAATGGCCTACATGATAGAGTGCCACGTAAGAGGGTCTTTATAGAAAAGAACAGCCAATCCAAAAGTTTACATTTCACAAAACAAAAAATAAACGAACCTCAATTTTTTTTTTTAATAATATTCTTTTCATTGCTGAAAGTAAGATATATTTGGAGTCAAAAACACCCCAAAAATATGGCGAACCAAGAACAAAGCTTTTAGTAATAAAGTGAGTCAAATCGATGACTCAGCAAAGGTCGGCATCAGGGATCGAAAATCTTACATTTATAATATCTCTAGTGCATAGAACTAACGCAGAACTAAATTTTCCAACAGGACAATGATCCTAAACATACCACCAAAATTATGAAACAGTGGTTGCACAATCATTGCCCAACAACTTTAGATCATCCTCTGCAGTCCCCAGACCACAATCCAATTGAATAACTGTGGGAGTAATTAGACAAATTTTGCCAGATTTCACTAAAAACTCGTTGATTCTATTTTTAAAAGATCGTCAGTTGTGATCATAGCTGGCAGATTTGACGATTAACGTCTTTTGACGATTTTTTATTTTAAAAATAGCAAAGTAGCGATTTGACGATTTTTTCATTGAAAGTGACGATATTATTAATCATAAATATTAAGAAGAATATGACATATTTCAAAAACAAAACAAAATAATTGTAGTGTTTTCTTAATTATTGACAATTGTTAAGTTTAAGTATAATAATTCGAAATAATATTTAGTATAAATTACTTATTTATCTGTAAACGTAAAAAGCAATTTAAAATGCTGAATTACATGAACTAAAATTTTTAGAGGAAACAGTTTCTGAATTTCAACGGGGAAATTCTAAAAAAAACCTTTTCCCATTTTAGCAAAACGTCAAAATAATATTCAGCCAAATAAATTTAAATAACAAAAATACAAAATTCTTTGAAAATAAGTACCTGTATATGATGGATGAATTGGATTCTATACTCAAAATGTTATTGAAAACTTAATAAACTAAATTATATTGACATTGTAATTTAACCTGAATTAATAAAATATGCTAAATTCAAATATTTATTTATAAAACACTGTCAGTCTTTTTTCACACTCTTCAGTTTTAGCTGACCAGTCTTTGTTAAATTCTCTTTTGAACTTGGCATTTCATTTACACACATCAATTAAATTTTCGTACTTTTTAATGCAAATCAATATGCATGAAAGAAAAGAACAAAAGAAAATAAGAAAATTGACTAGTACCGTTAAGTTTGTACCCCTTTTATTCTCTTTTCCCTTATCAAACAAAAATACTTGCCTTGACGAGTCAGAATTGAAAAGTGTGAAAGCGGACAAAGATATTATAAAAATATTAAACAAGTGTTTAACATTAAATTTTTTGAAATTTCTTATTTAAAATGTTAAAATTTATGTATTTTGATATGTATTGTACAAGAGACTATATAAACCTGAATGTTTGTGTTTTCGTTTAAAAAGAAATTTCAATACTATTAAAAATAGTGAATTCTTATTTTTCTGATTTTTAAATTTCGAAATGACAATTTTTTTCTTTTTTATCGGGATTTCGACGATTGTTTCCGAAATTCATCTGGCAGGCCTGTTTGTGATAAAGGAACTAAAAGCAAATATTAAATACAATGTTTTACCTAATTTAAATATACCTGTTGACTTTATTTTGAAGCTAAAAATCTGCTACTTTACCATTAAAATTTAATTATTTTTTTGTGTGTTATTTTTCTAGTTTTTTTTTTTTAATTAGTTATGTTTTGCTTAAGTTACTTAAATGAATTATGCCATATATTTTGTTTTACATTTGTACTGATAATATATATAATAGAATATTTTTTTAAATATTAGGTGTTTTCTTTATATTGACGCTCACAGTATATCGCATAATAAATGGTAATAAATATGTAACTTTTAAACAACTGTGAAATTTTAAACGTTAATAGAGAATTGTAGCATTTTATGTTCAAGAATTTTGTATTTTTAACACAGTCGACGCTACCCACTGTAACTAAAATTGTGAAATCATTTTTAAAAAAAATATATATATTTTTTGAACTTTTCAAAATTGTCCCATTGTGCATATAAAATTTTATTTCATTCTAGTGTTAAGGTTGTAATCTTATTTCTTGTTGTATTTTTTCATATGCCATCAACTTAAAATCAAATTAAGTTTCGCACAAATACAATTGACAAACACACTAAACAAGTTCTAAGTATTTCCTAATCTACATTCAGGAATGACCTCCCTTTTTGTTGGCTTCTTTGTCTAGTTGACACAAAAGTAACCTTAACTGCAAGAGATAACAAAAAAATGAGAATTGGAAGGTATTCATGCGTATGTCAGAGTTAAAGAAAAAGAATCCTTTTAGTTCTTATTTTTTTATCTCTGTGTTTTTTTTTTTTGCCTTTCTTTTAACACATGAAATTAAATGATGATTAGTTTGAAACTCGTGGATATGGTAATCTCAACTTATTGCTCTTGAAAATTAAAACACAATACAGTCTTGGTAATACCCAATAAAAGCAATTTCAAATCCGCGGCTTGGTTTAATTTGTTTTTTCTTTCGCTTTGACAGTTTTATGATTTTTTAAGTGATTGTAGGGCACAAATGCAGCTCATTTGAATTTATGATATTTTTATTTGTTGGTGAACTTTGTAGGGACAAGAGAGAGCTTTTACTTTCAAAATGTAAATTGTGGATGGGGCCAAAGTTAGTTGCTTTTTAAGGAAATATAATTTTAGATAACTCAATTATTTTTCAAATATTTTCAAGATTTCGATCATCAATGTGTTTGCTTAAGTTTTAGTTTTGAAATTATAATTCAAAAGTACAGAAAACACTATGAATTTTTTATTAACGCACACTCAAAAATTAGTTACAGCTCTTTGATTTCTTAATCGTTTATGTCTAATTTTCTTATGTTATTATTAATAATATTTTTAACGATTTTTTTTTAAATTCGTGACAAAGTCACGGTTAATTGTTGCCAGTTTTTGTTTTTAAACATTTTATTTAAAATATAATAATAAAATAGTCATAAAAACATGTGTTCATAACGAAAATCATAAAAAAATTAAAAAAAAAACTAACAACTAATAACTAATAAAGCCAAAGACAGACATATGAATGAGTCTCCAAAACACACAAAATAAAACGAATAAATTCATAAAATTTTGTAAATGAGCCACATTAGGGTGCCAATATAGAAAAAAAAATTAAACAAATAAATATTCATCAAAATCAACGTATGTACATGTGTGTATACATGTATTAAACTCAACATACGAGGGCGGTTAGGAAATTTCCTAGCCTAAAACAGTATAAACAGAAAACTTCCATCTCTGCTATGAACACATGTTAAATTTATTTTCGATCTGGCAACTCCTTCATATAGAAACAGGTGTCCAAAAAAACGCATCCGCGATTTTTTTACAACGTCGTTAAATATTTAAATAAAAAAGGTTTGTCGTTACAAGAATTCATAATGATATGGTGAATGTATTAGGTAAAAGTGCTCCTTCATATGCAACAGTAAAAAATTGGGTTGCTGTCGTACAAGCACTGAGGATAAACCACGTAGTGGACGTCCAAAAACAGCAACAACAACAGAAATTGTAGCCAAAGTGCATGATATGGTATTAAATGATCTACAAATAAAAGTGTGTGAAATAGCCAATATCATGGGCATCTCAAATGATCGAGTCCTTTAATTTTGCATGAAGAACTACAGATAAAAAAGCTTTCTGCAAGATAGGTGCCGCATCTGTTAACAAAAAACGCATTAGAATGAACATTTCTCAATCTTGATTGGATATTTAAGAAAAATAAAATGCATTTTAAGCGTCGTTTAATAACTGTGAATGAGACAGAGATCCACCACCATACTCCAGAGACAAAAGAACAATCGAATCAATGGACTGAAGCTGGCGGAAGTGCCCCAAAGAAGTGAAAAACAATTCAATCGGCTGGCAACGGTTTTTAGGCACTTCAAAGGTATTTTATTGATTGAGTATCTGCAAAAGGGTAAAAAAATCACCCCTATCGTAAATAAAAATTACACATGAAATTTGTTCCCTTTTCACACTTTTCCTATTAAAATTCAATGTTAAAAAAATAAAAGGGAACAAATTTCATGTGGAATTTTTATTCACAATAGGGGTGAATAAATTCAGAGTACTATTGCCACATTTTGGATCAATAAAATGTAAAAAATCGACAAAAACGTTCTGGCTTACAACACAAGAAAATAATTATTCATCAATACAAGGCACCAGCACACAAGAGTTTTTTAACAATGGCTAAAATCAACGAATTTAAGTACGAGTTGCTTGACCACCTCCCGTATTCTTCTGATTTAGCTCCCAGTGACTTCTACCTGTTCGCAAACCATAAAAAAATTCGTAGCTGGCAAGCGTTTTAACTCAAATTAAGATGCAATTACAGTTGTAAACCACTATTTTAAAGGTGTTGAGGGAAACTATTTTAATCAAGGGATAGAATTGCTAGATAAGCATTGGACTGAGTGTATTAAAGTTTCAGGAGATTATATTGAAAAATAAAAATGTTTTTCTGTGCTAAGAAGTTACCGAACCGCCCTCGTATATAAATTGAATTAAAACTGACAATTACAAAGAAATGTACAGCGAGGAATAAAAGTGGTGCTCAGATATTTTATAGTTTGCATAGCAACTTTTCTTTTTTTCCATGTCCTTCTTCTAGTAAAGTATCAGATTAAAATTAGAGGAGAGCCACGACAATCCTCAATCAAGTTTATGCAGGAGGATTGAACATACCTATATTAACACAAAAATGATACGGCCTAGGTTAAACCTGCAGCAATTTTGTGGTGGTAATTACAATGGACAATGTCAATTCGGTAATCATGAAAGGAGACATGGATTGCCCTACAATGACTTTTGCAAGAGTGTGATAATAAAGAAGAGGATGAAGTAGTCGGTTTCTTGATCAGTCTCTCGGAACTATCAGACACGAAGTTATATTCTATTGAAGCCTTTATTAGGAACAGTTACCGCTACGAGGCATATAAATCTTCTTAGGGAAAACTCAAATCCGTCTTTTGATTCGAAATTTCCCCTACCTTTAGAAACTTTTAATATGTATGACCTCTTAAAGTGCACTATTGTCCATCAACTTCTTCTTTTCTTTTTTCTCTTCATTTCCAGCTTTTCATCTTCACCCCTTCTTAATTTTTCAGGCACCATTAGAAAACTATTGCTACAGAAGACTTTCGCTATAGGAAACTCTTCTACAGAAAACTTTCGCCACAGGAAATTTTCCACAGAAAATTTTACGACAGGAAACTTTTCTATAGAAAACTTTTCCGACAGGAACTTTTCTATAGAAGACTTTTGCAACAGGAAACTTTTCTATAGAAAACTTTTGCGACAGGATACTTTTCTATAGAAAACTTTTGAGACTGGAAACATTTCTATAGAAAACTTTTGCGACAGGAAACATTTCTATAGAAGACTTTCGCTATAGGAAACTCTTCTACAGAAAACTTTCGCCACAGGAAATTTTCCATAGAAAATTTTACGACAGGAAACTTTTCTATAGAAAACTTTTGCGACAGGAAACTTTTCTGTAGAAGACTTTTGCGACAGGAAACTTTTCTATAAAAAACTTTTGCGACAGGATACTTTTCTATAGAAAACTTTTGCGACTGGAAACATTTCTATAGAAAACTTTTGCGACAGGAAACATTTCTATAGAAGACTTTCGCTATACGAAAATCTTCTACAGAAAACTTTCGCCACAGGAAATTTTCCATAGAAAATGTTACGACAGGAAACTTTTCTATAGAAAATTTTTGCGACAGGATACTTTTCTATAGAAAATTTTTGCGACAGGATACTTTTCTATAGAAAGCTTTTGCGACAGGAAACTTCTCTACGGAAGACTTTTGTGACAGGAAACTTTTCTATAGAAAATTTTTGCGGCAGGAAACATTACTATGGAAAACTTTTGCGTCAGGAAACTTTTCTATAGAAAACTTTTGCGACAGGAAACTTTTCTATAGAAGACTTTTGCGACAGGAAACTTCTCTATGGAAGACTTTTGTGACAGGAAACTTTTCTATAGAAAACTTTTGCGGCAGGAAACATTTCTATGGCAAACTTTTGCGACAGGAAACATTTCTATAGAAAACTTCTGCGACAGGAAACATTTCTATAGAAGACTTTTGCGACAGGAAACTTTTCTATGGAAAACTTTTGCGACAGTAAACTTTTCTATAGAAAACTTTTGCGATAGGAAACATTTCTATAGAAAACTTTACTGAAACTATAGTAATACCAAAATATATCGCGCACACTGTAGCTACCCCTTTAATTAAAAAAAAAACATATTTTAATAAATATTTAAAAGCAACATTTCATTTTTATTCATAATGAGTGATTGAGGGGGAGACAACAAAAAAACACAGAAATTGTCCAAATCTAAAAAAAAACTGTTTAATAGCAGTCATTCATTTAACAATTAATACACTAATTTAAAACTACTACTACTACTACTTCTAATACATTTCTAGCACTTAAAATTTATTTCACTTCTTCAGCTGCTGTCACAGAGACTCTATAAGCTGAGACTGCTGCTGGTGCCCAATTAATTTTAATAATTTCTTAAATGTGCGTATATGTATGTATGTATTTTATAAATTGTTTCTAATTGTTCATTTGTTTAATATTTCGGAATATTTTAAGATTCATCACAATTAACATACATACACACACCAGGAAAACTTAAACAATTTACTTGACACAATAAATAGAGAAACATCAACTGTTGTCATACCTTTTCTTAAGGGGCTTTGTCCGTCTGTCCGCCCGTCTGTGTAACATTTGGTAGACATTATACCTTAAGCTAAGACATTTATTTGTACGTAAAACTAAAGTACTTAATTTCACCAGTATGAAATAAAATATATTTTTTTTTTTATTTTAAGCATAAAAAATCCTTTTTTACTCCTGCACAACAGCTCATCTTTCCGCTGAGCTCTTCAAACACTACCCTTGCTGCTGTTAGTGTAAATATACGATTGTGTGTAATGTTAATTTACACTTATAATATTTCTTACTGCCATTGTAAAGCAAGCACACATCCTTGGTTCTTGTGGATATTTAGTATCATCAGCATAATCTTGCATATGTGCGTGTGAGTTATTTTTACTATTATTCTATATTTCTATGTATTTTGTATGGGTTACTATTCATATGTGTTCTTTTACATTTGTTGTTTCTTTATTGTTTAAGGATATGACACTGATACACTTGTCGCCTGTCAAATTGTTCTTGTCCTTGCGTTTCATGTAGTATGTCCTCATCTTAATTTTATCCTGTTTTTAAAGTTTTACCTCATTGTACACTTTTTTAAGTTTCTGTGTCCATGAGATTGTTTTTTTTTGTGTGTGTGTGTGTTTTATTTGTTGTAGAAGAGTTGTTTTTGTTATCCTTAGGGATGTCAACTTATTAAAAGTAAGTTTCATCTTTATACTTTTGCATGTGCACATGTTTCTTTGAAATCAACATCTTTGGTATTATAATGGCTGTAATGGATGAACGTATTAAGGTAGGGTTTTGATTTAAGAAAGGCCTCATGTAATAGTTTAAGGAAGAACCCAGTATGAAAATATGTATAGTATATTGTGTTCATGGGATGACATAAATTCACACTTAATTATATTGGGCTGCATCTTAGCAATATAATCATTATTTGATCGATTACTAAAAACGATTGGAATCAATCACCATAACATTAATTTGGCACTTGTTGTACAAACATGGCACATCGGAAATGTGCTTAATTAAAATGCTGTATCATGAACCACAGTTCGATTTACAGGTCATGATGTGTCAGCTTTACCATCAATAATTTTGAACCACTTTTTCGCTGATATCAGTGTAACACAGTTAATATGACTGGTGAACAATAAAATATCATGATTTACCAGTTATTATTGGCACAAATTGATGACATAGACTCTGCTCGTCAATGAAAATTTTCAAGAATGTAATTACGGTTCGCCTAGTCATCTTGACGTTATCCATCGGATTAAGTCCAATGTCCAATGTGATGGTAATACTGTAGAGAAAAGTCACTGATATGGGTTATTTATGGAACTTACCCTTACTCATGAAAACCAGATGATAGTTCCTTAGTGGGTTTGCAATCATCCATATATGACAGCAGAAAAAATATCAACTATTAGAACAGCATGAAGGACAATAAGAGATCATGCCGGTTTTATAATTTTCATGAACCCTAGTCTAACAGCGATAGTAACAGGGTGTGATGAGTCGGTCCCCACTACTTCGTAAAATACTGTTGTATGAAAAAAATATTTGGGTACACACAGAATTCCTGACTTTCATGACTTTACAGTATTTCATCTTCGCGGTGAATGCTTAGCTCTTCACAGTTTTAGACACAAATTGTTCAACACATACATATATACTTAACAAGGATGCTGTTGCTTAATTGGTTAGCGCATTAGTGATCAATAAGCATGAGTTGGTATTTGTAGCCCGGGTTCGATTCCCAGCCGCTGCTACTCAAACAACATCAGTTTTTGATGATTATTAGTTTTCTTTTATTTATCATAACTAATATTTATCACAGTGTCCTCCTTCAGTGGTATAGTATTGGAACACCACCAAGGTAAAATAATTAAAATAAAGGCTATAAAATCAAGCTTAAAAAATAATGCGCCTACTCACCACCAGAGGCGCTGCAATGCTGCACTAAAAACAAACATAATGCACAATTGCAGAGTTTTGATATAGAAAAAGCTTTTTTCTTTCACCACCTTTACTTCTTCAACTATCCCTTTCCAAAGAAAGTAACGCAATTATATATAGGCATATTAATTGCCTGAGTATTAGTTCTATTTAAAAAAATCTAGCAAAGACATCAGGTATGAGATGGTACGGTTTTATTGGATAACTGAAGGCGGCAGGTTGGTTATAGTACTCCCTACATAATATGGATCTGATCAAGACTTATCGCCTATCTGACTGAGTGTTGCGCAGCATGCAATAACTTAAACCATCCAATACGTGATTGTGATAAAGAACACGGCAAGATCCCCCTAAATTTAACACAATCTTCTCCGAAGCTATTAATTCCCAAACCGACAAAGAAATTAATTGGCCTATTCCGGCTGTTCCTGGAAAGAAAATTTTTATTTATGACATCTTTCAGTTAATTGCTAACACACAACCTTCTTCGAGCTGTCATTTATAGAATTGATACCATCCCAAATGTTAGGTTAAAACAAAAGTCAGTTGGTGTAGTCTGCAAGGTTCTGAAAGAGAACTGAAGCACTGTAAGACTGCTGTCCCATTGTAGGGTCAAGTGGGTCTAGACTCGTGATAGTGTCGGTGAGTCGCAATACTTAACTTCCGATTCATAACTAAATGAGTCTGAAGAAACTTCAAGGAAGGCGACTTGAATACGGTGAAGAGAAAATATACTATGAATTTGAACCACCGACCTTCGTTTCTACCAAAACGACTACAGAAGACAATATATCATCCAACGACGATGTCTAATCCATTTGAAGAAGGCATGGAATGCAACGTTGCCGCTGATCCACAAGACACTGAAACTACTACTCGCGTTCCTTTTGAGGCATTTGAGATTTACTTGTCGGACTTCGGAAAAATTAATAACTGCCAATAATTTAATCAACAAGATAAAAATTAACAACTCCTGAAATAAATTGAATATTTTGACCCTGTTTAGCTGAAAAGCACTTAAAATTGGCTGGACAATTGAAAGAGATTATTAAACACTCTGAGCCGACACCAAAGATTTTGATACTCAGAACAATTTAACCAATAAATATGAAAAGAAAAGAATGAAACAAAAGGAATTAGGAATTTTTTCTTATTATTTATTAAATTATTTGAACAAAGGATTTCTTACCAGTAGAGGAGAATAAAGTCAACAGTTGAACGGTTAGTTTGTATCTAGCCGAATAAGTATTTACGATCTTTTTAGAACCTGGCCATTTTATTTAGCACTTTATGACAAGTGGAAGGCCCAATCATGAATAAAAATTCCGCGGGAGTTTTTTCCCTTTTTATTTTTTTTAACATTGAATTTGAATAGGCAAAATGGGAAAAGAGAGAAAACTCCCGCGGAATTTTCATTCATGATTGGGCTGATAGGTTTCTGCATTTATAAACATTAAGGAAAATTTGAATTGTAGCTAAAATAAGGAGAATCGCTAAGTGTTGTTTTGGCGTAAACAGATCCAACTCGAAAACACATTTAGACTCACCATTTCAACAGAATCGGGGAATTCAAATATAATATTTTTGACATATTTGAGATTTTTGATATACTACTACTACAATAATAATTTTCGGGACATACTAATCCCAACGGTATTAAAAAACATATGTATATCCATGAATACATCAAATTGTACACGAATATTCTATTATGAAAACACTACATTTAATGTAAAGTTAATTTCATTACCATAATTTGTAAAGGCCCCTTTACAAAACTAAGAGGGCCCTTAAATTTCATTAATCTATCCAACAATTGGTATGTTAAACGATAAAGACTGTTGGACGCCACATAAGAAAACTTCGAAATTTACATAAAATCAAGAGAAAATTGTATGACTGTAGTAAAGATATAAACAATTTAAAGATGTTTTTAAAATAAAAATTGCATAAATAAAAAATCAACAAATATACAACTAAATTGTAGAAAACACACATTTCGAACAGCACATTTCTTTGTAAAACCTTTACTGTTTCACTAAAATGCTTATCAAAATAAAACACTCCTCATTGAAGGTATACGTATGTTCATTCCCAGGTTTATCTTCTCCATAAAGGTTACATATGTAAATGTGTCTTATCTTTAACAAATCAACAACAGCAACACATGTGTGCTGACTTTTACATGTGCTGCCTTCAGAAAGAACAATCAATCCTTTGCTTAAGTCTCTCTCACTCCCTTGGCCCGTGTCCATCAAAATCTTTATTTAGTTTCTTAACAAAACTTTTCAAAAGAGGCAGCAATTTTAACTGCTGTTTTAGGCTTTTTATTGCATTAAGGTGTTTTGCTACACATATGAAGATAAATTCCTATTGTCTTAAAAAAGTCAAGTGAAAAACCTCAAGAGAGTTTTTGAATGTGCCTTTACAACTATGTATGCATGTATTTGTCTGTGTCTAATAAGGATAATATTAAGAACAATAATAAGACTCAAAACTACAGTCTTTTATAAAAACCTTAATTCCTTATGTAAAACATCTTCCGCACTTGTGTAAGTTATGTGTGTGTTGCACATCAAAAGTTTTGCTTTCCAGGCACAATTAATAAAATGTTTTTCAGCTGTATGGAGTTAGGGGTTAATTTTGTCTTCCTTTGTTTGTTAATTGCTGATATCAAAGTCCAAAAGGAAGATTTTCTTAAAATATACTGAGAGTAATAAATTTTAATTTTATTTTATAGTTTTCTTTTCCAACTATTAAAGGTGTTGTTGGGTGCGTTGACTGGAAGTAAAGAACCTGTAGAAATGTTTACCACATGTGGTAGTTTAAATTTGGGAAGGGGGTTTTAAGGTTTTCTATTAGTTAAAGTTTTCTTATGTGTGACCACATTTGTGTTGAAAACTTTTAAAGTTTAAATTAATTTTAATTAAGGAAGTTAGTTCTTTTTATGAGGAAAAAGTTTCAAGAACATTGCACACGTAGGCCAACGTGTACAAAAGTCCAACTAGTATGTTATTATTTGGGGAAACATACAGGAAAGGGCAATACTTATAAACAATAGGTAAAATAAGTACTAATGGTAACATTATATCTCATGTTATTCTAACAAAGTAATCTCAAGCATTATTGGTCAGCGAAAAGAAATGAAATAAAAACAAGTAAGAAATTATAGTCGGTCAAGCCCCACCATATAATATCCTACACCCAGTATTTAAATAAAACAGTTTTTCACAAATGAGCGCTATATGGGAGATATTACCTGTAATGGACCGATCATCCAAAAATTTAGTGCCATTACTTTCGTGAATATTAATATTATGTATGTTCTCGATATAAATAATTTTAAAATATATATGGAGGTTAAAGTGAATTCCTCTCCGTAATTCTTATATGGGAGTTTTGACTAATTATGGACCGACCATTATAAAATTAGGTGTCATCATTTCTGTATATAAGAAACTCATTTGTGTTGAACTTTATTTGGATACCCAAATTTTTATGAAATTTATGATCGTTAAAGTGAACTTCGAAAGTGGGCCTTATATGGGAGCTACGACTAATTATGGACCGATCATAATAAAATTGTACCGTATTATTTGCATACATATGAAATATATTTTTGTTTAATATTACTTGGATACCAAAATTTTTAAAAGAGTTATGCTCTTTAAAGTGATTTTCGGAAGTGGGCCTTATATGGGAGCACCGAGTAATTATGGACCGATCTGCACAAAATGCATAGATGTGATTTGGCTTTATTTACCACTCATTTGGGATAAAATTTGTTTGGATACTTGCATAATTCAAACATTTATGATCGGTAAACCCCAATTTCTGGAGGACATTTGTATGGGGGCCAGGTGAAATAATGGACCAATTTACACCAGTTTCAATCCCATTCGTCCTTAGGCCGAAAAAATATCACGTACCATATTTCGACCTGTATTCTGCGTACATGGACAGCCAACCAGCCAGACGGACGGACGGACATCGTTAAATCGACTCAGGGAGTGATTCTGTGTCGATCGATATACTTTAAGGTCTGTGTTGGACCATAATTTATGAGCGTTACAAACATCAGCATATATTCAATATACCCTTCAAACTATTGTGGTGGTGTTATTCAAATATTTAAATTGTAAAAATTTGTTCATATCTATCTAGAAGACATGAGGAATCCATCTGAAAGCAGACTATTGTATTTGACATCTCTAATTTAATTTTGTTGTTTTGGAAATAAATTTTTTAAATAAAATTAAAAATGTTGATTTTATTAATAATTTATTTTTTGCAAAAAAAAAATATTTCCAAAACGACTTCCGATTAAAAAAATTTTAGTCCTACTTAAAGATATGGTACTGTAGCTTAATTGGCGATGCCGAATCCTATATACCCTTCACCTTTGTGGTGGATGCATAATTATATTATATACATACATACATATTTATATATAAATTATATTGTTACGTTTGTACCTTTTAAAAACGGTCGTTTATTTCCTTTAAATAAACCGGATTCTTTTTAATGAAAGTGTCAAGAAGTTTGAAGAAAATATGTATAACGAGTCTTTATTTATTTAAATGTACACAAACCCAATTAACACTTATATTACGGTTTAAGAACACACTTAAACTTTATGTTTGATCAGCGCCATCTGTTTATAAAATTATTCGTAACAATTTTAATACACTTTGTGTGATCAACGCCATCTGTTGATGAGTTTATTAGTAACAATATTAATACACTTTGTGCGATCAACGCCATCTGTTGATGAGTTTATTAGTTTTCTGGATGAAATTTTCAGAGGTTGTCTCGGATTTTTGCTCATATCTCCGTTATTTATGGACGGATTTTGCTGATTTTAAATAGCAAACTTCTCGAAAGCATGTCTGACAGAATTACTGAAAATTTGGATCCCACAGATATCTGGGGACTTCAGAAAATTGATTTCAACAGGCAGACAGACGGACATGGCTTAATAGACTCCGCTATCTAGAAGGATCCAGAATATATATACTTTATAGGGTCGGAAAATTATATTGTGGAAACGGAATGACAAACTTATATACACCCTTCATAAGAAGGCTATTAATGCGCCTACTCAACACCAGAGGCGCTGCAATTGTGCACTAACAACAAACATAATGCGCAATTGCAGAGTTGTGATATAAAAAGCTTTCTTCTAGTTTCACCACCTTTATTTCTTCAACTATCCCCTTTCCAAAGAAAGTATCGCAATTGGCTGAGTGTTACTTCTCTTTAAAAAAAAATTGTTAAAATTAGATAAAATTTAAAAACATTTGAAATAAATTATATTGTGCGTAAACTTGTCTATCAAACAATATATCAAATACTAATGAAATTTGCGCTAAAACTGAATAAGACATACTGAATAATGATATTCTGGTCCCTACAACAGCGCAGTTTTTGTAATTCTCATTACATTTCTGTGGAGGGTATTAAAGATTCGGCACAGCCGAATATAGCACTCTAAATTGTTTTTATTAAAATGAAATTAAGACTTTCATATTGACTCCTTAAAAGATTCAGTAATGTCAGAAGACAGATTAAATATTGTTTAGAAATATGTACATATTTAATTATTTTAAATTACCTTTATTGAAGTTTGCAACAGGTTAAATAATAAATGAAAATGAAAAAGATAATCTAAATGACACAATCAATTACCAATAATGAAAAAGATCATATTGAATAAATTTTGTTGATGTTTTTACTTTTATTTGATTTAAATATCATAAGACTGCCGCTGAAACTAGTTGAAAGATATTATAACAAAGGCTTCCGTTATATGATCATAAGAGTTTAGATTTGAATGAATTTTAGCCACATGGACTAGGTTTTTGTAAAAGATAACCTTTCATACATATTAAAATCATCAAAAAGTATTTCTCAATCATAATAATAATACTCTAATTGATGCTGAAATCATCACAAATATTGCAACATTTTCAAAATATTTATAGGAAATATTCGATGCTTGTGTGCATGTAAATAAACAATCCTAATTTATGTATCAAGTCCTTGAAAGTATACTTGATTCTTTTTTAATATTGCTGTGTGTTATTTTTATTGCAGTTCATGGAAATTGTACTATTTACAAACAAAATAAAATTATTCTTACTTTTATTACGATAAACGACAAACTTTTAGCAAGTTTTCTTTTTTTTTTTGTCGTTTTTGCATATCCTTAAACAAATGCACACACACATGAAAAAAATATTAATGTGCAAATGCAAGAAGTCAGGCATCCTTTGCGACGGAAATAGTCATATCGATAAAATAACCCTGCAGTTTAAAACGTAGTAATAAGGCTGTTTGGATAAGTATGTATTCATAATTTGGTAGCATTTGGTTACTTCTGCGATTACCTTTCATCAGTCGCTAGTCTCATATTGCCGTTAAGTGGATGACAATGAAATCTAATTTCATAAATTGAAAGCTAAATATGTATGAGATCCAAATGAAAATCAATTACTGAACAATGAAAGGGTCCAAGTTATTCATATGGTCAAATTTCTCATTCCAAAACTTTGCAGTTATGTTGGTCTGTAACTAACGATGCTCTCCAGTACCTAACTCTTTTATTACTCCGAAGCACCAGTTCCATGACCTGCACGGTTGTATCATCTACAATATTTAAATGTAAATGTGTAGTTTATTTACTGCCATGTGTTTGTATATGCAAAAAAAGTTGAGTTTATTCTAAATATCAATAGAAATTATACTTCTTATTGTTTACTTAAAAAGGCGTGCTGCTACTTCTACTAGAACTTCTCCTAATATTCTAATACAGAAGTGCAAGTTAGTCAAAGTATCAAGGGAAGATTGTAAGGGAAAACTTTAGCAAACAAATTCACAAATCGTTAACGTGGTAAATCAACAAAGACTTGCAGCAATTATTTTGTTTTGTTTTTGCTTAAGGAAAAGAATATAAAAGGACTTTGACAAAACAAAACTATAAATTTTTTGAATGATGGAAAATTTGTTGACATCCGTTATGATTATATTAAGAAATATAATTTAAAATTTAAATTTACTAAAAAATAAGTTTTAATTTTTTCATTAAATAATGATTTGAAACCTTAATTTAAAAACCAAATCCCACTACACTTATTTGTAGAAGTACATATCGTCACCTAAAATGTCCAAAGACGTAACCCTGTAAAAATCAAAATTCGTTTTTTGATTGAATCTGGAACACAAGGCTAAAATAAAATGTTCCTAAAAATTTCAAGCTTCTACGTTCCAAACTAACGATTTTATTCAAGAAATGGAAAAAGACGTAAGATCATTTGAACGTTTACATAAAATACAACCCACATTTTTTTATAGAAATAAGTTTGTCGTCTATATACATATATTATATATATTAGGACAAGATGTGAAGAAATTGCGATTTTCATTTCATTTCATAATGTTTTTTGCTTAAAATGCCCAAAGACGTAACCCTGAAAAAATCAAAATTCGTTTTTTGATTGAATCTGCTAAAATAAAATGTTCCTTAAAAATTGAAAAGCTTCTACGTTCCAAACTAACGATTTTATTCAAGAAATGGAAAAAGACGTAACATCATGATGTATCATTTGAACGTTTTCATAAAACACAAAAGACGTAACCCACATTTTTTTTACAGAAATAAGTTTGTATTATATATATTAAGACAAGATGTGAAGAAATTACGATTTTCAATTAAACAGTTTTCATTTTATAATGTTTTTTGCTACTCCTGTAAAATTAAATAAAATAATGAGGGCTACGTCTTTAGGCATTTTAGTTGACGATAAATAACTTTTGGTAGAGTCATAAGTTTCTAGTTACTGTATTGTAGTGATGTAGTGTATTGAGTAGTAGCTTCAAATATTTTTGGGTTTCTTTAACAACTACTAATGTTACTATTTACCTACAATTTTTTGCTTCTTTCATTATATTTACCATTCTGTTTGCTATATTTTACTATACACTTGAATTTTAATTTTAATTCTTTAATTTGATTAATCCCACATTATCTCGGTTACACTGTTTTGCCCATAAAACTTAATTTCTTCTTATTTTACCATCTACTTTCTCGATATCCATCATTCACAAATAGTTTTAAAACACTAAAACTAAAAGTTTTAAAACTTTTTAACTACAAACCACTCACATTTGCGTTAAAAGTATTTTCAGTTTGTAAGTGAAACAAATGTGAAGGTAAACACTTGAATGATCATTTGCCAGCCACCACCTTCATCATCAATGCTTTCCGAAGCGCAACAACTATAAAAATTTCAATTGAGATTAAAACTTTTGCTTAGTTTATTTGTTTTAAAGTTTTCAGCATTTCTTGCTTTTTCTCTTGGCAAATAAATATAACTTTGCAGCAAATGTTTTTTTAAACTTTTGTTTTTTTTTCTCTTTTTTGGAAAATTTTAGAAACTGTTTTGTAAAATAATTTAAATATTATTTTTATTAAATTGTAAACATACATATGTATGTACATACCCGGGAAAAGCAATAATTCCCTCATAAATATTTTGCAGTTTTGTGCTCGTACTTTCATTTGTACAAGTCAGCAGAAAATGTTTGTCTGAATATGAAATTTTGTTGAATTATAAAAACAAACATTTAAACGAAATATTAGTTTTTTTTTCGTTTTATTTCTGACCACCCAAATGATGTTTTTATTAAGCTGTGCTAACCAACTAATAATAAGAAAGAGGGCTAAGGGTTTAGATCGAAATTTTTGTGCGCTACCAAAGAATTGTTTGAAATATTTTTAAGAAAAAAATACTCAACTTGTACTTAAGCGAACACAAGACACAATGTTTTATATTAAAGACAATACTAGATACTTTATCTTGAATTATGGACCATACAAAAAAAAAAGACTGTTGTACTAAAGATAATCCAAGACATAATGTCTGACACTAAATGTAGTACAAGACACATACAGCCCAATAATGAATAAAAAATCCGCGGGAGTTTTTTCCCTTTTTATTTTTTTAACATTGAATTTGAATAGAAAAAATGGGAAAAGGGAAAAAACTCCCGCGGAATTTTTATTCATGATTGGGCTGATGTGTTATACTAAAAACATTGTTAGGCACAGTCTCTTATACTAAAGACAATCTAAGACATAGTGTCTAATTTTAAAGTTAATACCAGACACAGTGTCATCTACTAAAGGCAATCCATGACACAATATCTTTTAATTCATGAAATTTTGTAATTTGGTTGTGTGAAAAACTTGCATTTCTCATTTCTAATTAGCGGAAAAATTGCAAGTGCTTCCATTTGCAGGCCTTAAAGAAGACCTGTTTACATATTCTAAAAGATTCGATACCTATTCCAATATGTCTTCTCTCAGAAGCCGTGCTAGAAGGCGTTTCATACGCATTCAAAATTGCATTTCAAAATAATGTCAATAGCAAACACGAATGGTTTTGCAATTATTTCTCAATATTGTCACTACAACAACAAACATTATTTTGCTTACTTTGTTACATGAAACAAATAATAAAGACTCCGCAAAGAATGTAAACAATATTTCCTCTCTCTGCGCATGACGTCATAAGTTATTTTTCAACATGTAAAAAACAACTTTTGTTAAAATTATTTAAAAAAAAAATTAATTTTTCGTAAATTTTTTGCTTCAAAATTAAATATTTAAGTTAATAACGTTAAACGGCTAATATTTGACATAAATAATCCTTATAAGTAAATAAATTGTTGTACTAAATTTTATGGTGGTCGGCCCAGAATTGGTCATAGCTCCCATACAAGGACCACATCATTACCGACTCAAAACTTTGCACAGCTCTTTACATATATACGAAAATCGTCCCACAAAAGTTTGTGACTTTCCGGCCATTTTTAACTGTATCCCCCATATAAAGCCCTCTTCCGAAAATCACTTTAATCTTTTATAAATAACGATACCGATCCAAAATTTTACACGGATCATTTACATATATGCCAAAATCAAACTGCTGGATTTTGAGAATGTCGGTCCATATTTGACTATAACCCCCAATATAAGGTCCACCTCCAAAATTCACTTTAATACTAATATGTATCTTAAATATATCGTTAATATGTCGAAATTCAAAGTGAGATATTCTCATATACATACATAAAATTCTCTGTTCCGAAATTTAAGAAGATCGGCCCATGCTTTGCCATAGCTGCTATATAAATACCATTTCCGAAAAACAAATAAACTCACAAAAATGTCTAATAAATATCGATATCGAACCAACATTTATATGGATCAGAAATTTTAATCCAGAAATCATACTAATATCAGTTATACGGAAATTATGGTACTAGATTTAGTAGCAGTCAGCAAATAACGTTATTGAGATGAATTTCAATTAAAAGAATCTTAAAATACATTGAAATCACATTAGTGAATACAGGATTTAGAAGCCATCAGTCCATAATTGGCCCACTTCTACTATGCCACCCATATATCCTTTGTAAATAATGTTATTGAGATCAAATTCAAACAAAAAAGCCTCACCTTATAATCTTACCCTTTTTTATATCCTGTTTCTTAACTTGTTGTGAATATGGAAAAATGTTTTTTTAATTTTATAAATTGTTAAATTACACTCAAGATTATTATGAATATCAGACAAACTCTGTAAATTATAGTAAGAATCGATAATTACATCAATTATAAATGGCCAAAATTAAATAAATTTAAAATATAGAAAATACTAATAAAATTTTAACAAAGACTGAATAGAAAACACAGAATAAGGATATACTAGTCCCACAACCTGTATAGTTTTTGTATATCCTATTATGTGTAGGTGGAGTGTATTAAAGATTCGGCACAGCCGCATATTACACTCTAACTTGTTTTAATTAATTTTCTTTTGGAAAACGAAAAAAACTTAAATTTATGTTTTTTTTTTTAATATTTTCGCAATTAAAAACGGCACACTTCATAGTAAAGCTTTTATTACCACTCAAATTTATATAAAAATTAAGTAAACATAAAAGTATTTTTGACTTGTGACGTCACAAGTAGAAATGTTGCTCTCAATTTTACTATCACAGTTTGTGAAAAATATAACGGACCTGCGCTATGCATAATCTTTATTATTTGATTCATTACTTTGTTATAGTACGAGTAATAAAAATTAATTAACCCCCCGTTTCAACATGCGAGTAGTATTACTGTTTACACAGAACAGTAACAGTTCATTTTTAAAATGTTGTCAAAGCGTAACCTTTACCGGCAGCTCCATTTGATTTGCAATTGTTTTGAAGGCCTTGATTTTCAAATCCTTCCTCCTATATGCTTTATCACTCATATCCCACAGAAAAGGATGGGAACGATATAAATTAATTAATTTTATTATATTTTTTAAATTTAATTTTACTTCCATTTTTGTTTTGATTGAAAAATAGAGTTGCCGAGTTGATCACATAAAAATTTTTCATGAGGAAAATTTTCATTAACAATAATTATTATGATTTTAATGATATTTATTCTCCAAAATTAAAATATTTTGTTTATCAATATTATTTGAAAGAAATTTGTTTACAATCACTCATAAAACAAAGTAAAATTTCAATTATAAATATTATATTATCCAGTTTCTATTCATTGGAAAATATACATGGCAACATTATTTTTTTATTTGACATTTACTGGCATGAGACTGTCAATCATTGACTCGTATGCAAATGTAGCAGCGAGTAGCTCTGCAAGTGAAAAAAATGTGAGTGTATTGAGTTTTTCGAACTGTTACTCGCATGTGTAAACAGAGGGTAAGAAAGCGTCTCTAAATTTTAACATTAAACACATCCGAGACAGCAGGCTGCCGACTACAATATGTAAAAAATAAAATACACACGTTTATATGAGAGAGACTATATTGACGACAGCAGGCAACACGACTGCAGGTTGTTGCCTATGCTTTTTTTTCATCGTTGTCAAAATAAACTAATTTCGATTTTTGTTGGCGACAAAACAAAAACAGTGTTGACCATATAGCAAAATGTGTAAAGCAAATTAAATAAAATAAAAAGCAAAATATAAAATTAAAATATTATATTAATAATATCTATTATATTTTATATTAATAAAAATGAGTGAAGTTTATTAGCATGTCTGGAATGATGTACATACATATGTTTTTTATGTTTCAAAAATAAAACGCTACTTTAAAAAATAAAAGCCTTAAGTGGCACCACTGAAATGTAAATGGATTACTACAACAGCTGTTTATATATTGATTCTTTTGTTTGAATCAAGTTTGTGTTTAATTTATCAAGATTTATTATTTTTAATGTTTTTATTTACTTTTTTGTTGTATTTTAGTAATAGAATAGAGAATAAAATCAACAAAATTCTCTTCAGCCATTATATTATTTAAAAAATTTGAAAAACAAATTTATTTTTTATTAAAACGTCAGATTTCGGGATCAGTTGTCGTTTTCAAAATAATTAAGTAGCTGGCTACAGGGCGGCACAAGTACCCAGCGGCATTTGCACTCGTGTAGTCGTGCAGTTTGTTGTCTTGAATGTGTTTAATGTCTTATATAAGTTTGTGGTGTAAAGTACGCGTAAAGCGGTACTTTATATACAAGTGATTTTTTAAATTAATTTAAAATCCTTCTTTTATTTAAAATCCCCTCTTTTACTTTCTTGCATGAAATTATTAATTTAACAGACCTTTAATTACGCCTTCTATGAGGCATTATTTGGTAGACCATCCAATTGCCCATTTCAAGTAGGCCTTCTTTTAAGCCTCTAACCAGTAGCAAATAGGCAAGACTTTGACTAACAATGACCCGCCATCTAAAATATAAACGATTATGCAATGCGGTTGGAAGACCTTGTGACTGCAAAATAAGGCTTTCTAGCATTACCGCTGGGTAATGAGCACCCCGGCTACGTTTTCCTAATGATTTTAAATGGGGGTGCTATTCAACGAATACAAAAAGACCTCTATAGACCTTTGCATTGACCTAGCCAAACTTTCAGAAGAAAAGAAACTGAATCTATCTAGCCAATATAAAATTTGTAGGCTTTACCGTTGCGCTCGAATAGAATGTTAGTGATTATAGCATCCACAGAAACTATCAGAAAATAATAATTTCATTATAAAATGAAACTAATTCGTTGTCAAGAGTAAATTGGACATTCTGAACAACCTATTGAGGACAGAAAAAACTTGATCTTGAAAATATTTTTGCATAAATTCTCCATATGTTTGTTATTGGATGCCCTAACGCAAATTACACAAGCCACATTATAGATTTCTTAAAGAATGCAAGTGATTTATCAATGTCGAGGAGACGTCAATCGGATAGTAGGAAACTGAACTAATGGTGGAATTTTAAAATTTCAAAATACCAAAAGGAATGCTTCAGAAAAAGGCAGCTATTTTAATGATAAGATACCAGCGATAACATCAAAGATACCAGCAAGTTAGGCAAATACTAGGGATAGCTTTAGCGATTGTAGTAGGTAAATGAAAGAAATTGAAGTACATATTAGTAAAAGAATTTATTTAAATTAAATCTCTGAAGATATACAATGACCTTCAAAAAGTACAATTTCTCTTAATACCAGTAAAATTAAAAAAATACTTTTAATCTAAAATCCAACAAACGACACGGTTTACCATCCTTACACATTTCGATTTGGACCTTTAAAAATTTCTTTCAAAAACTAATGCAATTAACAGAGTATTCTTTTAAAATCCATCTGAAATTTTGTAAAAATTATTAGAGAAATTTTATTTGGCTTGAGTTCATTTTAATTAATAATTTAAAGACTACCAATTTGTATTATTACAAATATGTTATTGTTTCTACTGCTGCGTCTACCAATTGTCTAAAAATATTACTTTACAATGGTATTCTTTCAATTATTAATTGAAATGAACTCAAGCCAAATAAAATGTCTCTAATAATTAATAACAAAAGTAATCACAATGGACCACAGGGTCTCCGAGTGGAGGTGCACATAGTCTATCTAATAACAAAAGTTCAACAAGTTTTCATTAAGAAAAAAAAACAGAAATCTCTAAATGTGGATACACCCGTTGGTTCCGAACAAAAATGTTGTCCGGGAAAAAATGTTTTTAATGAGAGTTTATTGCAGCTCGATTCATCTATTTGAACGATTTTTCTGAAAAATCAAAGCTGTCATATGTAAACAAAATCTATTAGTTTTACAAGTGGTAATACTGCGGCCATTGATTTGTTTTGCTTGCGTTTTTCAGTGTCAAAAAAAAACGAATACTAAATTGTTTTCAAATATTGTGTATTCAAAATGAATTAATCAATTCAACTTTGTATGAAAAAATGTAACCTATTGGCAACTCAGTTTATTTTTGTCCAAACAATTCAAGCTGAGAGTTATTCGTAAAAAAATATTTCCGCTCTCTCAAAAAAGAGAGACGTCAAATTTAATATGAAAAACTCTTTGTCCGAACAAATATTTTGTTCAGAACAAATGGGTGAATAAAAAAGTTTATACAAATTTTGAAAAATTTGGTTATGAAAACTTAATCATTCGACTGGCTACAAATTCGGTTGTTACAACGAAACAGATTTCCCAATGTACATAATAAGGATACTCGCATATTACTAGGTAAATAACACTCTATGTTATGATACCGATACAGAAATGGAGGAGTTCTCCTTGGTTTAGTGTTAGGTCGTTAACTCTGGAACATAATATAAAACGAACAAATGCTGTTGGATACACCTTTACCACTATTAGCTAGGCGGTTGATATTGTTCTTGTTCACACTCTTAACATGAAGTATAGTTATTTCCAAACGTAGGAATACAACTGGGCACCGGGACTTTCGGGCATCAAGTAGGAAGCAGACGGATTAAAAGGGACTTTAAATTGTTATATTCATTAAAATACTTAATAATTATGATCGTATAGCATCAAATGGAACACGATTAGTTTGCTTTACAGAATTGTTACAAATTTTGAAGGACCAAGACAAAACTCGAAGGACCATAATCTCTAAACTAGCAATATCTATCCTATTGTATGGCTCAACTATCTCTATCTGGCCTAGAGATCTATAGAATAATATCAATGGAAGAAATATCCGTAATTGTTAGAACGATTGCACACGTCCTGGCTGTAGAGAGTTCAGTTCTAAAGAGTTCCATAGGACATTCAGTACTCCGGCACAAGGAATAAATAATAGCTGTTCTAAATACAGCTTTTTCATTAATCATGAAAAGGCTCACCCCGCAACAATATCTCTAAATTATTCAACTGTATTACAAAAATTAGCAAGTACAATATCTGCATTAGAAAATCATTTTGGTGAGCAGCTAAATTTGAGTTCTGGGCCAGATTGTGTGATATCACACCTCTATGTTTTGTATTTGTTGTTATATTAAATTCGTAATTCGCGAGATACTAATGGTATCAAGATATTGTTAGCAATGTCAAAGTGTGTTCGAACATTAGACCACCCAGCAGCGTAGTCGTCGCCAACATTTGAATATAATTATTTTAGAATAGTAAATATCAAAGGTTTTACTTTCGGGTAACAAATTTTCCCACATTCAGTTCTATGAATTAATTATATTAATAACAATTAAAAAAAAGGTCTAAAGAACTTCCTCTATGAATATGTATTTTTATTCGACCTTTATTAATAATTGAACTTCCTCTATACTAAAGAGGAACGAACGCTATTAGACTAAAAGTTTATCAAAGATTCGCCTAAAAGTAGTATTAAAAAAAAATCCAAATGTGTATTCAAATATATTGGGGCAAACTAACCAGCAAATTCAAAATAACAATCATTTTTTTTATAGTGATTTCCAAATAAATCCCAAACTGAACCGAACAGCAAATAATTCATTAGGTTGCATACAACTGAATATGGTACGTGCTTAATTTATGCACAATTGTTTCAATACTAAACAGGAACTACTGCAGGTCTGTTTGTTAGTTTTATTTTTGCAACTGCAACAGTAGCAACAACAAAACATAGCAGCAACAAGTTGTTTTATACGCCAAAATCAAAACATACAAATATACACAAATACCTTGATGTCTGTCAAAAAGTTGCAATGTTTTCATTGCTGGTAATTACACACAACAAATCGAGACTGTATGCATCAGTTGGTCAAATATGCATCCAAACCAGCCATAGTATCGGTAATCAAAATTATGTTATTATTATTATTAATAATGTTAAAAATATTCGTGTTGGCCTCGTTTGTTTTTGTAATTGAGGCATTAAGTCATTTAGAAAACGCCCACACATAGAGAACCAAATAGAAGATACTCAATGCAACGCTTGGTTGGTCGGCGGTAGAAAAGACTGAATCATTTTGAAATATGATACTTAAACATGACTTGATGGCAAATAAGTTTAATGGTTTTCAATTCTTAATGGAACTTACTTGAATTATTTATTTGGTTGCACTTTATAAAAAATTGCACTCACCTAAAATGAGAAAAGTAATCAACATTTGCAATTAAATATAGTATTAGCAATAAATTAATATAATATATGCATAAAATGGAATACTAGTAGTTATGAAAATACGTTTCTAAGGATGTTGGGAGTTGAGTGATTTGTGCAATAATTTCATGGTCATACAAATATTTCAATAAAAGATTTGTATATTTGTATATTTTTCCTAATGGGATTAACAACAAGAACTTTGTTGTTTAAAACAAATAATTTATATGAAAATTATTTAAATTTTAACTGTATAATTATAAATAAAAAATTATATCGGACAGATGTCGATTGCGGATTTTCAGTTTTATGGCTGTAAATTATATGCTTAAAAAACGTAACCACTAAATAAAATATATTTGAACTCTTTATTTATTTAAAAAAAAAAAAACTTTTTTTATGTAGGCCAAAGCACAACAAATATTTAGTTTTAATTTATTTGATGCTGTTTGATCTTGCAAAACTCCTGTAAGAGCAAACAACGGCAAACAAATTTATGCTAAAACAAGTGGTTACGCTTTTTTGAGTAAATATTTGCCAAATGTGACCGTACCTTTAATGTAGCTTTACAAAAAACGATCACATAGCCAATTTAGTGACATTATGCTATCGTGAATTAGGGCTTGCAATAATCATGTGTTACCATTGCACACTGTCCTGTTGAAACCAAATATCAGAAAAACTAGGAAAAAATTTAGTTATTAACTTCTGCCGATATCGTAATCCATTCACCGTTACCATATTTCCAATAGAATTTACGAAATAAAAATTGTCCAATCAAAGCTGCAGAACACCTAACTTTTCGTACAGTGACACGTTTAGAATGCAAAGGATTCTTAATAATTGGTCTTAGATGTTCAGAAGTCAAAGTGCGATAATATTGCTTGCTAACGTATCCAGAAAAATCAAAATTTGATTTGTCTGCTACAATAAGACCTGTTTCACACTCTTCAGTTTAAGCTGACCAGTTTTTATTCAATTCTCTTTCATTCATACACGTCATTTTAATTTTTGTACTTTTTAATGCAAATATACATGCATGAAAGCAAATAACAAAAGGACACAAGCGAATTGACTAGTACCGTCAAGTTTGTACCTTCTTTACCCTTCTAATCCAAAAATACTTGCTTTGACGAGTCAGAATTGAACAGTGTGAAAGCGGACTTACTATTCCGACGAATCTGATTTTCAACCGAAATTAAATTTATTGTAACAATTGTCAAAGCTTCTACTACAGATATGGGAACAAGTGCCCTATATCAGTCCAAACTTTCATATTATTCCTATATGCCCTTGTTGAATAATTCCAACTAACAGATGGCAGAGTCATCCAAATATGACGAATATGGAAAGTCTAAAAATTGTCTAAGTCTAACAAATTTTAAGTCAAGTAATTCAAAAGAACGTAAAATGTAGGGTATCCATTCGCATAATGATCGTTAGAATAGCCGAACAATTTCTTATGCCTGGTTTTCACTATGTCATTTTTGTTGTCAAATTGTCCAAATTGTTGGCAATTGTATGAAAACGGGTTGTCTATGGCGTCTAATGAGATTGCAAACATAGATGCCGCCATATGACAACCCGTTTTCATACAATTGCCAACAATTTGGACAATTTGACAACAAAAATGACAACAAAAATGACTTAGTGAAAACCAAGCATTACAAATAATTATTCGAAGAATTCCAAAATTTTCATTTTCGATTAACGAATAATGAAACCACTTTTAATTCCATTCCGAAAAAAAATTTTAATTTTGCTTTTTCTATAGAAGCAAAAAACGGCATCAATTCCACTTGCGAACAGAATTAAATTCTGTGACATGGCTGTATAAGTAAAATTTTATAACAAACGAAAATTAAATAAATATGTAGCTCCTTAAACAAATATATAAATGTTATTGCAATAAGTTACAATTCATAAAATAAATCTGATATTTAGTAAAAAAAAATACTGGACGAGTTTAAAATGTATTTCGAAACAGATATTTTAGAGTCAACATTTTGGCGAAATATTATATTAATTTGGCCCTTACCGATAGCTTCAAAAGAAGTGATTGCATAATATGGGATGAATCACATGTCAAGTACAGAAGACCAGGAATTTTTAACTGGCAGCCATTTTGTCAGCTGTCAAGTTTTTTTTTTTTTTTTTTTTTTTTTTTATTATAGCCTTTATTTATTTATTGAATCTTCATATAATGAAATGACAATAAGTATTCAAATCTTAATACTAAAAAGAAAATAATAAGCCCAGCCAGTGCTAGACAAAAATTTTATGATACTAAAAAAATTTCACATCAACTGATCCAGTCATCTATTTTGCGCTTGAGTTAAAGCAAGGGTATCCCTCCTTCTCAACCGATTATGGCCACTAAAGTTAAGGATGTCTCGTGCAAGTGGGTTTGGGTGGTGTTCAAGTTTGCTGACATACTTTGACGCGTGTTTTGTAACTTCAACTTTTACTAATGGCACGCATAGATCTTTGTGAATTCGAGAATTTTTAACATACCATGGAGCTGCAGTAATTATACGTAGAATTTTATTTTGACCCCTTTGAATTTTTTCAATGTTTGATGCTGAGGCAGTACCCCATAATTGAATTCCATAGCACCAGATTGGCTTTAGAATTGCATTGTACAACAATAGTTTGCAGTCCAACTTTAGTGAAGAATTTCTGCCAATTAGCCAATTAAGCTGCACTGCTTTTAATCTCATCTGTGTAAGTTTCGCTTCAATATGAGACTTCCAAGTTAAACGGCGGTCGAGGTGAATGCCGAGGTATTTGACTTCATTATGTTGAGGAATAATTTGATTATTTATTTTGATGAACGAGCAAGTTTCTTTTCGCAATGTGAAAGTGATATGAATACATTTCTGTTCATTAACCCTGATTTTCCAAAGCTCTAGCCAATTCTCTAGTTTATAAACATAATTCTGCAAATTCTGTGATGCTACTTGGTGGTCCTTGTGAACGCTGATAAAGGCTGTATCGTCTGCGAAAGTTGACGTGTGGATTTTGGGGTCTGACGGCATGTCGGAGGCATAAATCAAATATAAAGTAGGACCCAGTATGCTACCCTGTGGCACACCTGTTTCAATTGGCTGAGCGGGGCTTAAAAAATTGCCTTCTTTGATTTTAAATTTGCGACCGTATAAATAGCTTTCCATAAGTTTATGGGTGTTAGCAGGCAGAGTTAATTTTATTTTGTGCATTAAACCGTCATGCCAAACTTTGTCGAACGCTTGGGACACATCAATGAAAAGGGCGGAGCAGTATTTTTTGTCTTCAAACGACCCTCTTATCACATTTACCAATCTGTGTGTTTGTTCGATGGTGCTGTGTTTAGCTCTGAAGCCGAATTGATGATTAGGAATGCATTCAGTGTCGTTCAGAATTGGAATCAACTTAGTCATTAACAATTTTTCGAACAGCTTAGAAATTGTCGGCAGTAAACTAATTGGCCTATATGACTCTACTTTGGTGTGATCCTTCCCTGACTTAGGAATCATAGTGATCATAGACACCTTCCAATCTGCAGGATAGTATTCTAGGCGTAAAATAGCGTTAAAGATAAAGAGGATAATTCTTCTAGCTGCACGAGGTAACTCCACAAGCTGTCAAGTGATTTATGTTTAGTTTGGTTTGACATTTCAACATGAATAGAGTGATTGCCTGAACAACGCTGCCAAATTGTGAAAATTCGGTGAGTGGACCCAAAAAAAGCGAATTTTGTTTAGCAATGAAGCTCATTTTTGATTGAATGGATACGTCAATAAACAAAACGGCCGTATTTAAAGTGATGATAATCCTCAAAAGTATGTTGTGACACCGTTGCATCCAGAAAATTTGTTTGGTGTCATTTATAGGCTGGTGGAATAATTGTTTCGTACTTTTTTAAAAATGAAGCTGGCCAGAATGTTAGAGTCAATAGCAATCGCTATAGAGCCATGATTACTGACTTTTTCGTTCATCAATTGACCAATCCTAATATGCAGGAGTTGTGATTTCAACAAGACGGCGCAACATGTCACACATTTCGTGCCACAATTGATTTATGAAGGGAAACGTTTGGTAACCGCTTGGTTTCACGTTTCGCACCAAGATCGTGCTATTTAACGACTATTTTCTGTTGTTATATGTAAAGTCGCTAGTCTACGCCGATAAGCCCGAAATTGACAACTTAGAGCACGAACATTCATCGCGTTATTACCGATATACAGCCACAAATGTTGGAAAAATTCATCAGATTAGATTACGTCCGAGCCAGACGTGGCGTTCAAATGCCAAAGGTCATATTTAAATTTTAATGCCAGAAGTATATATTTCCAATAAAGTTAATTTCATACCAATTAAAAAAAATCATCTTTGTTTTATTACATTTCGAAGTTCTATACATCTAAAAAAAATACCCTATATAAGTGATATTACTAAAGGTGGCTTTAGACAACACTACTTTCTGTAGTACGATTACTTGATGAAGGAAAACACTTTTTATTTTTTTTTTATTTAATTTTTTTAACTATTCGAATAATTCGATTAAATATTTAAAACAAGTTAAAATCTCGAATAATTATCGAATAATTTGGTTACCCTAATAAATTGTAAAGGTTTGCATTAATTAGAGAAGGAATTGAGCTAATATTTTATTTTTAAGAGAAAAGTTTTTGTTCAGGCTAGTAGTTCGAGAATTTTAAAGAATACTATTGTAACGTATTGGAACAATTGGCAAATTGGAATGCATTTTCTACCCGGCCAAGGGCGGGTATTTGCTTAAATTTTGATTTAAAACTTTTATTCTAAACTTTACTTCTAGATGCTTAGCTGGTAAATTAATATTTAAAATGTTTACTTTTCTATTAAACAAAAATGTCCTTACAAAACCACATTGAATTATGAATGACTCTAAGGATAGTTTAACCCCTAAACCTCTTTAACCTAAGCGCCTGCGCTCAACTGTTAATTATAACACTAATACGTATGGCGTCATCCTTGATCCACACACATGCATTTAACAAAACTAATGAACAAAAGAGATTCTGAAAAAGACACAATAAATGAGAAAATAGAAATAAAAAACAAATAATAATTGCCTACCTAAATGAAGCCCAAAACTAAAGCAACTTGCTTAATAAATAAGTGAAATCATAAAATCCTGCAAGGAAATTTTTCAGCAAGAAATAAGCAAAAGGATGTCCGGTAGTTGGTCAAGCATTGAGCACATATGTGCATTTGAGTGTGTACATTTGAATTAAATTTTATTGTTTGTTTGTGTAAACCCCAGGACGAACCCTCGCTTTAAATGAAATGAGTGAACGCATACATATGTACATAATTACATACATAAACAATCTGAAATATACTTATGTATATAAAATAAAAATCAATTCACACCTCTAGAAACTAAACATAAACACACATAAATGAATTGCTATCAGACTCTAGGTACCATTGCCAATGACTTGAACAGCTCAACCCACCAGCCATGAGGTTTGCAAGGAAAGATCGTTAGAGTTTGAGCTGTAGCACATTGTTTTTATTTAATTTTTTTTGGTGTGTTTGTATTTTTGCTAAATGACATTTATCAGCATTTGGCAAACACATGTTCACAAAATGCAAACATGCCGCACCATTTAGTAAACAACAGTCTACCCGACTACAGACTCTAATCGGAATTTGAAGGCTTTTTTTTGAGAGTACATATAAATAAAGAACACGATAATTTTTTTTAGAACAATTTAAACGTGTGTTCTTACACAGACCGTAACTGTCAGTTAGAAATTTTGTTGTTTTTTTCTACTTTGTTCTCCTTTTAAATGGTAGGGATTTTTTATAGTTTTGTCGGCTGTACATTAATTTGAATTTTTAATACCTTGTCTTGGTTTGATATTGAAAACAAAAGAAATTTAAATCTGTTTAAGTTCTGTTTTAGATTTTATGGTTTAAGATGATCTTTTATTTTTAGTACTAAAGCATTGTTCACATAAAATCCGGCAGCATAATGAAAGCGATTGAATACTTATGAACCATAAATTGATACTTATTTATTAATACTTAAACTAAATTAGCAGTCGTAATTCAGCGCTGGGCGGTGGGCTTTACTTGAATCGAGGTAGGATAACCTGATAATGTGTGAGTTCTATACTCCGGCAACAAAATTTAAATTTAAAGAAAAGTTAAGAAGAAAATAATAGTAATTTACTCTTGCGGATTCTCTTTAGTTCAAGCCCCGAGTAGTTTAAGATTTTGCCAAACTTGAATATATAAGCAAGAAATATTTTGCATCTCAGAAGTTGACCATTGAAGAAAATGCAAGATT
Organism: Bellardia bayeri; assembly: GCA_950370525.1. Taxonomy (NCBI): domain Eukaryota; kingdom Metazoa; phylum Arthropoda; class Insecta; order Diptera; family Calliphoridae; genus Bellardia; species Bellardia bayeri. The sequence goes on from OX493264.1 coordinate 105,728,162, forward strand.
GGTACCAAGTTCCTCGCATATGGTGATGACGTCGTGTTACTTATAAAGTGTAACTATATCGAATTTTGAAATGGATTAAAAAAGACGATTTTTTTTAAATTGATTTGAAAATTACTTTATGTATTCGAAAGATAATCTTCTGGCATTATAATTTAAATATGACTTCTAAATATGAAGAACAACAAAACCGACGGTTTAAATTTCGCAAAAAAAATTTATTCATTTATTTATTCATCAAAAACTATCCTGTCCCCTTCAAAGTTTTTTCCAATCCTCGAAACATTTCTGAAATGCGCTTTTTGGTATCGCCAACAGCTCTGTTTCGATTTTTCTTTTATCTCCTCAATCGTAGCAAAACGCTTTCCTTTCAACGGTGTCTTCAGTTTTGGGAAGAGGAAAAAGTCAGCGGGGGTCAAGGCCGTTGATTACGGTGGTTGAGGCATGATAACGGTTTTGTTTTTGGTCAAAAACTCACGCACAAGCATCAATGTGTCAGCTGGTACGTTATCATGGTGCAAAATCCATGATTGGTTTTTCCACAAATGTGTTCGTTTCTGACGAATTTCTTCGTGCAAACGGCGCATAACTTCAAGGTAGTATTCCTTATTGACCGTACGACCTTGTGGCAAGAATTCATGATGCCACACGCCATTGCAGTCGAAGAAAACAGTAGACAAAACCTTCACATTTGACCGAACTTGACGTGCTTTTTTCGGTTTTGACTCTTCTGGACGTTTCCATTGGGATGATTGGGCTTTCGTTTCAATGTCATAGCCATACACCCATGATTCATCACCAGTTATGACCTTTTTGAGGAAATCTGGGTCGTCATTGACGCTTCTGAACGATGTCCATGCCACGTTGTTTTGCTCAATATTTAGCAATTTTGGAACAATCTTCGCTGCCGCACGTTTCATGCCTAAAACATCTGGAAGAAATTGCTTGGCATGAGCCGAACGATATGCCAACATCATCAGCAACCTCTCTGATAGTGATTCGACGATTATACAAAATCATTTTCTTCACTGCTTCAATATTTTCATCGGTTATTGACGTGCTCGGGCGACCAGGACTAGCATCGTCATTGACATCTTCTCGGCCTTCCTTAAACCGGTTATACCACAATTGGACTTGTGTTCTGCTCATAATGGGAAAATCTCACATACGTAACTCACGAAATTTGAAAATAACGGTTATTTTTTGATCACACCTCGTATGTACACATTTTATTTATTTATTTGCTTAATTTGTCTATGGAAATGAATTCCTTACAGCAGTTTCCAAAATATTATTTAACATATGGGAATAAACTACATGTAACAAATAATTATGAGTTTAAGAAAACAATTAATAATTTTTTTATGACATTAACATTTGACGAAAAATCATTAAATCTGTAAAACTGGTTAAACTGATACACATACTTCTTAGGAGATCAGCGTCAGCATAATTGGCTCTATAAAATTTTACAGATACAGGTGCAAAATTACGGGATAAACGTAGAAAACAAGAGCATATATCACCATTAATAACATTCAGGATAAATGATATATTCAGCATAGTTCTACGCCTTTTTAATATAGGGAGCTAAATAAGAGCAAGTCCAGCGGTATATGATGGTAAATTAAATGGGTTGAAATGGAGTCCACGTAGGCAAAATATCAGGAATTGTTTTGGCACAGATTCAATTGTATTTGTGTGAGTAATGTAAATCGGGTCCCATATTATTGAACCGTATTTCAATATCGGTCGAACAAGTGAAGTATATAAAGTTTTTGGAATATTCGGATCATTAAATTATTTTGTCCATCGTTTAATACAGCCTAGTGTACACCTTGCTCTATTTATTATCGAGCCTCAAATTATTGGAAATTATATTCTTTTCATTACTGAAAGTAAGTTTAAGATATTTGGACCCAAAATTAGACTAAAAACTAAGAACAAAGTCTTTGCAATAAATATGTTACCAAGACGGTGAAACATGGCGGCGGCTCCGTAATGGTATGGAGTTGCATGGCAACATCAGGAGTCGGTAATCTTGCCTTTACAGAATCTAAAATGAAAAAGGAAGATTAGTCCAAAACTGGATTTTCCAACAGGACAATGATTCTACGCTTACCTTCAAAGTTTTTATGAACTATAGATCATCCTTTCCGCAGTGCCTCAAACTTTATATTGACGCTCACTTTATATTTATTTTTATACTTTATATTGACGCTCGAGAATTAAATATTAAAATGCTGACCATTGATAAAATATATCGTTGGTAAATTCGAAATGTCTTCTCGATTGCACACCAGTTTAGACCTCTCCATGTCTACTTGATATGGGTTCCTGGATATGAAAGTATCTGGGAAAATAGAATGGCTGAGGCGCATTTGCACATTCATAACTCTTTGCTTGCGGTTTTCAATATTACCAATAAATGGGCATTCAGACTGTGCTCTAGCACGAAAACAGTTCGAGTAATTGCAACTGATCAACCGGAATATAATGAAGGACATTTTAGAGATAAATATACTAGCGCTCAAACGACTGGTTGGTGTGCTAACAAGGAATGTAGAGCTGAAATCACACCAAACTTTTTTTGTGGCATTTTGGGCATAAATTAAGACACTTAAATATTTCTTATATCTATCAAATATATTTAGAGAAAATATTTTCCAACAATGTCCAACTACCTGAAACTATCGAACTGGAAGTTTTACATACAAAATCACATCCATCTCACAATATACATATAAATACTATCATGCGTTTAGCTGAGAGAAATCTAAATATTTTAAGTGCTACTGTCACATTTAACGTCACATTTTTTCTGACTACATACATACATATATGGGCAATTTCGTGTCAAGTGACCCAACTTTTAAAATCGTTGTCAAGAGCTGCCGGAGTTAGAGGGGGTTTCTAGGCTGTTGTTGGAGTTTTTATTGCATATAAAATCTGCAATATTCATGGTAAAAATTGAAACACTTTTTTCTTTAAGTTGCAAATTTTTTTTCTAGACTCGCATCCCATTAAGTGACCACGAAGCTCTTTAAGATTCTTTTGAGGAAAATAATAAAATGAAAATGATCCAAGTGCCAAATATTGAAAAATCCTATTCTTGAGTTAAAAAATATTTTTTTTGATAGATATCCCACTCGCACCCCATTAAGCGATTATAAAGGCCTTAAAGGAAATTGTATAAGGTTTCTTTTGAGGAAAAAAAGGCCCATTTTGAAAACAAAAAATTTTATTAAAAAAAAAACTGGTTGAAGAAATAGATATCTAAAGTCCTTTGGACAATTTTTGCTAGGACCAATAGGTGAAAAGTTACACTCATTTAAAAAAACCCTGTATGACCAAAATGTCCAACTTTGACCCCCTCTAATTCCGGCAGTTCTTGACTGATAGAGCTGAAAATTTGTCCAATAGTACTAACCTTGGCGCAAATTTCATCCAAATCGAAAGACATCGATTTTAAAAGTTAGGTCACTTGACACGAAATTGCCCATATGTATATAAAATTATTTCCTGAATAAGCTTTTAAATCTCCATTATTATTAATATATTCGCTCATAATAAAAATTTATTATTGTTTAAACTTCAATGGATTTCCTTAAATAATTATTTAAAATTCATAAAATATTATTAATTTTAATTCTTTATTTGAGTTCATTGTTTTCCCAGGCATTTTAATAAATAGTTGTCAAACCATTTAATTTAAAATTAACTAACACGACGCCATATACAAACACCACCACCACTACCACTCCTCCCCCAATTCTCCGCTACATCCAAGCAATTGAAATATAACGACATCAAAAATGAGTTGTGATCACATTTAAACTCACACTTTTTCCACAACAGATTAAATGGCAAAAAATTATTCACAAAACTACCAAAGAAACAAATTAATACAAAAACGCGTGTACAAATGAATTTGTACAGGCGGGATCAGTTTAGAGAAACGTCGCACTCTCAATTACGAGCAACATTGAGCAACCAGCAGCATATGAGTCATTTGCAAAAATATTTAGCGACTAATACATAAAAAAATATTATATTAACTTTAATTGTCTCTGTCGTCGTGTTAAATATTGTTTTTTTTTCAAATTTTAACGTTAAACAACAACTTATTACAGTATTAAAATTGAACAAAAAACAATTTGGATATTTGTGTATCGTCATTATCATCATATCAGCCATACAAAACAAAGACCTCAACGCAGCTCAGCTAAGTTGAGTTGAGATCGACTGCATAGGTTTATTTAAAGTCAATGTCCTTCTCCAGTTTAACTTAAATTCGTTCGTTCTTTTTGTTGACTGCGGACTTTAATTAAACCAAACATTTGACACTTTTTTGAGCTGCGGAAAATTTATGCTGTATGAAATTCAATGGGTTGTAGGAAAAGTAATTTCGGGGTTTCAGAACGAGTTGTTTTAACCCTTAATTTTGGTTTAAACTTAGTTTTATTATTGATATGTTCTAGTTCTGTTCTAATTCTGTTCTAGTTCTGTTCTAGTTCTGTTGTAGTTCTTTTGTAGTTCTGTTCTAGTTCTGTTGTAGTTCTGTTCTAGTTCTGTTCTAGTTCTGTTGTAGTTCTGTTCTAGTTCTGTTCTAGTTCTGTTCTAGTTCTGTTCTAATTTCGTTCTAATTCTGTACTAGTTCTGTTGTAGTTCTGTTCTATTTCTGTTCTATTTCTGTTGTAGTTCTGTTCCAGTTCTGTTCTAGTTCTGTTCTAGTTCTGTTCTAGTTCTGTTCTAGTTCTGTTCTAGTTCTGTTCTAGTTCTGTTCTAGTTCTGTTCTAGTTCTGTTCTAGTTCTATTCTAGTTCTGTTCTAGTTCTGTTCTAGTTCTGTTCTAGTTCTGTTCTAGTTCTGTTCTAGTTCTGTTCTAGTTCTGTTCTAGTTCTAGTTCTGTTCTAGTTCTAGTTCTGTTCTAGTTCTGTTCTAGTTCTGTTCTAGTTCTGTTCTAGTTCTGTTCTAGTTCTGTTCTAGTTCTGTTCTAGTTCTGTTCTAGTTCTGTTCTAGTTCTGTTCTAGTTCTGTTCTAGTTCTGTTCTAGTTCTGTTCTAGTTCTGTTCTAGTTCTGTTCCAGTTCTGTTCTAGTTCTGTTCTAGTTCTGTTCTAGTTCTGTTCTAGTTCTGTTCTAGTTCTGTTCTAGTTCTGTTCTAGTTCTGTTCTAGTTCTGTTCTAGTTCTGTCTTAGTTCTGATATAGTTCTGTTTCAGATCAGTAAGGGCAGAAATAGCATTCTTGTCCAACCCAATAACTTTTGTTACACTTCCACTTCATGCAAGATTGCATGCATGTATTATTTTCGTTTGTTTATCTGTCCGTCCATCTGCATGTTGGGAAATGTGTTGTGTGAATATGAAGTTAGTAAACTCGTATGTAATTTTTTTTTTTATTGTTAAGGAATTTTGTTGTTGTCTGAAAATGTTGCTGACGATTTTGTTGTGGATGTTGATGACGATACTGATGATGCTACAGGCTAAAAATAGTCAAGTTGTAAGTAAGTAAGCTCGTTTTTTAAATTTATAAATTTGATTGCAATAAAAATAAATTTACATTTGTTTTTCTCTCTATTTATAAATGTAACTTAAGTAATTGTTAAATAGACACATTAAAAAATGTTTGTTGCATTTATTTGCCACCATAAAAAGTGATCATTCACACAAGTGTCAAGTCATTCAGTCAATTTGTGAACGAATATTAGATGAAGGGGTTGGATGGAGTTCGGTTTTAATTGTTTTAAATGTGTTATTCACACATTTACGTATTGACTTTAGAATTAAGGAAATGAATTTAGTTTTTTTATTTGATATTTTAACTAATTATAATTAGTCGGTGGTGTAATAAAAAAAATGGTACTTGTTTCTAATAAAAACTTAAACAATTATTATAACTTCCTGGTTGGTCGTTTAAGCACGTTATACTCAATGTATTGTAAAATAATTAAGTTACTTAGAAATGAATAAAAAAAAACAATTCGAAATTTAACAAAATTTTCCACCCCATTCGGAAGGTATTTTTTTTATACATATCATGTTTATGTATTTACATTTTCAATACCAACTTAACTTAAATATATGTAAGTTTTTACTAACAATTCCCACACTTACCCATCAACACCTTCAAACAAAGTGTATTTTGATGATATTCTATCAACACTCTCATTTTCATTTCCATCACACTCATACTATGTACAACAATTGTGCACTAGGAGAGAGGAAACTAAGAGTTTACACTTCATTTAACTAATTCCCCGATTATTCACACCTTAAACAAATGAGATTTTAAAATTGTAACGAGCTGAAGTGAATGGAAAAAATTAAAAATGCGACATTCATTTGAAGAATTTATTTTGAAAAACCATTACGGATAAAACACAATGACGTAGTAATAAAAACAAAACGTCAACACTATTTTACACCACCACCATCCTCAACAGTAACATTATACAGCTCATCATCATCATATACAACATCAGAAACATAAAAAAAAAAACAATCCTTAGAGTATATACAAGAGATGCTAATGTTGCCGTTGTGTAGATTGTGTTGTAAAAGGAATTAATAACAGGAACCACTGACGGACTACCTTTTAAAAACGTCACTCACTCATCATGCGAAGAAAAAATCACACAAAAACACACCACATTAAATCAGGGTGTTGATGACGATCATCAAGCACCACACAGCATACTACAAGACAGAATGCCAGCCAGACAAACTTAAAAATACAGTGTATGAACAGTGTAACTGCAAGTTTCTTACTCTCAAGCATTTCAATCAATTAATCTAATTTAAATTTACACATTTTTTCTCTATTTATTTTCAGTGCCACTCTTGGTAACAAAATTTGAAAACAGAAAATAAAAAAAAATTCATTTATCATTTTTTTATTAGCGCCAGTAAACCCTCTGCATGTCTGCAGGATGCAACAACTGTGAATTGTTTCTTCTAATTTTGCTGCTACTTTTCATACACAACTTCCCTGAGCTGTTTTGTTCCTGTAAATCCAGTAATCTCATCATCAGGTTACTTTTTCATTGTAACATTTACTTTGTCTGCTGCTACTGCTACCACTTCTGTACAGGCACAAGTGGAAACGATTATGCATAATCACTTTTGTGCCATTTCCATGGACAGTTTTCTCTTCTGCGCTTTACTTTCATTCCAGGTTGATCAAGCGTTCTTAAGTATTATTAAATATACAATGGTTGAATGGCATAAATACTTGTACAATGTAAAACATAGAATGTATGTTCGCTTGAATATTGCGAAATGGTGAATAAATTTTTAAATCAGGGTGAATTTAAATTAAGCTGTTAAAAGTAACGAACTTAAGCACACATTGTTCTAGAGAGCATTAAGTATAAAATAGGCAGCAACCCTTTCTTTGTCATTGCAACAGCTAAAAATTAAAATAATTTTTTTATTCATGCAGTCATAAAGTGATTTTCTATGGTGCGAATTTTAGCTGGACAATAGAACTGAACTAGAACAAAGATGGAATTAGAAATATAACTGAGCTAGAGTTAGAACTAGAACTGAACTAAAATTGAACTAAAACTGAACTAGAACTGAACTTGAACTGAACTACAATTGAACTAAAATTGAGCTAAAATTGAACTAGAACTGAACTAGAACTGAATTAGAACTGAACTAGAACTGAACTACAACTGAATTAGAACTGAACTAGAACTGAACTAGAACTGAACTAGAACTGAACTAGAACTGAACTAGAACTGAACTAGAACTGAACTAGAACTGAACTGGAACTGAACTAGAACTGAACTAGAACACCAGCACAAACAACAACACCAGCACAAACAACAACACCAGCACAAGCAACAACACCAGCACAAACAACAACGCCAGCACAAACCACAACACCAGCACAAACAACAACACCAGCACAAACAACATCACCAGCACAAACAACAACACCAGCACAAACAACAACACCAGGTCAAGCAACAACACCAACACAAGCAACAACACCATCACAAACAAGAACACCAGCACAAACAACATCACCAGCACAAACAACAACACCAGTACAAACAACAACACCAGTTCAAGCAACAACACCAACACAAGCAACAACACCTGCACAAACAACAACACCAGCACAAACAGCAACATCAGCACAAACAACAACACCAGCATAAACAACAACACCAGCACAAACAACAACTTCAACACAAGCAACAACACCAGCACAAAGAACAACATAAGCAACATCGCTCAAATAAACAATCTAAACCATCAACAATATAAATACATAGCGCAAAACACTAACATCGCCAAAAAACTTAATATACTTAATATAAAAAGCATTTAGGAAACAACATTAATAAACAACTTCCAACATGAAAATATATATCTCAATAAAATAAACCATAAATACAACACCAGACTTCGCGCACAAGGATGATACAAGCCGGATACATACAAAAACAATTATGGAAAAGACAAATTGGATGTACCACTACCGAAAATTCTTAATAATTTGCCGACCAGTATATTAACAATTACAAATAAACAAAAGAAAAAGAATGAAATAAAATAATGTTACATAAGTTCGCAATAAATAAATAATTAAATAAAAATATAATATTGTTAATAATAATCATGGCTTCGTGGGTCCCTTTAATATTAAATGAAATGTAATTTATTAAAATAATATTCAATAAAATTCTTCTTAAAAAAAAAAAAAAAAACTAGAACTGAACTAGAACTGAACTACAACTGAACTAGGAATGAACTAGAACTGAACTAGAACTGAACTTGAACTGAACTTGAACTGAACTTGAACTGAACTTGAACTGAACTTGAACTTGAACTTGAACTTGAACTTGAACTTGAACTGAACTTGAACTGAACTTGAACTGAACTTGAACTGAACTTGAACTCAACTTGAACTGAACTAGAACTGAACTAGAACTTTTTTTTTATATTTATATGAATATTATTTAAATAAATTACTGAAGTAGAACTGAACCAGAATTGAACTAGAACTGAACTACAACTGAACTAGAACTGAACCAGAATTGAACTAGAACTGAACTACAACAGAACTACAACTGAAAAAAACATTAAATTTAAAGCAGTACAACTTTAAGTTAAACAAAAACAATTCAAACAAACTTAACGGACGTGGAACTTTAAACCTGACTGCAAAAAAAAAGCATAGCTATGAATGCAAAAAAATTAGTAAAAGTAAACAAAATTTAACTTTGAAAAAGCCACCTTCAGGTCTATACACAGAGAAAAACCTAAACGGTTACCAACAAAATGTAATTTTAGATTTATTCCTTAATAAAAAAAAATCATGGCAAAAAACTGCAAAAAAAAAAATATATTTTTTCCGCATCAATTTTCATATCAACAGTTTTTATTGCACTTTTTATACCGACGAATATGACCAATTCTACTAGTAACAGTTTACAATTCTCTTTTTATTATTTGACTTGTTTGCATGACTATGAAATCCAATCTTTACCAGCCATTATCCTGTTAAACTGACAAAAAAAAAAACAATACAAAACTTTAACTAAAAAATCCGTATTCAAACAGTCAAGGTAGTAGAAACAAAAAAAGCCAACTTGAAATGCAACGTGTGCCAAATTGGTTTGGTTTTTTCTACATTTTTTTTTATCATATTTCATCCTCATCATATGGAAACTGGTATTTCAAGTTCAAGCCTCAGACATGCCAGCTGTCAGTATTGCAATTACCACAGGATATTCGTACTGTTATACAGGAGTTTTTATGGATTTTTAGATGAAATGGAAAAGGTGGCAAAAAAGCTTAGGCTTAGAATATCACTGCCTGTGCAGTGCCACTGTGACTGGCAGATAAACAGATAGTTTTACACGACAGTTAGACAATCAGACAGATATTTGATATGAATTAGAAATGAAAAAAACACTAAAATATTATATTTTTAAAGGGTAAATATTTTAGAAGTAAAGTTTCGTACAATGAAGTAATTAAAGTTGTTTCTACAATCAAGTGGTTAATTGTTGAATATTATTATTATTTTCAAAGCAATTTTTCAAAACCTATAAAATGTAAATTATTTTTTAAATAAATTAAACCTTTTATACTTTTTTAACTCTTTATTTTCTACAAAACTTGTATAACAGAAACAAGCTGTTGTCAGCTCAAATAGTTTTATTTAAAATAAACAATTTAAATTTTTGATTAAATCAACAATTAAAAACCCTTTTTCAAATCACTTAACAAAGTGATACCAAACATTATTGAATCAAAAAAAAATATATTATTCAATATTCAATATGAACATTTTCATCTGCATGTTAGTTCAGTGCGTATTTGATAAATATAGACAGACATACAGATCAAAACTAAACAATTTAATATTTGTTGGCGCAAGCTAAAATATTGTATTTAAAACTGAATTGTGTAACAGGATATTTTTTCGGAAAAATATTTATTTAGCGGTAGTAACTGTCGAAAATAAAAACAACAAAAAACTGTTTGTTTTGAAATCCAAAAATTGAAACATGAATTTTTGTTATTTTGTAGGTTTATTTTGGTGGCCTATCAGACAGTTAAACAGACAGAAACAGCTGAATAAATAAAAAAAGAAATCCGGTATTTTTTGGATAATATTTACGAAAATGTAAAGGATATTTTTTAAGGTTTTAAAATAAAAAAAGGGGAATTAATACAAACTAATTAAGAAATCTGTATTCAGCTGTAAGTTAAAGGACTTTTTAATGAGTTTTATTTACAACACAGTTAAATAATTATATTCAGTATTTATTTGAAAATTTATATTTTATAAATTAGGGTTTGAAAATTATTCTTATATTTCATTAAATTTCTATAAAAGAATGAATTAGTGCTTATATAGAAATAAAATTTTCCACATTGTGGAGACTTTTCCATTCAAAAATTGTCGAAATTGTAGAGACTTTTTCGATAGAAAAAGTGTCAACATTGTGGAGACCTTTTCCATTGAGAAAGTGCCAACATTGTGGAGACCATTTCCATTAAAAAATTGTCGAGATTGTAGAGACTTTTTCAATAGAAAAAGTAGAAACATTGTGGAGACATTTTCCATTAAAACATTGTCAATATTGTAGAGACTTTTTCAATCGAAGTAAAATATAGAATAGAATTTTTAAATCAGGGTAAATTTAAATTAAGCTGTTAAAAGTAACGAACTTAAGCACACATTGTTCTAGAGAGCATTAAGTATAAAATAGGCAGCAACCAAATTAAAATAATTTTGTTTTTCATGCAGTCATAAAGTGGTTTTCTAGGGTGCGAATTTCAACTGGACAATAGAACTGAACTAGAACAAAGATGGAATTAGACATATAACTGAGCTAGAGTTAGAACTAGAACTAGAACTGAACTACAACTGAACTTGAACTGAACTAGAACTGAACTACAACTGAAGTAGAATTGAACCAGAACTTAACTACAACTAAACTAAAATTGAACTAGAACTGAACTGGAACTGAGCTAGAACTGAACTAGAACTAAACTAAACCTGAACTAGAACTGAACTATAACTGAACTATAACTGAACTAGAACTGAACCAGAATTGAACTAGTGTGAACATTATGGAGACCTATTCATAGCAAAATATCGACATTATGGAGAGTTCTTCTATAGAAAAAGTGTCGACATTGCGGAGACCTTTTCCATTAAAAAATTTTCAATCAGCCTTATTATGAGTGTCGTTTTCTTTTTACGACAACGACTGTTTCGTAATAGATTAAAGAAACAAATTTAATTTTATCTTTTATCTATTACGAAAGACTTTTTCCAGAGAAATAGCGTCAATATTATGGAGACTTTTTTTCATAGAAAAAGTGTCAACATTGTGAATACATTTTTAATAGAAGAAGTGTCAACTTCATATCAACATTGTCGAGACTTTTTTCAAAGAAATATGGAAACATTTTTAATAGAAGAAGTCTGATTCATCACTGTGAAGACTTTAGAAAAAGTGTCAACATTGTAGAGACTTTTTCCATAGCAAAATTGACAACATTGTGAAGCAATTTTCCGTAGAAAAAGTGTCAGTATTGTAGAGACCTTTTCCATAGCAAAAATATCAACATTGTGGAGACATTTTTAATAGAAGAAGTGTCAACTTCATATCAACATTGTGGAGACTTTTCCCATAAAAATAGCGTCAATATTATGGAGACTTTTTTAATAGAAAAAGTGTCAACATTGTAGAGACATTTTTAATAGAAGAAGTGTCAACTTCATATCAACATTGTGGAGACTTTTCCCATAAAAATAGCGTCAATATTATGGAGACTTTTTTTAATAGAAAAAGTGTCAACATTGTGAAGACATTTTTAATAGAAGAAGTGTCAATTTCATAGCAACAACATTGTCGAGACTTTTTCCATAGAAATAGCGTGTCAATATTATGAAAACATTTTTAATAGAAGAAGTCTCATTCATCAATGTGAAAACTTTAGAAAAAGTGTCAACATTGTAGAGACTTTTTTCATAGAAAAATTGACAACATTGTGAAGAAATTTTCCGTAGAAAAAGTGTCAGAATTGTAGAAACTTTTTCCATAGCAAAAATATCAACATTGTGGAGACATTTTTAATAGAAGAAGTGTCAACTTCATATCAACATTGTGGAGACTTTTCCCATAAAAATAGCGTCAATATTATGGAGACTTTTTTAATAGAAAAAGTGTCAACATTGTAGAGACATTTTTAATAGAAGAAGTGTCAACTTCATATCAACATTGTGGAGACTTTTCCCATAAAAATAGCGTCAATATTATGGAGACTTTTTTTAATAGAAAAAGTGTCAACATTGTGAAGACATTTTTAATAGAAGAAGTGTCAATTTCATAGCAACAACATTGTCGAGACTTTTTCCATAGAAATAGCGTGTCAATATTATGAAAACATTTTTAATAGAAGAAGTCTCATTCATCACTGTGAAAAGTTTAGAAAAAGTGTCAACATTGTAGAGACTTTTTCATAGAAAAATTGACAACATTGTGAAGAAATTTTCCGTAGAAAAAGTGTCAGCATTGTAGAAACTTTTTCCATAGCAAAAATATCAACATTGTGGAGACTTTTTTTATACAAATAGCGTTGTGGAGACTTTTTTTATACAAATAGCGTCAATATTATGGATACCTTTTCCATTTCGATATTGTGGAGACCTTTTCCATAGCAAAAATATCACCTTGTCCATAGAAAATATGTCAACATTGTAGAGATTTTTTCCATAAAACAAGCATCAACACCATGGAGACTTTTTTCATAGAAAAAGTTTCAATATTATGGAGACCTTTAGCGTAGAAAAAGTGACATCATCTTGTATAGTTTTTCCATAGTAAAACTATTAACATTGTGAAGCCTTTTTCCATAGAAAGTGTCAACATTTATTAAAAAAAAATTATAAACAGAATTATAACAGAGAATTTCTCAATAGAAAAATGTCTCTATAATGGCTAAATTATCGGTCATTAGTTAACCATTGGTAAACTAAAATACTAACTATTGTTTAACTATTACTTGGTATTCTTATGGCAAACTAAGCATTGCGAATAAAGAATCATTAGTTAAGGCTTTGCCATTAGCTAACTAAAGACTGTGAATTTAGCCATAAGTGAAAGATTTTCTTTTGTGTCTTTGTCCATAGATAAAGTGTTGAGCATTTTGCAATTAAAATAAAACATTTCTGTGTGTTTCGATTCACATATCGAACAAAATATATTTTATAAATTACTGAAAACACAGCTACCTACATAAATTCAGAAACACATTTCTTGTTGAATTTACATTTGACTCTGTGGTTGCGGTAATCTAGTCTTGATAGGAAATCAATTCCTATATTAATATTTTTATCAGTTAGTAGCCTTTGAGGTTGATTATGTTTCTCAACAAGAACTTTGTTCTCCAACAAGATTATATTGCAATAAAATTTTGCTAAAAGTTTTAGGTTAACAATAGCTAAATCTTAGAATGATTCATTTATGAGTATTATATAACTTTTTGCTTTTGCTCATGTATTTCGATTTCAGAAGGAAACAGGCGATCGACTACGGAACGTCAAATAACAACTTTTATCTGCAACCCCTTCAAGAGCAAATTTGCTGTACATATATTATTTATAAAGATCTCAAAAGTATTGGATGAAGTTTCGCACAATTGCTTCATCGGATGATATCCGATAAATATCCATCTAAACCAAATTAATGATTGGGATGTTGTGCCAGGTCTATGAGAAGCAACTTTTAAAGCAATTAATAGACTTTATATTCCTGGTTGGGGTATATTAAAGAAGTATCAAAGGCTTAATATGAAGTTAAAACTGAACTAAAATTATAGGTGACTTTCAAGATCTTAGCTAGACCACCTTTGTTGTGGTCTATGACAATTTCCTTATCACTGCCTTTTATTCTGCAGTTTTGTCGCTGTTTCCTCATATTTATATATTTAAGATATCTAATATTATAATATAAAATATAATAATAATCTCTCTGCCATTTTCCTTTTGCAAAATATATTTATTGTGCACTAATGACCATAACGTGTGCTATTCCAACCAAAAAACGGTGGTTAGAAAAATACCAATTTAAAAAGTCATATCAACCTGATTTACTTGCAGTGTGCTGAAAGGACGATAAAACATGGTTTGATATTAAAAATGATGATGAATGCAGAAGGTATAGAAGTTTTTGCACAAAAAAAAAAAGAATTGAAATTAGAAATAAAACTGATGCTGATTACACTTTTATAAAAGATCTAATGAGATCTAAAATGTAACAAAGTAAAGGAATATAAAATAAAAGGCAACCGTTAAAAGCCAAGAACAAAAGCGAAAACTACCCCAGTATTACCTTCATAAAATCCTTAAAAGTTTTTTCTGTGCCTTGTGACCGAGGGTTGAGAAATGCAATTGAGGTGAGTTGAGATTGAGTATCGTATGTAAATATATGTATGTATGCGTGTGTGTGAGTGCAGATTCAGGATAAGGGTTTATTTTGTTCTCATGTATATTGTTGTTTTTTTATTTTATGAAAATGTGTGCAAATCTCCAAAAGGTGTACAAAGCCGCGTACGTCTCATATGTGTGATTTGTTTTGTTGTTTCGTAAGGGTTTTATGGATTATTAAGGTTTTCATTTCATGAGATTTGAGTAGAATTTGCGCTACCGCTATAAACTCAATATGAAACACCGTTAAGCAATAGATGCGAATGATGGTTGCGGATAATGTTGATGACTATGATGATGATGATTTTGCAATTCTTGGCTTTAATTTTTATATAGTGGCTGCGGCACATGTTCATTTCATCTACACTCGATTGCATTTTTTTAATCGTCTGTGAAAGGACCAAATACTAACACACACACACACAAATACACGTTTAGCAATCCGAAACAATGGTATGAGAGAGGTAGGTCGTGTTGTCGCGTGCCATAGAAAAAAAATATTAAAGATTTTCTTTTTATTTGTTTTTATCTCAAAAGGTACATACATATGCGAATATACACATACATACATATGTATGTATGTATGTGTATATTCGCAAGGAATATGTTTGTAAGTACAAGGTGGCGCAAAAGTAATCCTCCTATCAGAAAATGCTATAAATTTTGCGATTGGCCCCTAATGTCAGTTCTGTTTTGACATTTGTGTAGTAAACACATGCGAAATACACGTTAATAAACAATGTTACGCTACACTGCTCCAGAACGCGGAATATTGCTGACTATTTATTTGACCAATAATCGGTCGGTGACTTTGGCACAACGTGAAACACTGCGACGTTTAGCCGCTCGCCACGAAGAGACTGGCACACAGACGACGTGCACGCAAATGAGTATCAGTCGACGGTCTTTACAGCGAATTTTGGTACAAGATTTGAAGATGTTTCCGTACAAAGTCCAGACGGTGCCTCAGCTGTTAGCTGCTGACCGCCAATCGCGTCTAACATACGCTCAAGCCATCCTTAATCACCAACAAGAGGAAGATGATTTTTCATCAAAAATAATCATGAGTGATGAGGCCCATTTCCATCTTAGCGGGTACGTAAATAAGCAAAATTTACGCTTCTGGGGCACTGAAAATCCGCGTGTAACCCACGAAGAGCCATTACACCCGCTCAAAGTCACTGTATGGTGTGCTGTTTTCGCTGGAGGAGTCATCGGACCTTTTTTCTTCCATAAAAAGGGCTCAAATGACAATCAACTGTGGCGGCGGCCATTTACATGACATCATATTCTCGACTTGATGTAAAAAAATTAAAAGACCAAATAAAAATAATCCACAAGAAGAATCAAAGTATTTCATTTTTTTTTTAATTACAGCCAGAAAACATCGGAAGTTTACTTTTGCGCCACCTTGTATAAACGTAGTTTTTGAGCAGTTATTATGAAATACTGAGCAGAGCGTTTGAAAAAAATCTATTTATTGGTTTTGTTCTTTTATTCACAGGTTTTCTATTTATTATTGACATTGATGTTTTATTATGACTTAAGGCCAGCGATTTTTAAATACATATTATTTTTAAAATTTTCATGTAGTCTTTTTGCGCTGGTTGTGTTTATTTGGGACACACGTTCTTAGAATAACTAATATCAACAATTTGTTGTTTGAAAGAACGCATCTTCTTGGTGGCAAAGGATTCGCAATACTATTACTAAAAATCACATTAAAATTTCAATTAAGTAAAATGCTGTAAAATCTGAATTAAACAAAATATTTTTAATTTAATTTTCTCAACGAAGGATAAACTTTTTCCATTGTCTTTACAATGTTGACATTTTTGTATGGAAAAAGTTTCCACAATGTTAATAGTTTTTCTATGTGGTTGATGTTTTTTCTATGGATAATGTCTTCACAATGTTGAAACCTTTTCTGTAAAAGAAGTTTCCATAATGTTGACACTTTTTCTATGGAAAATGTCTTCACAATGTTGACACTTTTGCAATGGAAAATGTCTCCACAATGTTGACAAATTTTCTATAGAAACTGTTTCCACAATGTTGCGCTTTTTTCAATTGAAAAAGTCTCCACAGTGATGACACTTTTTCTATTGAAAAAGTCTCTACAATGTTGATACTTTTTCTATTGAAAAAATCTCCACAATATTGTTTCTCCAATTTTGGTTTTTTTTTATAGGAAAAAGTTGACATTTATTCTACAAAAGTATAATATTTTATAAGATTTTCAAATGTATTTTTAGAAAAGTCTCCACGATGTTAATACTTTTTCTATGGAAAATGTCTCCACAATGTTGACACATTATTCTATGAAAAGTGTCTCCACAATGTTGACACATTATTCTGTGAAAACTGTTTCCACAATGTTGCGCTTTTTTCTATGGAAAAGGTCTCCACAGTGATGACACTTTTTCTATGGAAAATGTCTTCACAATGTTGACACTTTTGCAATGGAAAATGTCTCCACAATGTTGACAAATTTTCTATAGAAACTGTTTCCACAATGTTGCGCTTTTTTCTATTGAAAAAGTCTCCACAGTGATGACACTTTTTCTATTGAAAAAGTCTCCACAATGTTGATACTTTTCTATTGAAAAAATCTCCACAATATTGACGCTGTTTCTAGATAAATGTTTCTCCAATTTTGATATTTTTTTTTTATAGGAAAAAGTTGACATTTATTCTACAAAAATGTAATATTTTACCCAATTTTGCCATGTATTTTTGGAAAAGTCTCCACGATGTTAATACTTGTTCTATGGAAAAAGCTAATACAAAATAAACCCATTTCCTATGGAAAAAATTCTAGAAGATATTGATTTTCTCTGTAGAAAACTTCTCTACAATTTGTATAAATTTCATATAATATTAAATGATAGCAAGGCAAATTCACTCCAGCAATATCCTGAAACACAAGCAGTTTACTTTTACTTTCATTACCACTACCACCACAATACAACAATATACAAGTGTACTCAAGTGTATGTGTATATTTAATTGTCTGTATGCATGTACGTATGAAGAATGTATTCATTCAATTCAATTCATTTATACACCTTTATTACAGTTGTATGTTTATAGATGCGATGATTAATGCCACAAAAAGCAAACGCATACGTGTGTGCACAGGCATCAGCCCAAAAGGAGATTCTGACATACGGCCACCAGAATCAAGGTAAATTTTTTTTAATACAATTTAAGGGATGCAATTGGCAAAAGGAAGACAGGGTATTGAAATTAAAAACAAAAGCCGTTTTATTTGAAATTATTTATATTGTGATAAAAGGTGGAAACAAAAAAATCAAAGCTAAACTCGTAGACAAAGAGAGATCGAGTGGGAAAAGAAAATAAAAGTGCGTCTAGCACGAGTCATTCACGAACAGCCAAAGAGGGGGAAATTACGCTGATTTAACACAAAACGCATACGAGCAACAATAATGCTAGGAACACAACGGGGACGAACTACGAATTTTTGTTAGCGAATATTTGTCGCCAAAAATCAAAAACATTTGTGTATATGAAAATACACACAATAACGGCGTCGGCTGAATTCATCTGAAATATATTTATTTATATTTCTTTAGCCGGCGAATGACGAAAAAACAATAGTTTTTTTTTTAAACTAAATTTAAACTAATTATACAAAATAGTTAACTATAAAAATTGTTTTTATTTATGATCACACTATCTGTCAGCTGTTATTCGAAAACAAAAATATTATTATGTCGTCGTTATTGTGCTTCATACGACGAATTTACACAGCGATTTGTCACCGATTAATTCGTCCTGTTGGGCGAAATTCTATGTTCGTCCCTGTTGTGTTCCTAGCATTAAGAAAATACATACAAAAATAAAACAAACAGAGAGATGAATGTAAAAAACGGAAATGTGCAGATTTTAAGTTGACTGACTGAGCACGAGCCATTGAGGTAAGTTTAGTTGAAAGGTAAAAAAAGCATTACAGTTAGAGAGTGAGAGAGAAAGGGACTACAAAAGGTACAAAATAAACCTGTATGACATTGAATTCAAAATATAAACACAGCTGATGCTGTAATTAAAACAACAGTTACTCAAACACGTATGACATACTTGCAGGAGTTTGAATTTGCATTTGTAGTTGTTGGACAACAATTGTAATTGTTAAGGGGTGTAAATCTGTTTATGGATTAAAATTTTGACTATTTTCCTCTTTTGTTCTTGCATGTAAATAAAAATTTGTCACTGAGCTTTAATTTCTATACAAGTTGGTTGACTTTTTTTCTAACATTTTAGGCAAAAAGAGTGGACATAATTTTTGTATTGTTTTATTCCTGCTATAAATCTAACAAAAAATAATGTTGACTTTTTGAATTAATGTATTTTTCTTTTTATGTGTATGACGACTGACCATTTTGTTTAAGACAAATTGAGGATTTTTATTCAAATGCTAAAAAAAACCGGTTGAATTTAGAAATTTTACATTTTATTTATTGCAATTGAGGTAGATGAAATAATAAAATTCTAATGATTACTTATTTATTATTAGAGCTACACTTTAAGCACTGGGTTTAAATGGACGCACCAGCATACAGATAACCAGAAGGATTGATACATATAGTAAAAACTTAGTGAGTTCGACTCGATTGATATATTTTAAGGTGGATGTTTTACCGCTAGTTAAGGGCATTACAAACATCAGACCAAATGCTTAACATCCTCTCAACTATAATCGTGTTGGTTATATCTATAATGACAGTTAATTTTTATTAAACTCATAGATTGTTTGTAGGTTTAAATATTGAGCTACTAGTACAACGTTTTGTTAAATATTAGAGTGCACTGATAAAATTAACCTGAACTGTATCGCTTCTGAAGATATAAGCTGCAGTCACAAGAAGATAGAAGAATTTTCACAGTTTATGTTCGTTTTAAATATTTGTTCATTTCTTTAGCTGTTTTAATTAAACCATGAACATGCAAATAATGGCGTTTCAGACTTGCAGTGGGGAGCACAAATCAGTACATGTGTGTGCCTTGTGCACTTTTAATTGCATAAAAATTAAACTAATAAAGAAAATTAAAAAAAAAATAGTTTATCATTTATTTTAGACGTAATTTACAAAACAAAATGTAAAATAGACATTTTCGGTAAATCAGCAATTACACCAAAAACTTGCATGTCTTTTGAAATATTTGCACAAAAATATAAAAGTTTTCCGTTAGATTTGTGCTTTTATGACTTAAAAAAACATTAGTTTGATATTCATTTACTTACATGTGGTTAACACTTTTTGCAAATTATCCAACACAAATCAATTAATAATAAATAATGAAATAACTGTCACGAGCCATTCAGGGCAATATTCTAAATAATAATGTCACTAATAACAGCTAAACAGCTTAAAGTAAGTCAATCAGTGGTCATAATAGCTCAAAAAGGCGTATATTGTTTACAAACCACAAATCAGAGGTCGAGAAACATTATTAACGCATGTGAACACAAATAAAAGAAAAGTAAAGAAAAGAAAAGAAATGAAAAGAAAAGAAAAGAAAAGAAAAGAAAAGAAAAGAAGAAGACAAGAGTTAGACGATGGACAGCAAGCCGAGTCCTTTGTATGTATGTATTGGTTACATTTCATAAAAAATGTTAAGTTTGCCATAGAGTACAAAAATTGAACAGTAAATGTCTGAATTACACATTTCCAGGTCTGACCCGAAGAATACAAATTTAATCGTTTTCAATCCGACGGTAAATAATATTGCTGTCGCCGAATAGCCCAGAGAATTCAAAGACTCATGTAAAAGAAACAATAAAACACGGTGAAAGGAATCTCTTGATATGGGATTGTTTTACATGCTGACTCCTCGGACCACTGAAAAGAACCAAAGGAATAATGAGGAGATTGTCTTCTTTCCTGCAAATTTATCTTCCCGATTTTGTAGATAACAGGATCTACCATGTGGATAAAGTTACACATAAAGGCCAGCAAAAAGTCTTGACCTCAATCGGATTTAGAATTTGTGGTCAATTGTAAAGATACTGTTAGGAAAATACCGATTAACACCAAGCCATTTATCCCAACTTTGGCATGCTAAAAAGGATACTGCGAAATAACGGGCTTTGGCCTAAATATTAAAAAGACTTGATTCATTTTTGATTTATAAATTATTTTGTTAAATATTAAACAAAATGCATTTTTTAATTTTTACGCAATATAAAGTGCACAAAATACTCATTTTGTGCACTCCCCATTGTAATTGCAAAATTTTACCTACTTTGAGCCAATGCAGCCCTGTAGGATGTGTAGAGTCCATTTCTAAAACTTCAACTCCGAGTTTTCAAATTTGTTGAATTTTGTCCCTGTAGAAGCAACCGGATTTGGACTAAATCGGCTATATTAAATATCATAATGAGAAGAATTCGATTTGAAATCGTTAAATAAACTGATCCTCTTGCTCTGACGAACTAATTTAGTTATGGGAATATTTTTCTTGCCTAAAACTTTTGTACACATTATTAGTGAATTTTCTATTTTTGTTATCATTTTTGATCTTATTTTAGTGGTGGTTTCAGGAGAAGAGCCCACTCAAGTGGCTGAGTGGGTTGAACAAGTTAATTGGAGTTTTATTATACATATACACAAAATTCTGTTTTTACGCGAATTTGATTTAACGCGTTTCCAAATAAATATTTCATTCTGTTTTTATGCGACTAGATTTGATTTAACGCGATCTAAAAATGTATGTAGGTATTTTTACCAGAAAAACCTTGCTTGCACTGGTTTTGGAGAAATATAAATTAAACGCATAGCTGGCAGCACTAAAAATCGTCTGGTACGAAAAACAATACTATCGAAACAGGGGATTTCCCTTGTTTATTTCAAATAAATTTAGTTGAAAGTAAGAGTGTAAGAATTCAGTCAAATTTAAGTGTTAAAGACGAAAAGATATTGCATGTATGTATGTATGTATGTACTTTTCTAAATGAACTTATTTTTCTATTGTTTTTTTGTTTAAATAAAATCTGTTTGTGTATAAAGCAACATGAATTTGAATTATTTATCCTATTTTACCTGATATGTATTTTATACGTGGAACCAATTCCCTCATTTAATATGGATACTCTATATATCGCGTAAAAACAGAATTACATAGGTGTGTTATAAAAATGTATACCTATAAAAATAAAAATTTTCGCCAAAATCCCAAAACTTTTAGAATGAAAGGGTTATTTTTCCTATAAACAGAAACCAGACTTTTATTTTTTTTTTGCAATTATGTTTCATTCAATAACTGAAACATTTACTTACTATACAAATTTTATGTAAACACCTAAAAATAACATTGATATTCTTATAGGAATTGCAAATGTAATGGAAATTTTCTTATTATACCCCATATGACAACACATTGAGTCCGTATGTGAACTTTTGTTCACAAAACACAGTTTTCGAACGAAAAATAATAATTAATTTGACACGCTTTTCTACTTCATAT
Source organism: Bellardia bayeri (assembly GCA_950370525.1). Lineage (NCBI taxonomy): Eukaryota > Metazoa > Arthropoda > Insecta > Diptera > Calliphoridae > Bellardia > Bellardia bayeri. The sequence continues at coordinate 105,750,611 of OX493264.1, forward strand.
AGAATGCCACAAATTATTCACAGAACGCTAGAGACCAGACCAGACCATACCAGACTCTCAATCACTTATCATATCCTCAATAAGTATTGAGGATTTATTTATGACTTTTAACATAGAGAGAAATAAAGTATCATTTACCTGTTTGACTAAATAGTAGTGGGCTGTTTTGCCTGCTGCTTTTTTTTTTTTTTGTTTTTTGTTTGACAAACATCCTTCCATACTCATGTAATAATAATAATCAAACATACACACACAAAATTCCTACTCTGCATTCATTCATGGTTTTCGATTTGTTAATTTGTACAGGATTAAATTCTGAAATATGTTTGTGTGTATGTGTACATACATACATACATATGTATGTATATATTTATCGTTAAAATATCACGTGCTATTTATTATTGTTTTGTTTCACGTTAACTGCTCAAAATACAGAGAATGCGCATACCTTTGTTAGAGTATTTATGTGTATGACAGTGTGTGTTTGCCTTGTATGCATGTCCTTTGCTATTAAATGCAATTTAGGGTGGAAAAATTGTTGTTTATTGTTCTTGGCTATTGCAGCTATTGTTTGTTGTAGGTTTTTGCTACAACACCTTCCAATAGCTGGATTAAACATTGCAGAAAAAACGTTAGAAGAGGTAGGCGCCAGTTTGTCTTATGCCATAAAATGAATTTTGTTGGTGTGTTAAATTATAATACTCATAGAACCCGTATTTAAAAATATAGTTTAGCATTTTATTAAACGGATTGTTGTCAAATATTATGTTTTGAAAATGTTTGTATTTCTTTCAAAACTGTCATATATGCGAGTACATACATATCTGAAACAGTCTAAATTGTAAAACAATTAATATAGTAAAGTCGACCAATTCCAATTACTATGACTAATTACCGGACGTTTTAAAATTAGGTTACGCAGCTTTTATTTATATGACACATACTTGTGTTGAATTTTATTTGGAAAACAAAAGACATTTATTCTCGTTGAAGTGATTTTCGGAAATGATGATGTGAATGTTCTTTCGTGCCACAGTTTATTTACCTCTCGCATATTCGTAAGTCAATAATTATACCTCGAGCTTTTTCATATTCTGCAAAAACCTGCGCACTAATTCGTCTCGATGATTGTAGATTTATGTTTTAAAAAGATTGTACGCACTGGGTAGTCTGAGAAATATCATAAACTTAGACATAATGTAAACCGGAATACAATATTCCTTTATCAAATTTATATATAAGACAGCACCTCACACAACATTGGAATATATCGAAATATATCTCAAATATTTAAAAATCTAAGAACTGAGTCCTTTGCAATAGCCTTGTTGTAGTTAGAACTGGTTCAGGTTTGTCGTCATCATGCGGATAATTCCGCTATTACAATTTCTAGTTAATCCGATGGAGTATCGACGGTGGACATAATATCAGTCTGGAGATGACAAAACTAAAAATACTCTCTCACGAGTTACCATATTCTTATCAGAGTTGTCAACTTGGTGCGTTTCGCATCATTTTTGGTGTTTTTTTTTTTAATTTTTTTTTGTGCGAAAAACTCTTTAGTTGGTGAGTGGTGCGATTTTTTGTTAATTTCGGTGAGTTTTTTAATTTTTCCGAAAATGTGATGAAATTTTTATTTTTACTAATTTCTAATTGCAGGTTTTTAATAATTCATTATGATGCAATCTGTACGATTAAAAAGAATCCCATTATATGTATTTTAAATTAACATTTTAAACATAGCAATAAATTTCTTGTATAGGTTTCCTCTACTGAACTGTAGACAAACAACCAATGTTAGAATCCCAGTGGAGCCCTAACAAATTTTATTGAAAAAAATCAACTAGAAGAACTTAACAATTAGTACTTCAGTTCCGAAAATAATATTGTGAGTTAAATTTTGAGCAGTTAAGTGCCTACTTTCTCTCTATTAGCTCGTTTATTTAAAAAAGGCTTTTACTATTATGTATTACTGAAGAAATTAAAAAAATGTAAAACTAATTTAATAAATATTTTAAACAAAAAAAAACATTCTAAACTTAGTGCGTTCTTTTTAATGGCGCGGTTTTTTTTGTCCATTTTGGTGGTGTTTTGAAATTTCAAAATTGACAACACTGATTCTTATATTCTTGCTGATTACACTGATGTGACCTCGCACTTTGGAAGAAAGCTGGAACTTTTGAAAGGAAGATTATAGACAAGAAATCGAGTTCCAAGCCTATGCGGTTGATGTAATTGAGATTTACAGTGTCACAAATACTAGAGCCAACAGTCACGATGCTAACTCGATGAAGTACTGAAGATAAACATAGCGGCAATCTCTTGAATTCGTATTACTTCTGATTTTGAATCAAATTATTTCAACCGAGATATGCACTGGTGAATAGAAACTAAATCGTAAAATAGTTGTGAAAAATTTAATGTAGACACCTTTGACAAGGCAAAAAGTTTTTTTTTAATAATTTTTATAAATGATTTTCAATTTCATTCGGAATTTTCTAAATTCTCAATTACTTCATTTCGAATTTTCTCAATTTCAAATTTCAAAAATTCATATGGAATTTTCTAAATTTCAATATGAAATTCTCAATTTAATAGTAATGAAGGGTACTAAAGGGGCTAATGAGAAATGAGATTGTAATGCTGATAACAGCAGCCTAGCGAACGACTCCAACAAAATCACTGCTTATGATGATAACCTGGATATTGCTAGAATCAATGGTAACATTAAATACATCGTTGAGAGTGGAATATATGAATGTATGAACACAGACCGAATAACCATGACTGTATTATACGTAGAACTCATACAAGATCTCCCAGATAACTGCATTTTAAAGAACTTTTTTTTACGAAGAGAGGATCATTTTTTTATAAGTTTCTAAAAAAAGAGATCAATTTGCGGAGTTTTCTACATCGACAAATTTTAGATAAAGATGCAGTTAAGCAAGTTTTGCATTACTCTGACCTTTCTATCAACCTTCAAAAGGTCGGAGAGTCTTGTCTTCAAATTCCGAGCTTCCTTGAAAAAAATGGCGAGACATTCGGTAGTTGAACGTGTATGGATGTTTGGACATGAGGATTTTAAAACAATTGTGTTGGCGAAAATAAATACAGGGCAGTGCTGATATCTGATGTCATATGTAACATTCCACTGCAACGCACATTACTCGTAAATGATAGGATCGAACTTGTATCACGACTATAACGCTCATAACTTAGGAATACCATCTCTCATGTTATTGTCTTGTATCACACATCAGAGTTATGGGAAGCCATTCCTTCAATAGTCTCTTTCTTAATCCCTGACTATGAGAAATAAAAAAATAACTTATTTATTAAGTGAGAATATGTATATTCTTTCTTTGTAATAGGTGGTAACAATTTATGTAATTCTTCTATATTCTTCTAAAAAATAATTACATGTTTTAGATCTTAATTACCACACTACATCTAAGTAATGTAGGCGGTATATAGTAGTCATTAAATTTATGTTAATCAGTAATGTTACAGGATTACCATGTTTTTACCATTTACCTAACATTATATCAGATTTCATCTAAGACGAATTACTGAATGAAGGCAAATCTAATTAGTGAGATGGATTTTGAACACCAAGTGATTTTAAAGCAGTTTTTTAATGGCAAGCTCAGGTTCAAACTTTTTTTAATAGAAGTAACACTCAGGCAATTAATATGCCTATATATAATTGCGTTACTTTCTTTGGAAAAGGGATAGATTGAAGGTGGTGAAAGTAGAAGAAAGCTCTATATCACAACTATGCAATTGCGCTTTATGATTGTGTTTAGTGCAGCATAGCAGCGCCTCTGGTGGTGAGTAGGCGCATTGATCAAAGCTTAATTTATAGCCATTATTTTAATTATTTTACTGCGGTGGCGTGTCAATGCTATACCACCGAAGGAGGGCGCTGTGATAAATATTAGTTATGATGGATAGAAGAAAACTAATAATTATCAGAATCTGATGTTGTTTGAGTGGCAGCGGCTGGGAATCGAACACAGGCTACAAATACCAACTCATGCTTAATGATCAAATGCTAATTAAGCTACACAGCTCTAGTTTTTAATTTGATCGATAATATATTTAGCAAAACAAGAATAAAATAAAGTGTTTGTTAATATTCTTGTTAATTACTTTCTTAATTGTATTTTATAAATTTTTCTTTTTATAAAAAATTAAACTTTTTTTCATAGCTGTATCAAAACTACCAGCTTCTGTTACTTTATATAAAGGAAATACTAAATTAATTGAAAATAACATGACAACTGTCTACACTTACACATCTGGATGAACACTTGACAGCCTCTACCAATTCCATGTATTTAGGAAGTAATAAAATGAAACAAGTTGTAACAAGTATTCCTTTCCCCTCCCATCATTCTTTATGCATTTAATCAAATGCAATAATTTCTAATCCAACAAAAGAAAATTTCCAAAACCACAGAAATCTTCCCACACTTGTAACTCTTTAAGAATGATTTTCTTTTTTTCCACGTTCCAGCTTACAGAAATACAGCAACAAATGTTTAATTGAAAATCATATATCTTTTGGCACTTGATAAAAACTTTACCAACGAAACCACTAAAAACCAATGAAAATAATACATTTTATGAGAAGGCATAAAGTGTTAAAAAAATTTCAATAATACCAACAAAAAAAATAATCCCACAATGTTAAAGTTATACCCAGCAAGCCATATGAGTCCGAAAAGAGTCTTTTCTGACACCTTTTTCAGAGCGTTAACGCTCTTTATGAGCCCAAAAAACAATCAGAATTGCTCCGAAAACCTTCAGAAAAGAGGGTCATTACGTTCGAAAATGGTCCGTCAGAAAGAGTTTTTAGATAATGTCAGAAAAGAGTCTTTTATGAGGTTTTTTTTGGGCTTTGTGTAATCTTGTTTTTATCATTCTTGTGTGGTACAGCTATGTTTTTTTTTGTTTGTTCAAAGTACAAATAACAGGGCAACAACGCTTTGATGCACACATAATTAAGTGGAATTTCTGAGTCATACTGCGTGCCGACTCAGGACTGTAACAAGCAAATTTTTCTTTCGCTCCGAAAATGCTCTTTTTTTTGACTCTTTTCTGACTCCGTTTTCAGAGCGCTCCGAAAATGCTCTTTAGTTGGACTCTTTTCTGACTCCTTTTTCGGAGCGCTCCTAGAATGGTATGCTGGGTACTAACATACACCAACACTCTCAGTATAAAGCACACATGCAACAATAGTTTATTTGGGGCACACATTATGGGATGGGGTTAAAATTCTATAAAGCAACAACAAACAACATTCTAAAAACACTTGAAATTTTAGTTTAATTTGAATCCCATAACCAATTTCGTAATGAAACATACAAATGAAGTCAAATAAATGTGTTTGAAAGCAAAAAACAAAATCAAATGATACAAAGAAATGCATTGAATCAATGACTGGCTGCATGAATGAAAGAACGAATGACTGAGTGAGTGAGTGAAAGAATTTCAATATGTTTGTAAATGTTTGGAAAAAAAATGTTTAGATGGTGACATTAACAAAAGTTTACTGCTAATTAAAAAATGTTTTTGGAAATTATGGGGAAAATAAAACAACGATCATTCCCATCCCTTTATGTTAAAAACAAAAACACACAAAGAAATATTAATAAAGAGTACAAAAAGTAAATAGTAAATTTAAGTGGGAAGTATGCCAATTAACATTAAAATATTGTGATTAAAATAAATGAGTTGCAAGGCTGTTATCAGCACAAATAGAGAACTAGTTGCTAAGGCACATCAAGGTCATGTAACTGGTCACGAACTGACTTTGTGCAACGAACACACGTTTAAACGTTACCTACCGCTCTTCCGTGGTGAAGGAAGACGTAACTAATTATGCGTCAAATTTGTTAACTTGATGATAATTCTAATGAATTTTTATTAAAGCAAGTATGTAATATGTCACGGTAGTAATTTTCGATGATATTGTAAGTAATTGTAGTAATTTTGGTCCATAAATACCAAATTGTATTACGACATGATTTCTTCCTTGTTAATTACATTCAGGCCTCCCTTTTCAATTCCCTTCATTTATCAATTGTTCATTCAGAGAACAATTTCATAAATTCGACTTATGTGAACAATACTGGTCGATGTTGAGTTTGTTGTCAAAAAATTTGTTCTCACAACTATCATCATCATAAACAAATTAAAAAGAAATATATTTTTGCTCTTTTGAGCACAAAACGATGGCTTGCAAGGATGTGAGGTTATATAGCCTAACCTAGATCATGGATTATACCTCTTGATTCAATAAGATCAGGGAAATACTACAAGTCGTTTAAGGCATTCATTCATTGATATTCCTACTGTCTTATGTAAAATATTTATTACTATTCTAGTAGGCCACTCTTTTCTTCAGTTCAAAGAGTAATTTATGGTTTGAATTGTACCAAAGGGACTATCAATTCGGCATTAGTTTAATTCGGCTAACAGCTTAAGAAATGCAATGTTACGTTTTCCATTCTACCGGTTTATAACTAGCATCTTACTTAGCAATTTTGCTTGACATTTATTTTCCTGTATGGGTGGGTAGCTTTGTTTCCATATAATCAGTCTAGCCCATAGCTGCCAGATTTGACGATTTGTCGTAATTTTGACGATTTTCTGATATAGCAAAGTGACGATTTGACGGTTTTTGCATTGTAAGTGACGATTTTCTGAATTATTAAAATTTCATATCATTTGTTTGTTTTATTAATGTTTTTGTTACCAAATTCTCTCCTTTTTTAGACAAGAACTATTTTTCTCATTTAATATCATAAATATTAAGAAGAACATGACATACATATTTAAAAAAAAAACTAACTAATATCTTAATTATTGACCATTGTTAAGTTTAAATATAATAATTCCAAATAATATTGAGTCAGGATAGTAGAAATTTCTTATTTATCTGTAAACATAAAAAGCAATTTTTAATTTTTAGAGAAAACAATTTCTGAATTTCAACGGGGAAATTCTAAAAAACCTTCTCCCATTTTAACAAAAGGTAAAAAGAATATTTAGCCAAATGAAATCAAATAACAAAAATACGGAATTCTTAATTTAATAAAAATTCTTAAATTAATAAAATATGCTAAACTGAGGTATTTATTTATAAATTTTTTTTTTTTATTAAAAAAAAATTTAATTCTTATTATTTACAATATTACAATAATGATGCCTCAGCGCCGTTTTGGGCCTTATAGACTGTCAGTCTTTTTTCACACTCTTCAGTTTTAGCTGACCAGTTTTTATTCAATTCTCTTTTGAACTTGCCATTTCATTTACACACGTCAATTAAATTTTCGTACTTTTTACTCGTACATGAAAGAAAAAAACAAAAGGAAAGTTGACTAGTACCGTCAAGTTTGTACCCCTTTTATTCTCTTTCCCCTTCTCATCCATAAATACTTGCCTTGACGAGTCAGAATTGAAAAGTGTGAAATCGGACTAAGATATTATAAAAATATTAAACAAGTTGTGTTTAACATTATATTTCTTGGGATTTCTTATTTGATATGTATTGTACAAGAGACTATATAAACTTGAATGTTTGTGTTTTCGTTTAAATAGAAATTTCAATACTATTAAAAATAGTCCTTTTTATTTTTCCGATTTTTTTTTTTGACGATTTTTAAAATTCGACATGACGATTTTTTTCCTTTTTATCGGGATTTTGACGATTTTTTCCGAAATTCATCTGGCAGCTCTGGTATATTCTTATATTAAAAGAAAAAGAAAATGAAAGTTAAGGTTCAAGCCCGTTACGCCACTACTTGTACCGATTAGTGATTTTAAACATAAACATATCCATGGTCTTTTATATAAAGAGGAACTCGACGATCTACAACTACTTTGCAGGCTACAATGTCTGCTATGTGCAGAGAGTAGTACGAGTATTTATTTAAGAATTAATCCACTCTATATTCAGTAATACGAATTCAAATATGTACACCTGAAGAGGAAGTGGCGACTTTTCTAGGCTAAAGGTACAGTCACACTTGGCAAATATTTGCCGAAAAATACGTAACCACTAAATTAAATATATTTAAACACATTTATTTATTAAAAAAAAACCTTTTATTATTTAGGCCAAAGCACAAAAAATATTTAATTTTAATTTATTTGATGCTGTTTGATCTTGCAAAACTCTTGTAAGAGTAAACAGCATCAAACAAATTTGTGCTAAAACAAGTGGTTACGCTTTTTTGAGTAAATATTTGCCAAAGAATTCTAGTATCAACAAATAATCTTAATAAAATCAAAACGAACTAGGAAACAAAGACTACCACAATTATTGCATATAAGGGAAAGATACTTGTTAGGACGAAAATCACCATGTGTAAGGAATTTAGAATTATAGATGGTTAAAAAATGAGAAAAATAATAGTTTAATATTAAAATACTCATGAAGCATCTTCCGGGCCGAAGTGTTTGTTGTGTTAGCATTGCCTTAGCTATTATATATGCAACCGATATATAAATATTAAAATATAAATCCGCTTGGTAGCAGGGATATTAGTTGAAAATAAGTCAGTCGGAGTAGGAGAGATCATTGGATTATCAATGAACAATACACATTAATTTATTCAATTATTTATTTATTTAAAAATTCAGCTACAAATATTAGTAACAGCTGAGCATTATATGATATAATATATATACAGGCGGCTGAACCAACTGTGGAAATATATATACTGACCATGAATAATCTGCAGTATAAAAAATGAAAACTTAGGTTCGAATATTATGGAATAAATTTTAAAGATGTATGAAGTGGACGGAATTTATTCACACAAGACACTGGAAAAAATCTGTTTAAATGTTAGATAGTTAGTTAGATTTCTCTGAATTAAGAGAAATTTGAATTTTGTAAAAATTGTGAAATATTCAAAAATAACCTCAATTTGTTACACTGTTTAAAGAAGAAATTTAAAATTTACTATGAATCAGCAATATTGACCTTCTGAGTTTACTCTATTAACTGTACGATGCTACCTTGAACCCAATCAATCAGTAAATCAATACACATCCGAAAAATCACTCGAACCAGTTTCCACTCATCTTATGATGGTAATGATAATTTTTTTTTAAAGAGAATGAACATGTTATATTAATTAATTAATTGTGTTACTTTCTTTAGTATGGGAATAGGTAGGAGAAGAATAGGTAGTGAAAGGAGAGAAAAGCTTTTCATATGACAACGCTGTAATTGCGCGTTGTGTTTGTACAGTATTAGAGTGCCTCTGGTGGTGAGTAGGTGCATTGATCAAAGCTTGATTTATAGCCTTTATTTTAATTATTTAACTTCGGTGGCGTTTCAATGCTATACCACCAAAGGAGGGCGCTGTAAGAAATATTAGTTATGATAATATAGAAAACTAATAATTATCAGAAACTGATGTTGTTTGAGTGGCAGCGGCTGGGAATCGAATACAAACTCATGCCTAATGATTAAACGATCTAATCACTTAGGCTACAGCCAACTCTACGCTCCTTTGATACTGTCTCGTAAGAGTATTAACTAGCATTAAGCAATGTACTGACATTGAAAAATTTTTAGCAAAAGGTAAATTGTCAGTTGAGACGACAGTAAGAAAACTAACAATTTCATTTGCACACAATGAATTTATCTGTCAACCGAAATTGTCAGTTCACACGATTGTCAGATTGTTGTGTGGCATTGTCAAATTCGTTTTGCAGCTCTGTGTGTGTGTTTAAAAATTTTAAATATTGCCATGGAACAAAAAAGAGCAATTGGAACCATTTTATCTGCTTATGTCCTAATGCACACTTTAATTTTCTTCTACTTTTTTCAAAAATTTTATCAATGTTTGTTTGTTTATTTATGTACATATATACAGAGTTGCATTTAGAAATAATTTCTATGACAATGCTGCCATTGGTAGATGCATAAACTTTGCACATATGACAATGAAAACTGTTTGACAATTGTCTTAAAACAATGACAATGACAAAATTGTGTGTTTACACGATTGTTAGATGCCTGACAATATTTTTGTCTTCCAATGTACTGAAAATGCTTTTTCTTACAACGTTGGAAGGCAATAATTTTAAGTTTACACGGTCGTTAGACATTGTCTGAACATTTTTCGGACAACGTTGTAATATCTGACGATCGTGGACACATAGCTTTATAGCCAAAAAGTAGTCAAGGTGGTTGGAATATATTAATTTTAACAATTAAATATTAAATGGAATTAAATATTCAGTTCTTGTGAACTAACTTCCCACATGATAAACAGATTTCCCTTTAAACATGTTTACTGTCCAGTAATTTAAGATATTCAATATTATTACGCTTACGGACCCTTAAACTAGGCATATGCCGGAATTTTTAGCGCAGAATTTTGTATTACTTTTACTAGTTTCGAAAAAAAAGTCAAGGTGCATGATGCACCGATACCCTTACCGATACCGATACCACTACAGCCACCACTTTACTTTCGCTAACATAAGAAAGAAAACAAGGCAATCTTTTAACAGGATATTCGAAAGCGTTACACTGACTCAGTATCGCATTGCTTAGTATGATTATTAAATAAGGTAATTGCACAAGTTATAACTAAAAGAATCACAGGAAATCTCAACCAAGAGAGCTAGATTGAGAATAAACGTTGTAAATGTGATAACCAAGCAATATGTGATAACCTAATATGAGAATCCGCTATTGGAATTATTTACTATCCTGGAAGTATTATATTTAAACTGGTGGTTTAAACGAAAGCTTAATTGAATGGAACACAGGCTCCATTATGTCTACACAATCAGAAGCCGAGATGCAGTTTTTCTCTGTTTAATAAGCTTTCAAAGAAGATTATAAAAATATATCAATCGAACTTGCAAATCTTAAAAAAAAACCCCCCAAAGTTTTACTGCGCTAACTTCCCTTCATAAATTCCCCTAATAAACTCTTTCACATATACTGGCATCAAAAAGAGAGCAACAAAACCACACAATTCTAATACACTATACGCCAATACATTTTCAAAATATTTCAATAGCCAACCGCAACATATGATACAAGGAGTAAATATTTTCTTTTAAATCTAAACAATTTTCTATTTTTCCACTCTTTTTTGTAGCATTTTTGTGAAGGAGTTTAAAATTTATGTGTGAAAAAATATTTCAAACATAAAAGAAGAAAAAAAACACACACACAAAACTATTTCGGTTATGGATATTTAAAACGAAATAAACATGGAATTGTAATGTTGTAACTAAATCCGCACTTAAAACCATATTATTGCTTGTTTCGTGGCATCATTTTAAAGTGTTAATTACAAGGATGTGTCAAAGAGTTTGTAGGGAGGGAGGGAGGAAGGCAGGAGGGGTGCTAAGGTAAAGACACATTTATTATTTTTTCTCAGTTTTCACACAATATGCTGGTTGCTCTTTAACATTTACACTTCACAGTTTGTTTTTAATTAAGTTTTTGGTACTTTTATTGGAAAAACAACCCAATAAAACCCCTTTTTTCCCAATATTCACACGAAACCTTATAAAACTGAGTTCAAGTAGGCGAGGGTTTTAATTGTAGTTGAGTGTGTCTCCCTTAATTATTTGAATTTTGTGAATTTTCTTAACAAATAAGTAGAAAAAAATCAATATGTTAGATTGACTTCCTTCTTAATGTTACATTTCATGACGATGATGGACTATTGACTTGCGTTTATTGGCTTGTACGTGGAGTTTGAATGCCGGTACCAGCATTAATTTGTTAAGATTAATGAACGGTAAAAGTGATCGACAACGTTTGCCAATATTATTTTACAAATGTGCGCCAGCGTTATACTAAGTGCTCTACTTTGAACTCAACAAAATCTAGTGGCTGGAATTGAAAATGAAAATTAACGTTTTGTTGCACAATATTTAAGTGGGAGTGAACGTGGGAACTTTAGTTTGATTTTACTTTAAAAATGTTTTAGGAATTCTTTAAATTCATTCATTGGTTTTTGGGTATTAAATGCATTTTAGGTAAGAAAAAATAGGTTGGTTTATTTATTTATTTATATATTTATTCCTTTATTTATTCGATTCCAATACAACAAGAAGACAAGGTTTTGGTAAACCCTCATTTTTTGTGTGGCTTAACCGGAATCTTGTTCAGAATAGAACCGCTTTCTTGGTACAGATTGAAAACTGAAATTTATCACAATTTTATAAGTATTTATGGTCTTTAAAGTTCTTCTGCTTGAAAATATTTCAACGGGAGTCAGAAAAAAGTATGTCGTTTCTACTAGTACCAGCTGACTTTGAGATTATACCATTGATTTCCGTTCTATGTTTTGTAATCACGAGGTATCAGACAAAGGAATATAATTCCTTAGGGGATTGTTTCATTGTTAAAAAATTCTCTACGAATGCCGGGTGTCTCCTAAAGTTATAGCCAAACATATAACGCTCATTTATAACGCTCTTCTTTGTAAAATTGAACTTTTTAATTTTTAAAAGTAATTGTCTGACCGACGGGCTTTTTGAATTTCATTAAGAACCGAAAAAAACTAATAATTACACTCCACCTATCATTTTAAAGGTTGGTAGAACGAGCCCACTGGCATTAAGTCTGATTCTATATGCATGGACACAGAACGCAGTAAATCAGTCAAGGCATCTCATTGGTGTCTTGGAACACACATTCACAGCTTAGGAATTTCGTACAACGACTTGTGTAAAAGATGCAATAACAAGTAACAGAAAAGGCATAACTTCTCCATAACTATGTAATATTGAGCGATTTCTTTTAATTGTTAATTTGTTAAAGGTCCTAAGTCTGTAGAAGCCAGAAGTGTTACAAGCACATTAAACAGAAACTAAGAAAACTTTCTATTTTATACAAGATTCACTTTAAGCGGTGTCATGTCCACCAAAAATTTATATTTGGCAAATATTTATTAAAAAAAGCGTAACCATTTGTTTTAGCACAAATTTTTTTGACGTTGTTTGCTCTTACAAGAGTTTTGCAAGATCAAACAGCATCCAATAAATTAAAACTAAATACTTGTTGTGTTTTGGCCTAAATAAGAAAAGGTTTTTAATAAATAAACGAGTTCAAATATATGTTATTTAGTGGTTACGTGTTTCGGCAAATATTTGCCAAGTGTGACCGTACCTTAAGTGTATTTTCAACTAATTAAATTTTTCTCAATTTCATTTGTTCATTTGTTTCCTGAATTGCTGTTAAAAATTGTAAGTATCTAAAGTTCCAAACGTAATCTATTGAAGCATTGTCAACTCTGACTAAAATTAATACGAACAGTCCGCTAATAGGCCATATAACGAAATTGTAGGTTTAACGCATTCTCTAACGCTTTATAAATCATAAATACATATTTTAAATATGAATGAAAGTATTGAATACTAATTAATAATGTATAATTGAACATCAGTAACAAAAAAATTACCAGGAAATATTATTTATGGAACATCATCTTTTTCATCCGATCCGACAAGGAAATAATCGAATCCACATTAAGCCACAATAATGATTCAATTTCAAAACTAATAATCAGTGATTAACTCTCAAAAAAAAAGCATTAAAAACCATCTTTAAAGCATCATTTATGTTCATTTAAGCTTTATTTCTAAGTCCCTCACGGACTGCAATGGAAATACAGTCGGGAGCACATATGAATACATGTTAAATAAAACTAATATAGGAAACTAGAAAAGTCTTTTGTCAGTTACTTTATGCTTAATATGTATTTAACAAAATAATTAATAAATCATTATCTAAGAAACAACAAAGAAAACTAAAACAACTTTGGCACCATGCAAAAAACTTTTCGTTTTTTCGTAAAACACTTTTTACACGTTTTGGCATACTAACCACCAATTTAGCAATTAATTTATTTGGAACACTCTCCCATTCGCGCTGAACCCGCTGCCAAAGCTCGTCTAAATCGATTGGAGCTGTTCGGTATTGCTCCAACCATCCCTTCACGATTGACCACGGGACTTTGTGCTGGCCGCTACATTAAAAAGAAATTTTACTCTATAAGTTATTCTATCACGATTTTTAACGTGTCACTATGCTGTTGAAAAGTAATTTCATTCACATGATAGACGCTCTTATCTACAAAATTGGTAAGTCGAGTTTGCAAACTAAGCAGTCTTCTTTCCTCATTATACCTTCGATTCTTTGCAATGGTCCAAGGTGATATCAAGTAAAGCAATCCCATACCATGACACTCCCACCTTCTGCTTCACTGTTTTCTTAATGTGGTGTGTTTTCATGGTGAATTCTCTATCCAGGGCTGCGCCAGCAATATTGTTTACCGTCGGATTGAAAACGATTAAATTGAGATCCGTCTGAACTAGATTAGAAGTTTCCAGTCCTACTGACCAATTTCTTTGATGACGGATTTACCTATTACTATAGAAGCATCTTTTGGTGTTAAGCACTTGTCCCTTTTCGTGTGTGTTTTCATGAGACGTTCGTACGCTTTTTGCAACCTCTGATTTGTGGTTTGGAAATAAATAGAACGCCTTTTTCTTACTATTATGACCAGTGATTGACTTTCTTTAAGCTGCTCAGCTTACAATATTGTCTTCAGTGGCTCTTGACAGTATCTTCATTATTTTTATAATTTTTATTATAATTTGATTTGTGTTGGATAATTTTCAAAATGTGTTTACCACACACAGTTAAATTACTATCAATCTAATGTTTTTTACTTATTTGTGCTCCCAACTGTATGTACTTTTTTAAAACTTTAAAATTTTCTTCAAGAAAACTTCAACACATTTCAAACACCTTTAGTAATCCATTTAGATTCAATAACTCGTGCCATGTGTTTTAATTTCAATTAGCAGGCAACCAAAACCCCAAATCCTTTTTCCAAGGATTATCACTCAAATACAAAACAAAATACTTATTATTTTTATTTTTAAATAAAGGTGCATGTTTTACATGCCTTCGTCTAAACAATATTCTTTAAAAAGCGTGTCACTGCAGTCTTAAATACAAGTAGAAACAAAGTTTAACAAACATCATCTGTTCTGTAACCCCTTGTTGTACGAAGGAGAAATGCAATATAGAAAATAAAAGAGGAATATATATATGTGTGTAGAAGGAATGTCTTTGAAAAATAAAAATATTTGTGTCAATTCGTTTATTGTCAACTTTATCTGCATTTTTATTTACCGCATAAATGTTGTTATCCTTGCGTTTGACATTTACATTTCATTCATATTATTTACTTCAGTTGAGTCAGTCAGTCAGTCATTCATTGATTCATAACCATACAATAGCGCATACATACAACACATACATTTGAGAATAGAAAAAGACACTTAAAAGAGTCATATTAGTAAATTATAAATAAGAAAAAGGACCTTCAATGGATCAACCCTTGTAAATTGTCTGCGTGTCTGTGTGTGTGTGTTTGTGTGTGTGTGTGTGTGTGTCAGTTCCTGTATATACGTTATGTGGATAAAATGAGCAACAACAATCTACATTTTTTCTATTTTAATAAACAAATAACAAATATGTAATTGAATAACAAGAATGGAATTTTCGGTAAATTATGTCTAAAAGAAGAATTCATAATGAAAATTATATTAAGGACACTTTTTCATAGTCAAAACATTTTAAAGATCTTAAATAAATTTATATACATTACTTAGTAGAGAAAACCTTAACCATGTGGTGATTTTTTTAAAATACTAAATCGAAGTCATTAAACCGATATCATATCATGCCTTTCAATTGTAGCCATAACAAATAAAGTGGATTTGTATATTTAGACATCTATAAGTATGTTCGTTTATAATGCAAAAAATATGTCAAAAAGATCAGATATCAGATATGTCAGATATCTTTAATCTATATAAGGGTCATAATATTTCCAAAAACCCAAAATTTTTTTTCGTCATTTGTTTTTTCTTATTATGTTATTATAGACACAAGAAATATTACTATGTATATATAAAGCTTTGCCCACATGTTTAAGCCTCGTATAGAATGAATTTTATGATAGTCCTTACCCAATTTGAATTTTAATTGTGATGAATTAGAATATTATTTGCCTTCCTTGCTACTTTACGTTAAAAAATTAATGTAATACAAATATCTTTACAAAGAATTAGTAAATTTTTGTGAATTCCTGTGCCCTCCCGAAATAAGATTTCTTTCTAATAAATGCCTGATTTGTTTCTACCCATCAGCAAAGAGATGGCGAGTTTATTAAATTAGGCATTTCGTTTGTAACACAATGAAATAGTGGTCGTAGAACCAAAAATTCTATGTATTCTGGGTCCTTATAAGATTCTAAGACAATCTAGCCATGCCCGTCCATCGATTAAAGGCACGATAGAGCTTCAATTAAAAGACTTACAAAAACGAAAACCTTCCTATTTTTTAAAATAGGCAACATACTTCCAGTAGGATTCGGGTTATAGACCAAAGTTTCAGACAATCTCAATATTTTTCATATATTTTTTTTTTTGCTATTATCTTCAAATATAATGCAGATGTTATCATGAAATTTTGTACAAATTATTTTTATTATAGAAGGACAAGTCCTGTTGCAAGTGTTAAGAATTGGTCTACAATCTAATCTCTCTTCTTCTAATAATCACTATCAAGTTAAATTTCATTCCACATGTACATACATATAAATTAGCGCACCGAATTTTATGACGATCGATCCATATGTGACCTTAGCCCCATATAGCCCTTTCAAACCTAACGCAAAACTATCAGGAATTTTTTTATTTTATTTTTTTTAATATAATCAATTAGTACAGAAAAAAATAAAAATGAGTTTCAATTAAAATATTTGTGGAATCAATTAAAATTTTAATTGAAATCGGACCTGTAAACAAAATGATAGTATCAATTACAAAAAATTTGATATTTAATTGAAATTATCAGAAAAATCAGAAAAAGTAATTGAATCAATTAAAATTTTAATTGAAAATTATTTTAAAATCAATTAAAGGTTTAATTGAAAAAAAAACATGACTTTTTTTTTGTGTAGGTTTTATCATTTTTATATCCTTCAAAGATTTTGAGGACATATACACTTGATGCATCTCGGCCAATTTTGATTAATATTTCTATTTAAAACACATTTTTATTGCATGCAACGATTACAATTCGTTTGAAATATTATCATTTTTTTTTTACTTAATTTATGTGCACTTCATTATTTGTAAACGATTAATACTTTTGTAATTAAAGACACTTACTAACTTCTACGAAGAATTTCGCAATAATTCAAGCAACGGTAAATCAAACAGAAGAGAAATGTTAGAAGCAAATATAAAAAACAATCAGCACACTCGATGCATCCCAGTCTATTTCAAATTGGCTTAACAGATGCAAAAATATCGAAACCGAAACCCACCTACACAATCAATACATCACGATCTGAAAGGGATAGTGTCCACTTCCGAAAATCACCGAATTATCTTATCATCAACATCAATATCCACACAAAAAATCCACGTCCATTATTGGACTAACTCCCATATGGGGATCACTTCCGAAAAACACATTAACCTACATAAATAACTTATAAATATCGATATCGAACAAATCAATATTAAATTTTGTGAAGGTCAGTCCATAATTGGCCATAGCTCACATATAATGTCCATTTTCGTGAATAACTCGAATGCCCAAAAAAAAATGCTAAAATATATCGCTATTAAAATGAATATGTCGTTATTGAGTATGAAATTCACCATAAGACTCAAATACATTAAAATATTTTATGACGATCGTCCCACAACATGTAATAGATCTCATATAATGGATCAAAAAAAAAATAACTCGCAATTTGTTTCAAGTGTGCATAGATCACACTACTGATGTAAATGTAGTTAGTGGGTATATAAGATTCGGCACAGCCGAATATAAAGTCTTACTTGTTTTCTCTTAGTACCTCCAATTCACACAAAACAATTCTTATTGAAAAGAAAATTTAAATTTCTTCGGTGTTCACACAGCACAATTCTTATTGCTTAAATCTCTCGTATTATTATTTGAGAGTATACTCGTACACTTATTTGCATATATACACACATGTAATAACAATAAGAGAATAACCCCTATTGCCAGTACAATCAAGTGTGTACTCGTCTTAATTTCCCCTCACCCCGATCTCTAAAAGGTAAATTAAATTGATACTATATTATTTTATTATGTATAAAAAAAAATAAAACAACATTACAATTTATGCCTCAGTGCCAGTTTGGTATTATAGAGGTTTGTTGGCAAAATTTACAAAATTCGATTTTTATATTTATAATAAATTTATATAATATTTAATTCAATTCTATGAAAATTTGTTTAATTAATTGAATAGCATTGAAATTTTTAATGAAAAGAATATTAAGTATTAAATAATTCAAATATAATTCAAAATTTGTAGTTTATAGTTAAATTGTAGTTAAATCAGAAGCTCATCGACATTTTGAAGTAAAAAAATTTTCATATAAGATTTAAACTGCAAGAGTCTTGAGAATCTTTTAATGTTATTTGGCAAGATATTATATTCTCTACAACCAGAGTGATCAATTCGCTGCTTGGTTGTTTCAAATTGGCAGAACGCCATTATTAAGTTTTCACTATTTCTCGTATTGAAAGTATATGGATTAATTAATAATGTAAATTAATAGTTGAAATTTTTTAAGCCCGTGAATTGGTAAAAAATTTGGGGAAAACGTTCTAGTACAAGATAACGATTGAAGCCATATATTATTGCAAGGTAATTAAATGACTTTAAATTAAAGCTTGATAAAATAGAAATGTATGTTTTTTTTATCAAATTTGTTCCTAAATTTGTATAATAAACCTAAATGTGGAGAAATTTAAATTTTAAGCTTTTAAATATGTATGTATGCTGATCCCATATAAGATTTGCTTGCAAACAAATATATACTCAGATATTTAACAGATGAGACCTCTCGAATTTCCTCAACAAAAATGCTGAAAACTGTACTGAAACCAAGGTATGGTTTAAACCTTATAAGTTTTGTTTTATCAGGGTTTAAAACAGGATTGTTTATGCGAACATATTCTAAGATTAATATAGCAGTCTCATGTTTATAATGGTAAATGATTTGAATATCATCAGCGTATATAAAAAATTTTCCGGTTAATTTAAGATTTTTCAAATCATTGATGTATATTAACAACAACTAAGGACCGAAAACACTTCTCTGAGGAACTCCATGCACAACAGTTTCCAATTTTTCCTTAAGCTGGACAGAATTGAAAATTCATTCCCATGAACACCATAGTATTTTAGTTTTTGTTAAAAAAAACTATATTATGATCTATAAGATCAAACGCTTTAGTCAAATCAAAAAATATCCCTGCAACAGCACTAAAATCTAAACCCTTACAAATGTAATTTTGCACATTAGTAGCAGCTTCTTCAGTTCCACAAGCTTTTCGAAAGCCATATTGCAAATCATTTGGTAGATTGTTTTTCATAAGAAAACTAGAAATTTGGTTGTACAATAAACGTTCAAAAATTTGATCAATAATGGGAAGTAACGAAATAGGACGGTATTTATCTACAGTTGATGATTTATCATCCCTGGGAATAGGAATTATCTTATCTAGTTTTTAAATGTCAGGGTAGACAGACATTTAAATTACTTGATTACTTGGCAACGTGAAATTTTTAAAGAATTTGTGCACGATTTTCTTGTTTTCTTGACTTTCCTCTACCCAACATTCGTACAAATATATTCCGACTGATTATATTTGTGTACAAAAAAACTATGTATATTTAAACAAAATCTATTTATATTTATCACAAAATAAGCAAAAAAAAACTCGATTTATTTAAATTTGTTTGGAATACTCCCTCTTTTGATAAGACAAAAACAAAAAGCAAATTAATTATTTACTTGCAAACAC
Organism: Bellardia bayeri; assembly: GCA_950370525.1. Lineage (NCBI taxonomy): Eukaryota > Metazoa > Arthropoda > Insecta > Diptera > Calliphoridae > Bellardia > Bellardia bayeri. The sequence goes on from OX493264.1 coordinate 105,770,550, forward strand.
TTTGTTTACAACAATAATGAAAACCAAAGGTATAGAAAACACACCTTGATTGTGTATTTATCATTTTATTTCATAATTCAAATTAAATAAAACCACAAAACAAATGAACACTTGTGATAACAATTGTAACAAGTACGAGTACGTATTTATGTATTTCTAAAACATGTTAATTTGTAGACGTACAGGGTGGGCCAACTTGGACTGACTGATTTGAAATAATTTTGAAATTTTGATAAAGTTATTGGTCCATATTTCTTCGAAAATGAGCTTAATGAACCACCGGACCATGTTGGAAAATTTTTTACGTCCGATAGTTCTCAATAATCATAACATATGGGTTCAGCAAGATGGAGCTACAGCTCATACCGCAAGAGCCACAATGGAACTTCAGTCAGTCAAATATGGCCCACCCTGTATAATGAACATATAATTTTATATTACTCATCCACACATTATAAATTCACTCATTTTTAAGAGTTCATTTACAACCTGAATTAAAAACAACAACTAAGTAGTAGAAAAAAAACTACAAGAAAGTATCGAGAAACACACAAAAAAAACAAAAACAAGAATACCAACCAATATAAAAAGTATGTAAGTATGAATGTTTGCATATCTGTATTGTAGGTGTTTGTGTGTCATTTTATATCATTTGTGTGACTGAAGCTCCACCTACCTCCACAACCACACAACAACAAGAGCAACATCACCACCAATCTCTTTAATATTGTAGGTATATATGTATGTATATAAAAAAAAAACAACAACGAAACGAAAAAAAATACTCATTAATGTGTGGTTTTGTTTTTTGTGGTTGTTGTTGTTTTTTAGTAATTGTTGTTGTTGGTGTTTTTGTTGAACGTTTTAACAAAATAATACGTACTCACGTATGAAAAGTACCGATATATAATACACTTTTATATACCTACTTAAATGTACATGCATACATACTTGTGTATGTGTAAATGTCTGTGAATGTATGTAAGTAAATTTGTTTATTTTTTATTATTTAAATACTTGTACGGTTGCTGTTATTGTTTCATTTCGTTTAATATTATTGCCTTTGTTATTGTTTTAATGAGTTGATATGTAACACATTGTTGTCGATCGCCAGAACCTTAAAGAATAAAAGCGTTTGGATTTTCTTTAATTACTCGTATACTGTAAAGCACCACAGTAGGGATGAGGGTATATTGGATTTGTGCAGATGTTAGTACCAGCAATCCACTCGGAAACAGTATCTGTGAGTCGATTTAACGTCTGGCTGGCTGGCTCGTTAAAGTGATTTTCGGAAGTGGACTTTATATGGCAGCTATGATCAATTATCGACCGATCTGCATATAAATTTGTAGTTATAACTTATTTGTGGGACATTTTGTTAGGATTCGTGTATGAAACATTTAGGACCTATGAAGTCATATTTCTGTTCAAAATCATTTGCATGGTGACTAAGAGAAATAATGAACCGATTTAAATCAATTTCAAGCTCAATCGTGTATTAACGAAATATCTTAAAAATTGCGAGCTGTTTCACATGGACAACCAGCCAGACGAACGGACTCTGAAAGTGTTTTTGATCATTAAAAAATATCAGCACAATAAGAAATTACTTAAAAGAACGTTTGGAAAACGTTTCTAGCACAGAGTTAAAATACGTTTTGAAATGCAAGCCTTTCTCAACTGTAAACATGTAAAAACACTAGGAGAGTATATGAATATAATGGTTTAGTTTAGTTCTTTAGATCTAAGTTCTTTAAGATTTAACCGGGGGTTTTGAAATTACTCTTGATATCAAATGAAAAATGATAACTTTTTAAATGTTTGACCTGCCGTTTGGCAGTGTTTGATCACTTAAGTTAGGAATGCAACAAAAACCTTACAAGAACAGCTTGGTTCATATAAAACTTATATAGCTCCAATTAAATAATTAACTGAGAAGGCGAAAAGATCTTTGTATTTCTAATTCATATTTTTCTTAATTTTGAAATATATGTATGTAAGATTTAGTTATGTTTGCTTTGCTAAAATATAGTAAAAAAAAAGCTAAATACTGTGTAATATTATGTAGCAACTCAGCAAATGTATTTTCTTGCAGAGCATACCTCCACCCAAAAGTCAACTGTTGATTCTACGTTTGTCCATTTATAAATTTGAAAGGTTTCGCCATTGAGCTTATTTCATCAACGGTATTACTAAATTGTATCTCTCAAATATTATTCAAATTTATATGAAAACTGTGCCGATCACATTTCAAAACGTTGAAGAGGGATTGATAGAGAGTTAAAATTCTAGTTGACAGTTAAGTATCAATCGTAAAAGTAAGTGGTTGGTTGTTGGTTGGTTGTTCTAGAAATGGATTACTATTTTAACAATCGAACGATGTCAAATTAAAAGAGCATAGATAATACATAAGTGTATGTAAAATATTTTTTAACTTAAAATAAAAAATAGCCTTTAAAAGACTGTTTTAAGAATAAAATATAAAAAAGGCTAGAAAACAGAATTTAAAACTTAGATTTCGATGCTACAAGGTAAACAAAAAGAGTCTCAACTGGCAACACTATGACACATAAACTGAAGTTATTTATGTCAGCCTTTCCCTGAGTCTCAATATTTCAGTTGAGTAATCAACAGGAGCCTTTTTGAGGGCCAAAATTGAAGTCAGTAAAAAGGCTTAAAGAGAATGAGGCATCACATGTCGTTCTTGCAATAGTTCTCCACACGATCAAAGTTTTCTGAACCACTTTTACAAAACCGTTCAGAAGGAAACATCAGTTGCTCAGAGGAAAGCTTTGTCGTATAGATGATGAGGCGAATTTATCGCCATCTTGTTCTTAAGGTAATGCATATAGGAAAACATTGCACGTAAATTAATAAATTTAGGTCAAATTCTGAACACTTTTCATACATCATTTTACAACTCTGCCAACAAATGTAAACTATATAGGTTTTATTTTCTTTTCAAGAAAATAATGAATGAAAAAAAAATTTAAAAAAAATTCGATACATATTCAAAATGTATATTGAACCTTTAAAAAAGTAAAAACAAACAAATTACTCAAAAACTTCAAGAGTTAATTTAGTATGAAGATGAACAACAAAATAAAAATTTGTTCAAGGCAATTATCGAAAAAAAACAAAACTAAAAACAACACACAAAATTAACTGTATGAAAAAAAGATGAAGAAAGAAAAACAAATTCATTGATTGACGGTTCTTAGGAATACAATGAAGGATGCCTCTTCAAATGAGATGTACGTTTTTTAAATTAAATTAATTTTTAAATACACGTATTTTCGAAATGAAACAATTTTTTGCGGTTTTTCTAAAAATTACTCATGTTTGTGTTTAATATTGAAATTTCTTAGAAATTAACAAAGTCAATTTATAAAAACTTGTAGCATATATGTATGTGTTTATTTTTTTAATTTGCCTGCAATTGGCATTGATTATTTAATTTAATTATTCCAACATATTATTTTACAACTGTTTTGTTTCTTTTCTAATTAATTAATAAAGAAAAGTGTACATCAGTTATTTATTAGTTCATTTGTATTTATTAAAATTCTGCTCCTTTATCGTTCAAAAAATCATTTTTATTAATTTTATTCAATTTTCACATCTTTCCATATGGTCATAAAATTAACAACACAAACTGGTATCAGTTTTCTCAATTCAATTCTATTTTGCCTTTCTTTCACATACAGTGTATTTAACCCTCATCTTTTGGTGACTGTTACATATCGTGCTTGAAGTCAGTCGTGTGGTGCTTTCTAAAAGTAACATTTACAGTTTTCTATAAAGGGATGTAGGCATGTGTGCGTGAGTGTGCAATGTAACGTTATACATGGATGTTACAATGTCTATGTTAACTATACTTTGGCATGTTAAAGTTGTCGTAAATAGAAAGCAGTTCCCCTGATTTCTCCGAATGCTGTACGATTTTCCAAACATATGATGAATTTAATATTTAATAAAGGATTAACATCTTATTATTGGATAAAGTTGTAAAATTATTAGAAACGCAAATGATCTTTTTTAGATTGCCTTAACGTTTTTCTTAATGATGCCCTAAACTCCATAATATTGAAAATATTTGGTACCTATTTTATTCCAAACTCCAAAAATACTATCCAATAAAGTAATTTCTTTGTTAGAGAAGTTATCACATTTACGTTTTTAGTAAGAATTTACATACCTTCTAAACTATTCCAGACAATCATAGAATAACATCTAAAGCAGTTTCTTAACTCAAAATATTCTTAAGATTAAAGATGAACGTAACTACTAAGTCATTGCGAAAATAGAGTTAATTTTTTTTAACGGAAAGCTTTCGGATGTTCAACAAAGATCTTATGGAATAGCATCTGTGAGGCAACTGTCTATCATTGATTTTCGAGTATTAGTGGACCAGCAGTGCTAAATATTTGAATATGGTTCTTAACACCCACTTATTTCGTGTAACATATGGATGACGCTGAGTACAGTTAGTTGTTCTTTTTATGAGTTGACATTCTGTGCAGAACAAAATCACTAAACTCTACTAAATGCGTAGCTTTCGGAACATATTGATTATTCCACCCCTAATCAACTTTAAATCCCTTAAAACGATAAATCGGCGATGGCACCTCTTAATCATCTGCTACCAGTTGGCTAATGGACTATACAACTGCCTCGCAATCACCAAAAATATATTTGAAGCTTACATAATTCAAGATGTTTTCCCACTCCTTTTGCATAACATTTCTTATTGCAACTCAGAACAGTATTTCACATGGTACTTTATGGTTAGGGCTTTAAAAAGTTGTTTGTTGTTGTTTAGACTCTACGACTTATGTTTTAATATCAATTAGCCTGCCTTTTAATATATACATAGTTGTGCTACATTCTGGCTTTAATTAAATCTGAAACATTCCAATATCTTTCATAACTAAACCCCATAACTACAATATGAGAAGTAGGTACCTATAATAATTAAAATGAAGGAGAGCAATCACTAGAACAACAGTGACGTAATAGCATTGCTTATAATCGATCTAGATTATTTAATAGTATTAATTGGAGCCTAACATGCTTTTAACTAGTACTAAACTGTCTACTATGTCCCAATAATGAAAACTGGAGTTTTAAATTCTTAAAATTTGTCTAAAATACTTATAAAAAACTGTTAAAATCTTCTTTAATACCCACCCCCTTAAAACTCCCTTAACATTAAAAGTAAACCATTTCCCCTCTTTCTGTTAAGTGTACCGTTATAATAACGTAAAAATGTTACGAAGAAAGCAAAACCACCTCCACACTACATAGAATTTACGGTTAAGTCACACTAACGCAAAACATTCTCTGGTTCTCTCTTGCACCAATACACCCAAATAAAATTATCAAAACAGAGAATAAATATGAAAAAAAGCACACGTTTACACAAACACCACCAACAACTAATGATAATTAATGTAAACATATCAACAATTTTCAAATACAAAACAAAAAGAGAGCAAAATTGTAAACAGGCCAGAGACATAAAATAGCTCTGTAAAATACACCGTTATAACAGAGAGCTGTTTTAGAAGTTTCTAAAGAATTACGTCCCTTAGAATTTGTTGATGCTGCTGAGATGTACATATGTATGTGAGTGAAAATTTTGGTTTAATGATGATTGTAATAATGATGATGTTGTTGCTGTTGGTGTAGTAGTTAGTTGCTGTTACTTTTTGTACTCTTGGGTGAGATACTTTAACTAACTGTGTAGGTACGAATGTGTGTGATAAAGAAGAGTTGTGATATTTTTGTATGTGCGTGTGGCGGTGTCTTTGAATATGAGCAGCAAAATAACATCCCATCTTCTTACATCTTTTCATCCATTTGAAAGCATCCAGTCAACCAGCCAGCCACCAGAGAAGACTAGAGTAAATTTCATCCGTACATGTGTTTAAACTTTAAATGTGTGTATATGTGTGTTTGTGTTTTTGTAAATACAAATAAAGAGGGTCGTTTTTATTTTCCTCTTTGGTTTTTTTTCTGCGTTATACGTAAAAGAACACGGATATACATACTCGCATACACACGGTATGGACGGACGAGCAACCCAACAAGAGTTTATTTGAAATAATATTATATTGAGATTTTGTCAGAGTTCGTTCGTTTCAGTCACAAATGCAACGGTAAAAATTGGAATTATTTTGTCGCGTACAAACGTGTTTTAACAGTAGCGAACTGAACGTCGCGGCGAAAAGACACGCGCTGTTCTTCTTTACACTAGACAAAATTTCAGAACAAAAATTTATAAAAACAAAAAGAATTTAGAATTTACAAAAATAAACAAACACAGCAAATTATTACAATAAACATCAAAAAAAAAAAAAAGAATGAAAATAATTGAAAAATCAAAAATATTTTGAAAACAAATATTTAACGTGAGAAAAGAAAACATTTTTAAAGTTTTCAAAAAGTTATTAAAAAAAAAATACCTATATAAACAAAAGATAATAAAAAGAAATTGAAATACAAACAGAGTAAATACCTACTAAGTAAAATCAAATAAATTTCGCAAAACAACAAAAATATTGAAATTTATAAAGAAAAAAATCAAACAATAATTTTAAGCGGTTAACAAAAGAAACTTAAACAGAAGCCTAAAAAAATTTGGATTATTTAATCAAAACACAAAACAAATTTATATTATAAAGTGTTTAAAGATGTCTTTTCAAAATATTGAGATAAAAGCTTTAACACAAGCTTGAGCTTATTAATATGGAAATTATTCATTTCATTTATTGAAAATATTGTGAAAATACACAGTAAAAGAGTGAAATTAAACAAAAAAAAATAAGTTTTTTGTTGAATTTTGTTTAATAAATTATAAAAGAAAATATCAACAAATAACTCCCAGCAAACACCATTCCAATGTTGTCCTGTTTGGTGCCGTCGTCAACATCACGTTTTGGTCAAGAGGATAATATTATCAATCAAAGTATGCCCTCATCGCCAGCATTCACCATGCAGTGTAAGTATTTTGCGAACAAAATTTTTATTCATTGTTAGGAATCGTAAGGTTTTGAGAAGTTTATAGGAATTATCAGAGATAATTTAAAACAAATAAACTAAAGTTTGAAAGTTTCTTTTGCTTTCAAATTTAAAACAGTCTCTGGCAGACCATTTAATTGGAAATTTTTAGTTAAACGATTTGTAATTTCTAATCTTTCAATGTTTCTTTGTTATTGAAACTTTGGTTAAAGTTTATTTTCAAAACAATAATTGCAGCTGAAAATAAGTGCACTTAAAGAAAAGTGTTAAATTTAGTTGTATTCCAAAAGGTTTTTTCACTTACACTTAAAAATACTTATCATGCGAAAAAATTTGTAAAGTATTCTTTCCGGCGATTCTTTGTCAAAAAGGTCTTACTGTTTTCTAAATTCGTAAAGCAAAACCTCTATCTACAACCCGCATTTATCCTCTTAGACTTTTTTATTAAAAAGTTATTTAAATTTGTATATAATTCCAAATAATAACAATCCAAATCTAGTCACTTTTAAGCAAGAAATTTCATTATCAGCACTTTTTTCAAATTATTGGATTTTAGAGGTGGATTCAACCATTTGTTCCGAACAAAATGTTTGTTGGGACAAAATTTTTTCATATGAATATTTTCTCTCTCTTAAAAAGTGAAGCGTCAAACTTCATATTAAAAAAAACCTTGTCCGAACTAATATTTTTTTCGGAACAAATGGGTGAATCCGCCTTAAGTTAAATGTGGTTAAACGCAATATTCTAAAGTTTTGTAGTTACAATTTTTTGTTTTGTTTTGAGTAAAAAATTAACTTTAAAAGTATCAGGTTATATATACATACTTATAGTTGTACAAATAACACCCTACAAAAGGGGCGTGGTAGTTAAAATTTTATTTTACAATAGTTTAAGTTTTAAATAAGAATGTTTAAGCTTAATATAGGCCTTAGTAAAATAGTTATGAACAATAGAGAAAAACAGCTAAAAATAAAAAATTTTAATTTTACTAAAATCAACACATTTCATATCAATTGTAAAATCTTAATTTTACTTGGAATTGCTACTTACTACCAATAGCTAAAGTCTTAGTTATTTAAGTGGCAAAGTTTGAGCCAAATCCCAACAATAAATACAAAAGTACTAAAAGTAAAAACATTTTAATTATACTAACATCCAATATTTTTGTACGAAATGCAAATACAGGTTGCTTTATTAAACTTAAGCCAGTATTAAAGTCCTTTATGGCTATATCAAATTCTAAAATAGTTAGATACACAATTGCAGGAAAATCCTAGCAAAAGTACCAAAATTATTATAAATTTCGTTTAATTTCTTTATCACTTTTAGATTTTTTCCCCTTGTAACAAATGAACTCTATAATGTTACAACACTTTTCCGCAATCATTCATAAATTCTATTTTAATTTTCTAATTGAATTGTAAAAATCTTACAACAAGTCATTACATACCTCAAACGAATTTCATTACATACTCAACAAATGTTTTAATTCATTTAATAAAACATTTAACAAATTTGTTTCAAAACGTTTGCAAGAAATGAAAAAATATAATTTAAAATCTAAAAACAAACAACAATTTTACAATTTTAATGTGTCGCCAGTATAAAAATGAGGCGTTGCTAAATACAAATTCTTAATATTATATATAATAATATTTGTCTATTTGCAAGAATAAAAAATAAGCAACACTAACTTTTTTAACATAAAACAAATTGTGAAAAATTTGGCCAATTAAATTGAGCAAAAAAAGATGGCGCTAAAAACTGATAAAAATAAATTTAAGAAATGCAAAATTTTATAACAAAATTTTATTGTTTTTTGTTTATTAAATACGAAACAAAAATTAAGATATAAACAATATATTAGCTTTTATTGTGAAGTGAATTATAGTTTATAAAGTTACAAAAAAGCAGTTTAGCTCAAGTTTATTGAGAGTTTAAACTGAGTTTAAACTTTCAGTCATACATTGTAAATTTAATTGAGCTTTATATCAAACTTGCTGATGAGTTCTTTCGTTAAGATTAACTATATTTACTGTTAAACTGTATTTATTTAATTGAAACAAGTGAATTATAGTTCATAAACTTGTAAAAAAAATGGTTTAGTTAAACGTTCTTGAGAGTTAAAACTTAGTTTAAACTTTTAGTTAAAAATTGTAAGCTCAACTGAACTTTATATCAAACTTCAATTTGCTGATTAATTCATTCGATTAGATTAAGTTTTAGTTCAACTTTATTTAGTGTTCAAATTTATGTACTTACGTTTAATTAAAATAAGTGAATTATAGTTCATAAAATTGTAAAAAAGTGGTTAAGTTAAACTTTATTGAGAGTTTAATCTCAGCTTAAACTTTGTAAGCGTATCTAAGCTTTAAATCAAACTTAAACTTGCAGATTAGTTAAACTACTTAAGTTTTAGTTAAGTTAAGTTTATTGTTTTGTTGTTTAAATCCAATTTTTAATTTTTACGTTTATGTGTATGAAAATACTATGAGCCTCAAAAGTGAGTAAACACAACAAATTATTTGATTTTTTTTAAGATAATGAAAATCCTAAAATTTATCCATCGATTGAAATTTAAAAGTTTCGTTTTGTTGGATATTTGGTGGAATAATAGATTCGGTTATGAAAAAAAAAATTTAGGTTGAACTATAATGCTTTTCATAATCTTAAAAAAATCAAAAAATTCACTGGTGCATACACACTTTTGAAGCTGTGTGTATATGAAATTCAAGTTAAATATGTTGAAACGTGAAACGTCTTGAATTATACAGCCATGTCACAGAATTTAATTCCGTGCGGAAGTGGAATTAATTCTGTATTTTGCTTCTATAGGAAAAGTACAAGGAAAATTTTTTTTGGAATGAAACCACTTTTAATTTGCTATGGGGAATTGCAATTTTAAGTATTTCTAGGTTTCATTCCGAAAAAGGTTTTCGTTTTACTTTTTTTATAAGAGCAAAATACGGAATTAATTCCACTTCCGAACGGAAATAAATTTTGTGACATGGCTGATAATAAAGTAAACTTAAATTTCGTTTGAATTTCAAATAGTTAGACTTGTCCAATAAACTAAATATCAGCTGAAATCTTTAAGGCTTAAATTAGTTTATAGAAACTTGAGCTTAAAGATTAAAAAATTGAATTTTATTCTCAAAATAATTTACCCCGAAATGATTACCAATTTAAGACCCTTAAGATACAGTCACATTTGGCATATATTTGCCGAAAAAGACGTAACCACTTAATAAAATATATTTGAACTCCTTAATTTATTGAAAAAAAAAATATTAAAACTAAATATTTGTTGTGTCTTGTCCTAAAAAAGCGAGTTTTTTCTAATAAATAAACGAGTTCAAATATGTTTTATTTAGTGATTACCTCTTTTTCGGCAAATATTTTCCAAGTGTGACCGTAATTCTTACAGCCAATTTCTAGCAATCTCAACAAACTTATAAGCAATTGAAAACTTTTAAGTTTTGTTTATTTTTTCTTGCACTTTATTAAAAATGCCTTTATTACGTTTAATAACCATAAACATCTTAAAAATTTTGCTGAAATATAAAAACGTTAACCATTTTTTGCAACTAAACCACAACATTTGTTTATTTTCTTAAAAATATCAAACATTTACTCTGCTTTGCAACTCTGCTTAATGAAATGAAATTTGATGCAATATTTTTTTTTTTGTTATTGTTTAAAACAAATTGAAAGACAACAAAGAAAAACGGTATACTTTTGGAATTGAGTTGAATAATAAAAGTGTGTTGGTTGATGGTAAATCAAATAGGATGATGAAGACGACGATATGATGGTGGTTTAAGGTGAATTTTATTTGATATGTTTAAAAGAGTAGTAAATAAAGCGAAGGAAACTAATATGAGCACATGCAAATGCTAGTATTAAATGAAGTAGGTGTAAAAAAGAGTTGTGAATTTCATAAAAAAAACAAAAAAACCGACCACCCCTGTTGATTTCCTTTTCTAAATAATTTGTTATTTATTTTTTATGAATGAATATTTTTTGTTAAAAAGTGTTTAATCTATTCATTTGAATAAAGAACAGTCATCATAACAAAAATAATATACATAATAGGTACATATTATTTATAATTTTGAATGCATTAACCAGAAATGTAGCAAAAATTTAGTTGGTTTTTATTATTTTCATATTTAAGAGATAACAAAACGTTTGACTTAATACTTAATAAACAAATAGAAAAAACGTTTTAATATTATAGAAATATTATATTATAGAAGTAGGTAGGTTGAGTCATTGGGAAATTATAAAGAGCAGTTTTATATTAAATACGAAAATTTAACAAAGAATAATCCTCTATATTTACACAACAGTTTAGAAATGATTAAAAACCGAAACTACCTATCTGTCTACCTTAAAACAAACCCCTAAATTTGTTATATTGTAGTGCATACTCTTAATATTTAAGCCACACTTATCACTCATACCTTAAGACAGACAGAAATACAGACAGACAGACACATGCGCATGTGAACAGGTTTTCCTTTGTGTTCAATGTGAATGGCTACTGTTACACCTTTAACTTATTCAAACGCTACAGGTGACTAATACAGGTAGATATGGTTATTATATACATATGTATGTATGTATATGTATGTAGTACAAGTTGAAAAGTCACTCAGTCAGTCATTATTATCAAGGGGTTTTTTGTGTGTGGAAAAAACAAATGGCTGAAAACCACAAGTATTTATAACAAACAAAAGGTGTGTCTTATTTTTAATGGTTATCAGTAGCAATAAACAAACAAATAATCACAATGACTTGGATTTTCCTGAAAAAATATACAATTACAATTTACAAGATAAAGAAAATAATTGATTAAAGAAAATTTTTATTACGTTTATTAAGACAGATTTGCATATAAAAATTTGCTTAATAAACGTTTGTTAAATTTAGTAATCGTTTTTGAATAAGGGGTTTATTAATTAATTTTGATTTAAACTTTATTTGGATTGTAAGTTGAAATTTGTCTTAATAAACTGTAAGCGTAAACACGATTTAAATTAAACATTGACTACTTAGTTCAACAGTACAGAGGATTAGTTTAACTTTATTAACCAGTGTTTGAACGAGATTTTAACTTAAAGCGATTTCTTTAAGAAATAAATGCAATATTAACTTTTTAATGGCCACATAAACTATCAATTAAAGTCTTTAATATTTAGCGATACCATCCATATTATGTGGGAAAATTAAGTACTAATATGTAAAGTTTCAGTTACACAAAAATTATGAAAAGTTTAAGAAAAACCCTATAAATTTAATTTAACCATTAGTTAAATATTAGGAGACAGACAAAAGCATTTAAACCAAAATTAGAAGCTTTTGAAAATAGTACAAAAATTACCAATTTTAATTAGACAAAAAAGTAATCAATTTGTATGATAAACGAAATGTATGCCAAAACTTAAATATCTTTTACATATTATACACTTTTCTAAGGTACTGTCCACACTTGGCAAAAAATTTGCCGAAAAAGACGTAACCACTAAATAAAATATTTTTGAACCCGTTTGTTTATTAAAAACAAATTCGTTGGAAATATTTATATTTAGTCTTATTTTAGTTGATGCTGTTTGACCTTGCAAAACTCTTGTAGTGGTTACACTTTTTTGAGTTAATATTTGCCATGTGTGACCATGCCTTTATAGATAAAACTGTCAAAGTTTGATATAAACTGTAACAATTATAGTAAATTTATCAGCAAATAGAAAAAAGTACCACAGGCAAATTTTCAGTTCTTGCCAAAACCAATTATTTTATATCAAATTTAATTTCGTTTTTTTAAGTTTCTGTTCAAAGAGGCTTAAAAATACCATATTTACTATGCTTAAAACTAATTGGAAGCTTAAAGTACCATTTAGGTACTTTTTTTGTAATTATAAAAATCCTCTGTTAAAATGCAGCTAATAAAGAAGTTTTGAAAATCAAATTATTTTAAAACAAAAGATTAAGGTTTAATTATATAAATAACTAATTACCAGCAATATATGTACTAACAAAAGTTCCAATTTCATGGATTAACAGAAAAAAGTACTAAATTTGAAGTTTTTTTCTTGATTTAACAAAAACATATGTTTTTTATTAAATTACAATAAGTGATGATTTTTAGTATATAAATAGCAAATTTTTTGTGATATTCACAAAGGTACTCAAATTATGAACTATTAGAAAAAAGTACTAAACTAAATTTTTTTTTTAATTTTACAAAAACATTTTTAAATATACAAATAGCACATTTTTACTTATATTCTAACAAAAGTGCCAAAGTTTGTGTTTAACTAACAAAGTTATATTCAACAGAAAAAAGTACTAAATTTTGAAATTTTTTTTAAACTTGACAAAAACGTGTGTTTTTTAGTAAAACAAAACCAGATGACTTTTACTATCTAAATAATGTTAATGTTATTCAAACAAAAGTTTCAAAATTATGAGCAATTAGAAAGAAGTACTAAATTTTAAATTTTTTTCAAATTTTTGAAAACATTTATTTTTTAGTAGATTACTAAACTGCATGGGTTTTAATACATCATTAAGAATTTTTTAGTGACATTCTAACAAAAGTAACAAAGTTCTAATTAATAGAAAAAAGTCCTGAATTAATGTTTTTAATTTTATTGCAATGTACTCGTTTCTAGTAAATTAGAACAACTGAAGGCTTCTGTAATTAACTGGCTTATGTGTAACTAATAAAACATTTAAGTTTTAAACTGTTTTTTATTTTCTTTTTTTTTAATATACTGACATTTAGGTACTTTTTTTATTTTAGTACCAGTTCATAGAATATCAGGCTCTTGAAAATACCTTGCCTAACTTAGCCTTAACTTTAGCCTAACTTCTGAAACAAAATTTTAGGGCAAATAAAAGATATGTTGGAAAAATGTCTTCATATATTTGAATGTAAATTAAAATTAATTAGTTTTTAAATTATTTGTTTAAATAATTTATATAAATACATTAATTTCTAAGAAATTTCGTAAATTTTATATTTTTTTCTAATTTAAAGTATTTATCACCTTTCAGTTTCGTACAAATATTTTCTGGCTTATGCACATTTTTCAGTAAATTTATTTTTCTGTCCACCTTTTTCTGATATTTATAATATTAAATATTTGTTGTTGTTGTGTTAGTTGTTGTTGTTAGTGCTGTAAAACAATTTCTTGTGTTTATTTATTTAATTTTTTGTGTTTTGCTGCTCATATTTTACAAATTATTATTTGCTTGTTAAAAGTCATAAACACTACATCATTTTGAAAATACATACATGCTACAACTACTAACAACAAGTATAAACACTTGGTGGCTAAAATACAACCAACAACAACAACAACAACAAGAGCAGCAACAGCAACAATGTTCTTACTTTAAGATGTAAAGCTAAATAGTGTATTTGTTCACGCCTAAAGCTAATTATCTCACACACTCACACACAAACACACTACTCCTCTTCAGCAAATTAAAATGAAAACAGAAAAAAACACTTAATTTTTATTAAAAAAAATTTTAAAATTTATTAAACTTTACACAAACAAGCTAAGGCAACAGCAAGCAGGCATTTCAATACAGCTTGAATACAAACTAATGTTTATAAACAAAACATAAATGTGTCAGTGATGAAAACTCATCATCATCATTTGCTTAAGTCTGAAAAAACATTTGGAAAATTTTAGCTAAATGGAAGGTGTGAAAAAGATGTTTGAGTAAAAGTGAATTGTTTTTTGTTTTTAATTAAAGGTACATTATACATATTCTTTAAATTCACCTTGCTTTTGAAAAAAGAAAAACTAAAGCACAAACATACTGACAAGTTTATTTAATTTAAAATTGTTACAAATGCGAGATTTTCCACAAGATTAATTGCTTATGTCCACGCTTTAGAAGCTGACAAAAAAAGTGTTGTATGTATGTATGTCTGCCCTACGAAATGTATTTAAAATGCTGCTACAAGATTTAAATACATAAATCTTTAATATGGGGTTTGCGCTGTAACTTAAGGCATTAATTTAAACACTCTTTTGCCATGAGTGAATGAGTGTGTGTCTACTTACTTGTCAAGTTTTTAGTTTTTCTAAATCTATTTTGAATTTTTCGTTAATTTTTTCGGTTTGTTTTGTTAAAAAAAAAAATTATAATTTATGGGCGTTTTAGTAGGTGTATAAAAAATCAACAACAAAAACCATAAAAACAACAACGACAATCATAACATTTAGTAGACATTTAGTATTTCAAATTAAAGCAGAGGTACCCTTAATAAAATACACACACACAAACATCACGAAATGAGTTTGAACAAATTTAGAGAAAAACAGATCACCTCATAGTATGTAATCGATCAAAAACCACTACGAAACAGCTCGAGCATTACGTTGAACAACAAAACCGCCCTCTCCTTCTTCTTATGTATTCTTGTTCTGTTTTTATAACAGCAACAACAACAACGACAACAACAAAAACTTAATTTACTAATTTGTTTTACAGGTTTTTCTTTCAAATATATTTCTGATTTTGATTTTTGGTTTCTGGTACATTAAGCACTGCATACTAATTTTTCGTTGTCTTATTTTATTTGTTCTATTTTTTTTTTTTTTTTTGAAAACATTTTTTCGAGTGTAGTTTGTTTTTGTCCGTTTTTTGTTTCCTAAGGTTTTTAATGTCAATGGGCAGCTGTTTGTAAAATAGATCGAAACACTTTCTACACATACAATTACACATGAACAGAGCTATCTCTAAGATATTAATTGGTTCGTGCTAAATGCAAAATAAATGTTCTTTTTCTCTTCTAATGTAGCGGTTGGTTGTCTTACGAAATCTTTATATTTTTCCATACCAAAAAATCCCCTCTTGTCATAAATCAAAAATACTACAAAAACAACAGCAATAACATGAAAAATATTAACAATATAGAAAAATATTGAAAAGATTTACCTCAATATTGATTTTAGTCGGCCAAAAACGAAATTGAGGGAAAATCGAGAAAAAAAATTTCAAAATCAAAACAAACACCTCAAATATGTTGAAAAAGATGCAGTTTAAATTGAATTAGATTTGTATTTGTTTAATTTAAATTTAAATCATTTTTTTAAATTGTGTTTTTTTTTAATGAAATTGGTGTAATGAAACACAAAATGGGAGGAGCTTTAAACTGTTTAATACAAATAATAAAATCAATTTGTTTTTTTTAATTTGTTAAGGATTTTCTAATGTAATAAACCATTAAAACTTTTACAAGTTTTCAAAAACAAAAAATATTCAGCAAATTTAACTTAAATTGCTGAATAGTCTAATTAAAATCAACTAAAGTGGCGTGGTTGCTAAAATTGTATATGCTTAAAGTTTAGGTCAAAATTATAAAGTTTCAATTGCTTACGAGTAAAGCTTTATAAAGATCTACCAATTAAACTTAAGTAAAACTACATAAAGACCTACGAAAAAAGCTTAATTAAAACTATATAAAGACATACGATTACGGACTAAGTAAAGCTTCATAAAGACCTACCATTAAAACTTAAGTAAAACTAAATAAAGATCTAAGAGTAAAGCTTAACTAAAGCTATATAAAGACGTGCGATTAAAACTAAGTAAAGCTATGTAAAGAAGTACGATTAAAGCTTAAGTAGAGACATATAAGGGCCTATGAGTAAAGCTTAATTAAAGCTATATAAACTACTACGATTATAGATTAGCCAACAATATGTAAAGATTTACCATTAAAGATAGTATAATAATTAACCCCCTTATTCAAAAACGATTATTAAATTTAACAAACGTTTATTAAGCAAATTTTTATATGCAAATCTGTCTTAATTTGTTTGTTAAATTTAATAATCGTCTTTGAATAAGGGGGATGGTGTATAAAACCTACGATGAAAGCTCAAGTAAAGCTACAAAAAGACTTACTTATACACGACTGAAACTTAAAAAAGCTCTACATATATAAAGCTTAAAAAGCCTACAAATAAAGCTTAACTAAGTAATAAATGCTGTATCTACTTTACGACTTAAATTAGACAGTATAAAGGCCTAAAACTAAAGCTATCTGAAGGCTTGCGATTGTAAACTATACAAAGCTCTACAATTGAAGCTTAATTAAAGCTTTAAAAGAAAAATTTAATTCATCAATTTTAGCCCTCCAACCTAGAAAAAGTAGCTAAAATTTATAAAAATTCTTTCTTAATCTTTCACATATGCATTTGATTTTTCAAGTTAATATATTAGTATAATTTTTTATTAAAAAAAATTATTAAATTTCCATTTCAAAAGGTGTTAATGTTAATTTATTTATTTGGTTATTTCTTGAAATTAAAAAATTTGATTCATATTTCTTGTATTTTATTAATTTATTGTGAAATTTATGTATTTTTATAACAACAAGTTTTGTTAAGTTAAATAAATCATAAAAGCTTTAAGTGTTTTTGGTTGTTTTACTCGTATGTATGTATATTGATTTCTCTAGTTTGCTTTTCTTCAAATGATTTGAAATATTTTTTATGCGGGATTTCAAATCTTTTTATCAGTATGTATATTAATTTATTTTTCCAAAAAAATATGTAGTATTAAAATTTTTGTGGAAAATTATGTATCTGTTTTATTTTAAATTTAAGACAACTATAAAATATTAACTTTTTTAAAACTACTTTTGTGGATCTTATTTAAACAAAAAATTTCAAATTGAAAAAGATTTTGCATAAATATACTGAAAACAATTAATATTTCAGGCTATCCCTTAAACATTTTCAACTTACAATTTAATTTTGCCAAATTCATTAAATTTATTTTATTTCGAAATATTTTGGGTCAATCCCGCGCGTTTTAAACCTATTTAAAAAGATATAAAAACATTTTCATATCAATTTCAAAATTTATGTTCTTTAGCACCCGGTTTTATGACTTTGACACCAACATGTTTTTTATTGAAATATACATTGGTAAAACTTTATGGAAACAACCATAAAAAACAGCTAAAAAATAATCCACAAACAAATCAAGCATATATGTACATATGTATGTATTTGTTTCACTTTCAGATTTTTAGGCAATAATCATAAAAAATAAACATTTTCACCTGTTTTCAGTTGACAAACATAAATATTCATAAAATTTTAAATAAATGCGGAACACTTTGCATATATAGGCGCACACCCACGTTCAAATACTTACACGCACAAGTCGATTTCTTAGCACGGCCAAGAGTTAAAGAGGGAACAAATGGGCTTTTGCCTATAATCAAACACCTTTATGATGTTATAAACATCAGTTCAATAAATTACAAATTAAAAGAAATACCAAAAACAAAAAAATATATCAAAAGAAATTTGCTTGAGCAACACAATGTTGTCATAAATAATGTGAAAAACACGCGAAATGGCCACACTGACAACAATTTTCTACCAGACATATGAGCTTTAAATAAATATTTAGTTAACGACTCCTTTGAAGCGACAATATTAATAATGATAAAAACACAAACACAGGCACTTACATAAATAATTAAATTATCAAGAAAACAACAATCTCACAGGTATCTTTAGACTCTTGGGAATATTTATGTATGGATGTATGTATGTATGTATGTATGTAAATAACAAACGAAAAATAAAGAATATTTAAAAGCATATTTCACTAACTATTAGTTAAAAGTTAAAAAGCATTTTTGACATTAAGCTGTCATTAAATTATTAAAAAAACTTTTAAATGCCAATGGAATGTTGACATTCTTTTGTCAACAGGTACAAATTAGCAGCAACTGATACCGCATGGCAGGCATGAAGGCAATAAGTGTTTTAAATTTAGTTTTGACATTGTCTTTGGTTGTTTTAATGTTTCAAACACAAAACAAAACCTTGAGAGTGTAAAGAAAATACACAAAATACATACATACATACATACATACATACATACATACATACATACATAGATATTCAATATTTTGAAAAAGTCTAAAATATGTAGAAAACGATTTTAAAATATATAAATCACCACAAGGGATTTTTCAAACGTACATAAATTTTAAATATTAACAATTTTTATAGAAAAATACTTTTTTATTGTCGCCATAAAAAATGACGCAAAGAGAACATAAAAAATCTTCCAAATACAACAAAAATAACAGACAAAAAAACAATCTGTTGTTGATTTTTTTTTTTTTTTGTATTTTGTTTTTTGAAAGATATCTCAGTGACGTTGATTTGAGGTTTGGTTAGAATATAGATAATAATGATACGTATGTACATATGTATGTACGTTATGTATGTTATGGATGTTTAATGGTGGCATGTGTAGCTACAGGTGATGGAAAGAAAACACTGACACAAATCATTATTTCATCTTATACACACTTTTGGGTTTAAAAAGAAAATAAAAATTTTCTTTTATTTGAGTTGCTAAAACTTGACTCTTTTTGCAAAACATGTGTGTATCTCAATGTAGTCCAATAAATAATTTATTTTACATAGGAGTACCTACATATTAATTTTATGTATTTTATACAAAGAGCATTTTTATTTTCGATATAGGTATGTACATATATGAATAAAGATCTACGATTTAAGCTTAACTAAGACTTAATAAAGACCTACAAAGGAAACTTAATTACAACAATTAAGAGTTTATATTTCAGTAGTGTGATTTATTCATACTTAAAACAAATTTGTGTTACTTTTTGTATCGATAACGTTATTTATATGAGTTAATTTATTTTTCAGATCCCTCACATGGGAGCTATCATCTATTATGGGGCGATCGTCATAATCGTATCTTAATTTCTATATATTTGTGGTTTGTTTTAGAAGTGGATCTCGGAAATGGATCTTATATGGGAGCTATGGCCAATAATAGATTAACCTTCGCAATATTTAAGAGAATAATTTTTGCATACATATTACGAATCTGTGTAAAATTTATAATCAATAAAATTTATAAGATATTTACTAAGGATATTCAGTTTTTCGGAAATAGTCCCCATATGGAATTGTTATATACTCGTACATACATATATGTATGTATGTACATATGTATGCCACAGCAGGCTACCAACTACAATATGTCATATATGTTAATAATAAAATACACACGTTTATATGTGAGCGTGTGAGTTCCAAAACTCGTTCGTTTCAAATATTTAAAAAATGAGTTAACAATGGATACTCATAGTTCTTTTACTACTTTACAAGGATAAATATACTGATTGTATCAATTCATATCCTTTCTCATGTTTTTTTATATCCTAAAATTGCAGTTCGTAGCAATTAACAATTAACAATCCAATTAACAATCCCCAGCAAGCCATATGAGTCCGAAAAGAGTCTTTTCTGACACCTTTTTCGGAGCGTTAACGCTCTTTATGAGCCCAAAAAACAATCATAATTGCTCCAAAAACCTTCAGAAAAGAGGGTCATTACATTCGAAAATGGTCCGTCAGAAAGAGCTCTTAGATAATGTCAGAAAAGAGTCTTTTATGAGGGTTTTTTTTTTGGGCTCTGAAAGAGCTCTTAGATAATGTCAGAAAAGAGTCTTTTATGAGGGTTTTTTGGGCTCTGAAAGAGCTCTTCGATAATGTCAGAAAAGAGTCTTTTATGAGGGTTTTTTTGGGCTCTGTGTAATCTTGTTTTTATCATTCTTGTGTGGTACAGCTATGTTTATTTTTTTTTGTTCAAAGCACAAATAACAGTACAACAACGCTTAGAATTTATGAGTTATACTGCGTGCCGACTCAGGACAGTAATAAGCAAATTTTTCTTTCGCTCCGAAAATACTTTTTTGTTGGACTCTTTTCTGAATCCTTTTTCGGAGCGCTCATAAAATGGTATGCTGGGTCATTGTCAAAACTGTCTCGTTACATATTTCGTAGCAAAACTAGTTGGTTTCCTGTTTGAAGTGAGCCAGAGTACCATCGTGTGGTGAAATTCCAAATACATATTTGTATGTATTGGATTTGTGCTGATGTTTGTAACGCCCATAAATATTGGTCCAACACCCACCTTAAAGTATACCGATCGACTCAGAATCACTCCCTGAGTCGATTTAACAATGTCCGTCCGTCCGTCTGGCTGTCCATGTAAAGCTTGTGCGCAAGGTACAGGTCGTAATTTTGAAGATATTTCAATACAATTTGGTACGTCATATTGTTTCGGCCCAAGGACGGATGGGATTGAAACTGGTGGAAATCGGTCCATTATTTCACCTGGCCCCCATACAAATGTCCTCCCGAAATAGGAGCTTATATGTTTGAAATGTTTGAATTATGCAAGTAACCAAATAAATTTCATTACAAATGTGTAATAATGAAGCTAAATCACATCAACAAATTTTGTGAAGAGCAGTCCATAATAAGTCGTGGCTCCCATATAAGGTCCACTTCCTTTATTCACTTTAACGATCATAAATCTCTTAGAAATGTATTTATCCGAATGAAATTTAACAAAAATAAATTTCATATGTACAGAAATGATGACACTCAATATTATAATGGTTTAATTCGGGTCGGTCGGGCTAGACCGACTATACTTTCTTACTTGTTTTTCCTTATATTACTGTAATTATTAGGATTATTACTCGCAATTATTAAGATCATTATTGTGATTTGTTAGAAATACAACAACCATTAAAATGACCAGATAACTTTGCAAGGGGAGATTAATTATAGAATGAATTCCTGCGACCCTGAACCATTCTTGAGGCGAGGAAATAAAATCAAAGATATTTTTCTAAAACTACTTCCCATAAATGTGGCGATAAAACCTGAAAAGAAAAAAGATGTAGCCCTTTTGTTCAATCACTTTTGAGAAAATTGGAGACAAAACAAAACCTTGGAATTTTATGTTTCGACAATGAAAATGCTGGTCATGACGTGGAAGTAAAGAACGAGGAGTAGACTGAGGAGGCGTCTGAAGATGAAGTACTTTCTTTGTCTGTTTAAAAATTCATATTTTCTTAGTTTCTATAAATTAATATAACTTTCTAAATATAGTGAAGCTAAATAATTTATTTTACTAGTGGGTTATTGTAAGTTGCAAAACTCGTTCGTTCCAATATGAAATGTATGTAGCAAAACTCGTTTGTTTCGAAAGTTCGTAGCAAAACTTGTTCGTTCCAAACTTCAAAACTTAATTTTTCTTTAGTTAAGGAGTATTGATTTTGTAAATTTTAAGGTTTTAATAAAATATATCTTAATATTTAAGAATTAGTAGCTTTCAACTTATTTGGCTCATTTACTCAACTGTAGTTTTTAGATTTTTAATAAAATTTTGTAAACATGGAACGAACGAGTTTTGCTTCTCACCTCCTCATTTGAATGATTATTTTGCCCTGCTGTCGTCAAAATAATCATTCACATATACTTATGCTTAACTATGACTATACAAATCCCTGTAAATTAAGCTCAACTAAAACTTATTTCAACCATTATGATTTATGAACCTTATACACCTAATTCTGTTTTTACACGGCCTTTTGCTACACAGTTTTGATCTAACACGGTCTGATAATAAACAAATTTTAAATTTTTTTACACGATTTTATTCCATTTAGCACGATTGAAATTCTTTTGGGTTTAAATTTAATTTTTGCGAAATATGTTCTAATCACAATTTTAGGGGAATTCCCTTTTAGTGCATACATTCAGGGTTACCGTTAAGAATTTCACTTGGAGTCCATTCGTCTAGCTTCTTTTCAAACAAATTAAGAGAGGAAAGCATGGAATCGCAAGTTTTTACCTAAAGTCTGTTAGAAAGTTTATTTTTAGCAGTGTTAACTTCGAAAAATCTTATTCAGCTAAAGCACTACTATGAGGCAAATTAAAAATTATGCAATGAATTTATATAAATTTGAATAAATATTTTCATCAAAAAATAGTTTTAACTATTTTTTAATTTTCCAATTTCAAACCAAGTGGCCAACATGTATTTTGTTTCTAGAAATGGTGGAGTATAACGATAATTTTAATGTACAAAAATAATTTGACATTTGTTCCGACCAAAACAGTGCAATCAGCTGGCCTACCGCTCCCACCCTGTTATTGCATCATGGTATTGTATTAGTAAAATGTTTAAAAAGGGAAAAAAAGTAGCATGAATAGATTTTAAATGATACAAAAGGGTACTAAAACATAAAAAGTGGCAAAGGCCTCAAAAAAGGGTCAAATTGCCACTTTTGGGTCACAAAGGTAAAGCTTTGTATAGACGCTTGTCAGATCTTACAACGTTGTCCGAAAAATGTTCAGAAAATGTCTAACCACTGTGTGAACCCTCAATTTTTATCTTCCAACGTTGTAAGAAAAAGCATTGACAATATACCTTTTGCTAACAATTTTTCAATATCAGTACATTGCTAGCACATTGCTAGATCTGACAACATTGTATGACCTGGCAACCGTCAAATAAACTTGTCATACAGTTTTGTACATTACTTTTAAGCTCAGAGTGCATATGTATCTTTTTTTTTTCTTTAATAAATACGTATGTATGTTTGTGTAAAAACGCATTGTATATTTGATTTAATATTATAAACCTGAATAGTTCTTTAAAAAAAACCTTGTTTTTCACTAATTTTAATAGGTTTAAGAGATAAGGAACCAATCTCTTATTTTGCATACGATCAATGTCTTTTTTTACACGGTGTTTCCTGGAACCCATTACCGTGTAAAAACAGAATTAGATATATTTACATAGTTGTTAAGTTCTTGATTGTATTTCGGTACAAATGTAGGCCAAACTGCAACTCCTTTTATCTTTTCATTTCTGTTTACATCAAAATTTGCAGAACAATAAATAACATTTTAAAATTTCCAACTACATTTCTTCGATACAAATGGTTGTTAAAAAGTGTAGTAATGTAGTATTCAGCAGAAAGAAAACTGGAAAACAAAACTCTCAAGTTAAAATAGTCTTCAGTAGAAATGGTAGTTATAAAACATAAAAAAGTACATAAAAATACCAAGTTGTAGACATTTATAAATTGAACGTAATGTGCATGCAGGTGCATGTTCATGTTCGTTTTATTTATATTTATTACTTTGTTTAAAATCAAACTGTTTAGAGATCTTAATGTATTAATACCCGAAATTTATACTTGCTCGGTAACATACTCTTTTCGAGCCTTGCATAATTTTTGTATAACTTTAATCTTTTTATTTTCATTTATAAGAAATTTGGAACCATAATTTCATTAGTACAAATGGATGTTGAAAAGTACCACTTTTTATCTTTCTCCTTTTCACTATTTTCTTTACAAACTCATATTGTTTCTCTGTATCCTTTCTTAACCCCATTTCTTATTCATCTATTATTCTTTAGCAAATTTCTACTATAAATCCCTGTATATTTTAAGACATTTCCTATAGTTTACCTTTTGAAAACTAAAACAACAACAATAACATATTGAAAACATATGTTTCTACTTACAATTTACCAAAGAATACCAACAAAAAAAAAACAATACTAAAAAACACATATAAAGGCTCATATGCTACAATACAACTACATATTTAATAATAACCAGCAAACACTGCAGTCAGTATTTAATTGTGTGTCTTTGTCTTTTGCCTGCTTTAGATGATTTGTAATAAAAATCTGTATTTCAAAGTGCATATTTATAGAAATTTCCTTCCAACAGTCAACACTTAAGTATTTTCATTTATTTCTCCATGCACCTTTATTACTTTTGACTTTAGTGTAAAAAACTACATATGATTTGTAAAGTGTAGGTGGAGAGGTTTCACATTCCTCTACTCTACTCTACTCTAGGTAAAATGAGTAGAGTCAGAGGAAATCACCACCAACATATGTGGTCTTTTTGATTTTGTTCTTGTTAGTTTTTAGTTTTTACTTAATTTTTGTTTTGCTTTCTGCTGTTTGAAAAGTGATTCATTTTTAAATGCTGCTCCTTAAAAAAAAAAAAAGTATATTTAGTAATTTTTTTTTTGTTTGTATTTTAAATTGTTTTAGCTGCAATGGTTTTAAATAACTATTTGGTGTTTCTCAAAAGGTGCAAAAAAACAAAATTGTATGTATGTAGTTTGTTTGTTGTCACAGGTCTTGTGTTGCCGTTGCAGTTGCTAATGTTGAAGGAGATGTGTGCTGTAGCAGCATTAAATAAAATGAGACTAATTTTAGCTAGAGTTTCTTGTAGCTGTTGCCTTTGTTCACTTTTACATTTTAAGACAGACATGTCAAGGCATCATGATGTATTATGCATAGAATGAACATTTAAGCATATTGATGGCAACAGGGAGAGACCAAAGGAATGCTTGGATGGTTGCTTAACTTAAACATTCTCTTATAGCAACAATTTTTTCCAGTGTGAAATGTTTTATAGAATTACATAAGTATGTAGTTTAAAATATGCAATAAAAATTGGCCTGTAGAATTTGTTTAAATACAGTTTGCAAAAAAAAAACTTGTACAGAAGAGGAATTCTTATTAAAAATATAAAAAACTAATTTTTTTTTTTTTAATTTTATTTATTTGAAATTTATTATAATTTAAATTACAATAAATAATATACAAAAGTACTAGCTAGTACAGGCTATTACTAAGTCTTGTTAATTCACTTTATATGCTGTAGGAAATTATAGATATAATTGATATTTTCTACTGTCGGATTTTTTAATACAGGTATAATGTTTGATAAATTACATAATTTTTTATGAGTTAGATGCAAAGCTTGACAGTCTTTTAGAAGATAAAATATTGTAAGTGAAGCAAGGTTGCAAAATGTGCATATCGGTTTAGGTTCTCCTTTAAGAAGGTGTTTATGAGTGATTTGTGTGTGAGTTAGCCTAAGCCTAACAAAGCATTTGTTTTTGTACCAATCGCTTGAAGGAGGAAGTTTAATTGGATTTTTTTCTGGGTTAACGATTTGGATCTTGTTTGGGAAATGAATTGAAAGGTTGGGTACAAGTGTGTAGATTTTGCTTCTTTGTCCGCGAGCTCGTTTCCTTGAATGCCTATATGGCTAGGAAGCCACATGAGCTTTATATTGTTTTGTTGATGTATTAAAAGTTATCGAATGTTGCATATAGTTTCGTTGTTGTTTCTCTCGTTATATGTTGCGTCAAATTATAGTCTTATTTATTGTTTTTTTAATTAGCAAACACAAACTGCGAAGCTTTTCGCTTATTTGCAGAAAACACCCAAAGTCTTTGGCGGGAATCGAACCCGCAACCCTTTGACTAATAGTCCGGCACTCTATCGCTTCAGCTTCAGCTTCGAAAACTGAGGCATTAAGAGGTAGAATGCCGTTGAGTAGAAGGTCCTGCTCGCCGACTGCAGCAAATCCAACGTTTGATTCTGTTTTTGATCCGTCAGTGAAAATAAAGTTCCAGGATTCAGCTTTGTGTTTGGCATAAATTTCGTTGAAGCAGTGTCTATATATGGTGGGCGAGGTGTCGGATTTATTGAAGAATAACAAATCCCTCATAAAAACGTCAGGTTTTAATTGTCACGGCGGGTATTTTTCTTTAGGCAACATTGGAATATTAGTTTGTAGTTTTTTATATATTTGGCACAAAGTGGAAGGATATTTTAGTTCAGGTTTTCTTTTGCTAATTAGAGATAAAGGTGTACTTAATAATTGAGTTGATTGGTTTAACATTTTGTATACGAGTCGGTGTTTGAGTCTATTTGCATGAATGCGCAGTGGCTCTAGACCACATTCCGCTTGCAGAATTTTGATTGGTGTTGTTCTGTAGGCTGCATTTAACCTTCTAGTATTTGGTGTGATGACCTTTTGCTTCTTTAACAGCTTGGAGTCTTCTTGGCATCGAATATACTAGGTTTCTTGTTACCTCTACAGGTGTAGATTCCCATATATCCATTAGAGCGTTTTTCAGGGTTTCTTTGTTGGTCACTTGGTATTACTTTATTTTAGTTGTCATATGAGCCCACATATGCTCTATGGGTATCAAGTCTGGGTTGTGGGGAGGATGAAGCAACAACTTTTTCGTGTTATAAAGTAGCCATTCCCTGACCACAATGGCTGAGTGCCATTTTTGAGCAGACTTATTTAAATTATTTTTCAAGATGTTTAAATAATCATTCTTGTTCATAATCCCCTCTATAAAAACAAGATTGCCTACGCCATTTGCACTCATAGCGCCCCAAACTATAACATTTCCACCGCCGTGCTTAATTGTATGGGCAATGTTTCGTGATTTTAGGGCTTTTTCTTTCTTTCTCCATACATGTTGTAGACCATCACTGCCGAATATATTAAATTTAGACTTGTCTGTAAAAATTACATTGTCTTTGTGAACATATTCATTCGCGTACACTAAGCGTTCTTGCACGTTTGCTTTAGAAAGAAGGGGTTTCATTCGAACAGTATACGAGTCACTCTAGGGAGTGAAGGAAGTTTCGAATAGTCTGTGAAGTTATATCAACTTGGAGCGGAAATTTTGGGATCTTTTTTTTACAAGTTTACAAATTTTTCGTTCAATTTGTCCAGTATTTATTTTTTTGGACGATCACTTCCACTTGGCCTTTCGCAAAAGCCATTTTTTGATTATGTTGATTTCCCTTCTCTCCAGCTTTCCCGGCATATTTGCTCTTATTTCTCAGGATAAGAGGGCACAGATTAATTATAATATAATTATATCTTAGCTTGAATAAAGACAAAGTTATCAATTTTTTTTTTAAAAAAAAACTTTGTAACGGAACCTTTTTTGCAACCGAAACACCAAGTGTACATGTGTTTTTTTTTTCTTTGGTTTTGCAGTGCTGACAACTTTTTTATTTTTAGAGATAACATTAGTAGGACTCATCTTGACGAGAAAATCAAACATGTATTTTAAAATTGATATAATATCCTTTAATTTGAATTTATAATATTTACAAATACATAAAACTAATCGCTTATTAAAAGCTTGTACATTTGCATCGAAAGGTGTACAAGTTTTTTTTGCTAACTGTATGTATGTATTCTCAGGTTCAAAACTAAATAGTTATCAAGAATTATACGAATTTTGCCTTTAATTTCGTGGCTTATTAACGTAATGAACAAACTCTTTTTGGTTTTTAAATTAATTACAATATTGCTTTTATTTCCATTCATTTTAATACTAAAACTTTTTTATTAAACGTTATTTAATAAAAATTTAATCATATTTTTTCTTTAATTTACCATTAAAATTTTATTTTTTTTTCGTATTTGCCACTTTTTGTTTTAAATATTTGTTTTACCTTATAAATCCTTTTGTATTAATTTCCAAATGAAATGTAACAACAAATTTTATTGGATTTTATTTAACATTTCAACAATTACTCGGCAATTGTGTGAAATTTATAACTATTGTACATTGGTTAAACATGAATAGTGTATTTACATAAGTTTTTTTTTTTGGAGGGGGGAAATTATTTTTTTAATTCTTCCTATTTTTATAATTTTTTTTTTGTTTCACGTAGTTTAATGCAGGCGTTGCATTGTAGCCTTTAGCAAATGCTTTTGTTTCTTAAAAAAATAAAAACAACCAAAAATTTTATTTAAAATTAATACCAAAAATAATCAAAAAAAAGCAAATATTTTATATCCCCCTCTCTCTCAAAAAAGTAGATACAGCTTAAAATCTTTTGTTAAACCCCCGAAAAAATGTTCAGTGTTTACTTTTTTGTATTTTCTTGTGATGTAGTCTATTTTTTGGGCAAAAAAATCTGTATATATTTTATTTCCTGTGCAAGATTTATTTTTTTTTTTGAGAGTTTTTTACCCAAAAGGTATTTTTGCATATGTTTCGAGTATGTTTTAACTGAACAGATAAAGTTGGTAGCAACAAAACATTCCATGCAATTTTCAGTTTTACAACTGTTTCAAAAAATTTACTTTTATTTTTCTCGCGTTGGTTTTTGTAATGCAAAGAGTTGTATTTAAATTTACAATAAGAACAACACAAAATATTGGCAAACAATTTACTTTTTTTATATTTGTTTGCAAAAAACCTACAGAAAAACTCTCTTGTAAAAAACAAACAAGAAGGAAAACAAAATGTTGTACATGAAACAATACAAAAATAATTTTCACAAAAGAACTTGACACTCTGTCTCCTGCCCCAATGACTGTGTATATATGTACATACATACGTTAAAAGTACAACTGTAAAATTGGAATGGAGTCATTTGTTTGTTTGTTTAAGGCTTGACT
The DNA here is from genome assembly GCA_950370525.1 of Bellardia bayeri. Classification (NCBI taxonomy): domain Eukaryota; kingdom Metazoa; phylum Arthropoda; class Insecta; order Diptera; family Calliphoridae; genus Bellardia; species Bellardia bayeri. The sequence goes on from OX493264.1 coordinate 105,799,740, forward strand.
ATTTCGGGGAGTGAGCAAACAGTCAGTCATATCATTTTGTCCGCCGTTATAATATATACATATTTTTATAGATTTGTAAAAGAACTGCAAATATTTAAACAATGAACAGTGAAATAAATTTTATGTTGGAAAAAGTTCTTAACATGATTTATGAGCTTTTAAATAAAACCTACCTTTGATAATTTCAACAAAAAAAATATGTATAGAAAAAACCTTAAATTTGTTAATAATTTCGCTTGTACATACATATGTATGTACATATATCAATTACTTTTGATTAATTTGTTGCCAATCAAAATAAGAAAGACACGAAAACTTTCCTTAAAAAAATCTCTTGACAACATACGATATGTAGTTTGAAGCAAAAAAATCACATGTCAGTTGAAGTCTCTAAAAAGCTTTGTTTGTCGAAAATTATATAAAACTACTTGTATTGATAAATAAAGTAATAAATAAATTGAAATTAATAAAGCAATGAATAAAAGTAAAATGAATAGAAAAAGATTCATAAAACTCTAATAGAAATGTTAGCAATCTAATTACATATTGTGAATCACAATTCTGAATCTGAGGATCACGGGAAAAGCAATAAGAGAACACAATGAAACCGGAATTATAGTCAAATTTATAGAAGCAACAGAAATTCAGTTAAGTCAAGTCCCAATTTACACGAAGCAATATTTATTGAAAAGATTAATACAATTTTTTCCTTTAAATTTTTATTCGGTTTTCACACAGCACAATTCTTATTGCTTAAATCGCTCGTATTTTTATTTGTATACTCATATGTAATACGAAGTGTGTACACGTCTTTTCTTTCACTCGCCCTGATGTCTAAAAGGTAATCAGCTTAGCTTAAAGAATTGCTTTGTGTAAATTAGGACTAAGCTTCAAATAATTCGTGCCAGGAAGAAATGTACGGAAATGTTTAACGGCATTAGCTATTCCCTAAAAAATTACTAACTTTTTCTAATACATAATTATTTTGAAACAAAATCAAACTTACTTATGTATGTATGTTTCATAAAAAGATTACAATTATAAAAACCGATAATAATCCTATTTAATTACATTTTCTATTCCCTATTTGCCCTGCCTCTATTTTTCTTTGTTATAAACCAGCATTTATTTGTCAGTTTTCTATTCACATTCAATTTTTCCACGTTTATTGAACTTTATTAATTGTTATAAACAATTTTTTTTTTATTATATGTATGTATGTACTTTGTAAAAACGACTTTAATAAGCATGGTTTTTTTGCTTAGTTCATTCCATCCAAACCAAACAGTTTAATAAAATTGTAACGCATGCGTGTTATTTTTAATCAAAGGTACACACACCAAATACATTGAAAGTACCAGGCATGCAACAACTGTTGTTTAGTGTAATAAAATAAAAATATAAATTTTCCCCCACAGTAAAGTATGTATGTATGTATGTACACAAGTGTGCGCGCCCGCATGCAACTTTATGCAGAGAGTAAACGAACTCCATGCAGCGTCCGCAGTAATAAAAATAACAGTGTAGTAGTCGTTTTCATTGAATGTAATGTATTGTTAATTGAGGTAAATTAAGGTACATTTACAAAGCGCTACACAACGATCAAATGACATTTGATCAAAAAAAAAAACACACAATTTAATGCATTCTTTCTTCAATAAAAACAAAAACACAGCCAAGGTTCGGTGACTGCAGAAATACATACGAGTATGTACCTACATACATACAATACCTACATATATTATATGTATGTACATTTAGTATGAGAGTTTGTATTATACATCAACATTATTTTCATCATTATTATGAAAACAACAATTTCTTTACAATTGAAATTAATGTTTTGTACATAACGTTCTCGTATACTAAACACACACACATACAAACGAATCACCCGTTATAACTGTATATATGTATGTACATTAAAGAGATAACGTCGTTAAACTCCATTTTTTTGTTTTTTTTTTATTATTTACTTTATGAAGAGAGCGAGAAGCAAGGCAACCATCTTTAGGTTATTTTTTACCAGCAAGTGCATTAGTGTTCGTGTATTTACTATATGTTTTAATGACTTTTCTTGTCTTCTTTTCTGCTGAGTTTAAGTCATTCGTTTAGTTAGCGTTGTTGTTGTTTAGAGTCTTGTTTATTTTTTGCTATCTCACCTTGGCTTTACAATTTATGGCTGTGTTTTCTTGTTGTTGTTTAACTCACATGGAAAACAACATGGTGTCTTCGTTAAACTTGCTTCTAATACCCTACACCACAATAGTGGGGAGGGTATATTGGATTTGTGCTGATGCTTGTAACGCCCATAAATATTGGTCCAACACCCACCTAAAAGTATACCGATCGGCTCAGAATCACTTTCTGAGTCGATTTAACGATGTCCGTCTGGCTGGCTGGATATTTCGATAAAATTTCGTACGTGATATTTTTTCGGCCCAAGGATGGATGGGATTGCAACTGGTGGAAATCGGTCCATTATTTCACCTAGCCCGCATACAAATATCCTCCCGAAATTGGGGTTTACCGGTCATAAATCTTTGAATTATGCAAGTATGCAAATAAAAATTTACCACTGATGAGTAGTAAATGAAGCTAAAGCACATCTACAAATTTCGTGAAGATCGGTCCATAATTAGTCGTAGCTCCCATATAAGGACCACTTCTAAAAATCACTTAAAAGAGCATAACTCTCTTAAAAATGTTGGTATCCAAATAATATTCAACACAAATATTTTTCGTACATATACATACCTATAATATGATAGAATTTTATGATGATCAGTCCATAATTAGTCGTAGCTCCCATATAAGGCCCACTTCGGAAAATCGCTTTAACTTCCATAAATCTTTTAAAAGTATTTATATCGAGATAAAGTTTAACACATATAATATTTATATTCACAGAAATCATGACACTGAATTTTGGTCCAAAATAGGTGATATCTCCCATATAACGCCCATTTATGAAAAACTGTTTTATATTTACATATACATACTAGGTGTAGGGTATTATATGGTCGGACTTGACCGACTATACTTTCTTACTTGTTTCCTCTTCGTTTTTACACTGTCTTATAAAGAACAAACAAGGGGTATTGTTGTGAAGTAGCAGATGACGAAAAAAATCGTTGATCTTTGAAGACCTCTCTTAAAGTCAAGAAGTCAGTTTGTCTTGTTGTTGGTTTTAATTAATGATGTGTGCTGAAACTTTATATTTTGTGTTAAAGTTTCTGTTCCTTTATTAGTTAAACGATGAGATCATCAGCAAGTCTTTAAATACCTTTTTAACAAAAAATAAATAAATAATAAAAAGAATTGCCCTTTCAAAAAAAAAAATACAACACACACGCATTCTCTCATACAGCTCTTTTTTACCCGGTACTTTTTTGTGCCCAGTTTATAGTTATAATTAATGGCGATTCTTAGTTTTTTCTGGTTTAAACATGTGTGGGTATTTTGTATACTTAAAACGAACCCGTTCATTTCACATACATATGTACATATGTATGTATGTATGTACATGTTTGTATTTAATTTAGTGTTTTCTACACCAATTGTTGTGAGTTCATTTTGAAATCGTATAAAAGACTTTGACTTTAAAGCTTATCTCTGGCCACACATCTCAACAGCAATAATGTATGAGGTTTGTATTTTGGGTTAAACAAATGGTACTTTATTAATTCGAAAAGTACTATTTACCTCAGATGTGTTCGAAATGAAAATAAAGCGAACCTTTTTTATCTCAGTTCTACTGAGGTACTTTGTTTTAAAAAAGTTGCTCAAAGTACCTTATACTTGCCCCTCACTAATTATTTTTACTGATTTAAGAATGCGAATTTCTTGGTAGGTTTGCGTTTAGTTAATTTATTTTGATTAAATAAATTCTGTGTATGGTACGGAGCATGAGTTAAATTCATATTTATATGTAAATATAAAAATACCACTGGCATTTTTTGTTGGCTGATTTGTTCTTTTTCTTAAGGTAGTTTTAAATTAAATATATTTCAGCTGAATTTTTTTCTCTTGCTATGATTAATTAATTCTTATTTTTATTGTTTCCTTTGCAGTTCCTTCTTTGGCCTCTACATTGCATCATCATCAGCCCAAAAGCGGTAGTAGTGCCACAGTTGATGATGAAAATTCAACTGGTATACCTGCCTCTTCAATGGGTGCTTCATCGCCTCAGCCACAACAAACAGATTTTATGGTCTCATGTCCACAATGTCATGTTAGATTGTCGGGTTTTGAGGTGAGAATTTATTTATATGTACCTACATACATATATCCATAAATTTTACTACATTTTAAACTTTAAATTGAAATGATATAATAAATAATTGATAAATGTGGCTTAACTATATATTTTTGTTTTTTTTTTTTAACATTTCCAGCCTCTCCGCAATCACATAGCTTTAGAACATCCTCACGATAAATTAAATATTGAACCGTCATTTCCCAGTCCACATGGTGCTGCTGACCATCACAACCACCAGCAGCATTCGACACATCTCAATACATCATTGGCCGCAACTAATTTGGAGGAGAGCGATGATAATGAGAGTAATATTAGTTCGGCAGAAAATAAATCATACATTAACAATAATAACAATAGCCAAGAGAAAAACAACAATAGTATTATGCCACAAACATCTGCACCCAATTCACCTACACACTCCTCATCGCCCACAATAGCAACAAGCATGTCCTCATTAACGGTCACAACTAATAATATACAACATACAACAACAGATCTCTCAACAACAGCAACACCTTTTGCTACAGCTGCAGGACATTTACCACACAATTTGCATCCGGCTGCTGCCGCACAATTTATGGCGGCCTTAGCTATGCAACAGCAACAACAACAACAACAGCATCATCATCACCAGCAGCAACACCAACATAATAATGGTGAAACCTCACCCACATCACATTTATTAGCTTTTAATGGTCATCCTCATCATGCAAATTCGCACTTATTGCAACATCACCAACATCATCATCAGCAGCAGCAGCAACAACAAAATCAACATCAAGCCTTTGCTGGTGAAATGGATACAATGCGCTCTACCTCCAGTCCTGGTTCTTGTGGAGGCAGTGATAATAATTCAGCTGCTAGCAGTATTAGCGGTCCCTATCAGTGTCTACACTGCACGGCATTATTTCAAAATCGTCATGAACTCGAAAAGCATGAACTCATGCATTCACCCAATGCGCAATCGCCCCAGTCTCAACAGAATGGTGTTAATCAAGTAAGTATATTTATTAAGTTGGTTGTTATTTTTTTCTTTTTATGTATGTATTTCATTTTACGTCCATCACAGCAATTCTTGAGTTGAAAATTTAACTCATAAATTGTATAATGGCTGCAAATGTTAATGATACGTTAAATAAGAATACATATGTACATACAAAATTTAATAAGAAAAAGTAATCTAAAAATCAGACATACATACATACTTACATATTAAAATGCTTGGAAAAAAAAATTAATATTTTCTTAAGAGTTTAGGCTTTTTCTTTTAAATTTACAAAGACTTTACATTGTTTTCTAAAAATATTACATACTTAAACATTAAGTGTAGTGTGGAGTGAGTGAGAGTTATAGATGTAACATGATAAGCCGCCAGTTTTCTTTTTTATGAAATTTGCTTATGAGTTGTGCTAGCACGTTAACCATTTTGGCATACAAGTTTGTACATAAATTCCATATGAATCATATGACCACCATTAAAAAAAAAAGTACTGCACGATCACTATCTCTATTTTAATTTTGCCTTTTCAAAACCACAACCGTATAAATATAATCTTTTAAAATATTTGTACTGCCTTTTCTGTTTTTTTTTTTTTTTGTGTTGATAATCAGCAACCACAAAGGTTTGAATTTAATTTACACATACACCTTATACGTTATTAAAGAAATATTATTTATATTATTATAAATTATATGAAAAAAAGAACAAAACACTGTGTATTGCCTGATCTTTGTACCCGTCATATAGAGTACAGTCAGTCAGTCAGTCAATGGGAGCGAAATCAGAACAAAACTTGGCTTTGTTTGTTTGTGTCGTTTTTTTTTTTTTTTTTCTTGTGTTGTCTTGCCTTGTATTCAAAATGATTTTCGTAGTATGTACCTCAATGTTGGCTGGCTGCTGTGGAAAAGAATTCGCGTTTTCTTTTTTTTTATTATTTTATTGATGTCTCTGATTGAAGTGTGTTGATTAAGTATAGAATGTTCTGCTGTGTAGATCTAGAATTTACTTTAAACAATTTGTTATGAAGATTTTTAACCATTTCCGGTTACTCATATTTGAAATGTTTTAGTTGAAGTTGTGTAAGATTTTATTAATTTTTAGAAATTTAAATTCGAATTGAAAAAGATAAGGTTTGTAGCATGGAGTAACTAAAATCCCAAGTTTACATGGCTGCATATTTTAAAAGCTTAACTTTAAGTTTTTATTGTTTTTTACAGTTTAGTGCGACTTGTTATTATTATTTATTTATTGAGTAGTATTTTAAATACTATCAGCCATGTCACAGAGCTTAATTTCGTTCGGACGTGCAATTAAAAACGAAAATTTTTTCCATAATGGAATCACTTTTAATTTAAAAGGTTTCATTCCGAAAAAAAATTTCGTTTTACTTTTTCTATAGAAGCAAAATACGGAATTAACAGTGTTGCCATTTTGACGCTTTTCGGGTATTTTATGACGTTTTTTTGGTCTCGTTACCCTTTTATTTTTTTGTAATACCCTTTTTTAAAAAAGGGTATTTTTTAACGCTTTTTCTATTTTTTTTTTTTTTGGTGCAGTTTTGGAAGAAGTCCAAAAAGTAAATTACAAATAGAATTATCGTTTCTTTACAAAACTTTGATTATCTAGAAGGTAATTCAGATGAAAGCGTTAACGAATTTTGTTATCTTGGCTATCATTTCGAAAATTTCAATTCAATTCAATTTTTATTATAATTTTATATGTTACATTTCAATTGTGTATAATTAGTTGTAAAGAGTTCAAGATTAATATCTTTTTCTACTTAATTATAATATATTTCGATTAATAATTATTATATATACATGACAAAATTATATAGGAGGTAAAAATTTATGACAAAATTATATAGGAGGTAAAAATTTATGAAACCCCTATTTAAACCTATTTTTTTTTTTTTTTTTTTTTTTTTTTTTTTTATAGATTATAAAATAATTGATCTGGAGAAACAAGAAAAAATACGAAATTTAATAGAATTTACAAAATATCACGTACTCGAACTAAGACGTAGATTTCCTTCAAATTTTAAATTGCTTCAAATTGTTGACAATATTTTTAAAAATAACGAAGCGGATATTACAGATTTCATACAAAACTTCATGATGATTCGTCTCTAATAAATAAAACAGAAATTTTTCTAAACAATCTAACGTTGCAAAAATGTAAAACTATGGAAAGAACTGATGAATTTTGGATTCAAGTCCACAATTTTAAAAATTCGTTGGGAGAAAACTCTTTTCATGAACTAGCTGACTTTGTTATTCGTATACTTTCTTTTCCTTTAGTTTAATGAATTTTTTTAAACCAAAGATCAGAAACCGACTTTCTTTAAATTCAGCCAAAAGTTTGTTGTAGCAATTACAAATTACCTTCAAGTGTTTACTTAAAAATTAATTCAAATCAAACTTATGAAAGGTCTGAATATGTCATTAAATCTGTTTTGTGACCCGATAATGATGATTATGAAACAGATGTATTTGAAAAAAATAAATTGCTTTTCTATAAAACTGAATTAATAATCAAATTAATTATTTATTTAAAAATTTTAAAATGCTTTAGATATTTTAAGTTTCTTGTTTTTTTACCCTTTGTTTTAGTGCCAACAACATGATACCAAAATTTTTGTTAAATTTTTTTTTGGTGCTTTTTTTTGTAGTTTTTTACCCTTTTTACCCGTTTTTACTATACACTTGACGCTTTTCTTTATTTCTAAAATGGTAACACTGGGAATTAATTCTACTTCCAAATGGAATTAAATTCTGTGGCATGGCTGTATATCTTAGATTTGATTGTTTAGCATTGGCTTAACTGTTAGTATTTAATACTTAAGCAAATGTTTATTTGCTGTTTTTAAAACTTTGCCTGTAGACTTTGCAATAAATTTAAATTGTTGCGAACAGCAATTTATTAAATATTGCATATAAAAACACATGTTGGTATTTGTATTTCATTAAAATAATTTATATAGATTTTATAATACATAAATAAAAAAAAATAACAAAAATCATGTAAAACAATGCAATTAAACACCTTTTTGCCTCGATATACATACGAACAAACAATACAAATTTATCAAAAAACACAATAATAATAATAATTAATTTGCTACAAATAGCATGGCAAGTCATCATAAATGAACCTGGCAACCGGCAGCCAGCAGGCAACAATACAATAATCTCATTTAATACGCCAATATTATGTGTGAAAACCAATTAATTATGCAAAATAGTTACATATGAAATAAATATTTTGTGTAAGTATGTATGTTTTAAAGGCTTCATGAAAGGTGTAGGAAGTTAAACTCTAAGGCCCCTTAAATGTTTTACAAAAATGCCATATTTTTAGTAGCTTAAAAGTAAATATGTTTAAATAATTCTTTTTTATACAGTTTGTTGCCGTTTAAACTTAGTTTAACACATGTGATATATTTACTATTATTTTGTTTTTCTATAAACATAAATAAAAAAAAAAGAAATTTAACACTATAAAGTGTATGGCCAACCACTATGTGGTGACATTTAAACAGAAAAAAAAATATTGTACGCCAAGTACACCAAAGCCAACATTCATGGGTCAAACAAATGAATTGTACGTTCATATGCCAGTTTTGCAGTTGTTTTTTCAGCTCTGGAAATCATTTTGGCATCACCCACTTGACCACAGAGTAATGGTAGGGTGAAAAAAGTATGGCTGTATGTGTATACATATGTGAAATGATAAAATGTTTACTGTTATGTAAATATTCAACCGTGTATTTGTTGTTATTTACAGTTAAATATATACACTCGGTTTTTTAACTGTTGATGCCTGATGTCTGCCATTTAAATGGTAAATACAAACAGTTGTAAATATCAACGTGTACATATATATTGATGGTCAGACACATGGACAGACTGGCTGTAATACAGACAAACATCTGTACTGTGTTGAAATATATTAACTTACAATACAAAGTGATGATATTGAAGCTTCTACGCAACACGTATATATATACATACATACAGTGGGTGGCCAAATTATTAGTTACACTATAGTTTTTCTTATTAATTAAGATTCAACCGCTTTTAATACGTATATAAATTTGTTTCTTGTACCAGATGTTTTCGTATTTTAATTCTGGTAATACTGTTAAATATTTTGTGCAGTGTCAACAATGATTGGTAACATTAGAGTGCAGTTGTAGATCATTCTGCTCTGAAGTGTGAAATATGCAATTTTGAGGTTATACTGTTATACAAACAAAATCTTATAGAGGCATTGATTAAAGTCTGGCATCACGATGAAGAACTAAAAGAAAATGTTCCAAAATGCATTCAGAGCATGCCAAAAAGGGTACAAGCTGTAATTGATGCCAAAGGAGGTTCTACGAAATATTAAGATTTTTTTTTTTCAAAAAAATTGTTTTCCTCAAATATATGTTTTTAAAACAAAAGAATTTATTTTTAATTGAAATAGAAACACTTAATTTACCTAAAAGAACAAATAAAATGATAAATTTTCACTATTTTAAAATGTTATACGGCTTCAAACTAAACAATTTTGCATGTGTAACTAATAATTTGGCCACCCACTGTACATATGCACGAGTATGTATGTTTGTATGTATCTTCCCCACGTACTTGCCCAGTTGAGAATTTTGTAGTCTTTTCATCATTATCACTTGCTATTTGAAATGTTTTATAAACACTTTACGGTGTAAACGTACTGAAACGAACACTCTTATATAGGTACGTACATATATGTATGTATGTATATTCATACACTCACATAGAAATATTGGTAAATAAAATAGTTAAATTGCTTTGAAAACTGTTCGTTAAGATTCGATAAGAATTTCTAATCGATTTGGGGGTGGGGGCTTATTTTTTCCATTTTATCAGCTCATAAATGAACACAGGTATCTTCCCAGCAGAAACACAGCTTTCATCTCAAATTGAGAATAATTTTTAATTAAACTACTTCTCAACTGTCAAACGTTTCTTTAAACACATTTCAACAATACAAATCACATAAATATGTAGTTGTAAACCAGCGATATCATTATATAGGTTAATAGCTAAATTTTTTGGGTGTATTTTGATGTTTAATGTCATTGTAATGACCAATGTGGCATTAACAGCAGTGCAAAAAAAAGGTCAAATACTCATATACAATATAATTGTTGACCAAATGGCTGCCCATAAATTATTGGTCAACTCACTTTAAATACACAGGGTTGCTGCAAACAAACCTTCATTCATTTATCCATTTAAACATTTGTATACCATTTTTTTCGCTGCCATCAACAAAGTTTGATTTTTTTACGCAGAAACTTGCAACAATTAAATATTTGTTTAACTGTGTGCATTTGTTTTGTTTGCTTTTTTATCTCTTATTTAAACAATTTTTAACTTTTGTTGTTTTTTTTTTGTTTTTTTGTTAATAATGGTTTACATACATATTGAAACCATTTGTTACCTTTATACACAAACAAATATTACAAATACAAGCAGCAGAAACGAAACGATTATTCACTATGAAAAACTCTCCAAAGGACATTGAAGTCTAAAACACACACACGAACACACATGCCAGCAAACAGAGAGTAAAGCCAAAACCAACAACAGCAGCAGCAAAGTGAAGTACAGCAAAGTAAAATAGAGTAAAAAGTAGTAAATACAATTGAAAAATTGCATGCACTTTAGGTAAAGCAAGAGCAATTCATACAAATGAAAGCTCATAATATACAGACAAACAATTACAAGTGTTTAACAAAAACAGCAACAATAAAAAATAGCCAAGCCACCACTACTGTGTTCAACTCTCAAAAGGTCAACTTTTTCTTTTTTTTTTTTTGATTCAATGAACCACCCAGCAGCCCTGGCGATTGTTACAACAAGTACACACTGCGTTTTTTTTTCGTATTTTTTGCTTTTACTGCACAAGTAAAGTGAAAAATTAAAAGCAATTTATTTTACGCATCTACTAGTTATACAAATAAAAAATCCCTCTCTCTTATACAATATATAAAAAATATATGTATAGTAAAAGAATTAATTTTTATGTTTATGTACTGTCCACAGTGTGTGTGAGTGTGAATGTGTTTGAACGTGTTTAAAATTAATATTTGTAACAAAAAACCAACAAAGTTTAACAAAAAAAAAATATTACTGCAATTATGTGGACATTTGTAAAAGTTTAAAATTTATGTTTTTAAAAACTTTTAATTATAAATTTCGCCAAAAAAAAAACTCAAACTCACACTATTTCTTTTTTTTTTTTTGACACATACATTTTAATTCAAGGTTTATTGCGGTTATGTGAGAAATTCTAATTAGTATAATTAACAAATTAGAGGTTTAAGGAATGACTATAATTTCGAAACTAAGATCCTAATTTAGGAAAAGTAATGTACAAAAGAATCTAATGATAAAATTGTTTTTTTCTTGAACCAGCTGTCAGGAAAATATGTCATACATAGTGTTAGTAGACATTCGATTTGATCTTATCGATATTGTGATAGGAAAACAGATTTATTCCATATACGGACATATGGACATCTACCTCAAAAGAACGAATTGTCCTCTACACAATCGACCATAAATGTATGGGATGTTGTTTAAATACGTGTATCACAAACATGTTGCTTATTTTCAGCTTAACACATTCCTTTGTAGTAAAGGGTGATTCAAGTAGAGATACTTTTTGCAATAGCCTTTATTGACAGATCACGTGTGAGTCGTGTCATGCTGGCATGTTATTATACCCTTCACCTTCATGAGAAGGGTATACATATGTATATAAGTTTGTCATTCCGTTTGTAATTTTCACAGTATAATTTTCCGACCCTATAAAGTATATATATTCTGCATCCTTATAGATAGCGGAGTCTATTAAGCCATGTCCGTCTGTCTGTCTCTTGAAATCAATTTTCTGAAGTCCCCAGATATCTTCGGGATCCAAATCTTGAATAATTCTGTCAGAATTGCTTTCGAGAAGTTTGCTATTTAAAATCAGCAAAATCCGTCCATAAATAACGCAGATATGAGCAAAAATCCGAGACAACGTCTGAAAATTTCATCAAAAAAAGTAATAAACTCATCAACAGATGGCGTTGATCGCACAAAGTGTATTAATATTGTTACGAAAAAATTCATCAACAGATGGCGTTGATCAAACAAAGTGTATTAATATTGTTACGAACAAATTCATCAACAGATGGCGTGTTTATCGACATAATTATGCATAATTAAATTATGCATCCACAAAAAAGGTGAAGGGTATATAAGATTCGGCATAGCCGAATATAGCACTCTTACTTGTTTTTGTTTAGTATTGTTTGGCATTTCATAATGGAAAGACTTATGCCTGAATAATTGTTCAACTTTATTCCGAAAATTCACGTTCTGTGAGAAATGTGTTTCTTGCACTTCGCTTTCAACTTATGGTCAACATAATCGGCCTACTGAGCATACTATTCGCAACACCAGCACTCATTTTGAAACCCAGTATTCATTATTAGATAATATTCGACCGTGATTTTGGCCCCATGTGTGTGATTTTTGGCCCCATATAGGTGGTGTAAATAGTAAGGTCAGCTGTAAGGTATTTCCTACTCCTTTAAAAAAAATCGTAGCACTTGAATGTTTCTTTAAGTTTTTGATCCAAATTACTACCTTTATAAGTCATAGTAAGTCATAGGGTGAATGTACCCTCTGGAATTCGCTCTACTTATTATTAACATAACCGAAGCAAAAAACTATCCATCCTACAATGTCGGCTATTGACCTATTCCTCTTGGAAGCGATTTCCTAGCCATCTAAATCTAAGGCTTTGACAATGGCAGATTTCCAGTTCTTCAACATCCTCCACTCTGTAACTCGTATCAAATAGCAATACGTAAACACGCCAACAATTATTCTCCGACTACATGTCGTACCCTAACTTTATAAATAACTTTTTATTTCACCCTAATACAAATCATTTTCAAAAATAAATCTTTTATAAACTTCCATATGATTTTCAAATGTTTTAGCTTTAAAAAGTTTATTATTAACACTCTTGCTAGAAATTAAACCAAATATTTATTTGCCGTAGCAAAAACTTTATTCAAAAAACTTTCCTTCAAAAAACATTACACCGAAATTAGTTTTTAGTATAACAGTTTTGTTTTTTTTTTTAGCGCAACTTCTTTTTATTATGATGCTTAAGGTCATGCTTTGCATAAACTCAACTTGTGTGTATAAAAAAAAATGTTTGATATGAGCTTAAAACCTTCGAGACTTGCTCATACATACGATTATTCATAGGTAGACACAACTTTTCAGCAGCATATTAACAAACAAACACATGTGTGCCACACACAGTCTTATGAAATCTAAAACATTTTTTCCCCTAGATTGTAGATTGCAAAAAAAAAATGCTTACCCAGAATGGAAATATTTATTATTATGCTTGTAGGTAACAATCACTGTTTAAATGTTAAGATTATTGCATCAGTGTTCTCAAACAAACATTAGATTTTTCTCAATGAAGAGATTTCTTTTAAAGATGAAAAATTACCCTTACATTCTAACACATTTTACAGTTATAATAGAGTTTATGTGCATGTGTTAATATGTATTAGAATTGAGAGTAAATTATAATTTATGTTTTTGTGATAGTGATAGTGTCGCATTGCAAGTACCTTAATGACAATAAGGGTATACATAATTGTCCCTTTCTGCATTATACTTAAACGTCGGTTTTTTATGGTTTAAGACGCCATTTTTCTTTCTGGCTTCAAGATTGTTGTTTACTTTGTTGCTCTTTTTTACCTTCTTATCACTAAAACAACAACAGCAACACAATCCAAGAAATATATAAGAAAAACTACTATCAATGGCTTTTGCTTTAAGGTACATACATACTTACGAGTACATATGTACTAAGAAAACCAAGTATGTATGTATGTTTGTACATTTAATAATAATAAAACTTATCTCTCTGTATATAGTTTATATTTAGTTGTTGGTTATTGTTCTTGTTTGTGTTATTATTATTATTATTATTTTATGCTTTCTAGCCTAGGCCTATCATCAAGACAACAACATTTGAAAGTTATGACTGACAGATAAAAAAAAACTACAACGTCAAACTTATCAAGAGAACAAGCTATTATGCTATTAGACTGTGAAGCCCCTTGCTAGTTGGTGTTTAAGGGTTTGGAAACTCCATTGGCTTGAAACGGTCGTTCATAGTTATTTTTTTGTTTTGTTTTTGATAGTAGTTTTTTATCTTTTGCCTAAGTTTAGACGAGGTAAACGCCTACGTTTTTGTTTAATTTTATTTGAATTTTTTTGTTTACTATTTTGTTGTAGTGCTGGCAAAGTATTGAGTAATGGGTACCGAGTATCGAGTATTTACCCATTTTTTTGGATACTCAATACTCAAAAGTAGTTACTCGATACTTTCTGAGTTGTATTTTTAAGCAAGTTGAGAGGCTAAAATAGTGCATAAAAATACATCACTGTCTAAAAAGACAACAATGTGTAAGCTATAAAATTTTTTTTAATTACATACATGTTCACGTTTCTGCGAGTTCACTGTATTTCTTAAGTTGTTGTTAACGTTGAATTAAAAGTTAGCTTTACATTTATTTTTGATTTAATAATAAAAGACGTACAAAACCAATAATAGTTGAAGATCTATTTTTATTTTTTAAAGAAACTCCTTCAATTTCCAGATGAAAACTATGCGTTACAATTTCAAAAAATCCGTTAAAAGTATCGAGTAGTATTGAGTACCCAAATGAAAAGTATTGAGTATTATTGAGTAATGGAAAGTAGTAGAATTTGCCAGCACTATTTTGTTGTTGTTTAAAAATGTTAAAAAAATGTGTTGATTAGTAAATAATATCAAAATTCAGATAAACACACATACCTACTTGATATTCGATAAAACTCGTTTAATAAAGAAAACAGTTGGCCACTTTGTTTTTAGTTTTGTCAGTTAAACAAGGTTTAAGTGGAAATCGGCAAATAAAGAGAGACAAAAGGGAATAAATACTGTCATTGTTAGCAATTCGGGTTTGGGGTCCGGGAATTCCCAACCATTATTTTCCGGGAAAAACGGGAAATTTAAAATTAACGTAGTTTTATAATTGTTTGGCAAAAAATTAGCATTTTTAGAACATTTAACGTAGTTGAATTTGAACAATAAGAATCAAGTTTTTGCACCACCAATTTTAAACTAAAATAACTTAAAATTGATTTTAGGAAAGATTTGCGATTTTTAACAAACATTTTATATATTTTTTAATTTGCTACTGTTTTCTTAATATGTAATTTTTCAATTTTCATATACATACGGGGGCAGTTCGGAAACTTCTTAGCCTGGCACAGAAAGAGAATTGTTAGTTTTTCAAAAAACATTTTTATTTTTCACTATAATCTGCTAAAACTTCAATACACTTATTCCAACGCTTATCTAGCAATTCTATTCTTTAATTAAAATAGTTTTCCTCAAGGCTTTCAAAATCGTGGTTTATTGCATCTTCATTTGAGATAAAACTGGCAAGCGTTTTTTAGGATTTTTTTTTAGATTTGGGAAAAGGTAAAAGTCAATGGAAGCTAAATCAGGAGAATAAGGTGGGCTGGTCAAGCAACTCATACTTTAATTCGTTGATTTAGCCATTAGCATTGGGTGAACAACTTAAAAATGCGAGATTTTTTAAAAATTTTTAGCTTTTATTTTGAAACATTTGTGCAATATAAATTTATTCAAAGTATTGGCCATTGTTAGCTATGATCCTTTCCCATTTTTCTGGCAACATTTGGATACGTTGACAATAGAACTCATCTTTTGAGACCAAATTTGACAAATCCCTGGATTTTTCACTTAACATAAATCAATGCTTTTTTTAGCGTTTTTAATAAGAGAAAATAAAAGAGATCTAATAACAGATTCCGCATTAAATCACTGATTGAAAAGGCCGGAAACATTGCAAAAGTATGTTGAAGAAATGAAGGTGAAAGAATAAATATTAATTTTGGAATACCAAACTCGAACGCACTATTTGTTTTACCTAAAAAAATTGTTGCCAATATAAATCCGGAAGGCGTTTGCCGCAGTGATATGAATTGCTGCCGATATTTTACTTTTATTTAAGCTCAAAGAGATATCAAAAAGTAATATTAAGCGATGAACTGGTGAAACCAGAAATCAAGAAGAATCAAAACTTTTTTTGATTTTTTTTTTAAAAAATTCAAAATTGAACACTGAATTTCATAAAGAATTAGAAATATTTGTTATTAGAAATGAATTGAACATTGATGGCGAAACCAATGACATAATGAATGTAACTGAAACATGCATCAGGCCACCACAACACCTTATAATGTCTGTAATAGTATGGAATAAAATTCTGAATAAGAAATACATATGTATAATTATTTCTTTCGGATTGTTAGAAATGCAATCTGCATACAATAATTTGTTAACAATTTTGCCAACATGCGTTGATTGTGAACGATGTTTTTCGTTAGCGTCATGTATAGGTAACAAAATTCTCTTTACTCTTCTCTTTTTTTAAGGTCGAACGATAATATTCTATTGCTTTTAAATTATTATAGAAATTAAAGGCGAAATGTCATATTATTTTTCTGTACCTAATTTTTAATAATGTTTTATTAGCGCAATTCACAATCTTGTGCAAATGGTATTGCATCATTGCATTTGCAAAAAGTTTTAGCATATTTTTGCTGTACACAAACAAAATACACAACAGGAGCAAAAATATGCTAAACCTTTTTGCTAAACCATTTGCACAAGATTGTGAATTGTGCTATTATGTTTTTAAATTATTAATTAATAATTTATAAACTACAAAATTTGCTTTATAAACTTTGAGTAAATTTAAAAATTATAGCTATTAGGAATTTTTTTAATAATAAATGATCTTAAAGTGTGTATGCGTCTTAATGTGTTGTGTTTCTGTAATATAATAATAAAATACACGCAGAGAAAAAATTTAGTTGTGCATGTTTACCACAACTATATCAACATTTTTACACAGTTTTTTTTAATATTATGGTCGTTGTAATTATTTATATGTTACCATTCACATGATTACAGCAATCACATATATGATTATAGTAATTATGTAATGTTTATGGTGATCAGTTTTATGATGAAAGATTATACCATATTATGTTGTTCTCTATCATAATCAAAAGCAACAAATTGTGATAAATGGATTCATCATAAACATGATTGCAACAACTATATACATCTGAAGTTACGAATCATCTGAATCGTAACTTATTATTATGTTTGCCACAATCATATAAATAATTACAGTGACCATAACATTGTTAAAAAACTTGTTAAAATGTTGACATTGTTGTGGTATATTTTGCTCTGTGTGTATTGGCAACATAAGTATTTCAAAGTAATTGTAACGAACTGTTAAGCTATTACTTGGTAATAAACAAGTTTGCTTGGATATTTCTATAAATTCAGCTGGTAAAGACATGATTACTTATAACTTGAAATAGTAATAAAAATAATAATGCAATACAATTGTGGTTTTTCTTGATTACGAAAGATTTCGGTAAAAATAGACTGTAAAAAGGAAATGTCTTAAAGATTAAATGAATGACATGCTTGTAATGAAACCGCAAGTAGTTATTATTAAACTAAAATGCTTTGAAAACTTTTGGCCACACCTGTAAAATAACAACTTCCTTAATAAATATTTTCAAAAACATACTAAACAATACACCTGCAATTAAAAAAGAAAAAGAAAACGAAACTGAAATATGTATATTTATTTTCCAATACACTTGAGTAACAAATCAATGCCTAACGTTTACAACAATAAAAAAAGAAAAATACATAAATTATTCAAAAGTGGCTGCCCCAATACCCAGCACATGTGTTCATTAAATGAAAGACTCAGGAGACCTAAATTTCCCATATACCTACTACATACATACATGCTTTTAAAATTGTTATGTACAAATATTTCCCTTGTAAGTGTTAATGATTAGTTGTGGTAAATAAATATTATTAAATGAAACAAAAAAAAAACGCAAGATATAATATATGAGATTTTGCTTTTAAAGAAAATTTTAATTTATAAGAAAATTCAACTCTTTGGACACAGAAAATAAGAAACAAATTTGGTTAAATACTCATAAATATTAACGGGAGGGAACCCAGCAACAATTTCTTTATAGATGAGATATTAAAATTAAATTAAGCATAAAACTGTAGGCATTATTTAATATGAAAATTAAATACAATACATATATATTTTGTTAATTAATAAATTTCTTGTCTTGTCGCTGAAAACGTTAAGTTAATTAATGAAAATATTTTTGAATATTGAAATAACATTTAAAACCAAAAAAAAATATGGATTAAGCAGTCTACTTAATAAAAATTCATTTAAAACAGAATCCGAAAAAGGTGGTCGTCATATATACAATATGCATACATATGTATGTACATATGTACTCGTATGTATATATTTTTTTGTTAAAAAGTTATTGACCTTTTTAATGGAATATATTTCATTTTTGTTAATCATGATTTTCGTAATTCAAATAAATAATCGGAATGTGGAAATGGTCAAATCTTGCTTAAATATTATGTACCTACATATGTACATATATTTGTGTTTGGTTATAGAGTGTCAATGATAACCTTAATTGGCCCTATTTTGTATACGTTTTCATTATTCTTTCTAGCTTGGTGGGTTTCGTATTTAAATTTACGTTTAATTATTATTTGTTTATGTATTTCTTTTTTTTTAAAGGTAGATAACACTATTAAAATTCATTCACTTTTATAAATTTTACAATTGAAATAAAGTTTTTTTTTTTTTTTTGTTAGCGATAAGATTTTTAATAAGAGTGTGTTATTTTTTAGAGTATAGTAAATCAAAGCTAAATTAGGTCGCTGTTTTAAATGTAGTAGCGCAGTAATAAATGTTGTTATTGAAAAGAGAAAAGGCAACTAAACGTAATAACGAAGTATGTAAATGCATAACATTACTTTAGAGTAAATGGAAAGAAACCAGTACTCTTAGATTTCTAATAATAAAAACAGTAAAAAGTAAATATAATAATTACTTAAAAACAAATCAGCGAAAGGTTTTCATACATTCAAATATACATACATACATACATATGTACGTATAACAGACATGAAAACCCTATCAAAAATTTGTTTATAAAAATAAAAACTACACATACATAAATAAAATGAAGGTAAATTGCGCTGTATTTAAAACAAAATGACAATTTCAACCAATAAAAAACCAGACAATAGAAATTAAACAAAACAAAAATAAGTAAGAAAGTATAGTCGGTCAAGCCCAACCATATCATACCCTACACCCAGTATATGTATAAAACAACTTTTCAGAAATGGGCGCTATATTGGAGCTACATATGTATGTCCATCATTTCTGTTCATCTAAATATTATGTGTGTTAAACTTTATCTGGATAGGTATAAATACTTTTAAAAGATTTATGGAGGTTAAAGTGAATTACGGAAAGGATCTTATATGGCAGTTTCGACTAATTATGGACCGACCATTATAAAATTAGCTGTCGTCATTTCTGTATATATGAAACTTATTTGTGTTGAATTTTATTTGGATATCAATATTTTTAAGAGATTTATGGTCGCTAAAGTGATTTTCGGAATTGGCCCTTATATGGGAGCTACGAGTAATTATGGACCGATCATCATAAAATTGTACCAAATTTTTTGTATATAAAGTATATGAAACATATTTGTTTTGAATATTATTTGGATAGCAACATCTTTAAAGTGAAGTAGCCCTTATATGGGAGCTACAAGTAATTATGGACCGATCATCAGAAAATTGTACCAATATTTTTGTATATGTATATGGGTATTTCCATGGTTATGCACGCGACATTTTTACACGTTTAATTGTCTTTGAATATTGTGAAAATGGAAATAGATTGGAATTTTAGAATGGAATTATAGAATCGTTCATTGTATGTGATGAGACTTCTCAAAAAGTATATATATTAGAAAATTGAGCACTGGGTACCCAAGTTCCATGCAATCAAAGTTGACTTACGCACGTGACAAAAAATGGAAGTGCCTTTTAGAGCCGTAAGAAAAAGTGCGAAATTAAGCGAATTGTAGGAAATTTTTATTTCGGAAAAAATGTTTTTATAAAGGTTAATAATGCACCTTTATAATCATGCTTTGTTCAAAAACAACTATGCATAAATTTGCTAAGAAAAAAATAATTTGTTGATTACGCACGTAACACTTTTTACTTTCATACATATTTTAGTAATTTTATATACATATATGTATGTATATATATTTTTTTTACCAAAAAATTAAACTTTTATTCAAAAATGAAAAATAAAAATATACTACAATTAATCTAATTTAATTTTTTCCTTAAAAAAAATTATGCGTGCGTTGTGATTTTTTAAGTCACGGTGGACCATTTCATGGAAATACCCATATGTATGTATATGTAACTATTTACTATTTTTTAAATATTATATCCTGCAATAGCAATTTAATAAAAAAGAATTACAAGAATTCTTCAAAAAACACATTTAATGTTTTTATCAAAATAAAAATATAAATCGAAATTAATAAATGTTTACCAAAAAAAAAGAGTACCTTTTTAAGAAAACGAGGTGTAGTAGATAAAGTAAATTTTAGTAAACAATTTATACCAGTGTATATTGATTAAATAAAATAAAAATACTATATAAATATTTGTGTTCAATATTATTTGGATACCGACATTTTTAAGAGAGAGTTATGTTTTTTAAAGTCATTTTCAGAAGTCGGCCTTATATGGGAGCTATGATAATATATGGACCGATTTGCCCAAATTTGTGATTCGGCTTCATTTATCACACATTTGTGGTGAAATTTGTTTAGATACTTGCATAATTTAAACATTTATGACCCATAAAACCCTATCTCGGGTGAATATTTCAACCAGTTTCAATCCCAAGCGAATATCCCAAAGAATATCGTACCAAATTGTATCGAAATATCTTTAAAATTCCGACCTGTAGTTTGAGCACAAGGTTTGCGTGGACAGCCAGACGGACATCGTTAAATCGACTCAGCAAATGACTCTGATCCAATATGTATGTATGTATATCTATGCTGGTGTAGGGTATAATAAAAGTATAAATAACAGGTGTCTTTATAAAAATAGCACACAACTCTATAAAAAAAACAAACGCCTCTTTTTTAAGCAAAAAAAAAAAAACTGAGAAATCTTTTTAAATGTTTCTTAAAAAATATAAAAAAAAATATTTCAATACACACCCACACACACTACTACAAGGTAGCGCAAAAGTAATCCTCCTATCAGAAAATGCTATAAATTTTGCGATTGGCCCCTAATGTCAGTTCTGTTTTGACACATGCGAAATACACGTTAATAAACAATGTTACGCTACACTGCTCCAGAACGCGGAATATTGCTGACTATTTATTTGACCAATAATCGGTCGGTGACTTTGGCACAACGTGAATTTCGTCGCAGATTTCCTGGCCGTCCAACGCCTACTGGTGAAACACTGCGACGTTTAGGCGCTCGCCTCGAAGAGACTGGCACAACACAAGATGCTGCCAGGCGTGGCAGACCCCGGAGTAGCCGTTCTGC
This sequence comes from Bellardia bayeri, assembly GCA_950370525.1. Classification (NCBI taxonomy): domain Eukaryota; kingdom Metazoa; phylum Arthropoda; class Insecta; order Diptera; family Calliphoridae; genus Bellardia; species Bellardia bayeri. The sequence goes on from OX493264.1 coordinate 105,821,672, forward strand.
AGAGAATATTGCTGCTGTAGCCGAGGATTTTGCGCCACCTTGTACATATTTAGCAAAAAATAACAATGCTAATTATTAATAATTTAAGAAACTTGTTTAAAAAATCTGTGTTTAAATTGAAATATCTTTTTTAAGTAAATTGACGTTTGTGGTACCTTCAACAGGGAAAAAAACATTTAACATAGAGACACAAGTTTTTTTTTTTTGTTTTAGAAACAAATTTTCGTATTTGTTGACAGTTAGAAATTTGTGTGTCTTGTTTTAGACAGTATTGTATTGTCATTAGCAATTATCATAAAATTTGTTTTGAAAAATGTTGAAATCAGGTTTTTATGAGTTTCTTTTGATGATTTCTTGCATATTTATGTGTTAAATATGTTTGTAGTGTTAAATATTTTGTATGTAAATTATTAATTAGATATTTTTAATTTAACTATTAATCTACATATGTACATTAGGGTGGCCCCGTTTGTATGGAGAAAAAATAAGGTATCGATGTTCCCGACTAATATGAAAAATTATTCATTTTAAGACTACGTTTCTCAATTTTTTTGTTCTAGGGTCAATATTTGGTGAGCTGGATCAAAGGATAAAAATGTCCTTTTTAGAAGTTTTGTGATTTTTTTCACATTTCCAAAGGTATCATATGAAAGGTCTTTGAGAGGCGCATTCAATGGTTTATCAAAAATTAAAAAAAAAAAATTTTAAATTCAAAAATTTTCAAAATTTCAGACAAAATTTATTTTTTTTTTTTTTTATTTTTTCATAGAATTTACTTAAAAAAAAAGTTGAAATTTCTTGATTATAAACATCATGCAATCTAACCCAAATGGTTTTTCCCGTTTTTTAAAATTCTATCTATTTACATTTTTATTAATTTTTTTTTAACCTAAATTCTTCCCTATCTGTCAATCTCTGTCTCTGTTAACTCAATTCGTTAATGTAATGGGTATTAAAATAACGTAAATTTTATAAGATAAAAAACGGGAAAAACCATTTGGGTTAAATTGCATGATGCTTATAATCAAGAAATTTCAACTATTTATTTACCGCCTGGCCCACGATGTCGAACTATAACGTTCGCTTAGATAAGACTTAAGACACAAACTTTTTATCGGATCTAAAGGGTTTTCCAATAAGGACTTGACAACTTTTTTTTTAAATAAAACGCAAACCGTTTGAGATATTTCCAAAACTTTATTACCGACTTGAAATACATTCAAAACATTTATGAATGGAACTCGACTTCGTTCATATGGGCACCGCGGCCACGTCGACAGTGGTCGATTCGTTGGACCCAATTTTGGATGACTCGGTCACACATTTCGGCCGGAATGGCCGCTATTTCGCGTTCAATGTTGGCTCTAAGTTCTTCCAACGTTGTCGGCTTGTTGGCATAGACCAATGATTTGACGTAGCCCCAAAGAAAAAAATCTAGAGGCGTTAAATCGCAAGAACGAGGCGGCCAATTGACTGGTCCATTTCTTGAGATAACACGCTCGTCAAACTTACTCTTCAGTAAATCGATTGTAACGTGTGCTGTGTGGCTTGTGGCACCGTCTTGTTGAAACCACATGTCATCCAAGTCCATGTGTTCCAATTCGGGCCAAAAATAATCGCTAATCATTGCGCGATAACGATCGCCATTCACAGTAACGTGACGATCGTTATTGTCGACGAAAAAATATGGCCCAATGACGCCGCCGGCATGCAAAGCGCACCAAACAGTAATTTTTTGTGGATGAAGTGGTGATTCGTGAAGCACATGTGGATTTTCAGCAGACCAATAACGCATATTTTGCTTATTGACGAACCCATTGAGCCAAAAATGAGCTTCGTCACTGAAGATGATTTTGCGATGAAATTCATCATCTTGGTGCATCTTCTCCAGAGCCCAATCGGAGAACGTACGTCGACTCAAATGGTCCATCGGCTTCAATTCTTGAGTCAGCTTAATCTTGTATGGGTGTAAACCCAGATCCTTACGCAAAATTCGCCATAAAGTGGTCTTGGGGATGCCCAGTTCTTGAGAACGCCGCGGAATCGACTGATTTGAATCGTTTGCTACGGACGCCTGAACGGCAGCGATATTTTCGGAACTTCGACCAGGCCGTTGTCTCACTGGCACGACAGCATCACACAATGAATATGTAGACTCAAATTTTTGCACTAAACTTGTTATTGCTTGTCTACTAGGGCGATAATTACGACCGAAAATTGGAGTTAACGCTCTTAAAGTTGCGGTCACCGACTCCGAATTTCGGTAGTACATTTTTATAATTTCCAAACGTTGTTCCTTCGTGTACTTTACCATAACGAAAATGTTAAGTTTACTGAAAAAAAAGAAAGCAACAATTAGATGATCAGTGAAATAGTGCGTTCACAATTTAAATTCAGAGTTGTCAAGTAGCTATTAGAAAACCCGATATTTTTTACGCAATCAAGTTTGTTTATTCCACAATCAAGTTTGTGTCTTAAGTCTTATCTAAGCGAACGTTATCGTTCGACATCGTGGGCCAGGCGATTAATGTTTTAAAATGAATGAAATTTTCTTATTAGTCGGGAACATCCGCAACTTTATTTTGGGGCCACCCTAATGTACATATATCAATTTGTTTTTATATCCACCATCAAAAGTCTTTGGAACAATCTTCCACGAAATCAACAAATAAATAGTAATGAAACTATTGTTTCAGAAAATTTTTATATAACTTTTTCACGTAACATGTTATCAATAGGTTTTTCTGTAACAAGTTTGTTTATGCTAATGATAAAATTGTTTACAACGTAATGCGTTCCTGTACTATAAATATAAGACTTAGTCTTGTACAGGAAATGAAAAAATTCAATAAATAAATAAATAAAAAGTATACATACATATGTATGTATGTATATATTCTGGGTTCGTATAAGATTCGTCTGTTTAAGGCACGATAGAGCTTCGCAAAAAAGACATGAAACAATGAAATTTTACCTCCGAAATGTATTGAAAATGGACAAAATCGATGCAGTTGGAAGAAAGTTTTAGACAAGCTCGATATTTTTCAAAGAAGGACAAGTCCTGTTGAAAATAGTAAGAATCGGTCCACGAATTCTTATGGCCCCCATACAAATGTCTTCCGGGAATATGGCTTATGTTTATGTCTATATAAAAGCAGTATCCATACAAAATTTAACAGAAATAAGTTTCATGCAACGAGAAGTCTTAAAACGATATTTTTTTGCATCGGCCCATAGTTTGACAAAGCCTCATACAAAGTCCACTTCCGAAAATCACCTTAATACGCATAAATCTCTCATAAAAATTACTATCAAGTTAAAATTCAACACAAACAGCTACGTGCAACTAATTAAGAATACGATACTAACATGTGAACTTGAAGCCAATAATACGAAAGGTTTTATAATACTAATTCTTAAAGTATTTTAGTCAATTTAACTCTTACTCCTAGAAAATAACTGTTTTATTAACTATTACTTATAAATATGTGAGTCATATTTTCAAATAAAAAAGATATTAGTCTTTAATTAAGATAATAATTAAGGGCATACTACAAATTTTATAAAAAAAAATCAATATTTTGTTGCAAATCAATTGTTATCGATAATGGCTTCCCAATCTTTCTTTGTTTCGGCAAAGAGATCAATAAAATTGCTTATTTTTACAAAGCTTACTTTGGTTTTACAACTTGCCATAAGTTTTCAATCGGGTTGAGATCAGAAGGCCAGTCAAGAACAATAACCATTGCTTGACGTTATGAGCCGTATCCCTTGGGTCGTTATTTTGTTGAAATATCCATATTACTGGTATGTTTTCATCAACATACGGCATCATTGTATCGCTTAAAATTCTTGCATACTGAAATCCATCCATATTTCCAATTTTGTGCAGCGGCCCAACACCACGTGACGACATAGCACCCTAAAGCATTATATAGTATAACCTCCTCCATGCTTAAAAATTGCGCTCGGATGTACTTTGAATGAAATTCTTTCAATTTTGGCCGGCAAACATATTTGTTCCATCTAAAGAAACCCTATTCATTTTTGTTTCGTCCGAAAATAATACTCTTTTCCAATCTACATCCGTCCAATGTTGTTATCAGTGCTAATTCAAATAATTTTTTTATTTTTACTACATACCTTTTCAATAAATTTGTTTGTGGTTTTTAGGTATTTCCGTTTATTAAGCAAAATTTCTACGTATTTGTTATTAATTTGTTTTTTTTTACAATAATAACTGAGCAATTAAAAAGAAAGTGGCTGTTATCAAGTGTTTTTTTTTATTGCAAATGAAATTACTTAAATAGTTTTTAAAAAATCCGTATTTCAAAAGAAAAAATCTAATAGAAATAATTTAAACTCACCATGTAATTTCTACCAGTGTAATACGGTTAATTTCTTACTCCGTGCTTTATTTACTTTTCCTTGCTACAACAACAAGCATGTACTAGCTTCTTTGTTACAGCACACAAAAACAAAACTTAACTTTTCCATTACACACTAACATATTTACTTTAATGGTTTCTTTTTTATATAACTACATATGTACATAAGTATGTATGTACATACATACATATGTTTCTAGTTCATATTCTTTAAAATTGTTTTTAATGTTTCAAGAACTTTTAACTTCTCGTAAATAACAATTGCAACTAACAAAACCTTGATTAAACTAGTTTTAGTTAGACACCATATGTCAACTCTTTAGTTTTTTTTTTTTTTAAAGAGAGACTCTCTTGCAAGTAACGGTACTTTTAAAAGCATTGATAGTTAATGCTGTAAAACAAAACACCAATTACTTTTCAACACCTAACCAAAGATGGGAGTTTGGTATTACTAAACACACCATAAAAACATAGAAACTTAAAAATTGTATAAATAGACAGCCATTTTTTTTTTAATAAATTGAATACTCTAGCAACAGGTAAGCCTACAGTAATAACAGGTTTGTTACGTTTAACCAATAAACAAACAGCTAACAAAATAAAGGGGAAATTTTCTATGTAAAATAATTTTAAAGGTGCTGTAAACGGAAGCGGATATTTATTTAAAAACTTACATACCGTATGTATGTATATACGTATTTATTGTTTTAAAAACAATTACGAAATGTTAAATATATGTACATATGTATGTATATACTTTAAAAGTATTTTACAAGACATTTCAAAATAAAAACAATAATTTCCTGTGTATAACTAATGAAATATTAAAGTATAGAAAGCAGAGCAAAAAAACTACCACAAAACCAAAAAATCTAAAAGAATTTTTGACATCAAAAAACCGGTGTCGTGTGTGTTTTTTTGTTTTTATAGCCATAAAAGTTCTATAAGACACAGAAAAAAATCTGTTTGAAACAAAAACAAACAAAATTAATGATCATGTTCTTTTTTTAATTTTTTGTACCAAATAAAATTCTAATAACTAAATATTATTTAAAAAAAAAAAGCAACGAAATGAATGATATCATAGTTTTATTAAAACCTGGTGTGTAAAATAATGTTACAAAACAACAACAATAACAACAAAAAAGCAATAATAACAAATTTAAGAGGTTTCAAATGAATAAACGTAAAACATTAATTAATGATATTAGTCATATTTAGTCATAAATGAATGTTAAACGATGTTGTTAAACAGTTTATAACACAGACAACCGAAACAAACGCAACACAGACAATAAAATAAAGACCTCAAAAAACTCACAACAAAACTGATATGTTCAAATAGTCATACATACATACATACATACATACATACATATAAAACAAAACAATCATAAACAAAGATACAGCTCAAAACAAAAAAATGATAATAATTTTTTGCATATTTTGTGCCTCCCCATTTGTTTAGCAACAAACCAGCAAAAAATGAAATAATTTACATTAAACTGAACTTTGTTCTTAAATTAAAGCCGTAGTTGTATGAAATAATTCTACTTCTACACTTCTAAGTAAATATAAGTAAAAATAATAGATAGTAGTGATTCATGGTTTCTTATTACTATCTTTAATTGAAACAAATTAATTAAGATCATTTTGTGAAAGAAAAAAAAACCAACAACAACAATTTATGTATTTACACACACTATACACAAAGTAAGTAAATAATACTTTAGAAAATAGGCGCCAATTTTTAATTGAAATTATTAATTTAAACACTTAAGAATTTAGGTTGTTTGGTTTTGCTGCTTTATTCATTTCAAATGTTAAATAAACAATATTTATGTACCTACCTATCTACATATGTTTATATGTATATTGGAAATAAAGGTATTTTTACGAATAGTAGGTACCTACATTGTTTTAATAATGATAGAGTATTTAAGAACATATGCAAACATTTTGTTTTGTTTGAATATCAATACATACAATATACATAGGTATATGTAATTTGTATTGTTATCAATATTACTTTTGTTTAAAAATATTTTGTGTTGTGTTTGGATTTCTTTGTTTTTGTTTATAGCCGCTTTTTGGCTTTTCTTTACACCGTTTATTAAGAGTTCTAATAGCTTGAAATATGTACATACATACAGTTAGGGCCTTAAGTCTTCATACATACCCAAAATTTCATATTTTCGTCAATTAAATAGTACCTACCCGAAAAAAATTTTAAATCAATAAATTGAATACTATTTTAGTTACTATACAAAACAGTAAACAGTAAATAAAACTTGTTTTCAAAAATCAATGCCTTTATTTAAATGTGTTTTTGCAAATTCGAGCCGAGGTCCTAAATTCTTTTTAGGTATCAAGGCTTTTCTGCCGGGTATTCGGCTTACATACCCTTGATACCGTAATAGCTTCTGCATCATTATTGGATGAACTTATTTATTCGTAGAATTTTCGATTCTTTTCGGCGCTGAAATTCTAGGATTTTTTTGCCAAGTCTCTTAAAATCTCGACATCTCGCCAAGAGAGTTTCATTGGGCGTCCTGATATTGGCTTGTTTCTACAGAGCCACTAAACCGTTCCCACTAAACCGAGCGGTAAGACTTTCCTTTTTTCTGCTCTTCAATAACAATATTTTTTAATTTGTACCAACTTACATATTTGGTTGATAAACTGCTAAAATGAAATTCAGAAGTCACGTAAACTATGTATGTACCTACCTATTGTAGAAAACTGACAGAATTTGAACTGCAACTCATTTTAAGTCTAAATAAAGCAGAAGTGAATGTAGTGTATGAACACTTTTGTCTCTCTTTATTTCAGGTTTTTTCATATTTACCGTTAGTTTGAAAGAAAATACAATTTTTTGCTTTGGAAAAGTAATCAAAATGGAATTGAATTTTTTGGTTTTAAATTTTTTTCTGCTACTCTTTGGTTGGCAAATACATACATATGTGCATATATGAATATGAAATTTTGGGGATGTATGAAAACTTAAGTCCCTAACTGTATGTACCTATGTACGTTTTTTTTTTTTTTTTTTGAATAATTTACTTCGATAAATTTTTTATTATGCTTGTGTGCTGAATTTTTATGGGTTTCTTTTTGTTGAATTGTTTATTTAATAAAAGTTATAAATTCTGGCGAAAAATTAAGGAAATCGATTAAACACATTGTGGATCAATCAAAAATAAATATACATAGACATGTATGTAGTACCTATGTAGATTTATGTGTTTTATTATAAGGTGACCATACGTCCTCTATTTTGGAGGGCAATCATCTATTTTAACTCGCTGTTATCTATAAAATTTGTTTCCTCTTTCAGTCATCTTTTTCATACTCAGTCATCTTTAATTTTAAAATTTAAATGCATGATCAATATTTGTTTTTATTGAGCTAGAGTATGAACAGAGCAAGCACGGCACGGTTTCTAAGTAGAATGAGTATCGCCACCTTTAACAAATAAAACAAATTTTACTTCACAAACGCCGTGTCATGCTTGTTCTGTTCATACTCTTACTGACTGAACTTTCGCTTTTCAAAAAAGTAAATGGTAACAATATGTAAAAAATGTAAACATTGAATTGAAATACATTTTTTACTATTTTTCTTAATGTCATCTTTTTTCTTTTTCAAAATCTGGTCGCCTTATTTATGGTAAACTGTTAACTGGTTACCGATTACTTTGCTAAAATAAACTCTATACCTACTAATTAATTAATCTTTAGGACAATTATTTTTATTCAAATCTACTGTGTTTTTTTGTGCAGTGGCAAATTTTTCTAAAAGTGTTTAATTTTGTATGTAATACAATTTTTAGGTTTTACTCAGATATACATATGTAAAGATTTCTTTGGTATTCATTATTTTCTTCATCACTAACACGACACACTCCGTTTTATTTTGATCCATCTTGTTGTTTTTTTATTTTATTTTGTTTTTTATTTACCACCGTGTTTTTGTTACATTTTTCTTTTGCTTATTCCCACCATATGGTCACATACATAAATCTACCTACCTTAAACGCATTCTTGTTTTGCTTTTAAATTCCCCTATTTCAAGTCATTAAACTCCTACTTATTTCCCTTCTCTGTCTGTACCAGACTTAACCAGCAACAACAACGTCTTTTATATATTTATTTATTCAACAATTACTTGTTTTATTATTGTTGTAGTTGTAGTAGCCCCTTTTAAAAACTAAAAACAAAAACAACACAGCGCATTTAAAATAAGAAGAAAAAAATTACCATTGTTACTTACTCTCTTTTTTGTGTACACTCATAGCTGCCAGATTTGACGATTTTTTCTTTTAAAAATAGTAAAGTGACGATTTGTTCATTGAAAGTGACGATTTTCTGAATTATGAAAATTTTCTATTACTTGTTTGTATTATTAATGTTTTTGTTACCAAATTCTCTTCCTTTTTGAGACAACAACTATTTTTCCTGTTTAATATCATAAATATTAAGAAGAACATGACATATTTTAAAAACAAAGTTAAGTAATAGTAGTGTTTTCTTAATTATTGACAATTGTTAATTTTAAGTACCTATAATAATTCCAAATAATAGTAGAAATTACTTATTTATCTGTAAACATAACAAACATTTTTAAATACTGAATTCCACGAACTAAAATTTTTAGAGGAAACAATTTCTGAATTTCAACGGGGAAATTCTACAAAAACTTCTCCTATTTTACCAAAACGAACGAATATTCAGCGAAATAAATTTAAATAACAAAAATACGGAATTCCTTGAAAATAAGTACCTGTATATGATGGTAGAAATGGATTCTATACTCAAAATGTGATTTAAAACTTAATAAACTAAATGTTTTGACATTATAATTTAACCTGTATTAATAAAATATGCTAGTTTTTGATCAACTTGCCTTTCATTTACACACGTGAGTTTAATTTTCGTACTTTTTAATGTAAATTAACATGCATGAAAAAGAAACAAACTGAAATAGGAAAATTGACGAGTACCATCATGTTTGTACACTTTTTGTTCTCTTTTCCCTTCTCATTAAAAAATACTTGCCTTGACGAGTCAGAATTGAAAAGTGTGAAAGCGGAATAAGATATTATAAAAATATTACACAAGTTGTTTTTAACATTATATTTTTTGTGATTTCTTATTTAAAAAGTTAAAATGTATGTATTTTGATATGTTTTGTACAAGAGAAAAACTTAGTGTCTTATGTTTTCGTTGACTTTATTTTTCCGATTTTTTGACGATTTTTAAAATTCAAAGTGACGACTTTTTTATCGAGATTTTGACGATTTTTTTCGAAATTTTTCTGGCAGCGCTGGTACACTTGTTATTCTTAATCTCTCTCGCTCTCGCTCTTATTTTTGTTTTGAATTTACCTTTTGCTTCAACACATGTATACAAACTTACCTACATAATAACAATGAAGATATTTGTTGTTGTATTGTTATTCCCCACCTTTATGTTATTTACACGTTGATTTTTGTATTTATTGTTCGTATCGTATCACACTCGTAATATGTATGTACATACATAGGTATTTTATTGTTGTGTTGTATATTTTTTACCTCCAACAAAGCTTAATTGACAATTAAAGAAATAAACAAAATAAAACGGTACTACTGTGTGATAATGATGATTATTGTCTTGATAATGATGCTGGCGGCTGTTTGTTGACAATTTTGAAATTGAATTTTTTCTGCCTTTTCTTTGCTAGTTTGTCTACCTTTAACAGTTTTAAATTGTGTTTACAATGAATAAGATCAATTTGGGATCATACAATCAGTAAAAGTGAAACTAGTTGTCAGGTTATGGTGTGTAAAGAATTATTCAAGCCGGTCGTTAAAGTGATTTAAATACATTAAAAAAAGTACCTATTCTAAGTTTATGTTTTACTTAACTGATCGTAAAATTTGACAAACTCAGTATGAATATAAAAATATCGAAGGACTATAATTTGGTAAATACCTATTTAAATTACAAATATTACAAATTAAATTGCTTTTAAACAGTTTAGGATCGCATTTACAGTGCACTCGGGAAAATGTCAACTAATTAAAACCGCGTGTGTTGGTTGACGTTTAACAAATTGTTGACGTTTACGAATGTAAAAATTTTACATAAATAAAAACATATCGATAATGTGCTTTAAAACGGTTTTATTGATTATAAACTAAAACCAAATAATAAACAAATTTAAAAAGGAAACAAAAAAAGCATTCACCCTAACTAGAACCATAGAAGACAACTAAAACCAAAAGCATACATTTTAAATAAGATCATATTTTTATACCATATGCATTTAAAGAAAATCTGTTATTTTTTTCTGCTGTTTTTTTCTTTCCAACACTTGGAAGAGAGCCATCTCTCTTAAACGTTTTAATACATTTTTATCTTGCTAATTGTTGACTTTGTTACACCATATTGCTTCGCTAAAGCTACAGCACTTGTACCCTTTTCTAATAAGTCCAAAATATTTGCCTTTTCTTGTAATTTAAGCACTTTCGGTTGTTTTGAGCTCATTTTTGTAATGTGGTACCTATTTACGAGAACAATAAAACAACTGAATATACCTATGTACATAAATAAAAAGACAATACATACAGTTGCAACTTCTTTTCTACTCTACTTATAAGGGGAATCCCCAATTTCTGAAATTATTTCATAAAATAAATGTGTGTATTTTAACTGCTGCTTAATTCAAAATTTTGTTTTATTAAGAGTTGACGTTTAGAGCTTTGTGGTTGGGTTGACGTTTTAGAGTAGGCAATGTAAAAAAAGGGTTGACGTTTTGGAATGTTGACGTAAACGAGCGTTGACGTTTTCCCGAGTATATTTAAAGAACATAAACTGCTAACATTAAATTACGTACATACGTATGTACATACATATGTATGTATAATAATTTTGTCCAAAAAAACTAACATAGAAATAAAGACATTATTAAATACCTTATTGTAATTAAAAGCCCGCTTATCTCTCACATTCAGTGGCTTATCTTCATCGTAGCTTTCAACACTAACTAAAAAAGTTTCATTCATAATACAATATTATCGCTATTTTACGTAAATCACACAAAAAATTGTAATCGCTACAGCACGTGTAGACTAATTAGGAATTATGTAGTATGTTTCTTATGCAATCTCTTTCACAAAATCTCAAAATTTTCCTTTAACTAATTTGTTTTTATATTCTTCTCTTTGCAGAGCTGTAAAATTTGTCATAAGGCTTTCGCCAATGTTTACCGTTTGCAGCGTCACATGATCAGCCATGATGAATCTGCTCTATTACGCAAATTCAAGTGCAATCAATGTGACAAGGCTTTCAAGTTTAAGCATCATCTGAAGGAACATGTACGCATACATTCCGGCGAAAAACCATTTGGTTGTGATAATTGTGGCAAAAGATTTTCACATTCCGGTTCGTTTTCTTCGCACATGACTTCGAAGAAGTGCATTAGCATGGGTCTGAAACTTAATAACAATCGTAGTTTAATGAAGTCTTTGGAAAAGAATTCGGGATTAACTTCACCATCCTCTCTCAAAAGGAGTTCTCCCATTTTGAAGTCGGATTCATCAACGGCCGCGAATAATTTAACTAATCCCATGAATTATTTTGCTGGTGATGGCACTACCAATACCAACAATCCCTTTTATACAAATCTTCTACCCAAGTATGGTGATTATTCGGCCATGAACGCGGCTTTATTAGCCTCGTTTCCCAATCCCTTCTACAGCATGGCTTTGGATCCACGCATACATCCCTATAGTATACAAAGGCTTTTGGAATTAACTGCTGCTGGGCAGCAGCAACAACATCATCAACAACAACAGCAAGAGCCCGAAGCCAACACACCGCCTCCTTCCCACAATGAAGGAGAAGATGAGGTTGAAAAAGGTGTGCCTATTACCAATGGGGATGTAGAGGATGATGAGTCGTCCGAGGCCTTAGAACTTAATGAGGAAGATAATCATGATGAACCCAAATTGGTTATGGATTTAGATGAAACTGAACATAAAGTAGATGAGTTAAACCAAAATGCCAAATTGTCTCTAAACCACCAACAGGAACAACAAGAAGCCAAAGAAGAAACCAAAGCAATACAAGAAATTTCAAAAGTTTTTACTAGTTCTCCCATTAAACAAGAGCAACCAACACGAGAATCTCCTATACCCTTAGAGACTAATAATTATAAAGAACAAGTGCCAGAAGAAGATAAACCAAAAACAATTTCCCTTATTAAGCAAGAAACACCAGAGGAATCTGAAGATTTGCCACAGGAAGCAGAAGTTGACAACAGCTCAAATGGCACTCAAGAATCTCCATCTCTTTTGAGGTGCAGTCGTTGTGACAAACAATTCAATCACCCTTTGGAGCTGGTGCAACATGAAAAGGTTTTATGTGGCTTAATAAAACAAGAATTGGAACAGCAATTCCAACAGCAGCAACAGCAACTATTGGAACAGTCCCACAACTCAAATTCCTTCATAAATTCCAGTGATGTTGAAGATGAACAGGATGAAAGAGACTCAATTTCACGTAATGATTGCTCAAGTGGTGGCGAAAGCAATGCCGAACGCAAGGTTCGTGTACGTACAGCCATTACTGAAGAACAACAGCAACAATTGAAACAGCATTACACGGTTAATTCACGTCCTAGTCGTGAAGAGTTTCGCATGATAGCTTCGCGTTTGCAATTAGACGCTCGGGTTGTGCAAGTGTGGTTCCAAAATAATCGTTCCCGTGAACGCAAATTGCAATACAACAGCAATAAAGTGACATTCCCCATGCAAATTCCAGTGGCACCCATTCAAGCAGTACCTCAAAGTTTTGACACTTCCCTGGAAGCGGTAAATAGTAATAAGTCCAACATTACTGAAGATCTGCCTTTAGATTTGTCAGTTAAACCACAAAAGGGCAGCGGCAATCAACAGCAACAACATTCACCATTGTATGGTATTGCGCCATTGCAAAATTCTGCTGTAGGAGATATGCAGGAGGCCATGAACCTTAGCCGTAAAATGACACCACCCACTATGTCACCTTCTTCGGCTGCCTCAGTGCCGGCGGCGTTTAAACAGCAGGCTGCTGCCGCCGCTGCTGCTCTTTATTTTGCTGCTCCTTCCCAAGCAAATGGTGCTCCCAACTTGCCTCATAACATCAGACAGACACTATCACCCATTGAAGCTCCTTTAATGGCGCCGCAGCAAACTTCAACACCTCGTGGCGCTGCTGCATTCCCCTCATTTTCACAGTTGCCCCCCTATATGATGCCAGCTGCCATGGCTGCTGCTCAACGATCTTTAATGCCGATGGAAGCTCTTTTCCAAATGACCCCCGGTTCGGCGGACTATGCTCGCCAACATCCTTTAATGAACAGTATTAAATTGGGTGGTCCTTCCCTTGACTTTAGGGGCAATAGCTTGAGTCCCGGTTCTGAGAAGAGATCTTGGCGTGATGATGATTCTAGAATCTCCCATGAAGATGACTTTGTTGCCCAACAGCAACAGGCAGCTGCAGCCGCCTTAATGCCACCTAAACCCAAAAGAGCTAAAGCTGAGACTCATGGCCATGCTGGAGATCCTGATTTGCCGTTCATTTGTGATCAATGTGATAAAGCTTTTGCTAAACAAAGTTCACTGGCGAGACATAAATATGAGCATTCCGGTAAGTTCAATAAATTTAGCCGATTTTTATTAATTTGTTAACATTTTATTAATATGTTAATTGTTTCATTTCAGGTCAACGTCCTTACCAATGTATGGATTGCCCCAAAGCTTTCAAGCACAAACATCACTTAACCGAACACAAACGCCTGCACAGTGGTGAAAAGCCCTTCCAATGCTCCAAGTGCCTAAAACGCTTCTCACATTCCGGCTCCTACTCACAGCACATGAACCACCGTTACTCGTATTGCAAACCTTACAGGGAATAGGTAAGCGACAATGCACAATCAACTTCCTGCGCCTCGAATACAACTACCACCACTACTACAACGAGTAGTGGAGGTGGTAGTGGGAGAACGTCCACGCGACGTAATTCAGCCAATCTACTCAATATGCAAGATTTTCGCAAAAAACTTAATGTGGCGGCTGCATTACGTCAACAGCAGCACCAACACCAGCAGCAACACCATAACCAAAACATAGCGGTATTTCCCCACCATCACCATCCACAATCTGTAAGACCTCATCACCTGATCAACAACTGGAATTTACTAAATTCAGCCAGTTTTACCCAAAGACCAGGTCCTCACTTGCCACCACCTTTAATGCATAGTCCACATGCCATGGCACAAATGCCACGCAATCCAGCATTATTTAGTGGTTCCCTTATGGCACCCAGATTTCAAACACAGCCATTGCACAACAATTTACCGTCCCAACAATTCAATACAACAGCTTCAACAACAACGTCACCATTTGACTTTTACAACAGCAAACTATTAATGAATTAAATGCAAGCCAAGAAGTAATTCAGCATTATATGAATTATTAGCTGAATATTTATATATGGGTATATCAATTTACATAGTATGTATGTACATAAAAGTGTATTCAGCTAAATGTCATAAAGGTAATGTTAAGCATATTTTTAATTTGTTTTTTTTTCAATTCAAAGCCTGAATTTTGTATAATAATATTCAGCAAAAAGGGTTAAGTTGCTTTAAATCTTATTATAATAATGTAAATATTTTTCGTACTTTTTTCCTACGAAAAATTAAACATTTTTACAGCTGAATTACTATAACTATAATGCCAAGTAACATCGCACTTAAAAGCGTACTTAAAATACAATTTAAATAACGAAATTCATACCAAATTCATGTTAAATTCCAACAAAAAAAAAAAAAAACAAAAGTATTTTTTATTTCAGAAATTTGTGCAAGCACATTTTCTTTTAACATTTGTTTTAATTTGTTGAAATGCGTATTTTGCAATAAATTTCATGTACATTTCTATTATTCAACCATTTCTTTTTATTCTTGCAATGAATTCATTTGGTTAAGAGAAGAAAAAACCTTTCGTTACAAATTTATTTATTAAATTGTTCGTTTATACATTGTATATTATTTGTTTAAGTTTTATCATTTATTTTTATTATTTTCTTTTGATATTTTAATTTTGTATATTTTTGAATAAAAATGTATCAATTAGAGCTTCCTTTCGTTTTGTCATGAATAAACAATACATACTTGTATTATAAGTACATAATTCAAAAATGGCCCAGTACCTTGCTTTAATACTCATTAATATTTACATATAAAAATACCTATAACTTTTTTTTATTTAATTTTAATATAATTTTGTTTAGTTTTTATTAGAAATTTAAAGTATTTTTCTACTTTTATAACAAAAAGATTGCAATAAACATATTCGGTTAAAGTAAAATAATCAATATTTTAGTTGTTCTTAATTGGTGCAAAAAATATCTTGCAAAATACTGTGCATTGCGCTTCTAATAAATATCATTATATTTAGCAAAGCTTTATTAGTGGTATTCGTTATTCAATGCATTTTAATAGGCAAAAGCTTCAAAATGCAATTTCTTTTTTTTATTATCCTGATGCCGTCATATTAAAGAAACCAGAATTCTCTTAAAGTGTAATATTAGAGTGGCAATCGCAATAATATGTAATTTCTTGTTAAAAAATACATTTTGCAAGATTCTGCTACAAAAGCTATGTGTCCACGATCGTCAGATATTACAACGTTGTTGTATCTCGCAATGTGCTAGCAATGTACTGACATTGAAAAAATTGTATCAAAAGGTAAATTGTCACTTTAGACGACTGTAAGAAAACTAAAGCTATGTGTCGACGGTCGTCAGATATTACAACGTTGTCATATCTACCAATGTGCTAGCAATGTAGTGACATTGAAATATTTTTTAGCAAAAGGTAAATTGTCAGTTTACACGACTGTAAGAAAACTAACAATTTCATTTGCACACAATTGTCACATAATGAATTTATTTGTCAACCGAAATTGTCAGTTTACACGGTTGTCAGATTGTTGTGTGGCATTGTCAAATTCGTTTTGCAAACGCACACAGAGTGTTTAAAAATTTTAAATTTTGTCATGGAACAAAAAACAGCAATTGGAACCATTTTATCTGCACTCTATTAAACAGGATTCATCAAAAAAATATGTCGCTATCCATTTTTTATTTTCTTTAACTTTCTTCCACTTTTTTGAAAAATTTTATTAATGCACACTTGTTTGTTTATTTATGTATATACAGAGTTGCATTTAGAAAGATGCATAAACTTTGCACATATGACAATGAAAAGTGTTTGACAATTGTCTTAAAACAATGACAATGCCAAAATTGTGTGTTTACGCGATTGTTAGATGTCTGACAATATTTTTGTCTTCTAATGTACTGAAAATGCTTTTTCTTACAACGTTGGAAGGCAAAAATTTCAAGTTTACACGGTTGTTAGACATCTGAACATTTTTCGGACAACGTTGTAATATCTGACGATCGTGG
This sequence comes from Bellardia bayeri, assembly GCA_950370525.1. Classification (NCBI taxonomy): domain Eukaryota; kingdom Metazoa; phylum Arthropoda; class Insecta; order Diptera; family Calliphoridae; genus Bellardia; species Bellardia bayeri. The sequence goes on from OX493264.1 coordinate 105,838,560, forward strand.
ACACATAGCTAAACACTGCATATGATTGTGTTTACATTACGACCTCTTTATCTCAATATGGCGGCATAATCACAATATAAACAATGAGAGACAAAGGAAAACAACAATTCTCTTATGTTGCCGTTAAGCAATTATTTCTTGCTTTGTTGTTGTTCCAGTGTTGCTAAGCGCTAAATATTAGTGAATTTTAAATATCTAATAGCTGAAAATAATTAAATTTGTTAATTTGATGTTTACTTGCAATTTTTATTATAAGAGTTTTTTAAAATTAGCTTAGGCTGGGGTTTTATAATGCAATTATGTTTTAAATGTTTTTCTATACAAAGTCGACTAAAGTTTTAAAACAATTTGGCTTATATTAAAACGCTGCAAATGTTTCTTCTTAATAAAAATGATACAAATCTTATAAATTTTGGACCATTTTAATAAAACTTTTTTTAAAAAAAAAGACAATATTAAAAAACAGTTTTTGAAAAATTACACCAAAATCTTGTTACTTTGTTTCTATTGTTAAACAACAAAACCTTCAAACAAACAGTAATTATTTTTAATATTAAATATATTTTTAAACAAAGCCAATAACCTTAAACAGAAATGAAAAATAAAAAATTGCCCACCGCTTTAAAAATCACTGAAATATAAATTTTATATTTTTTAAGTTAAAAAAATAAACATTTTGGTGTAATTTGTAATTGAAATGAAATTAACTAATTTGGCTTAATAAATTAAAGATAAAAATGAAACAACTATACCAACCATTCCATTAAACTTTCATTATTTCACAAACAAATTTTTGTAGATCTGATAGGAAATTAGAAAACAAAAATAATGAAAGTTTTTTTTAATCAAATTTGTAAAAATAACTTAAAATTACATTAATAAAATTTAAGCTTAATTATAAATAAACAAAAGTTAAAATACTAACTTAAACTTATTCATTTGGCCTTATATATTAAAATAAAAAAGAATTAATATTAAATTAAAATATTATAATTAAAAAAATAAAATAAAAAACACATAAATATTTTAGTAATTAAACAAAAAATATAGTTTATAAACAAATTAATAATTAAACTTAGATTTTTTCTTAAACCTAAACAAATAAATAAACAAAAAATACGAGTTGTGTTGTAATTTAAACTAAAATTAATAAAAATATTTAAAAAAAAGAAAATCTTAAGGACAATAAAAAACCTGTACACAAATTTATTAAAAACTTTAAAAAGAAACAACAAACACAGCATTACAAAAAATACCTTAAATACTTAAAAAATTATTTTTACTTATTTTTTTTTTTTAAATTTGTTTAAATTTGTATTAAAAAAAACACATAAACAACGAATGCCATAACATAAACATTAACAGAAAAAAAATATTTTCAAAAACTTCTTTTAAAATCAAAATACTCAAAACAAGGTTTCCAATACAACGAAGAATTACATGAAATACAGAACTTCAATAATTTTTTTTTATAATAAAAATATAAAATGCATTTATTTAAATAGTTTTTCCTTAAAAATAAGTTTAAATTTACAACCTACTCTTAATTACAATTAAGCTCGTTTTTAAGTTTATCAACAACTCAATTATTTCAATTTTATTATTATTATTATTATTTTCTGTTGCAAATAAAAAATATGTTTATAAAAATGACTCTACACAAAAGCTAGAAAAATCCAAAGACACTCTTGTACTATAAAACACAAATACACTTACACTTAAAGCAAAAACAACCCTAACTATAATTTAAATTAAAAAAAAAACAATTTAGCTGTTAAAAATAACATTAAAAACTTTAACTTAAACTTTAACAAACAACCACACAAATAAAATATTTAGCATAATTTTCGCTTTAAAAACCAAAAATTATCTCTAAACTTTAAAATACGAACAAATGTTATTAAAAATTCATAATTTTTAAGCATTTTTACACATATTACTTTCCTTTATATTTATATACATACGTATAAATAAAAAAAAAAACAAAACAAAAATATATATTTAAATAAAAAGGAAAAATTTGTGTTTTTTCTAGGGCCTTATTACATAAAAACCGAAAAATAATTGTTAATATTTTTTTTTATTTTTTTTTTACTATTCTAACTTCTGTTTTTTGTTACTCTTTTTGTACATATAAAATGTATTATTTTTTTTTATATTATTTTTGTATTTTTTTTATTCCATAGATATATTTTTTATATAATTTTTTTTATTATCTTTATATTTAAGTTATTTTTTTATGTTTTGTATTATTATTAATGTCATAGTTATTATACTAAAAAATAATATTTAAATGTTTAAGGTGTTATATATTATAAAAACAAAATAGAAACAAATAATTATGAAAATACAAAACAAAAACATAACTATATTATTCTATACATAATTCTATGTATTTTAATCAAAATTGTAAGAATTTTTTTGTCATTCATATTATATAAAAAATTTACAAAATTATTATAATTATAAAATTTACAATTACAAAAAAAAAACACAAAATATAAAAAGATTACAAAAGAAATTAATAAAAATCTTTATTGAAAATTTAAAAAACGGAGTTTTTATTTCTTTATTATTTTTAGAAACCAGGGCCTATTCCACAAACAACTTATTAACTTTGCACTTATCAAATTGCATTTTTTGGCAAAGTTTCTGTTCCACAATATTTATTTGCAATTCTCACATTGCACTAAGCTAATTGTTGCAAACATTTTTTATCCTTCATAAAGACTTTGCACTCTCTGCGGTCATCTTTTCATTTCCATCTTACTACTTTTCACTTTGCAATACTAAACAGAACTTATTAAAATGAGCAGCAAAATAAAAATGGAAAAAATTGAGTGTTTGAAAACTAGTCAAAACAATAAAGTAAATATTTTGTTTATAAAATTATTGTAATTAGAATTTACACATTTTACAATGTAAATGCAAATGTGTTACGGAATTTGTAAGTCAAAGATTTGACAACGAATGGAGTCCATTCCCGGATGCTATTGTTTTGGGTTACAGAGTAAAAAACTAGTTGATACCACTATTACTCCGAAATCCCGACAACCCTGTTAAAGAGGCTTTCGACCGTTACAACAGAAAAACACGGCTCATATTTGAAAATATTTGAAAACATTCTTAAAGAAAGATTGCCGTGTCTAAATTAAATGAAATGTAAACTTTAATATGTTCTAAATATTTAAAATACAGTTAAACCTCGATTAACCGGGCCTCCATTAACCGGTCACATCTATTATCCGGCATGCAGATTTTTTTGAATTTTTACCTCTATCTATTATCTGTGCTTTGGTTTTTTACCTCTATTATCCGTGCAGCATTCATATGATTTTTTATTACGTTAATTTTAATCCGGTGGTTACCCGTTTTAATTTCATATGTCCGCACATAATTGCATCATGTGCTTGTATGTATTTTTAATTATTATGTAATTGGAATTTGATCTATGAACAGCTGTTTTGTTACGATGACTCCCACAAATAGTAAATTGCCAAAAATTTACTATTGTCAATATACAAATATATACAAATTGAAATCCTGAATAAAAATGAATTAAAAAAATAAAATCCTTTATGTTTTAATACAACTCTATTAACCGTGTATTTCAATTATCAGTGCTAAGCCCGGTCCCAAGCGAGCCGGATAATCGAGGTCCAACTGTATTTTAAAACAAGTAAGAAAGTATAGTCCGTTAAGCCCGACCATATAATACCCTGCACCCCTGTATAAAACAGTTTTTCAAAAATGGGCGTTATATGGGAGATATACCTATTGTGGACAGATCATCCAAAAATTTAGTGTTATGATGTCTGTGAATATAATATAAACTTTATCTCGATATAAATACTTTTAAAAAATTTATGGAGCTTAAAGTAAATTACGGAGAGGGTCTTATATGGAATTTCGATTAATTATGGACCGATCATAATAAAATTAGACCATATTATTTGCATACATATGAAATATATTTGCGTTAAATATTATTTCGATACCAACATTTTTGAGACAGTTATGCTCTTTAAAGTGATTTTCGGAAGTGGGTCCTATTTGGGAGTTTCGACTAATAATGGACCGATCATAATAAAATTGTACCGTATTATTTGTATACATATAAAATATATTTGTGTTAAATATTATTTGGATACCAACATTTTTGAGAGAGTTATGCTCTTTAAAGTTATTTTCGGAAGTGGGGCTTATATGGGAGCTACGAGTAATTATGGACCGATCTGCACAAAATTGGCACATGTGATTTGTCTTCATTTACCATTTATTTGTAAAGAAATTTGTTTGTTATGCAAGTAATTCAAGCATTTATGATCAGAAAACACCAATTTCGGGAGGACATTTGTATGGAGCCCAGGTGAAATAATGGACCGATTTACACCAGTTTCAATCCCATCTATCCTTGGGCCGAAAAAATATCACGTACCAAATTTTATCGAAATATCTTCAAAATTGCGACCTGTACTCTGCGCACAAGCTTTACATGGACAGCCAGACGAACGGAAAGACGGACATCTTTAAATCGACTCAGAAAGTGATTCTAAGTCGATCGGTATACTTTAAGGTGGGCGTTACAAACATCAGCACAAATCCAATATATCCTCCCCACTATGGTGGTGTAGGGTATAAAAATACTTACTTTATTGTTTCGAAGACTGCAAGTTTTTTTCCATTTTCATTTTGCGGCTCACTTTTAACAAACAACTTCAGATTGATTATTCATTGTATATATAACGGACGATCTATCTGAGATGTCGCGATCTAGATTGTGTTGAATCTATGTATTCAATTGATTTAACTTGTATCTAGTTCTGATCCTGTACCATAATATTATATGTATGTATGTATATTAAATCTGCCTTTATTTATTTATTTATAAAACTATTTGCTCTCAATTGAGAGCAATGATATAGAATTGGGTCAAAAATTAGGGTGGTGGATAGGGCTGCCAGATGAATTTCGGAAAAAATCGTCAAAATATTCCGTATTATATTCCGACTTGTTTAAATTTATTCTTTCGACGTTTTGTTAAAATAGGATTTCCCGTAGAATTTCACCGTTGAAATTCAGAATTTGTTTCCTTCAGAAAATCGTTACTTTCAATGAAAAAATCGTCAAATCGTCACTTTGCTATTTTTAAAACAAAAAATCGTCAAAATGACGATCCAGGGATATTAAAATAATCAGACATGTGATGGAAATCGATAACGAAAACGAATCAGTTTTGGAAATACATTTTAATGCATTTAGAATCTAATTTTTAAAATTTTTGTTTTAAAATTCTCTTTAGTAGCCCAAAATCTTTATATTTTTTGTGATAAAAGTTTTTCAATACAAAAATATTACGAAAAAATTGACTTCTAAAACTCATTCGTTTTCGATATCGATTTCCATCACATGGCTGAATAATTTAAAAAATTTAATATCCCTGAAGAAGCTATCCATTGAGATAGCGAAATATTGGATCTAAATATATGCATATATATAAATATATAAATAAAACATTTTTATATAAATTTAAAAGTGACCTTATTTTTTGCTTTAATAAAGAAATTATAAAATATTTATTTATTTATAATAAATTGTTCTATAATTTATTTTTCAAGCAATTAGGTCACTTTTAATATTTATATAAAAATGTTTTATATATTCATATATATCCATTGTGATAGCGAAATATTGGATATTAAAAAATATATAAATATATAAAACCTTTTTATATAAATATTAAAAGTGTCCTAATTGCTTGAAAAAACAAATTATAGAATATTAGAAAAAAGGTCGAATAAAAGAACTAAATAATAATAAATTGTTTTTAAAATTTTTGTAAAATAGCTTCATTATCTTTTAATTCTTACAACAATAAAATTTCCTCATTCAAATTTTATATTTAACACTTTCAGGATTGCAAAACACACCAATGAAAACAGAGTTGTATTTAAATTGTTGATAACACTGTTTCCACTGCATTACCTTCCAATGTCATATACAGCTGTCAAAAAAAGAGAAATGTCAACAATTTTTTCTTACTTCACAAAACGTTTCTCTGTTTGTTGTACGCATTTTATAAAAATCATAGAAATTAATGAATTTCTTTACAATTAAAATCTGAAAATTTTCTTAAAACATGTTAAGTTTACAAAATTATGTCAGTTCATCAGAAGGCGAACATTCTGATAATGAGGAGAAACAATCAATCATCAATAAATTGGAGAACAAAACACAAGAAATACCCGAGTATTTAAAACCTATAGATCCCAAATTGTCGGTGGCCCAATCATTAGCAGTTTGTGCAGCTCCTGAGGTGGTACCCATGGGTGCTGTGGCAGTACAACGTACCATAGATCCTACCGTCAAAGAAATTGAATACAATGCCAAATATGAAGAGCTGTACGCTCCTGTCAAGGGACCTGAAAATCCCAGTTTAACAGAACAATTAAAAGCACCGCGTAATACACTAGCGGGTTATGTGGAAAAGGCTCATATTAATGCGTTTGAATTTGAAAATCAACGCCGAACTTTTCATACTTATGGCTACGCCTTAGATCCATCCGTGGATGAAGTGGCGGATGGTTCAACGTTTGTGGGTGACCTGCAGTCGGCTTACGATGATGATGGCAAGACGGTGTTTGAAGGCCCAAAATTAAAAAAAAAACGAAAGCAAGAGAAAAATGATAAGCCGGATGATATTGAAGGATTCTTAGGCCCCTGGGGACGATATGAAAATGAACAAACTGTGGCCAAGCCGAATGATCAAGAAAAGGCTGAGCTGGATGAAATATTGGCTAAAAGACATAGAAGAGGTCGCATACCTGAAGATAAGCCGTTGGAAGAGAAATCTATATTGCACAGTAAGTTTTCGTGTGTTATAATTCATACTTACAGTTTTAATTAACATACTATTTATTTTTAGTCAAAGATGCATACGATTATCAGGGACGTTCCTACCTCCATGCACCCCACGATTTGGGTGTCAATCTGCGTACAAATGCCCCACCACCAAAATGTTTCCTACCTAAAGCCCATATACACACCTGGACTGGTCATACGAAGGGTATTTCTGCAATACGTTGGTTTCCACAAACAGCCCATCTTTTGCTATCCGGTTCAATGGATTGTCGTGTTAAATTGTGGGAGGTATACGGCGAACGCCGTTGTATACGCACTTATAATGGTCATAGACAAGCCATCAAAGATGTTGCATGGAATAATAAGGGCACTAAATTTTTATCTGCCTCTTATGATCGTTATATTAAATTATGGGATGCTGAAACTGGTGAAGTTGTTTCAAGATTTACCGCTCGTAAAATGCCCTTCTGTGTTAAATTTCACCCGGACAATACTAAACAACATTTGTTTGTTGCCGGCACATCGGATAAGAAAATTATTTGCGTAAGTATGAAAGAAAGATTTTGTTAACTATTGCCACAGATATTTTACCACATTTCAAGTGAGGAATTAAAAGTGATCAAAATTATATTTAAACAAAATACTAACTAATTTTGAAAATTGTAGTCCGTCTCTGTTAAATCTATACAAATTTTATAAATCTTAAATGTGTGCAAATTATAAAAACTTTTCACATAAAACAAAAATTGCTCCACTGAAACAAATATGAGAAAGTATGCAGGAATATAATTAGTTTTAGTTGTAAAGGAATGCAAAATGTACGTAATGCCTACTGCCTCTGTTGGAACTCTATAGAGAGAAATAATAGTAGACCCAAAGTAATGAATTGGGACTATGTACTTATCAGTTATAAAATCAATTCTTAATTACTAAAGTATTGTATTTTGGAAGGTATTTAGAACTGAATAGCATAAGAAAACAAAGTCTAAAGATCTAAGATATGTCCCATTTGGCAGTAATGGGAATGACAGCCAGAGGCTTTCTCAGAGTGAAACTAAGACCTAAAAACGGCTATACAAATGCGTATAAGAGTTTTTTTCGCCCATGGGTTCTCAGTGAAACCAATTTTATAGAAAAAAGGCACCGTTTGCGTGTAAGATGATACTAAACAGCATTATTGAGCAACGGGGTTGATATTGCAAAGCATGGCTGGGAATTGAAAGTGAGGGAGTATTTGGTAAAACCAACACTCGTCCACTAACGTTGGTTTGTTTTCAGAAAAATTCTGCTTAGGAAAAACCAATCGTAAATGATGCTAATGGGTACTGTTACGGGTCATTGCACAGTTAAATCTAGGACTAGCTAGAGGGACCACAGCACTTCGGACTATTGTGCGTGGAAAGCTAGAATATGTAAGCTATAGGATATTTTCTCCTTCATACGTAGATATATAAGTGTTAAAGAGAGAGATTTTTTATAGTATCCTTTTTGTTGAAGGTATTTACAATAAAGTGTCCCATGTGAACTACCCTCTGAACTAAATAATTCTAAATCCCTAAAATATAGCAGTCTAACTTACGAACATTTTTATTTTGAATGTTTAAATATGAAATTCGTTTATGATTATTTTTCCCAACAAATAATTTTTTGGTTTCTAATTCTTTTGTTGTTTTTATTTCTTCTATTACTCTGCTTAGCGCATAGATAATTTTAGATAATTTTATCAACTTTTTTTAATTGAAAAATTTGGAGTAACAGTAAAAATTTAATAAATATTAATGCTTAAAAGGATATGCACAGTAAATTCCTTTAAATTATATATGTATGTACACATTTGTACAAAAAGTGTAGCAGCCAGTAAATTGATATTTTTTCAGTCATATAATCTTGCAGCACTTGTTAGCATAATGAGCGTTTGTTAAGTGCGTGACACATTAACAACAAAAACAATAACTTCAGATTTTGCGCGTATTATTTTATTGCAATCAGGTCTAGATTTGAACATAAACTTGCAATACATTAAAATAATACTGGGTCGAATTATTCAATCCGTTCCGCGAATGCGGAAAGACATATTTTGTGCGGAAACATAATTTGAAAATATTTTTCCTTTTTGGGGTATCATTTCTATACAGACAGTATTGCGGCTTGCCACAGAAATGAATTTCGATATTTCTTTCTGCTTAGTTTTCTTTTCCGTGCGAAATCAATAATACCACTCACTATTTAATTTTTGTTTCACAATGCTTATTATTAATTGCACCACAATACCTTATCAGTTCAGGTGATTTTAAATTATAGATAATACAAAACCATCAATTATAGGTATTAAAATACAAGCTATTATTTTGTTGATCTTAATTTATATGTATGTACATACTAAAATTATTTGCAAATAAATCCTAGTTTTGACTTACCTTCCGTGTAAATGATGGTAATAAATTCCGCTCTTTTGTCAGGGTCAGCATGAAGTGATAACTGCCATAACAATTATTTTTTAAACACTTTCTCAAATTAACTTTTTATAAACAGGCCATATTTTTTAGTAAATTATTATTTTTTTTACTATTTTTTCTTATAATTTAAATTTGTTTTATTTAAAAACAAACACAACACAAATTGCACAAATAAATACAAACAAAAATCTAACCTCCAATTAAAAGGAGTCTTAAAAACAGCAACAAGCTTAAAAAAAGTCTCAATTACAACAATAAACTTGCAAAAATGGTTGGATGATGTTGCAAATTTTATTAAATTTGTTTCATACTAGTTTTAACACTTTACTTTAAAAAATATCAAAGAGTTTTTATCAACCACATATTAAATATTATTTAATTGTTAAATTTATAAATTTTTTTCTCTAATTTCTTGCATTTTATTACACTTGTTCTTTAATTTTCACAAACTAACTGAGGGAAACAGGCACTAGGCAAGAAACAAAACAAACACTAATACTAATGCATTATTAGTAATCTAATTTTTTAACTTTTATTATTGTAATGAGAGATGAGTGAATTTGATAAATGGTTGAAGAAAAAGGTAAATGGTGAATGAAATTGATATTTGTTGCATTATTTAGAGAAGATGAGAACACTTGACTAAGGAACTAATAAAACCTACCAAGAAATTGATTTGAAACTAGTTGTCAAAACTAGTTTAATTTAAAAGCTTTTAAAATTAAATAATTATACAAATGTATGTTGTACACGAAATTAAGAAAATTCCAAATGTAATTATGAATTACTATATTAAATTGGGAATTTTCAAAATTAGGTTAAAGAATTGAAATTAATAGAGAATATGAATGTGAAATTGTGAAAATTTCAATTAAAAATGACAATTTCTATTTAAAATTGAGAAAATTACAATTAGAAAACTGAACAAAATACTAATGAAAATGAAAATTTTCAATGCCACTTTTTAAAATTTTAATTCCATGGTGTAACTATACAAGGTGGGTGCAGTAGTCCAGCTGATTGACTTTATTTACAATTTATGTCAAAAGAAATATTTTTTCAAGTATTTTTTACAGTAATACATTATTTTACACAAACAAAATGCCTGTTGTTTCTATTTTGTGTTGTATTTGTTATCGATTTGCACTCACCAGTAATCCAAATTAATATTGAGAAAAACCAAATTGAAAATGAGAAATCCAAATTAATAATGAGAAAAAAGAAATGTAGATTAACATAAAGACTATATATGTAAATCGAAATTGATATTGAGAAAATACAAAAAAAATTGTAATTGAGAAATTTAAAATTTGTATGACATTTTGAAAATATGGGTTTCTTATAAAATAACTATGTACCTACATATATGAATTAAAAATCTAATAGAAATTCATTATTTTTCAATTTTAATTTGTATTTTATCAATATCAATTTGGATTTCTCAATTTCAATTTGTATATCATAATAGATAATTAAAATTTTTTAATTTCAATTTGTTTTTTCTGAATATTAATTTGAATTTCTTAGTTGCAATTTGTTTTTTCTCAATATTAATTTTCTACTCTCAATTTTAATTTGTTAATTATAATTATATTTATTGCTTTTCTGAATTACAAATTGCCAGCCAGACGGACGAACGGGCATCGTTAAATGGACTCAGGGAGTGATTCTGAGTCGATCGGTATACTTTAAGGTGGGTGTTGGACCAATATTTATGGGCGTTATAAACATCAGCACAAATCTAATATACCCTCTCCACTATTGTGGTGTAGGGTATAACCAACAGTGTAGAACACCGGGATATGGACAGCAACGGGATTGTGGATAAGCTTATTTGAAATTTTCTTATACTTGATCTATAATTTCGATGTTGTGGAGTAAAATTGGTTTAATTACTATTCACCCATTACTACATGCATAGTTGATATTTGTAAAATACTCATGACTAACCAATAGATATGAGACAGTCTCGGCCAGTAACAGTCTGCAGATCTGGATGGTTCAAAGTTCATTTGTCCAGTTTGGGCAGGGATTAGGAGAAGGGAAAACAAAGAGCACTCCGAACTAATATAGGACCAGCGTGGACTAAGAGAAATATTTCGTCTGTCATTGATCGGAATTGTAACGCCACAGAACTTTGCGATGACATGTGTGTCAAATAAGTTGAAAAGAAATTGTGGAATATATATTTTACAAGTAATAAGCTTGATATTTAATTTAAAAAGCTTGAAATTTACGAATATTACGCATATAACGTATAACATGCTCACAATCTCATTAATAAAATATTTCTTTGTTATATGTTTACAATTATGGCCTAATGTAAATAGTATCTTCTTATATTTTCAGTGGGATACACGCAGTGGTGATATCGTACAAGAATATGATCGTCATTTAGGCGCCGTCAATACCATCACTTTCGTTGACGAGAATCGCCGTTTCGTAACTACCTCAGATGACAAATCGATGCGTATATGGGAATGGGACATACCGGTCGATATGAAATACATTGCCGATCCTACTATGCACTCAATGCCGGCCGTTACCCTCGCCCCCAACGGCAAATGGTTGGCCTGCCAATCACTCGACAACAAAGTGGTCATATTTTCTGCCCTCAATCGTTTTAAAATGAATCGCAAAAAATCATTTAGCGGCCATATGGTGTCGGGTTATGCTTGTCAATTGGACTTTTCACCTGACATGTCATATCTGGTGTCGGGAGATGGCGATGGCAAATGTTACATCTGGGATTGGAAGACAACGAAAATGTATAAAAAATGGCAAGCTCATGAGGGGGTGTGCATTAGCACACTGTGGCATCCGCACGAAGCGAGTAAGGTCGCAACAGCTGGTTGGGATGGTTTAATTAAGTTCTGGGATTAAATGGGACGTTGGTTAGAAAATATAGGAATTCAATAAATATTATTTTTTGTATGTAATAGAATTTTAGTTTTAAGATTTAACCGCAAAAGCAGTTAATAAAAAAAAGAAATATTTGAAATTATTAATACATTTTCCACAATTTATGTGTTATGTGTTTTCTTAATTTATGGCATATTTTTTTCTTTAAAGCCAAGAGGGTTTAGCATATATAAGCAACAGTTTGTTTAACTTTAAACCCCTCTATTGTTTACAAAACAAATTTCTCTTTCTCCCTATTAGATGGTCCAAACCGCAAGCCACCGATAAAAAAAAACCGGTGTAATAGAAAAATATATGTAACAAAATCTAAATGTTTTTGTTAATAAAAGAAAACAAAAACAAGCAAGCACATGCCAGCGAGTCTTATCAAATGATAAGAAATGGACATGCGCCTTAAAGTATGCAAGCATTTGTCAAAATAAACTACCCCAATTAATGGGCTAAAGAAATAATACATAAAAGGAAACATATGTTAGTCTAGTGTTACAAACAAGAACGGAAAAAATAAAATCAATATTTATAATTTTTTGGCAACGAAAACAACATAATTCTTGGAAAAATTTACGGTTAAAAGTTAAATTGAACAAGACAATTTAAATTAACAACGATTTATATAAAAAAATAAAACGAAATTTTAATAAAATTTAAAAATGTATAGAAATTTTAACAAAAAGTGTCGAAAGCCTTGAAAATGTAGAAAGTTAAGCAGAAAAAACTCCAAATAATTTAATTTTAAATGCTTTAAAAAATTATTAAAATGAAAATTACATAAAAAATTAATAAAAACAAAACCTTGAACAAATTAAATTGTATTGTTAGATAATCCTTTTTTTAAACGTCTTTGTCCTTTTGGCCAATAACAAAGCAACACCAAAAAGTAAATAAAACGAAAATACAACAATATTTTGTTGAAAACAGCACAATGACCAAACCACCCTCTGATGCCAGTGGCTTGGGATATGCCTATCACTTGCCTTCAGGCGGCCTGTTGTTGCGCCTGAAAAACTCCCTGTCTCAATTTAGTGATTTATTTAGTGAATTCAATAAATATATAGCACCAGCATATCATCACGATCGTTGTGAGAGATCGGTACACATGCGTTTGTATTCGATGCATAAAAGGGAGTTTGTTATGGTTTTCCTGGGATTTTTTACTTGCTTTGGTTTGGGCATTATTATCGGTCTCACTGGACCTTCTATTACTAGCACCACAGAAATAACCGCCAAAACTATATTAAATCGCACTTCTTTGGCCAATTCCTCAAATGTTTTGGCCACCGGACCCTTTGCCATGAAGTCGCCTTTGATGACCACCTATTCGCAGCAATTATGGTTGATAGCCAAGCTAGTGACCAACAATAATGATGGTGAGTTGTTAAACTAATTCCGTTTTCTTTTCGGAGAAACAAATCTCAATAAATTAGCAAATCATTTTCAAATAGTATAATTTGTTTGAAAGCATTGTTGAAATTGAAAATGTTTATAATTTTCTGCCCATTAAAAAAATACCTTTAAGATTTACATATGTTTTATTTTACAGATGAAAAATATGACAAACGTTTCTATGTCAGTGTGGCCATTGACGGCATCACCGAGCAACACAAACCCCTGAGTATTTTAAACTCTGCTAATTTGAATAATAGAACACGCCATTTGTCTTGTAATCGCAATGATTGTGAGGAATTCACTATTATGCATTTGGGGTTTTTGGAATATGCTCATTACATAATAACGGTGAGATTTTTGGGTTTGGAATCGTTTCATCAGAAATATGATATTAAAGGCATAACATTTTATGTAAGTTTGTGAAGTATTTTCAAAATTTCAATTTATTAAAAGGTTTTGTTTTTTCTTTTCCCTATTATAACTATAGTTCAAAACTTATAGTCCGGAATTTACTCAAATAGAAATTTGGTTTCGTTTTATATTTCTGCTCTTTACCTTTATTGTTATTGTAAGTTTTTTGATTGTAATTTATTTATCGGAGATTTTTCGTTTAATTTATATGGCTTGCTTTTCAGTGTTGGTATGCTCATGCCTTGCGTAAATATCCGATTTATGATTGGTCCATAGAACAGAAATGGATATCGGTTTTGTTACCTTTGATGCTGTTATATGATAGTAAGTATATATGGATTCAAATGTTTTAATTATATATTTAAAAGAATATTTTATTTATTATAATAAATAATTTATTTTCTTTTCTTAGATCCCTTTTTCCCCTTAATATTTCTTATGAATTCTTGGCTGCCGGGTATGTTGGATGCCGTATTGCAGGCCACATTTCTATGTGCTCTGCTAATGTTTTGGTTGTGCATCTATCATGGTCTGAGGCAAAATGAAAGAAGATTTGTGCGTTTTTATTTGCCCAAAATTATAGTGGTTTTGCCCATATGGCTGTGTGCCATTGTGTTGGCCACCTGGGAGAAATGTAATGAGCTTAAAGATCCCACTTATAGCCATTTTGTGGATACCAAAAATTATAATGTATGTACTTCTACAAAGAAAGCCTACGCACAGAAATCCTATAATTACTTTTATATTTTATAGGGTTTTAAAATGTTTTTCTATATTGCGGGATTAATGTACATTTTGTATTTGGCCATGCTGATACTGAGAGCGTACACGGAACTAAGATCAATGCCATTTTTTGGTAAATATTTTTTTTAGCCATAAAATCATACAAATTTAATTCAAGATTTAAAATTTTTCCAGATATGCGTTTGAAATTTTTAACTTTACTTATGTTGTTTGTTATAACGATTACCATAACGGTGACCACTTACCGTTTCGGTTTCGGCATATTGGAAGATAATTTTGTGGCCTCTTTGAGTACCAACTACAAGAGTTCAGCACAGTTTATGTGTTTCTATGGTCTATTAAATTTCTATTTATTTACAATGGCTTATGTTTATGCACCCAGTGGTAGATTTTCTCAAGGTAGGCAGACTTCTATATTATTTTCAAAATCCAAAAGCGAAAGAAAATTTATTAAAACTATGTTTATTACATTACAGCTGAAATATCTGTTACTAAAGATAATCCTGCCTTTTCCATGATCAATGACTCAGATGAAGAGGTGGTTTATGGCTCGGAAGATGAATCCCGTCGACCGTTAACCGTAGCTGGTAAAAACGATTACGATAGCGATTAGTTAGTACTACTTACAATATATTCAAATTTAACACAAAACCTAACATACATACATAATTTGTTGATTAGTCTTTTTATTTTTTAATTTGTTAATTATTTTAAGTTCGTTTTCGTTATTGTATGTACTTATTATCTCCCTATCGACATTGTACAGTTATTTTAAAACGATTTTCTAATAAATTAACATTAGTTTTTGTTACATATTCCTATAATTATTTAAGTGCAACATTACAAATTACATTATTGTTTAAAATAATAAATATGACATGGTATTAAGATAAAGATTATTTTAAATTCCAAACGTTTTATTGCTGATTTTCATCATTCCAAACAACTATTATAGCTGTTTCTGTTCAGTAAAGACATCAACCTGTTATTAGTCCAAAAATATATACGAATGCTAATTGCTATAAAATAAAAACAGTGACATTGAAAATATTTTAGCAAAAGGTAAATTGTCAGTTTACACGACTGTAAGAAAACTAACAATTTCATTTGCACACAATTGTCACATAATGAATTTATCTGTCAACCGAAATTGTCAGTTTACACGGTTGTCAGATTGTTGTGTGGCATTGTGAAATTCGTTTTGCAGCTCTGTGTGTGTGTTTAAAAATTTTAAATATTGTCATGGAACAAAAAAGAGCAATTGGAACCATTTTATCTGCACTCTATTAAACAGGATTCATCAAAAAATATGTCGCTATCCGGTTTTTTATTTTGTTTAATTTTCTTCCACTTTTTTGAAAAATTTTATTAATGGACAATTTAATTTAATTCTTTAATGTTCTTCCACTTTGTTCAAAAATTTTATTAATAAGATTTTTTCCTCAAAAATAAGATGTTTTTTTTTTGGCGAAATTAAGATTTTTTGCTGAAAATTTCTGGCAGTCCTGCCATACTCAGTAAAATAAGGATTTTAAAACAGAGAATGAATTTCAAAACTGTTTATGAGAATTACAAACGTAGCTGCCAGACTGGACGATTTATCGTCATATTGACGTTTTTTGATTCAAAAATAACAAAGTGGCGATTTGACGATTTGTTCTTTCAAAATGACGATTCGGAATTATTAAAATTTATCAATCGATTTTATTATTGTAAATTATTCATTATTTTGTAAATTATTTTTACCACATACACAAAAAATAACGACAGGACTTTTTTCTTCTTTCTTTAGCTAATTCAGCAGCCATCCCGTAAAACTGTAAAAAAGCACATTGACTACTTTTAGGATGACATACATATGTTCAATGACCTTAAAAAATTTCGAATAGCGGTATATTTGTGGTGAATTTCTTATTTGTTAGCTAATTCAGCAACCAACCCGTAAAACTGTCAACTGCACATTCATTTTGGGATGACAAATTTTCAATGACCTTGAAATATTTCGAATTACGGTCTTTGTGGTGAATTAATAAAAACTCACCACGATTTTTTATACTCACCACGATTTTTTCACCACCTTTTTTAAATTCACCACTTAAAAAAATTCTATGCAGGTCGGTCGGGGCGTCGACTTTTTTCTTCTTTCCCACCTTCAATCTCCGTCAGTCCTTTTTTTTCTCTCTTCTCGTCGTTCGTCGTCGTCGCCGTCGTCCTTTTTGCATTGTTGTGTTTGTTGGTGTGTGGTTGCGGTTTTGCGGTTGATTTAAAAAACAACCCTGGATGTTCTATTTATGCGAACTTTTTTAGAAAAAAGAATATGGGAATTTTTGTGGTTCTATTTTTAGACAAAAAGCATGTGGTAAAAATGAAAATATTTTATTGGATGTACTTTAAAACATATGGCAACTCCCTATTTATTTTAGTTAGTTGCGCTTGCTCTCTCTCTTTTCTTCTTCCTTTGACATTTACAAGCAATGCTCTTCCAACTGTATACATTTTCAGTACAAAAACTAGTTTTGTTTTATTTTTCCTTTTTATTTTACGTGTATTTTTAAACAACAAATCAAATTAAAATACAAAAGCAAACGAATCAGTTGCAGAAGAACTAGCAGCGGGAAAGCATTAAAAAGCGGATGGCAATTAAATAAATTAACTATAATAGTGTTACAAAAAGTGGTTTTAAAGTAAACTTAGCCAACTTTTTTAGTTGGTACATTAAAAAAATACATCATAGGTAATTCGTTAAAGTCTTTAGCTTTAAAAAAAATTAAGGAAGACTCGAAAACAAACGCATCATTTATAGATTAACTAACTGCAGTAGTGGCAGCAGCAGCGCTGGTTTTGTAATGGCAAAAACGAAATCATAAATTTGCAATTAATTGTGTTTGGAAACGTGTTAGTAAAAAAGCTAAATAAATCATTTAACAAACAAAAGAAAATTGTGTAAGAAAAAAATCGTAGAGGAAAAATTACAAGTATTGAGGAAATTTTGTGAAGTGTTGTTGAATTTAATCGTTAAAAATTATATGATTGTGAAAAAGATTGTAAAATAACAGTCAGAGCAGCATCTTCTATTGTGTTTAATAGATTAAATCTATATTTAGTAAACGTCATCAGAATTATAAGCCAGTCATTTTATTATTTTCATCGTCCAATCGTTCATTTCAACTATTAATCGTGTTTTTCTTCTCCTTGTTTGTCTTCACACGTCTTGGCAACAACAGGTAAGTCAAGTTGCATTTCTTTTGTTGTTGTTTTTGTCGTTCTATACCTAGTTCTATTTTTATATTCATTGCCCTTTAGTATTTTTTCTTTAATTTAATAATCTTTTGTTTCCCTTTAATGACGATTAAGGTGTGAGTTATTCCCGGAGACTTATTTGAAATGATTGCTTTAGAATTTGTTTTAGTTTTTGTAAATTAAAATTTTAAATTTGTTTACATATTTAAATGCAGGAAGTTGGTATCTACCTACTTCCAATTAGAAATATTTCAGTTTGCTACAGTTGAGGGACCACTGGATTTAAAGTTTTTCACTAATTTTTAAGGATTTAATAGACTATAGGGAAAAAAAATCAAAATCATATGTCTTAGAACAAAATAAACAATTTCTAGTACCTATGTATTGTTAAACAATTTTAAAGTTAATGAGGCAAATATTGAAAAAAAGCGTATTATATTAATTTCATGACTTTGTAAATAAATGAAATAACTTTTTAAAACGAAGGACACATGGAGTAATTATACAAGGTGAGTGCAAATCGACAACACAATACAGAAACAATAGGCATTTTGTTTGTGTAAAAATAAATTACTACTGTCAAAAACACAAAAAAAAGTATTACTTTTGACATACATAAGTAAATTGTAAACAAAGTCAGTCAGTTGTGCTACTGCACTCACCTTGTATACATAGTTACACCATGGAAGGATATCATTCACTCAGTTCAAAAAATTTCGAATTTAGTAGTTTGAGATTGTTATTTTTATTTTAATAACGACGTACCTACATATGTATGTAGAAATATGCCACTTCAATTGTCTGATTTTGTTAAACTTTTTATTATATCCTCCTACAACTACATAAATTGCTGAATGACTTAAACATTAAGAAATATTCATCTGAGACACTTCAAATTATTCTTGATCCTTATGATTCTAATTCCGAGTTCATTGAGCTATGTATGCCTGTGTAAAACACTCTTACAATTATCTTCATATACAGTGGTTAAAGCAAATATTTTCTGTTGCACATTATGTATTTTTTAAAACCTTTTATTTTCTAAACGTGTTACATGTCATCCTAAGAAATCGCCATTTCACTTTTTGTGTTATAACTTTGTTGAATTTTGGTTGTTTTCTCTATAGAACTACCCAAACAACTGTGGACACTTACATATATAAAACTAAATAAAAATTTGATGCTCATATGATCAACAAAACAAAAAATTTCATTTCAATCCTAATATTTAGTACAAATTAGAAGGAAAGCAATTCAAAATCACGGGAAATGCTGATCACAGCGTAGGGTACACCAATGTACAAAATTGTAGTTAATTATAATCCGACAAAAGATAAATAATCTCCAAAACAGCATATGTATATGAAATGTGCGCCACCACTGTATATAAAATACATCGTGCCAAATTGTGTAAAGATCGGTCAATAATTGGTCATAGATCCCTACTTCTCTACTTCCGAAAAGCACATTAATCTAAATAAATATCGACTGTTATATAAATGCAAAAATCATATTAATGGATTTTGTAGGTGTCGTTTTATATTTGACTATAGCCACAATATTAGATTCACTTCCAAAAATCAGTTAAATACGTATAAATTTCTTATACTGAATTTTATAATAAATCTATTGTACATATCGAAATGGAACCGATATAGTGGAAAAGTAAATTTTAAAATTTTTCCAATTTTGTAAAATTGTGTTTTTCAATTGCTAATGGGACACTATTGTCGTCTGTGTAGACATATTTATTATTGTATTGTGTCTGCCTGCTTTTGCCAAAAATACAAGAAAACAGAAGATAGAGTTTGTTCAATGTTCATCTTGTTAAAAAGATAGTATTTTTATATTTTTTATTTAATTTTTACCCTCTAAATGTTTTTCCAAATTGGATCAATTGTTTGAGTTCTATTTTTCTGAAACGATATTATCGATACAAATTTCATATATATAAAACGAAGTCATAAAATCTAGATATGTTTATGTATATATCAACTATTTTTGAACGGATTTTGTTGATGTATTGTACTTCCTTAGAATATCTATGATCTGCGGAAAATGTAATTTAACCACCACACAGAAGTATTGTTCTATTGTAATGTTGTTGTTGCTGAGTTGACAGCCTTTGACCGAACAACGTAGAATTGGCAGTCGCGGAAATGTTAGACAGTCACAGGCTAAATAACCTCCGAATACCAACTACACGTAAAGACTAAGGTTCTACCGGTCAATGAACACAACGTCATGTTGACACAACAGTCTTCTGGGATGTCACCGCAGGAGTCATTCAAATTTCGAAATCAGACTGTTGGAGACTCCCCCGAGCATTTTTTTTAAACAAGACCTTCGTATAAACAATGAGAGCATACTGAGTTATGTACAAGATCCACTAGATAGCAGCTCGTATATGTTAGCTACATGTCAGACGCCACCAATATTTGGTAGCAGCATGCTGCAAGGATGTTGTACTAGTAGGTTGCCCACCGCGCATAGCAGAGACCGAGAAGATTCTGCCGCAACAGGCTTAATGCCTTCTAGTCCCACATAGACCGTGTCATCCTTAATTTTAATACCAGCATGTCCCCATGCCACCCCTACAAGTTTAATTTTCCAGCCAGTCCTACTTGCATATGTCCAGAAGGTCTATTGACTCACCATGTTGTCAAGTCCACGATTCCTTGTACTTGATCTTGTAGAATTCCCAAATTAATTTGTTATGCTGCGACAACAACGTATTCCCCTGAGTATAAGTATCCAGAATATATACATATACATATTTATATTTTAGACCCGCAACTTAATATGTATAACTGTTATAAATTTTTGAATGAACCACAATTTTTTTAAAAAACCCACTTTTGCTCATGTTGCGCTTCCTCTATAGTATTTCAAAATTAATTGTGACTCAAAAACTATACAAGTTTTATGAGACTTTTTAATTAAGTTAAATATAAATTATTATTATTTCTAAAGCGTGTTAAAAATATCAATTAAATAAACCATTTAATCGAATCAATAACTTGACAATAAATTGTAAAAAGGAAAGATTACAAAAAAAGAACAAAACTATACTATGTTTGTATGTTCCTTGCAAAACCATATACATATTTATAATTACTCCTACTTCCCAACTTACCAACAGTAGTACAGTGTTTAAACAAAACACACATACATATACATATACATATGTATGTATATAAAGAAAAAACTAAATAAATTTCCGAATTCAACCAACCGTAGATTGTTTAACAATAAAGCAAAACGGAAGTTATATTGACAGATAGATGGATGTGTACTCGAGTACAGATGTACATGCATATATTCGTTCATTTAATCGAATGTCTTTGTTTTTAAATTCATGCTAGTATTTTAAAAAGTACTATGGAGCAGGCATGGAAAATTGAGATACTGACTTTTAAATTGTTTTCAAATTGCAAATGCTCATTTATTTTTATAATACTTTTTGTTGAAATCTTGAAAACAAGTTTTAATTTTGGTTTTATTTTTAATGTTAAAGTTTATGTTCCTGAAAGTTAAGGAAAAAAGTATTTAAGCAAACAATACAATTTTAAATATGTATATACATAATTCTTTATATGCTTAAAACTGAAGTCGTTTAATATCCAAAAACAAAGCAATAATAATAAGGTTTATCGAATTTAAAGAATCTGTTAAAGCCAAATTGTTTTTTTCTATTAAAAAAAGTATAGGTACAATATTAGTGCGTTTTCCAACCTTGCTTTGGTCATTATCTATTATGTCTTGCCATTGCACGGTGTCCCCCCCAAGAACCACAAGTTTTTCCCTCTCGCTTTTAGCAAATTGGTCATACAAAATGTGACGTAGTTTATTTTTAAACATTTTCCAAAGTGAGTGACTGACGGTGACGTTGTTTAATAACAGAAGTAGACACAATTTAAGGGGAGATTTTAAGGTGTTAAATTGTGCGTTCTCTCACAGTACTTCCCAGCTTGTACTCGTATGTGTGAGTTTGGGTGTCAAAGTCGCAACATTTGGTTTGTTATGGTTACATTTACGTTTTTAACAAAACAACAATTGCCGGCCGGCAATAATGACGAAACATTGTACACGCAACTAATTCTCGGTATATTTTTTTATATCTTTTGTTCAAATACATAACGTGTTTAAAAGTAATCAAAATGCGTGTTTGCCTTTGAGACTTTTTTATTTGTTTGTCATTGTTATTTAGTAAAGATTTTTTTTGAGGTTTTTGAAAAGTTATATTTTATTAGATATTTTGAGATTACTAGTTAAGAATAAACGCTCAGTGAACCATCTGGTCTGAACAGATTCAGAAAATTTCCAAACCAACCAGTCAAATATTTTGTCTGCTATTTTAATACCAGGTATTTTCAAATAATTGCATTCATAATAACTCATTGTTGAATGTTCTACCATATTGTTAAAAGACTTCCATTATTATTGGACTAATCCTTTACGGATATCATATAGTCACGTGAGAGTTTTTTTAACCACAGTCTGTATATATATCACTCTTTTAATGAGATCCAAATATCGAGCATGCCATACCGAATGGACGAATATCCCGTCCCAGATGACCAGAATTTCAATCTAAATTATACTATGTTGGAGAATTAATTGTTTATT
The DNA here is from genome assembly GCA_950370525.1 of Bellardia bayeri. Lineage (NCBI taxonomy): Eukaryota > Metazoa > Arthropoda > Insecta > Diptera > Calliphoridae > Bellardia > Bellardia bayeri. Next base: position 105,861,209 of record OX493264.1, read on the forward strand.
TCACTGCAGTTCTAAAATATATTTAAACATGTATGAAATCACTTTTATAAATACTATATTTTTTATTTTTTCCTTCTCTTTACCTTTGTTTTTACAATATTTTGTATTAAGAGATAAAAATATCTGCATTTCCAAAAATATAAAAAATCTTTCTAAAAACACTTTACTGCAGGTTAAATAAATGTTGGTCATTATTTACTGAAGAACGTGACATTTTAAAATAATTTTCTATATTTCTAAAAAGCAGATTAACTATGCTATTTTTACCAGCCAAATTAAATTTTTATAACATAATATTCTACCTACATACATACATATTATATAGTTAAGTATACATATTATAGAGTTTTATAATGATGTGTCAAGTTTAGAAACATTTAACCAAAAGAAAAATAAATAAAAACAAGTAAGAGTGATATATTCGGCTATGCCGACTCTTATATACCCTTCACCTTTGTTGTGGATGCATAATTATATTATATACATACATATATGTATATATGTATTATATTAATACACTTTGTTTGATAGTTTTTTTGATAAAATTTTCAGAGGTTGTCTTTGATTTTTCTCATATCTTCGTTATTTATGGACGGATTTTGCTGATTTTAAATAGCAAACTTCTCGAAAGCATGTCTGACAGAATTATTGAAGATTTGGATCCCGAAGATATCTGGGGACTTCAGAAAATTGATTTCAACAGACAGACAGACAGACGGACATGACTTAATAGACTCCGCTATCTATAAGGATCCAGAATATATATACTTTATAGGTTCAGAAAATTATATTGTGGAAATTACAAACGGAATGACAAACTTCTCATGAAGATGAAGGGTATAAAAAGTGTCTTTCTACTGAGAATGCCACGCTGAATCATGAACTTTTCTTTATATATTGAAGTTTTTCGTCGACGCTTTTTTAAACTGTTTTAATGCATATTTTTACCTTTTTGCTGGCGGCACTGATTGGCACACGCCAATGCAACTCAAATCCTGTTTCTGCAAAAATTTATATAAAAAATTACGCACTTTTGCAGCTGTCATTTTTTTGTTCATACACAATTTTGTTTGTAATGAAATTTTATACGTGGTTGTTTAGAGAATCATATTGATCAGGAACGACTTAAGAATGCACTACAAATAAATTGTTGATGTTGTTCATAAGATAAAAACTTTCACTTGTTGCTATATTTCAATACCTTAGGCAGATGAGTCAGTTTGTTTAGAAATGTTGATGTCTTATTAAATATAAACATTTCACTTAACACACCCTTGTATAGCATAATAGATTATTTAAAATTTATGTTTAACTGAATTCAGTTTCAATACAATATATTCAGACCATTAATACACAGTTATAAAATTACCTATATGTAATTTACAACTACCAACTAAAAATTATAAATGTTATATGTCATCATTATACTTTAATTTATATATTTCTCAAAAATGAAAATTAAACTATAAAAATAGAAAAGCACTCAAATAACTTCAGTTATAATGATCCATTAATTTATGGTTGGTTGTAAATTTCAAACTCAGTCAAAAGAAGTGATGGCGAAAGTAATTTATGTTAATGGGTTACATTGTGTTGAAAATTTCCTTTTATTTTTTCAATTTGCATATTTGTTGTTTTCATTTTTAAAAAGTTTGCATTTGTTGTAAAAATAGTTTATGGTGTTTTAAGGCTAAATTTCGTATTTCAGTTTGTAATCCAAGTATGTTTTTGTTTATTTCGATGGCAAATTCAAAACAATAATTAATCATTTGCTTTAGGCAGAAAAGGTTTTGTAATACATATTTACTTTATTTTAAATAAAATATATTGTAATAAAAATAATTAATTTTATATTGTTTTTAATGATTTTTTTCAAATAGAGTATTTTATGTCAAAATGTCGACATAATATGTTTAGACATACACAGAAAAAAAAATCATGTTTTTTTTTCAATTAAACCTTTAATTGATTTTAAAATAATTTTCAATTAAAATTTTAATTGATTCAATTACTTTTTCTGATATTTTTAATTAAATCGTACATTTTTAGTTAATTGATACTATCATTTTGTTTACAGGTCCGACTTCAATTAAATTTTTAATTGATTCCACAAATATTTTAATTGAAACTCATTTTTATTTGTTTCTGTGTAACCAAGCTGACGGGAGAGTTTTTTTTTTCTAAAATTCAAAATTTATTTTTTTGAATTTTGTTTTTGAAATTAAATTTGGATTTGAAATTATTTTTAATCACTCTATTATTTTTCTCATGTCATGTACCAAAGTTTTTCAAACATACTAATCGCTGAAAGATAGATCTGGAGAATATCATGGTGTAATTATACAAGGTGAATGCAAATCGGCAACAAATACAAAGCAATACAGAAACAACAGGCATTTTGTTCGTATAAAATAATGTACTACTTTCAAAAACACTTGAAAAAGTATTACTTTTGACATACATAAGTAAATTGTAAACAAAGTTAGTCAGCTGTGCTACTGCACTCACCTTGTATAGGTACACCATGGAGAATATGTTGTTGGAAAATTAATTAATAGTACAGAGAAATCATTGTTAACATAAATGTTTTATTTTCTTTTTTTTTTTCTTTTTTTTTTTTTTTCTTTTTTTTTTTTTTTCTTTTTTTGGTTTTATGAACTTTAACTTCACAATGAAAATATATCAGTGGCTGAAGCTTGATTTAGTTGATACCAATACCATAAAGCTTTTGAATAATGACTAGGAGCTAAATCAGACCAAAACTTGACTGTATAGTAGTGACCTCTAATAAAAGACAGGCATTATTTTATAGAAACATCTACAGTCAATGTTGAATAGATGACAGAAGGGGTGCTCTTCAGACTATATATATATATATATATATATATATATCAATTCAGAGCTCTTAAAATCAGCTATTATGAACACAATTTGCAAGTATTGCTTAGACATTAGTCTATTCATAATGAAATGGTAAAGCTGTCTAAATATAAATTCTGTGGCAACTATCAAAACAGCTAACACTGAAAACAATGCTGTTAATTTAAAGTTAGCTAAAAAGGCTGTATTTATAAATTTAATGTTGGTAATATTTTAAAATTAAAAAAAAAAAATGATCTTGTTTTAAGTTTGTACTATTGCATTCCTGTCATCATAACTGAATGGTGACTTAATCGTTTAATTCAAGAAATCTGATAGAATTTTTCAAAAATAACTTTGCATTATTATTTAAGCATTTTAAAAGATAATCGTTTTATGTTGTCCTACAATTGAAAAATGTAAACTGTTTTAGAGTTTGTAATTAGTTGACTACATACATATGTATCTCTGTAAGATCTTAGTTATTTAATAAAAATCCAAATTGATCATTCGTAAAAAAGTCCAGGTGAAGCGTGTTTTTTGTCAAAAAGTCACGCTCTTAATACACAAAAGTTTGTACAGTGGATAATACCATTAATTATGATCACAAAGAAGTCATTAAGCTGGTTGCATGGCCAACTTCTTGCAACCACTAAGCCAAAAGAACAAGAGGCAAAAACAAGTTTAAATGAGGGTTACACACATGTTCGTTCTTACGTACGAATTTACATGATATGTATGCGTTGTTAGTTCAGTATTTTGCAACATGATATTTGGTTTAAAATAAAATGCACCGTTAAAAGAAATGTGAATACACAGCAAGAAATCACAAACGAAAAATGCAAAAACAGAAAAAACTTGTTGAACTTGATATTGAACTGAAATAAAACGAAATACATGTACATAAGTATAAACGAAGCAAAATGCAATTGTATGGCTATAAAAAGAAACTATGTACATACATACAACATTGTACAGACAGCCTGGTGGTCATTATAGAAAAGAGTAAAATGAGAAAAACAAAGATAGATGAAAATGGCCAATTCAACATTTTTTTTCTTCACTTAAACTTGGCTTAATGGGAGGTAAGAGTAAAACTTGTTTTGGTTCGTTTGGTTTTCTATAAAAACCCAAAGAAAAACCATAACATTTATATTGTAGAACAAGAACGCTTTATAATTGTAACTAGAAAACTGGAAATAATTAAAGAACATTTAGAATTTTGAAATACTTTTGTAGCCCAAATAAAAATTTACAACCACAGCCAAATTGTAGCAATTAAATGAGGCAACCCAGCATACCATTCTAGGAGCGTTCCGAAAAAGGAGTCAGAAAGAAGTCCAACAAAAGAGCATTTTCGGAGCGAAAAAAAATTGCTTGTTACTGTCCTGATTCGGCAGGCAGTATGACTCAGAAATTCCACTTAATTATGTGTGTACCAAACATAGCTGTACCACACAAGAATGATACAAACAAGATTACATAGAGCCCAAAAAAAACCCTCATAAAAGACTCTTTTCTGCCATTATCTAAGAGCTCTTTTTGACGGACCATTTTCGAATGTAATGACCCTCTTTTCTGAAGGTTTTTGAAACAAATATGATTGTTTTTTTGGCTCATAAAGAGCGTTAACGCTCCGAAAAAGGTGTCAGAAAAGACTCTTTTTCAGACTCATATGGCTTGCTGGGAACATGATCATGTCACCAAAAACAGAAACACTGTTGCTATTGTTGATGTTGCTTACAACAATTAAACACAACTTTCCTAGAGGTAGTTTCAGTTTATTTTTCAGTACAGTCCTCAGTTGTTTGCAAAAAAATATTTCATGGTTTGTTTTATAAATAATAAATTAAATTATGAAACAATAAAAAAGGTTGTTTTTATATTTTTTATTTAATTTCTAAAAAAAAACATCAAAGACAATTGTTATCAAATCAAGAAAAAGTAAAGTTAAATTGGTTTTTCAACTACGCCATAAACAACGCCTTTTAAAACATTTCAGAATTCTTGAGAAATTAAACAAAAATATGGGCATGTGTTCACCTAAAAAAAAATTGCACTCGTAAGTTGTGCCATTAAAAAAAATTGTAGTTTATATTAAACAACATTTTATCACAACTAAAAAAGTTATTTTTCTATTAATATCGTAAGTCATAATTGACCCGTTGGATTTGTTCTCATAATTTGAATTTTGTAATTTCTAAATGAATAGTCCGATTTCATATAGGTGAGTTTATGTTTTAATAATTTGAAGAACTAGAAAAATCGAAGGGAAAAATAGTAGTGCAGTCTTTCGACTTTATCATGGTGGCCGAATTTTTTTTATTTATTGAATCTAAAGTCTATGAAGTAAAGGCCTTACAATAAGTATTCATATCTTATACTTAAACTTTTAAATTATTTGCTCTCATTTGACAGAGCTATAATGGACAAATAGGCCTTAAATTAGTAGGGAGGTAAATAGGTTCTACGAAGCAGATTCTCTATGAATGTTTTCATTTCTTACTTACCATCATTGGATGGGGCCTTCTGTATTAGATCAGTACTTCATATTCAGATTGTTTAGTGAAACAGGTGGGCAATTTTCTCTCCTAAGCGTTAACGTAATGTGTTTACTTTTGGTTTCATTTGCACGTATTCTCCAGTTTTTTTTAACGACGTCTCCACACGTCTGAGATAAATATTAGGAATGGAAAAATAAATGAACTCGTGTTTAGTATTTTACCTAATTTTTATTTTTAATACAAAACATTTTGCTACAAAGACTCTATTTCATAAGAAGATTATAAACCATTCATTCACCTTTTTACAAAAATGAAGGCAGAAGAAAATAAAAATCGAATATTGACTTTGACATTGTAAAACACAAGCCAAAACATAACCCACAATTATATTATGTATGGTTGGCCATAAAGTTAAAACCAATAATAAACTTGTAAATATTATTATACATATGTATTTACTCACACATAGCCACACTGACAGAAACAGAAGGTCACTAGTTTCAAAATTGTCATGCAATTTATTCGTAACAATCAACCCATATTTCTACTACAACAGAACAATACAAAAATACAGACTCGTTGTAATATTCACTTATAAATGCTGGCAAAAAATATAAAAAATCGATAAATTGTGATAAATATTATTAACATATTTTACACATCTATCACATTTAACAACAATTGTGTATATATTTGTTGAGTAAAGAAATGTCAACTATTTTGTTTTTCGCTGGCATATTTTTTGCCAATTGTTTGAAAAAGTTTTCTTTTAAATTTTATATTTATAAATAATAGAATTGTTATCAGAGAAGCTCCATCTTCTGCTACCTGTTGAGTATGTTAGGCAGCCTTTACCCCAATAAGTTCAGGGGCCAAATTACCGCATTCGTGATCGAATGAGGTATCGTATCGAAAAATGATTTCGATATCGAAATTATATACTAAATTAAATGTACTAAATTTCTCGATATCGAATGGCATAATCTCAAATAAAAAAATTACGATCAATTTTACTCGATATCGAATGCGGTAACTTGGCCCCAGGTCTTTAATAAATCCAATTATGATTTTCGATAAAAGGTATTAAAGCCTTTTTTACAATCTGTTACAGATGGGCTATCACAACTCATGATTGCCTAAAGCAAAAATTAGTAAATAATTCCGCATAGTTTTTAATTTTTAAAAGAAAATCAAAGATTCGTGTACGTATCACCTGACTTCAAAGATATCGCAATTTCAATTTTAAAATTCTCAAACTGTGGGATTTTTCGTTTGCCATCCAAGCTACCATCAAACTTACACAGAAAAAAAAATCATGTTTTTTTTCAATTAAACCTTTAATTGATTTTAAAATAATTTTCAATTAAAATTTTAATTGATTCAATTACTTTTTCTGCTATTTTCAATTAAATCTCACATTTTTTTATCATTTTGTTTACAGGTCCGATTTCAATTAAATTTTTAATTGATTCCACAAATATTTTAATTGAAAAGCATTTTTATTTTTTTCTGTGTAACTAGCGACAAGAACTTTCGCCGAGATATTCAGCCATGGCACAGAACTCAATTCCGTGCGAAAGTGGTTTTGATTCCGTAAAATTAGAAAACGAAAAACGATATTTTTTCGGAATGAAACCACTTTAGATTTCTAAAGTGGAATTGTTATTTTTATGATTTTATACTGAAAAAAAAACTGCTCATACTACTAATTTATAATGATAATTAAATAATTAATTTTATTTTTTAATTATCTCATGGATATTTAAATAAAATGTTAAAAATTTCAAAGTTGGTGTCAGCAACAGGAAAACTTTTGTCGTTTTTAGATGCCTCCTCTAAATTTCTTCTTTGTAGCTTTTCAACTGCTTTTTAATGTCTTTGTTCATTTACACAGAAAAAAATAAAAATGAGTTTCAATTAAAATATTTGTGGAATCAATTAAAAATTTAATTGAAATCGGACCTGTAAACAAAATGATAAAAAAATGTGAGATTTAATTGAAAATATCAGAAAAAGTAATTGAATCAATTAAAATTTTAATTGAAAATTATTTTAAAATCAATTAAAGGTTTAATTGAAAAAAAACATGTTTTTTTTTTTCTGTGTAAAACAGCAACTAATGAAATTCCAGGCGTTTTTTACAAAATTTTCTTCACTTTTATTTAAAATTTCTTTGTTAGCGCTCTTTTTGTTCACTTTTGTTTTACTTTTTATTGCAAAAATCATGTGTTTTTTGTTTTGGTTTACACAACGTTACCATATTTAAGTTAAAAACCGAGATTTAAAACTTTTTTGGGAATAAACAAAATCCATTGGAATCTAGAGCACGCTAAGTAAAAACCATCGATTTGCAAATACGGAATTGAAAGTATTCCGATTGGATTATGTGACATGCCTGATTGTTTGACTTCAATCAAAACCAATTAAGCCAGGATGCATATCAATCTGAAATGAGAAGAACGGTGGTTAAACAAATTGTCAAGGCAAACTCCCAACATGGTCCTTTAAGTGTGTTATTTAAACTGTAATTTAAGAGTATTTAAATTGTTTTTGTGTACTTTTGAATAAATAAAGACTCGTTATATTTTTTTTAAACTGCTTGACGCTTCTAATTTGCAATTAAAAGGAATCCGATTTATTTAAAGCTAATAAACCACCGTTTTTAACACATAAAAACGTAACAATATTAATATAATTCAGCTTTTCTTTTAATAATATTTGGTGTTGAGTTTATTTTGACGCTCACAGTAAATATGTATGTTGAAATACCAAAATAGTAGTTTCTTTATTGCTAGAAATTTAACTCACTTGTTTCAATTTAAATTTTATACTAAAAAAAAATCACAATAAAAGTTATATTTACCGCTATGTGTTAAATGTATTTAAAATATCCAAACCTCTACTTTATAACATAACTGAATTTAAAACTAAAAAATTTAAATAAAAAACAGTAATTTTATGTTTATTAACCTAAATTTAAAATTTTTACATCGTTTTTTTTTTTTATTCAAAAACCCAGAGAGGGAGAGGTGCAACAAACCGTAAATATTTAAAAAAAATTTAAATTTTTAACAAGTAACAAAAGCAACCACTTTAGCGAATAAAATAGTTAACATAAACATTAAAACATGTATAAAAACGTAGCCAAACATAATAAATGTGAACGAACATACAGGTGCAACATAAACTGACTGCCGTTTTGTTTTTTAGTTATTGTAAGAGTAATAAAACCTAAAATTATAAATTACAACTGATTTATCATTTTGATTTCATTTGTTTGTGTTTAAGCAAAACAAAAAAATAGAAGAGTTTATTGACATTAAATAATTTGTATGTTATTGTTCGATCATAAATTACTTTAACGGAAGTTTGTAAATTGTATAAATTTGATTCAATAAAATTATTGGTTAAATGCTGTTGCTAACATCTGTTATTGTTGGTTGTAATCAAATCAAATTTTTTTAAACGATTTCTACAAAAATTAAAAAAAAAAATAAATAAATAAATTTGTATGTATTTAAAAAATGAAAGTGATTTTTATGACTTTTCTTTTATTTCTTTAACTTTATCGAATTTTAGTTAATTATATCATATATCCTCCTTATTTTCTATTTCTTCTTTCCACCAGTTTTGCTTTTTTTAATGACAGTTTTTTAAAAATGAGAAATATTCAAATATTGGTTTAATTTTTTAAAATTTTTTCTCCTAATTTAAATTAATTGTTTTAGGTTATTTTGAGTTTTGACAACATTAATAAATGTTTTAATATTATTGTAACAATTACATTTTTTAATTGATACTCATTTATTAATATTAAAAACTTTGTTAAATAGTTGTTATGTATAATAAAGCCACGATTGCTGTAAATTGCTTCCCAAACAATTGTCGTTTTTAACTAATTTATACAGTACTTTAACAGGGCTTTAGCTTTTATGCAATCAGACAATGTATGTACACGATTTGTTTTGTATTTGATCCTCATCCCTCTTTGATGGAATGATACCTTAGACGCGGAACTTTGAATGTTTCACTGGTAGAATAGGTAGCTGGATCCAGATCATTCAAAAATCTTACCTTACCTGTGTACATCATATTCTGATTTATTCAGTCCTTGTAGAAGTTTGTCTAACCATAACTTCACTGCTGCTCTTAGTTTCCATCGTTTGGAGTGTTAGCATTCTTAAAGCTGATCGCCCTTCGATAGGGCATAAATTATAAACTTTGGAAGAAAAAACGTCTATAAAATTTGTCACTTACATATTTATCAATTGTCCGTAATTTGAAATGTGGAATGGAAACTTTTTGTATGCTTAGGTTTTTTCCTATAGTGCAAACACATACGTATACTAAAATCTAAATTAGAGTCTAAAAATCAGTATTTTATGACAGTCTAACAATTGTCCAATATTCGAGATGCTCACCCTTTCACCCTCTAAAATCCTGGGGTACATGTACAATCTTCAAGCCACCATTTCTCGTTTACGTTTCAGCAAAGGATTATATACATAGGAATAAGACAATATTCGGTATTCGTTTCGGTTTGTGTGGCTTTTCAGCAATTTAATTTTAATGAATGCTCTCGGTAAACAAACAATCGGACATAACGTTGTCCGATAGTTTTAGATACCAACGGAGAACATTAATTGCACCAAGACATTTCTAAAACAAGTTTTTCTATTTCTTTGTCTCACAGTAACATGTTAAGACTTTAAATTAATTAAATTTTTAAATCTTTTTTCATTTATAAAAACCCACTGTTCACGATTTAACCGCTAAAATACTTAATGACATCAGCATATTTTCATTAAAGACAAAATAAAACCGACACATACAAAACCTAAAACAGTAGAAAGATTTTTAAAAATATTTTATTAATATTTATAAACGTTTTATGTCTTCGTAAACCGTTCGTTGTTTGTAACCACAGACAACACTATTTTTCGCCATATCGGCTAAAATTTCAGTAGACACAGTTTTTCACTTCCCCATTTCTTTTTAAAGATTGTTTTCTTGAATAAAAGCCATTAGAAACATACATTTTTAAAATTTTCATCATTTGAGTGTAAATTAATATTTTTGTTTAGTTTCATGTTTCTCTATATTGAAGATACAAAAAAGTGACAAACAAGTAAATAAACAAACTGAAATAAATATATGTATGTACGTGTATACTGCCTTCACTAGAGAACGACTAACACAATGATAGACATGAATTTGTTATTTCTTTTTTAATTTTCCTTTAACTAACAAAAGGTAAAAATATAACTTTTTTTTTGTAAACAATAATAGTTTTGCCACAATATGCAGCAATCAACTTCAACAAATAACAACTACATACATATATCATACAATAACCAGTAGTGTCTGGCTGTTGCTGCTTGCTACTGCTGCAAATGCCACATAAACACACTGAATGAATAAAAAAGTAGCATGACAATTTTTAATATTTTACAAACATTACAACAATAAACGGTACAATAACCGGAAAAAGTGCAACTGATTTGTCGGTTTCAGTATTGTTGCATAAAAAAAAATACACACTATAGGTATTTGTAAACATATTTTCAACTTGTTTCTAGTTATTGGTTGTGCCTACTGTGTATTTTATTTAAAGTTTATTATTAAAAATTAACAAACCATAAATTAAATAATATGTAATTTGTAAAAAAATATTAAAAAAAAATAAAAAACAAAACAAATTATTTGTCAGATGTGGGGTTCGAACCCACGCTCCCTCTCGGGAACCAGAGCTTAAATCTGGCGCCTTAGACCGCTCGGCCAATCTGACTTGTGTATATCGTTTGCAAAACGCTTTTTATAAACAGTTATAATAGCAACTGTGCTGTGCTGCTGGCACAAATAGTATTTATCTAAAAATAGCTTTTTAATTTATTTGTTGATATCAATAAGAAAGAGAGAGAGAGAGAGAGAGAAAAAGAAAAAAATTGGTGCTGTTGTTATTTTTGGTCAATGATGATTTATTTTGCTTTAATTAATGCTTTTTGTTTTTGCCAAAAAAAATACTCATTACAAATTATACCTATTAACGGCTTGTCTGGTAATTGAAAGTGGCCAGATTTTGTATATTAAAATGGAGGGCATTAAATAAGTACTGTACCTATATAGGTAGTGTACAATGGGACCATTTACAAGAAATATGGTAATATATAGGTAGAACATCAAATTGTAGAAAACTTTGAATGACAATGCAAATACCTGAAGAATCTGGAGAAACAGACATATTGCATGAGGTGTTATTTTACTTGCTATTCCAAATTTTTAAAACGTTAAAATAATAATAAACTTCTCTAGCTTTCTAGTAAGGACATATAAAAAGAATATACATATTTTCAAATGCTGTGGGGTTCAAAATTATCAAACATTATTAGATCCATTTTTGGCAAATGTAGGTTTAATCAGACATTAAATATTGCAATCAGATCCAGAAAGAAAGCGTTCAGAATTTAACGTTAACATAAAGTAAGTTTTGGAGTCAGAAAGATCTGTGGGAATAGTTCTTAATGGCGCATAAAAGCTTCTAGTATTTCATTAAAATAATAAATTTTTATGTTAGTTCTTTAAAAGTGACCAAACATTTACTTTATGAAATTAACTATTTTTGCTAACTTATTATGAAATACGTCCTTGTCGAACTTGATCGAGTGTAGAGATATAACTATAACAAATATATACATATGTACATACATATGTATGTACATTATTTCGTGTTAAATATTTCGCGTAATTAGGAATTGTTAACCTTTCCATCGGTCTGATTGTATCAAGGCAAATTTATGTACATACATATATCAACGTTTTTAAGAGATATTGTACGAATTGTAGATGGAATCTCATTCAAAGAGTTCAAGACTAATTCAGATCCATCGCAAGACTATGTTTTTTTACCCTTATTTTTCCTTTCACCTTGAATTTTCAAACCTATCCATTATTTTGCAGCCAACTACATCATTTGCCTTTAATAGTCATTCAACTATAGAGGAAGTCGTTTGGAGATTGTGTTCTTGAGAGAATATAATGCTACGGTTTGTTTCTCCACATCGAACCAATGTTTTCGTTCGCTTTCTAGATGGGTTGGGTTTCATTAAATTCAGGGGGTTACTTTCTATTGCGATGCGAAAACAAATTCGATGCGGTAGGTAAATGCGATAAGACAACAATTTGGTACTCTGTATCTCTTACGCAAACGCTTTCGCTAAGTAATTATAAAAAGAAGCAACACCGGCACTGTAAAGTAAACAATAAAAAAGAAGGAGAAAATAAAATGTCAAAAATTGTGAAAAAAATTCAAACTAATTTTTGTGCAGTTGGTGTTTTGTTTAAACAAAATTTAAATATTTTTATTTGACATATTCAAAACAAAATAAACTGCAATGGATCCAATAGCTTTATGGTTGGAAGACGATAACGAACGAGTGGACCGAATTACTAGAAGGATATTAAAAGAAAGGTCCGATATACTATCCTTAAAAGACCGCATGTAAGAAATAATAAGTCGATTGTGTAAAATGTTTTAAAACATTGTCTGTTTCAGCTTTGTACAAAATTTCCGTTTGAACAAAGAAGCGTTTATGTTTTAAATGCTATTAAGCCCAAGCTGGAAGCTCTAAGAAGATCCACAGGAATTCCAAGTGTAATTAAACTGGGCGCTGCATTAAAATTGCTTGGACAAGGAGGATATCAGCACCAAATTGGTCAAGACCATCTTTTAGGGCTATATAAATAGACATACATATACATTTTTATTACAATTTTTATTTTCCAAGTACTTACATCTTTTTATTTATTTGCGATTGGTATTTAACTACCGCAAGATGGTTTTATTTATTGAACGATTTTGACATTGTACGTTTTCGCATTACAGAGTGTGGTGATGCCAGATCGAGAAACAAATCAATAATCAGATTTTTTTTTGACAATCTTTAGAAGAAGCCCTTAATATTGCATGCTGAGAAGCTCTTGAAGCACATAGTTTTGAATGCAAGCACAGAAAGTATTTTAGGCAACATAACCAATGTTCTCATCCAATTTTTAAGAGCCTATTAGAGCTGAAAGAATATGGCTAATAAAGATTTCAGAAATTTCGAAGATGTATTATTAGACGTAATATAATTTAAAACTTCTCAAGCACGCTTAGAGAAAATAGCGAAGTTCTTTATCAATAATATTAGGGTGTCTAACTCTAGTGATTCAGTGAAGCATCGTCGCAGTAGATTTCAGTGTTCTATTAATAGTCCAATGAAATTTGTTTTGTTGAAATTAGATAACTTGTTGCCAGTAGTTTTTTCCCGGTAAGCTAATCAATTTGTATTCGATTTGTCGGTAAATCGCTCTACAAATTACGTTTCTTAGTCGTACCGTACATACATACATATGTAAAATAAATTCTCTAGAAAGATCAGGGAGGATCTTACAATCTAGGAATGTTTAATATTAATGTCCACAAATATAAAAAAATAACTGATTGGATTAGACATTAGAATTGGTAATTTTTATCCTTGTTAAACAAAAATTTATTGAAATATGTAAAAAGTTGTTTCAGTATGAGAAAATTTCCCAAAAAAATATGTAACATAATAACTTGAATATTTTCCCTGCTTTGTAAATTATAATTATACATTTTAAAAATTTGTTTGTATAATACAATTGTTTTAACATTATATTACTTTCTTTCAGATTAAATCAGAAATAATATTGTTGCTCTAAAGATTTTCTAATTAACAATGTAAGTACAATTTATTTCAAAAATCTCAGCATTGGCAATTAATCTTTTAAAGTCATCGCAAAATAAAACTCGTTAAAATAAAAGTTAAAAAAAAAATTTATTTAAAAAGTGAAAATTTTATACAGAAAAGAAAGAGAAGAATAATTGAATCCTCTCTTAATGACTAATAACCATTAATGGGTTTATAAACTTGTGTGACTGAACTCTTCTACAAATATCACATTTTTAATAATACATATCACATTTTGAATACCTAACCTTGCCCACACAAAATGTTTATATTGTTCACATATTATATTTTCATATCCCCATATTTTGTGTGCATTTAACATTTCCACAAATATTTTATATTTTACACCTTTCTTACATTTATCCAGCCCTTTTTCATTGTAAAATACATACAGTTTTTTATACCGGAACTTGCTTTGCTTTAATTTACTTTATGAATAGACTTTTGTGGCGTAAAGGTTCTACAAATGAAGTACTATTACAAAAAAAATGTGAAAACAAATAGAAAAGGAGTCACTTTGTAAAAATGATTTCCTTTTGTTCTATTTTAGTAGCAAATTTTTTATTTTAATTTTTTACTGCAACTTCAAAGGTTTTTTCTGTCTTCTTTGTTTGCAACGAATTGGAGCAGAAATTTTGTAATTTCCATCCAGAGTCAATTATTGGGTTTTGTGTGTGAGTAATGAGGAGAAATGTGCTGGTACTTATTGTTTGACATACAAACACCAACTTACTTTGAAAATTTCTATACATAAAAGTGTGTTTGTCTCAAACCCAGACGCGTATGTACTTTAATTTGTTTTTATATTTAAGGTCTTAAAATAAAATAGCCATGTATATGTAAAGTCAGGTGTAGATTTTGAAGCCGGAAAATTCTAAAGGTACTTTTACTCTCTATAAGAGCCGAATCGAACAACTTGGAAAATTTAAGTCAGCATACATATTCAGAAAGTTATTTAAAATCTAGAGAAAGACGAATCAGATAAATCAGCTAGTTTTTGAAAATTCAGATGACTTTAGATCAACGCAGTTAAGATCTTAAATAATACAAATTAAGAAATAATAAAATATAAAAAAATAAAAATCGATATTTGTCAGATGTGGGGTTCGAACCCACGCTCCCTCTCGGGAACCAGAGCTTAAATCTGGCGCCTTAGACCGCTCGGCCAATCTGACTAACTGTTAATTCACTGGCAAAAATAAAATGATATAGAAAATTTAATAGATTTCGGATATAAAGAAAGATAACGAGAGATAAGCAAATAGAGAGCCAGCGTGAAAGTTACAAAAACTGTGAGAGCAAAATTTCTTATGACGTCACAAGTCAAAAATATTTTTATATTTGTTTAACTTCTATATAAATTTTAATGCAAATAAAAGTATTAAAATGAAGTGTGCCGTTTTTAATTAAAATAACATAAATTTAAAAAAATTAATAAAATTAATGTGCACAATTTTGCCACCTTGATGAAAAAAAAAATTATAAGTGTCTCATAGAGTTTGTATTGAACACTTCGAGGCAGATGATATAAAAGAAAATATCATGTTCAAAATGTTTAAAAATGTTTAAGATACTTTATGTTAGGTATCCCTACTAACGAATTTGTGTGTCAAATTAAAAATTTTAAAGCTGTATTCAAATCATTGAATGGTGAAATTCTCTTGATTTGCATTTAGTATTAATAAAGCATATATGTAAAATGAGTCAAGTACTATTATGGGGAAATTAAAGCTAAAACACTTTTTTCGCTCGAAATTGTTTTTTCAAATAAGAAAACTAAATCAACTCCTAGCGAATGAGACAAAAACACAAACGGAATCAAACAAAAATAATAAATTGATAACACAAAAATCCTTAAAAGATATAGTTTATTTTTTGATACATTGAATATGAATTAAAAAATAATTAAATGTTTTATTTTGAATCAAAAAATTTACAAAAAATTAATATTTCTTTTAAAATTGTTAGAAAAAATTATATTTTACAGGTAAATTATACGGAAAAAATAACCTGTGACGTCATTCGCAGAGAGAGGCTATGTTGTTTACATTCTTTGCGCAATTTGTATTATTTGATTCATGGAATGTAAAGATATTGCCTTGAACAAATAATTAAAATTTTGTTTCTCTTATAAATATTTAGAAATTTTATTTAATAAAGATAAAATTTTATTATATAACAAAAGATAAGAAAAAAAAATAACATTTTTTGTCAGGTGTGGGGTTCGAACCCACGCTCCCTCTCGGGAACCAGAGCTTAAATCTGGCGCCTTAGACCGCTCGGCCAACCTGACATATTATTGCTGAGTTGCAAGCTGCTTGTGTTGTTAATAAAAGGAAGTTCACAAACTGTTTTTGGTGTTGTATGCTATAAAGATATGCAGCGTTATGCATAATAAAAAATTGGCATTAAGTTAGCATAGAGTTTAACTATAATGTGCAAACAAACTACGGTTAACAAACTGCTAAACACTTATTAGCGTGTTACCAAATACTGATTGTCTTTTAATAAACAGCTGTTTAGCTGTTTTCACCCTGTCGCCAATTTACCGATCTTTTTGTTTTTTCTATTTTTATTTTATTTAATACCGGCACTTCCATTTTAAACTATAAAATATTTTTAACGCTTTGCAAATTTTTATTTTGTTATGGAGGGAAAACAAACTTTAAATGTCAAATTCAGGGATGATATCAACAAAAATAGTAATTTTAGTAGTGGCATCACTCATTTTCAGAGTTGATTTTTTTAAAGTTAGCAGCCGTTTGCAAATTGTTTATGAATAAACATTTTGCCAAGAAACTGCTAAGTCAAATCTGTATTCTAGTTAGCAGCTAGTTGACCGCAGTTTATAAACAGTTACCAACTTTTTATTATGCATAACGCTGATGGTATTTAAATGTTTGTATTAGGGCCTGTTCGAAAATGCATCACTGCATTGCATTTGATGCGCAGTACGTTCGGAAAACCAAACGTTGCATCACTGCAAATGCATTGTGTTTTAAAATGCATCACTGAAGCAGATGATGCGCAAAAAACAACAAACAAGCATCTTAAAAAGGGCTGATGCATTCATTGTATACATTTTTTTAATAAATTTATTTTAATTGATTTTGTATACTTTTGTTAGAATAGAAAATGATGCAAAATTCTCCAAACTATTGGTGAAAGTCCGTTTGGACATGGAGGATATTGCTTTATAATATTAACATATTTAATTACTTTCGGGATTTGTCTGCTTTTGGAACACAAAGTTTTAATAATACCTGCCTTTTTTATATTTGTTTTTCACAAAATGAACAGAGTACTACTTCTGCAACATTTTTTCATGAAAATTTCATGTGATTTTTTTTAACATGTATTTTGACAGCATTCCACTTGAAATTTTGAACAGAGTACTAGGCTTAAGTCAAGAAATAAATTTATTATTAATTTCTCCATTTTTAATATTCCCGCGTTCGTAATTGTAAACAATTAATTTATTGTTCGTCTGCGCATCAGCATCACAAAATAATCACATATGCGCATCAAATGCAGTGCAGTGATGCATTTCCGAACAAGCCCTTATTTTTATACTTATCACCAAAAAGATGGGGGGTATATTGTGTTTGTCATTCCGTTTGTAACACATCGAAATAATGGTCGTAGAACCAGAAAGTCTATACATTCTGGTCCTTATAATATTCTAAGACGATTTAGCCATGCCCGTTCGTCTGTTGCTGGCACCATAGAGCTTCGAAAAAAGACATAAAACAATGAAATTTTTACCAAATATTCTTTGATCCACCGAAATGTTTGGTATTGCAAATGGGCAAAATCGGTCCATTAGGATCTGAGCTATAGATCAAAGTGTAAGACTACCTCGATATTTTTCAGATATTTTTTGCTGTTTTCTTCAAATATAATGCATATAACATCATGAAATTTTGCACACTTTATTTATTATAGAAGAACAAATTCTGTTGAAGATGCTAGGAATCGGTTCACGATTTCTCATAGCCCTCATACAAATGTCTTCCTGGAATATGGCTTTATGGTACATAAATGTCTATAGAAAAGCCATATCTAAACAAAATTCTGCAATAATAAGTGTCATGCAAAGTTAAATCTCAAAACAATATTTTGTTTGCATCGGTCCATAATTTTGACATAGCCGCATTCAAAGATCACTTCCGAAATTCACTTAAATGAACATAAATCTTTTGTAAAAATGACTATAAGTTGAAATTCGACAAGCATAGTCAAAATATACATTCAAACCGTCGTACAAAATTTTATGATAGTAGTCCCCATATAAATCAAAATTCCGAAAATCAATTAAATGGTCATAATTTCTTTATAAAAACCACTATCAAGTTTAAATTCAACACAAATAGTTAATACATATACATATAAAAATCGTTCATCGCAATATAATGATGATAGGTCTATATTTGAACGTAGCCCCATATAAAGTCCAGTTCCGAAAATCACTTAAATGTCCATAAATCCCTTATAAAAACCACTATCAAGTTGATATCCAACACAAATAGTTCATACATATATAAAAATCGTCCATCTCAATCTGATGATGATCGGCGCATATTTGACCGTAGCCCCTATATAAAGTCTACCTCCGGAACTCACTTAAATGCGCATGGGTGAGTATATAGGATTCGGCACAGGCGAATATAAACTCTTACTTGTTTGATTTAATGCTCTAATATCTGAGTTTTTTGTAATGATTTTTTTAATATAAAATATTTTGGAAAATAGATTTATATTCAACGTTTATTCTAAAATCTAAATTTGTATTAATATCTATTGATATTAAATAACTCAAATTAAATTATATAATGGGTGGTATTATGCGGTTTTGGTTCTTCTTTCATTTCAAATCTATCTCTCTATCTTTCTATCTCTGTACTCTTTTTCTTTTTTCAACTGAAGGGAATCACAATGGACCACAGGGTCTCCGAGTGGAAGTGCACATGGTGTACAACCCTTCTTATCTTTTGGGTGGTATTATTAATTCCTCACCGAAAAGAAAAACTAAGCGCAAAGAAATATCAATCGATATGTAAAATGTAATTATTTATTCCTGCGGCATGCCACAATACTGTCTGTGTAGAAATGATACCGCAAAAAGGAAAAAATGCCGCAGCAACGGGATGAATAATTTCAAATTATGTTCCGCACAAAAAATTTTTCCGCATTCTCGGTACGGAATGAATAATTCGACGCAATAATTTTTTTAAATAATTCTAAGAAGATATTTATAAAAGAATTCACATCCACTTATTACTATTGTCAGGTGTGGGGTTCGAACCCACGCTCCCTCTCGGGAACCAGAGCTTAAATCTGGCGCCTTAGACCGCTCGGCCAACCTGACCAGTTGAAATCCTTGGTAATAAATATGGTCGTGTTATTGTAACCTCCTTAAGAATAACAAATTAAGCGCTGGTTAGTTTTAACTACGGATCTAATTGAATAAAATTCTTATTCTCAATTTATGTAAAAGTTTAACCAATTGTTTTTGGTATTGTGATTACCAGTTTATTCAAAGAGCAAAATGCTGCTTGAAAATGGATAACAGTAAAAAAAATATATTTATTTATTTATTGTTTCAATAAACTAGCATATTGACCATAATCGGTGACAAATTTCTACTTAAAAAATAAAATTTAAAGAATTCCCTCCCTTCTTCTAACAGTTAAATCTTTTCAACATAAATTAAAATTTTCTAATTTTTAACAACAATGATTTAATTGTTTATTAAAAAAAAACTACAAAAAGCAGGATAAACTGAACAAAATTTAATTAGTGGTTGTCAGGTGTGGGGTTCGAACCCACGCTCCCTCTCGGGAACCAGAGCTTAAATCTGGCGCCTTAGACCGCTCGGCCAACCTGACCCTTTGTACAGTCGTGATACATTTATATCACGAATCCAAAAGGTAATTGCATATATATAACTACTGGAAATATATAGTCCTTTTTAATCAGATTGGGAATGCTTTATATCATACAGTTTAAAATAAAGTTATATGTAGTAATATATGGCTTCCTATAGAAACCTGATTAGACACTCAAGGGAGAAATTACTGATTATTCTTAAGAAATTAACCAAACTATCTTTCTACACCAATACCTCGATTTGCGTCGTTTCGTTTCGCGTTTTTTCGAAGTTGCGTCGCTGCTAATTTTCACTGTGCGCGTTAAATTTTCGAGGTTACGTTGTTTTGGGTTCGAGCCTTTAATTGTTTTTTAATTTTTGCAAAATCTGCCACATCATTACATGCTAAAACGATGACCCGTACAAGAAGTGCTTTGATGATCGAAATGGAGTCCTTTCTTTCTATTTTGAGTAAAAATCAAGTTGCGCAGCGTATACCATTAAGTAAAATGGTATAAAGCTTATTTGATAATATTATAATTAAAACAGTGTTCTGTTAATCCAAAAGATACAATAAGTACGAAAAATTTATTAGAAGTGAATGAAAAAAATTATGTTTTACACAAAACATATTGAACAATAATAACTTGATCAAATTCATTATGTTGAATACAAAGTATTTTACAGTAAATAACAACAGATAACATAAAAAGTAAAGCATTATCCAACGATAATGCTAGTGGTAGTAATTGCTACAAGGAAATTTATTTTACGTTGAAAAAAGCTATTGAGCAAACATTGGACCAATTTTGTGATATAAAGCCGACGACTTAGTATTTTCGTAACCCTGGAACCTATCTTTGATCTTTACATGGTTTGTTATAGAAAATTTTTAATTCACTTTGTGTCTTTTGAGGTTGCGTCGTGTTTTTTTTGGAAAGTAACCCCGACCCAAAGTGGGTATTGGTATTGGTGTACTTCTTTCATTATGGTTCTTTCTTTTCAGAAAGCGATGTTTTATTATAAATTATATTAAAAAATTGCCGTTTCTATTTGTCAGATGTGGGGTTCGAACCCACGCTCCCTCTCGGGAACCAGAGCTTAAATCTGGCGCCTTAGACCGCTCGGCCAATCTGACCTTGTGCAATGTTAAATAAAAACATTAATAACAAGACTATTTAACTTAGAAAGTATTAAATTAATGCAAATTTTTTACAAAGAGAAAATAATTCAATTAAATATTTTCGTAAATAATTATAAAGCAAGTTTTCATTTTGAGAATTATGCATTCGAATAAGAAATAATATAAAATAAATCTTTGTCAGGTGTGGGGTTCGAACCCACGCTCCCTCTCGGGAACCAGAGCTTAAATCTGGCGCCTTAGACCGCTCGGCCAACCTGACTTGTTGCTGCTGCTTGTCGAAATAACTTTTTATTAATTAAAGGTTGGAGATGGTAATAATATCTCAAAGATAAATACTACTTTCAAGATAAGATTGAATTTGTTAGATTGCAATTTGATTGCAAGGATTATAGATACATACTAATTTTAGTGATGTCCATAAAGGAATATTGTAATGTGACGTTTTATTTTGTTGCACATTTGACGTTGTTATATTTAATGTGGCTTCTTTTCTTTTCCTATTTTTTTTTTAGCAAATATGTATGTATATGTTTTACGAATAATTAATTGGATGTCAAATAAATGGCGAATATATTATACTTGTTAGTATGTTAGTTTCATTCTGTTTACCATAAATAAATAAATTATTCATTAGGGATATAATGGAATTTTGGAATTAGAAAAAAAGAAACTTTGCCTATTGTTACAATAAATTTAATTGTGCTTATTAATGCTAGGAACACAACGACTAGGACGAAAGACGAATTTTTGGTCGCGAATTTTCGTCGCCAAAAATAAAACACATTTGTATATATGTACTACATGTACATATGCGGCGAACTCTGTAATATATTTATTTCTATTTCTTACGACGGCGAACGACGAATAAACAAATGGGGTGACCGTGTTTCATTTTAGTTTTTAATGTTGTAGTAAATAATGTATGTCTGTATGTTATACGAAAACCAAAATATTCACCCCTATCGTGAATAAAAATTCCACATGAAATTTGTTCCCTTTTATTTTTTAACATTGAATTTTAATAGGAAAAATGTGGAAAGGGAACAAATTTCATGTGGAATTTTTATTCACGATAGGGGTGATTATTTTTTCGTCGACGAATTTACATAGCATATTGTCACCGACTTATTCGTCATGTTGGCGAAATTCGTCATTCGTTCCAGTTGTGTTTCTAGCATAATTCAGTATAAAAATGCTGGATCTGTCATATTCATTTCAGCATTTCGTCATATTCATTACATTTTGCGGAGATTTTTTGGTCGATAAAATTTTGGCATTTCTGATTTTGAGGATTTTTCGAGAATTCGATAGGAAATGTGGTCGAGAGATGGTACCAAATTCATTTTAAACTATTAATGATTATATGGATATCAGTGACATGCGGTTTAAATAGGATGATGCCACATGTCAAACAGCCACCGAATTAATGAGTTAAATGCAAACCAACTTTCCCAATCGCATAATTTAACGATATTCAGCTGTAATTGGCCGCCCTGAGGGGCTATGTTATAGTTTATACAGAGCCAATCGGTTATAACCTTAAAACTCAAAATCCGTATGGGTATAAAAATATTCGAATGAATAAATGATTATGCAAATAAATTATTCGAATGATTTTAAGAAAACATTAATTTCTGTCCATCGATAACTTTTCGAAATACATACAACTCTGATATAATGGCCTGTTTCTACATAACAAGTCACTCAAATTTTTTTGCCCAAATGAGTACAAAAATTTGTTTTGAGGTTTTATAACACAAGTGTCAAATTTCTGTTGAGTGAAAACGTAAGACTATAGATTTTATGGTTTTTACACAGGCAAGTAGAAATACATAAGTCCTTGTGTGCATCACAAAACAATATTTAATATATTATTTCGTATATTTCTACGGAATAAACGGTTCACACTTTCACTTTCAATGTTTATTGCGATAGATGGAAACATTTTTCATTCAATTTATAACAAAATTAAAAAATTCATACCAATTTCAATTCACATAAATTATTTTTGTATGTAAATAAAACACAGCTGTTTTATTTTGGTTTCTAGGGTTGCCCTTAAAAATTAAAATATTAAATATTAACATGGAAAAAAAGTAAACAAAATATCTAAGTATATGTATGAACTTTTGAGCAATTTGAGCCTCCCTAACTACTGTCATGTTACAAACACTATATTGTGTTTATTTAACCAATTTATAGTTCAACATCCATGGGGCATGCGCTGTACACAAGTCGTGCTCTCAGTATTTAAATAACGTAAACGATATTAAACTCTCGCCTCATCTTATTTCACAACAACAAAACAATAATCAAAACAAACACATACAAACTACCCCAATATAAAAATCCTTAAACGAAAAACATCGCCATCGATGCATCTCGTCTAATCAGTGCAATTCGTGGCGTCCAACAAGAAACAAGCGACAAATAATAGAGTTCAGTTCACTCCCTAGCCGACAACAATAAACGCTAAATGTTTTAAACTTTGACTTGATTCAAACTAACAAACAAAATAAAACGCACAAAATGAATAGTGAAGAGGGAAGAAGTGCTGGAAAATAATGGGTTGTTTTTAAGTCGGTTACTAGGTGAAACGAAAAGGAAACATTGCCAAATTACAAACGAATAAAAAGACGAGAAAAAAACACTAAAAAGGGAATACACCCAGTAACACAGTTTATTTGTATCTGCATTAAAACTTAATTTTGAAACTATATACATGCTTGTACTTGCAACAAACAGGCAATTTGTGTTTGAAATACAATTTCTTTAACTAAATGAGTGTTTATTTGTTTATTTATTTAATTATATTCGCGTTTTGTTCATTATAATTATTATTGTTGTTGCTGGTGAATTTGAAAAAGCTGCAAAGAAAGAAATGTGGGTCACCATAATTAGTTAGTTTTAGTTTCAGTTGCAATTTCGGTTTTTGTTAATGATTATAATAAAGATTGCAAAATATTTATTATATTCGTAAGCTAAAACAAAAACACCCATGAATAATAAATAAATATAAAAGTGTAAATTAAGTAACAACATCTTAATACATACTACATACTTAACTGCTGCCACACAAACCGAAAAATATACTTTTTAGAGCCAAGTAAAGTGAAGTGGTTGGGTGAATTTCTAGTTAGATTTATTACGTTTTAAATAAACATATGTTGCAAACGGCTACAAACTACAAATACACTAAGAATCATAAATTACAAAACAACTTTTCCTTAAAAAAAAATATAAAAAACAAACAATAAATAACGTAAAAGTGTATTGCAAGTAAAAGTAAAAGAAAAAGTGAAATATTTTTAATAAAAATCTAACAAAATTATCTCAACTTCACCAGTCATATGGAGGAAAATCACATGGAAAACTGTTTTATCTCTTAAAATATACAAAAAATTTCATTTATCTTAAACAATTTTATTGCAAATAGAAAACATCAAATTCAACCAACACCCTCCCTCACCCCCTGGAGATTGTTGTTTTGAATTGTTTTGTTAACAACCCTCATGTTGTTTTTGTTGTTTTAAATGCATTATTGATTTTTTTCTTCTTCTTCGAGTGTTTACGTGTATGTGTGTTTGTTAGTGCGTACGTAGTTTTATTACTAAAATACGTCATTTGTAAATTTGTCTTCTCCACACTTAAACACACTACTACAATATTTAAGTCGCTGCTATTTGGTTTAAATTTAATTAATCTAAAACATACAAAAATTAACAACAACAACATCAGCGAGGTCTTCAAAATGGATTTTTATACAAATAAATCGAAAACAGTTGATGGTAAGTTTATTGACCCCTTAAATACGCTACATTTTGTTAAACATATTGTCTATTTAAATTTGTGGGGGAAGGTAAAATGAGAAAATTAATACATATGTATATCGTAAAAAAAAAAACAAAGTTTCTTATTATGTATAATGAAATACATTATTCTCTCCATCTGGCTTCAGAAATATCCAACTGCATCCAAAATAAGGTTTCAAGGATTTTTTAGAAGTTGTGTTATGTAGCACAAGAAACTATGTAGTTGAAAAGTTTACATCGCATGTAGGACATATGTACATATGTTTCTTATTATTCTTTAATTTCATTTTTCTTTATACGTGTATACACTATATTTGTATACACGATAAGATAAGATGTTTGTAATGACTAAAAATATTAATCTACCACCAATCAACTCATAATCACTTTTAGAGTTCATTTACCGTTGTCCGTCTGACTGTCCATGTAGACTTTGTGCACAAAGTACCGGTCGCATTTCGAAAGATATTTGAATCAAATTTATTAAATGCATCCCAAAGACGAAACCTATTGAAATCCATCACATTCCCACTACAAAATTTTGATTCATTGCTCCAGAGGATATTTTTCCAGATAATTATTGGTGGTTTTTCTAAATGCTAATGGGCAAACGAAATCCAAGACTGTAATTTATTTTGCTGAAAAAAGAGGAGACGTGAATACCGAATTTTGTTAAAAGATATCTTTGAATTGCGCTGGAGCTCTTAAATGGGACTGCCACTCAGGCTTTGTAAATTAAAAACTCCTATTTACGGGTTGTTTTTCTACGCCTGTGAACTTGTGTAAAATTTTTATATGTTCTTAAGCTACTCGGAATATAATCTATTTTTCAACGGAGATTTTGAATTTAGTCTTAGACCTGTTTCATACTCATCAGTTCTGACTGTCAAGTCAAGTTATTTTTCAATGAGAAGGAAAGAGATAATTATCTTTTATCTTTTTCCTTCTCATTAAAAAAGAGATAATTATCTTTTATCTTTTTCCTTCTCATTAAAAAATACTTGACTTGACAGTCAGAACTGATGAGTGTGAAACAGAACTTAGCTTTCTAAAATCCCAAAGTTGGGATTTGAAAAAAGCAACAGTTTTAGATACTTTGTGTGAATTGGTGGTGGATCTCTGATGGTGTGGGCTGCATTTGGTGCTCGAAGAAAGTCCCAAATATGTATAGTGCCAAGCAAAATGAATTTTGGAATATATGTAGATCTTCTAAAGAATAATTTAATACACTTTGTTGCTGAGTTATATGGTGATAATTGGTCTGATGCATGTCGATTCATGTCGCACGTAAAACAAATAATTTTTTTAAAACCCATATTATACCAGTATTAGAGTGGCTAGTCCCGATCAATCCAATAGAGGACCTTTGTGGAATTTTTTCCGACAAATTGTTTTCAAAATGAAATATTGACAGAGTGGGATAAAACTGAACTAACAACTCTAAAAAACTTGGCAGGATCAGTGCCTCGTAGGCTGCAACAAGTTTAATGCAAAAGAGGAATACCATATCGTATTAATATTATAAATAATTTTTTAAAGAGTAAACATTTTGTATTAATAATAGTTTATATTATTTCATATATAAATTATAGTAAATTTAATGATATTAGTGTTTGGTATAGTCTGAAAATTAATTAAAGAAAAGAATTTTAAGACACTCAGTCAATTCTTATTTGAACTCTCATGGAATTCATGATATCATGAATGTTTTATAAAAAACGTGCCTTGTCATTAATGCATATAATTCTAAACAATCTACACAGTTTGAAATTTGTGTAGTTTCATTATTTTCAATAAATAAACTATTTTTATACGACTATTTACTAAACGACCTTCAATTGCTTCATGCTCTTTTAACACAAATTTTTCATTATCAATTTTAATAGCCAATTAACTAATTTCATTGTCTGATAATAAATCAATAAACACGTATACCTACTTTCCATTTTTGCTCTCTTCAAAGATAAGATTTTGCTGTGTTATTCTATTCCATAGTTCTGATTCATTGGGATCAGTTTTTAAAAATATTAACCATACATATATATTTTTTTTAATTTAGTACATAATAAAATAATTAGTATTTAAAGAGTGTTAAATTTAGCAAATGTTTAAATATTTTTTTAAATTTATAGTGCAAAGAATATTGTTGGAATAGAACGAGAGCATGGAAAGAGTTTGATTGACCTTTTACTGTAGTAATGTGCTAAAACTAGAACCGTTTATTATTCCCAAAGAACTGGGCATGTGACTGGTGATATTTCATTCTGGATAAAATGTGTTAAAAGTAATTTAGTTCAAATAAAACTAGTTTGTTCATTAGAGCGCGACAGCCCCTCGATTCTTTGCAACATTTTTGTCCCGATAGCTGTTTGAGGTGCATTTTTACATATGCTTTATTCTTCATAATAAGGCAGTTGGTACATATACTGAATTTCCGAATTTCCAAGAAATATGTGCACGATTTTTTATTTTTATTTTTATTATTTTTGTAAAATCTTCTGTATTGTGGCCGAATTATATGTGAACAATTCTTTATACAATTTAATTTGATGTACCCAACGGGCATCTGTCTTTCTAATTGCCAGGTTTAAAAACCTCTAATTGTATTACATTTAAAATAGCTCAATTAAAACTAAATTAAAGAAGAACATCAGCATTTCTGCCAAAATCTCTTGGTATTTATTCCCAAGTTCATATTTTAACACATCAAGCCTCAATTCCTCAGTATCTGGTTATATTTTAACATGCCGACAACACACAAATTTTTCCATACACAAATTTTGTTAACCAACATGAACAAATTTTGCTAGACATTGAGAAAATCGGACTAAAATGTATAAATCCCTCACGTTTAAAATTAGCAGCAAAAGAAAAATAGAAAAAACATTTTTACAGACAATTTAACAAAATCTTGATTGTTTTGCATGATAATGCATCACCATCTTCCACACATCATCTTCAGCAGTGGTAGGAACTTCCCTGTGGAAAGAGTTAAAAAGTGAATGAAATATTGTAGACACTGTGGCCTAAAGCACTAGAAAATTATTGTATACCAGTACAGATTGCAATAAGTGTAATAATTATTCGCACACTTTATATGATGAACGTGAACATACATACATCCTCATATGAATTGCATAAACGCTGTAAGAAATACTACATAACCATACATAATTTACACCATCCTCATCATCATCAGTAGCTGCAGCAGCAGTAACGTCTTGAAAAAAGTTGTAACACGGTGCAAGAGTTGCTGAAATTTTATTACATGTGATACATGTCATTATTATGTGGAAATATGTATGAATTCGCACATGTATGGAGGAAGGAAACAGTATACCAAGTGCCTCAGTTTGTCTGCAACAACAAGTTGTAGTAATTATGAAGAATTGTTTTGTATATAGTTTATATATAGTAAATTGCCTCTTACAGTCAAATTGTAATAACTAAATAATGTATATTTTTGATTGTGACAATACATTGTTCCATGAATGAAAGTTGTTTGCACAGACATTCCACGGGGTATTTGTTAAAAAAGTAATGGATAATGCTAGTTATTCAGTTCAAATAATCAAATATTATCTGACCCATTTGCCAAATCCACAATGTGAAAACAAGTAAGAGCTTATATTCTTATAAGATTCTGTGTCGAATCTTATGGTGTTTTCTTTTCTGAAATAAAATGTTACACCTTTAATATGTACATTTTTATAATGTTTATCCCACATTTTAAGGATGTCGCATTTTTAATGGTCAGAATAGAACATAAAATCGCAACAGTGTAACACTTTTTTTCACGTAAAGCTATTTTCGTTTTTTTATTGTTAAAAAAAGAAGAAGCAGATAGCTCTCTGGTAAGATCGCTTGAAATAAGACAATGAATATCTCTCAAAAAGACCAATGACCTTCCCGACTAATACACAGATTCTTCTTAAACTATAAAAATTATATGTATATGTATATACCTAAACATACATTACATATGTATATAAGAAATAGGAGATATAATCACCAGATGATGAAGATGAATCCAACAAGTCATCCAACATTTTTTCAGCACATAAAAAAGTACCTAGTAATATTTTCCATTTTGTATAATTTTCTGTTTCTTAACAAAAATGCACATTCATAAACAAAACAAATGTCAGCTGTTTTATCGTGCGATTTTCCCTCTCTAAAAATACAGAGTGTGAAAGGCGCAACATTTTTTAAATTTATAGTGTGACATTTATAGAAAAGAACACACTACACTCTAGCAGTGTTGACATTTTTTCAGAAAAGAATACAAAAAAATTAAAAAAGGTGCAAAATGGGGAAAACGTGTAACATTTTTGCCAGAAAAGAAAACGCCATTATATACCCACCACCAATATACCAGTAGTGTGATTTATTAACACCTGAAACTAATTTTAGTTACATTTTGTATCGATAACGACATTTACACGAGCTATTTTATTTTATGGATTCCTCACCTGGTAGCTATCATGCGTTATGGAGCGATATTGTGCCTTAATTTCTATGTATTTGAGGCCTTTACTGGTTGAATTTTATCTCAATAACGGTATTTACAAGAATTTTATGGGAATTCCATTTACATATTCTCGTAAGTGGAACGTATATGCTAGCAATGGCCAATTATGGATTAAACTCCACAAAATTCAATAGTATAGTTTTTGCATACATATAACTGATGTGTGTAAAATGTTGGGTTGGATCGATGTTAATTAAGATATTAACGCAGGTTATTGAGTTTCTTGGAAGTAGTCCTCATATGACAGCTATGACTTATTATGGGACGATCACCGTGGGTTATTTGTGGTGAATTTCAACTTGATAGTAATGTTTATAATAGATTTATGCGCATTTAATAGATTTTCGGAAGTCTTTATATGGGTGTTATGGTTAAATATGGACCGATGATCATGAAATTGGGTACCACAATATATATATGGATTACTTTTGTCGAACTTGTCAACTTGATAGCGATGTTTATAAGAGTTTTATGCGCTTTTACTGATTTTCTGAAATTAACTATATTGGGGTTATGGTCAAATATCGGCTGATCTTTATGAAATATCGGTACGAGAATTTTGTCACATACATATAAGAATTAATTGTAGCAAATTTCAATTTGATAGTGATGCTAATGAAATATTTATGTACATTTAAATGGTTTTCGAAATTGGACTTTGTATGGGTGTTATGTTCAAATGTAAACAATATATCATTTTGACATTTTTTACATTGAAACTTCATTTTGTACCATAGAAATTTTATTAGAAATTCCGGGAAGACATTTGCATGGGCGATATAAGAAATCGTGGACCGATTCATACCATTGTCAACAGGACTATATTAAAAATGTTGTGTGCAAAATTTCATGATATTATCTGCATTATATTTAAAGAAAATAACAAAAAACATATGAAAAATATCGAGTTTATCTGAAACTCGAATCCTCCTAGACCGATTTTGACCATTTTCAATAACATTTCGGTGAAGCAAAGAATGTTCGATAAAAATTTCATTGTTCTAAGTCTTTTTTTCTAAGCTCTACGTGCTTTTAACAGATGGAAATTGCTAGATCGTCTTAGAATCTTATAAGGACCCAGAATATATATGTATACTTTTTGGTTCTACGACAAATATTTCAATGTGTTGCAAACACAATGATACGGATAGCAACCGAACCTCAGTGGAGTTGACAGTTGCCAAAAACATATTACAGATGGCAACTGACAACTGTAAGCTGTTAACTTCAGTTGCCGAACATGGCAACCGAGAATTTGTGGTTGCTTTGATTTTTATTTTAAGTGGCAAATTTTAAATGTTGGTTATTTTGTTGTTAAAAAATGTTTGTTTTCTACTCGATAATTCGAAAAACAGATGAAACACGAAAGTTGCCTTACATAATAACAACTTGCATGTCAGTTGCGTTGCCTATTGGCAACCCAACTCCAGTTTGGTTGCTATACATAATATGCCCCCATATTTTTGGTGGTGGGTATAAAACCAATTCGCACTTAAATCGCAAATAAATCAATCACAAAATTTGAAAGTATAAGTTGCAATTCGTCCACATTCAAAATTTATCAGAAAGAACTCTATTATCAGTCGCTTTAGTTTCGAAAAAGTAAGCTGCAATGATGCCTCCAGTCTAAAATCCATACCAAGCAGTAACACATTACACTGGTTTACATCCAAAAAATACCAAGAACGGCACATGCCTAGATAAGATAATTGGGACCTCCTGAACACGAAAAATGCTGTAATTTTTTTTCTCTAAGTACCGTTTTTTAGATAACGGTGCTTTTGTGTTTTTCGGTGTATGGTCCCATTCAAACCGTTGTGGAGCCCAACCGAAGAGCCCGATCGAGATGAATGGCATATCGTTGGTAATCGAATGCCTTTTCCGCCTATACGCTGCAAATTTCTATCTGATAAGAAATAGCTGAGTTATGGCACCTCAAAGTTCGAAATTTGCCTATTTTTTATGTTTTTTTCAAAATTTTTCTTTTTTTATTTCGTTTTTTTTTCTACGTTACAGTTAATATCTGGAATGTTTTATTTTTTATCCAAATAGTTTATTTAATTACCAACATTTTAAGCGTAATTTGAAAAAAAATCGGATGAAAAATAAAGTTTTTATTAAGGATTTTGTGGAACGACAATATTTTCATCTTCATTGCTTACACACTATATTCGGCGTCCCTCAGTTCTAAATTTTTTGAATTTACGCCGAATATAGTGTGTAAGCAATGAAGATGAAAATATTGTCGTTCCACAAAATCCTTAATAAAAACTTTATTTTTCATCCGATTTTTTTCAAATTACATTCCAGATATTAACTGTAACATAGAAAAAAAAACGAAGAAAAAAAAGTTTTTTTATATTTGTTTCCTACAAGGTGGCGCAAAAGTAAACTTCCAATCAGGCGATCTTGCTGGCCAATGCATACGGGAGATTAGGCGCCCGGGAAATGCATCCTTCAGCATATCGGTTGTGGCACGTGCAGTGTTTGCCGTTGCACCGTCCTGTTGGAACCACATGTTTTCCAACCCAATTCATCAAGTTGCGCAAAATTTATAGCATTTTCTGATAGGAGGATTACTTTTGCGCCGCTAATTGGGCCTAAATTGTTCCGTTGTAAATTAAAAACGCATTTAATTACAATTTTTTTCCCGACGTTTCGTCAATTTTTTGTTGACTTCTTCAGGGGAATATAATATGTGTATAAATTAAATTACAAAGAACATATTTTTTATTTTATTATTAAGTATGAAATTTAAATTATCAAATATATAAATCAATTATCTAAATGCAACCTCTTTTGTTTGGCAACACTTTACTGCACTAAAGGCGGCAAAATATAAACTTGCAAACGGACTTTGGTAAGTTTTAATATGTGTTAGATTTCGAATGATGGTTTTAAAACAAATTCTAAAAACATTCCTGCACTAAACACATGTATATCAATATTTTGTTAATAAACTTATCATTCACACATAATAAATTTAGTGTGTATTCATCACAATTCGTTGCACTTGCTAGAATTTTCATTAATACGAGTACCTACCACTATGTTTACCAAGGGGGGAAAGATGATGGAAAACATACAACTTATACATATGTATGTACATTTAAGATACTCTTCTTTTCGAAGTTGCAACATAAGAAAGTCTCATAAATTCGTAATGTGGCAGAGCAATAGACATATAATTTCTACTATGGTAGATTTCTTTAAGTCACATAAACTTTTAGCATTTAATTATGGATGTACAAGTACTTGTCGTCGGTTGGCAATGTAGAGAGAAGTCAAGAATAAGTAGACATGATATACTATTATTTTTTTGTATTTATTACGCTTCCCTTTCATTATGATGTTGTTTTTGTTATTTTTGTACATACATACTTTTTTATTCACAAAACTACAACTCGTACATATGTATGTAATCACTAGCTATAATCAGTTTTTATTATGCCATGCAACATCATCAACGCCATCTTAAGCGATTATGTTAGATTTGTAAATACATATACTATGTAGGTATAATACCTCCTCTACAAATACATACATGGAATTACTAAGCATACTATGTTTAATATGCAGTTATGTGACATTTGTCATTTTAAAATTTAAATACACAGCAAATCTAAAATCATTATGAATTTTGATTTTTTGCTGACAAAGTTCTAGCTCAATTTTAATCCCTTTAAAAACAAAATCTTGAAATACAAAATGTATTTTTTGTCTTTGTAGCGCTTCGTATATACGCCTTGAACTCACAAATTACAGTCGCACTGTATTCATACTTGTTGTAATGTCACTTCCTAAAACTTTCTTTAGTTGAGTTGAGTTGTGACTTAGTTGCATGACGCTTCAAACTTCAAGACGTCATTTCGGCGACATTGACAATGACAAAGTTTTTTTTTATACGAATTAATTCTTAGAAATTGTCACCATGTTTTTTGTTATTAATTTTTGTGAGATGTAAACAGAAACAAAAAACAAACACATGACAACGTTGAAATTGTTCTTTCATTTAAAAAGATCTGTTTTCTTTAGTTTTAATTGCGGCAAATGATTTAAGCACAAACAATAAATGCATATTTAAATAATAATTTTTTTTTAACAAAAGAGGGTTGAATCATTTGAATATGCTGTGTACTTGAATTGACTCTAAAATTGGAATGTCAAGCAATCTTAATAATGTACGAGTATGTATGATGAAAGTAGGAAGACAATTTAAAAGAAATTGTTTCTGTTTTAAATAAAATGTCAATCAGATCGTGTTAAAGATTAGATAATCTGAAGCCTAGTGAATTTTTCCCACATCCGTCGAAGTGCAATGACCGAGTATGTAGTTTTAAAAAATTCTATATTCACAATATGTACATATGTTTGTATGTCAATTTAATTTATGTCAAAATAATTAATATAACAATTCTAATTTGATTGACTCAAATAACATACATATGTACTCGTATGTACATATGTATGTGTAGGTTCACGGTAAATTTTTATAAAATGCATCACAGTCAATTCAAATTTAATTTTTAAGGAATTTAGAGTTGAAAAGTAACGCCATTAATAGAAGTACATATTAATAATATATTCTTCAAATTGATGAGTACACTCGGCCCATTGGATTCGTTAGTGACGCATGAATAAGATCTGTACGAAATTATCTTAGTCTCAGCTCATCTAGACCGGTGCAGTCGCATAGAAGGTGTTGTATCCACTCATCCTGAATTCTTTTCGAAATTGAGCCAGAGTATTCTGGATATTCTACAAAAAGAAATAGTAGAGTTCCGTCTTTTCTAACACCCAATCTTCTGTCAGATTCGACATCTGAATCTTTTGTGTAAGAGTTAGGTCATCTTACTTATCAGCGATTTAATTTGCATGCATGTATGTCCTCATGACCTGAAACACATTTGACTTTGACGAAAGTGTTGTCTAAATTGGGTCAAAATTGATTGATTGAGCCACGTTCAGGTTTATGGTTGATTACGAATTTGCGGCTGTGTTTATGGCATAGACCTCAGCCTGGAAGACAGTTCATAATGAGGGGCTACATATATCCCCGTCTCCAGATTGGTCGGAATAGTGGAATCCATTGAGCCAGTGAAAGCAAGACTGTTTTGTATGTATGTCATAGGTCTTGTGACCACAGTGTACATCCAGTATACAAAACAAGGTTTGATATACCATATCTTTCCAAATGTTTTCTTACACATGTAAAAGGCACGCTTCCAAGAGAGCATAGAGTCTAGTATTACGGCAAGGTATTTGGCTTCTTTTCAACCTTGATGGCTTGATTTCCGTAATTTTATATTTGCATTTATTGCGCTTAGAAATGTTTGTTTAATTCGTCATTATATGTGATTACTTTAGTTAATATTATACTGATCCTGAAAATGATTTAATTTACGACAATCTTCTTGTGGTGTGCTTTTTCTCACAACATTCCTTGTACTACCAACATCAAAATTCCGGCAAAACTTTAGCATGTTCCACATTCATTCCATGGACAACGCCTAAGTCCCCTAGAGCATCGACTAATGAGGATATATTTACATGGTTAAGTGATCCATTTATATCAAGTGTCCCCTTGACAATAACGAACATTTAATGCAAAGCCTTCTCCGCCGACCTCAAGTGACAGAATATTTCAGACATGGACATGAGCCATCTTCACCGACGTCCTTTTAGATATGCGTGTTGTACCTTGGTTAAGTTGATTGATATACATAAACATTAATTAGTGTTGTCAGTAAAAATAATAATAGACTATCTGCTATAATCTTTTTTGGGAATGAATATACAAATAATAATATCATTATGAATATCTACTCGTATATATTAAATTTTATTATCTCTAAATATCCTTATTTCCTGGTGCATTAAACCTCTTTCAGTTGCTTCAAACTACTTATATTTAATTTATTCATTAGGTCTTTAAAAAGGGGTTTGTTTTAATACTTCTTACATTTCCTTTTTTCTCTCGTTTTATTGTTGCACAATTTATATTTGTAGACAATTGACTCTTAAAGTGTGGCAAGGTGAAATTTATTAATTCTGTAGTACAATAAACCCCTTTTGTACTCTATATAAATAATGAATAAAAAAAAACAGCAACACAAAAAAATAACAAACAATAAGCGAGAGTAATCTAACAGAATTTAACGACTCACAGAAACACTATTAAATTTAATTGGTATTTAAATGGAAATTGTGAGAGCATAGAGTAGACGGTTAGAGTTGCCATATTATGGATTATTATATCGGATTATGGGATCTAATATTTCAAATATACTCAGAAATATTGTGGAACCATACAATCAAGCTTAATCAGGTTTAAAAATAATTTTTTTCTGTTAATTTTAAAATATTTCGAAACAAATTACTCTGTATTTAAGGATTTTTATTGAAAACCCAACTATATGTTAAATGTGTCTTAGAAATAAATTAATACCCATCAGTATTTCAACACTATTTGTAGTTTTAGATTTATGACCTGTGTGGCATCACTCTTTAATATAGACCATATATTATCCCAGCGAACAGATATTCGAAAATCTAAAATATAAAATTTGTCCATTTAAAAAAAAAATTAAAAGTAAAACCTAAAAAAATCGATTAATAACTTCCATAGAGCTCATTGATTATTATTTGAATGGTATATAAAAATACACCTCTCAGAATTAACTGCTCGTTTTATTTATAAAAAAAATATTTCTAAATCATTGAAAGGAAATTGTTAAGAATTAGTAAATAATGATGTTTAGTCATTGCTAGTACAAATGTTCCATGTTGTAATTTCCATGGACTTTCTGATACACTAGCAAGTCGTTAAGGCATTAAGTTCATGGGTTTCAATTGATCATGATGTCCTGATCTGAATCTGTATTTAACAGATCCCAGAGCTAAAAGCCACCACAGACTATTCACAGAGAAAAACAAATTCTTTCATTCTATCAGCGGTCTAGGCATCCGTGGCAGTAAGTGGTGAAGTCTTCTGGCAAACTTACCGATCCTCATCTCAAAATGTCCTTCCGGTTCCTATTGAAGTGTTATACTTCGTTTTTCATTGTGTGCAGACCACAATTTTTTTGATTTTGGGCCATGTATTTTCATTCGGTTTTTTACATCGGTTATTTTTCTGGCAATCTCGTCTGCCTGCACATTACCGTAGAAATCTCTATGTGCAGGGATCCAAAGTAAAGTCATGTTGACAGTCTGTCTAAGAAGGTAGACAAAGGATGCATCACTGTCGATAAAAATACCAAGACATATTAAGAACCTCAGTTCATCACAGAAGCCACCAAATTCACCTCCGCAATCAGCATCCTGGAACCATCAAAGTATACTTTTGTTTCATTTTCATTATTCATGTTACCATTCCCATTTGAAAAGAATAATAACTTCGAGTATCCAATCAATGTCTGTGAGGGACGTTAGGCAATCCGAGGTTTGATTTAAAAAGAAAAATAATTCAATATTCTTGCATGGAAAAGTAAGTGAAACGTATTTGAGTATTGGCGTTATATCTATGTGCAGATTAATGGTGGAAAACTATGAAAGTTGTTTTGTTTTCTATTTGTTTACTATGTACAAATGGTTGAGGTGGAGATTAACTGCCATATTCAGAAAAAATAAAGTAGGTTTGAAGTGTGCTTTTAGACAAAATTTTCATACAAAATTTTCTTAAAGTACATTTGAAGTCTACTTTAATTTTTTCTGAATAAGACTGTAACTCATTATTTTAATCATTGGAGGCAGATATTTACCACAAACGCTTATAAATACGGAATTCAAAAAGTA
This sequence comes from Bellardia bayeri, assembly GCA_950370525.1. NCBI lineage: Eukaryota > Metazoa > Arthropoda > Insecta > Diptera > Calliphoridae > Bellardia > Bellardia bayeri. The sequence goes on from OX493264.1 coordinate 105,898,478, forward strand.
ACAAATTAGCTTGAAAATGGGGACATAAATAAATTATTTCTATTAAATCTATTGCAAATTGTCTTTCAAAAATTATTCTACAATTATTTTTTAATGGATAAAAACAAATTGAATGAAGAAAAAATATTTTCAATCAATTTGGATTGGATTTGAATTAACAAAAATGTAATCTGTTCAAAGTTGAATTTATGTTATCATGAATTAATTTAGAATTTTGTAAAAAAGTACTTATACCTACATCAGATTATATGTAAGTCATTACAAAACTACTTCTGACTAAAGCAGCTGGTATAAAGTAGTCATTGAAAAGTTAGTTCAATAGTTTTTACTGGGTATATGCTACTTAAAATTATTATATTTTGATTTTTTTGTTCACTGTATGTGATAATATATATATATATACTCGTATTAAGAAAAATTATTATTATAATCAAAACTTAATGTTTGCTGGGTTATATGCATAATATACTATTAACAATTGTTGTTTCCTGTATGTGTATTCATGAAATCACATAATTTGGGATTGTATCTCAGAACAAATGTTTTATTAAATATGAGTATTACACAGTTTTTTAAACTTTGAAAATAATTTTTTATATAATGAAAATGAATTGAAAGTTCTCATTAGTGATTCATATGAATAATATCTATTTCAATTTTCAAAATACGTAGAATGAATAGATATGTATATATACAATTTTAATTAAAAAAAAAAATAATTGTAATTTTTGCACCTACGCCCATTTAAAAATCTGCAAAATTCACCTGAATTTATTTTATTTGACAGCTGGTTTATATTAGATTATTTTACCTAAGTATGAGAGATTTACTGGATGTCAACTGATTTTCATACAAAACTTTCTCTAAACTCGCTAAAGTTTTAAAGCTACAATTTCAATAGGATTTTTATTTTATAAAATAATGGTGATTTGTACGATATACGAGTACATAAAATATTTGTTGTAGAATCTGCAATGTAGATGCAACTGAAAACATTGACCATGAAACTATTTTCTAAACCTAGAAAATATTCACATTGCAGATTATATTCTACATACAGACAAAGTATGAAATAAGTATGGATTCAATTACATTTTACATTTGTAAAATACATTCATATTTATGTACAATATGTGTCCATATGTACGAGTTCAAACATATTAAGATACAAGTATTGAAATAACATCGTCACATTAATGTTTGTACTCATACTAACCCAACAATAAATAGAGAGAATAGAAATAAATTCAGCAATACTACTAATCCTATTTCTTTATATACGATATGAGACTTTTTTAGAAGTCAATAATACGGTACAGCTAGAATATGTCTTATGTTACCGCTTCTTTGCAGAGATTCTGTAAGTTATTAGTGTGACTAGAAGCAAAACCGAATCAGATTTTTTGCTGGGTGAGATTCAGTGTATGAACACTTTCGCAAACAAATGAACCATGTAGGAGTTGAATAAAATTATTTTTTACTCTCTCATAAAATTTAGTCATATCGAATGGTTACAAATGTGTGGAAATGTGTAGGTATGTTTAGCTGAGTAAAATTATATTTCTCACGCGTTTTAAATTAGTTTTATTTTCAAAATTATTAAATTCTATAAAAGTTTTTGTTTTTCTTTTGTTTGTCATGGATTATAAACCAAATTGAAATGAAACGTATGGTGTTTTATATCAGTATATATATACATACATACATATATACATACATACATAGTAATTTATATTTTAACACTAAATATATTTAAATAATACTGAAAAAAAAAACATTCTATATAAATAATATGATACAGTGCGATTGCTTGTGGAATATATTTGGTTAATTTGGATAGTTTTACAGTGTGTGTGTGTTTTTTTTTTTCATTTTTGTTAGCGTTGCACAGTGGAGGAATTTAAAAAAAGAGAAATATAAATCTGTATTTATTAAACCTGGTTTTAACTTAAATCGGTCGAACTCTAGCGATTTCTTTTATATGATTACAATTATTAAATGCAATTTTTTCCATTGTTATATCCTATGGTGTCATTTATTTGTTTGCATTCTTTCTTAATACTTTCTTCTATTTGTTGTTGATTGCAATTAATTGGCAGTTTGAGCTGCACAATAATTTATAATAATTAAGTTCTGCAAACATTTTATGAAGCAAACGATTAAGGGTCACAAAACACCATTTAGACATGGCTAACAAAAGTGGTGCACAGAGGAACAGCGTAAGGTTATTTACCAGATGAACTCTAGAAGGAGCATCATTGGCGATATTGCAAGCATTATAATTTGCTTAAGGAAAATGGTCTACAATATGGCATCAGGCCATATTTAATTCTATGGGATAAAATTGTTATGTAGACTGCAAGGCTTATGGCCGAATTCTCGGTCATTAGTTAATAATTGGTAAACTAAAATACTAACTATTGTTTAACTATTACTTGGTATTCTCATGGCAAACTAAGCATTGCGAATAAAGAATAATTAGTTAAGCCTTTGCCATTAGCTAACTAAAGACTGTAAATTTGGACATTAGGAAAACAACCCGTAAAGAGGACTCTTTAATTTACAGAGCTTCAAGGGCAGACCTATTTAAGAGCTTTTGACCATGAGCCAATAATTTTCTGGAAGAATATCCTCTGGAGCGATGAAGCAAAATTTTGTTGGTTTGCATCTGATGACAAAATATACGTACATCCAAACATGCAGCACAACCCAAAGTATACTTCTAAGACCGTAGGTGGGAAGTGTGACCGAAGGTGGGAATGTTATGGTATCGGCAGTGTTTTCTGGACATGCTGTTGGTCCTATACGAATATATAAAATCGATGCACGATCAAAGTGTACTTATAAATACGATAATTCCATACGCTGAGGTAAATATGCCACTTGAAGTGACGTTTTATGCTCGACAACGACCCAAAAAACACCGCAAGTACTATGAGGAGTTAAGGAAGAATAAGATTGATGTGTTGAAAGGAATCTGTAGGTGTAATCTGGTGCAAAGTATGTCCAGGAGAGGTGCAACTGTTATTAAAAACAGGATATCATACTAAATGTTAGATTGAAATGAAGATATTTTTTGGTTTTTCTTGTGATAAAAAAAATTTATTTAGTGTTAAATTACTGTCCAGAGTTTCTTTTTGGTAAGTTGCAACAACTTGATAAAATTGAGTGATTATTAGATAATATTTGCTTTAGTTGACAACAGATACCAAGTGTGCTAACCTCGAGTCCACCACTGTATGATGACTATTTTCTTAGTTCAGACAATTTACAATAGATTTGCTATAAATTATTAACTCTAAAACTTTATAAAAACAGAGTATTTTCATTTATTTGGAATAAATAAATTCAAAGCAATAATTTTGAATGCCTGCTTTAATTAGGATACAAGCTGATTTAAACTTGTTCGGCTTAGTAAGTTATATGGGAGTTAATAGGTGGCCCACAAAGTTGGTCTCCTCGGTCTTAATTTGCTTAAAAAGTAGCCAAAAATCCATTTATTATACGAATGTGCGGAAATTTTAAATATAAATAGTCCTTAAGAAGATTTAAGAATAAGATAACATTTGTTTGTTATTTCTTATAGCTTTTTTTATACAGCTTGGAAAAAGAACTTAACGCATAAACTTTTGCCTCATTTAAGCGGACTTAGCCAAAGCCAGCCAGACGATTTCGGTTTCCGTTTTAAGTTATGTTTTTGCGTTTTCGAATAATAACGAACAAGAAAGAGTTATTTAAGAATATAGTATATAGTTACATTAGCTTTATGTCTTTCTTAAAATTACTTCATTCATTCATAATTATCTTCAATTTCATTTACTTAGTGCACAAAAGGGGGAGAAACCTTAAACCTTAGGTGTCAGCAAAAAGCTCTAGTTGCATGCATCATGCAACCAATATTTATGGACTCTCTAGCTGCTCGTTAAAGTTGATGAAGTTTCTTACTTCTTCCACTACTCTTTGCAGTTGGTCATAGTTTGTTAGAACAGACGGACAGACAGACTGACATAAACAAGACCTGTGGCCAAAAAAACTTCTCATGCATGCATAAACCTATTAAATGCCACAGCTTATTATATGAGTTTACTGCAAGAACTGACATTCTTCGAGTCAACTAAGTGCAACAGTAAGTGAAGGTGGTGGTAGGAGGTAGGGTGTTGTAGAAACTACTTCATTACAATAAACAAGACAAGGTTACCTAACGCCATGGTATCTTAAGTATTTGTGTTATTCATATTCAAAAAAAAAAAAAAAAAGATAAAAAGAGTCAGTTTGGTCAATGTTATTAGGCATTGTCGAGCCAGCCGTTTAGATTCATATTATTGTACATTACTTTTATTATATTCGTACCGGTGTTTTAATGCTTAACGAAATTATAAAAAGATCAACCACCATAAAAAAATTATTATTAAAAAATTCTTAATAATTCATTGTTAACGATTATAAGTTTTTGAATATGACTGCTTAACTGTAATTATAAGTAATTTTAGTAAATTAAAGTAAAAAATGTCACGAAGACGTCTTTTATAAAATATTATAACATAAAAACTAAAAAGGTAAATCAATATTAAATGAGTTCAAAATTTTGCTACATCATCAAGTAATTGATTCAATTAACCGCACAATAATTTTTTTGACCTGATTTCTAAAGCTTTTTATGCAATTATTTATAATAAATAAATAATTAAATTTTAATTGAATTCCCCTTAAAAAAAAATATTCAAAATTATTTTATATATTTATAACAAATAATGAGTTTGTGATTTGAAATTTTATCATTAACATATTGTCAATGATTTTAAATGTTCTACAAACGTGAGTGAGTCACAATCAGTGATGAACCTACACAAACCCAAGTAAAAAGCTAAAAAAGCCGGTAGAAGAACCATTATACAAGTTTACTCTCTCTTGTTTGGAAAACAAGATATGTTTAACAAAAAAAAAAAAAAAGAACTTCTAAAAAAACAATTATTAAACAATTTTTTTAACAAACAAAAAAACTGTTTAATAATAAATGTAAATACTTTTTTGCTTTATTTAAAACATCAACATTTCCAGAGAAACAGAGAATTGAAATTCATTCAATTGTAAATAAATATAATAAAAACAAGGAAAAAAATAAAAAAAAATGAGTATTAAAAAACTTTTAACAACAATTTAACCATATTTAGTAGGTTGGTTAGTAAATCTCATACACGTCGTAGATACTATTCTTGCTCTCCCTTTTTGCCATACACATTTCTCTTTTTTTTGGTTTATTAGAGATGTTAGGTCCCATTTTAAAAATAGTACTAAAAACGTACTTTTTTTGAAGTAGAAAAGGTATTTAAGAATAATTTTGCCATAATAATTTTTTTCCTAAAATATAAATAAAAGTAATGAATCATAAAATATATTTTTTTTATATTTAAGTTCTTTATCGACCTTTTCCTTATTTTATTATTGATTTGTTTAGAAAATTCTAAATCGGGCTTATTAAGGTCATGTATTCTATGCAAAAAAAAAAGATTATTTCATAATTTATTTTTCCGACGTTTCGTTGGAGATTCCCAACATCATCAGGGATATTTTATTAGATATATAATCTTTCGTCAATATTTCTGCATTTAGAATATTTTATATACATTCTGTTTTACATAAACACAACATAAAACATAAATTTAATTAAACAAAACAAATGCAAAAATATAAAATTTTATTTTTTTTATATTTCGCTACTTCGTAACATCTTCAGTAAACAGTTTTACTTTATTTATCGTCATGTTAATGTGCGATACAAAGTTTAATTTGTTGTTTAGTAAAATTCCCAGATCAAGAGCATTTTCAACAAATTCAAGCCGGTAATCACCCAAAGTATATTTGGCAGGAATATAATTACTTCTTGAAAAGCATTTCTTTTCGAAGGAAATAGTCGCCTGCTTATATTATTTGGCTATTTATTTGGCAGTAGTCTTAAAATAAGTTAAACAGGAATTATTTTAGCGTACTCTAACATGGCAACTTAAGTTAGAATTTTATTGTTTAAAAGATGAAATTAATGAGAAACATATCCCAGATTGGGAAACCATATAATTCTTATGATAATGACATGAACTTCTTATATATGTGGATTCTAATGAAGTTAATTATTGATAACAAAGAATTTAAATGTTTATAATAAGAAATACTTATATATTGAAAGAAAAACGGCGGTAATTGTATTTTGAATTAATTAATATCATTACCAAAATTTGAGCTTCATTTTGTTTACATTAATATAACTTTAGTTTTAAACTAAGTTCTCAGAACTACAGTCACCATTTTGGATTTATCCATACTCTATTAAATTATGAGTTACAGATTTCTACAGATTTCTTGTTAATTATTTTGGTGGTGAAAAATGTAAAAGATATTTATTTATTAATATTAAATTACAACCAATACCTAGTTTCTCAGAAAGTTAAAAAGATGTTAATTAAAGTATATACCTTTAATCGGTACTACAATAGTTCTCCAGAAAATAAATTGTTGAAACAATTAAGATAAGGCAAATTAGATGGGTTTATTTCACTGCGATATATAATTATAATTAGTGCTGTTTGATTGGCAAACAAATTTCTTATATTAAAATGTGCCCGTAATTTCTCATCTTTTAAGTACATTTTAAAGTACCTTTGGTACCTAAACAACAAAAAATCAACCAATACCTTCAAACAAACCTTTTTTATTTAGCTTTTTTGGTTCGTATAACTTTATATTTTAACATACATTTAGTCTAAATTCGTTCGTACTGCAGTAAGCAATTAATTTTTTTTTTCATTTGATTCTTTTGTTTTTGTTAACAATAAAACAAAGTAGTAACAAAAAATTACTTCAGAGTTATTGTTTTAAGTGTGTTTTTTGTTGTTGTTACTGGTTTCATCACCTGTCTGTCACTCAAAAGTTTTTTAACGTTTTTGTTGCTGTTGCTCACAACGTATGTTGCCGTCGTCGTTATTTTCTGATAAGATTACGTTTAATTTTTTTAACATTTATTTTTTTTTTTTGTTCTGCTTTCCTAAAAATTTGTTTCAATATTTATTTAAGTTAAATATGTATATATGTATGTATATATAATTTTAATTAGTGTTTGTTTTATATTAAATACAGAAATAGAATAATTGTAATTACATACTTTTATTTCATTGTTTAGTTCGCAAAATGGACACACAACTTGTGTGGGCCCGTGATCCGGTGGAAGGTTATATTCAGTGTCAAATATCGGAAATCGGTGCTAAGGAATTTGAAGTCACACCCATCGATCGGAAATATCCAAAACGTTCATGTGCCGTAGAGGATATATTTTCATCCTGCGATGGACCACAAGATCATGATGATAATTGTAAGTATTAATTATTAAGAATAATTATAATTAATAAAAAGTTGGGAAGTTTTATTGTTGCATATTGGGAAAATAAAGAAACATTTTAAAGAGAATTTAAATTTGAAACAAATCTATTCCAATTTTTTTTTATTAATAATCCCAATCTCTTCATTTAGATGGCCCAAATATCTAATATTTACATTTAGGTTAAATATTCTACTTCAATCATTCTACTAAATGCAAAATGTGTGCTGCCATCCAATCTATTGTTTAAATGTTGCACAAATTTGCATGATTTTCCATTCCATCCTTTTCGAAATGCATGAAATTTTCCAACCAGAAAATCATAATGAAACCAGAAAAAAAAAAAAAAAAAAAGAAACAAAAAGAAATCGTGCTTTAAATGGCACGAAATTAATGGTAATTTTCGTAAATCAACTGAAAACTGTTGTATGTAAAATATATGAAATAGATAAAAAAAATTATAACAAAAGATAATATAACCATAATAGGAGTAAATAGTAATAGTAAACTGAAATAAAAGAAATCTCATTTTTATAGATACTTACATTGATCCCATACAAAATTGTACTTCAGTTTGCATAACTAAATTTTTCATGTTTTCCGGTAAAGAAGAAAAACTATTTAATCATACATACAGTTATGCTTAATGCAATAGCACAAATTTGCATAAAATACATACTACTAATAGTATTTATAATTGAAATAAAACGAAAAAACCAAAGCATACTAAAGAAAAATTTAAAAAAGAAATCAGTTAATGTTATAGTTAGAGTTTTGGTAGCATTATTCTGAAGAAATATTCAGACTTTAATTCTTATTATTATTATTCTTTACCAAAGGATTCATGGCAATATGTGTTCTCTATTTTCTCAAACGAATTTGTAACTGTTGTGGCCTCTATGGAAGCCACTCAGTACGTCTTATCGGACAATGACACAGTTTTGAGTTCAGCTCATGAAAAAACTTCATCCCAATATATTTTAGAGTGCGTTCATAAAGAATGTGTTGTACTGAGTCCTTCAACTCTAAGTTCAAACATTTTTACGGCATATGTCCAATATTACCGTACAAGCAAGTGCACCTATAAAAAGTCTTATAAGTTTCTACTCAGAAACACTAGAGTCATGGTCCTTTTGTGTCATAGAGGAATATAACATATCATTTTTTATATTCTACAAGAGAAAATCGAAAGGGATATGAATACAATTCATTGCATCAAATATACTCGTGCTATTTTGTGACTCATAGTTGATCCAGATATGAACGCAGTCGAGGAGACATTTCGATTATTCCATATAATTGAGAGATTTAATTGGCGCAGGGCTTGGACACAGCCTGACAGATTCCGAAAAACAAAGTTCATCAGAATAAATTTCCGAATCAGTGGCTGTTTACATATTTGTAAACTTATATTACGTCTTCCGGAGAACAGAGTATGCAGCGTGAATAAGGTTTACGAGTTGGGTAGAGTCTGAGAGATTTCCGAGTGTCCGTTTACCTCTTTATATACAGAGATCTTGTCAACTGTGAGGATAGAGTTTGTACTAAGACTAATCTTGAAAATTTTAAGCTTCGTATGATGTTGACAAATATAATAATGCTTTTGGTCGGTTGACTCCATGAGCGTCAGACGAGACTTAGTATTAGAGTAGTGATGCAAAGTTATAAATATGAGGTTTGTCTAGCATCTTCTCAAGATCACAGAAGATCAACTTATGAACAGTATGACCAGATATTTAAAAATACAGCGGCTAAATCAAAAATATGCTAAAATTTTTTTCAAAATCCCAAAAAAAAAAGCGCTAAAATTTTTAAATACTTTCTTAAAATATCTATAATTTTTAACAATTTGAGATTTTCATAAAAATTTTCTAGACAAATATTTTAAAGGTTTTACTAAGTCAGCCCTTAATCTTCTGTAATTTTAAAACATTTAATTAATTAATCTTTTTAATTCACATCTAATATAAATTACATAATTCACGGTATTTAAAATCATAAAAAGATATTTCGATAATATTTTGTATGTGAACTTTTTTTGGCCCAAGGACGATTGGATTGAATTTGATTTAAATCGGTCCATTATTTCACCTAGCCCCCATACAAATGTCCTCCATAAATAGGGCTTTAGCGGTCATGAATGTGTGATTTATAAACGCTTCGAGACAAATTCTGCCACTAATAAGTTGTATATGAAACCTGATCACACCTACAAATATTGTGCAGAACTGTCAATAATTAGTCATAGCTCACATATAAGGTCCACTTCGGAAAATCATTTTAACGGGCAAAACGGTCCTTAAATTGTAGGTATCCAAGCAATATTCAACGCAAATATGTTCGATATATACTGCACACATCATTCGGTCCAATTTTATGATGATCGGTCAATAATTAGTTTAGCACGCATTTAAGGCCCACTTCCAAAATTGGGACTTCTTTCATTTTGCCTTTGGAAGTTATTTAATTTTTTTTTAGTTGGGCGTTATTTCATTTTTCATGGCACTTATTTCATTGGGAGTTTTTCATTGGGAGTTATTTCATTTGGGAGTTATTGCACCGTATAACTCAAAGTGACTTAGAATGTTAAATATTTACCCCCTTATTCAAAAAACGATTATTAAATTTAACAAACGTTTATTAAGACAGATTTGCATATAAACATTTGCTTAATAAACGTTTGTTAAGTTTAATAATCGTTTTTGAATAAGGGGGTTAGTCTTATAAATGTTACCCGGACATTAATCCTTCTTGTTTATTTGTAGAAACGATAACAGACTTAGTAGTGTTACTGTGGTTTATTTTTTCTGCTTTAGAAATACTAACGTTTGTCCATTCTTTCAAATTGTACTATGATTACATGCAACTCCTAAAGATGCTATATTATCCATTTCATGATGGTTGACATCGATTGATGTTATAACGCTGGGAATACTTGTATGTCATTAGACCCTAGAAATTTATGTTCTAGAGAATGTATTAAATGTTTAACTTTGTATTTTCCATCAATATTGTCTGGTTTACTTGGGGCTTAAACAATTTTTGACCCTGAATTTTCCTTTAAACTCGATATAATGAAATTCTATCGTACAGTCGAGATGACATACTTGCTTAACTAAAGTGCTATTTTCGTATATACAAGTATGTACTACTTTTTATGCTGCACCATTATGTCAATTTGATGTCATAAATTGTTTGAGACCTGACTAAAAATAATAAAGTAGATAAATCAAATAAGATGTACACTTTCGAGAGAAATTTATGCAAAATAAAAATTTTGTTTATAAAGTTAAAAGCTACACTTTTAAAGTTCATTCATTATATATGACCTGAATCTGTGGAGTAATTTTTTTGTTTTGTTTTTTGAAATTACAAACCATTCAATCTGCCTCCATTCACTTAGGAAAATGTCAAACTATGTTGTGCTCTGATACCATGCGATACAATACAATATGATCAGATATTCATACATTCTTTTTGACACACATAAAAAAAATCGCAGCAGAAAAAAATCAACAAACTGTAACACAGAAGGAAGGAAATGTTTAAATAAACCAGTAGAGATGATGATTATGACGACGATTTCTTTGTATACCAGTTTTTAGAATTTTTATGATTATGAATATCACGTTTAACGTTTTTTTTTATATAGTTTTTTCTACAATACTTTTTCGGTTTTCTCCGGCTACTTGCTGCTGTTGCTGGTAGACAAAGTTTAAGTTAAAGGAATATGGATGGATGGATGGCACGAGTGTTAAAGCGTTTGTTTGTGTGTCAATGAAGTCAATGAATTTTTAATAAAGAATTTGTATGGACTACGACTACGACCGGAAAAATGTCACGTTTATTTTTTTATTTTAACATGTTTTCTCAAATACAATACAATACAATATGTATTAAATAGCATGTACTATTTTCAATCAGTATGATTGTAAAGTGAGGTATTCATTATTAAGGTTTTTTATATATTTTTGAAAAAGTCATACATACTCCACTTTCATTTTGAAACTATGTACTTCTGAATGTACTACATAAGTTTGTACATATTTCTCAATGAAATTTACAAACACAAAATAGTTTAAAAAAAGTTGTATGTAAATAATCATAAGAAATTCTAAACATGACATTACAGTGGGAAGCAAAACTGTCCGGATGTTTTGCATTAAGGAAATAAGATAATGAAAATAATACAAATATAGGTATATTATCATATCTTCTAAATTATGAAGCACAAAAACTCACAAAAATTACTTAAAAAAAAAAAAACAAAAAATTTACTATTCGGACACTGTGGCAAACATCATCACGATATTGCTCTATAAAATCGTAACGCTATTTGACCCGTTGGTTTTTGTGTTTACTGCGATCTCGTTATCAAGCTTTTATTGCTCTATTTGTGCATTATTGTTTGACCTGTGAAGTGATTAACTTGATTTTTAAATAAAAAATTAAAAGATTTTTAAAAATGAGAAAAACGCCAACTGATTGATATTGAAAACAATGTGATAAATTTGTTGCAAAATAATTATTCATGTCGTAAAATTGCTGAAAAATTAAATTTAAACAAATTCACGGTAAATGATATGAGTAATGTAGCTTGCAATAATAACCAAGGGGGTCGACCAAGACTGCTTTCTGTTGGTGATGCCCGGCAGATTGAACGTTTGCTACATAATAAGGACATCAAGACCCCGAAAACTGCTGCAAAAAGTATTGGTAAGGATGTCAGTTCCTGGACGGTTAGACGCGCATTAAATAGAATTGGTTTAGTAGCCAGTGTGAAAAAGAAAACACCAGCACTTTTCGATAGAAATGTAAAAAAACGCCTTAATTTCTGTAAAACCCACAAAAATTGGGCAGTAGATGACTGGAAACGGGTTATTTGGAGCGACGAAACGAAAGTCAACCGATACTATTATAATGGAAAAGAGCGCATGAGTGCATCGAAAAGCACCATCCTGAATGCAAAACATCCGGACAGTTTTGCTTCCCACTGTATATAAATTTCGTTTTCGATTAAAAAAATTCAGACATACATACATACATACATACATACATGTGTACACATTTAAAATCTTTTTTCTTATTATTGTAACTGGTTTTTGAAATTTCTTTTTTATACATAAATATAACAATTTATTTTATTTCTTTGAATTTGGTACAATATACATAGAATTATTGTTATTTATATTTAAATAACATAAATAGTTACTCTTTAGTTTTTTTTATATGAATGTATATTAAATTCGTAATTTCACTTCAAAGCATTGTTCACATAAAATCCGGTCACATTGCATTAACTCTTGTACTACGCTATACGATGGCGGTGCAGAAACTTCTTAGAAAGAGAATATTTAGTTTTTCAAACACATTTTTATTTTGCAATATAATCTCCTAAAACTTCAATACACTTAGTCCAACGCTTATCTAGCAATTAGTTTTCCTCAAGGCCTTCAAAATAGTGGTTTACAACTGTAATTGCATCTTCATTTAGGTAAAACGCTTGCCAACTAGGAATTTTTTTAGATTTGGGAACAGGTAAAAATCACTGTTGTCTTGATGAATTTTTTTTCTTTCATTTATTTTTGTCACGAGAACTTTAACCAACTAAGAACTGATGAACTGGATTTTGTGATATCGATACCGTAATTTATGATTTATGACTTGTTAAGTGATTTTTTCAATGGCCCAATGACTATTTAGCAGCTTATACATGCCATTTCAAACCTACCTATATAGTCTGATTACTTGAAAGGGATTACAACAATAGACGGAAAGTCGAACTTCTTTAAAACGAAGTAAAAAGTGATTGAAAGTTGATCATTCACTTATGGTGATGTTGGATATAAAAATAAATTAGTTTCAGTGCTAGATTTAGCATTTTGTTTCTCGAAAATGCATTGAAATTTTTAGAAATTATGCTAAATGCTTTTTAGCATAATTTCCATGATTAAAACCATTTTTTTTCTTTTACTCCAATAAATACTTTTGGAGAAATAAAAAAAAAAATAAGCCCGATTTAGAAATTTCTAAACAAATCAATAACTTTTATTAATATTTCAACTAAATTTCTTTCGGTGTGGTAATAAAATTTTTGAATTAATATATGAAATTGTTATGAACAAAATTAGAAAAAACTATAATTTATATGTGTAACATTTGAAATAAAAATTACATTAAAAAAAATTTGGCACTTATTTTTTCTTCTGTAGAACATTTTAGCACTTAGTTTTTCAAGTTTTAGCATATTTTGAAATTCATTTTCTGGCAACACTGAATAGCTATACAAATTTGCAGGCAATATTTATTTATTTCGTAATTTAATATAAAAAAAAAAAATATAAAAATAAATTTTTGTTTTATATTTAATGTTTATGTATTATATTTAATATAATTTATTTAATTATTTTTTTTTTTAAATTAATTTGTCTAATATCTTCTTTTTCAGGCGAACTTATGCTCCTGAATGAAGCCACATTTTTGGACAATTTAAAAATCCGTTACTATAAAGACAAAATCTATGTAAGTTTAATAAAACAATTCTGCAAATCTTATACATAACTTTATAATTTAAACCGATTATTTTTTACTACAGACATATGTGGCCAATATATTAATAGCTGTAAATCCCTATCGCGATTTAAATGATCTCTATGCACCTGTCACAATTAAAAAATACAATGGACGTTCCTTGGGTGAATTGCCACCCCATGTTTTTGCCATAGGTATGGATAACTTAATTTCAAGCACAATTTAAACTTTGTAACAGGTATATATTATTTTTGTAACCTTTTTAGCTGACAAAGCTATACGTGATATGCGCGTATATAAAGCTTCTCAATCGATTATTGTATCGGGTGAGTCGGGAGCTGGTAAAACAGAATCAACAAAATATTTACTTAAATATTTGTGTCATTCGCACGATAGTGCTGGTCCTATAGAGCAAAAAATCTTAGATGGTAAGTTTAAATTGCTTTAAAGGTTAAATGAAAAAAAGACTTTATTTTCAATTGTTCCGTTTAGCTAATCCCGTTTTAGAGGCATTTGGTAATGCGAAAACCACACGCAACAACAATTCGTCTCGTTTTGGTAAATTCATTGAGGTTCACTACGATGGCAAAACTCAAGTGGTTGGCGGTTACATTTCACATTATTTGTTAGAAAAGAGTCGTATTTGCACTCAGAGCGCTGAGGAACGCAACTATCATGTGTTCTACATGTTGTTGGCTGGGGCTCCTCAACAATTGCGTGATAAATTAAGCTTAGGCAAGCCAGATGATTATCGGGTATGTAAACAATTAATATCTATTACATATCTTCATACTTTATAGTGCTGATATAAACAAATACTAGTTTAGTTTTCGTATACGATTGTTTACATTTTTACGTCATTACTGTTTTTTCTGTATGTATTTGTTTTAAGGTTTGTAACCTTTTTGTCTAGTCTAGTTAGTTAGTTAGTTAGCCGAATGGAATGAATGTTTGAAATAGTGATAAGCCTTGAATTATCTTGAATACTAACTAAGATAATTTGTTATCTTTATTAAGAATTTATTGCAGTGTTTTTGGTATACTGCTTGAAAAAATGTACTAAACAGTCTTAAAGAAATAAATGTTGTTTAGTTTATTTTAATTGAAAAAAAAACTCCAAAAATAGGCATTTTACTTTTGGGCAGAATTAATAATATTTAATTTAAATATTTAATGAATTTAATATGAAACAGTTTATACATTAAACATCTTTGTATTTTATTAATTTGGCTTGAGGTCTATTTTATTAAAAAATAAATTTAAATTAAATTTTTATTGTTTATTTCCAATATTTGTTGGTCATCTAAAGCGAAAAATATAATTTCAAGTTTAATACAGTGTTGTCCGTTATTGATGTCTTAAGTATCTTTTACTGTCACTGACTGTTAAAACATCAACAACGGACAACACTGCATTTAACTTAAAATTATTTTTTTTTCCTAAATATGACCAACATTATTGGAAATAAACAATAAAAATTTAAAACGAGCAAGAGTTTTTATATTTTTTAATAAAACAGACCTCAAGCTGAATTAATAAAATTCAATGATTTTCAACAATAAAACAGGTCTACAGAGCATATAAAAAACAATCACAGTTTATACATTTCAATCTACTGTATTGTTTTTTAGTCATATCCATCCAATTCCTTTTAAGTTGCGATGACAAAAATAATTTAGAAAACAATTTCGTAAACAGATTTTTTAAAACTTTGCATTTAATTAAATTTTTTTTTCTACAATTTTCTTATTTGCAGTACCTTTCTGGATGTACTCAATATTTTTCCAACAGCAAAACGGAACAATTAATACCGGCAACACAAAAATCAAAGGAACATACAAAAAAGGGTCCGCTAAAAGATCCCATTATCGATGATTATAATCATTTTCAAAATTTGGACAAAGCTTTGGGACGTCTGGGTCTAAATGACGCTCAAAAGTTGGAAATATATTCGCTAGTAGCTGCCTGTTTGCATTTGGGCAATATCTCATTTGAAGAAATACCAGATGATGCTAGGGGTGGCTGTCAAGTATCGGAATCATCGGAAAAATCTTTAACAATTACTTGCCGTTTGTTGGGTGTCGATCCGGATGAACTGAGACAGGCTTTAGTTTCCAGGGTAATGCAAAGTAAAGGTGGTGGTTTCAAGGGCACCGTGATAATGTAAGTAAATATTTTATTAGAAAATTAAATGAAATATGTATAATGTAAATTTATGAATTCTTTTATTTATTGTTTATTTTCTAGGGTCCCCTTAAAAATGTATGAAGCCTCCAATGCTCGTGATGCTTTAGCTAAAGCCATTTACAGCCGTTTATTTGATCGAATTGTGGCTCTAATCAATCAAAGCATTCCCTTTCAAGCCTCCAATTACTATATTGGAGTTTTGGATATTGCCGGTTTTGAATACTTTACCGTTAATTCATTTGAACAGTTTTGCATTAACTATTGCAATGAAAAATTACAAAAATTCTTCAATGACAATATTTTGAAAAATGAACAAGAACTTTATAAACGTGAAGGTTTGAATGTTCCTGAAATCACATTTACCGATAATCAAGATATTATCGAATTAATAGAATCGAAAGGCAGTGGTATCTACACTTTGCTGGATGAAGAAAGTAAATTGCCCAAACCATCAGCGGTACATTTTACCACAGAGGTGCACAAAGCATGGTCGAATCATTTTCGTTTAGGTTTACCCAGATCGTCAAGACTTAAAGCTCATCGTACTTTAAGAGATGAAGAAGGTTTCTTAGTGCGTCATTTTGCTGGAGCTGTTTGTTACAATACCGAACAGTTTATAGAAAAGAATAATGATGCTTTACATGCTTCCCTGGAGGGTTTGGTGCAGGAATGTGAAAATACTCTATTAAAATCGTTATTCCCTTCTGGTAGCATCAATGCCACTAGAGGCAAATTAAATTTTATATCGGTTGGCTCTAAATTCAAGACACAATTAGCGGAATTAATGGAAAAATTGGAGAAGAATGTAAGTTTTTTATCAGAGATACATTTCAACAACTAAGTTTGTTTTCCTTTGATTGCAGGGCACCAATTTCATACGTTGTATTAAACCCAATAGTAAAATGATCGATCGCGAATTTGAGGGTGGTTTGGCGTTGGCTCAA
Organism: Bellardia bayeri; assembly: GCA_950370525.1. NCBI lineage: Eukaryota > Metazoa > Arthropoda > Insecta > Diptera > Calliphoridae > Bellardia > Bellardia bayeri. Next base: position 105,915,506 of record OX493264.1, read on the forward strand.
TTGAAATGCTCTGGCACCATATCCGTATTAGAACTTATGGAACATGGCTATCCATCTCGTGTTCCATTTGCCGATCTTTACAATATGTATAAATCTCTACTGCCACCAGAATTGGCCAAATTACCGGCACGCACTTTCTGCGAAGCCATGTTACAGTCTCTGAATCTTAGCTCAAGAGATTTTAAATTTGGCATTACTAAAGTATTCTTCCGGCCTGGTAAATTTATAGAATTCGATCGTATCATGAAATCTGATACAGAAAATCTATTAGCCATTGTGGCTAAGGTAAAGAAATGGTTAATACGTTCCAGATGGGTGAAGTCTACTTTAGGAGCTTTATGCGTAATTAAATGTAAGTGTTTTTTTTAATTTTCTATTGTAATACATTGTTAAAATATGTGTTAATGGTTTATTATAGTACGCAACCGCATTAAGTATCGTAATAAATGCGTCTTAATTATGCAAAGTACTGTTCGTGGTTATTTGGCTCGCAAACATCATCGTCCTCGTTATCAGGGTATTTCAAAAATTAATAAAATTCGTTTTAATGCTCAAAAAACTGTGGAAATTGCCGGTGGCTTGAGAAGGGGCCGTGAGGAGATCTTAAACGAAGTATCAGATATAAATCGTCAAATTGATGAAGCCATACGTAAAATTAAGGTAAGTTTAATTGAGATTCTTTGTTTGTGATTTAAATTTAAATAATTTTATTTAATTATTTTGCAGGCTAACGAAAAAATCACTACCCGAGAAATTGATGGACTTTATACGAATGTCATGGCTAATATGAATAAAATCACTGTGGACTTAAATACTAAACTTAAGGTAAGATTAGCATCAAATATCATTATATTTTAAAATCCAAAGATTTTATTCAAGTACATATATTTCTTGTGTATTTGAATGCATACAAAAAAAGCTTTAATATAAACTAGTTACAATGATACTAAATAACGATTGTATAAAGACCGATATAAAAATCGGTACACTAATGTGTCCCGATGAAAGTTTTCTCTGACAGTCTGTTGTAGGTATACCACTTAATCAATGCTATTGATGTTCTTAAATAAGTTTTGAAAAAAATTTTTCGAATGGTTGTTGTTGTTGCTGAGTTGACTGCCCTTGGCCGAGTTATCTCTGGTCATTCCGTTGCGTAGTGGGAATGTTTTCGAATGTTGTAGGACCGCTTTTATTTTATAAAATAATTTTAAGTTATTCACCACCAAACTTGAGAAATATATTAATTTTTTCTAGATCTACCAGAAATATTCAGATTTTAATTCCACGAATACTTAAATCTATATTTGAATCCTTCCTTGTGAGAGTTGCCCGTCTCTAAAATTTCCTACCTTCAATTTTTGGAGTCTTTGTAAATATGTTTAAACGAAAACTAGGTTTGTACTTAAAACATCCTAAATTAATTTTCATATATTTTCAATACAAACATTGTTGTCACAACTATGAACCTAATTTGTATTGTTCAATTATTGTTCCTATAATTTTGTCTGAGAGACCTCCTATGCATAACTTAAAATTGTATCTATTAGATGTTAAGCTGTGTTTTCGGCCACTTTTGACTTTTTATTATTATTTGAATTTAAAGTATAAAAATAAAATAAATATTGGACAATAGGCTGATGGGTCTATATGATTTTACTTGTGTGTGATCTTCTCCAGGCTTAGTGTCATAAAATGTACAATCTTATCTAAAGAAATTGACTGAGATTACTTACTTTTTCCCCAATTTACACAATTTGCTGACACTTATCCTCTCAAAATGTGTCAATGATGTCGATGATTGCTCCATTTTCTCATTTGGTGTAAAAATCGAAGACAACTTGTCGATATTACTTTATATCTGGCATCGTTTGAGACTATCTGTTAGAACGCTAGTTAAAGTTATCTAACAAAGATATCATTGTAGCAACGTCATATGCAATCAATAGCTCTCTTTTTAATTACGTAGCCAAAGTTTTAATTTAAATCACATGTATTATGTCTGGAAAATGAACTTTGACCATATGTGTCAATATGATAAGTTCGCATTGGGTGCATTGAAAACGCCAGCACAATACATATATGTATCATCGTAAAGTGAACGGTCTTCAACAACACTTCGTTATTTTGCGTATACATATTTAATTATCCTCAAATTTCACACAGTCGTCAATTTCAGTGAAAAAAAAAGTAAAAAATTCGTTTTCGGAATTCCGTAAACTTCCTTCCGAATACCTAATGAAACCCAAAATTTTATCTAAGCATCATGTTCTTAATAAATCCTTTTCACCAGTAATTTTTTTAGATTGTCAGTTTACCAATACTTCTTAAATTTTTGAGTACTCTACTAATAAAGCCTTTTTAGCAATAAATAAAAATATAAAATATAAAACGATATTCGTTCATTTACAGGAACAACAACAAGCTGAAGAGCAAGAACGCTTACGTAAGATACAAGAAGCCCTGGAAGCTGAGCGCCGTGCTAAAGAGGAAGAAGAACGCCGTTGCCGCGAAGATGAAGAAAACAAGAAGCTGTAACTATAATTTTCAAATCTAACAAAAAACATTTGTTGTTCTACATAATTTTTTTAAATTTTCTTTTCAAATCTCTACTTTTAGTAAAGCCGAAATGGAATCCAGACGTAAAGCAGAAGAGGTACAACGTCTTAAGCAAGAAGAAGAGGATCGTAAAGCAGCTTTAGCTTTACAGGCACAATTGGAAAAGGAAGCTCAAGATGATGCCAAATTTAGACAACAACTGGAGCAAGAACGTAGAGATCATGAGTTGGCCTTACGCTTGGCCAGCGAATCCAATGGCCAAGTGGAAGACAGTCCACCCGTGATAAGAAAGTAAGTACCTGCTAAATGATATTATGTAAATATTTTTATTATATTATTATTATTATTATTGTATATAGCTTTAAAAACAATTATAAGCACTTGTGTTTTGTCCTTTTTTTTAATAATTAAAAAAAAAAAAAACAATATTGTAAAATTATATTTGTATATTTTTTACTTTTTTCTCTCTATCACCTTAATTCACCATATTCCAAAAAAAAAAAAAAAATTACAAAACAAAATATTCCACATTATTTGGTTTTTATTTACAACAGTGGTCAAATGGATGCAACTTTAATGGGACAAAATAAGCTTATCAGGTATATACCAAAAAACAAACGTTTTATTAATACTTTTTTGATAAACAAACTAAAAATTTAAATAAGTTAACACAAAAAATAAACAAAACGAACAAAATACTATTTAATTAATTTTAATATAATTTTCAATAAATTCTTTTCTTTCTATCAAACCTATTAAATATACAACAATACTACATATTTTTATAATAAAGTTTTACGCGAGGTGTTTCTAATTTTGCCTCTCGTTATTTAAACAATAAGTGAGTTCAGGTTTTAACATTTAAATTCGCAGTGTTTTACGCTAGACTAGGATCTCATTTCTTATTATTTCTTCGTTTTTGAAATATGTAAACATTTTTCTTTTAAGTATACATTTAAACATTTTAAAAATGTAGTTAGTTCTTTTAAAAACATTAAAAGTAGTTTGATTTGAAAGCATATAATTATTTGTACTTCACCTCACTTTAATTATTATATTTTTTATTTTTTATAAAAATAATTAAATTGTATATAAATTTTTAACATGAAATGGTTGAGGTTTTTTGGTTAATCATTAGACATCATTGAAAATTAGTCTACATATAAATATTTTATTAATAGTTCTTAACTTTATTTATTTATTTATTTATTTATATTTCGATTAAGATCGGAAAATGTTCGTGCCCAACAGCAGGCTTTGGGTAAACAAAAATATGATTTGTCGAAATGGAAATATTCGGAATTACGTGATGCAATTAATACATCCTGTGATATTGAATTGTTAGAGGTAAGTTTAAGAAAAATGTTACTTTCTTACTTGTCATTACAGTTGTTAATTTTTATGTAATTTAATCAGGCTTGCCGTCAAGAATTCCATCGCCGTTTGAAGGTCTATCATGCCTGGAAGGCAAAGAATCGTAAACGTACTACCATGGATGAAAACGAAAGAGCTCCGAAAAGTGTTATGGAAGCAGGTAGCTTGGAAAATTGTTATAGAATTTTTATGTAGTATATGAGTATTGTATGATATTATATCATTGTTTATTTGATTAGCTTCTAAAGCACCACCTTTGGTACAGCCTAAACAGGAAATTACAACTGCCCAGCATCGCTATTTCCGCATACCATTTATGAGAGCGAATGCACCTGAAAATAGTAAGTTTATTTTTAATTTAAAGTATGTATTGTAGTTAATTTACTTGTATTTTTTAGCTAAACGTGGACTGTGGTATGCCCATTTTGATGGACAATGGATTGCCAGGCAAATGGAACTACATGCCGATAAACCACCAATACTTTTAACAGCTGGTAAGTTTTAGTTGCTAAAAATTAAATTTAAAAACTTTCAGTTTTACTTTCGAGACTTACATATAATTGAGTTCAAATAGCAGAGATAATTTAACAAAAATAAACAACTTACACAAATCTGTCAAATATAGAATTCAAATTAGAAGTTCTGACCAAAAATTTTATTTTGGATTAGGTCAGACTAAGGTCAACATTTTTTCAAATAGCGAAATTTAAAAAAAAAAAGAAAGGAACATAGAACGTATTTAAAACAGGATTTTAACTGATTAACTAATTGGTTCAGGCCAGTTATGCATGATTTTTACATTAGCGTGTCTTTGGTAACGGCCTTTATTCAATAATTCTTACTATTGAAATGTTTTTGTGTTTTCTTTGTCCTGTCTCTAGAGAATTTATTCTTCAGTATTATTCTATTTTTATTACACAAGTTCTAGATGTATGTTAAATTTATTAGATCGTTTGTAACTGATATTAATAGGGGTTAAAGACAATGTGAAAACTAAACACTTTACTTCAGATCTTATTCATCCACTCTCGCCGTTTAGACAATTCAAATAATAAATAAAACACATTTTATATATGAGGTCCAAAACACGACATTCGTATGCTTTTTTAATGAAAAATATAAAGAAATAGCTTTGTCATTAGGTTGTTTCCAAAATACTAGCAATGAACGTTACAAAAAATAGAACTAGATTTTGATTGCATATATTGTTTTTACTGCGATATTTTTAAAAGTATTTGTGGATAAATGGGGCTTTCTGATGATATATTGCATTCGTTTTTTTACAACCTTTATTATGATAACAAAAATAGCTGATATTTTTTAAATAAAATGTTAGAACAAATTAATGGAACATTTTTAGAGCATGTTCTAAAGTAACTAATTCTAAAACGAGTGTAATCAGAATCACATCAGATTCATTAATGACAGCCTTGGAATTAGTGATGTCACAATTATTTCTAAACGATTTTTAAGCAACCAGTTATTTAGCAATAGTTATGCATTGGTTCTAGACTAGTTCCATAGAACTCTTTTTAGTTTCGGAACGTTTTTTTGGAACCGCTTTAAACACTTTATTTTTTTTTTTGGAAATATAAAAAAAATCCGTTAAAAATTCTAATATGTACAAATATTCATTTTGAAAACATCCATAATATAAAAGTGTTGATGCTGGATAACTGCAAGTGATCTGAAACAGGCTCTAAAATTTAGTGCAATAAATAAATTTCAGAAATCGAACACTCAAAAGTTTCCAGCCGTGACATTGCTAACAATGTTTCATAGCTTGTAATAGTTTTCAGATGCTAAACAATCATTTGAATATATTTAAAATTTCTATTTACATATATATTTATTACTTAATAACTTTCAAATACAAATTATTGTGCGGTTTATTTTTCAAGGTATCGATGACATGCAAATGTGTGAACTAAGTTTAGAGGAAACCGGCTTGACTCGTAAACGTGGAGCAGAAATTCTGGAACATGAATTTAATCGTGAATGGGAAAAGCATGGTGGTAAACCATATAAGAATTTAGGTGCTAAATAAATTTATAACTATACTATCAAACTAAATTAAAATTAATACTAAAAAAAACAACAACAAAATATAAATTATATTTAATAATTAAAAATTACAAAGAGTAAAACAAAAAATAGAAGAAACATATTTGTTTTCAAAATAATAAATGAAACAAAAATATACATCATATTTTTACACTAAATTAGAAACAAAAAGGAATATTCATTGGTTATCATAAAACATAGTAGTAGTTAGTATTTCTTATTTAATTTTTTTTTAAATAATTATTATTTTCAAAATGTACGTGTGCCTTTTCAAGACAAAAAAAAAACTTACGCAAAAAGAAGAAAATCCTTTATGGTTTCTGTTTAATTAAATTGAATGAAAAACAATAGGCATTTAACACACACTAGAAGTATTTAAATATTCATGCTTACATACATTATAAATTACAACTATTATTTTATAAAATAAATAAAATTGCATATACACATAATAACATTTATTTTCATATAGATGTTTTCTTTACATTTTTTTTAATTAATTAAAAACATTATGGTTTTAATGCATTGCCACAGAATTTCTGTTATATTAAAATTATATATATTTGTTTTAATTAAAGCAAATGACCGCTTTCTTTTATTGCAAAATTTGTTACGAAATTAAAGTTATTTTAAATAATATCAGAATGTACGACAAAACAAAGTGTGGTTTTAAATATTTCCTTTTTTTGTATTAAAACATGTATTTATTATTTTCTTATAATTGTGAATTATAGTTTGATTTTAATTTCAGTTGCTATTTTATCTAATATTTATGTACTTATTTGCAAAGTCTAACCGCTTTTTTATATTTGCAGCTCGTAGAAGAGGCTTCTTCTTAGCGAACGTACTTTTTAGACCGCTTTCGTTAAGTTTTCTTTGGACAGTTCGAGTCGTAATCATTAATTCTAATGCCCCCTTTATATATCTTTATATGTTTATCTGTCTAGCTGTCTTTAGGCTTTTGTATGACTTTCTTATTTTATACAAAGCAATTATTTTTCTGACCGTTATATTCAGAACTCAAAGCTTTCTGTTTCATCCCAATCACACACACAATCTAGTACCAACAAATCTTTTTCCTTTTCGGTTAAAGTCCTCATTTCGAAAAAGTCTGGGTCTAGCCTTATTTTGTGTATATTTAAGTAATATTAAATTAACCCCCTGGCCCACGATGTCGAACGATAACGTTCGCTTAGATAAGACTTAAGACACAAACTTGATTGAGTAAAAAATAGATACGATAAAAACTTTGTGTCTTAAGTCTTATCTATGCGAACGTTATCGTTCGACATCGCGGGCCAGGTGGTAAATAAATAAGTACTTCACTATACTTAATTATTTTTAAAAAGTTACCAGAAAACCACACTTTATTATGTCGCAGAGATTTTTTGTGCACTTCAATATATTTACATCAGAAATACCTATAAATAAGTGAATTTATAAAATTGCAATTTTTATGTAAATAATTCAGATACTCCAATATATAACGGGACTGTGAATAAATAGTAAATAATACATGTAGAAGAAAAATATCAAAAAGAAATGAAGAAGATTACGAAACCGCACTGTATTTTGCCCGATAGTGTAAATCAAAACTATACAATTTAAATATGTTTTTCATTTCTAAATAACACATTAAAATTTAATACAACTATTTTCGAAAAAAGTCATATTTTTCACAAAAGCAAACAGTAGACTTTGTTATAGTTTTTCTTTCTAATAATACAAATCAAAAGATAAATACAACAAAATTTTATGAAATAACAAAAAAACTTAAAATGGCAATAAGTTTTCAAAAATGGTTAAATATTTACTTTTTAAAAGTTTTTTTTGTTACAGCATGGATCGCTGAGCTGACAGGTCTTTGCAGGGAAATAACATTTATTATTTGTTACTTTTTAAGTTATCAGTAATAAAATATTTGGCAAGTGTTGCAACTAATTCAACTTCGCTGGTTTTTCTAGAAAAATATTTTTTTCAGTCGGGAGACCATTTTCACTTGCATGGAATTCAGCTGCTCAGATCATGCGATTTTACACCACTAAATAATTTTTTGTCTATACAGTCTATACAGGCCAATCGGATTGATGACAAACTTAAAATTCAAAATCCGTGATGTGATTAACGAAATAATAACGAATAGAAATGTTAGATAAAAGAATCAACATCTGTATGCGTGGTCGTGGTGGATTTCTGTCCGTTATCATTTTGTTTAAATTAAAAATTTCAAAGCTTACGCATTCTAATACACTAAAAATTTTAATGAATTTCGTTCCAAGTTAAAAAAAACAAAGTTCTCGTTAAAACACCTTTTATAACAAAAGTTAGAAAAAGTTATTTTCATAGCAGATGCGAATGAAAAGGCATTTATTTGTTGCTGTTAATTATAAATATGTATTACTTTTAATAAAAGGTGTTTTATTTAATGCCTTTATCATATTTTCGAAACTTTTATCACCATAATAGTATCTCTTTTTTCAAATGTTAAAAATTTTATAAATATGTACACAAAAAATCAGTTCATAAGATGTTCAAAAAAATATCATCACTGAGGATTTATCATATGACATCAGTTGATTTCTGGTAACGCTGAATGCATCACTGCTTTTCAAACAATATGGTAACAACTGCATTTTTAATGAACCGTTATTTCATTTAATGTAACGAACAAGAAACACAATATTTAAGCTGAAAATAAATTAACTTGCAAAAATGTTTCCTTTTTATTGCAATAAATGTTTTCTTCGTCGAAAATACGAAACATCTTTGCAACTTTTTGTATCACGTTGTGGCCATATACTCTGCAAGGATTGCGTACAAGAAAATTGCTGTATTTGTGAGCGTCCGTTTAAAGCTATAGCCGTTAATAAGGACATGCCAACATCTATGGCTGAGTACTTTGCCAGTCCCATGAAACAGTATCAACACTACAAAAAAGTGATGAAATTTCACCATGAACAAGAGCGTCGTCTGGTTGAGCACCTGTGCAGCACGAATGCAAAGGAAAATAAAAAAGTACAAAGTGAAATTCAAGGTTATGCTAAGTTGGACGATTCAATCGTGAGTCAAATTGAACACGAACGCGAAAGAATACGTAAACTACGGGAATATACAGCATATTATGAAAGACGCTTGGAACAGGCCCGTTATATGACGCCTCCAATTACATCCCAACCGCGGCCAAGGTATCCGTCTCGAAGCCATAATGCAGAAAATGGTTTATCTACTCCACCCAAAACAAATATACGTTTTTCGCAACTGATTAGACCAAATCTAGTTTTTCCCAATAGCCCTACTATCAGTGGTAATAATAGCAGTTCAGTAACTACAGAGGGAACGACAGTGGCAAAGACGGTGACTAAGAAGCAAAGAACACCTCCGCCTTTATTACCATTTTCTCAGCATAAACTATTGAATCCACAATTTTCATTTAATTCTTCGTTGGATTAGGAGTATATTTATCTAAAATATTGTAATTAATTTAACATGTTCTTAAATAAACAAATCTGAATTTAAATATACCTATAACAGTATGTATGAACTTCATTTATTTCTAATATGGGGATTATGATCAAATATGGAAATTTAGTAGTTTGTTTTCTACGCAAAATTTTTCTTCGATATCGATATTTTTTTAGGTTAATGCGGTAAGTGGTCTTTATATGGGAGATATAACCACATATATGTATGTATATGTACATATATGTGAGGATTATTTGTGTCGAATTACAACTTGATAGTGAGTGATGTTTTTACGAGTTGACTATATGTTGTCTATGGTCAAATATATACCGATCCAAATAAAATATTGTTTTGTGAAGAGCGGACATAGCTAGACCTTTTGCTTCTACGACCAATATTTCGATGTATTAAAAATGGTATGACAAAACAATATACTCCCATCTTATGGGAAAATGTTGGAAAATTCTTTTCTTAAAATCATTTAGAGCACCACGTCAAATTTATAGTTTAAAACAATGAAAAAATGTTATATTTGTTAAAATTCTCGCGCTTTTCTCATGAAAAAAAAATTAATTAAACAACCGTTTTTTATTGTATGACTAAAAGTTCTTAACTACATAAAATATATTAGGCCCAATCATGAATAAAAAAAAAACCGCAGAAGTTTTTTCCTTTTTTTAACATTGAATTTGAATAGGAAAAATGGGAAAAAAAACTGCCGCGAAATTTTCATTCATGATTGGGCTAATTATCTGGCTTGATTAAAAACTCGATCAAGATTTTCGTCGAATATAGGCGTACTGGAGCCAAATTTGTGAGTCGTAAAACTACGCCATCAATTCCAAATTTAAAAATTATATTTAGTTTTATTCCAATGAATTTTTTTTTTAATTTTATCTACTAATTTTTGTGTTGGAAACCATCCTACATTGGTACATATTTAAAAGTCTAATGATAAATTTTATGACACAAAAACAATTTCAACACAAATATTAGTGGAACGAAAAAATGTTGAGTTAATAAATATTCCATTATATTTTATTTAGTAATTTAAATGAAAACAATAACACACACTCTTATTGCTGTGACTGGTAAAATTGTGCACTACTTAAGTGTTGTGCAGATTTGTTTGACAGTCGCTAAAGTTACTGGTGATAAACCAATTTTGTTTCTATATATGTAACTAACTTTATAAATTAAAAAAAAACTTCTAACAATAAACATGTTTAAAAGATTTTACTTTACAAAGATAATTTGATTTTATTAATAATAACGGAAATTACGTTATGGAAATCGATCGGTGTATAAATCGACAATTATCTGACAATCATTCACTTATTTATTTAAATAGTTAATAATAATCTTTTAAATTTATAATTCAAAATTTCTAGCCAGTAGTAGATAATATTTTTTCTTTATATTTTGTACAACGATTAAGTATTTATAACGAATTATTATTAGTCATATAGGTATTATTCGATTAGATGATAATAACATTTTAGCCTCATTTTAAAAAATCCACAACTTCTTCCAATTCCCGTTGACGTGCCTGTTTCTGGGCCCATCTAGATTCAGCGACCTTAACACTGACAACCCAACGATCATGAGCCAAACGTATACCGCAAGCGCCTCCCACGTCTGGTGTTATTGTTGGCATTTTAGAGCCCTGACTTCCGCCCAAATAGTAGGTGGCATCGGACCGCAAATGACGTCTCTTGGCAGGACACAGTTTGCCTCCTTTAGGAAATGGTGGTTCTTGCAAATATGCTTTCAGACATCCCTGGTGAAATAAATGACCACAGTAGACTCTCTCGACATAGGCATCCTTGTTGTCATCAACTTCCAAATCATTTGGGTCAGGTGGTAAAACTAAATATTGACATATGGGGCACAATTCACTATGAAATGCCAAAGTGGCCTCAAGACAGAATTTTAGAGCTCTGTATAGAGAAGGCACTGGCTGAAAGTCTGCTAACGTTTTTCCCTTAGGCATACGCAATGGAGGCTCAACACATTGTCTGACAATTTCGCGTGATTGTCCATTCAGATAGCGCAATAACACTATGGGTAGATTAGTTTCCTGCTGTTGCAAATCGATACAATGCATGGGATAATCATCTGGCACTATGGCCTTAACACGATAATAGTATTTACCACCCTTGGCTGTGAAATGAACCGTGGATGACTTTTGTTTTATTTTTAACTGGTCCACAGATGCTTTGGCACCCAAATCTTTACGCAATTGTTGAATTTCATCAAAACACACACATAAACTATTATCTTTAACATATTGCTGTAGGAATTGTAAGACTTTAATGCAGTGCGGTTTACCTAGATACTCCTGACACTGTTTTTCACATAAACCTGTCAGACCTTGCAGGAACTTGTCGGATAGAGTTTTACTTTTTAGCTCTACTAGAATTCTTTGTTTCGGATAATTGTCGGGAAATCGTAGACACACCGTAAATTGACGATAATGCTGGTTTTCTTGTATATCCACGCGAACCAATGGGGCTGGAGCTGCTGAAGTGCAAGCAATTATTTTTGAGTTTGGCACAACATTTTCACACAATTTTCGTATTTCATCAATTTCAAATTCAATAATGCTCATAATCTGGTCGAGTTAAAGGATATTTTTAAATATTATAATAGTTCTTTTAAGTTATTTTCGTATTTTACAGTTTTCACAAAATTTTTACAAGAAAACAAAACATGACAGAATTTGTTACAGACAGATGTGTCAGTGTGGCAACGTCAAAGTAATTTTAATGATTGGCAATACTTAACTGAAAGTAGATGTCATGCTGAGAATTTTATAAATAACAATGAATAATATTTAAATGTAAAATGGTAAAGATTTCATTGTATATAAATTTATACTGGTTTTTATATTGATTATTTAAATTCCTTGTGTATTTTTCTTTACTGGCTAGCATTATTTTTATTGAAAAAATTGCCAATGTACGTAATATGGTCACCTTATACCTTTTGACATTTCGTTGTGAAAAATTCAATTTGTCAACAGTGTAGCCACGTTGTGTGATTCACATACTGCTGAAGTGGAGGATTTGTGTTTTAATTAAAAAGCAATTTACTTTCTTCCCGGACGCCGACTACTTGATTTCATCATATATTGCAATGGTCTTGGATTTGGATCTCTTCCGCAGCGACAGGGGTGGTAATCCCGATGCTATACGCAAAAATCAAAAATTACGTTTCAAGGATGTGGGTTTGGTTGAGGCCGTCATCAGCCAAGACACGGAGTGGCGTCAAAGACGTCATCGTGCCGACAACCTTAATAAGGTAAAAAATGTCTGCAGCAAAGTGATTGGTGAGAAAATGAAGAAAAAAGAACTACAAGGTGATGAAGCTGCAGTAGTACCGGCTGAAATGCAACAAGAATTAACAGAACTAAATGCTGAAAAACTGAGTGAACTTACTGTGAATCAAATTAAAAAAGTGCGTGTACTCATAGACCAGGCTATGGTCGAAAATGAGCGACTTTTGCAGGAGGCCGAACAGAAACGTAATACTGCTTTACGTGAAGTAGGCAATCATTTGCACAAATCTGTACCCGTTTCTGACAATGAAGAAGATAATCAAATAGAACGTACTTATGGCGATTGTACCAAAAAAGGCAAATACTCTCATGTCGATTTAATTGTGATGATTGATGGCATGAATGGTGACAAAGGCACAGTTGTATCGGGTGGCCGTGGTTATTTCTTGACTGGTGCAGCAGTATTCTTGGAGCAAGCTTTAATACAACATGCCTTACATATGTTGCATGCTAAGGATTATACTCCTTTATATACACCATTCTTTATGCGCAAAGAAGTTATGCAGGAAGTAGCTCAGTTGTCACAGTTCGATGAAGAACTTTACAAAGTTGTTGGTAAAGGCAGTGAGAAGGCGGAAGAAGGCGGTGTCGATGAAAAGTATTTAATTGCTACCTCAGAACAACCAATTGCTGCCTATCATCGTGATGAATGGCTGCCCGAGGCATCTTTGCCTATCAAATACGCTGGTCTCTCCACATGTTTCCGTCAGGAAGTTGGATCTCATGGTCGTGATACTCGTGGCATTTTCCGTGTACATCAATTTGAGAAGATTGAACAATTTGTACTAACCTCTCCACATGATAACAAGTCATGGGAAATGATGGATGAGATGATTAACAATGCTGAAACATTCTGTCAGTCTTTGGAAATTCCTTATCGTGTTGTCAACATTGTATCGGGTGCTCTAAATCACGCTGCTTCTAAGAAACTTGATTTGGAAGCTTGGTTTAGTGGCAGTGCTGCCTTCCGTGAGCTGGTGTCCTGTTCCAATTGTTTGGATTACCAAGCCAGACGTTTGTTAGTTCGTTATGGTCAAACCAAAAAAATGAATGCTGCTGTCGATTACGTTCATATGTTGAATGCTACTATGTGTGCCACTACTCGTGTCATCTGTGCCATTTTGGAGACCCATCAGACTGAGACCGGCGTTAAGGTACCAGAACCCCTAAAAAAATATATGCCTGAAAAATTCCGTGATGAAATTCCTTTTGTTAAACCTGCTCCCATTGACGTGGAAGCTGCTGCTGCCGCCAACGCTAAAAAACCTGGCAAGGGCAAAAAAGATGTCGCTTAAGTTGGCTATTACCACAAATAAAAATCCGTGTAGCTTAAGATTTACTTATTGTAACAGCATTTTTAACTTACGCTTAATAGTGTAGAAAATTTGGTTGATTGGACAGATTGTCCTCATCCTCATTTAAATTAGTTACAAATAATATTTTCAAAATTTTCTGAGCATTTAAATAGTAATTATAAATAAAAAATGACTACTCGAAATAATAAAGACAACTACACAAATACATTTTTAACTGAAGAAGATGGCGAAGGGAATGGAAAACGGCGGTAACTTCTAGTAATTTCTAATAAGATAAAATTATTTCTAGATTGGGAATGGCAATGAGACACTAAAATTCAGTAATTGATATTCTTTCAATTTATATAACAGTTTTCAGAGAAATTTTTATTAAATTTGAGCCATTGTACTTTTTTCTAAAATACATCGCATTTGCCAGTGGTCGGTTTACCAATCTTCGGTAAAAGAAAATAATTAAAGAAAATAACTAATTCGTACATGAATTTAATTGTTTATTTGTTTAAAGTTAAAGCTTTATACTTTCCCAAATGCTTAAAAAATACATTTGTACGTTTATTTAGGTGCTTGAGATCAAATTATAGCTAAAATCTAATTAAACCTTAGTACGAAGCCCGATTTTTGACATATAATACGGAGTTAGGTCACTAAGGGCCTCCTGTACATATTTAAAGTCATTTCGTTCAAATACATGGTTCAATGGCGTCAATCGCAAAATAAATTGTGCCATCTATTTAAAATTTAATATTGAAAAATTAGGGGTTTCTATTGGCACAAGTATTTATGAATTTCGCTACGAACATGTTGTATACTTATGTATATAAACAACAATTTACACTTGTTTTAATATCTATAATATTGTGGCTAATTCACCCTTATTCAAAAACCAAAGTATCCTTGACTACCTAAAAATATAAATGTAAACAAGTTGTTAATTTGTTCCACAAAAACTTGAAATGAACTCAAATTCAAATCGAATTTTTAAAAAAACTTTTTAAATTTTATAATAAATTTGAGATGACACATCCAAAACGTGAAAGGTTAAATTCCAATAATAAGGATTCACGATGGGACCGTATACGCAAAAGACATTGCAGTAGTATTTCAACAAATTTAAAATCAGATGCTGTTAAAAAGTTCATAGAAATTGATTATATAGGAAGACACCAGCAAAATATACTGAATGGCGGCAACCGCATAGAATCGAATCTAGATCCCGTCTTAGTAATGAATCTAAGACATGAAATGGTATGATGAAATCAAATTAAAAGCAAGTCATTTTTTTATAATTATTACTATTTTATTAGTTTAAAAAGATTCCACGTAAATTGCCCCTAGCAACGGTGGCCTACTCTAAGAATTTGCAACAATGTAAGCAACACAATATGGCTGTCGAGGATCATTACATTCAGAATCAATTAAATCAATTTCGTATGCATCTACAAAAACAACATAAGCATAACAAAATGCCTGTAAACAAATTGCACTCTTTGTTAATCGATAATGCGGATATAATAGAAAGTTTAGAGTCTACTCATAAGCATATAGAAGATTTTTATAACACTCCCATCGATGCTTTACAGGAGGTTCATGACTTATTTACAGGAGAATTGGAAAAACATGTCAAATTGTTAAAAAATGAAAACTCGATTGACATAACAACGAAAAATAAACATTTACAAAATCATTTTGAGAATAATATGGTGGAGAATGATACGAACACAGTAGAACAGGAAGGAGTAAAATCCTTAGAGGAACAAAAACAAATGTTTGGAATTGAAACTCCAGGAAGTGATGAAATGAAATCGGACGAAAATGCTTTAGATTTTATGGCCGAGCGAATGAACGAATTAGATTTAAACAATGAAATGTTTGATTTACATTCTCAAGAAACAAATAATGAAAATTTTCAACGTACTCCGAGTCCTTTGGCTAATACAGATGAGGTTTTAAAGCCCTTAAGAGAAGTGATGGAAGAACAAAGTGCTCTTAACCCAAGATATGTAAGATTTCATGATGACATTAACGTGTGTCAGTTTAAAAGAGAATCTTCGATATGTTCAAATACCAGTGATGGCATAGACTCTGTAATATCTGATTTAGCGGAAGAGGCCTTGAAGGAATTGCAAATGGAGGATGACGTAAAACTAATTGGCATTTTGGAGGAAAACAATACAGATATAATTGAAACTAAACAGAATCTGTCTTTAAACGGATATTCTTTATGCATAAGTGCAGACTTCAATAATTTACTAGTTACTGGTAAAGTTGCGCATTATGGCAAACCTCCGTTAAAAGAAAGTGGACAAATAAATCTTTCAATTTGCTCCTCCGATGAAGCAGAAGATGACACATATTCAAACATGAAAAAATCTAAAATAATAGATAATTTATTTAAATTTCGAACTCATAATATCGAATCTATTATGCGTAAATATTTTCTAAAGTGGGTTCATTACACCACCATTGAAAAAATTGAGAGAGAACACGTAGATGGTAGGGCCGATCGCGTTAAAAAGATAAATATATTCTTGGATAAAATACGTATTGAAAAAACTCGTTTGAAGAATTGTCAGAAACCAGAAAGTGAGTCAGGATTTGAGAATGACCATAAGAAAAGCGTGGAGAAAAAAGGCACCATGGAAAATACGAAAGTAAATAGAAAATACCAAAACAAGTAAGTACAAAGTAAAATTCATTTGGCATTCATTTAAATCTTTTCTCATGTTGTCAGAATAAAAGTTCAACAAGATATTATAGATTTGCAACGGCTAAAGTTAGAGCGACAGGAACGTATTATTATGGAATTAAAACTTCATAAATTATCGGAGGAAGCTAAAGAGGCTCGACAAGAATTGAAAAATGAATTAAAATCTGTTATACGTTCGGGTGATCCCAAATCCAGGGCCAAAGCAAAATGCCTGCAATTAATAGGTAATCTAAAAGACGACGAAGATGGCAATTTAAATAAACTGCAAGGTAAAGCTCTTTTGATGCCAAAATTCTTACAAAATATGCAAGAAAGGGCCTTAGAAAGAAGCATACGTCATGAACAAGCCAAACAGAGAAGACTCCAGCAGGAAGCCGAAAGGGAGGCTCATAAGTTAGCAATAGAAGAAGCCAAGGTAACTAACTGTCTTAGTAATTCTTTAAATATCATTATTAAAATCAATACGTTTTATACAGCGTCTTGAAGATGAAGAAGCTAAACGTTTACGCATTGAAGCCTTAAAGGAAAAACGTCGCCAAGAGAAAATGGCTAAAATTATTAAAGAACGTGAAAGACAGAAATATATAGAAAACCAAAGTAAAGCCCAAGAATTCTACAAACACAACTTGCTTAAACGCATTGGTATGGAGGGTTTCAAACGCCTATTGCAGCGCAAAAGAGACAATCTTAAAAAGTGTGAAGAGCTGCGACGGTCCTTATATAAAAAAACTTATTTTCAAGCCTGGTTTAGTCTATATCGCATACTTAAAGCCAGACGCAATCAAAAGGCCGATGTATTATACGAGAAAATTTTAACACGCAAATATCTGCAGATTTGGTTACAATATGTCTATGAAGAACGTAGTAAATTTAATGTAGCTGTAGACTACAATGAATTCAAACTAACCGAAATAATGTTCCGACAATGGTGGGCATATACGAAACGTATGCAAATGGTTGAGGAGACTAAACTGAAACAGGCCATATCACATCATGAATGGTTAGTATATATGTAAGTATAATACATTTCTAAATTACTACTTTAAAATGTTGATTATAGGCATCTAAAATGGAAAGTATTGGATTGTTGGCAAAGGCTACAGCAAATTTTGCAGCTCGAAAAAGAAACCGAAGAAAGAAGACAAAGATGGCGTCTAAAAATATGGGAACTTTTACCGGATTATACACCTAACAGAGATGATTTAAATTTTGTCTAATAAAAACACGATGTACATATTTTCAGAATTAATTATTAAACCATTTCTTATAATCAATTTTCAAATTTAAGTTATTGACAGATATTCTGTTTCTTTCAAGTATTTTTAAAATGCATACATACTCGTACTTATGTACATACATAATGGATCGGTTATAGCAACCAAACTGGAGTTGTGTTGCCAATAGGCAACATAAATGGATGTGATTCCTCATCTAGAATTTCTGCTTAAGTGTGATTTAATGCTTTCATATAGCAGAAGTTGTTGACATTCATTTTTACATTTTCCAACCATTATGGAAGTTTAATATGTATGTACATACCTATTGTGTTTATTTATTTTTTATATGAACGACCATGTGATTTTCTCCTTTATGGTATACAGAACACCGGCCTCGCATAGTACAAATTTCCTGTATTACCGGCTTATGGCCGGGCGGAAGAATTTTCTTCTCTTTGGTATACAGAACACCGGCTTCGAATAGTACAGATTGTATTTTTTATGGTGAAATGTCATAATCTTTCTTTAATATCTTCGGATTTATATTACCTACATGGTCATATTTATACCTTAAATTAAAGCTTAATTTCTTGACTTTCAAATAGTGTAATTTATCTACTTACTCATATAAACCTTTTTCCCGGATTTTTTAAAAAAATTTCCGATTAAAAAATAATTTTTCAAAATTTATCAATAGGTGGTCCATATAAATAGGTCATGTTATATATCGTTAGAAAGGTCTTTAAAATAGATATCATTTGATATATACATATATTGTCTAATAAAAAAAATGTAGTTTTCAAGATATAGCTAAATATATTACAAACTTTGGAGCCCCGCCCACTCGAAAATAGGCGTGACCGCCCCAATTTTTTTTATTTTAATCAGAATCTAAAATTTTATAAGTGATAAAATTTTGGTAGTTATTTGAAAAAAAGTCACTAAAACCGGCTTAAGCCAAAATATGTACATATACAGTTTATTCTTTAAAGTTCCCGCTACTCAGCGTTATCATCTTTGAAATATTAAAACGCACCAAAATGGAGGAAAAACCCACCAAGTTAAGATTTTTTTATTTAAATTAATTTTACATTTTGTTAACTTCATAAATTCCCTATAAAATTTTTTAAAAAGAGATCAACGATTAAGAGTAAAAGTAATAAAAAAGTAAGTCTTTTTTTAAACAAGTTGATAAATTTAAAACACTAAATTTAAACGCTGTTGCCAGATAATTTTTGGTAAAGTCGTCAAAACTAGATACAAAAATCGGCAATATATTTTTAAAATTATCAAAAAATCGGGAGATATTTTCGTTACCTTTTAACGAAATTTCGAATTTTTATTAAAAAAATGTAATCTAATATGTAAGTAATAGACAATTCAATTGAAGTTCAGTTCACAATTGAAGTTCTAAATGTACAACTGATGTTGATTGTGAACACAATTTTGAGCAAAGTAGTATATTTATGTTGTCAAGCCTTAAAAATGTCAAAAGCAAAGCATCAGTAAATATATAAAATTAAAAATAAGAAAGTTTTTTATTTGCAACTTTCAATTCAGTTGCAAATGAAAATAGTCTGTTTCCGCATCAGGCGATGGAGCATAAGTTAATTTTGGTATAATATATATAACTTTTTTAGCAAAACTTAATTAAACTTTCATAGAACTTTTGAAAAACATATGTAAAAATTTCGAATAATAATTGATATAGAAATTAACATTTGTACAACTATTGTAAATTTTGACAACTTACAACTCCTACAACACTACAACAATGAATTGAATACGTTCTAAATAATTTCAATTATATAATAATTTTATACAATCGTTAAAAACTAATATTTAGATATAAAATATGTATATACTAAAAATTTTATTTAAGAAATTATATTTTTTCATATACATAAATCGGCATTTAATTTTTGTAATATTAAGACTTTATTAAGCATTACAGCAATTTAATTTACTTAATTTTAAATCGTACAAATATCGTTCGATCTTTCTTTGCCAAAATTACTTCATAAAAGATTCTGGTAGACTTAATTAAACTGTTTTGAAAAAAAAATTATCATTTCGGAAATAAAAAGTTTGCACTGATAGTTTTATATAAACTATCAATAACAATAACATTGTTTTAATTCATTTGTCACATTGAGGACAAAAATCGTCAAATCACACTTTGTAATTTTCATTATCAAAAATCGGCAATTCTGGCAACACTGCTTATAAAAATTGTATGACGATTTATCGTCATTTTTACGTTTTTTTTAGGAGTTGGCAATACTTTTCTTTATTGTTTTAATTTCATTGTCATATGAATTGTTGTTTTGCCACCTTTATATGTTATATATATAATTTGTCACACCAGCATCAACGAGTCAGGTTGGCCGAGCGGTCTAAGGCGCCAGATTTAAGCTCTGGTTCCCGAGAGGGAGCGTGGGTTCGAACCCCACACCTGACAAACTGTCTATCTTTTTATTATTTATTTATATTTTTTACATCATTTTGTTCTATTTTCTTCGACCTTTTTGATTTTTATTAAATAATTTATATTTTTTACTTAAACAGAAAACTTCATCTCACAACTAAACTTGTTGTTCTTTTTATTATTTATTTATATTTTTTACATCATTTTGTTCTATTTTCTTCGACCTTTTTGATTTTTATTAAATAATTTATATTTTTTACTTAAACAGAAAACTTCATCTCACAACTAAACTTGTTGTACCCGGTAACACCGAGGTTGAGCTTTACTTTTATTTTAGCTTTACTTATTCCTGGTGTCTGTGGTTGAAATCCGTCAACTGCGTTTTTGGATCTTTTAGAAAATTGGAGAACGTATTTCGATACCGGTTATTTGCACATATAATTATTTGGCATAGGTAAATACATATCGTACCCTAAATACAAAAGGGACACAACTCAAAATTTTTTTAAACTGACTTTTTCCATAAATTAATTTAGAGTACACATCTCTAACTACTGCAACAATTTCTTGCACATCACTATCTTCTTTAACTGGAAAAATACACGATGAACAGATTTTTTGTTTCTCCTGAAAATTTTAGTACTTTGAGTTGTGACCCTTTTGTATTTAGGCTGCGATATGTACATATAATTTTCGTTTTTGATTTGACATTCACATTCCTTCTATTTGATCGCGCTATTAGAGTAATCAAACTAGTAAAAAATGTCGAATATGTTGAAATTCAGTTTCATAAGGAATATACAAGGTGGCGCAAAAGTAAACTTCCGATGTTTTTTGTCTGTAATTAAAAAAAAAATGAAAAACTTTGATTCTTCTTGTGGGTTATTATTTTTATTTGGTCATTTAATTTTTTTTACATCAAGTCGAGAATATGATGTCATGTAAATGGACGCCGCCACAGTTGATTGTCATTTGAGCCCTTTTTATGGCATTTTCCATCACTTTGGCCAAAACTTCCTCACATTCTTGACGGATATTGTCTTTAAGAGCTGCAAGAGTCTGAGGCTTGTTGACATAAACCCGCACAAAAAGAAGTCTGGAGCGGTCAAATCAGGCGATCTTGCTGGCCAGAGCAAATCGCCAAAACGGGAGATTAGGCGCCCGGGAAATGCATCCTTCAGCATATCGGCACGTTCAGTGTGTGCCGTTGCACCGTCCTGTTGAAACCATATGTTTTCCAATCCCAATTCTTCAAGTTGCGGCAAAAAGAACTCGTTGATCATTGCTCTGTAGCGCTCACCATTCACAGTAACCGTTTGGCCCGCGACGTCTTTGAAGAAAAAAGGTCCGATGACTCCTCCAGCGAAAACAGCACACCATACAGTGACTTTGAGCGGGTGTAATGGCTCTTCGTGGGTTACACGCGGATTTTCAGTGCCCCAGAAGCGTAAATTTTGCTTATTTACGTACCCGCTAAGATGGAAATGGGCCTCATCACTCATGAATATTTTTGAAAAAGTGACCGACCGATTATTGGCCAAATAAATAGTCAGTAATATTCCGCGTTCTGGAGCAGTTTAGCGTAACATTGTTTATTAACGTGTATTTCGCATGTGTTTACTACACAAATGTCAAAACAGAACTGACATTAGGGGCCAATCGCAAAATTTATAGCATTTTCTGATAGGAGGATTACTTTTGCGCCACCTTGTACATATGTACATATTATTATTAACAAAATAGGTTGGACCGTTAAAATTATGTGTCATAACTTACCTTTTTGTTATTTACTAAGGAAACTAACTTTCCTATATAATCAATTTATTATTTATTAAAATTTAATTTATTAAATCGACAATCTATGAATGAAGAATTTTCAAACAGAATGACAAAAATAAATACTGCGCTATTTTGTTCGTGGTGAATATAAAATACACCTTTACTGTATTATTTTTATAGAAATAATATTTTAATCTCACTCACCTTTAGAACAACTGATTTTAAGAGAGTTGGCAAAACAGGTAACACCACATGTTTATGGCTAAATTTTGTTGTTTTTTCATACATTCAAGTGCAGCCAGCACTCTCAAACTCTAAAGCCCACATTTAATAAAACAGTTGTCTCTATAAACCCGATCGTAACAGTTGTTTCAAAAGTAAATACGGCATAAAACGTTTGCTAGTATGTATTAAGTTTTCATAAATAAAAAAAGTTCGTAAAACATTATTATTGTTTACTGATTTGTATCGGTACTGTTGTTTATTCTTAAAACAAAAAAAAAAAAAAAAAAAAAAAAAAAAAAAAAAAAACACTTTTATTCAGTGGAAATAAAAATTTGAAAAGCTGTTAATTAACTTTTTTGAACTGTCGAAGTGTTTTAAATGCAAATAATTCTTAAAACATATTTAATACCAGTATAAAAGAAACAAGTTAATAAATATTTTTTATCATATGACGTTCAATATATTTATACCTAAAGAGTTCTTGTGCAAAATATTTTATTGATAACGAAAATTGCTTATCAATTGCTTAACTAGCATCGATGATAACAACATACGAGTACGAGTAGTATTTATAAACGTCTTATCGTGTCAAGTCCACTGTAAAAATAAAATACTTGTATAAAATTGTGAAAATATTGTTTGTCTTGTTCTCTTCAGTTCCAGTTACAAAACATTTTAAAAGTATCTACACAAAATGTCGTCAAAATCTTGTAAATGGCAGCATATTTTACTATTTTTATTCTCATTTATCGTTTTGGCTGATCTTGGTAAGTTTTTTGTATTATTACTGGTTTTTGTTTCCCCTATCGATTTCGCTCATAAATTATTCACCTTTTTGTGCTGTTAAAAGTTTCTTTGCTGTTAGTGATTAAAATTGGCAAGAAAAAATTGCTTGTCCACTGCCTTCTTTGTCCATAAAGTTGGGATTTTATAGATTTTTTTGCTGTTAAAATTAAACAAGGATGGCTAAATTTAAAAAAAAAAAATTTATAGTGTCTGTAAAAAAGTTGTAATTTAAAAAAGAAGTGTTGGCCATATATTTAAATTTGCAATAAAGTTACTTTTGATAAAGATTGCATTGTTTAGCTTGAAATAGTGCATGCATAAACTATTTACAAGTATTGTTGACTATAAAAGGTCATTAAGATTATTTTATTGTTTTGTTTAATTTATGTAGCTCGGCATGAGATTTTGATTCACATACATAGCTTTAATAAAATAATTTGTCTGTCACTTCCTGCTAATGGAGTGATGAAAAAACATTACTAATGAATGAAAATCTCATTCGTATTTTTGTACAAAAACTCGTAAATGGAAAATCTGTAATAAGTAGATTCCGATCGAATATTGGATTTTGGATTAGACAAAATCGGCCTAATAATACCATTATTCGGTAAAACTTAATGCACTGAGTCGCATAGGATCATTTGTATGGTCCTTAACTCCAACACAATAGGCGTTGGCTTCTTATGAATCCTAATATAATATTTGGTGAGAGATTATAAAATATCCATTGACCTTCCTTCGTTCTACACGATCCTTCTAAAGACAAATTATTTGTTCAGATTTTACGTTGTGTATCTCGTAAAATCTGCATTGTTTTGATCCAATATTGCTTAAAGCAAATTAACGCTATTGAGAACCTCAATGTTCGGAGAGTACGGCAAGCACTCTACAGATAAATCATCCTATAGCATACACTTGTGTGCTGCCAAAGAATCTTTTCGGACTCGAAGACCTCTGCCTAGATAAATTATCCAATTCGCTAGTGAATTCCGATTTAACCCGATCAATAAATCTTCTAGCATACATTGGTGCGGTTTGAAATAAAGATTCCGGAGCAAACTACTAATATTGGAATGCCCAGCATTGTTATGCTATATAGTTAATTTGGGAACTCCTGCTGAACCAATGGTTTTTTGAACGTTCTCTTAAATTATACACAAATTATCTAAAATAGATAATTTTCTCATCTATTTCGGTTTAACAATAAAACATTTATCCAGCATAATTTTCTTCAGCCAAGGACATAATTCGAAGGATTGATCAATCATATAAATAAAAAATTGCAAACCGTTCTTAACGTATAGCTCCTATTTTACTTATAAATCCCTTTACTCAATTCATCCAGCATTTTCCCAGTAACTATAAATGTATGAATATTACCGATCAATATCCAGGAGGATTGTCACATCAACAAAATTCCTTTTCACCAGGTTTGTGATTACTTTTAATAAGGAATTTCCGTTTTTATAAATAGAAAGAAATACTTCAGACATGCAAAAACATTTCTTTATCAATATAAAATCCACATCGATAGCAGTCATGTTTTAAAAATTTATTGTTGGTTTTCAAAGTTTCCGAGAAATATCAATAATTTTTAAATACATATGTATGTATACATATGTACAGTAGCTCCAAGCAAAACTCGTACAGTAAGATATCTTCTATATGTTTTTTATTTGCAGGATAATTTCAATAGATACGTCTAAAGTTTATTAATGGCGAAATCAATGCAATAACATGTAATAAATGGAAATTAAGTTACATATTATAAATTTGGGTACTTTGGGTACTCGTACACTTTTAATAATATACAAAAAAAAAATAATTGATAACCATCTCTAACTTGCTGCAGGTAATAATTCCACAACCTACTTTTCCTACTCCTTTGCAAAAATTCGATTTAGCTCTGGTTTTGAGGAGCTATGTTGTTTTATAACATGCGGACAGATAAGCCTTATTTCACGGATCATTGTCCTGATAGAAATGGTAGTTCTTGTTAAGACCCAGTATATCCTTCATTACTGGAAAATTTGATTGTATCCCTACAACAAAGTATAATGAGCCAGGTCCAGCTGACGAAAAAGATCCCAACCCATTATCCAACTATGAGTGTAAATTTTTAGATTTTTTGAAATGAGCTCTTTATTAGCTTTTCGCTACGCATACAGCTTTCCATCAGAATTAAATACTTTGATAAACCGAATAATCTATCTTTTGGGAAAGAGATTGAGTGGAAATTTAATATACCTAAGTATGTACATATTTGATTCTGATTCAGTTTACATAAAATGTGTTTAATCTTAATTGGGTTCAATTTTATACTTTTATGATTTGTCATAATCGTCGCTAAATTCATGGCTCCATCGTGCTTCTTATTATCAAAAAAATTTTAAAATTCTCACTGTATATCGTGAAGAATTCTAGTCATAGACTTTTGAAACATTTTTTTTTTGATTTGTTTGTAAAAAGTAATATTGTTCGATCGTTTATAGGAATGATCATTTAATTATTTATATATGTAAGTGCCCGTTTACACAGGGAAACATTTTGTTAGAGAAATTTGTTTCCTGTTCTCGGAGACACGCTTTGTGCTTTCATTCTTATTGTTTACAATTGCTATGCTTTTTGACATTTGCTTTATTTCTTTTCGGTGTGCTTTGTTCTCTATGTTTTATATTTGACTTTGTTTGAATAAAAAAAAAAAATAATTTATGTACATATAAATAAAATAAATATTTTTATAAATTTTATCTTTTATAGTTTTTTTATTTATTCCACCAATCAAATATACACTCATTAGCAAATCAAATACAGTAGAAATTAAAGAAACAACACTGCAATTAGACAAATGTCAAAAAAAAAAAAAAAAAAAACAAATATAAACTGGAATGTTTCCGACAACAATGTTTCCCTGTATGACCGCGGAGAAAAATACAAAAGAGAATTCCAGATGTTTCCGTTCCAAATGTTTCCCTGTGTAAACGGGGACACAAACTTCTTCATATTATTCTATGTGGGGAAAACGTTTTATGTCTTTTTGCGTGAAAATATAATTCAATAGCATAAGTTTTGTGAACAAATGATCTGATAATGTTATTTGAACAAGAACAAAACATCGACAAGATGTCCACACAAGATAAATTAATGTAAGGACAACACACAGTGAACAAATTGATGAGTTCTCAAGAGGGATAACAATTATTTCGAAAAGATCCTTTTATACAGATGATTAATACAATTTAGAGTGCCATTACATATAAATATTACAATTATGAAAAATAAATATTTTTATTTTCGTAATTTAAAATGATACCAGTAACGATAGACAGCCAACCTGAATAAACATTTAACATTTTATCAATTCATTGAAAAATCTTCGGTGAATCTCCATTTAACTAGAACTGGAAACTTATTATTAAGATTTAAAATGACAGTTAAAACAATAATTTAGCTAACAAGTAGTTTAACGATATCATTTTAACTATTAAATATGTATTTAAATGATCGTAAATGTAAGTAAGAATTTTATAATGATACATAGTATATGTAGGTATCTATAATAATAATATTAATAAAAGGCAATAAACTTAGTGCATTACACCAGTTAATATTAAATAATTCTTTGTGCTTCAACAAATAAAGTAAAAAAAAAATCTTGGTTAAAGTAATTTAAAAAAATTTTTGATTTATATGAATTAAATTAATTAAAGAAAACAAGACGCATAATATATTCTGATAAACAATTAAACAATGATTATTGTTGTATTAATATGAATAACAAAGTTTAATAAAAATATGTACATAGCCCAAATAACACAAAATACTCATCATAAGAATGAGTCACTTTTATAATACCTAAGTTCCATTTGAATATTTACATATGTATGTATGTATATGTATGTTCAAAAACTCATAAAGATCTAAAGAATAGGAATACGAATGACTACGTGGTACGTACGATCTTCTTCATGCATATAAACAGTAGTCAATAATTTATGTCAGTCATTAGGTAAAAACCACAAAGTGTATTTAATTCAAACGATTTTGTATTTAAAAACGACTTTAAGAATTCAAAAAGAAAGAATTTACCAAAAAGTTGTTTTGGTATGCAACAGGTGTTGGAACTTTTCTAAATAAATCATAAATCAAACAACAAATTTGAATTGGTTTCAGATGAGAAAATCGGATTTGAATTAAATCGAACAAAAAAAAAAGAAGAAAAAAAAAACAAATACACCTAATTCTGTTTTTACACGGTCTTTAGCACGATTCAAAATCTTTTAAGCTGAAATTGTTTTTGGTTAAATTTAATTTTTGCGAAATATTTCAATATCACAAATTTAGGGGAATTCCCTTTTTGTGGATACAATCAAATTTACTGGTTAGAGCAATTGTAAATAGCACAAATTTAGGGGAATTGCATACAATCAAATGAACTTGTCATACATACATACATTTTTTTTACATTACTTTTAAGCTTAAAGTGCACTTTTTTCTTTAATAATTACTTATGCTTGTGTAAAAGCACATTAGCGCTATTCACAATCTTGTGCAAATGGTATTGCATCATTGCATTTGCAAAAAGGTTTAGCATATATTTGCTCTTGCTGTGTATTTTGTTAGTGTAGAGCAAAAATATGCTAAACCTTTTTGCAAATGCAATGATGCTATTTGCACAGGATTGTGAATTGCACTATTGTATATGTGATTTAATATTATAAACCTGAATAGTTGTACTTAAAAAAATCCCTGTTTTCTTTACTAATTTCAATAGGTTTTAGAGATAAGGAACCAAACACCTATTTTGCATACGATCAATGTATTTTTTATACGTTTTTTTTTACATGAAGTTTTCCAATTGCCGTGTAAAAACAGAATTAGGTGTAATTCAAAGCTTTATGAGAAATAAATAATCTATAAAATTTCTAATAAAACTTAATTGAATATTAATTTTTTTTTACTCGATTTGTTATTTAGGTTACTCGTTTTTTTAAATTATGCACAATAAAAAAGATAACAATTTGTTTAAACACATTTTTAAAGTTTTTTTTCGTATTTAAATGCATATTTATTTCTATTATAAGCTACATTCTACAGCAAGTTTTTTAATAAATAAGCTGCATTAAAGAACTAGATGGGTACGAAATACCGTTTGAATATTTTCTTAGGTTTTAACAAATGTCAATAGATCAAAATATTATATTTTCCCAAAAAAATATTAAAATAGACCACGAGTCGTCTTTACTTTGAAAATAAAAAGTTTATTGTTTTCATTGTTATACCCCGAATTGTTTAAAAGTTGTTATTTAAAATTCGCCATAATCCCAAATATGATAAGATTGTTTAAATTTTTTTATTGCCAAAAGTACTTTTTCATGGAACTATAATTTGTCTAAACTCTGTTAAAATAAATAAAAAACACGAATCGAATAATGCGCATTAATTACTTAAATCAACAAGGTTATTTAACAACTATGGTTAAAATTGTATCTTATATTTAGTCTGAAATTTAATTAAAGTAATTTGCGTTACATATAATTGTATTATACTTGTATATTAAAGGTTCTTGAGTTGATATAGATATTTTTTTAATGGTTTAGAATCAAATATTTTATTTAGTGGTTACGTCTTTTTCGGCAAAAATTTGCCAATTGCGATCATACCTTTAGGCGTAATTGTGACTGCATTTAACATAAAGAAAACTTTTCAAAAGCACCGCTCACGCTCTATACATATTGAACTAATAAATATGTATGTAAATTTGTGTCCAATTTGGAGCAGTAGTTCAGCAGTTTATCGATTACGATTAAACACAAATATGTAAAAAAGATAAATTTGAGGGAATTATCTAAGTGTTTTTAATAACTTTTTTATAAAGAGTGATTTTTTAAGAGCCTTACGACGTAATTTAAAATACACTGTAGTAGATCTATATATATTTCCTATTATTATTATAAACTTTGTTTCTTTTAATTTAATACTCATTGAGATTATGAATTTTGTTATTTATTTATTTTTTTTTTTGTAATATAAATATGTAAAAATTTTCAATTTCAAAAATAATTCCTCAAATACATAACATTAAATAAAATTATTATTTATAAAATTGAATTAATTCTAATTATCTATACATATGTATATATAAAATTGAATGTGTGTTTATTTGTTTGTGTGTACCTTATAAACCTCTGGACCGATATTTTTGAAATTTTCACAGCATTTAACTGAGACTCTGGTATGATTAATAGGGTACTTTTTTTGACTACGCCCACTTTTTTAAAATTATGTAATTGCTTCCATATAGTTTTTAACAGATTTACTTCAAATTGTATACACATTATATACTCCAGGCGAGGTAGAAATAAACATTTCTTACGCCACGCCCCCTTTCACGCCCCCTTTCACGCCCCTTTTCATGTCAAATTTTGTTTGAAAGTTTTAAACTTTTTATTCTCTATACAAATTTGTTCCTTCCAACGTATTTTTTTTATTTGGTAGTATATTGCTCTTAATACTGTTAACGTCGCCATATAACTATGAACCACGCCCACTTCACCGCCCCCTTTTTTAATTCAGATACTTACTTATACCTCTAACAATGTTTGCTATACAAAATACTTTTTTTGTAATACATACGTATTTACCTAAAGTTTTACATACTTTTTATCTACAGATAAACAGTCATACATTTTTTTTATTACCAAGTCCCCCTTTTTCGCCCCATTTTACCTTAAATTAAAATAAATATAAAAAATAATGTCTGCCTGTATGTTTGTGCTTAATAGGAGGCCAAACTCTTGAACCGATCTGCCTGAATTTGACTCTGGAAGGAATAATAGGCTATATGAAGTTTTGATTGTACAAACGGGTGTGGCACCGCCCATATAACCCAAAAATTTAAATCGCCATATTTTGGGAATTTTTTGACCTACCTCAATGTATGTGGTGCATATGATATTGGCATAATTAGGAATACGTACCAGGAGAAAAGTAGGTGGGACCACGCCTCTTTTTAGGAAAATTAGAAATCGGACCGATCGTCATTAAATTTTCATAATAGGATATTCTTACGAAATAATAAATTCTTGACTATGTAAGTGGACAAAGGGGCATGTCCTTGTTCACTGAAATGCATCGCTCATATGACGCGCTTCAGTATCCTATTATTTCTCCATATGAAGAAGATGGATATCACTTTGAAATGCGTCAAATCAATCAAGCAACCCGTAAGGCCGTTAATTATTCTTAAATTCACTCGATGGCTTTCCACCACATGTGCTACAACTTAAAATTGGAGTGCCAATTATTTTACTGCGTAATATCACCACGGCTTTGCAATGGCACTCGACTTGCAGTAAAAAAAACTGAGAAATAATTTAATAGAAGCGACCATTATAACAGGAAAATATAAAGCTACAGATGTACTTTTGCTACGCATTCCAATGCTACCAACAGATTTACCATTCAATTTTAAACAATTTTTTCCTGTTCGGTTAGCGTTTGCGATGACTGTTAACAAAGCTCAAGGTTAATATCCCATGTATACGTGTATGCTCCTGATGGGCAAACTAAAAATATTGGATATCTTAACAGTAAGCATTGCAATAAATAAAGCATTAAATAAATAAATGTTTGTTAATATATAAATAAGTTTTATTTTATTTTATAACGAGGGGGTAGCAAAGCACACCGAGTTCAGCTAGTTTAATATAAAATAATATGTATAACCCACAAACACATACAATTTTAAAAAATGTATAAAATCTTTTTTTATACAAGAACCGACATTTGTTGGGTGGACGTGGTGAACATTTGTCTGATATCACTTTTAATTTGTAATTGTCAAACTCCTTGCAATATAGTAAAAATTTTAATGATTTTCATAAAAACTCTTTGTTTTATTTTGTTTTTTAAGATAAAGTTCTTCTTGAAAAATCAGTAGAATGAAACAAACATTAATCCTAACATCAGAACATCAGTCATAAACCCGAAATTATTCCTCTTTCATAAAATATCATTATTTTGTCCCTGTTTCTGATTTCTTTATTTGTATTAAATAAACCTATGGTTTTAATTTACAGGTCTGGCTAGTCCAACTGTTGTCAAGGAAGAAGAAATAATAGAAAGTCTAGAAGAACTTGACGATCTTAATAAAAATAACTCTATACTAAGGGTAAGTTTGTAATATTAAGATTCAATATTATAATCAAACATTTGGTATAAATTGGACAATTGACTGGCCCCAAGCGTGAAATAAACTGTTGACCGAACTCGCCTCTCAATTGGGCCAATGTTTTGCGTGCTGTGTGGCATGTGACACCGTCTTGTTGAAACCACATGTCAGAAAAGTCCATCTCTTCTATTCTGAGCAAAAAAAAAATACAATCATCGCACGGTAGTCATCCAGTCACTAATAATCTGCAAGCAGATTCATGGACCAAACTGAATATGTTTAACAGTAACATGTTACACGTAAATAGCTGAGCTGCAAAAACAATCGTGCAAAAAAGAAAGTTACTAAAAAATCACCCTTTATTTAAACGTTTTAAAATACAATTTTCTATTGTTTACAAGAAATTTGTCAAAAGTTATAAAAATTAAAAAATTTTAACGTACATAAGTAATAAAACAATCGGCAAGTTGTTAAACATACCAGAGCATGGTGTAACTCTATACAAGTTGAGCTGCTGCACTCAAACATGATTATGTTTATGTTTACAATTTACTTATGTCAAAATTAATACTTTTTCAAGTGTTTTTGACAGTACAGTACATTATTTTACACAAACAAAATGCCTGTTGTTTCTATATTGTATTTATTGCCGATTCGCACTTACCTTGTATAGTTACACCATGTACCATCTTCTGCACAAAAGAGCTTACAGGTCGTAGTGCTTGAGGCCTCACTTAATAATAATACACCATGTACCAGAGTGTTAAATTAAATAAAATTTACAGTGGGGGTGTTCTCTTTATCTTTGGTTAAATATTGTTTGCATGGGCAAGTAGCTTATGTGTTTCCCATGTTTAATAAAAATAGGAAATAAATATAAGGAATTCAGTCCTTTTTTACTTTCTATTTTTTGTGTTTTTGAAAATATGTATTACAATTTGAACAGGAAATTGAGTAGTAAGAGAATATTCCAATATAAATCTCAAATTCAAAAGAAATATGCATATTAATTTTTAGATGATTACGCAGATTTCTTGTTAAAATTATATCCAATTAGATAAGATCTTAAAATTTTTGTCGGCTTTTATAAAAAATTTAAATACTTTATTTTTGATGAAATACCTACAAATATATTATATAAAGTTTTAACAGTTTGTTAATTTTGGCACACTTCTTCAACTTCCTTTAAAGAACAAAAATACTTAAAACAAATATTAATACCTTGCTCATGTAAATATTTACGTGCTAAAATGATTTTAACGAATTTTAAACCGCAAATGAGTCATAAATATTTGAGGTATTTTACACGAGTGATTTACACTTGAATTTAGTTGCGCAAGCTTTTAAAGTAATACTACATAGCTACATAACTAAAATTCCAAAGAATTTGAATAAATAAAAATTAAATTGATGACGAAATTAAATTTTATCACAATACAATTATGAACATATGGAAAATTTACCACCGTTCGAGAGGAGGGGTGGTTTGTTTAACGTTAAATGAATCATAAATCGGTAGCAAAGATAAACACCAAAAAAAAAAAAAGAACTACTTTAGACTGTTGGGGAATCTGTAAACAAATATTTAAAAATGTAGAAATGATATTTATTCTCATTTATTTTGCTACATATAAATAGGTAATTGATGTCATTGAGAGAAGTTCAAACAACAAAATATTTTATTATAGTCACGATTTTTGTCTGAAATTATACAATACATATAGAGATTGTTTGTGTGTAGATATAACCCAGCAAACCATATGAGTACGAAAAGAGTCTTTTCTGACACCTTTTTCGGAGCGTTAACACTCTTTATGAGCACAAAAAACAATCCTAATTGCTCCGAAAACCTTCAGAAAAGAGAGTCATTACGTTCGAAAATGGTCCGTCAGAAAGAGCTCTTAGACAATGTCAGAAAAGAGTCTTTTATGAGGTTTTTTTTGGGATCTGTGTAATCTTGTTTTTATCATTCTTGTGTGGTACAGCTATGTTTTTTTTTGTTCAAAGCACAAATAACAGGACAACAACGTTTTGGTACACACATAATTAAGTGGAATTTCTGAGTCATACTGCGTGCCGACTCAGGACAGTAACAAGCAAATTTTTCTTTCGCTCCGAAAATGCTCTTTTGTTGGACTCCTTTTTCGGAGCGCTCCGAAAATACTCTTTTGTTGGACTCTTTTCTGACTTCTTTTTCGGAGCGCTCCTAGAATGGCATGCTGGGAAGTATATACTACACACACATGTGTATATGTAAAATAAGGTGCTTTATATTCTAATTAAATGCTTATACCTACATATCTGTTAAAATAATTGTTGTAACCCAATTTTTTATTTAAAAAATGTTTTATTTAATATAGTAATAAATAGTGTATAAAAAATTACCATGATTTATTATATTATCGTTTGTTTCTGTAAAAAGACTTATTTCAAAAAGATCATTATCAAGAAAACAAAAAAAAAAAACATGTTTATATTTGAATGGCCCGATTCTAAGATAAGCAAGATGTAAATACGAGTAAATAGAATATTATCTTTAAGGTGAATTTTGCACATTTGTGTTAAAATAAATATTTAACTAGTAAATACTTTTGGATACTTTAGGGCGATCATCTACATGCTCTACATTAAGGTTGGGTAAAACATTTAAGAGGTAGCATCATTTTAGCGGTAACGGCATTTGATCTAATTTCGGTATTGGTAGTCAAGCTAAAGATATAATTTGGGGAATATAATGTTTTTAATTAAAAATATAAACTTCTTAATAGATTTTTTTTAACATATTACAGAATAAAGAATTAATTAAAAAAATACTTTAAGCTAAACAGTTATTGGAATATTAATGTTTTGTTTTTTTACTTTATTTAAAACTTTTATAAAAATTGCTTTTATTCTCATATAGTATATGTATGTATATTGCAAGATTTGCATAAAAACAGTTAAACACCTTTAAAAAAAAAACATCAACTTACTCTTGATAAATTGATTTTTTCAAATTATGTGCTCAATACAGCAATGAATTTTGAATACA
This sequence comes from Bellardia bayeri, assembly GCA_950370525.1. NCBI lineage: Eukaryota > Metazoa > Arthropoda > Insecta > Diptera > Calliphoridae > Bellardia > Bellardia bayeri. The sequence goes on from OX493264.1 coordinate 105,949,964, forward strand.
TATTTTATATTTGTTTTAAAATACGCATGTTTGTTGTAATTTACTGTGAGCGTCAAAATAAAGTCAACACCACATATTATTAAATAAAAAGCTTAATTACATTAATATAAATAATATTATATGAGAAAATTATATTGCATTTTTATATATGTAGTTATATAAATAGAATTGAGTTTACAAAAAAATAGAAACTAAACAAAAGCGTATACAAATTCAATTGATTTATTGTTAAAATAGATCAATTTTTTCGCGTCAAAATAAACTAAACAGTGGCATCATCCTTATGCAAAAAAACCCTGTCATTCAAAAGTAGTGGCAATTCTTTTATTTTTGTTGTTTAAAAGTATAACGGTAAAGTGCCGTTTAAAATAATTGCGAGTTTCACAATTTATTATTGAAACAGATTAAGTTGTGACGTTAAGTAGTGAAAAATTTATAAAGGGAAAACAAACATCAATTGAGACTCGGCAAATCGTAAGGTAAATCCGTGCGTGAAATAGGAGAAACCGTTGAAAGGCATCACTGTACAATAAAATTCTGGAAAACCTGTAAGCGGGAGTACGTTTAGAAGATCTTTGTGTTAAAATCGTCTACATGGTAGAGTGCAACGTGCCCTTTATATCAAAGAACAACCAAACTCAACGTTTGAATTTCGCAAAAAAATATACAAACGAGCCTAAAATTTTTTGGAATAATATTCATTTCACCAATGAAAGTAATTTTGAGATATTTGGAGTCAAAAGCCCCTAAAAATATGGCCAACCAAGAAGCCTTTCGTAAAGTTAAGTACAGTCGATGATCAGAAAAATGTTTATAAAATCTATAGTCGGTGGCCAGAAAAATGTTTAACAACCATGTGAACTTAAAATTTTTGTTTTTCTTTGTTTTCAGAAAAAGCATTGTCAGTGTATTGTAAGACAAAGTTATTGTCAGACATTTGTGAACACATTACACTACCATAGTCAAATTATACACTTTTCATTGCCAGGTGAGTGAAGTTTATGCATCTGACAAAGACTCATTGTCAGAGAAATACTATGAGTGTTTATTTGCCTTGCCGAACACACTTAGAGAATAAGAAAAAAAAAATAAGCAGAGAGACATATGGAAACAAACAAAATGATGTTTTTGTTAATTTGTCTACTATTTTCTAGAACATATGTAAGTATGCAAAGAAAATTGATACATGACAATATTTAAAAGTTTTAAATTTAATATAAACAAACACACAGTTCTAGCAATATTTTGCAACGAATCTGTCAATTTTTTCCATATCGCAATCTGAAAAAATTGGCAATTGTCTGCCACTGAAATTGTAAGGTTTACTTACAATCGTCGGAACCAGCACATTTCCAGATTTGACAACATTGTAAGATCTGACAACCGTCTGTACTCATGTTTCTTTTCTAGTTTTTTTTTTTTTGTTACTGAGGCATGAATTATGCAATATATTCAGTTGTAAATTTGTATTTGTTGCATATATGTATAATAAAACATATTATTTGAAAACATTAGGTGTTTACTTTATATTGACGCTCACAGTAAGTATTAGTAATACATATGTACGTGAATTTCCCACGGCAAATATGTGACAATGTTATAAATAAAAGTATGAAAAACTTGTAAGTTTTGTGGACAACCGTATAAAGTCAATTTTAATTTATATTGAATGAATAAGTATCGTACTTATTGTATTTACGGAAATTTAATCACGTTCACTATATAAATTATACTATTATTATTATGTTTCTTTACACAAATAGTGAAAGTTGTGCGGGGTTGTTTTTGTCAATTTTTAATTAATAATACAGTTAATTTTTTTTAATAACAAGAAAAGTTAGAATATCATTTTTGTATTCAATTTTATGTATTTTTATGTGGATTTTAAAGAAATTTAATTGCTTTGGAAATATGTTAAATTATTTAGTTTTAAATACGTTTGTTAATTGATAATAATAAAATATTTTCAAATTATGCGATGGTTTATTTACTTTCTAAATTTTTCAATTTCCCGGATATTCATCAAATAAACGTTATTATACTATTGAAGTAATGATGTTTAAAATAAATATTTATTAAAATTGATATTAAAAAGTTAATAAAAATTTACATATTTTAATTTCTTTAATTTTCGATGATCGAATTTGTTTGTCGTTGTTTTATACTTCAGTATTTACTGAATATTTAGGACGTCCTCTATTATTGTATTGACTTTACCAAGAAGAATATATATATGTATTCAGCGTCCCTTATACAAGCTATAGACATAATAGAGAAGTATAGAGGCGAATGAATATTCTTTTTTGATCAAAAATGTTTCGTATTGAAAATATGCCAAATCGTTGACATAACTGTGTCCATAGACACAGTTATGGACAAGAATATAAAATAACTTCCAAAAAGTTTATACTTTTTAAAAATGTTTTGCTTTTTTTTTAAATTTATTACAGACAATTGCAAACGTTATTTCTATGATAACTGGAAAAACTCTGTTGATAATAATAGGAATTACATATATTAAACGCTAACATATCTCTTATTAAAAAACCATCGCCAAAAAATGTAGGGTTATTGATTTTAAAATATTGGTTGTAACCCACCAACATTATTCATTCTGTGGTTCATTATGAAATTGAATGTCTTGGAATCTATGTCTGAATAGCTATGTTCGTTTGTCTGTCGAATACATAGAGGAAAGGACTTAAGGGTGTAAAAATATACTAAGGGACCTACAAAGAATTTAGGTGAAATTTACTACTAAAATTAACGAAATAATTTGAACCAGTATTATAAGTATATTGATGGATATAAGATTCCGCACAGTCAAATATACTTGTAACACACCTGTTTAATTTATGGCGGTTTCTTTTCTGGCAAAAATGTTACATATGGGAAATGGATAAAAAGTGTAACATGTATGTAACATTTTTGCCAGAAAAGAAAACGCCATTAGTTTTTTAGAGAACGCATATTTATTATACCTATAGCTGTTGAAATTTCTAAATGTTGCTCTTTTTTTGTAGAACACTGCCTTGGCCAATCCATCAGAACCCACATTTACACATCGCGATGAAGACATGATGGCCGATTTAAAGAAATCCACTATTTTCGCTAGTTTGAAATATGATGTAGAAATTTTGGAATCGGGAGAAGTGAAAAAAGAAGATGTGGAACTAGAAGAACGTTATAGGTAAACTATTCCTGCTCAATATGTAAATGAAATAAATAATAATTTATTTTAATAATTTTTTTTAGAGGACCTGCCATAACCTTAAATACAGATAATTTTATTAATGAAAATATCGAAGTGAATGCTGGCGAAGAAGAAAGAGTTGCCAAAGAATCTATAGCCACTAATCATTTGATCTTAAGCATCATATTGGTAGTAGTTGCTTTGGTGGCCATTGCTTTATTTGCCGCTTTAGTGGTTTGGCGCAGTAACATGGAGTAAGTGGAATTAATAAATATTTATTAGTTTAAACGAATTTTTTAACTTTCTATTGTTAAATGTTGTTAATGACTTTCAATTAAATCAACTGTATTAAATTTGTTTTATAGACAACGTTACGGCATGCGCGAATTGTTGGTAACGAGTGACAATCAAGATTATTGGCCGCAAGATGTTATAACATCGGTTGTAGCTCAACATCAGCAGCAGTATCAACAGCAACAACGTCAGCAACAATTACAATCATAGTTCAACTATAATTGCACCTGATTTGAAATGCAATTATTTTGAGATTGTAACAATTTCGACAGAAAAATTAACAAATCATAAAAAATTCCCATTGTTTTTTAAGTAGTTTTTTTTTATAATACATTTAATTTATTTTGATACAATAATTGTGTTTAAATAGTTTTCATTGTATTAAGTTTATATTTTAAGGAATTTTTTATTGTTCTTTGTAATTTGTAATATGAATTAAGTTCAGGGCTGTGATATAATTTTTATATTGGTGCTTTATTCTATTTACTAATATTTTAAAAAATTATTGGGCCCAATCAGACAGTATTTAAAATCTATATATTTTAAGCCAAGAAAAATGACATTAGTTTTGTTGTAGTTAAAATTATTTGTAAATAAATAAATAAAATAAGATAAGAGATACGATAAAAACCGATTGATTTCAAAATTATTCCGTTCTGCTAATCCAAGAAGGAGGAAAGATGCGATTTAAAAAATCAATGACAAAACAGGTACATATTACCACTAAAAAAATGATATTAACCATTTTTTGTTTTTGTCATTCCATCGAAATATTGGTCTGTTGATGGCACAATAGGTGTTCAAGGGAGTATTTAAGGGAAGAAATTTGGTATTGGCAAAATCGTAAAACTGTAAAAAAGTACATTGCCTATTTTTAGGATGAAAATTTTTCAATAACTTGAAAATTTTCGAATAACGGCATTTGTGGTGAATTTCTAAAAACTCACCACAGTTTCTATACTCACCACAATTTTTTTATACTCACTACTATAATTGCACCACACAAAAACATTTGTGGCGGCATCCACCCCGTCGTCCGTCGGGACGAGGTTCTTTCATTTCCCCCCCTTTATTTGCGCTCTTTTTCAACTCTCTTTTTATTCCTCCCTTTCTTCATCTTCTTTTCTAACTTGGGTGCATGCGTTTTCCTTCTTTTTTGCTACTGCTTGCTGATTTGGTTGTAAACCGGGTTTGTGGTGGTATTATGCTAACTTTAAGAAAAAAGAATACGGAATTTTGCCAATTTTGTTCAACATGTGCTGCCCTCTATGTATTTTTGTTATAAAGTGGCAGGCGTATGGTATGTTCACTAGCAACAGCTAGGGGTGCCACATGTTGCGTGACTGGGATTACGAATTTTAAAAATGTATAAATCCCGAGATACGGCGGCTTTTTTTTTGTTTCTTATTCATTAAAAACTAAAAAGTAACTTAACTTATATGATGAAAAATGTTTGACAACAAACAAAAACTAATAAATAATTTTAAATATTTTCTTTAATAAAATTAAACACTATAATAAAAAATAATATAAAAATATAATTTTTAAAACAATCTCAAATTTTTTCCTCAAAATTGAGACTCTTGCGAATTGAAATTAAAACATGAATATAATATATAAAATAATAATAAAAATCATAAATAAATATTTAATGCATACAATAAAAACAACATATTTAATACAATATTACGATTTAATTAAATAATCTATATATATATATGACTGACTGATTCATTCATCACAGCCCAAACCGCTAAAGCTAGAAACTTGAAATTCGGGTAACATGTAAATCCACTAAGAAGGAATTTTTGGTAATTCGGTCGTTAAGGGGGACAAATAAGGCAAAAAACGGGTAAAACCAGTACCTATATCTCCAAAACAAATAAACTTAGAAATAATATTTTAAATGCGTCCGCCTTGAATCAAAAAAAGAGCCGACAGGTGTCTGGTACTTTTTTGAATTTCGAAATCCAAGTGACCATATGGGGTAAAAATAGTCCCCGTAGAACGCTCCGTTAACATATATATCTCGTATTAAATATTTTCTTTATTAAAAACTAAACGCTATAAAAAAAAAATAATATAAAAAGATAATTTTAAAACATTTTCAAATAAAGTTTAATTTTAACAGAAACTTTGAAAATACACATCTTTGAACAATCTGGCTATTTTATTTAACATTTTTACTATATAACCAACAACCCCTAATCGCTGTAACATTTTTTAGTTTCTCGTTAACAGCTGGTCTCTTTAGAGGCAGCTTCGCGTCGTCGGCTAGTGAAAAAACTAAAAAACGTGTGTAAAAGTGTAAAAAATATGGAATTTTATGAAAATTCTAAAATTTAATGAAGTGCGTAAAAATATTTAAAAGTTTTATATATTTTATAAAATATACAAGTGTAAAAAAATTCCAATTAGAAAATTGGTGTACAAAAAATACAGTTACTTTTTAACATTTTTTCTACTGGCATAAATGTTAATATTACACCACATTACCATACCGCTAAGAACTGCAACAGCGAAGTAACAGGTCGTTTTTTTGTTTTGTTTACCTGTAAGTGTATGCAAGAGTGGCAACATTATCATTATTCACTTGCAGTCAAAGTCAGCTGTTTGGATTTTTTTCTGTACTTTTACTGCTGTTTTCAATCAAAAAGTTTTTTTTTTGTTGTATTTTCGTTTTAATATTTTTGTGGCAAATTTTATTGAATAACCTAAATAAAAAAGGTAATTTTAATAAAATCTTGAATAAATTACTCGTATATATTTAATAAATTATAGGTTTTCATTGAAAAGTTGTTTAATGAAAGTGTATGAACTTTGAACTTGTAACCTCCAAAATTTACAAAAAGGTAGAATGAATTGAAATTGTTAAATGAAATTGTAGTTTCACTTTTTTCAATGCGCCTGTCCATATTCATGTTTTCTTCTCTGGTTAAGGTTTTCCAAGACAAAGTGAAATGTATTGCAGGGGGTTGTCACCAATAGAAACCCCTTTTTTCTGTGTTGTTTTTGTTGCAGTGGTATTAAGATGAGTTTTCTTGTTGTAGTTGTTAAATATGTTAGCTGTCATTGCCTGTAGTCAGTCCATGCATTTGTCGTCCATTCATTCATTCAGTTTTGTTTAGTTATCAATTGGCACTTGTCTTCTTATGTTGTTGTCTTAAAAAAACCAAATTAAATTGTTATTAAAAACGTTGTTGCGGTGTTATTAAATTCCGATAGTTCGTTATTTTTACCACAAATTTGTGTATGCGTTTAGTTTTCTAAACTTAACAAATATTAAACAAAATAATGCCGTGTGAATAAAAAAAGGTGATTGAAAAATACATACATATGTACATAATGAAATATTTATTTTTAATAACAAGAAATAGACAGTATATTTTTTAAACGTGGTGCTAAAAGTTATATTCGTACAAAACCAAGAAAGATTTACACAAATTTTAAAAATTTGATTTAAAGGATTAAATATACTCATCAGCTATACAAAAATTCTTTTCTTCGTAAGCCATCTTTAACTATTAAACTTGTAAAACATTTGTAAATTGTAATTTGGATAGATATTAATATTTTTGTACATATTAATGAAATATTTATTTTTAATAACAAGAAATTGTCGCTATATTTTTTAAACGTGGTGCTAAAAGTTATATTCTTACAAAACCAAGAAAGATTTACACAAATTTTAAAAATTCGATTTAAAGGATTAAATATACTCATCAGCTACACAAAAATTCTTTTCTTCGTAAGCCATCTTTAACTATTAAACTTGTAAAACATTTGTAATTTGGATAGATATTAATATTTTTTTTATTATAAAGTCTAACCGTAGTATTTTTTTCTTCTGATGATTTTTGTAGTGCAAATATTTAAATTTTATTCCACCTATTAAATCCTAATACAACACGATCGATTTGTATATGTCGGTCTATACAGTGATAAACAATCGTTAGTATGCAACATGTTTTCTATTATTTTAAAAGAAACTTTGAAATTTTGGTGAGAAATTACTTTGTACGCAATTTATTACGAAACTTTATCTTTCCTTTCTTAATATTTGGTATGGTCATAATTTATATTATACATACTAGGTATATAGGTATATGTGGTATTTCGAATTTTTTGAGCACCTGCTGAAACCGACATACTATGGCTCTTATTCCGTTAAGTTTTATGAATTGAAAAAAAAAACGTTGTAGGTACACGGTTTGGATGATTATACATACTTGAAGGATATGACGTGCAAAGTTTTATGTCTTCACCGTAAGAATTGATGGTCATCCAAAATTCGAAAAATTAGAAAAACGACTTGAAACTTGCAAGAGTTTTTTCTTTGTAATAGTTTTTAGCTTTCAGATCCAAACCAATAGAAAATGTAGTCACTAGAGGATGTTTAGGTATCTACATAAATAGATTCTTCGCGACAGACTAAACTGATAAAGTGCAAAAAAAAAAAAAGAATTTTTTTTTCAACCCGGGCGCGTGCATTGGCAGTTTTTCCCAAACACATTTCGCTTTGTGACAAGTAAAGCGCTGTATCAATTGCGCTGCAACGTACATCGAATAGAAGACTTTACTGAGCTTGATACTAAAATTGAAACGCACGAAAAAATTTTAAAAAGGAAAAAAATGTTTCTAACCTCAAAAACTGTAATTTTTATATTTTTTTTTAATTTTTAACTTTTAAAAATGATTAACGCGAACGAATTTCACATACTCAAATATCGGCATGGTGCAACTATACAAGGTGAGTGCAAATCGACAACAAATACAACACATAATGTGTAAAATAATGTACTACTGTCAAAAATACTTGAAAAAGTATTACTTTTGACATAAGTAAATTGTAAACAAAGTCAGTCAGCTGTGCTACTGCACTCACCTTGTATATTTGCACCATGAATATCGGTTTATACACACGCAAATCGACATTGATGTCAGACAAAAAAAAAAAAAAATTCTAAGGGCCGTAAATTATTGAAGGTGCCAATTATATCCAATTTCTGTTCGATATAGAGTTTTTTTTATTCTTTTTTTTTTTTTGATTGTTTGAATACAACTTTTTGAACTTAAATTGTAAATATGTATTTGTTTGTTGATAAAATGAACGACAGCCATGTTCATAAATCTTGCTAGAGTCACATACATATGCACATACATTTTCGATGGAATAACATTGTGAAATATAAATTGGCCACAGAAGTAATATACAATTTTTTTTTAACCAATTCATACCATGTTTATTATTCCATTAGGCTGCGCCAATTGTACATTGTACATCTTCCGGTTTTCATTAATTGAAGTTACTAAAATTGTTTGAAACACTTTGAAGTACTATATGAAACTCTCCAATAGTTTTTCCATTTTCCAATACAGAAATTTGTTTTCGTATAAGGTTCTGTCTATAATAAGACTTAAAACAGTGTATAATACCCTGATCTAGTGGTTGCGCTATCGATGTTGTATTGGCTGGTAAATATTGCAAGTTGATATTATTGAAAACTGCTGCTGTTTTCATTTACGGTGGTTTTTTGAAGCTTTAGCTTTTTTGTATTTAATACAACAATGTCAAATTTTCAAGGAATTGGTTTAGGATCTTATAATACGGACTGTAGCGAAATGATTAAATCAACTAATGCATATTCATAAAACATAATAAGAAAACGTATTTAAAAAAGTGTGATGGTGTTACCTCATTTTATTATATACATATGAATGTATGAGCTCAATTGAAAGAAACATCAACCGGAATGTGACTGGCTATTCATGCAATGCAATGTTAAGTTTATCTACCTACAGTGATGGCCATAGCATTAGAAACGATGCTTTAATATAATAAGATCGCTGTGTAGCTTTTTTTAAAGACCTACACTGTAAATTATTTTTACCGTTATGCAAAGAGTAAATAATCAACATAGTTGTTGATGCACAACATGTTGAGATTTAAGTTAAATTAAAAAAATATAAAAATATTATTTTTACAATTGTTTTTTTTTGATGGCCACGCAATTAGAAACGTGCATTTTTTTTTTCAAATTTTAAACTTTTCTAAATACCTATTAGTCATAAAGTAAGTATAATTTGTTAAACAATAGATTAACTTGTAATAATTTTGATACGGCATTAGACCCCAGGTACACTGTTAAAACAGTGAAACACGGTATGATCTCGGGTGTCTTTTCTTGGCGTTGTGTGGGTTCAATTGCTCGAGTTCAGGGAATAATGGATCAGCATCAATATAAAAGCATTTTAGAAAATGTAATAAAACCGTATTGTTTTGACAATACATTTTCCAGCGTGATACCTGAAGTATGGAGTGAAGTGTTGGCTTTTGGATTATTGATGTCTTGACTGGCCACCCAAAAGTCCTGATTTTAACCCAATTGAAAACTTATGGGCAATTGTAAAAAAGACAAAAATCCACAAAATAATGATGAATTGTTTCAGTTGGTGCAACAAAGCTGGAAAAAATATATTTCTACAAACATGCCAGCATTTAATAATGAGTTTACAAAAAAGACTGGCGAATATTGCCAGGTATCCAACAAAATGTTAAAGGATTAGTCTGTTTTGTTAAACCTCACTAAGATTTTCTGCATATATTTTTTTAGTTTCTAATTATGTGATCACTTTAATATTGCGTTTTTTGGTGTTTAAGTTAATTTTCCTTAAAATAGTATTGATACCGTGAATTTTTTATTTTAAACTTATAATAATTTGGTACTTTACTATTTCTAGTTATTAGTTTTAATATGTTGAACTAAATTTTTCAAATATAGGAACAAATATATATGCGCAAAAATCGTTTCTAATTATATGGCCACCACTGTATATATTTATTTTAGAGTATATTTTAAATAAAACATGACGGGGCAATATCTTATTCATTACAATATAATCTAAAACAAAATAGGAAAAAAAATAATATACAATGACGTTACTATATTAAAAAAAAAATATTACAAAAAGCAGGAGGCAAGTCTACCAAATTTATTATAATCTAAATATAACTACACTAAGTATGTATAAGTATATGTAATCTTAATTTGCATTTAAGAAAGAGTCCTCACGCTTTGACATTGACTTTTAAAATTGAAATAATTATTGAGGGAATATTTTACAAGCCTGTCTTTCTGACCTTTCAGAATTTCTTTGCGAGCAGTTCAAAGCATTAATATTCCACTCATAAATGTTGAAAAATAATAAATTGTGCAATGAATAAATATAAATAGATTAATACCTAGTAATTGTGAAGATTATAAATTTTTCTTTTCATTTCAGAACACATACATACTTCATTATTCGCAACTATCATATTAATTTGTAACTTTAAGTTTAAGTGTTTTCTTTTTCTGTTTTAGCTTCTTAGAACAGTAAAGTGGAAATATCCTTGATGTTAAATAAGATTTCTTTATGCTTTCGTTTTTTTTTCTAATTTTTTTTGTGAAATATATAAGTTTGTGTTACATGAGTGTAGTACTAGTTTTTGCTGTTCTTGTTTCTAAAGTAATGGTGCTTTAAAGACTCTTGAATATTATGAATTATTCATAGTTACCTTTTTTATACTATTTCATTTTATATCCTCCTGAATCTTAATCAAATTATGTACTAGCTTGTTAGGAAATTCAGTTTTCCTCTATCTCACTCTTCCCTAACATACATATGCATGTATGTATGTATGTACATACTCGTAAGTGGTATTCACCTTCTAATTTGCCACAGTTAATGTGGTTTTGTGCGAGGGCGTAGGATAAGTGGCAGCAGCAACTGAAGAATAAGTGAAAATAATTTTTATTTATTTAACATGTTTTCATAAAAGTAAAAAAAACATGTTATACAACTACTAAAAATATTTGCGTATATAAAATGGAACATTTTTTTATTACGACGCCTACCGAATTTGCAAACAATTTACATAATTTTCATACAATTGTTTTAAGTAACAGCACGCAATTTGTAATTTTTAACATAAAATATAATATCATGGAACCTAGACAAGCATATTGAAGCAATAACAAACTCTTAAGTTCTAGATTATAAAAATGTGGAACCACAAACCGTATTAATTATACTTAATGTATACAACTGCAGTATTTTGTATTATTTTTACCTAAATCACTGTTCACATAAAATCCGGTTGCATAAATGTTTTAATTGTTTGGAGGCATTGAGGCAGTTGTTGAATTTTGTTAAAACTTTGCCTTAAATAATACAACTCAATTGGGTAGTTATTCAATTAATTCGATATGTTTAAAAACTAGCATCTTTTGGCGGTACTTACACTAAATCTCTCGTATTCCGACTGATTGAAAAAGAAATCATTAAAAAAACGAAAAGGTTGCCACCAGGTTTTTTTTTTTTTAAAAATAGGGAAATTGGTATGCACGAATGTTATGTGGTTTACGCCAGGCAAGAACTGAAATACCGTTATTGTTATATTTTATGCCGGGAACAAAGTGTAACCAGGCAAAGCCAAAATTCTTGTTACCTAAAAGTATCATAGCTGACCGAGAGCTTTGATTGTATTTATTAACTTACTGTAGCGCTCAAGTATTAAAACCACTTTTTATAACATTAGATCAATTTATAAACACAACACTTTTAATTAGATAAGTAGATTTATAGATAGGTTAGGGTCCGTGGACAGCAATTCCCATTGTGTTACCCCAGAAGTAAACAACAAGCATAAGGCAGGTAGCATTTATTGACATTTTTAAATTTTTCCATCTATCTAATAAATTTTACTTTCACCAGATGTTGAAAAAACCCATTCCTGTAATGAACTTTTTTAGTATTATTTTATTTTGTGGTCTTTGAACTGTTTGAATTTTGTTTGTTTTATCTGACCAAAGCACATTTCCACAATTTTCCGGTGTACATGTTTTTATTTAGCAAAACAAAACCTATTCTTAGCATTGCGTCTGCTCAATAAAATTACCTTCCCCGTACTACGATCTTTTTTAGTCTAGTTTATTAAAGCCTATTTCTAATTGTGCGACTAGCAACAGAGTCGCATAAATCAATTCAGTTGACCAAAATGGATTTCTTTGCTGTGTCGTTGTTTTACGCTTCCTATCTCTTGCCTCCTACATCTTGTCACTGGTTTTACTTTTCTGGATCAATCCAACAGTATTGCAATTTCACTTATACTTTTTCCTTGTTTTTGAAGCTTTGAAATAATTGATTTTTCAAATAAAGTGCAGTACTTTGCAAGACCCATTATTAAAATTTTTCTTGACTAAAGGCAATTGAAAACATAAGCGGACATAGAAAAATTATGATTGAAATCTTGTTTCGTTATGAATTTTGTTGTGAACCCCGAAAAATTACTGTCTTCTCTGCTTGGTTGCTTGATTTGTGTGGTGGCCCGCTTTGTGCGGGCATTCTAGTAGAATCTTGATTCCATTTCGAAAAGGACTACTCTACTCGGTGAGATAGGCGATACGAATAAATCAGATCCAGATGCTATTAAGTAGAGAATTCCAGCCTGTCGCATTCAAGTATACGATAAAATTGCACCATTTAATACCTGATATATCTGCTAGATTGTTTAGTATAGTCTATTAAAAAATTCGTTTCTAAAATTATTCACAGAGATGATGAAAAAGTATAGAAAATATGGAAAATAACAAAATTATTCTTGAAAGCATCTGCCACTAATGCTCGTATGTTATAAAGGGTGATTTTTCAGCAACTTTTTTTTTTTGCAAGATGGGTTTTGAACTGTCAATGTATCCCGAAAAAGGCAATTTTTGGTGTGGATTATAAGCCGATGTTATCATTGGACCGTTCTTTTTCAAAGACGACGAAGGCAGAAACATTACTGTGAATGGCGAACGCTACCATACAATGATTACAATTTTTTTTTGGTGAAAATGGAAGATCTGGACTTGGTTGACATGTGATTTCAACATGATGGTGCCGCGTGCCACACAGCACGGGAAACAATAGCCCAATTAAGAGGCGAGTTCGCTGAACAGTTTGTTTCACGTTTGGGCCGGATAATTGGCCACCTAGATTGTGCGATTTAACGCATTTAGACTATTTTTTGTGGAGCTATGTTAAGGTGCAACGGTTGACGCACTGGAAGCTAATATTGAAAAGATTATTCGTGTGATATCGGCCGATATGTTGGAGAGAGTATGCCAAAATTGGAATACGCTGATTTCATATATTTCTCTAAACATTATGTGGTTTTTTAAATTTAATCCGAAAGCTCTCGAAAAATCACACTTTGTATAGATGACACAATTTATTTTCCATCATTCATTTTAGTTTTAGGATGTACATTGTACAACAGGTCTTTCCTATTTCCTTTATTTGTCAATGCCTTAACTTAGCCTTAACCTAAAAATATGAGTAATAAAAAAAAAATTAGCACAACAACATGACATGAAACTATTCAATTAATAAATGTACCACTGTAGCTATATGTACAAACACTCATACTCATTCATAAATACATATAGGTACATAGTATGTGTGTAACTATTTCGAAAACATTTTAATTACCTTAATTGATTTTCACTATTCTGCTATTATTTTGCGCTATGGTCATTTATATTTCATAAACAATGATTTTCTTTTGTTCATATTTCTTCTATTATTTCCACTAAAGTAAACAATGTTACATTTTAGCTGAACTTGAATGGCTAAAAAGTATTAACCAATTTGTTATTTAGTTAATACTAACAACAGATGTGTCGTATACATATATACACTCGGGTGCCCCTTAGTTTGTTTTGACTTTTAGACGTCATATATAGTATGATGAGGTTAAATATAGAAGAAAATTTAATATTTGTTACTGTTAATTGCTTTTAACTCCTTGCTAGTTTAAACTCTTATAAAGCTTTGTCTTCAGTTTATCGTTCTATTTGAGATCTAATTTTTAACGAAATTACAATAACTATTGAATTTATATATAAAGAATTATTTACATAAAATCTGGTCGCATAGATGTTTTAATATTTATGTAACAAAAAAGCTATTGTATATTTTTAAGCCAAATATTTATAGTCATTTATTAATGTTTAAGGAAAAGCTAAAAGAAGAAAATAAAATTAATTTGCTCTTATAAAAATTCGTGTTTTTATTTTGATGGATGTGTACAACATTTCGTTCCACCTGCGCTGCTTATTTATTCCAAGTCGTTACAGTTTGTTATTTAACTTCCGTTTGACTATAGCTCAATGTTTCTGAAATAACTGAAGCTAGACACAATAAGGAATTCATATATTTTTCTATTACGGCCACCTGTTTTCTTCTATAATAATCTATTGCAGCTTTTCAATATTGACTTTCAGTAATACCGCGGCAAATCTTTACTGAACTGTGCTGACGTCTACTAGATAGCTGCAAAAGTTTCTGCTGTCATTCTTTTATAAAAATATGCGATATGTTGCAAATTCTATATTTGCTTCCCAAATCATTATATCTACATATATGTATATCCATATTCGTACATATATTTTTCGTCAGCATTCTCTCATTTCTCCCGGTAGCTGTTTGAGGTCCACTTTTATATATATTGCATCATCCATAATAAACCATAATCAACTCGATTATAGTCGAAGAGACCAAGATTTTGCTTTATTGAAAATATTAATTTCTTTGCAAGTTCCTGGTTTCTTTAAATTTATAGTACATTTTGGAAGCTAAAATTTGACATTGAATGCAGTATTGATATTGAAAGTACTTAAGAAGTAACAACAAAATTTGTAATAATAATAATAAAAAAGAATACACACACATTGTAAAACATAAGTAAATTTCGTTCTAACTCATAACATGTAATAAGAAATATGTTTAATTCCCGAATTATATTTCTCAATAAATGGTGAGTTAAATAGATGATGTTTACAAGTATATTCAACCAACGGTAGACGCAGCAAAAGTAACAACAAAATTTGTAGTAATACAAAAATTTGTAATAATAATAATAAAGAAGAATACACACACATTGTAAAACATAAGTAAATTTCCTGGCCAGACTCTGTACCTGAGTTATCATGGAAATAAATGTCTACGAAGAATGCAAAATACTTATAAAAGTTGCGTTTCAATGAAATCTTTGAGTCCATTATCACACCAGATATTTGTATTTTTGTTTTATAATACCGGAGTGATGTAATTCATGAGTTATAGTTTGAATTCCGATATATTATACCTTCTAAAAAAAAGTTTCAATTCGATCTTTGTCGAGTTCACTTATCGAGATGAGGATTTTTCATCATTTTTGTAGTTTAACTCACATACTAGTTGGCTTTAAAAACAGAGGATTTCATTGTATTATCATCTAAGTAAATGATCCAATAACTAAGTAAGTTCGCAAGGCAAAACTAAATAACTACTAAGAACCAGCTACGCGAACCTTGATCAGCTTGTAATTAATGTATCAGTACATTTTGAATTTTATTTATTAATGTCAGTCAATACGTGATTCTATTATAAATATCTATAATATAAGCATGTACTTTAAACAAACCAAAACAATCCTAAAATGGGTAATATAAAATATGCTTTCGTTGCTACCCCAATTAAAAAAAAAAAAAAAATTCCCTATAATAAAAAACTGTAGGGGCAATATACGAGGTCTGATCAAAAATAACCATTATTATCAAATTTCGTGAGTTACGTATGTTCGATTTTCGCATTTTTTCTGTTATGTTGGTACACATGTCTGTTATATATGTATAATATCAGCCATTTTGGATTGTCAGTTTGTTTTTGACAGATAAAAAGGTTAGTCATGTTTTGCTGTGCTTTTCGATTTTTTACTATACGAAAAAATGGATCAAAGAAACAATATTAAATTTTGTGTAAAAAATGAAATTAAATGCACAAGGACATTTGAAATGTTGACTGTGGCTACTATGAGCAGAAAACAAGTTAAATTATGGTATAACCGGTTTAAGGAAGGCCAAGAAGATGTCAACAACCGATGAAAACATTTAAACAATAAAGAAAACGAATCGTCGAATCAGTATCAATCGTCGAATCACTATCAGTGGCATACCGTTCGGCTCATGCCAAGAAATTGCTAAATATTGAGCAAAAACAACGTCGCATGGACATCGCTCAGGAGGTGTTGAACATCGTCAACGACGATTCAGATTTCCTCAAAAAGGTCATAACTGGTGACGAATCATGGGGTATGGCTATGACATTGCAACGAAAGCCCATTCATCCCAATGGCAACGTCCAGAAGAGGGTTTTGCTCACTGTTTTCTTCGACTGCAATGGTGTGGTACATCATAAATTCTTGCCACAAGGTCGTACGGTCAATAAGGAATAATACCTGGAAGTTATGCGATGTTTGCGCGAAGCAATTCGTCAGAAACGCACAGAATTGTGGCAAAACCAATCATGGATTTTGCACCAGCTCACACATCGATTCTTGTGCGTGAGTTTTTTGCCAAAAATAAAACCGTTATCATGCCTCAACCACCGTATTCAACGGACTTGGCCCCGCTGACTTTCCTCTTTCCAAAACTGAAGACACCGATGAAAGGAAGCGTTCTGCTACGATTGACGAAATAAAAGAAAGATCGAAACAGGAGCTGTTGGCGATACCAAAAAGCGCGTTTCAGAAGTGTTTTGAGGATTGGAAAAAACGCTGGCTTAACAAATTGAAAATAACGGTTATATAAAAAATATAAATTGTTAACCAGTATGTTTTTAAATTACATTTTATTTAAATTACATTCATTTAAATAAAAATCCTAGGATTTAAGGACTTAACAACGAACTGAAAGTAAAAGTAATTTTTTTTCAGTAATTTTCAGTAAATATTCTGTACGAGCTGACCCCGTAAACGTTGTTTTTTCTGAAAATTTTATTTACATATTTTATTTATATTAAAATGTTTAAAACTAGTTAAAATAAACATAAAAAGAATGCATTTTTGAGTGACCATTTGTATTCATATAGGTTTGGGGTTTGTTTTGTTTAGATTTGCAATGCAATCATTTACAGCAATTATTTTTTTATAATATAAATTAAACATTATATATACAGGGCCAAATATACCATCGAGCATACAAAAATTAATATTTTAACAACCGGTTCAAATTTGAAACTTCTTTTGAAACACTTTTATTTTTCTATTCCTATTTTGCGTGGACACATAAAATTACCCAAGGATTTAAAAAAGTATATCAATAAAAGGGATGTGGCCAACTTTTTGTCTAAAAACTTAAATTGGATTACTAACAACAATTAAAAATGTAGGCGTAAAAGTGGGCGTGGTTAGTTTTTTTTTTTTAACCTAAGCTGGGTTATGACAAACATTAGAAAAAAATTAGCGGTGCGGTCATTTTAAATTGATGAAATTATCAACGAACGACATTTGATTTTTATAAACAAAATAATATAGAAAACAAATAAAATAATAATAAGAAGATAAAAAGCTGTCTGTTTTATCTTTTTTAAATAAATTAAATCATTGTTCACATATAATTTATATTCATTTATTAAGAAAAGTTTAAAAGAAGAAACTAAAATTATAATTTATTCTTATAAAAGTCCATGTTTTTGTTTTATTGATTGGCCTTAACTGTTGCACAACAGTTTGATCCACCTAAATCTCAAAAATTTAATTAATTCTTTGCTACCAATTCATTAGAGCATTTGAATAATGACACGGAACTAAATCCGGTCACGACTATTGAGGAGTAGTGACGTATAACAAGAGGCATCAAACGTTTCTACAGACATTTGGTAAAAATATCCAAAGTCATAACTACTTGAAGAGGTGAACACAACTGAAATTACTTGCCAAACGATTTTGTGTATTACTATTTTGAGTTTCGCTGCAACATAATATTTTTGTCGCCGTCATTGTTGCCAGAAAATGAATTTCAAAATATGCTAAAACTTGAAAAACAAGTGCTAAAATGTTCTCCAGAAGAAAAAAAAGTGCTTAATTTTTTCAATGTAAAAATACAATTTTTATTTCAAATGTTACAAAATAAATTATAGTTTTTCCAATTTTGTTCATAACAATTGTTGACTTGTTTTAATAGATTACATTTCATATATTTATTGAAAAATTTCTGTGTTCATTTATTAATAAAATAATTTTTTATTTCTCCAAAAGTATTTTTTGGGGTAAAATAGTAAAAATTTTTACGAGAAAAAAATTGTTTTTTATCCAGCAAATTATGCTAAAAAGCATTTAGCATAATTTTTAAAAATTTCAATGCATTTTCTAGACACAAAATGCTAAATCTAGCACTGAAAGTGCTAAAATGGCAACACTGGACACCGTTGCTGTTTAATGTCAATTTTTACATACGAGTATGCTTCATTCATTTTTGGATCGTAGTGATTTTATAGTTTTTTTTTAAATACGATTTTGTTTCCTCTTTGTTCACGATTTGAGCTAAAGGTTTGCTTGTATATTTGTATAACATAATTTACGTTTTGGAAGCCTTAGCTTTCGAAGCTTCAGCTTTTTTACAACCATTAAATACGACAATCATGGATATTCAATTAATTGTGTTTTATTCTTTATATTTTGGTTTACCATCCATCGCTCGACACTTGTATACAAAATTTCTTGACAAATTTTTATCGATAAATCATTGAAAAAAAAAACGAAATATGGGTAGTTGCTACCAGGATTTTCTGTAGTGCGGCCGAATTTTATGTGATTTATTCTTTATGTATATAGATATGTAGTTAATATGTACACTTTCATACATTAATTTTTTAATTGCATTATCAAACATTAACCATATATTTTTATTGTTTATTTTCAAATTCAGCATTATTATCAACATCAAGAGGAGTGGACATTAATTTGAATATTGTCAACAGCAGTAGCAACAAATTGCACATCACTCTAAATCCTCGACAAGAAACTTATTGAGTGTAAAAATTGTCATCATCATACTCATCTAGAGACAAAAATAAAAAAAAATACAATAAAAAATAATCAAAAATATAGAGAAAAAATAAAAAATCGTATATCATTATGACAAATTGGGAGGACTTTTACAATACACATCTACCCCCAGCAGATTTTGAGGATAATCGTTCATTATTGAAAGAATTTTGTGAGCGACACAATAAACTACAAAATAGAATCGTCCTTGTAACAGTAAGTATTGCACATTATACATACAATAACAATTTTGTATTTTGCTTATTTTTGTTGCTCCTTTCTTTTTTTTTGGGGGTATTATCTTTGAATCTGTCTATGGTTTTATTCAGTTTTGTTTTATTATTCAAGCCATGAATTAAACCAAATGTCGTGTTGATCAATTCTGCAATAATCTGTTGAAAGTGCTGGCAAAAGACCTTTTAATGGTTTCATACTGTTGAGGTTTTAAATCCAGCACAAACATATAATTTTATGTTGGAGATATAAATGGAGGAACATGTGTATAATAAGCTTTTATTTGTACTGAGTGGGATAAAAGTTTGTCATTTCGTTTACAGCATACAGAAATAGTGCACAGGAAGCAAAGAAACATCATATTTTCTGGATTATTTATCTAGATTGTTATTTAGTATACATATTCCAATATGTTCGTTCGAATAATAGAATGAGTTCGAAAAATAAAATATTTTCCACGTGGTCGTACAAAAACAGCAACAACAACAGAAATTGTAGCCAAAGCAAATAAAATAGCTAATATCATGGGGATCTCAAATGATCGAATTTCTTTATGCATTTAACTTTGCATGAAGAACTACAGATGATAAAGCTATCTGCAATATGGGTGCCGCATTTATTAACAGTCGACCAAAAACGCATTAAAATGAAAATTTCTTAAACTTGTTTGGATCGTTTTAAGAAAAATAATTGGATTTCAAGCGTCGTTTTATAACTGTTGATGAGCCATGGATCCACCACTATACTCCAGAGACAAAATAACAATCCAAGCAATGGGCTGAAGCTGGAGAAAGTTCCCCAAAGAAGGCAAAAGCAATTCAATCGGCTGGTAAGGTTATGGCAACGTTTTTTTGGAACTTCAAAGGTATTTTCTTGATTGACTATCTGTAAAAGGGTAAAACAATAAATTCAGAGTACTATTACAACATTTGGGATCAATTAAATGTAAAATTCGAAAAAAACGTTCTGGATTACAACACAAAAAAAATAATTTTTCATCAAATCAAAATCTAAAAAAATCCTAGCTGGCAAGCGTTTTATCTCAAATGAAGATGCAATTACAGTTATAAACCACTATTTTGAAGGCCTTGAGGAAAACTATTTTAATCAAGGGATAGAATTGCTAGATAAGCGTTGAACTAAGTATATTGAAGTTTCAGGAGAATATATTGAAAAATAAAAATGTTTTTGAAAAACTAACTATTCTATTTCTGTGCTAGGCTAAGAAGTTTCTGAACCGCCCTCGTATGTCTTAAAGATTTTCAGCTGTGATAAAGGCAAAATGACCAAAAACAAAATATTAAATACAAAGTTTTACATAATTTTACTTTATATAGGTATATACATATATAATTTACGTGTTTACTTTACATTGACGCGAAATATCTGGTACTTTTTCGTTAAAATTGTATTATTTTTCATTTTCCTTATTTTACTAGTTTTTGCTATGTTTAGTTATACATTGCTTAAGTTACTTATGAATTATGCAATATATTTGTTTTAAATTTGAACTTGTAGTACATACCTATAATGAAAGATTTTTAAACAATATAAGGTGTTTACTTTTTATTGACGCTCACAGTATAAATATAGATAAAGCAACATGTTCTGTAGAACGTAAATATACAACATTGTGTCTTATAAATTTCAATAGATTGTATTCAATCCTAAATGACGATTCGTAGGAAGTTTTTTTTTTATAAAGATAGGGAGTTATAACAGATATAGGAGGGGTACGCCTGTTATCGGCATTTTATGCCAATCAAGAAAAAATGGTTAAATCGCAGCTCGCAGTCGGCACATTGACTTTGAACTTGATACACAAAATACCGATTGTTTGATTGTTGAAACTAATGACTTCTGATTTTCAAATTTTTGTGAGTGATGGCTCAACGTTAACCTAAATAACATTTCAATTGGATACGGCGGATGGCACAGTGAAAACCAAAGATCATTTACATTTATATATTTAATTGTATACTACGAATGTGGAGTTTTTATATTCTTGGATTGAGTCGCAGACTAGGTGAAATACATGTGCAATATTGTAATAATCTAAAGTAAAACAATTCACTGTGTGGAGTAATGCTACATTTACACGATTGAAATTTTCTTCAAAATTGCTCTTCAAAATGCTTTAAACTCATGTAAACAGCAAAATTTCTTCAAAATTTCTTTATTTAATAGTTATTAATAGTTATTAAATAAATCAATTTTGAAGAAATTTTGCTGTTTACACGAGTTTGAAGCATTTTGAAAAGCGATTTTGAAAAAAATTTCAATCGTGTAAATCTAGCTTAAGTTTAATAAAAACAAATATGAAAAATTATTGCTCTTTCAAGTACTCTATGTATAGAATTTGACTTGTTATACAAATACGAAAACTGTCTGTTAAAATTTTAAATCCCAAATATCTCCAGTCACGTTTGTCTTTATTAAAAGTAAAACTATTAATTTTATAAAATAGTCTAATTTACATTACCTTTACAAATTGTAAAAAACACATAAGACTAGTCATTCCCCCGAGAAAAACTTCCCACCTGACTCAATTGTAAAAAAACCAAAAACACATTAAACTAAATACATTTAATGAATCAAATTAATTTAAGCCGAAAAACGAAATTCAGTATTTATTAGAAACTTTTCTACAAATCCTTGTGTATGAAAGTAAAAAAAGAAACAAGAACTAAAAGAAGGCGTAAAACCACAACTTACAGCTGACAGACCGACTGGCTAATGGTGTTACATTGTTCATTTTTACATTGTTTTGTTACCAACAATAAAAACTTATGTTAATAGTTCTTAAGGGAGAGAATAAATAACTTTGTGTGGCTTGTTACGAAATTATTTATTAAAAAAGCCCACAAGAAACAACACACTAAAATTTTTTCATTTTACTCTCTTAATTAAGTTAAATAATGGTTTCTTTAAAAATAGTATTAAGCAAATAAACGTCAAACAAAGAACACTATAAAGAAGGAATATCTCAATAATGAATTAATGAGTTTGTAAAAAAAATCTATTATAATTAAAACAAGTAATCACGGAAATACACCTGATTATAATATTTCTTAGAAAAGCTTAAGCAAAATACTTTAGGGAATACACTTCGTTAACCTGTAATTTAAATTAACAAATATTAAATATAGTGCTCCCCAAGTGAATTAGTGAAAATTGTAGGCCTAGATAATTAATTAATCCTTGAAAACAATTTTATTGTTTCTAGTAATCTTAATTCTTAAAAAAGTCAACTAGTTAGGAAATGTTCCCTAATCTCATTTAAAAAATTATATAGTGTGTATAATTGTATTAAAGACAAGATGCAATTACTATATATTGAATTCACTTATTTCCTAGAACACGAAAAACTTCTGATTTTTTAACATTAACATTAATAGATGTAAATGAAGTTTGAAGATTTTTTACTGCGTTCGTTAGGACCGAAATTCGTTCACGTAACTCACCAATTTCATTTGTACCTTGGATGGTAGCAATATTGTTTGAGGATGAACAAGAATTTTGTCGGCCATAGTTGCTAAATTGTCCAAAGGTTCTGAGGAAGTAGCTAAAATTGCTTGAGTTTGACGAGGTAAACGTTGAAGCCACATAGTGCGGAGAAACTCGTCCTTGACACCACCGTTGGCTAGACTACGCATTTCGCGTAGTAAAAAGCTTGGTTTCTTGTCACCAATTGGTAATTCATTTAGTAGAGTTTTTATTCGCTTCTCTTCAGAGATGGAGAAATGGTCAATGAGGCGTGTTTTATTTTCGTGTAGGCACCGTTTGGGCGTTCTGTAATTATGACACTGACTTGGGAGAGGACTTCTGGATCTAATTCCGGTAAAACTGCAAAATATTTCGAGTATTCATTGCTTATGTTATGGTTCTCAAATTGTGCATCCAACTGAGCAAACCAAATTGCTGGATTTTCTTTCCAAAATCGTGGAATACGAAGTGTTACCGTTCATGTAGTTACAACAGGTTCTGCTGCGGAATCTTGAGCATGTCTGGGCATCTTGCGTGAAGAATTCGGGGTCACCAATTTAAAACAATGTTTTTTCTTTAGAATATATTTCAAGACTAAAAAATATTTTTTATTTTTTTTATATTTTTTACAAAAAGTTCAAAGAAACTATTTTCATATTTTATGGTAGAGTAATAATTGCTACAGATGATATCAGTATAAATGATGGAACATGGTCCATAGCGAATTTGAGTGTTAACTAGGGTTTACTAATAACGATCGTTCGAATAATCGAATAATTTCTTACGAATAAATAATTTATTTTACTTTCAGTTTATTATTGGAAATAATAATGAATTTGTCCGTTTGTATTTTTTATTCTCACCACCAAAAAGATGCCGGGCATATTAAGTTTGTCATTCTCTGTGTAATACATCGAAATATTGGTCGCAGATCTATATATATTCTAGGATCTTGTAAGATTCTAAGACGATCTAGCCATGTTCGTCCGTTTGTCCGTCTGTTGAAGGCACAAAAGAACTGCGAAAAAAAGACATAGAACAATAAAATTTTTTGTTTCACCGAAATGTTTGTTATTGAAAATTGGTAAAATCGGTTCCGTAGGATCCGAGTTGTAGACCAAAGTTTCAGACAACTTAAATATTTTTTGCAAGAAATTTTGCACACTTTATATTTATTATAGAAGGACAAGTCCTGTTGAAAATGTTTAGAACCAGTCCATGATTTCTCATAGCTCTTCTCAGATTTAGGCTCTATGGTACATAGATGCCTATAGGAAAACAGTATCCATACAAAATTCTGCACTAATAAGTTTCATATTTAGAAAAAACTCAAAACAATATTTTGTTTGCATTGGTCCATATTTAAAAAAAAAAACACCAATATAAAGTCCACTTCCGAAAATCATTTAAAAGCCCATTAACCACTTATAAACATAACTATCAAGTTGAAATTCGACAAAAATAATCCATATATTAAAATCGTTGTACCAAATCTTTTGCCGATCGGTCTATATTTGACCATACCCCCATATAAATATTAAATCTCTTATAAGCATCACTATCAAGTTGAAATTCGCCACAAATAACCCACATATATCTTATACATACTCGTATATGAATCGTCATACCGAATTTTATTGTGATCGGCTTATGATATTATAACTACTTCCAAAAAATAACCTACGAATATATATGCCATAGTTTTTGGATTTGATAAATGCTAATCCATAATTGGTCATAGCTCCCATATAAGATACTCTTCCGAGAATAAATTAAAATTAAAAAAATAATTTAAAATTTCTGTATATATGAAATACATACATACATACATATGTATGTATGATGAAATTCAAATTAAAAAAAATAAGAAATTATGGCCCAATATTTTATGACGATTGCCCCCATAATAGCTGAGGGATCTGAACAATTAATTAACTCGTATAAATATCGTTATCGATGCACAAATTAGTTTCAAGTCTTAATAAATCACACTACTAGTGTATTAGTGGTGGGTATATAAGATTCGGCACAGCCGAATATAAATTCTTACTTGTTTCTTTTGCATACGCATTTCTAATATTTTAAGTTCTAAACCGTGTTTGTAAAGTTAAAAGGAAACTTATATGGGGTATTAAGGCGTATTTTGTTATAAATTTATTGAAAAGTACAATTTACACATCATAACTAATGCATAGAAAACATGTCAAAAGGAATCTAAACAAACTGCCTTAGATTCATTGCATGACATTCATCATTTTTGCCAATAAAAATACACAAGACGAAAAGAACTGACCTTTGCCTCTATACGTATTTGCAATCTAATGTTAAAATTTGTTTAAATTATCAGGGTCATGGCTAAATTGTATAAAAACTGTATAAAAATTTTTAATAAAACCAACTCTGATTATTTCATGACAAATACAAAAATAAAAATAGAGCAATTCATTTGGTTAGTTGTATTTAAGGCTTCTTTAGCTAAATTCTTTATAATAAAATTATGCTTTTTCTCTTGCTTTATTTCAGTCAGGTGGTACAACCGTCCCATTGGAGCACAATACCGTACGTTTTGTTGATAATTTTAGTGCCGGTACACGTGGCTCCTCCTCAGCCGAATATTTCCTCGATCACAATTATGCCGTGATTTTTATGCATCGCCAAAAGTCCCTCGAACCCTTTACCCGCCACTTTACGGGGCAACAATTCTTCGACATGCTCGACATCACCGAAAATGGCCAAAGTACCTCAATCACTGTCAAGCCCGATTCCGTTGATGTGTTCGCACCCATCCTGGCCAAATACAAGCAGGCACGTGAATCACAAATGATTTTGTATGTCAGCTTTACCAGCGTCGTCGACTATATGTGGCTGTTGCGTGCTGCCTGCGAGTGTCTGGCAGCGTTTGAGGAAAGGGCTGTATTGTATCTAGCAGCAGCTGTATCAGATTTTTACATTCCCCAAGATATGATGGTGAGTACTAGTAGACAGACGCATTTTACTATTTGCTGTTTTTAATGGTTTACCAATAAACTGAAACAACAGCAACACAATGAATAAACATGAATACATGCTAGAATACATATATGTAGCAAACGTATGAGTCCACTGTGTGTGTACGTGATTAAATCTTAATAAAATATGCTGTAGTTGTTGTTGTTTGCGGGTTTAACTTTTTTTCGTTTTGTTTTTCTTAGTCCTTTATGTGACACTTTTTTCTGCATTATTTTTCGACATAAGTTTAGTTTTCAGTTTTTACAGCTTTTTTGTTGTTGGCTTTTTGTTGTTGGCTTAAGGGAGGTTTTTTGCGTGTGTGTGCGCCATATAATTGATGGCGGGTTTTACCTCCTACAAACTGTTTTTTGTTATTTATTTTTTACCTTTTGAAATACCTGATTTTAAACGTTGTGGTTTTGTTTGTTTAATATCGATTTATGGATTTTCATTCAATACACATTTATATGAATATTTGTTGAGTACATAAATAATCTGTAAGTTGTTTTAATGTTAAAAATACGTGCATATGGTTTATGAATTCTGTTAACGGGTATTAAATAATACAACGCATTAAAGACAACAAAAGAAGGCTGAAAGATACAAAGCTATGTTTGGTTTTTCAATGTGTAATATTTAATTAAAACACTGAAGAAATACATATGTAGTTTATATTAAAAATCGAACATTTTGAATTGATTTATAAAATATGCGAAATGCTCTTTATTAATTTGTTGCATTTCGATCCAGAATACAGCTATCCAAAAACAAAATCTCTGGAAAGGAATTTTGCACCAAATAAAATATTTTTCACAAAACCAAAAAAAGCTTTATTTGAAATATAAAATTTAGTAGAATATCCTTTGTTTTTAATAACAGCTGCACATCTTCCGGACATACTCTCCACCACAGTTATACAACGCTCTTTTAGATTTGCGAACCAAGCATTTTGGATTTCCTTCCACAAATCGGCCATATATTTGGGTCTGACTGCCGTTATATATCACTCCACATAATTCCATAGGTTCTCTGTTAGATTGAGATCCATAGATTGAGCTGGCCATTTCAACATATCAATCTTATTTCGCTCTAAGCAACTCCTCACAGTGCGTAAGCTCACACCAGCTCTTGCTGTGTATTTTGTTAGTGTAGAGTAAAAATATCCTAAAACTTTTTGCAATTGCAATGATGCCATATCATTTGCACAAAATTGTGAATTGCGCTATTATAAATTGAGG
The DNA here is from genome assembly GCA_950370525.1 of Bellardia bayeri. Classification (NCBI taxonomy): domain Eukaryota; kingdom Metazoa; phylum Arthropoda; class Insecta; order Diptera; family Calliphoridae; genus Bellardia; species Bellardia bayeri. The sequence goes on from OX493264.1 coordinate 105,977,289, forward strand.
TTCAGCCGAGTTGTTGAAAGGATTAAAAATACCAGCCGTTCTGGTTTAAATTACATTTTATTCTTGGAACCTGACATATTTTAAAGCTGAGTTTGTAAATTATAATATTTAATGGAATTTCTCGCGTAGTCTATTTCTTTTCTTAGCATATACCATTTGATTTTTTTTTATTTTCATTTCAATTGTTAGTTTCTTACTTTTTATTAGCCACTTTATCCATATCGATGAGTTTTGCACTGTGTATGCGTCTAAAGAAAATCAAGAACAAGCAAAAAATAAAATAAAATGAAAATGTCTTTTGTAAATTCTTTGGTTAATCTTTTTCCTTGAATTTCTGTAAATTTGAAATTATTATTATTATTATTGGCGTCATCAGCGTACTAACACTGAGCAAATCTTTAGGTGAAGGCGCCTTAAGCTATATGAGGCTGTACAAGTAGAGTGGTGACATAAACAACATTTTACGCCAGATGACATTGAATTTTATAAAAATAAACCAGAAACGAACTCGACTGAACAGTAAAGAAAATAAATGAAAAGGAGGAAAATATATTGTATGCCTGAGTACGGTTTACGTACTGATGCTTACAAGTACTTTTTTTCATGGTAAAATACTTCCTTGAGTTTTAATTTTGTCATCCGCTCAAATCCACCAACAAACATTTAATATACTACATAACTTTCTATACTTTATTTTAAATATAAAAGAAAAGGCAATGAAAAGAAACCAACAATATTACAGTAATAAAATAACATACAGAGAGGAGTATAAAACGAAAACAGAATCTGCTGTAGCTTGACATTGACATTAGTGGCGGCAGTGTCACTAAGATGCGACATGTTATACAGTGTGTACAATGAATGAATAAATGATTTCAAGTGTAAGTAGTGTGTGCCAAGAACAGCAATATGAATTAAGGTTCTTCATTTTAAACTCAATAATCGTTCTCATCAACACCTTCCCCTTCCCCGACGTCATACTGCTGTTGCTACGTACTGCAACGGATGAGGTTGATGGCTGTTCTTTGCTGTTGCTATAAGTCAGGAACAAAAAAATAAACAATCCACAAACTACTGAGTTGTGTTGGAGGATACCCAAACCTCAACAGCCTAACGAACCATGCTGAATGATTGTATGACTTTCTTCTGTCCCTCTGTCTTTTTAGAAATTCATATTACACGTAAAAGGTATTTGAATTGGTTGTGTTGTCATTGTCACTGCATGTTTTACAGAATCCTTAACGATGTCATCAAATAATTTGATTTGCATAATTTGTGACTATAACAGTTTTGTGTTATTTTTTTCTTTCTCACTCATTCATTATTTTTGTATCCTTTTTGTACCCATCACCAAAATATTAAAAAAATATTAAGTTTGTCATTCCGTTTGTAACACATCGAAATATTAGTCGTAGAACAATAAAGTATAAATATTCTGGGTCCTTATAAGATTTTAAGACGATCTAGCCATATCCGTCCGTTGGTCCGTCTGTTAAAGGCAGGATAGACCTTTGAAAAAAAAGCAAATAGAACAATGAACTTTTTACCGAACGTTGTTTGTTCCACCGAAATGTTTGTTATTGAAAATGGGCAAAATCAGTGCAGTAGGATCCGAGTTATAGACCAAAATTTCAGACAAACTCGACATTTCTCAGATAAATTTTGCAATTTTATTTAAATATAAAATTCAGCAAAAATAAGTTTTATGCAACGAGAAATCACGAAACGAAAAATTATTATGAACTTGAAATTCAACATAAATAATCAATATATACATATAAATCGTCGTATCAAATTTCATGCTGATCGGCCCATATTTGACCGTAGCCCCCATATAAACTGGACTCTTATAAACATCACTATCAAGTTGGCATTCAATACAAATCATTCACATATTTATATATATTAATTGTCGTACATAATTTCATGCTAAACGGTTCATAATAGGTCATAGTTCTCTTATGAGGACTACTTCAGAAAAATCCAATAATCTACATAAACATCCATATCGAAACGAATTTTTACATAGATCAGTAATAACTAGGTAAAAATTATACTATTGGCATTTGTGAAAATTAGTCAATAATTGGCCATGGACTCATATACAACGTTCACTTACGAGAATAACCACAGAGTTGAAAGAGGAGACAATTTTGACGTTTCGAAAAGCCAAAATCAGTTTCAGAGCTTTTTGGTATCTGATTTATTGTGCGTCAATATAAATCGCAAAAATATAAATAAATGGCAGTTCTGAAAGAAAGAGATAAATATAAAATGTTACTATTTTCCGTCTAGTGAAACCTCCGCATTTTTTCTGGAATAAATGGAATATGCATAAAATTCCTGTAAATGTTGTTATTGAGATAAAATTTAAACAAAATTAACTTCAAATAAATAGAAATTACGATACCATATTTTATGACAATCGCCCCACAATAACATAATTCCATATAAATGAATAATTAGTTTCAAGTATTCCTAGATCACACTACTGGTATTTGGTGGTGGGTATGTGAGTTTCTGCACAGCCCAATATAAACTTTAACTTGTTGTATTTGTACGTTTGCATTTAAATTTAACTTTATGTTTAGTTTTTTTTTTTTTGAACGTTTGAACAGACTAGGAGGAGAAAATGACTACAAAAGATGCATTCAATCTCAAAGCTTCTTTAATATTTACTTCCATTAACTTGTGTAATTCTTGTGGGGATTAGGTGGTATTTACAAAAGGTTATGTAAACCGTTTTTAGCTGTTTAAGAGTTTTTTCAGTTATACATACATATTTATTATTAAAAGAAATGTTTTATTAAATTTGAAAAAATCTACTCTCTTCTTTTAATACACTTTATAAATTTATAAAATATATTATGAATAATAGAGAATATTTAAAAAATAAACAAGCTCATTAAAGCACTCGTACAATTCTCTTCAGTTTTTAGAATAAAAGAACGATAGAACGAACGATATATATTGTCAGCCCCTTTTTGAAGCAAAAAATTCATTGTATCGAGATTTATTCTTTTAACAAGTTCAAATTTTAACATAACAAGGACACCTCACTGTGTCAGTCTTTTGTAAATTTTACTAGCCTGGGATAATATTGCCTCAATTATTAAGGATTAATGAAGAGTTAATTGGGAGGGATTTAGGTTTTAAAAATTATTTATTCGAATGATGGTAATTGACAGGAAACATCATTCTTAACGTACGGTCACACTTGGCAAATATTTGCGAAAAAGACGTAACTAATAAATAAAATACGTATATTTAAACTCGTTTATTTATTTAAAAAAACAAAAAATATTAGTTCTATTTTATTCGATGATGTTTGATCTTGCAAAACTCTTGTAAGAGTAAACAACGTCAAACAAATTAGTGCTAAAACAAGTGGTTACGCTTTTTTGAGTAAATATTTGCCAGATGTGACCGTACCTTTACTAATTCTAAAACTTTTATAATTTTCTATCTGGCAGCATTTTTCAATAGAGATCAGTTTTGTCCATATTTGGAATATCATCAGGTGTAAGATTGTGCTTAATATAATTTTCTTATTTTGTTCAAGGAATCCTCTAAAACAGCTCGGAATGATTACTTCTCCTCTGGTTCTTTAAGAAGCCTTTGTATTATATTGGCTATTAAGGCCAATCAAAGGCTTTGTTTTTTAAGGCAATTCAATAAACTGCAATATGTTTTTTTCTTTTATCGAGAAACCCATAACAAAGCAACATTTTCATTAGGGAAAACTCACCATTCTGTTGAGATTTAAGATTGGGTCCTTCTTGATACTCTGATTTTTTGGTCTTTGGTTTAATTTTGATAGCAGACTAAATCGCTGTAGCGATCAATCTTTTAAAAAATGTATTCTAAATAACTAGCAGGAACAACCATACAAAGTAAAGAGTTATTATTAAATACAGTGGCTCACGGCTTGTTTCGTGTGTCTAACTTTTATTGATTGATTTTATATTTTTTTTATTTTTTACTTAAGATTTAAAAAAATACCGTTAGTTATTTAAAGATTAATAAGTTTTTATTTTGATTGCAAAAGGATATCACAGAAAGAGTTCACTCAAAAAAGTATATTTATCATAATATAGATAGTAAAATTAAATGAAGCAACTTCACAGCTTATTTCCTGTACATGGTAAAACTTTTCTATAATAATAATAATTTGTTTGAAATTTTAAAAAAACTAATATTTTGTGGGATACTCCTTCCCCTGCTCTTAGTCTCGATTGCATTGAATTAATCAGCTTTTGAATATTGAATACCGTTATATTTTGCCATATTTGCCATTCAGAACGATTGCTCTTTGCCAACATTGTCTCTGGCGAACTACAATCTACTTTTAAAATTTTGTTGTCTAATATACGGCTGTCCTTCATTTCAAGAGTAATTTGTTGTAATGATTTTTTTATTTGTTTTTATAATAAGGAACGAAATTTATGTTAAAAAAAGTGCATTTTTCTTTTTAGTTATATTAAATTGGAAATATATGTATGAAGGTACTCTCTTTTGAAAATAGATCACATGAAATAAGCTGTGAGCCACTGAACATAGAGAACTATTAAAGCGACACTGTAAAAATTTATATATTATCACAGGTAGTTGATTTAAAAATGTGCGGGTTCATAATATTGAGCGTGATATCTCCTATGTTAAGTAAATATTAATTGTCCTATGTTTGGAGCATGTATATTTAGACCGTCAAAATATGTGCCAATTACTTTTTTTTTACCATTATTCATAGTTAAGATAAAATTTGTCGCGTTCATGTTAATGGATATTGCAGCTGAAGAGACAGATAAGTTTTTGTTGGTTGTTTTCCTTATTTTTATATAGACTTTTGGTAAATAGTTTCATTTCGAATTTTTCATTGCACATTGTTCTAAATACTACTGAATATAATTTGCTGTGGAGTGCTGACACATGTTGATATATTTGTTCTCTGATCTCTGAGGGTGCTGTAGCTTAATTGATTAGCGCGTTTGATCATTAAGCATGAGTTGGTATTTGTGGCCTGGGTTCGATTCCCAGCCGCTACCACTCAAAACAACATCAGTTTCTGATAATTATTGGTTTTTCTTTCTATCCTATCATAACTAATATTTATTGCAGCGCCCTCCTTCGGTGGAAAAGCATTTATGCGCCACCGAAGTAAAATAATTAAAACAATGGATATAAATTAAGCTTTGATCAATGTGCCTACTCACCACCAGAGGCGCTGCAATACTGTATTATTAACAAACATACATTGTCATATGCAAAGCTTTTCTCTACTTTCACCACCTATTCTTCTTCTACCTACCCCTTTCCAAAGAAAGTAACACAATTATTTAATTAAGATATATGTATGTAGGTATATTAATTGCCTGAGTGTTACTTCTCTTTAAAAAAAAAGAACTTTTAAACCTTGCAATTAAATTTATCTATTGTATCAATAAATTTAAATACATTTAATTAAGTCTCATTCTAATCATCAGTATCAGTTCCTACACAAAAACTAACTTAGAACGATACGTCTAAAAGCTAACCAGAATCACCCTATTTCTCGTGATGAAGATTAGCCCTCACGATTTATTTACATTTTACATTATTTATATTGGTGCAAATACTACGCAAATAGTCTGCCATTGCCATTTCTCTATATTCCCCATCAAAAGAGGGGTGTCAATAACACATCGGACAGCTGTGATTCCATTCCAGAGAACAACTTCTTAAAATAAGTTTTCTAATTGCGAAAAAGTTAAACATTTTATTAGTCAAGTAGTTTTTTTTTATAAAATATTAAAACGAGCATACGATAATATAAAAATAGACGCGCCCACCGATTTCCTGATCACAAGAAGGTATTAAAGATTGTAGAAAACCCTCAGGAGATTAAATGATTAAAGGTCAACACTAACATCTTAGTCAGTACTGTTGTCAAAGTGGAGTAATCTTTCAACAAACAAAATGACATAAGTCGATGTTAAATAATATAAAGCTTAAAAATTATCCGCAAACATGGACCAGTCCCAATCCCGGTGTAATCTGTCAACAATGTTCCTATGAATTTATTGCATACTGCAAAATATGTTTGGCTAGTCTGTCTTCGGTCGTGCTGAAAATTTTTAAAAAGCTGCTTGTATTACAATTTTCCACAAAAAAAAAAACGCTTTTGTTTGGAGCACAAGCGAAACCTTTCGTTTCGTTTTATACGCACTCACAAAACAAGACTAATTTTTCTCAGTGTACATAGTATATACATATATATTTATATACATATGTACGTTTACTGTTTCAAACCAATTTCTTTTCGTCATCTTTATATAAAAGTATAAGTTTCAGAAGAAGCATGACAATTTAATTTTCTATGTTGTAATTGAACATTTTTTGTTTCCTTACAGCTGTACGCTTATGCCACTTGTAATAATAAAATGGGAGTACAGCAAATGTCAATTAAATAGAAAATTTTACGTATGGAAGAATGTATGTATGTATGTATATTGTAATGTTCAAATAAAAAACTTTCTTAAAACTTTGTATACACCTCGAAAGTAATAAGTAAATGCACAACAATAATTTCTATTTAACTGGCAGCTGCTGTAACTGCTTCTGTTTCCTTTTCATAATGGACACAATCAAATTACAAAATGGTTTTCAAACTCGTAAATATGTATAGGTACATACAATATGTATGTACATATGTACATATAGTTATAAGTCTACGTCTTCTTTATTTATTAGAAACTTAATACTCTACACATGTTTTTAAGGATTCCCTCCTTGAACTCTCCCATGATACTTGATTCAATATAAATTATTTTTGTTTTTTCCGCACTCCCGCACCCGCAATTGCTCTAAAGGATAGGGATTTGGTTTCTTCATATCAGAGAGAGAGAGACAGAGTGTGTGTAAGTAAGTCTATATGTGAGAACGTGTATGTACTCGTATGCATGGCTGCAATAATGTTTGTTAGGTGACGATGTGTGTGTGTGTGTTGTGAAATGCATTTTAAGGACTTTCATTTGAAAGGTGAATTTTGAAATTTGAATAATAATTATTATTATTATTTATTTTGGTAATATACATACATATCTTTTTTGCTGTTTCTTTGTTATTTATTTACGTTGGCAGTATGTGTCGGTATTTGTTGTTCAAAGGTGGCATAACGATGTTTGTGTATTATTAAAAATATTTGCTGGTTTCGCACACACATATACACATATACATATACATATGCATGTATATATGTATCCGTATGTATGTATGTATTTATGTATGTATGCGTTATTATTTCATACAATAGATGAGTTTTTATTCGAATTTTGTATTGTTGGTGCTAAGAGTAAAAAGGTGCGTCGGTTGTAATGTCATAAAATTTATTATTTAATAACTTTAATCGTTCCGGGATTACAATGAGTTTTTACCTTACGTATGTTTGTGTGCTTTATGTGAAAATATAAATCATTTCAGGCATTTCTTTAAAGAGGAATAAAGCCCTTTACATAATGGGATTAATTTAAATGGAGTTATTAGTTGTTGTATGAATATTAATATATATTAAGGGCTGTTGTTTGTCATAAATTTTAAATATTTTGTTTTTCTAGGGAATTTCTTTATCATATTTTTTTTATAAGAAAATGTATTTTAAGTTGCAGTTCTAGTTATGTTCGCAGTTCAATACCATTTCGAAATCGAATAACAACTATACGCTATAGTACCAAGTATCAATTTTTATTTTTATACTCAAATCCTTCTCTATCAATTTGATATTTGTCCCATTAATTTTTTTTATGAATCTAAAAACTCACTTTATCTTAGTTACAAATGGTAGATAAAAACACACATATTCTTAGTTTTCCAATTACTTTTAATGAATTTCTACAAAATTTTGTGACGCACAGTTATTTTTTGTAATTTGTCTCTTAAGATTACAGTACTAAGGAATACAGAAAAAAATATTCATTAAGTTGAAATGTAACAGATGTAGCAAACTTTTGTCTATCTGTTTGACATAACTTTTCTATCGAGAGTTTTATAACTTTAAATCTTTTCAATTACTTAAATATTCTGACATGGAAGATAAACGTCAATAAGATTGCTGTTTTGTTCTAAGCTAAAATTAAAAAAATTTAGAAAACAAGTTAAGGTGCTATTTTCGGCTGTGCCGAATCTTTAATACCCTCCACCTAAACATAGTAAGAAATACAGAAACCACACTGGGCTAGAATATCCTAATTCTGTGTTTTCTATTTAGTCTTAGTGCAAATTTTATATATTACAATATTACCTGTTGGTCGTAATTCATTAATATGATTTTATTTTAAATATTTTGAAATTTTATCTAATTTTAACAATTTATAATTGATATAATTGCCGATTCTTACTGTAATTTACAGAGTTTGTGTGATTTTCATAATAATCTTGATTGTAATTTAACAATTTATAAAATTAAAAGAACATTTTCTATATTCACAACCAGTTAAGAAACAGAGTATAAAAAGGGATAAGATGTAATTTGAAGCTTTTTTGTTTGAATTTGATCTCAATAATATTATTTACAAACGATTTATGAGTGGCATGGTAGAAGTGGACCAGTTTTGAACTGATAGCTTCTAAATCCAGTATCCACTAATGTGGTTTCTACGTATTTGAGGCTTATTTTGGTTGAATTTCATCTCAATAACGTTATTTACAAGAGTGATATGGTTGTTTAGTATGCTCGGAAGTGGAGCTATTGCCAATTATTGACTGACGGCTACTAAATCCAGTAGCATAATTGCCGTATAGCTGATATTAGAGTGATTTCTGGATTAAAATTACTGATCTATATTAAAGTTGGTTCGATATCGATATTTATTAGACATTGTGGGTTTATTTGTTTTTCCTTATATGGGAGCTTTGACCTATGACCACTATAAAATTTAATTTACCTTATTATTTATATCATTATTATTTATGTAAAATTTTAGCCGTTTAACATTATTAATATCAGTTTTATACGTATTTAAGTGAATTTTAGAATTGGACTTTATATTGGGTCTATGGTGAAACATGAACTGAACTAAAAAAATTTCGTTTTGCGATTTCTTTTTGCATGAAACTTATTCCTGCTGAATTTTGTATTGATATTCCAATTTTATAGGCATTTACGTATAATTGAGCAATATTTCGGGAAGATTTTTGTACGAGGGCTATGAGAAATCATGGACCTATTCTTACTATTTTCCTAACACTTTCTTCTTTTATCATAAAAACAACGTATACAAAATTGCATGGTATTATTTGCAATATATTTAAAAATATAGCAAGAAAAATTTTTAAAAATATAAATTTTTTATGAAGGTTGTCTTACATTTTGATCCATAACTCTTGTTCTACTATACCGATTTTGCTGATTTTTAATACCAAACTGCTTAGGAGAAGTGAAAGCGGTTTTTTGTAAACTTTGTTGATTTCGGTTGTGTCCTTTGGACGTGAGAGTGTTTTACACAAACAGACAGACAGACGGACATGGCTCAATCGACTTATAATTTCGTAAGGACCAAGAATATATATACTTTGTGGGTCTCAGATGAGTATTTCTCAGTGTTACACACGCAATGACAAACTTATATATACTCTCATTGACCACTTATGGTGGTGGAAGGTATAAAAAAGAAAAATTAAGTAACTGAAACATTGTTAGTAAATCTTTTTAGAATTTAACAAAGAGTACATATTTTATTATATGAAATAATTTCTTTTTTTTTTTTTTTGCAAACTTCTTTTAAGTTCTATTATTTTGTCATCCTTATAAGCTTGAATGATGATAATGCCCTGCAAAGAAATAAAAATAATAATGAGTCTGCTCTAGAGTGTCTGCTATTTGGGTTTCCCTTGTTATGTGCTGTCCTCTTTAGTCTTGCAATAATCATTTCTAATAAAGTCCATTTTATTAACATTTTTCAAATATATATTTTCTTGTCACTTCTTGTCACCATCGTAATCATGATTTTAACATTTCAACAAAAGTAATAATTTTACAAATATAAAATGATAGACAAGCCAGTGAAGCACACAAACAAGATAGACTGTTGTCAATATTCTTTTATTAAATTGTCAATAAACATTGAAGTTGAGTAGGTGAGTGATGTTTTTCTTTTCGTTGCTACATATAATTTTAACTTCTTATGGAATTTTATTTTAAAATTAAGAAGTAATAGACAAAATACTAGATTATAATCATTATTTATCATAATAATAACTACAAGTATGGCAGTGATGGCATTAAAATGAAGAATTTAAAACAGAAAAGAATTTCTAATGTTTGGTACTTTTTGGATTATTACGAGTATTCAAATACTTAAAAAATAATGCGAAAATTAAATTATCATATGATTTGTTATAATGTATTCAATTTAATTATTTTGAAATCTATGAATGAGTTTTGCATTAAAACACAACAATATGTAAATGAAGCAATTTATTTAAAACATAAATTTATAATGTTTACCATTTATGTATGTATGTACGAATATATTAAATCTAAAATAAGTACTCTACATTTAAGAGATTAAATTTCACATAAAAAAGGCAAGTGCAACTGTGGAAGGGATGAAAAAAAATTTTTTTTTAGTTCAGTTCCAGTTATAATTTAATATCTTTAAAAATATTTCATTTAAAAACAGTTTTACTTTTCTCTAGTATTTTTAATAAAAAAATTTCTCAATGAACAATATTATTTCAACATTTAAAAGTCCATAACTGTAGTATGTACATACATGAAATCATTCGAGCATCAAACGTATACTTAATATAGAAAATAAAACTAGAGTATTAAGTATACGCACAATATTTCAAAAACATTGAACAGAAAATAAAGAAACAAAACATAAAATGAAAATTAATTTAAAATGCCAATTATAAACATATTGTTTATTTTAATACTAAAACAATAAAAACAACTTTCAAAAAATAAAACTAAAATACAAACAAATATGTATAATGATTCGTCGTCATCATCATAATAAAGCCAATCCTTGAACAAACTTATTTATACCATTCAAACAACAAAAAGTTGTTCCCCTCCTTTCCACCGATTTTAAAGACAAACTGTAAATCACATTCACACATGCATACTTGGTATGCCAATCGGGAAATCCCCATCCCAAAGATCCCCGGATTTGTTTTAAAAATTCCCGGAAATTAGTATTTGCTTCAAAGATCTAGAGAAGTATAATTGAAGTATAATAAATACTGACAGATTTCACACTAAATCACCAATTGAAAATGTCAGAAATATTTTAAAATTATTTACAAAAAAAAAACAAAACAAAAATTTAAATAAACTAAATAAAGGTGAAAGAAATATGAAATAAATTTTGGATTGCCAAATTCGACGCACTATTAAAAATGTTTACGATCTTTGGAATTGAAAATTCCTATAAAAAAGCTTTTAAAGCTTAACAGATGACAGCTAAAAAATTAGTTTTACTTAAACAAATAGTTGTCATTTTAAATCCGGTTAAAGTGTAAAGGTGGATTCATCCAGTTGTTCCCAACAAACTTCATATGAAAAAAACTTTGTCCGAACATATTTTATTTGTAATGAATGGGTAAATCCACCTTAACAGTGAAGGCGTTTGTCGCAGTAATATGAGATAGAAAACATGATTGTTCATTAAGCGATGAACTGGTAAAATCTCTTCTTAAAAGAAATATGGAAAGATTGATTTACTCAAAACTTTGAAAAAAGCCAAAATTGAAAACTGAATTTTATAATGAGACAGAAATGTTTGTTATTAGAAATGAATTAAAAACGTTGATTGCAAAATACTTATGTAAAAGCCTTCTACAACACCTAATAATGTCTCTAATGTTATGAAATCAAATATTTAATAAGAAATATAATTATTTGTTTCGAAGGGTGAGAAATGTAATCAACATACAATAACTTGCTATCAATTTTGCCCACAAGCGTTGATAATGAACGATGTTTTTCTTCAGCGCCATATATTGGTAACAATATTAAATCAGCATTAATGGTTTATAAAATACAAAATTTTCTTTATAAACTTTTAAAAATTATAGCTACGAGGACAGAAAATGTTTGTTTTCAAACATATTTGTATTTGATATAAGTTACTTTTTTGAAATAAATAGTTTTTATTATTAATAAACTAATTTGTTTTAATGTGAAACATAAATCCCGGGATTTACATTTTTAAAATCCCAAATCCCGGGATTTGCAAAATACATACATGTGTACGAAGCGACAACAAATGGTGTAGTCAAAACTTAAACATTCATCTTCATTTTTATGTATGAGTATTAGAGTCTGTTTGAATAGTTTAAGAGAAAATATAAATATTTAGAAAAATATCCGGCAATGTAAACCTCGATGAATAAATTGGCTATTTTAAACTGTTACTAAACCGTTACTCTTCTACGGGGTTTCTGTCTGGTGGAACACACTATATGCTATTTGACGCTTTTTAAGTTCTTAAATTGCATCCACAAATCGCAATAGGCGAGTGGAAGCATTAACCATAAAATTAGCATATAAAATCTTCCATAGAACATTAACTAATGTACTCCTAGACCGAGAAACTTTAGTTGTTGAGTCTGAAATATCAGCTATTAAAACAGCTGCTAATTGGCTCAGATATAATGGAAGATCAGGAAGAAATATCCGTATATGCGTAAACTGATAGTCAAGTTCCAATAAAGAATCTGTATATATTATAATGAGCTAGGAATGGTCCATATTATGTACCCATATGGCAGTCATATTCATATGGGTGCGTGGACATAAAGACATCACAGGAAACTGTTTTGGTGATGAACTGACGAAGTAAGGCTCCATGCTGCCTGACGGGGATGTATACTTTCTATGTGTTATCCCGTTATCTACATGTAAGATGGACAGACAAGATGGGAACTGTACTTAAACTTGTACATGTACACAAGTATTAATATTAACTGTTGGAACCTTTTAAGTTTTTGAAATTCGACTGAACTAAAAAATTATATTTGTAAAAATAATGTTGTAATATCGTAGGAGTTATACGTCGTCTGAATTTACAATAGTTGTAAAAATGTTGTTGGTTAATTCTATATACATAATTATGTTGAACAATACCTACGACATTTTTACATATATTTTTCGAATGTTGCATGGAAGCTTAAGTGTTGCCAAAAGTTAAAATATGTATATAAACATAAAAATTACTCATTTTAGTTTAAAACAATAACAAAACGGTAACAGTTAAATCATAAACTGATTGATCAATTTAACAGAAGAAAATAAAATTAATAAATAAAAAATTTTAATAATACTACTGTATGTTTCAATTTTGGAAAATATTCATATTTTATGTTTTGTATATTTGTTATACCCTACACCACAATGGTGGGGAGGGTGTTTCGTAGATGTACGTATAATATGGTAGAATTTTATGATGATCGGTCCATAATTAGTCGTAGCTCCTATATAAGGACCACCTCCGAAAATCACTTTAACGACCATAAATCTCTTTAAAATGTTGTTATCCGAATAAAATTTAACAAATATAAGTTTTATATGTACAGAAATGATGACACCCATTTTTATAATTGTCGGTCCATTATTAGTCAAAACTCTCATATAAGACCCTCTCCTTTACTTAGTTTAACCTCCATAAATCTTTTAAAACTAATTATATCGAGATAAAGTATAACATACAAAATATTTATATTAACGGTAGTCATGGCACTCAATTTTTGGATGATCAGTCCATAATATAGCGCCCATTTCTGAAAAACTGTTTTATACATATACTGGGTGTAGGGTATAATATGGTCGGGCTTGACCAGCTATGCTTTCTTACTTGTTTTTTAAATATTTTTCTTTTATCATTTTGAAGGTTTGACAACAGAAACATACGACTTTGCTCAAAATTGTGTTTACAATCAGATGTTGTACAACATACAACATTACTTGTGAATTGAACAAATATTATATTGACTTTAGCAGTGTTTGTTTTAAATTTCTTTTTCAAAGATGTAAATGCTTAAGTGATATTAAATATTCCTTCAATATGTTTGTTTTATTTATTTTCATATGTAATGTAATTGTTTATATGTTTCCTTATGTGTTTATTATTATAAAATTAAATTTAATACATTATTCAGTATTATTTATTTAGTTCATATTACATTTATGTGGTATTTTAGTATTGTGTAATAAATATGTTTATTTTTCTTTTCATTCCAGCCCACCCATAAAATGCAGTCGGGTGAAGGTGCTCCTACAATTTCGTTACAATTAGTGCCAAAAATGTTGGCACCTTTGGTCAGTCTCTGGGTGCCACATGCATTTGTTGTTTCATTTAAATTGGAAACAGATGAAAATCTATTGATTACAAAAGCTCGTGATAGTTTGAGTAAATATAAACATAAGGTAAGTGAGAAATAAAGTGAAAATAAAACTAAACAAATAAAAAAGGAAAACATATTTGCAAAATCTATGGACGTCTATTTTATATGATGTTTTCTGTAGTACGAGTATAGAGATACTGCTACTTAAGCATTTTTTTTTTTTGATATTATCTAAATATGTGTTGTTGTTCATTGTTTGAAATGTAACACGTTGAATTTAAAATTCTAAGTTGGATGTGGAAACAATTGCAATATGAAATGGACTATTATTAGGTTTTCTAAACTGTACGGAAATATGTGGGTAAATGGCGTCTATGTGTGCTTCTCCAGTGTGGTCAACTTCGAAGAAATATTCAAAGATGTCAAAACGCTTCCTTAAAGAAATTCAAATAACCTTCCAACAACACCTTCATGAGGAGACTAAGATTCTACTGGTCAATGAACACAATGTCATATCCTGAACCGTTCATTCTGAAATGACACTGTTGGTGTCATCCAAACTTCGACATCACAAAGTTGGAGAAGACTCGCCGCGAGGCATGTCAGACAGGACTTTTGTAAATATGAGCATACAGAGATATGTAGCAGGATACCGCATCTAGGAACATACTAGAGGACGAACCTAGTATTGAAAATTTAAGAAATATTGCAAAAATTCCACTTAATCTTAAAAAATTTTAAACTATTAATCTTTTTACATTCATATTTTATTAAAAGCGAGCTTAAATTTAGAAAATGTTCAACATTTTTGAATAGAAATATTTTTATAAACATGTTGTAGTTTATAGTTAATATTTGTATCTGTATGTCTATGTATGAGTATGTGGCGTATAACGAATTCCTGTAATTCTGGTGGCTGACATTTTAATATCTGCATATCGTATGAGGAAGTGAATTAACGCAGATTGCCAAGAGACAATATGTTAGTTCGTCATTAAGTGGTGACAGTGTGTCAATTATCTCCACGTTCCCAAACTGTTTACTTGTGTAGCTAGTCATACATCAAAAGTTCGAAATAATTATTTGAATGATCATCCCCTGTATCAAGTCCTTAGTTCTTGAAACGTAATGATTTTATTATTTATAGAATTAATTCCATATTCAATCATTCCAGTTTTCTTTATTGAGTAATTTAATTTTTCTTCAATTTTTATTTATTGCAAATTGTTTCAATGCAATTCGTAAATGTCAGATCAGAAGAATCTTTTATTTCAGTTTAGACACTACATGTCATAACTTCATCTCAATACTTACACAATAAATATTGAGCAGATACTACTTGTATTGAGTTAATTAAGTAAAATTTTCATTATGCGAAATTACCAGCGACACAATTAAACTCACCCTAGTTACTAGAAATTAGTGAAAATTACCATCTAAAAGGGATATATTTTTTAAAATCTTTATCAAAACT
The DNA here is from genome assembly GCA_950370525.1 of Bellardia bayeri. Classification (NCBI taxonomy): domain Eukaryota; kingdom Metazoa; phylum Arthropoda; class Insecta; order Diptera; family Calliphoridae; genus Bellardia; species Bellardia bayeri. The sequence continues at coordinate 105,993,088 of OX493264.1, forward strand.
AAAGGGATTTAATGTGTGAGTGTATGTTAAACATTTGTTTCTACGTTTCATTTCATTGCCTGCAAATGACAAGTGTTTAAAATGAAATTGTTAAACAAACACAATAGAATAGAATTGTTTGCATTTATATTCTCATGTTGATAAAAATAATAAAAAAGGGGGAAAAATACGAATAAAAATCAACAAACAACAAAAATGGTTACAACACACAGCAGACGTCAAGTGTTTTTTTTTACATTCTTTGCATTTACATTCAATTTTTTTTCTATCTTCTATGGCTCCTCTCAACATGTGTGTTAAACTATAGATATTTACTAATAAAAGCATTAAATTGTATATGTATACCAGTAGGTATTTACATATACTATATATGTAATTGTATCAATATTTTGTGTTTGAAAGAATCCATTAAATTTTTAGCAAATATATATAAGCCTAGTTCAGATAAAATCCGGTCTCATATATATATATATACAAAGCTTAAGGAAGAAATTAAAAATTTTATAAAATTCCGTGTTTTTGTTTGGATCCTACACATACCTCAGTATGCTCTTCTCGTAGGTCCTTTCTGATATACATACCCCGGGGAGTCTGTAACTGTGTGATGTCGAAAATTGGGTGACTGATCCATTGACATGCTAGAAGAATGTGTTTCTTTATCAATAGAACCTTAGTTTCCTAAAGAAGGTGGTGTTTGGAGAGGGCAGCCTGGGAAGGTCTTGAAGGACAGCAGCGTTTTAACAGCTTTGAATATTTTTCCACTGATTATTATGTAACGAAGGACAACACACTGGAGCTGTATTATTACAAACTGATCGAGTAATCGTTTTGTAGGTAGCAAACAAGGCTTCTTTATCCATACTTTAACACTTTGAGAACCTTATAGCAATTTGTTCATGATTGCAGTGACACATAATATTTTAGGCTAGTTTTTGTCGAAATTTGTACGCCATCGTCTTTGATGCCTAAGTTAACTTTTAAATCCTTCCTCCTGGTGTTAAAGAGTGTTGCAGATTACTTATTTGGTTAGTAAAGAAATTGAGTATTTCGCCGAGTTTTTAATATACGTATACATACTTGCACACCTTGAGAGCATTGGGAGTTTGGAGAGGTCTAAGTTAAATAGGAGCGGTGAAAGGCGTCCTGAAGGACACCCTGTTTAACTCTATGGTGTTTTTAGCATTTGTGGTGGTGCTGCGTATTCAACGGAATCCATGCTGAAGACGAGCTGTTGGTAGTTGGGTGGTAAGTAAGGGGAGGAAGAGCTTCAAGTGTCTAGTGACAGGAGGTAAAACGGCATATACGATTATTTTAGTTCAGATTTGTTTGCTGAGCTTAAAAAAAGAGCTATGTGTGATTTTTTAACATTTTTGTAGAATTTTCGTTCGTTTAAATATATTCCGACTTTTTAATTTACTTGGCAGAATAACGGTACTTATGTTTAGAAACGAGGTTTTTAGAAAATCTTCTGCAAAGTGGCAGGATTTTATGCGCATAATGAATTAATCAGATTTATTAGAAGAGTAATGTAGCTGTAAATAAAAAGAAGCCTTCATTTCAGGCTTGAGAACTAAATTTAATTAAAACTGGCTTCGCTTTATAAAATTTTAGGTGCTGTGTAGTTTAAATTTGTCGATTTGCCTTATAATATTTATACTAGATATAGTAAATATTTAAATTAATTTGCCTGCTTGTTTATTTCTGTTCGTTACAGTTGGTAATTGCAAATATTTTGCAAACACGTAAACATCGTGTTGTGTTTGTGACGCCAACATCATCCTATGAAGTTCATTTAAGTAGAGAACAAGCTCTGCAAGGCCTTGAAATTGAGGAACCAATTGTTGCTGATGTGGTAAGTTGAATTTAAAAAAAGATAAAAATAACGTAATAACTATGTATTTAAATTTGATTTAAACACTTAATTTATTTTGTTTTGATTTCAACTTCTAACAGGTACAAAAACACGGCGAATTTATTAATTCATGCATGTCTCGCCAATGACCAATGTCAATGCGACAACAGCGACAGCAGCAACGTCATCACATACAAGCGGATTGTCGCGTGACAACGCCGCATTTTTGTCGTTTATTAAATCCAGGACCGGGCATTGGACGAAGATATTAACTAAATATAAAAAAAAACAAAAACGGATTATTTACTATCAAACAACAATAATAAAATTTCTATCATCATTATTTACAACAACCTACGTTGCCGACAAATTACAATTATTCAGGTAAATTTATTTTTATTTTATTATTTCTTATTTTTTTTTTTTGAACACGTCGTTTTTTAATGTCAATGGTTTTGTTTCCATTTTCTATTAGTAACAATTGTTAAATTATAAAGAAATAAAAAAGCTTAAAAGGGTTTTCTATTTTTAAGGTTTAGCTTGTGTTGTAACAAATACTATACTCTGTTTTGTAATTTTTTTTTTTTGGTATTATTCTTGACAATATTATTTTATATGACTTTATGTTTTTGTTATTTAAATTTACATACATATGTATTACAATTTTACGTGTTAAGGCGTAAAATCTATTGTGGATTAAACGAAAAGGGATAGAAGTAAAAGTTTATTTAAATAAGCATTTAGTTTAGTCTATATAAAAAATAATCATATTATTATTTTTCTAAGAAACCTTTTCCTTTTTTTTACTACTGCTACTTATTACAACTACTACATCATATTTAGAGAAAATAATAGCAATAAATTCAGCACAGTGGGTTATTTTTTAAGGAACATTTTGTGTCAGACAACCACGTCACCAGCAAAATGTACATACATTTTATTATATATAAATTTCATTACAAATGTCTTCATTTGTCCAAATAATAAATCACAAAAAGGGCTGGTTCTAAATATCAGTTGTCTACGATGCTAGAGAAATTTTTAAACACATAAAAAAAAACGAATTCTAAAGTAGAAAATTTCAACCAAAATTCTTGATTATAGAACTGGTTCCAGTTTAAAATAACAATTATTTATATCTAATCATCTCCGTGGAACCTAACTAAGCCACTGGCAGCATTTTTAGAACAAAACATACTCTCTGCGCTAAACCAGAACTCTGTGTATGCGTTCTGGAACTTGTGGAGGAAGTGCAAATTGATGGTTCTGTGACTGTAGTTTTAAAATTTTAAAATAATGAAATCATTTTAATGAGCTACTTACTTGCTCTTGTTCCAAACCATACATCCAATAAAAAATAAGATTTTATTAAAATTAAAATTTATTAAAATTAAAAAAACAACCAAATAATGATCTCAATTGTCATAGTCATCAAACTAATGATTTCATCGTCACTGAACGCCAAACTTATGGCAACCAAAAGAAAGCTTAGCATTGAAGAATTTATCAACCGAAATTATCCTTCGATCTCCTCTAGATCTGCCGAGAGGGAGTTATGTGACATGCTGAGCATGTTTACATACATACATGGGCGTCCATATTATTACCAAGCTAAACAGTGATATTAGTAATTTGGTGAATGTGAACAATAATCCTTCGTTCTCCTCTATATTTGCCGAAAAGAAGTTTTTAAAGGTGATAGAACAATGCGTTCTAATCTTTTTGGTCTTTTTCGATTCCCTCAAAGAAGAATATTAGAAATTAGATTCCACTAGTTAAGATAAATACCATCGCAATTGCAAGCCTAACAACCCAAACGATCCCTAGGATTACTCAAACAGAATTTTTTTCTGTGTAGCTAACTACAATATCAGCCGGTTTTTAATGTAGAACAGTGGAGGAAATGGTTATATTGTATGAATAGCTACAACTTAAGTACAGAAGTTGTCATGTTGTACATTACAGTTTGGTCTCTTATACGAGTAGAGTCGGCAAAGAAATATAATATGATATCAATTAAGTGAAGAGATTTTGAAAACAAATTAGAGAGATCTAATTAACAAACAAGGGAAAAGGCGAAAAATAAACCTGGATATCTATTGAGGATATTTTTGAGTACATCACTGTATTTCATATGTATAACTGAACCAGCTGGGATTTGTAGTTCTCGAACTGTCAAAAGCCACATCCACAAACTTATAAAGCCTTGGTACAATTTTGACAGAGTTGAAGTCTGTCGCCACTTTTATTTAACTTCTACCTCTCTGAACATCCTAAACATGCCTCCACATGAAGAAATTTGCCAGACGAAATATAATGACACACACTTACAACCTAGTTAAAGGCAATCTTAGCAGTGACAATTATTTCTCACAAACATGTTTCACTATCCGGCATAAGATTTTAAAACTTAATCTTTCGATGAATTAAAAATTCCGAAGTAAATTTTAAGAATCTTTGTTCATGGCAATAATGTCATTGACAAAGATACCTAACTACATAAAAGATGAATAGTCAAAGTTATTTGTTATGGCGTTCTAATGACATCTTTGAATCTTTCCCATACCATATTTTAATGATGTGAATGACTAAAGATTTTCATCGAAATACATCGTTGTATGAATTTTTTGTTTTTCGAAATATAATTCAGGTTACTATTAAATTGCATAAAAACCAAAAATAATACTTAAAAAAACTTTGATCTACTAAGATCATATGATTACGCTATGATTAGATTTCTTTTAATGATCCTGCAAAGGCACTAAAATTGTTTTTTGAAAACAATTTTACATACATATCTTTATATATTTACATACTATTGTTTCATAAAACAGAAACTTTTATCTCCTTTAGGGGCACCATATCTTATAAATACTACAAGTAGTATTTGCTACTTTAATTTAGTAATATATTTTTAAAATCGTAACAAAACCCACTGTGCTATATATTAACAATTAAAACAATTTATAAACTTTTGAATTTATACAATATATTTTTTAAGAATCCCTTAATATAATCCATAAAAATACCACAATAAGAAATGATGATAATTTAAAATCCACTCCCATCCTCAAAAAAAAAAAGAAAAAAAACAAAAGAAAATAAAAGAAAATAACATTAATTAATTTTTATATAAATATTTTCATAAGAAATTTTACGAAACTGACAAACAAAAAAGGGAAAACAATTTATAGCATTTTTTAAACATCCTTTGACATCGTCATTATCAACATTTTCTTTAAGTTTAATATTTTTATTATGCTAATTACTTATATTAATATGATTATGTTAAATTTTAATTACTTTTACTTAAATCTGTTTTATTTTTCATATATTTTTTTCTTGGCTGGTTATATCATACTACTATTTTTTCTTTTATCTTTTAACATTTTTTTGGTTTGTCTAGCTGTTCGCTAGCAATTGCTATGCCACAGCTGATTTATCTGCTTGCTTCATTATTTTCATTAATTTTACTACTTGCAATTTTTTCCCTTAACAATAACAAACTATTTTCCCCAATTGATTTTTAAATCAATTTGCGTGTTTCAAAGTCATTATCATTATCATTACTTTACTTTAATATTCTGGCGCTACTTTGTGGAGTCTGCCATTCATTTGTATGAGTTTGATGTGGAGTGTAGTGTCAAGAGCAAATTGTGTACATGGTCACTTCAGTATTGAAAATGTTTTTTCGTTTTGTAAAAACAAAAATGCATTATGGGACATTTCATTGCCCTGGGAATAAGTAATTATGAACATTAATTTAAAAGGGTTAACAACTATTAATGTATTAAACTTTATTTTGTATTCTAGATACAGTTTCTAATATAAATTTGTTTTTCACAGTTTGTATAAGTGTGACCCAAAATTTACTATAGAAATTTTTACAGATCTTTTTCTTTATAAAATACTACAAGTTTGTTTCAGAAATTACATTCAATAAAAATTGTTCAGAGACTGTCCCAAAACGTAGATTTTATAAACAATTCATTAGAATCTTTCCCAAATTTTAGATTCCTAAATTTTCTCTAGAAAATTGTTTCGATTCTAGCACAAGTTTTTCATAGAAAATTGCTTAGAATCTGGCACAAATTTTGTATAGAAATGTGTTCAGAATCAGGCACACGTTCGCAGAAGTTTTCTATAGAATTTTTTTTTTTTTTTTATTTTTACTTTTTTATTAATTATTGAATCTGCCTTATTTCCTTAGGCCTAACAATAAGTATTCAAATCTTAAAACTAATTACTCTCTAACAGAGCATTAATTTGTTATTTGCCGATAAGCTCTACGAAACCTCGACTGCGTCTGGCTCTGAGCTAGAATTCTAGCAAGCGGATCCGGGTGGGTTTGTAGCTTTTTGATGTAGTTCTCTCTATAGAAAATTGTTCGGAAATTGGCACAAGTTTTCTATAGAAAATTGTTCAGAAGCTGGCACAGGTTTTCTATAAACAATTCTTCGAAAGCTGGCACAAGTTTTCTATAGAAAATTGTTCAAACGCTGGAACAAGTCTTTTATAGAAAATTATTCAGAAACTGGCACAAGTTTTCCATAGAAAATTGCTCAAAAGCTGGCATTTGTTTTCTATAGAAAATTGTTCAGAAATTGGCACAAGTTTTCGGTAGAAAGATGGTCAGATGCTGGTGAGAAACTGGCACAAGTTTAATATAGAAAATTGTTCAAAAGCTGGCACTAGTTTTCTATAAAAAATTGTTCAGAAATTGGCAAAAGTTTTCTATAGAAAATTGTTCAAAATTTAGAACAAGTTCTTCAAAATCTGTTCAACAAATTTCCTATAGATAATTCTTCAAAATCCGACATCAGTTTTAAATCCTTCAGATTTTGTTACAAATTTTTTCTATATAATTCTTTTGATTTTGGAACAAATTCGTTCTAGGAAATAGTTCAGATATTGTCTCTAATTTTTCAGATATTATCGCAAAATGGGTCTAAGAAATTTTTCAGATTTTGTCACAAAAATTCTACAGATTCTATAACAAATTTTCTTGTCCCAAAAATGTTCTATAGAAAATAATGCGAACAAATTTAATACAAACACTTTTTATAAAAATGACTTTGTTTTGAATCTGTCTCTTCGTCTATTCCGTGTAGATGACATGTTCGTATTTATTTTGTATGTTTGTTTTTGTGCATTTTAATATTTTGAGCCATCCATCATTATTGTAGTGGCTGTATGAGTACAAGTTTTGTATACATATAATGTAAATATAAAATGGAAGTGTGTTGAGTGCATTTAGTGGTTATTCTCTTTATTCTTAACAAACAAACAAATACGTTCATAAACACACGTACATGCATATTAATTCATTCTCTCATATAAATTAAATACGAGTTTGTACTAGTGAACACATAACACAGCTGTCCTTGCATTTAGTAGGTTAGGGTTTCTTTACGTTTTTTTTTTTTTTGCTACTGTCCGCCCCTATGCACACTGGGCCCTTGTCTCCCATACTTGCAATTCCAAATGGCATAACTATATTTCAGCTTTTACTATTTTGTTTTGTCTTCACATTTTTACTCTCTGTATATTTTTTTAATGGTGTTGAACACTTAAAGCAGGTCACGAACTTGTAGTTATTTTGTAACAATATTTTAGCTGTTTTTTAATGTCTTTTGGAAAAAATTAAAAAAAGTTCTGCCAAACTAAATGAAAGTCATGTAGAAATAATATTAAAAAAAATAGGAAAAAATACTTGAACTGAAATAAAAAGTTTTTTCTACAACAGCAACTATTAACATTAAATTCTACAGATTTAGAGGATTTTTATATAAAATGTTGAAAAAAATTTGCTTCGAAATAAAAACATTAACATGAAATTTGTGCAAATAATCTTTAGAAACTTCTAGAAATTGTGTCAGAAGTTGTTGTAAGAAAATTTCAGATTTCGTCACAATTTTTCTTTGTATACAAAGTTGTGCAAAAACTGTTCCAAATTAGCTTGAGAAACAAATAAAAAAAAACATGACAATTTTTACCTTTTTTATTCTCAATTTTTTATTTATTTCAAAAAATATGCCGCAAGCCCATGGGGCCAAAATTAGCAGTACTACTAATAATTCAATAATATTAATACAATTGTTTAGATATATAACAATGAAGAAAAATAAAAAAAATTTAAGATTAAGATAATAATAATGAAGAGAGTCCCTAATATTTGCACAAAACCAATAAATAATGTATAATTGCAGGAAAATGATTGTTAACCCATGATAGAACCAATGATAAAACATACAAACAAAGCACAATTTAAAATATAGTTCTTTTTCAAATAATGCCACTCCTAATAATTTTACCTGTTTAAATGTACCATGGTCAGCACGAAATAGAGAACAAAAAATATTAATTCAACATTCATTTATAAATTTGACAAGAAAATTTGTTTGAAATTTGACAAACTGTGTGAAAATCTGCGATCCGCATATGGAATCATTGAATTCCATAATCTCGATATAGTCACGCAATACGATCGACTCATAACAATTGATAAGTGTCTAGGCATAATAATCGCATGCGTTCTACTAGAACTACCAAAAATAAATTTTTGTAACAGATATGATGGTTTTCCATATTTAACTGTCTTATAAAAAAATAAGATTTTTCTCATATTTATATATTGGTCAAATTTACACCCTAAAATTAATTTCTGGTATTCGGAAACATGTTCCCGAACACCTAGACCGTAAATATATCTAATTACCTTATTGAAACATCGTCGTAGTTTCAAAATATTTATGGCAGATGTACCCGAGTAAATCTCCAAACAATACAGGAAAAGTGGAAGACAAGTCGAAACAGCAACACGATATCTCACAGCCAATGGCAAGTAACAAGCCACATTATAAAGGCCGCGTAATGTCAAACAAACTCTTGTAATAACATAATTTACATGTTTATTAAATGAAAGATCATTTTCCAAAATAACACCCAATGTTTTATATTTTGAAACAATCTCCAAAGGAACATTATCGATTAAAATTCTCAAGTTAACATCCAAATTATTCGAAAAAATCATTACTTTACATTTAGAGGGGTTTAATTCCAGAGAATTTACCCTAGACCATTCCACTACATAATCAAGATCCTCATTAATACAGTTCTGAAACCTTAGCAAATCAGATTTTTGAGAAGTGGCCAAGAGTTGTATATCATCAGCGTAAGTATAACAATTTAAAAAAGATAATCTCTGAAACAAGTCGTTAATATATAACAAGAACAATAAAGGTCCCAATATTGATCCTTGTGGAATTCCTCTTTTAGGGTACTTATATCGTGAATTTAACGTCCCTACTTGCACAAATTGTTTACGACCACATAAATAAGAATAAATAAGTCTGCAACCACTCGAGCCGAACCCGTATTGATTAAGTAGTTTTCCCACCAAAATATTATGACTAACAGAGTCAAATGCCCTCCGAAAATCAAGAAATATCAAAGCACTCACGTTTCCTTTATCCAAATTTTTTCTTACGGTTTCAGTTATATCAAGTAACACTGCAGTAGTGTTGTACCCTTTCCTGAAACCGGATTGAAAATCATTTATCATTCTTGACGTATCTAAATAAGTCAACATTTGCTGCCTCAAAATAACTTCCAAAATTTTCGAGAAAACTGGAAGAATACTTATTGGTCTATAATCTGAAATGTTTCTTGGATATTTAATCTTGGGAATCGGTATAACTTTACCAACCTTCCAGATGTCAGGTACTGTAGAGGTTGTTAGAATAAAATTTATGAGATGTGTAAATTGACTTGATATTGCTGGATATATTAATTTGATAAATTTAAGGGATATTCCGTCGTTCCCAATTGCCTGAGATTTAATTTTGGTTATAGCGGTGTATATTTCATGATCAGTAACATTACTGAAAGAGAATCCTTCAATATAGGGCAATGACATGGGATCAAATACAGAATCCGTTGACGTTGGCTGAGGCATACAGGAAAAGTCATTAAAATCATCCAAGCTTAGTGGAAAATCCAACCCATTATCCTCAAGAACTCCTACAGACCTTAACTTCCTCCACAATTGCTTCTGATTACAGTTGGAAAAATAGTTAATGCACTCTCTCCTACGAACTTTCCTTATTACCGATTTTAATCTATTGCGACAAACACGGAAACGTTGAAAGCTTTCAGCTGTTCTATTTATAATATAGGCACGATAAGCTGCATTCCTTTCACGTTTTGCACTCTGAATACGAGAGTCATTAAACCAAGAATTGACATCATGTCGAACAAAACGGCGCAAGGGAACATTGTCCTCAAATAGTCTCTTCACAACAGCATTTAAAAAACAAGCCTTACCATCTACAGTTGTATCGCAATAAAATGGTGAAAAATCAGTGGACTCCAGCTCTGACAAACATGATTCCATATCAAAACCATTGTAGTCCCTGTATAAGAACTCGCTCGTATTTGCAACACTCGTTACATTGTAAGAGATCTGTATCATAGAATGATACGAATTAAGCGCAGGAATTTGAAACTGATTTGAATTTCCGACTAAATTTATGTTAGAAACAAGAAAATAGTCTATAAGTGATGTAGTCAGGTTGCGATTACAGAAATGTGTCGGTCTGGAGTTATGGACAATCGAGAGCGAAGTACGATCACATAGTTCTCTCACCAAATTCCCTCGAGAGAAAATATCCGTATTAAAATCCCCCATAATCAGTACGTTGGTATACCTCGATGACAAATCCATAAATAAATCCTCACAGCTCAATATATTACCATGGGGAAGGTAAATAACTCCTAACAAAATGCCAACCACACCATTTATGTAAATCTCAACAAAAAGAGCCTCCACAGAATTCTCAGCATCACGCATATGAGTATTACTATCATAGACAACCTTAGCTTTAAGATTTTCACGAATGTACAAACACACTCCTCCCGCCCTTGAATATAAACGATCATTACGATAAATTTTAAAACCAGAAATATGAACCGCGCTATCAGTAACAAAAGGTTTATACCATGTCTCTGTAATTCCAAAGGCATCAACTGAACAATTCTCCATCATAGTCCTAATTTCGTCAAATTTAGTACCATTTTCACGTGGAACTAAGCTCTGTGAATTAAAATGTAAAACATTAAAATTTTCTCGTTCTAATGCTGAATTAATAATTCTACTATCATGAGCTATATCACCCAGGTTATCAATCAAATTCATAAAAAACAGTTAAGTCTAGATTTGTGCAAATATTAAGTGACTCCTCATTATGAACTAAAATATATTTGTTATTCATTTCTTTCATTCTAGTATTGAGATCATTCTGAAAAATTAAATAAACTATAATATGTAATGTAAATTGGTATTGTAGTGTAGTTAAATGTGTGATTTTTTTTTTTTTTTTTTTTTTTAAGTAATTCAACCATTTTTAAAGAATAATATTTAGTCCACATTTAACTGCAAACATGTAACTACCTACAGTGACCAAGTGATTTTTTTTTTAAATAATTATAATATTTACAAGAACCAAGTAATTAGTTACTTAAAACTATTACGCTCTTATTCAAACAATTATTAAATTTAACAATATAATAATAATAATAAGAAGGGTTAGTGTTTATTTACGGATACATCTTTATCACCAATATTGCCGTCAAGAAGATCTCCGCATTGTTGAATATTTAAATGTACCACAGATCCATCTGATTTAATTATTTTTGCCTTTGGAATGTCCATGTTTTTCAAATAAAATTTTTGTATTTTTTTCTGCAATAACAATTTTCGACAAATATACTGTAATTTAAGAGATGCTGGCGACAGATTATCTCTTAAATACACACGTGCCTGACTTTTACCATTGCTAATATTTACAACAGCCCCATTTTCATCCACTTCTTTATCGACTACATCTTCACCTGTCACATCTGCTCCAATAACACTTTCACCCAACATAGCACCATCATCCAACACGTTTTTAAGTAAAATAGGATCGGATTTATAGTATTTTCTCATGATTTTGTCTCTTATGTATACTGAATTAAATTTTACAAGAATGCATTTACGTTTTTTAATAAAACAGCAATGGTTTATATCAGAGCCTGTAATGTGGACACCAACTATCTGAGCTATTTTAATGATATGATTATGAATTTTATCCATTTTATTCGGTAGTCCATTAATAAGTATGTCAGAGCGATTTAATCGTCTTTCTAATACATTGTTTTTAGCCAATAATGCTTCCATTTTTACATTTGTAGATCTGTCTACTTCTTTTACAACTGAATAGCAGTGATTGACATCTGACTTCAATTTAGATAATTCTCCATTGACTTCACTACGAAAGTTTTCGATGAGACCATCTACTTTTGCTTCTAAATTCAGAAAACCATTATTCATTCGTTCCTCAATATCTGACTTAGTTTTATCCAGTTTGCTTTCAATCGAGTTTTTAATTTCTTCCATACGCTTTATAAGGTCGATGTTTGTGTTAGGTGAGGGTACTGTATTAGAACACGATTTGCATATAAATGCAGCATGAGTTTTATTGAGATCTTCAAACATTTTTGTTGATATACCCGCGCAATTAGGATGATAATAAAGTCCACAAATACCACATCCAACTTTATTTTGCGTTTTTGTCACATTATTTGTACAAGCTGGGCATTGCAGCGGAATGGTTTTTGGTGGCATTTTTATAATATTAATTATAAAAAAGTGTTCGTGTCGCTTTTTTTTTTTTTTTCTTTTAAATTTTGTTATTTTTTTTTCTTTTTAGATTGTTCAGCCAAAGAGTTATTGTTGTTCACAATAGTACCGTATACAAAATTATTAAGAAATAACATCAACTAGTTATGTAATTTTTAATATTTTATATTTGTCTAAAGACAAGTACTGATCCAATTTCACTTTATTAAGATGTTATATGTTAGTCAGTTTTTATCAAATCTTTTATGTCTTTTATTTTCAGTATTGTTATGCATACTACATACTTATGTATGCATGTATGTAGAATTTTTTTCAGTCAATGTTCTGTTGTTGTGTAGCGGCTTTTTTCATTCTTTTCTTCAATAGCTTCTTATGGTAATTTTTATTATTAAATAACTTTTAAAAAAAACGATATATTTATAATCTATTTTCACTTATTATTGTTATTTAATTAATTACTGGCATTATTTTGTAAAATTATACTTCAAATCTTTAATAAAATAGTAAATTTAATTTTTCTTCACGAACGCAAAAATTTTATTCGTTCTGCATGGCAGTGTTGCCAATGAATAAATAATAAATAAATAAATAAATAAATAATAAATAAATAAAAACATCAACTTTTCTATTCAAAGCCATTTGAAGTTTATGCACAAATGTATCAAATCGTTAACAGAATTTTGGAAGAAGAAATTAATAATATTTTTATCATGTTAAATAATAAATTCAACGAATTTATCAATTCTATATAGTGAAATTTGTTTCCACATATTTTTCATTTATTGGTAGACATAACGAATAACGAAAAAATAACCAGAAAAAACTTTAATATTAAATATGTCTTTGTGTAGCAACTTACATGATACCAAAAAAAGAAACAATACATTTCAATTAAGGCAAATTTGTTTATACCCTTCACACATCCACTTAACTTATAATGGCCGAAAGAAAAACACTTATTCCTTTACATTTATGAATGCCACTTTCGCACATAAATATTTATTTGCAAAACCATTTACCAACACAAAGAAAATACACGCTCACACATTTGTAAAAAACGTGCTCTCAAAAAGAATACGGTAAACGTGTGTTTGCCGCCATTTTAACTAAAGCGCCTTAAAGATATGCTTCAATTTATTTCTTTCTATGTTTTTTTTTTGTTTCTTTGTGTTTTATTTCCTTTTGGTTTATGCTACTGCTTACTCGTATTAACCTGAATTTTTTTTGTATTTTGTGTAAGACTAACAAATAATTTAATAAACACCCTTACTGTATCCTTGTAAATTGTATTGTTTTCTTTTTTATTGTGTTCATATTGTTACAAAGCGTATACCTACATATATTTCTTTTTTATTTTTGTTATTTTTCTCATTATTTTTGTTTTGCTCATTAATTTCCTTTCATTTTCTTGTTGTTTTTCAAAAGATTGCTTTAAGGATTATATCAAATTATTACTACACGTGCACAACTTATCAATTTATCATTTTGTTAATTTATTTTTCGTCTTGTTGTCTTTTCGTTCACATTTCGTGTGAATATATACAAGTTTCTTCTTTTGCTCTGTTTTCATTCCGGATGTATTATGTTGTTTTTAGCTCTTGTTTTAAACAGTTTACAGTAGTTATTTTGTTGTTTCTTTCATTTGCAGTTTGAAGCAGCAAAAACACTTTGTCAGACAAAAACAATGTCACATCAATATACATATGTATGTATTTATGAACGTATATTTAAAGGAAACTAGCGGACCCGGCGAATTTTGCCTCGCCCCAATTTTAAGCCTTCAGACAAACTTTAGAGTAATAATATAATACAACAGGAATAATTTCACACAAAATTTCGTACAAAAAATTAAATTTTCCAATTTATTCAATTTTCCGACTTTTGCAGAGAGATTTCGCAATTTTCCGCATTTCGCATTTTCCGCAATTTCCCATGATTTACACCAAAAACTTTCTATTTTTCCATTAAGGAATAATATCATACAAAATTGGTACAAAAAAATCAATTTTCGATTTTTCCAATTTTCCGCATTTCGCATTTTCCGCAATTTTCCATGTTTTACACCAAAAACTTTCTATTTTTTGATTTGAAAGCCATTAAGGATTAATTTCATACAAAAACTCGATTTTCGATTTTTCCAATTTTCGGACTTTTCCGGAGGGATTTTCCAAAATTTTCTTCCGTGAAAACCTTCTCCTCGAAAATACGAACAACTGACAAAAAGTTTTACAGAAATCAGCCCAGCCGTTCTCATTTAATGAATTACTATACATTTTTTACACCATTTTTATATATGTATATAGATACATAGTGGGAAACTTAATGCGACCAACTTGCAATAAATATGAAAATAACTTTATTAATGTGCAGCACTAATAAAATTTTTGAAACACTGTCACAAATTTTTTATAGAAAATGTTTAAGACACTGTCACAAATTTTCTATAGAAAATGTTTGAGACACTGTCACAAATTTTCTGTGAAAAATGTTTGAGACTCTGTCAAAATTCGAAATTTTCCTTGTGATGTGTAACAAAATCTGTAACAAATTTTTCTTAAAATAGTTTGCCAAAATGTTCAATAGAAAATTATTCCTAATACTATCTAAAATTTGATCAGAAGTTTTCTATAGGAAATCTACATTAAAATTAAAATTAAGTTGGTTTCATTTTAAATGACAACATTGAAGTAGTTGTAGAAGTGTACTTCTCTTTAATTTTTTATTCTGTTTTTTTTTTTTAGAAATATAGAATTTTTCTTATTTAAAAAAAAATATCATTAAAATAATTGTTGTTCTGGTGTTGTGTCTATTTTGAGAGCATATTTGTGTATGAGTATGTGCATATGTATGTGATCAGCTTGTTAACGGCACAGGATTCTAATTTTATCCTTTACACATTCATAATAAATATAAGTCGTACAATTGTGAGAAATATACTCTAAAAATAAGTGTATATTTGTTATTGTTGCTGTTTGGGTATTCAGTATAAAATACTAATTTAAGATCTAAACACTTTCAGGCACATACCTCATAAATACAGGCTTGTTTAACTAGTTGACTAAATTTTATAAAATTTCAAAGCGTTCTAGATCAGGTAGCAGTTAGATAAACTGATCCTAGGCATTAGAACAACCTCTTCATCAAAGTCCAGGATTGTGGAAAATATGTTTCATATTGTAACTTTTTTTAAATAGTTGTCAAGAATTTAAAGTTGCCATAGTAATGTCAAAGATTTTCTGCAGAGTCTGTATTGAAAACATGGCCAATTGGGATATTAAAAAGTGTGAATGTGTTCACAGTATGCTAATTCTGTACTCTTCATTTGGAAGTTTAAAATTTATAAATAATCAAAAATGCAAAATAGGCGTTTAAGCAAATGTTACAGAATTCAAAGGAAATCCAACATTTTATTGACTTTAAAAAATTGAGTCTGTATTCAAGATTTTTTGAATTTATTTAAATATAAAGTAGGAATGCAAACTTCGAACACTGTATGACGTTGTACAGGGTGGGCCAAGTTTGACTGACTGATTTGAACTGCTTATAACTTTTGTGTTTTTAAATTTTTTTATTTATTTTTTTTTGCAAATTAAAGTATGAATTATAAATTTTTTTATGCTAAGTATGAAAAATTACATCTTTTAGATGGCGTCCATTTTCCTGTTGGCAGTTAATGGCTCTACTCAATACATTTTGCATTACGTTGCGTAACGTTTCTGGCTGCAGTTGAGCAATTTCTGTGCGAATATTCTGCTTTAGCTCCTGAATATTTTGTGGTTTGTTGACGTAAACTCGTTCCTTCAAGAAACCCCACAAAAAAAAAATCTGGGGCCGTCAAATCTGGAGAACGAGGTGGCCACGCGAAATCTGCATTTTTTGAAATTATTCGGTCTTCGAAAAGTTCTCGCAGAAGTGCCATTGTGGCTCTTGCGGTATGAGCTGTAGCTCCATCTTGCTGGAACCATATGTTACGATTATTGAGAACTATCGGACGTAAAAATTTTCCAACATGGTCCGGTATACCACCCCAGAGACGGTTTGTGGTTCATTAAGCTCATTTTCGAAGAAATATGGACCAATAACTTTATCAGCCATGATTCCACACCAAACAGTGCATCTGACAGGGTGTAATTGTGGCTGATGCAATGCTCTTGGATTCTCTGTACCCCAAATTCGGCAGTTCTGTTTATTCACATATCCATTTAAATGAAAATGTGCTTCATCGCTCATAATCAGATTATCCAAAAAATTGTCATTTTCTGTAGCTAGCAAAATCAATCTATTGGCATATTGTAGCCGTTGTGGTGCATCCCTCGGCAATAATTTTTGGGCCAATTGAATTTTATATGGAAACATCTTCAGATCAACTTTTAGAATACGTTCTAGCGATGTTCTGGAGATGTTCAATTGAGTAGCTCGTCGACGAGTAGACACAGTTGCATCCGTGTGAACACTTTCTCGTACAGCTTCTATAGCTTGTTCAGTGCGAACAGGACGAACAACATTTCTTCGTGGTTCATTACCCACTGAACCCAAATTCTCAAAACGGGTCATTAAGCTTCTTGTCATGTTTACACTGGGAGCCTCTGCAGTATTAAAATGCTGACGGTATTTTCTTTGTGTTGTAACAATTGATCGTCCGGAAGCATAATAAAATTCAACAATTTTTACACGTTCTTCCACTGAGTATGATGACATTATGAAATTTTATAAAATTCTGTATTATCTGCAAAAAAAAAAAATTAAAAATGCAAAAGTTATAAGCATTTCAAATCAGTCAGTCCAAGTATGCATTTTTTGGCATTTTGTGGCTACAAATCTGTTAAATCTGTTCTGTATTAAGCAACAAAAATTGTAAAAGGAAATTTTGTCAAAGTTATTGCTGTTGTTATTACAAATACATGTACATATGTACAAAATTTCAATATCAGCTACTTCACAGTCTGTTGCAAAAAAAAAAAAAACAAAAACACAACAAAGAAAATTGTTAAACTTTTTTCACCATTGTTGGCTCATGTCTTTGTCTTCCTTTAAACATATTGTATTCTTTCCGTATTACTTTTCATTTATTCTTTACTGACGTGTCCTGTCAGAAGATTTGACTTTATTTTCGATAAATTGCTAACGAAATTTAATGGAAAAATGTATCAGAATAGTGTTAATTAAGCGTTCAGAAACAGTCATATAAATTGCAAAGAAAATAATTCATTTTAAAATTACTGCATTCACCAATTTTCTTGTTAAGTAGTTTAAGAAAGAAAATTAGTGAGATTGTTTCTCAAATTTTTTGAAAATTTTTATTAGAAAATTCTCAATTTTCTATTCAAAATTTCGTACAGAAAATATTCTACAAGTTGAGATTCTGTCTTTAATTTTAACCAGTAAATTGCAAAGACTTTGACTTAAATTTTCTGCAGAATATTGTTGATATTTTTTTTTTGCAAATTTTCTATTTGATATTCTTTCTCAGTCTCAGTATTTTTAATATTGACGATTGTCAATTGATTTTATCATTTTTATGAATTACTACATTTCTCATGAAGCATTATTATTAAATCAATAGCTTTAAAATAAACTATTTAATTTTTCTGTGATTTCCCTTAAAGCATGTTTTACTTTTAATTTCTCTATGCTTGTGTAAACTTTTTCAATTGTAACTTTTGTGTTTGTATTTAATTTTTTTTTTAGTTAATATTTTGTTCAAATTTATTCAAGTGTTTATTGCAAAATAGAAAAACTTTAGTAATTTCCTTGGAGAAAAACACCTCATCATAAATATACAACAACATCAACATTTATTAACAGAAATTCAAGCCTTATATTCTATAAATTTGTTCATGCAACCATTCCTTTAATCATTTTCATTTCAAAATCACAGCTATGATTTTCCCTTTTGAGTTTTTGCTTTTGAAAACAAAACAAAATTAAAAACTTTTCTAATAATGAAACATAAATAAAATTATCAGTTTAAGAATTTAAAAAACTATAACTAAATATTAAAAAAAAAAAACATAACAACAACAATTTCATATCCAAAATTTAGGACTGAATGTACTGAATATTAACAAAACTTATAAATTATTATTAAATAAATGAATAAATGAATAAATAATTAAATAAATACAATTTTCTAGTAGATTTCTTTGGAAGAATCATTTATATTGAATGTGTGTAAAGATGGGTTGGTTAATTTAAACAAGAAAACTGAAACACTGTAATTTATAAAAAAAATGTATAAGATCTGTTCTTTTTTAGAAACATTAAGTTTAATTAAGTGTGTTAAAAACTTTGTCAAAGCTTTCAAGTCAAACATTAATTAAACAAAGCAACAAATTTTTAAGTGCAAATGTTAAAAAAAACTAAGATGAAACAAAAATCTTTAACAAAAAAAATTTATTAAAGTAAAAGAGAGAGTCAAATGAAAATTGGAACCAAATTAAGATGCGTTTATATTGTTCCCTAAATATTTTCGAATTTATACGCAATTTTTAAATGTTTATGATCAAATGTCAGTAACAAGTATAGTTTCTGAAATGGAAGTATTCTTGATCAGAATAGTCTAAAGGTACAGTCACACTTGGCATATATTTGCCGATAAAGACATAACCGCTAAATAAAATATATTTGTTCTATTTCAGTTGTAGTTCAGTTCCAGTTCAGTTCTAGTTCCGTTCCAGTTCAGTTCTAGTTCTTACTTATTAAAGTTCTAGTATCTCTTCATGGCATAAAGTGGAACATTATAAACATTATCTTTGTCTAAATAAATAGTATAAAAACCTTATTTTCATTAAAAAACAAGTTTGAACATATTTTTGAATTCTCAAAAATACACGCACGAGATGAATAAAAAAGTAGCCTTGAAGTAACTTTATGAAAATCATATTTAGTTTGTAAAAAATGTAAAGAATCTTAATATAACCAAATAAAATACACAACAAACTAATGAACCAATTAGCCCCAAAAATAAAAACAAACAGTATAAATTGGACCAAAATATTAAAAAAGCTAAAAGAAAATAAAAATTATCAATAAATTAATAAAATAAAATAATTACGAAAACAAAAATTTTCTTAGAAAACCAACCAACAACAAACTGTTTTTTTTAATACAATTCCAAAATTCCTTTAATAATGAATGATAAACTTGTTCTTGCTGCTAAATCCCTAAAATAAGTTTCTTTAAATGGAATTGGTACTTTTGAACTTAAATTGTAATAAATTAAGCAATTTCCTTAGTTTACTTGGAAAATGAAATTAAGGAATTTCTCAAACAAAAAAATATTTTTAGTTTCTATTCAAAAAATGAAAATCATTGTAAAATTATTTGTCGTAAATAAAACTTGTATTGTGTAAAAATTAATATAAAAAATAAATAAATCAAAAAGAACTTAATAAAAGAAGTAAATAAATAAATAAAAAATAGCTTTAAACGTAATATCAAATGTGTGTTTTATTTCAGAAGTTACGTAGGATAATAAGCCAAAGTTAAAACGCCTGCCATTTATTTATTTGGATGTTTGAAAAAAACTTTTTTTTAAATCAACTTCCAGAAATAACTTCTAATTTATCTGCATTCAAACGCATCCAAAAGTGGTGAATTTATTTTAATAATTATTATTATATGAACTTATAATGTTGATGTGTGAAGTTACCGCCTACAAGTTCCGAGGCATTTAAGAGCGCCAAATTCTAAGGCCGCGTTTTCACTATGTCATTTTTGTTGTCAAATTGTCCAAATTGTTGGCAATTGTATGAAAACGGGTTGTCATATTATGATTTTCGTGATTGAAATCATGATTGCAAACATAGATGACGCCATATAACAACCCGTTTTCATACAATTGCCAACAATTTGACAACAAAAATGACATAGTGAAAACGCGGCCTAAGCCTGAAAGACCCTATTTGTCGCGAAGTTTATATAACATCTTACGGATGATGTTTTCGTAGCTGGTAACAAGACACTACTTTTCATATAATGGAATCGATCGAATGGACACTGTCTACATGAAGAACTAGGAGTAGGGTTAGTGTTAACCCCGCGACAGCTGATGTTTTTTATGCGATTGTACAGAGTATATGGGAGTTATTCTAGAATCAGAACACTCATGCAAGAGTATTTACGTGTAGTAATATAATACAGAACCTAGGAATCATATCTAGGATACAAAATGCATGATGGTTAATCCCATACCTATGCATGGTGCCACGTTGGGTATTCGGCTCTTGCCGAATTTACATACAGGAAATTATGAGATAGGATTTTGAAGATCTCGGCACTGACACCACCCCACCAGAGGCTGCCTTTACCATGCTGAACTGGCTTCCCTTTGCCTTATAGCTAAGAACGTTGTTTTCCACAACCGGAAGAACTTCTGGTGTTTTATCATGTTTCTGTAACAGATACTATAATCACGCATGGACTTACTGGAGGGATATAATCTCTTTTGAAGTATTAACTAATAGCTTGAAGGTGAACGTGAAGTTGAAGACACCCTAAGGGTTAGAGAAGTGCTCTTATAGCTAAGATCTGGATGAGGTGTTTCCAAGTATAAAGAACTGTAATGGGTATAACTGAACGAGATTGTGAAACATTCTACAGTTGGACTTTTTATTTCTGGGACACCAAGGTGTTCTTAAATACTGTATTGCTCAGGCCGAAAATGAGAAAATCGGTCTTGGATGATAAGGTTGATTCGTGTATCGCAAGATTGCGGACAACCGTGATTGTGGCAGTGTTCGACTAAGGAATATTATGTTAATGACAATTAAATATATCACTGTACAACATTTTTCAGGTGATTGATTCGGAACGCAATTCTGATAATTGTTTATGCAGCTTATTCGGACTAGTGGTTCTCGAGTTATGACAAACAAAAGAGCCTAAAACGTGACAAATTCCCTATACGATACTTACTAACTTCAAATAAGTTTTGAAATTATTATTTAATGTAACATAACCAAACGAATGATGCAGAAGTTCTTCTTTTAGGGGCTACTTTCATAAACAATTATCAGAATTGAGTCCCGAAATCATGTGTTGTACTGTGTATTAAAACTCTTATATAGTGACATATATCATGACGAAAGCAAGGAGGAAATGATAAGGTACCTTCTCTGCCACTTCCGGACTCTTTCTGATCGAAGATTGCTAATTCTGATCTACTTTTTCACGATCTGAAATCTATCGGAGACGGACATCAGATGGTAGAAAACTCTATCGAGCTTGTTGCCTGTTCAACCGAACTGACTTAAACACGTTTCGAAAAGAAAAACGTTCGAATTTGTACACTTTGATCCTAGTGATGTTAGACATTTTCACGATTTCGGTGAAAACATTAATTTGTTTTATTAAAACTGAGTAACAGTATAAAATATTCACCCCTATCGTGAATAAAAATTCCACATGAAATTTGTTCCCTTTTCACATTTTTCTATTAAAATTTAATGTTAAAAAAAATAAAAGGGAAAAAGTTTTATGTGGAATTTTTATTCACGATAGGGGTGAATGACTATTCAATAATTTATTGACAAAAAAAAACATAAATTTTTTCCGAAAATCAAAGATATAGCAAAATTAAGAAAATTATGAACTATGTTTGGACGGGAATAGTTATACTTTTTATAGCATTTCAAAACAACACTAAAAGAAACCCGATTTCAATCGAAATTTTCAAAGCTTTCATAGTTTTCAAATTTTCATATCAAGTGTCAAAATAATCTGAAATGCAATTTAAAAAAAAACCTACAGGAATTATACAGGCATGTGATGGAAATCAAAAACGAAAACGAATGAGTATTAGAAGTCAATTTTTTTTTGTAATATTTCTGTATTGAAAAACTTTTATCACATAAAATATAAAGATATTGGGCTACTAAAGAGAATCTAAAAACAAACATTTTAAAAATTAGATTATAAATGCATTAAAATGTATTTCCAAAACTGACTCGTTTTCGATTTCGATTTCGATTTTCATCACATACCTGATAGTATTTATTTCTTAAGGCCGGTCACACTTGGAAAATATTTGCCGAAAAAGACGTAACCACTAAATAAAATATATTTGAACTCGTTTATTTATTGAAAAAAGCTTCGTTTATTTAGAACAAGACACAAAAAATAATTAGTTCTATTTTATTTGATATTGTTTGATCCTGCAAAACTCTTGTAAGCGTAAACAACATCAAACAAATTTGTGTAAAGCAAATGGTTACGCTTTTCTGAGTAAATATTTGCCAAGTGTGACCGTACCTTTAATTTATATTTGTTTTTATTTCTTGTGCTTTTACTTTTTTGATTAACTATTAGAAAAAATTATTCTATAAAAGGATTGGGCAAAATTAGTTTATTTTAGAAATGCGAAATGCTAATAATGAATTCTTCTATGGAGATGGTATATATTTAAGACCAGACACAGATGAATATGAAAAATGTTTCTGTTTTTGGTTTATTTAATATTAAAGATTTATATCCTTCTTTATCATAAGTAACGTCAAAGTTTTTAATAAATTACTTTTTTTACAAAAATTAATATGGACTCCTTATGGACTACTTAATATGGATTCCTATTGACTTTTTATTTGCATTTTATGCAAATACAAACGAACAGTTTTGGGTTGCATCATCACGGGATTGACCGCCGAACGAAAAGTGCCCCAAGTTTCATCTTGTCTCTTAATATAAATATTCGAAATAGAAAATAACACCTAAATACTTGTTTGCTTGAATTTGAATACGAAATACTTACGTTGCTAATAAACCCTCAATGTCCTGGAAAAAAGTCAGCACGATGTACATGACGATGATAGTGTAAAGATTCTGAACCCGGTCTGTTTGGCCATATACCCTCATTGCGCAAAACATTTGCAAAATTTTCCACATTATGACTGAGTACAAGTGATTTTCGGTAAATAGGAAACCCGGTAAATAGGACACATTACCAAAATCTTCTTTGAAAGTCTGCAGCAATTTAGTAGAATCGAAATTAGCATATTTTCCACCTGCCAAAAACAGCAGTGGGAGTTTCTTCAAAAGGCTTGGCATTTTCCCATTCTCTACTGGCTAAAGCTTCAGTCGTAGATTGTAAGCTTGAATAAAAATTTTAGTACATATTTCATATATATTATATTTGGTTTTATAATTATACCCTACACCACAATAGTGGGGAGGGTATATTGGATTTGTGCTGATGTTTGTAACGCCCAGAAATATTGGTCCAACACCCACCTTAAAGTATAAAGATCTGCTCAGAATCACTTTCTGAGTCGATTTAACGATGTCCGTCCGTCCGTCCGTCCATCTGGCTAACTGGCTGTCCATGTAAAGCTTGTGCGCAGAGTACAGGTCGCAATTTTGAAGATATTTCGATAAAATTTGGTACGTGATATTTTTTCGGCCCAAGGACGGATGGGATTGAAACTGGTGGAAATCGGTACATTATTTCACCTGGCCCCCATACAAATGTCCTCCTGAAATTGGGGTTTACCGATCACAAATGTTTGAATTATGCAAGTATCCAAACAAATTTCACCACAAATAAGTAGTAAATGGAGCTGAACCACATCTAAAATTTTGTGAAGATCGGTCTATAATTAGTCGTAGCTTCCATATAAGGGCCACTTCCGAAAATCACTTTAAAGAGCATAACTCACTCAAAAATGTTGTTATCCAAATAATATTTAACACAAATATATTTCATATATATACAAATAATACAGTATAATTTTATTATGATCGGTCCATAATTAGTCGTAGCTCCCATATAAGGCCTACTTCCGAAAATCTCTTTAACGATCATAAGTTTCTTAAAAATTTTGGTAATCAAATAAAATTCGACACAAATAAGTTTCTTATCTACATAAATAATGACACCTAATTATATAATGGTCGATGGTATATAATTAGTCGAAAGTCTCATATAAGACCCTCTCCGTAATTCAATTTAAGCTCCATAAATGTTTTAAAAATACTTATATCGAGATAAAGTTTAACATACATAATATTTATATTCATAGACATCATGACACTAAATTTTGGGTCCACAATATACATATACTGGGTATAGGGTATTATATGGTCGGGCTTGACCGACGATACTATCTTAATTGTTTTTATACTGCGTAACTGTAGTCATATTTCTTACTTCCGCAAATATTAATAATATTCGTGAATTTATTTATGTATTTAATAAAAGAGAGCTTTTTCTATTTTAATGTTTTGAGACGTGTTAATCAAATCATGAAAAGCTTTTTCATGTTTTTTTCTCTGATCTTTTTGTTTGTTGAAAATATACAGAGTACAACAAAGAGAAGAACATATACATATTAGATATTCACATAAAAACAGAATTAATAAGTATGTATTACATTAATATCCATTAATATCCATAATATCAATTTAATATCCATCTGTAACTGAGAATAGTAGCCAAATGTGTATTCTCGTAGTCACTCCCCATGTATGTTTCCTTCGAACTGACTTGAGCTTATTCCTGAAATTTATTTCAACTTAAATTATAATTTGAAAAGTATAAATGCTTTTTCTAACTTTAGAGTCGATGTGGCACATTTATAAAAGCATAAATACTAACTGCTTTGTAATACAATACTTAGCTATTATCTATTCTAATTCCCTAAACTAACTAAAGCCATTTCAAATATATGATATTGAGAATAACAACAAATAATTGATATCTTATCATTTAAATAAGAAATTGTAAACTAAAGAAGGCTGTTATTTTATTTCAGCAATTATTAACATTATCAGCAACATGACATTACATTAGTTTCTTATAACAATTATTAGAAATATCAAACTATAATGCACATTGGCTGTCTCAATATTCCAAGTCGGTAAATTTAAATTTCAAGGGTATATTCGGCACATTTATTAACAGTCCTTTAAAGGCATTTTCTGTGGGATAATTAAACTCGATCTGATAGTTACGCACCATGCGGGCAATGCCCAATTCTAATTCCATATCGACAATACGGCGACCAATACAACTGCGAGCACCGAAACCAAATGGTAAATGTAAGAAAGGTGAACTTGGCTTGAGGGCATGAGGACAGTCTGAACTATTTGCATCTTCTTGACTGGGCCTTAACCAACGTTCGGGTAAAAATTCATTTGGTCGGGGATAATGATTAGCATCACGTGTCAAAGAGGTGACACACATAGAGACTGCTGTACCCTTGGGTACTCTATAGCCACTTAATACCACATCTTTGATGGGAATACGTGCATTACCCACGATTAAGGGATAATATCGTGAAGACTCTTTAATACAGGCTCTTAAATACGGCATATTTTTAAAGGAATTCTCATCAAACTCAGAGTCTTTTTGGGGTAAAACTTTCAAAACTTCTTGGCGCAATTTCTCTTGTTTCTCAGGATATTCAGCCATACACAACAACAAACCAGTAAATGCGGAGGATGTCTGGAAATTTTAAAAACATACATTTAGACCAAATTATTATTTATAAATTTTGTCAATTAATTACCGTATCCACTCCCGCCATTAACATGTCCATGGCCATTACGATGGCAATTCTTTTATCGATTTTAATTAGTTTCTCCAATACACTTTTCTCATTATCTGGCTTTTCGGGCACTCCATTCTTACGCTCCTCTTCGATACGTTCAATTGCCTCGTTAACGTAGGAACTAGTGACATCGACTATATTGTCTAAAGCTTTCATTAATTTCATAAAAGTTGGTGTTTTATAATATCTCCATATAGAAGGCTTAAACTCAATTTCCAACGAGTACGTAAAGAAATCGTTTAAAGCCTGAAACAGGTCTTTAGCCATGGGATTATCGCGATTCGTACTGATCAGTCCTAGCTGTTTGTCTAGGGCCACAACAGATACAGATTCCAAGGTCCAGCGATTCATTTCTTCTTCAAAGGTAGCAGGAACTTCAAGAGTTTGTGGATCACGAATTTGGCGAATTCTAAGAAGTAGAAACAAAATGTTATGACATTTTGTAGTTTTCAATTATCTAATACTGAAAATCTAAAAAAATTATTCAACAATTATTGAAATTTTACGTGAAATTACCATATGGTTTATCGATGTAGAGCAAAATTTCGATTTTTGTTTTTTAATTAAGACCAAACGCAGTTGATTATGACAATCATAGGTGTTTTGGTTAATTTAATTTTAAAGATTTACCTCTATATGTTTATGGTTATAAATGAAATATATTACATATGGTTCGGTCACACTTGGCAAATATTTGCCGAAAAAGACCTCTAAATAACATATTTTTGAACTCGTTTACTTATTTAAAAAAAATTTTTTTTTCTTATTTAGGCCAAAGCACAATAAATATTTAATTGTAATTTGTTGGATTATTGGTTACGTTTTTTTGAGTAAGTACTTGACAAATGAACTGAAAATAATAACTATAAAAACCTAAAACTCTGACGGCTGATGTGAATACTTATCAAAGATAAGACACAGTTCTTTATCATGAATAATGGCGAAATTTTGCAATAAATTACTTTAAAATTTAGTTTAAAGACGTAAAACGTACCTGTTAATAAATTCCTGATTGACTTGTGACATTTTGTGCAAATACAAACGAACATTTTTAGGTTGCATCATAACAGGATTGACTGCTGAACGAAATGTGCCCCAGGTTTCACCTTGTCTATTAATATAAATATTGGAAATAGAAAATAAAACATACTTGTTTGTTTGAATTTGAATACAAAATACTTACGTTGCTAATAAACCCTCAACGCCCTGGAAAAAATCAGCACGATACACATGACGATGATAGTGCATGGCTTCTGAACCCGGTCTGTTTGGCCATATACCCTCATTGCGTAGAACCTTTTCAAAATCGTCTACATTATGAGTCATTACAAAACTCTGGCGGCCAAATAAACCGGGTAAATAGGACACATTACCATAATCTTCTTTGAAAGCCTGCAGCAATTTAGTAGAATCGAAATTAGCATATTTGCGACCTGGCAAAAACTTTATCAAAAAACTAAAGCCACCAACAGTGGGAATTTCTTCAAAAGGCTTGGCATTTTCCCATTCTTTACTGGTTAAAGCTTCATTTTCAACTGCAGCAGCAGTAGCAGGGCCCGTGGATTGTAGGCGTAACTGTAATTTTTAGTATTTTCTATTTATTGCATTATTTTTATTTTTTATTTATTTTATTAATTATTTGTTTACTTACTGCTTGCTGTTGCTGTTTAAATATTATTGTCGCATGGAAATTTATAAATCTGTTGAATTTTTTTAATTGTAACATTTTCCAGGAAACAAATACCTAAACTGTTGTTCTAAACACTCGTATTTGTACTGATTACATTTCAACTACATTTCACAAGCACTAATAATATTCGTGTATTTTTTTTTGATAAAAAAAAGAGCTTTTTCTATTTGGTTGTTTAGAGATTTATTAATCATTTCATGTGTGCCAAATATGTATATGTATTTAGGAAAAGCTTTTTTTAAGTTTTGTTTTGTCTTCTGATATTTTCGTTTGTTATGAATGTTCAGAATACAACAATAGGGAAGAAAACACATATTAGATATTATAGATATTAGATATTATAGATATTAGATATTAGATATTATATTAGATATTAAAATAAAAATAACATTATTTATCCGATTTTACTCGACTTGATAATTTGTGGAGAAATAAGAAAAGATTTTAATTGAACCTACATCTCTAACTGAGAATAGTCATCATATATTCTCGCAATAATTTCCCATCTAGCTTGCCCTAATAAACGTTTCTTATTTCAAAAACTAAAAAAAAATATTAAAGGTTTTTCTAACTTTAGAGGCGATTCGGCACGGGTTAACATTATTTGATTTGACTATACGAAAATAAGATTTGTCTCTAAATCACAACAAATACATAAATAATAATAATAGGCTAAATACTGACAAAAGTTTTTGAAAATTCAAGACTTTTTTGTAATACAAGACCTTGTTATTATCTATTACAATTGAAAGTTACCAAAGCCATTACAAATATGTATTTGATATTGACAATGTTAATACCTTTTGTATTAACATTGTCAGCAACATGACATTACAAATTTCTTATAGCTGTCTCAATATTCCAAATCAGTAAATTTAAATTTCAAGGATGTATTCGGCACATTTAGACTTTACGACTTTTGAAGGCATTTTCTGTGGGACAATTAAACTCAGGCTGAAAGTTATGCTCCATGCGAGCAATTATAATTCCATTTGGACAATACGGCGACCAATACAACTGCGATCATCGAAACCAAATGGTAAATTTAGGAAGGGTGCACTTGACCTTTTGAACTATTTGCATCTTCTTGACTGGGTCGTAACTAATGTTCGGGTTAAAATTCATTAGACAGAGTATAATGATTACTATCACGTGTCAAAGAGGTGATACACATAAACGCTTTTGTACCCTTCTGAAAATCAGAAACAAATCATTCAACTATTATTGACATTTTACATGAATGCATATGGTTCATTGAAGTAAAACAAGATTATTTTGATTTTCCTATTTTTATTTAAGACCAAAAACAGTTGAATATGGCAGTCAGAAGTGCTGTTGTTAATTTAATTTTAAAGATTTATATCATTGGAAGCAAACAATAACTTATTGAATAGAACAGAAATAGATTACTTAGAAATGTTAATTTTTCTTTACCAGTGACTCTACACTCAGAGAAGAAAATGGTTGCGGTAAACATAATCTAAGAGCAACATATTATGATGAATATAAGTGTCATGAAGTATCATATTATGATCAATTATCATCGTAATCTTTATACATACAGTTACTCTCTCCTAAAGCACACCTGCCATAAGCGGACACCTCCCATATACGGACCCTTTTTTCAGTACCAAAAAAATTGTAAGAGATTTTAAAAATATTTCCCTCTTACACTTTTTTCCACGATGTATGACATTTTATTTCCTCATTACCGGGAAAATTGCTTCAGGCAAGCTGGTTTTAGAGAAAATTATAGTCCAAATGATGATAGCTGTTGGACTGCAGAAGATGAGCTTCCACTATCAGCGCTTGCTCAGTTCTCCGATATCGTTAATCGAGTTCAGAGCCAGATTGAAGTTGACGTCGACGATTATATCAATTTAGATAATTACATAGTTATTAATGATGAAGATGTGGAAAGCATTAGTACTAAAATGTTAATAGCTTTCGAAGAAATGGAGGAAAGCTCGTCTGAAGATGAGCTAGAAAATGAAATTGAAGACAAGTTAACTTTTTATAAAGAGGCTTATTTAGTCAGAAGAAAACTTAAAAGGTTTTCAATAGTTTCTTTTTACAAGCAATAAGGTCACTTGAATTTTATATAAATATATTTAATTTATTTATATATATTTATTTCCAATATTTCGCTATCACAATGGATAGCTTCTTCAGGGATAATACAAGTTTTGAATTAAAAAAGGTCAAATAAACGAACTAAATATTAAAAGGTGTTCTTTATATCACAGCGACCTTTATAGTGTTAAAATGCTGACTGATCTTTAAATGCGTTTCCAAGCTATTGAAATTAAAGAAAAAATTCGCCAAGCTAAAATTTCGATCTTTGTTAAATCCAGTTGAATATCTGGCCTTTCAAGCTTTTTCTTTTTTATTCACAAAAATATTAATGAATATTTTGTTTACTTTGCCTTATTTTTAAATTTTTTTCGTTTTTCGCAAGAACGTAAATGAAAATTTAGTTTATTTTGTCTTATCTTATATGTATGTTTTTGTTTTGGAAATAATAGTGTTTAAAGATAAATATATGTATGTACAATATTACAGATTCTCTTTTTGTGTTTCTCTCATAAACGAACACTTTTCATAAGCGGACAAACTCGTCAGTCCCTTAGGCGTCCGCTTAAGAGAGAGAGTACACTGTACATAATATAATATTTTTGTAAATAGATATAAATATTTGCGCACTTTCAACGTACATATATATATATATAAATAAATACATTTATTTTTAGTTATGTTTAATAGATTTTTATTTTGTAAAATTTAACATCATTTCTTTTATGTACACTTTCTTTGGGTCTTTTACACTTCTTTGAAAACTTTGTATTTGGTAAATACGAATTGTTTTTTATACCCTACACCACAATTGTAACGCCCAGAAATATTGGTCCAACACCTACCTTAAAGTATACAGATCGGCTCAGAATCACTTTCTGAGTCGATTTAACGATGTCCGTCCGTCCGTCTGGCTGGCTGGCTGTCCATGTAAAGCTTGTGCGCAGAGTACAGGCCGCAATTTTGAAGATATTTCGATAAAATTTGGTACGTGATATTTTTTCGGCACAAGGATGGATGGGATTGAAACTGGTGGAAATCGGTCCATTATTTCACCTGACCCCCATACAAATGTCCTCCCGAAATTGTGGTTTACTGGTCATAAATCTGTGAATTATGCAAGTATGCAAACAAATTTCACCACAAATGAGTAATAAATGAAGCTAAATTACATTTACAAATTTCGTGAAGATCGGTCCATAATTAGTCGTAGCTCCCATATAAGGCCCACTTAAGAAAATCACTTAAAAGACTCTTTTAAAAATGTCGGTATCCAAATAATATTGAACACAAATATATTTCGTATATATAAATATAATATAGTTGTAGCTCCCATTAAATGCCCACTTCCGAATAAAATTTAACAAAAATGAGTTTCTTATGTACAAATAGGATGACACACAAAAGTTTTCCGTAATAACAGTTGTTACCCTGAAGGTAATCTAAAGCAGTGGCAATTGGTTTCAAAACTACAATGAATTCCTCTTCTATAGCCAGGTCCAGTTCTATAGCCGTGAAAGTTCTCACCTTACTTAGCTAACGAAATAATTCATTTAATTTGGATTTACTTTTCATAAGTTGTGCTATAGAATCATACAGAGAGTTCCATCTTGTGGGGCAAATATATATTTATTGATGACCAAGGCAATCTTTTATGATTGCTGCCGATTTGGGCTTTCTACACATATTCCATAATAAAGTAAACTTACCAACTGCCGAATAATGAATTCTACTAACGTGTGAGTTTTTTATATGATTATTCATATCTGTAGTGGCCAAAGGACATACCCCCTTATTCAATAACGATTATTAAATTTAACAATTGTTTATTAAGCAAATTTTTATATGCAAATCTGTCTTAATAAACATTTTTTAAATTTAATAATCGTTTTTGAATATGGGGGTTAATGTGTGGCTGGCACATCTGATGTGTCTGGGTAAATGTGGCTGTCTAATTTCATCATCTGATGAAGTTTTTGGTAGATCAAAATCCAAACAACCATCAATAAACTGACAAAATATATTTTGTAAACTATGTTTTAAAAATACAAAATACTCCCATTTTTTATGTAAGTATGTATCTAAAATACAAAATAAAAAATACTTGCTTGACATGTATTTGAAATACAAAATACTTGCACGTCATGTATTTAAAATACAAATACAAAATACGTATTTGTATTTTAAATACGTATTTCAAATACATGTATGTATTTCAAATACTTACTGCTTGTGGCTGCTGTTTCATTAATAACAATTTAAATATTGTTGTCTTATTTAAATTGATATTGTTGATTTTTTTCAAGTTGTTCTAAACACTCTTATTTATACTGAGCATACCTATAACTGTAGTAATATTTATTAATTCCGCAAATATTAATAATATTGCGTGTATTTAATTAATAAAAAAGAGCTTTTTCTATTTTACTGTTTTGAGACTTTGTTAATCAAAGCATTTTTGCCAGCTTTTTTGTTTGTTATGAATGTTCAGAGTAAAATAAAAATAGTGTTCTTAATTATATTAATAATTATATTTGTAGAGAAATTTTCGATTTAAAAAACTCTCCTATAACACAAATATTTGGATTTTGAATTTTATATTGAGAACTTTTGATACACATATATGTATGTATGTATAGGTCTTAAGTTGACACATTTCAATTGAGCCTACATTTGTAGCTCAGAATAGTTGTCATACATTCTCGTCATTCGCGATCTTGGCTTCCTAAAAATTTTATCCAAATAATATTGAAATTTATTAACTACAAAGTTTACTCATGCAGCACAAATGGGACGAAGTAAAAACAAGTCGTATGTTTTTCATTATCAATTAACTTCTGGATAATGTTTGTTTGCCTTTTTTTTAATTACTAATTAAAGCTTTACATATACAATTTTTAGTTGGATTTTTATTATCTCAACTTCCAGCAATGTATAATTACTTCAAATATATGATATTATTAAAAAACTTTTGTAAACTAATAACACACAACAATTTTCTTTCTCAATTTAATTACATTATTATTTATTATAAGTATTTGTAGAAAAAAAAAATTATTAATCTAAATCTGTGAATTTAAATCTCAAGGGTATGTTAGGCATATTAATTAACAAACTCTTGAAGGCATTTTCTGTGGAATAATTAAACTCGATCTGATAGTTACGCACCATGCGGGCAATGCCCAATTCTAATTCCATTTCGACAATACGGCGACCAATACAACTGCGAGCACCGAAACCAAAGGGTAGATGTAAGAAAGGTGAACTTGGCTTGATGGCCTGTGGACATTCTGCACTATTTGCAGCTTCTTTGCTGGGCCTTAGCCAACGTTCGGGTAAAAATTCATTTGGTCGGGGATAATGATCACTATTACGCGACAGTGCGGTAGTACACAGAGAGACTTGAGTACCCTTGGGTACTCTATAGCCGCTTATGACCACATCTTTGGCGGTTACACGAGCATTACCCACGGCCAAGGGATAAAGACGTTGGGATTCTTTAATGCAGGCTCTTAAATACGGCATATTTTTAAAGCCAGTCTCATCAAACTCTGAGTGCTTTTGGGGTAAAACTTTCAAAACTTCTTGGCGCAATTTTTCTTGT
Organism: Bellardia bayeri; assembly: GCA_950370525.1. Classification (NCBI taxonomy): domain Eukaryota; kingdom Metazoa; phylum Arthropoda; class Insecta; order Diptera; family Calliphoridae; genus Bellardia; species Bellardia bayeri. Next base: position 106,026,532 of record OX493264.1, read on the forward strand.
TTATCGGGATTTTTAGCCACACACAACATCAAGCCGGTAAATGTTGTGGTTGTCTGTAAGCATATAAATTTTAATTCAAATTTTTAAAATTATTTATGACGCTTTCAAAGTATTACCGTATCCACTCCCGCCATTAGCATGTCCATGGCCATTACACTGGCAATTCTTTTATCGATTTTAATTAGTTTCTCTAATACACTTTTCTCATTATCTGGCTTTTCGGGCACTCCATTCTTACGCTCCTCTTCGATACGTTCAATTGCCTCGTTAACGTAGGAACTAGTGACATCGACTATATTGTCTAAAGCTTTCATTAATTTCATAAAAGTTGGTGTTTTATAATATCTCCATATAGAGGGCTTAAAATCAATTTCCAAGGAATACACAAAGAAATCGTTTAAAGCTTGAAATAGTTTTTTGGTCAGGGGATTATCACGATTCTTACTGATCAGACCTAGCTGTTTGTCCAAGGCCACAACAGATACAGATTCCAAGGCCCAGCGATTAATTTCTTCTACAAAGGTATCGGGAACTTCAAAGGTTTTAGGATCACGTATTTGACGAATTCTAAAAATTAAGTTTCAATATTGTACATATAATGTATTTAAGATGCCTTATTCAAATGAAAACAAATAAGAAAGTATAGTCTGTCAGCCTTATAATACCATATTCGGTCTTATAATACCCTACACCCAGTATATGTATAAAAGGAATTTTTCAGAAATGGGCGCTATATGGGATCTCTGATCTATTATGTGTGATCATTCAAAAATTTAGTGGCATGATTTCTATGCATATAAATATTGTTTGTTGGGACCGATCACTATAAAATTAGTTGTCGTACACGTATATCATATATACATACAGACTTATTTGTGTTGAATTTTATTTAAATGCAAAAATTTTAGAGTGAAGTGGACCTTATATGGGAGCTATTGTCATTTATTGACAGGTCTGCACAAAATTTGTAGGCGGGAGAAGATTACCTTTACCTATACAGCTTATTTCTGGCGAAATTTGTATGGACACGTGTGTAAATCAAACATTTATGACCGATAAAGCCCTATTTCGGAGGTACATTTTTAAGGGGCTAGGTGAAAAATGGACCGATTTCAACCAAATTCAATCACAATCGTCTTTGGGCTAAAAAAAAATCTCGTATTAAAATTATCAAAATATCTTCAAAATTGTGTACTGCACAAATTTAGCATGCCCAGCCAGCCAGACGGACATCATTTAATTGGCTCAGCAAGTGATTCTGAACAGATTGGTAGAATTTAAGGTGTTAGACTAACATTTTTGTGCGTTGCAAACATCAGCACAAATCCAATATACCCTCCCCACTATGAGGGTGTAAGGTATAATTATGACTTTATGTTTGAAATCAAATTATTGTACGCCAATATTGAAACAGACCACTCGATATAAATTTTAAATTTCTTTGTCTTACCTTTCTATAAATTCTTTATTGACTTGTGACATTTTGTGCAAATACAAACGAACATTTTTTGGTTGCATCATCACAGGATTGACTGCCGAACGAAAAGTACCCCAGGTTTCACCTTGTCTGTTAATATTAGAAGAAGAAAATGAAATATTAGATTTTTTGTTGATACCATTGTTTAAATCCTTACGTTGAGATTAGACCTTCAACGCCCTGGAAAAAATCAGCACGATGTACATGACGATGATAGTGTAAAGATTCTGAACCGGGTCTGTTAGGCCATATACCCTCATTGCGTAAAACCTTTTCAAAATCGTCCACATTATGAGTGAGTACAAACCCTGGGCGTCCAAAGAAGCCCGGCAAATGGGCCACATTACCGAAATCTTCTCTGAAAGCCTCTATTAGTTTAGTGGAATCTAAATTGACATATTTGCCACCAGGTAAAAAATTCCTCAGCAGATTAAAACTACTAACCGTGGGCATTTCCTTGAAAGGTTTGGCGTTTTGCCATTCTTGACGTACCAGGGTTTCGCAATTGTCTTCATTTTTTACAGCTCCAGCAGGGGCCGTGGCTTGAAAGCGTAACTGTAATTGAATTACATTTTTTGATTAATGATTTCTGTTGTTTTAATTATATTTAATACTTACTGTATGTGTTTGTTGTTGCTGTTTTATTAATAACAATTTAAAAGCTGTTGCCTCATTTAAATTAATTTGTTTGTTTAATGTGACACAGCATTTTTGTAATTTTAACATTTCGCTAGAACTAAATTCAAAAATAGTCGGTCGTTATAACACTCAAATTTATACTGTATTGTAAAATTGCGCAAAATTTAAAAACAATTGTGTGTTTATTGAATAAAAAAAAGCTTTATCTAATTTTTTGTTTTGAAATTTTTATTAAATAATTCATTGTTTACATTTATTATTATAGCGCTCTTATACTGTTGACCTTTATCTCTGAAAAGCTTATTCTAAAATACACTATTTCAAGTTGAAATTGAGAAAACACATATCGAGTTTGAAAAATTCAAACTAATATTGAGAAAATAGAAATTGAAATCCAAAACTGCAAATAATTTCATAAGGTGAAAAATCAAATTGAAATTAAGATATCGAAATTAATATTTAATATGATAACTTAAAATTAGAAAATGCAACTGATGTGGAGAAAACCTAATTTGTTGTTGAGAAATAAAAAATAAGTTCATAATTCTTCCATATATTTTACATGAAAAAAGTATAAATTTAATTTCTCGAAATAGATTTTTATTTGCTCATTTTATTTAATTTAGATTTCTCATCTTCAATTTGTATTTTCTAAACATTAAATTTGTATTTTCTAAGTCTGTGTACATTTAAATTTCTCAATTTTAATTAGAAATGGTGTTGCTTTTGCTGCAGAACATTTTCATTTGTTATGAATATTCAGAGCTAAATAAAACGAGAAATTTATTAAAATAAACTGAAATAAAACCAAACTTTTTTGTTTGTTTTTATTAAGAATTAATAACACGTGTGGCTATTGAAAATCGTAAAGATCCGATCTATACGAGTAAAGAGAGTAAATTTTGGCGCCACGTTGCCAATTAATAACGCGTGTAGCTATTAAAAATTGTAAAGATTCGATCTATAAAGAGAGTAAATTTTGGGGCCATGATTTTGCCAGGAATACTTTGCAGAATATATTCCAAATAAGCCGAAATTCGTATTTTTCATTAATATTGTTTTTACCAGCAAATTTTGTTTACCCAAAATAACTTTTACAATCTATATCTGAGAAGTTGAATTGTTGGACTTATCTTCATTATTATTTGTATGAATATATCTTATAGGCAAACAATTTTACCAAACCATGGGGTTTCTTTGCAATTCCAAAAGAATTTTAATTTGTTGTTCCAGTCTCATTAGCGATAACTTTATACCTGAAGCACTAATTTCTCTAGCATGAACAAATATTTTTATGGTAGCATTTTTCAAGAGAGACCAGTTGGTCCGCATTGAAAAAAACATCGAAAAATAGGTTTTGCACTACTTCTATTTTAATACTTTATGAGGTGTTACCGTGTCATATTCTTTTTTAATATACTCGTGAAATAGCCCACAATCACTGGCATGGCTATTCAATATTATAAATCCCTTTTGCATTTCTCTATGGCTTTGTTTTTTAATGCAATTCTTTTAACATAAATGTGTTTTTTCGTGTGGTCGTAAACCATCGATATAACTTCTATTTTTTTTTTAGCTGATACTTATTATACTTTAGACAATACACATTTTTGTAACCATTCTTGATAGCTTGATATATCGTTCGTTTGATTTCGTGCAATTTTTCTAATACTGATACAAATTGGACTTCGCCTTGCTTTTCATACAAAAAAAAAAAAAAAACCCTGTCATGACTGCAATTTGATGGGGTAGTAAAAAATGGTTGAGGACAGAAATGTAGCCCTTACAGAGCCATAAACACCGGTATATAAAATGTTATAAGCGTACTAAAAATAGCGACACAATGAACAAAATACTAAAAGGTGTTGCAAAAAAATAAAAAATTATTTCGGGAATTGTTTTCAGATCATCTTTAATCTTAGAAGGTAACTGACAAAACTTTTTTTCGAACCGCTCTACTGTACATTATATCTCAAATTTCATTTACTGTACAAAACAAATCCATACACATTCTGGTTATTTATTTAAGATGAGAACTTAGACCAAACTCTGCTATGATCTCTGAAATAAATCTGGCATTTCTAAATGACTACATAGTTCGATCAAGATAAAATTGTATATGGCCTATCTACGTCTCGTATTCAAGTTTAAGTTTTGAACCCCGGTCGTCCAGTGTTTTTTAACATATCTTGCAGAACTTTTCACAGATTTTGTTTAAATAAATTGAATAATTTCCGAACTTACCTAAAAATGTTACTGAAGTCAATATAGCGATTAGATTAAAAATTATACCATTTTAAATTTTAAAAACTAATGTCAATTTTTAAATATGTGTGCCATCAAATGTGCGTGTTTAAGCAAATTACATGTGAACTATTTTTAACCACCATAAATAACTTCGCCCCTGAAAGGTCTGTGAGACGATTTTCAAAACTTGTGTGAATTATATTTTTGTAAATTTAATATTTTGTTCGAATTGAACAACTGAACTGTAGAGCGACTGAGAGTTTTCACTAGAGAGTGATTTATCTACATATATTGTATTTTTTTTTAAATCGGCAAATATTATCAGCAATATCATGTATTTGTTTAAAAAAAGCTTTGTCTATATTGATGTTAATCATTTCATGTTTGATAACTATTACTCTCATATGTATATCCCAGCTTTTTGGTTGTTATCTCTGAAAAGCTTTTTCTAGTTGTTTGTTATTTTTTGTTATTAATATCAAAGCAAAACAAAAATAATGAAATGTACATATGTGTGTATGTATATATGGACTTATATATTATAAATTAAAAGCAAAATAAAATTAACTAAACACTGATCAATAACTGATTAATAACCAATTAAGGCAAAATGCACACTGGTGATCATCCTCTGCATTACATTGAATGGAGAGCAAGCAGCCTGTTGGCTGGCTCTATATTGATTGCTTTAAAAAAATGGGCCGAAACCAAATGCAACAAATTAAGGACTTTTGTGTATATTTATCATATTTAATAATATAATTCTATGTTTGTTTATAAACGTTTTTTTTTTATGATATATTTCAGTTATTAGAACTTTTGGCTGAAAATCCTTCAGTGGAAATGCAATTTAAGATTTGTTATTGCAAAAAGCGCAATTTAAATGTTATAATTTTAAACTATTTATTTTTTGTTTCATTGAACTTGAACTTTAAGAGAAACACTTGTCATACCAATAATTCTCTAAACAAACAAATGAGCTTTTTATTGAGACCACAAACACAAGTTTGCCTCAGAGTTTTTTTTTTAATAACAGTTTGTACATTATGTTTTTGTTTATAGCTCTCAATGTTTACAAAGTAAATTCAGTAAATTCACAATTTATTTAAATAATAATTAATATTAATTTTCAATATCGGTAAACTTGAATGTCAGCGGTATATTGGGCACATTTATTAACAGACTCTTGAAAGCATTCTCTGTGGTATAATTGTACTCAACCTGGAAATTTCTTATAACCCGGGCAATGCCCAATTCCAGTTCCATTTCAACGATACGACGACCAATGCAACTACGTGGACCAAAACCGAAAGGTAAATACACAAATGGACTGCTGGGCTTTAGGGAGTGGGGGCATTTTGAGGTGTTTTGATTTTCCGTATCGTGATCATCTCTCAACCATCTCTCGGGCAGAAATTCTTTGGCACGAGGAAAATATTTGTCATTGTCTACTAAAGCACTAACAACCATTAAGACTTCGCTGCCCTTGGGTACCCTGTAGCCACTTAAAACCACATCATTGACAGGCACTCGCATATTGCTAATAATGATTGGATACATGCGTAATGATTCCTTAATGCAGGCCCTTAAATATGGCACATTCTTCATAGATTCTTCAGTAAATTCAGAATCTTTGTGGGGTAAAATTGTCATAATCTCTTCTCTTAGCTTGGCCTGTTTCTTGGGATTTTTGGCCAGACACAAAAGCATACCCATGAATGTAGAAGAAGTCTATACAAATGGTATTATAATAAAGTTTGTTTTGCAAATTCTATTAAGCAAACTTACCGTATCTACACCCGCCATTAACATATCCATGGCCATCACAGTAGCTATTTTCTTATCAATTTTGATCAGTTTTTCCAAAACACTTTTGTCTTGTTCAGGCTTTTCTGCTCCAGCCTTCAAACTTTCCTGTTCTAAACTTTCTATGGCTTCATTGACATACGCAGATGTTGTGAGCATGATTGAATCTAAACTTTTCATTAAGTTTTTAAATGATTTTGTTTTGTAAAATTTCCATATGGGGAGACTGTATTCAACTTCCATGCCGTATTTAAAGAATCCAGTTATACCCTGAAATAGTTCTTTGGCCAGGGGATCTCCACGATTTTTATTGAGCAAACCCAGTTGTTTATCTAAAGCCACAACTGAAATGGATTCTAAAGTCCAACGGTTCATTTCGTCCTCAAAGCTGGCGGGAACTTCAAGTGTTTTTGGATCGCGTATTTGACGGATTCTGAAAGGAAGAAGATTAAGTAAATCACATTAATGTGTGCTTTTAGGTGGGCTAGTGATTTAAATTGAATTAGTCCACTTTTTGCGGAATATAAATTTCGATTAAGTGTTCAGCAAAATAAATTTTTTCTTTATATATATTTGGACTTCTATACTTTATTACACATTTCTTCTTACCTTTCTAGAAATTCCTTATTTACTTGAGACATTTTGTTCATATACAAACGGACATTCTTGGGTTGCATCAACACTGGATTTACAGCTGATCTAAAAGTAGCCCACTTCTCACCGTCCCTAAGGTTTAAAAATACGTTTTTATAAAATTGTGATTTCAACTTTTTACAGCTGCTTTTAATCTTTTGCTTACGTCGATACAATCCCTTCCACACCTTGGAAGAAATCAGCTCTATATACATTTCTATGATACTTCAGGGTATCCAAACCCGGTCTTATAGGCCAAATTCCCTCATTACGAAAGACTGTAATAAAATCATCTACATTGTGTGTAACCACGCAATCTTTTTTTCCAAAAAAGCCAAATATTTTCGTTATATTTCCCATGTCTTTTTTAAGAGTCAGCATTAGTTTGTTGGGATCTAAATTGTAATATTTACCACCCGGTAGGAAGTTAAACAAACTCGAAGGTGAGGGAATGTCTTTATAAGGTCGTGCATTTTCCCACTCTTGTTTAAAGCTATTTATTTGAGTTGAGGCTGCTTTTTTTTCAGTAGACTGCAGGCGGAACTGGAATTTTTTGTCATTTGTTCTTAACATTAATTTCAATTATTATTCTTAGCTTGAACTTACTTGAAATGTTTTTCTAATGGTCTGGTTTAACACTATTTTATGCCATTTATTGTGGCTTAACAATATATTTCCCGTCATTTTTCTTTTGTGAAATTTAACAATGAATAGCTATTATATAACTAATTAAATATAAATTACAAAATGTTATTTATAATAAAGTAATGGTGTAAATTAAACACAAACAATTTTGTTTTTGTATTAAAAAGTATGAAGGCTCTTTCTTATCTTTTCCATACGAATGTCTAGCAAAGAATGAAAACTAAATGCTCGACTATTTTTTTGAGTAGACAAAAATGATTTAATACTATTTACGCCGACCGTTTAAAAGCTTAATTTGCTCTTTGATTTCATTTTTATGACCAAAAAATTTAATTTATTTAAGTTAAATTTTATTAATGCAGTGCTCATAGCATAGATTGAATCTGCGTCTGCCAAACGCTTAAAATTAGCGGCAAAGGCATAATGAAAATGACGAATACCGACACCAGGGGGCCTTCACTAGTAGACAAGGAACTTAAGAAAAACTCTGCCCAGTAGCTCAAAGTGTTACACCTTCCGCAGATAAAGGTAGGTATAGATGGAAACAGTTCAAGGCACGGCAAAAATCTTGTAACCTATATCTACTAGGAAGGCTCTATTATTGTTAAGACGGACTTCTTGGCAACCCTTTTGAAAAATTTTTTCCGTAAATCAAGATGAGAACACGGAACAGCCCAAAGTTTTTAAATTTAATATAAGATAATAACGATGAAGATAATATGTATTAATCCTCACCAATTCTAAAGCGGTTTCTACAGATCTAGTTATCAAATTGTCTATATGAAAGGAGAATAGCCTGTATCATGATCAAGAGTAACCACACCATGTTATTCTATTTTGTATTTATAAGTTGTATTGTAGTAATAATTTCGCGGAAAAATTTCATATACGAGTATTTTGAGTTCTTTAATCATACTTACTCATCGAAAATTTCAGATTGAATTTATAAAGGTTTTGTTTTTTTAATTTAAACAATTTATTAATACTACATGATTCATTCTAAATTCTATATATAGTATTTACAAAGCTTGCACTGATTCTTCTCAATTTTCCACATCAGTAAATTTAAATTTCAATGGTATATTGGGCACATTCATTAGCACGCTCTTAAAGGCATTTTCAGTTGGATAATTAAATTCTATATGAAAATTTCGCACCATACGAGCAATACCCAATTCCAGTTCCATTTCGACTATACGACGACCAATGCAAGTGCGTGGACCAAAACCGAAAGGCAAATAAACAAATGGACAGCTGGGCCTAAGGGGAGATATAGCTGTAGCTAGATTTTCATCGGAATCCTTTTGTACCCTCAACCAGCGTTCGGGTAAATATTCATTAGCTCTGGGGAAGTGCTTTTCGTCGCGTAATAATGCTGTAGAAACCATGGTAACGCGGGTATATTTGGGCACTCTATAGCCACTTAGTACCACATCTTTGGCAGGGGAACGGGCATTTCCTACGGTTAAGGGATAAACACGTAAAGCTTCCTTAATACAAGCCCTTAAATAAGGCATATTTTTGCAGGACTCTTCGGTAAAATCAGAATCTTTGTGGGGTAAAATTTTCATAACTTCCTCGCGCAATTTAGCCTGTTTTTGAGGATTTTGAGCCATTGATAATAGAAGACCAGTAAAAGTAGAAGAGCTCTAGAATAAATATTTTAAATGTTTTAAAAATCCAAATAAAAAAATATATATATAAATAAAGAAATACATACCGTATCTACTCCTGCCATTAACATATCCATGGCCATAATCGTAGCTACTTTCTTATCAATTTTTAATAGTTTCTCTAAAACGCTTTTTTCATGTTCTACCTTTTCACAGACACCATTTTGTCGCTCCTGCTCCAAGCGTTCAATGGCCTCATTTATATAGGTAGTGGTTATGTCCAATAAAGTGTCCAAAGAAGTCATTAGTTTTTTAAAGGTTTTCGTTTTGTAATATCTCCATATCGAGGGCTTCAATTCAACGTCTAGCGACATTGCAATGAATTCATTTAAAGTGTCAAACATTTTTTTGGCCATTGGATTGTTGCGCTCTTCAGTAATCAAACCCAATTGTTTGTCTAGAGCGACGACGGATACGGATTCTAAAGTCCAGCGATTTATTTCTTCTTCAAAGGTTTTGGGGACCTCTAAGGTGCGGGGGTCGCGTATTTGACGAATTCTGGGAAACAAAGAGAAAGTAAATTATCTTTTTATTAAGCTTTATTATTTAAATAAACATAATTTCTGATATTAAATCGTCAGATTCTAAGAATATTAAAAACCTTTGAGGTTTGCTAATATATATGCAATACTTGTTCTTTTCTATTTACTATACTTCTACCAGTACATATACAGACATACATATTTATGTACCTTTATCTTATACTATCGCAAATGAGGATTGTAGAAACAAGAGTTTGTAATGTCAACTATAAGATTTTAAAACAATGAAGACTAGTGTAACGTTGAACAATAATCATACCTACTTGAACCATTTACTATTTATTAATTACTCACCATTCTATAAACTGCTTATTAACATTCTACATTTTATTTAAATACATTTTTATAGTTTTAGTTTGGGCTAATACAGGATTTACTATCGATCTAATTTTACCCTACTGTTCACCATGTCTAAATGCATGGAATAGGAAGTTAAAACAAAGTCGTGTATCATTGTTGTCGTTCTTATATTGCCAAAAGTCCCAATACCCCGTTGTATGTACACGACGATGATAGTTTAAAGTCAATAAACCCGGTCTTTTAGGCACAAGCCTTCGTTGCGCCGAATTATCTCAAAGTCTTCAACATTATGGGTGCTGAATATAAGGTGGGGCTGACCAAATAAGCCGGGTAATTTGCAAATATTACTTCCCAATTCTTCTCTATGGGCCAGTAGAAATTGTTTTGAATCTAATTGACAATATTTATCACCCGGTAAGAAATTTCTAATTAAAGAAAATTTACTAATTGTGGGAATCTCTTCAAAGGGTTTGGCTGCCTACCATTTAATGTCATGATGCTCGTTGGTATTGACAGTTAGATTACAACTAAACCTGAGCATATTTTATTTTATGAAATGCTTTTTACGGTGGCGTGTCATATTGATCATTGTCAAAACGTCAGTGTTGATGGCTGTAATGGCACTTTCATATCATATTTAATATGGTTTCCAGGAGAACATGAGCATCGCAATGTGTGATCTACCCCCATATAAGGTCCACTTTCAAAAATCGCATTGCGATATCTTAAACACGTTGGATTTTTTTGTCTGTGGTTGTTATGACATTGGACATTATGACACGCCACCGTTTTTTATACCTTTATTTATGTACTCACATAAAATTTTGATATATTTTTGTTTAAACATTCAAGATTTCCTACATGTAATTTATTCAAAGTAAACATTTTAGTTAAATTATGTTTTTAATTTCAATATTTTTTCAACCGCTTGTTTGTTTAAACAAATTCCTACTGCGGCTATTGCTGATAGATACATAAGCCAGACATACATATGTTTATATACGAACTAGTTTTTGTGTATTTCTTTTTTAGCTTAATTTTATCTGATGTAGATATTTAATCGAATCTTGATATTTTAACATTTATGAGTACAAATTATTAAATACAATTTTCCCCTTCCTTCCGTTTGACAGTTTCCCAGCAAAAACTTTACTTACATTCTTAATTTTAATGACTTCCATTTAATTTAATGACTTCATTATTTTGTAGCTTTATTACAATTACATACAATTTTGATGATTACAATTATGGAAATAAGTATTTTTTTTTTTTTTTTACCAGCACTCAGGGGACGACCCCTACTTATGGGAGGGAGGATAGAGGGAGTAGTGTTTGACATCTGACTTGATGGGGTTGAGCGTTAATAAACAACACTGTCCGAGATTGTCTCAAGATCTCGGCTCAGCGTATCATTCATATTCTGTCTCATTTTCCCAATATCCAAAGAGTTTGGTCTATGATTAAATGAGTATGAATGGAAAATGTTCCTATCATCTGCAAAAGTATAGATAGGGTTTGCAGTTTGACAAAGACAGTCATTTATAAAGATGAGAAATAAAGTGGGAGAAAGAACGGAGCCTTGCTTACCCCTGAATTAATCTTGAACTCTATAACAACTCGTATAGTGCGATTTCTGAGGACACTCGATATAAATCGAGAGAAGTTACCACCGACACCAAAAGCAATGAGTTTTGATAAGAGAGCACCATGCCAGACTCTGTCGAATACCTTAGAAATATCTAGAGCCACCACTTTACTTTCGCCAAAACGATGTATAGAACGACACCATTTTTTCGATAGGAAGGCCAGTACGTCACCGGAAGCCGATACTGGCGGTCGCTAAGTAAATTGTTGGACTCTAGATATTTCACAAGATGGTAATTTACCATACTTTCCATGACTTTCGAAAGTGCACAACAGATTGCAATTGGGCGATAATTTTCAGGGTTTGTAGCCTCTCCTTTTTAGGAATTTGCGTTACATTAGCAACCTTCCAACACATGGAAAATTCACCGGCACGGTATAAGGTGCTGAAAAGGTTAGCTAATGGACGAGCTAGCATCGAAGAACACTGCTTCAAGACCAGTGCTGGTATATTATCTGGCCCGTTGTATGAAATGTAACAACTGGTTATGTTAAGTGGTAGCAAGTAAATAAACTTATTTCACAATAAGAAGCTAAAAAAAGTATTGGGAGCGATTCGTGGTATGGTCTAGATAAATGCCTTATACTCAGTAGTTCTAACAGTTTGTTCCGCCCACTCTCAAAAAATTGTGAGAAAAGGACCTTCAAATTTATAAGATGATTTTTTCGAAAAACCGTTATAAATTGCAAAAAAAAAAAAAAATAAACTGTTAGAACTTCTGAGTATCAACCATTTATCTAAACCAACATTTTCTTTCCTCATAACTATATGTATTAAACTGATTTGAAGTTTATAAACCGTAATATGCCATTTTTGCCTTTAACTTCTAAGTATATTAATTTGAAAGCAGCAGAATATTATCGATCGATAAAGCTTCTTAAAAATATTAAGATATCTATAGTAAAGAGAATCTTGACTTAATTTTGTGACCAATATATGAAGCTGACGAAAAATATCGCTTACATCGTTTGTGGGCAAAATTGTTAGCAAATTCTTGTATTATGATTGCATAAATAATCCTTTGTCACCCTTCAAAACAAATAATTCTTATTTTATATTTTATTCCATATTATTACAGACCTTTTATACATATATTTCAATTATATTATTTCATTCGTTTCCCAAAGAACTTTTTAAAATTAATTTCTAATAACAAATATTTCTATCTCGTTATCAAATTCACTTTTTAAAAAGTGTAAAAGTGTTGAGTAAACCATCTTTCTTTCTTGGTTTCCTTTAAGGAGAGTTTTCACCAGATCAGTTTTTGGTATCTCTTTGAGCATAAATAAAAGTGCAACATCAGCAGAGATTCATATCACTGCGTCAAAGGGTTTTCACTGTTACTTTAAATGGATTTAAAATGTCAACTATTTGTTTAAGTAAAAGAAATTATTTATCTGTTGAGCTTCTAAATCAATTAAAGCTTTTCATATAGAAATTTCCAAATTCCGAAAATCGTAGACGTTCGATTAATTTTAACTTATTCACCTTTATTTCTCCGACATAATATTGTAAAATTTAAAGTTTTGTTGATTAGTTTTGTAAAAAAATACTAGTTTTTGGGAATTGTTCAATCCCGACAATTCCGGTTTTATTTCATTCGGGTTTGGAATTTTGGAATTGGCATCCCTATACAGACAGAGCTTTTACATATGTTTATATGGGTTTTTATGTTATATGCGAAGAGAATAATATTAAAATAAGAGAGTTTCGACCTTCTACTTGTATTCAATAGTCTTTAATTAAATTTTAAACTTATTTATTAATATTAAGTTTTGTGTCTGAAAACTCTAATTGTGTAAATTAGAAAAGTCGTTTAAATTGTTTCCAAAATCCATAGGAATTTAAATCTTTGTAACTCATCTCACTATTTAACTTACCTCTCTATAAATTCCTTATTAACCTGTGCCATTTTCCCCAAGTACAATCTAACATTTTTGGGCTGCATTAGTACTGGATTCACCGCCGTTCTAAATGATCCCCATTTTTCACCATAACTAAACCACAAATGTAACATTATAGCTATTCAATTGAATGCTCAATTTTTAAACTTACGTTGCCAAAAGTCCCTCTGTTCCCTGAAAGAAATCCGCTCTATAAACACTGCGATGATAATTCAAAGCCTCCAAGCCGACTCTTTTAGGCCAAATGCCCTCGTTACGCAGAAGCGTTTCAAAATCCTGAACATTGTGTGTGAAAATAATGTCCGTTTGGCCAAATGAACCCGGTAATTTACAGAAACTGCCCAATTCCTCTTTCAGGGCCATTAAAAACTGTGTGGAATCTAGTTTACAATATTTTCCACCGGGTAAGAAGTTTCGTATCAATGCAAAAGCGCTCATAGTGGGTATTTCTTCGAAAGGTTTTGCCGACTGCCATTCTAAGTTAAATGAGGAATTGATGTCTTCTGGTTCATTTGTAATGGTGGCTACACTAGATCTAAATCTCATTAGCTAAATAAATTAATTGTTATTTAAGAATACAATACAAGGTTTATTGATTGTTTATATATAAATTTATTGTTCATATTCAGCCCAATCATGAATAAAAATTCCGCGGGAGTTTTTTCCCTTTTCCCATTTTTCCTATTCAAATTCAATGTTAAAAAAATAAAAGGGAAAAAACTCCCGCGGATTTTTTATTCATGATTGTTCATTTAACTACATTATATGTACATACTTACATTTATTTGTGGTTTAATACCAGTATTTATAAATAAATATGTATGTTTTATTAAATGCAATTTGTTTAATTTATAAGAATAGTTTGTATACTTAAACATTTTGTTAATTTTTTATTTAAATTCGTCTGCTAAATAAACCTCTGAGCTTTGCGAAAACAAATTCGTACTGCGGTATTATTTGTTTAATACAAATATCAAATTTTATTTCTTCTACAATAAGAAAAGCTTTTTATACTCTATTATCTATAAGATTTTTTGTTTTTATTTTGGCTAGCTTATTTTTTTAATAGAATAATTTTTGTTTTTGTTATTTAAGAGAATTTTGAAAATTTTTAAGGGAGCATTGCTAAATTTTAGATCTTTTAAAATTATCATACGATTATCGTACATACATTCATATATAAAATTTAATTGCTGATTAACAAAAAATCGATAAATTTATGTTGTCATTTTCATCATTTCTAGAATATTTTTATATAAATTAAATGTGAAAAACTGTCATAGCTGTTCATAAATTTTGTCAGATAAGAGTAGTCACATTGTCGATGGCAGTGCTGCCAACTTTTTTTTTTGGAGAAATCGTCAGTTTTTAAAAAAAAAATCGTCAAGTTTAAAAGAAAAAAATCGTCAAGACAAAAATACGTTAAAAATACCAAAAACATTTTTTTTATTAACTTTTGAAATATTTTATTTTATTTACATCAAAATAAAGTTATTATTTAATAAAAAAAAACTATAATTAATTTAATTTTGGTATTCAGGCATGTGATGGAAATCGAAAACGAATGAGTTTTAGAAGTAAATTTTTTCGTAATATTTCTGTATTGAAAAACTTTTATCACATAAAATTTAAAGGTATTGGGCTACTAAAGAGAAGCTTAAAACAAAAATTTTAAAAATTAAATTAAAATTTAAAAATTGCATTAAAATGTATTTCCAAAACTGATTTGTTTTCGATTTCGATTTCCATCACATACCTGTATATGCGACTTTACTCTGGTACATTTCTGTGTGACATTTTTTTAACAATTCATTTTTAATTGCTATATTAAAACACTGAGAATTATTTAAATTAAGATAATCTTTGGAAAATAATTTTCCTTGTAATGTTGAAGAATCCAAAGCATTTCTGGTTTTAGTTTTATTTAAATTTACAATATTAAAAATTCTTTTAACGTTGGCCGACGAATGTGGTAGTGTCATTAAACTCGAACAAATCGTATTAAAATTGGTAAGGCCTGTGCATTATTTAAATTATAAACATTTTTCCAAAACGCCAATGTTTCCAGTTCGGTGAATTTCATATTACGTGATTCTCGAACTTCATTATCAAGTTGTTAATATTCTTTTCCATTTAATAAATTTTGAAAAAAATTGGCCAATTGTAAAATTGAATCATTTTTTTGTTTAAAGCTACGCTTAGTTCAATGGAGTTTAATTCTTCTAAAAGTTTATCGCCAAAATCAAAACGTTTTAAAATTTGTGAAGCCAATTCAATATAAAATTGGACGCAGAATTCAACAAATATATTATATTGACTATATTCAATATTTAAACTAGATTGGTTCTCCTTCACATAAATGCCAAGATACACTTCATCTTCATTTAATAATATGTCTTCGTTATTAAAACTTTGGATTTTAAAATTAACCAAATACTCTTCTACAAAAAAAAATGTCCAGTACAGATAGTCGTGTACTACACGCTCTACCTCTTCAACCCCTCGCCGACAAACTTTATCTGTCTGCCTTTCAATTTCTACATTGCAAAAGGGGACTTACAAAATTTGAATTTTAGTAAAAAAGGTAAATATAGTAAATGTTTTGCTTTTAAAAAATCATAATTTTTGTTCGCGGGAAAAATGAAAAATCGTCAATCGTTATTTCAATAAATTTGACTTTAAAAATCATCAAAGTTGGCAGCGCTGGTCGATGGTCGTAGAAACAAAAATAATGGCGGTACTGTTTAAATCGTATTCATAGTAATAATTATCAAATGAGGTTCATTCATAAATATTCCTGTTTATCACTAATGTGTTTTGTAGTTTTTAGTTTCATCTGGTCTATGCCTAATCTGCCCAGGTTTTTCAGAGGTCTGCTGAGCTGCCTTGTAAAGCGTGATCCATTTCGAGGTTCCCTCCTTTTTTAAAGAAAAAAAAAAAATACAGAAAATTCAAAGTTAATGGGGAATGTTTATTATCAATTGAAAAAAATTCTTTGGCATTTATTTTTTGAAGATTATGTCTATCAAATGTTGGTCGTTGCTACGTCGCAGATGGTCTATTCGTTGAGTCCAATTTGTGATGACTCGTTCGAACATTCAACCAGAAATGAGCTTCGTCGCTAAACACCCATTCACCAAAAATGGTAGTTCGAGTGGCTTCAACTCTTGCATCAGTTGTATTTTAAAAGTGTTTACACTCAAATCGTACCGCAAAGTTTTCCACGTAACGTGGAGTAACAGAGACCCAATTGCTGTTAACGGTGCCAAATCGATAATGCACGCCACCAACAACACTGGCATATACAGCTGCGATATTTTCAACTGTCCATAATGCCAAATAATGTTAATTTGGTGTGATATTTATCACAAGATGGTCGCCCAAACTGATCATTAAATGGAAGAAGTGCAGATAATAAAATTCAATAATCTGCAAGTTGCTAGATATTCACCCTTCATAACTAGTGCTCTTACAAATCTTGAAGATAAATTCTGGAAATTATAACACTTAATGGCGTCTATATAATTAGTATTGAAAAATATAGTAAAATATAATATAGTATGATAAGTTATGGGTTAATTTTTGTATCTCCATGTTACAAATATCGTCCATGATATCTGATCTTAAACAGAGTTCAGACATACTTTTTATGAAGCTGTTAATATCGTGGTTAAAACTTTATTTTTAAATATTATTGCTCGATTTAATGTCAAAATAAATACAATAATCCATTTAAAACCCGGAAGTCCTTTTATCATTATTTTTAAGACAGCCATAATCGCCATAGCCTTTGATTTTTATTTCTACGGCTTTTCGGTTTCTAATTCTAATAATAATTCCTAAAATTATGCTGAGTTGATAGCCCTTGGCCGAATCATTCCGGGTCATTCCGGTATGCGAAACCGGCTGTCGTGGAAATAAATAGTGTTTTCATAAATAGTGTTTTAATTTCGTAGGTATTCCTTTTAAATAAAACTCTTTATTTCAGATAATAATAATAAAAATATAAATATATTTTATTACACAATATTTTTATGTAAAACTACAATTCGATATATATGTTTTTTTTTTGTTCGCAAACACCAATAAGAATTTGATTTTTTGTGGTTTAAAATTAATATTAATGCAAATATTCATAAATATACACGATAATAATAATTATAATAATAGAAATAATGATAATTTTATTTATTTTCTTTTTATAAAAATAATTAAGTATTACAATTAAACAATTTTCTCTTCACTCATTTATGAGTAGATACATTTTAAATTTTGTTTCAATTCTTTTTATTGCTTAAAAACTAGAAACAAAAGTATGAAAACACAAAAAGAAATTAAGTAATTTTTCAAATTTTAGTAAGAAATTTTGAAAATTTGGCACACGCTACAAAAAGACTTCATTAGTTAAATAATAATAGAAAACAAATAATTAAATAACACTCAAGGATAAATAAATTAAGCCTTTTGAAGCGACAAATGAAATTAAATTTTATTTGTTGTTAATTTTCTTAATCCTTTTGTTGTTGTTGTTGTTGATGTTCTTGATAATTATTAATAATTTTGGCAGCATCATTCATAAGTTTAGCCGTTGATCGAACTAAAAACATTAAATGACATTCGTCGTAGACAGTTAGTTCGACTCGTGTACGCACGAGACCATGCAATACCGTAGCACGTTCCAAATCCAACCATCTTTGTAAAGCTGTTTCACGCTCTTTGATGGAACCAGTTAATGCCACATCCGAGGGACCCCATAATATGAATTCCAAAACAGATTTCGATTTTGAAAGTGACTCTGATCTGTCTTGTAGCAAAATGTCGGCTAAAATTGGTGTCATTTTGGTGGTGGGCAGCATTTCGGTTAAAGCCACATGGGCACATTTGCATAAAGTACCCATGGCTTCATCTTCATCGTTGTTGTTGCTAAAACGTAATAAAAATACATTTTTAGAAATAAATAAAATTTAAAATTTTACTTAGAGATGATAAACTAACCCCTGCAAAACACATAAACGTGCCTGGGCATCTTTGTTGTCGTATTCCTTGGAAAGCACCACATTCGATAGACTTAAAGGCATTTCTTCCACTGCCTTGACTTGTAAATTCTTCATGCCATTTATCAATTGCAACATTATAAAGGCCACTTCTCGACTCATTACATCATCAAAAGCTGGTATACCATTTGAGCTGACAGCTGTTTCACCTTCTGCCGCTAAGCCCTTGTCAGCTGACTCCTCATTTAGAGTGCTTAAGTTCTGCACCGATATGCCATTTCTCATATTGTTGGCCGCATTGGCATCTTTTAATATATTGAGATTAGGTATGGAGCCACGGAAGTTGAAATTGCTCTTGTCTAAGACTTGAGATTTACCCTTTAATATGGCGCCTATCGATTGCAGCGTATCCATTTGTAGGCGTGGCAATACCGAGATAGTGGCTTGTAGTAGTGTCATCTCAGTGGTTGGCATTAATGGCAAATGATAACTGGGCACTACATCACAAAATTCTGTTATGGGATTGAGAGCACCCGATACACCGCCCGACAATTGATTTAGTTCTCCGCCTATACCAGCCAATTGATTGCAGTCGGCCGAAAGGGCCAAAGTAACGGGAGCACTGGTCCATATAGCGGCATGGAAGGCCTTTTTACCTACAACAAATGCCTGGGCTCCCTCGAGTATTGTGAAATCTTCGAAACGCAAATTTATAGCATTGGCTAAAGGTCTTAAAGCGGGGGGTATGACGGGGGTTTGTTGTAACTGAAAAAGGAAGGTAATAAAATTTTTTTAAAATGATATTAAAACGGTAAATTTACGATATTTACGATTAAAAACAAAAATGATCTGCTGTAAAATAACTTTAAGTACCATAAATATTTTTGGTACTTTTTTACTGCAAACAAATTTTTTATATTAAAATGTTATTTTAAAATTTACCTGTTCTAAAACTTGTGCTAAAGCTTCATGATTAGCACCCACTACAGCTGAATAATTATCTTCAATAGTCTTGTGCACGACACTGCGGCCCTTGCGCATGCGCAAACGATTGGTTGTTTTGCCGCGGTTTTTAATGCCCTACAAAACACAAATCAATAAATTAATATGTAAATTTTAACAATTAACACTAAAAATAATTTATATAATTACATACCGATGGTATACCCCAAACACTGTCATTTATATCGCCGGCAATATCGCCACCGGCTTCGCTGCCATAATAACTGTAAGGCGAATAAATATCTAAATCGCCCATTTCGCTGCCGCAATAAGAAGACGATATCATGCGTGGAATGTTAGCTAAATGGAAAAAATTTTAAATTCTGAAACATTTTAAAAACTTTACCAAAAATATTTCACTTACCCAAACTATTATTAAGACCAAAATTTCTAGGCGGTCCATATTCACTTCTCGTATAACTAGCTACCGATATATTGTCCAATTGCAAGTTATTTCTCCTCGACTGCATTAGTCTTTGTTGGCCCGCCTGCACATCAGCCGAACGGGCTGGTGGCGGTGGTGGTGACTGCGGCGATTTCACAAATTCATACATGTTCTCGTAGTCCCGTTTATCTTTCAAATAACTATCAATGGTACTATTGATTTTACGCACAGAATCCTTTAAACTGCTAGGTCTTGCTTCAGCGTTAGAAGAGTTTGTGTTAGTATTGTTAGATGTTTGTGTATTTTCGAAAATTTCCAATTTGTTTGACATGTTAGGCTTGGCTTCATTCTTCTTGCGTTCAAAGGTGCTGGTGCGACTGCCAGTTGGTGGTTTGCTTTCTAAGCGCATGGAGTTGCTGCTTAATTGTGGACTTAATGTGGTTTTTAAATTTGTAAAAATTTTGTTAGTTGTCGTGGAAGTTGTGGAATTAGTGGAATGTTGTTGTTCCGTTGATACAATATCGCCATTTGACGAGCAAATCGAGATAGTATCATCGTTTTCCTTGTTAATTTGTTGTTGTTGCTGATGATTATGTTGTTGTTGTTGTTGTGCACTTCCCATATGTCGTTTACGTGCCAATTCCAATTGGGCCTCACGTTCACGCATACTGGCTGTACGTTCTGGTTTACGTGGCGCTATTGATGACCGAATTTCGCCTAGAATAAAAAATTATAATCATTTTTTATAAAGGATCAATATGAATTGTATAATTATACATTATATTTTCATACAAAATGTCAAAAACTTCAGTTCTATTTCAGTACTAGTTCAGTTCTAGTTCATTTCTTGTTCAGTTCTAGTTCAGTTCTAGTTCAGTTTAGGAAATTTTAGAATTTTCTAATTGTATATCTGAATACTCAAATTTGAATTCACAAAGAATAATAATAGTGTTTCCATATTACTTTTCTTTAATTTAAGTTTCATTTCATATTTATATTACAATCCTGTTTAAATAACCCAAAGCCCCCAAAAAAGCTACTGATTTTCTTTCAAAAACTTTTGAAA
Organism: Bellardia bayeri; assembly: GCA_950370525.1. Taxonomy (NCBI): domain Eukaryota; kingdom Metazoa; phylum Arthropoda; class Insecta; order Diptera; family Calliphoridae; genus Bellardia; species Bellardia bayeri. The sequence goes on from OX493264.1 coordinate 106,047,490, forward strand.
GTAATAACAAATATTATTGAAATATGTTGCGGCTTGTTATCTTGCAAGTAATTGCTGATTTTTAAACTTTTCAGTATATTTAATTAAATAGTTATGCATTAGAATTGTAAGAAATTCATTTCCATCTTAAATGCCATAAAACAATTCAATTAAAATTATTAATTTTTGCATGCCAACATTTAAATGTAGCTTGCCGTCACGGTTGTTGCTGTTATTGTAGTGTTGCCGTTTTCATACCTGAATTTCTCTCAGAATATTCTTCTAACCTCAATCACGTTTATTTCGCCACTTGAACATATACATACACACAGTCTAACATAAACACATAATATTGTTACAGCAATATTTAGATTCAGCAATAGCAATAATTTACTGTGTGTTATTAAACGTACAAATTCCATAATAACAAAAATATCAACAACAACAGCAGCAGCAACATAAATATGGTACGACCTTCAAGAATAGTTTACCCATTAACCTCAATACGCTCGTAAAATAAACCGGCAACACAAAAATACCAAAATCTTGTTCGTTGTACTACAAAGCAGAGGAGGCAGGCAATAGCAGGCAGCTCCGGCCAGACCAGACAAGGCAGTCAAGGCACTCAAGCATTTAGACAACAACAACTGACAACCAAAACACTCGAAATAAAGAGGCAACATCTAAATGCCGCACACCAAAAAAACATACATATACATACATATATAGGTAGAATAACCAATATTAATTTATTTTAGTCAACATCATTAGCAGCAGCGCACAGTGGGTCCAAGAGAAATTCTAATAACTATTATAACCTGGATCATAAATAGAAATGTAGTCTATATTTTGCAAAGAAAATGCTAACACTCAGTGAAATAGAGTGGATCAAATTTTAATAAATTGATATTTAAAAACAAATGAGACATAATTAAATTCCTTTACAAATTTATCAGCCATTTAACAAATCCAAATCGAAAACCGATTTCTACAACACCTTCTTGAAAGGTCAGGATATTATAAAGCATTAATTTAAAACTGTTTTCTTCACATGTAATATCGGACTTTTCAACAAGAACTTTGTCTGGCAATGCGATTACGGTGAATGGATCAGGCTATCTAGAGATGTTAACAATTAAATTTCGTCCGGTGAACGGTTTGCTGACTTGTGGTTTCAATAGGACGATGTCATATGTCACATAGCTACTGCAATGAATTCATTGTCCGATTGCAAAATATTACAAAATTCAGCTGTTAATTGGCATCCCCGATCATGCGATTTAACATGACTGTAATATTTTTGGGGGACAATCAAATCGATTACAGCCTTAAAACTCAAAATCCTTGACGTGATCAACGATCTAGACCCGCCATTTGCAAAAATGTTCTTGAAAATTTTGATAAAAGTATCTACACGCAGAGAAAAAATATAGTTGAGCATGTTTACCACAGATATTTCAACATTTTTGAAATTTTTTTTAAATATTATGGTCACTGTAATTATTTATATGCTTTCTAAAACCATAATATGATTAAGTTACCACTCACATGATTAAAGCAGTCATATATATGATTATAGCAATTATGTAATGTTTATGGTAATCAGTTGTATGATGAAAAATTATACCATATTATGTTGTTCTCAATCATAATCAAAGAGCAACAAATTATAATAAATGGATTCTATATAAACGTGATTGCAACAAATAATATACATAATTACTGCAATTGCATATATGATTGTAATAATCATCTGAATCGTAATTTAGCCATATTATGGTTACCGCATTCATAAAAATAATTACAGTGAAAAACTTGTAAAAATGTTGACATTGTTTTGGTAAACATGTACAACTATACTTTTTCTCTGTGTGTATATACCATACATATTATGTATGAAATATTTTTTCATTTGTAATTGTTAAACTGTCTTTTTTTTTCAATACAATAACAATTTAAATAATTTTCATATAAATTTGTTAATTTATTTTGAAAAACAAAGTTCTCTTTGAAAACCTTTTAAATCTCTATTTCTTCATGTTTGTTGAACTCACAAAACTTTGGGCAGATGAGTTGTCACTTATTATCACATCTGCATTTATTATAATACGCTCCAATGTATTTACTTTCAAATCAACACCATTGTGCAATAGCAGTTAAGGCAACTCCATACAGAATAATGATTATAGTAAATATATGATCATCAACATCTACATACTTCATTCAAGAAAAAAAAATAATGAGTCATAAACTTAAACAGCTGGAAGTACCAGCAAAACACACTAACTACAGTAAACATTTTGTCATAACAAGATACATCATCAACACCATTTTTATGATGTTTTATACTTCTTAACCCACCCTGCCTGCCAGCCCGCCAGCTGGCATAACTTTCTGACAGTTTTGTAGAGAGTCTTACGTTCTCATGCTTACGTTTCTCCAAAACCCACCAAAAACATCACCAGCCACGCATTTTAATCAAGTTTAACGGTAAAACCAAATAAAGAAAGTAGATGGAAAGAATTATAGGCTAAAGTCGCAACATACAACAACAACAAATATCCATGAATTCCAAAACACACTGTTTTGACTTTGGAAGATTAAAGTGGGTTAAGTTTACGCTTATACAAATATACACATACCAGATTATAAAGATACTTAAACCAGACACCGATGAATTACACAAACATAAACTTTTTGCACACAGATACTCGTACATACATACACACCAGTACGTTCACTCATATCTATCTACATATGTATGTATGTATGTATGTAACTGAGCAGTTTGTAGTTGAAATAGAAGAAAAAAAAAACTAAGTAAACCGAAGAAAAATAAGAAACAACTTAAGAAAAAGACATTCAAATGCCCAACTTCGAACTAAACTAAAATAAAAACCAAAAACTAAAGATATTATTTAAAGCTCTAACCAAAATGACAAAGTCTCTGCCAGTGTGAGTAGTTGCAGCAGTTGGCGAAAGCAGCAGCAGTCTCAGCCACTGCAGCAGAGGAAGACAAAAAGACGAAACCTGTATAATCTTTTCAAAACTTGTTACACCTGCTTTCGTTTCATACGAACCTTAGTGAAGAGCAGCTAATAAAATACAAAAGAACAACTTCTACTGCTACCACAAATATACAAGTTTCTTAAATGAAGCTTTTAACACCCAAAGTTGTATTAGGTAGAATATTATTGGTAAGGGAACATTTTTATTTCGTTTTATTTGGAAATGTTAATTTTATTTAAAAAATTATCTTGCTAATCTGAATTCATAATAACAACAATATATGTATTGTCTTCAGAATTATTTACAAGTTCCTACCAATCTACCTTTATGTCTCACATAATATTTATTTGAAACACCATGTATTTTTAACACTTCTTTGCACTTATGAGTCATAGACCCCACAAGTTTTGAAAATACATGTTGCGGGAGGCATGTAATTCCATTTCTTCTTGAATTTTTTCCCACATATCGTTATTATTTTTTGGTCAATATCCCGCTATTTTCTTTTTCGGACTCCCTAAAAGTGTGCAGTAGGATTTAAGTCCATGGTTATAACGGCCAGTAGTTAAGTGGTGTTCTTAGGATCATTGTCCTGCATAAATAGAAACCGGAAAACATAGAAACTGTGAACTTACTTAACTTGTAGGTGAACCATGCCCAAACGAACTGCGATATGTACCATCAAGAATATAATTATCGTGACAGAGATTGTGTGGCTCGATCTAGCAACATTTAAGCATATTTAGTATTACCGACTTTTTGTGGGCTGAAAATGAAGATGAATAATCTTTGGTTTCAGCGGGATGTTGCATCATACCACACAAGCCATTAAAGAATTTAACATTAGTATACCAAGTCTGTGTTTACACCTTGTAAGTATTATTGATAAGATTAAGTATTTTAGGCGAGAGAGACAAGGGGAAAAACCGCGTACCTACTTTCATGTAATCTTACATTTTGTTTTGCTTTCTTATTCATACATTTTTTCTGCTTAATGTAGCTTGAAGTTGGCCACCCATGTATATCCACATTTATACAAAAAAAGTAAGCATTTTATCAATATGTTACGTGTGAACATAGTGCCGTTGAAGACCGATACTATGCTTATAACTCAGAAATCTACCCTTATGGAATCATTTAAAAGATTGTATAAATAGCTGGAGAGGAAGCACTATGAAGAAGTCTGATGTGCAAGGAACATTAATGAAATTTGTTTCCATAGATAATATAAATAAACAATTGTTCTTTCAGAATAAATCAATAGAATTTTAGTTTTGTGCTTGAGTTTTTAACGTCCAAAATTTAGGTTCTTAGTCATTGTCTCTGTACATGTCAACCTCATAATAACACTACAGTTTGCAATAAATTATTTCTTGAAGGACTTTATTGAAAATATTTAAAATCGGTGCATGATTTTATCTAACGCCCTTATAAATTCCAGTACTGCGCTTGCGTGTTCATAAATGTGTTAAAATCAGTCAAAGTCATTATCAGATTTTGTGGATAATTGGTTTACAATTAAGCTTAGCTCCATCTAAATGAAACACTTGATTATATTTTAGACACTCAAAAAATTGTTATAAATAAAGAATACCACATTTTCTGAGAATTGGTCTTTAATAGAAGTCAGACCCTCACACGCAGCGTTGTCAACTTTGAAATTTTCAAATGGAAAAAAACGCGCAAATAAAAAAAGTTTAGAACTTCTTTTTTGTTTAAAATGTTTATGGAGTTAATTTTACATTTTTTTAATTTCATAAATTCTGTTAAAAAAGAGATCAACGATTGGTGGTAAAAGTAATAATAGTAAAAGCCTTTTTTTTAATAAACGAGATAATAAAGATAAATAAGCATTTAATCACTACCCCCTTATTCAAAAACGATTATTAAATTTTGAACTAGGGTGTAAAAATTTAACTCACAATATGCTATTCTGAACTGAAGTACTAATTGGTAAAAGAGGGCTATTATTTGGTACTTTTTTATTATTTGTGTTTTCTATTTTAGGTACTTCTATTTCAATTGTTTTATTAAAATTTGTGAGGGCCCACTGGGACTCTAATCCTGGTTGTTCGTCTACAGTTCAGTAGACCAAACTATCAGGCTATACAAGAATTTTTATTTCCATGTTTCAAATGTTACTTTTGTTTTCAAACAATGATTTTCACTCTATTCACCTTTAGCAATAACCTTCATGTGACAAATTTGATAGTACGTATTCTTTTATCAAACTTTAGTATTTAAAATAAATATAATGGGATCCTTTTTCAACGTATAGATTTCGTGATGAATAAGGAAATGATAATGAATTATTAAAAAACTGCAATTAAAAATTAGTAAAAATAAAGATCATTTTCGGAAAAATTAAAAAATTCACCGAAATTCAAAAAAGTGCACCGCGCACCAACTAAGGAATTTTTCGCACAAAAAATTAAAAAAAAAACACTAAAAATGGTGCGAAAAGCACCAAGTTGTCAACGCTGCTTATAGATGTTGGTATCGAGACAAAAAAAAAAAAAGATTTGCCAAGATTTGTGAGGATTGTTCTTTAACTCATCCCATTACTTGTATTTAAAAAAAAAAAACTTATCTCTTAAGGTCACCCGATTTCTCAGCTAGAGCGTTAAATATACAGCAATGTAACAACTAAAAAGACGGGCATTCACAACGAAGGTGAAAAACTTTGTTTTCTTTTTCGTGGTTTTGGCAGCAATGACATTAACTATTGAAGAGAAGTTCAACTCAGCTTGCATGCTTACCGAACAACCAAGAATCCGTTAACCAGTTGGTTGATTTTATACTGTGCGTTACCTATTGCAGGCTTCTAAAGATAGCTTCTTAAGTTTATCTTGCAGTTCGTCTATCTGGTCATTACCCTAATTACGTTAATGCCAGATAGACACTGTCTGAAAATGTCTATAATTGACTCTAGTCCCCGAAAATCAATTCAAAGTTCATACGATTTTTTTTATGACAATAAAATAACATTCAATATTTTTAAACTACAGTAACAGAGTTCTGCATATTAATGACCCAAAAGTTCTCTCCATTTTCGCCCCTTGTCACCATATTTGTAAGTAGAGCAACTTTCTGATACACATGGAGGAAGGGTTTATAGAACCTTTTGCTCGAGCTAAATTTCAGTTTAAGTAAGTTTTATATTAATATCTAGATATTATTTTTCTAAATTGCGCAACTTCAACTATCATAAAAAGACTCTTCTTACAACTGGTACAAAATTGGTAAATCCAAATCGATGACGCATTGTTCTATAAATTCCCATAGCTCCTATAAAAGGCTATTTTCGGAAAGTAATTTTAACGTAGTAAAATATATCACTTGAACTAATGAGGTTATGTTGTCAAATTTATTTTATAAAGTTTAAAGAGGTCAATTTGAAAATAAAACACCTTTTAAATAAGAATTTAAATAAATAATTACTATCGATTTTATGCATTTAATTATCGTTTGTAAATAAAGGGTGATTTTTTAGCTATTATCTTTTTGGCAACACTGGTTTAAACAGCTGACGCACGTTTCGTGTTTTGTTTCACTGTCACACATCTTCACTTTGGTCTATAATTTAACCATGAATCGTCTTACTAACGAACAACGCTTGCAGATTATTGAATTTTATTATGAAAATTCATGTTCGGTGCAGAAAGTGCATTTTGTCGGAAAATTGTGTTCAGCGACGAAGCTCATTTTTGGCTCAATGGGTACGTAAATAAGCAGAATTGTCGATTTTGGAGTGAATATCAGCCAGAAGCATTGCAAGAGCTACCAATGCATCCAGAAAAAGTCACAGTTTGGTGTGGTTTATGGGCTGGTGGCATCAGTGGACCGTACTTCTTCAAAGATGATGCGAATCGTAAGGTAACTGTGAATGGTGAGCGCTACCGTGAGATGATATCCAACTTTTTTTTGCCCAAAATGCAAGAGCTTGACTTGCATGACATGTGGTTTCAACAAGACGGTGCCACATGCCACACAGCAGGCGCAACAATGGACTTATTGAGAGGCGAGTTCGGTGAAGATTTTATTTCACGTTCGGGACCGTGATCGTGCGATTTAACGCCTTTAGACTATTTGTTGTGGGGCTATGTTAAAGCTCATGTCTATACATACAAGCCCGCTTCAATTGACGCAATGGAAGACAACATGTTGCCGAAATGTTGGAAAGAGTATGCCAAAATTGGACTAAGCGGATGGACCATTTGAGGCGCAGTCAAGGTCAACATTTGCATGAAATAATCTTCAAACATTAAATTATATGAACCGTACTATCGATTCAAATAAAGATTTCATGCATTTTTCTGAATTTTATGTGTTTTTTTTTTTTGAAAAACTTTCCTATAGTTTTTAAAAAATCACCCTTTACTATAATAAAACAAAATTATTAATTCTACTGAAAGACATTCATACATGAAAATGTATAAATTAGACATTTCAGGAGTCTAGACCATCCTACTGTCTGTTGCATAATACGATTTCTGTTTTTCCCTTACCCAATATATTTTGATACATACATAAAGCACACACTTAAACATGTTTGTATGTAGTACATATGAATAAAATCATTTTTCGTTAGAATCACAAATAATAATAAAATTCTTGCTTTTATACAATAAATACAATTAAAAGAACTGGTATTAAAGAAGCCTTGACATTATGGTCAAAATCATAGGCTGACTAACCGAACGGCACAACATGTAAAGAAGAGCTGAAATATATTGCCACAAAAATTTCTTAACGTAACGTGCTTGCTTAATGTGGGTCAAGACATCAATTAAACATTTTTTTCTGTCGCTTGGACATTTTGGCCTCAAATCTTTGAGCATTTTGTAATATTTTACAGGTGGTTTTGCTAAAACAACAAATAACTACTTGGAACACTTGGCATTTTGAATATTTTGTGTTTAACAGCAACAAATCAATCTATGTGTATAAAAATGTATGTGAGAGATGAAAAGTTAAATGATTAAATTGAGCTACTGATAAAAAAGCAACTAAACAAAGAAGTTGAAGTCATAAATCACAACCTTTTTTTGTGCGTGTGGGGAGGGGGGAGGTGGTTAAGGGGTTGGTTTGTTGTGGTGTTGTAGTTTGGTTTGCTGCTTTGTCAGAAAGGTCTTAAATTTACATTTCACTTGTTGTTTAAATATTGAACTTGCAGTAGCTGTGAAGGTCAGAGAAGGTTGTCGAAAGGGTTAATTGGAAATAATTTGTGAAAATGTTGATTGGTGTTCTTGCTTTTGCTTGCTGCTGTTGTTTGCCTGACCCAGAGGGTCATTATAGCTTTAAGTTTCACATTTGAACACAGTTTGTTTGGGGGAAATTTGTGTTTTATGTTTAGAAAAAAACACATAAAAATTATGTATATAAAATATTATTTCTTATTTAAGAGTTATTTTGTGTACTTAAGTTTCATGATTTTACCTTAATTGTAATTTAACTTTTGGTATCGGTACCTACATATACTTATATAAAATTTTAAAGATTTTAAGTTAATGTTTCGTTTAGTTGAAGATTATCCAAAGATAACACTGTGCAACAAATTGAGGTTAACATAAACAAACGACGCGATACGGGTCTACTAATTTAGCCTCTATTTTCACCCCTCACTCTCAGAATCGACCTAACTTTTGCTAACCTAAAGTTATTCCACAGTGTAATTGTAGTACAATAGAATTTTAATGCAAGTTAAGAAGCACTTAGTTGAAATGAAGGTTTAAGTCTAGTGCTAAAATTTCATGGGTGAAAAATTGACGAGTTGACAAGTTGATGTTGCATTGCACTATCATTACAAACCGAGTCCTATTTGAACACAGTTTCGACAGCTATAACAAGCTGAATTTTTCACGAATAAAGCATAGCACTCTGTTCAAAATTTCAAGTGGAATGCTGTCAAAATACATGTTAAAAAAATGCACATGAAATTTTCATGAACAAATGTTGCAGTACTTATATTTGAAAAAAAAACATTTTCAGTGTGAATTAATATAAAAATGTTCATAAATATTAAAGATTGAAAACAAAGTTCTTGTGGAAGAACCCGTTATATATAAAAGTTGGAACAATTTTAGGTTATGAAGTAAATTGGCCTGTTAACCCAAGTTTAGTTTAAAACATGAGAACTAAGAATAGAATATGATGTCGGGAACAAGCTCCTTTCAAACACATTAGCAAAACGCTTCTCTTATCTCGACAATGTATTGCTTAGGGATGCCAAACGGGACTGGTTTTTCAAATCCCGGAATCGGGATTTTTCGGGACTTTTGTTTCATTTTAAAGCATTTAAATTGGTTTATAAATAATAACAATTTATTTCAAAAGTTTCTTATGTTAAGCATAGTACTCTGTTTAAAATTTCAAGTGGAATGCTGTCAAAATACATGTTAAAAAAATTCACATGAAATTTTCATGAAAAAATGTTGCAGAAGTAGTACTCTGTTCATTTTGTGAAAAACATGTAAAATGTATCTGGCAACATTATTTTTTCACAGCGAAATAATTAAAGTAGCAATTGTTTCACGTGGAATTTTTATCCAAAAGCTCTTCTGTCGCAACAACAATATCTATTACTTGTTGTTCTGCTGCACAAGCGGCTAGTAATATTTGTTTATTAATTTTTATTTAAAGATTTCGATTCAACACAGATTTTTTAATATTTTAACTTTTATTTATTTTCGATTTAAATTTACAAAAAAGCAAAACATATGTGTTTTGTTTACATAAGTAAAACAATGTGGCGTACTTTTAATTAAAAAAAACGTCAAATTATGTAAATTCGCGTGATAGGCAACATTGGCTATACGTCAAATTTTCCGTATGAAATAATTAATGTTGCTCAACATTTTTCCCAAATTTGAACAGAGTACTAGGCTTAAGCTACTGTTACCACAACAAAATGTGGCTATAAATGGAATTTTTTTTCTACTATTCAGTTCATCTGTCTATACACGGCTTCCTTTAAATCCAAGCAATACGCAACTTCTTGAGAGGAAGCCAAAAATACTTGAATTTTAATACTTAATTTTTAACAAAGCCAAGAATTAGTATGAATTGTTCTCTCGAATATATCAAGAATGCTTCCTGCTATTAATGTGTTTTCTGACAATTAAAACATGAAAATTTCCTTCCTGCTAAAGAAAACACCAATTGTCTGCCGTTAACTCAAGCCATGTATGCAAACGCGGACTTTTTTTTTTAAATTGAAGCAGCGTTCTCTTTAAAATAATATAAAAAATTACTGTTTTCTAAACCTTAATTTTGTTCAAAGCCAAGAAAAGAAGGGTTATGAATTGTTCTCGAAAATATATAGGTACGAATAAGGCTTCTGGTTCAGTTCCCAGAGCACAGGGTATGACAAAGCAAATCCGATTGCTAGAAATTGTCCTACCCACATACTCTTTTAAACTTAAAATTCGATGGAGTACTGAATAGCTGGCGATTACCGAGATGGATGACCTCTGATCGCATTTTGCCTCATCTGAATAAAGGGCGTGGTAGTTTGATATAAACGTTTAATTAAGCATTTAATTTGCAGTGTGTGATTATTTCAGATTTTGTCTTTGGTAACTGGACAATGTATAATTGGGATTTGAATCCAATGAACACTTTTTCCTTACCTGGTCCAAATGAAATTTTCCAATTTCATTTCATTGGGCAATATTAGCGCCTGATTGTTGAATACAATAAAATACAATTTTATTTGAAGGTGTAGAGAATATAGCAAGACGCAGAACGTTAAACACTTCTTATAACTGTCCAACGTTGTAAATTATCATCGTGACATCAACTCTCCTCGTTGAACTATTTGCTCTATCGTACTGAATTCTTTGTTAGACCCAATGGACCAATATATCCATTTAGATTTCAGATTATATAAAATTATCCAAAATACGTATTTGTTAAGTTTCAATTCATGTTTAGTTTTCATAGTACATATTTTCATAATTGTCATCATTTCAAACTACAGAAATGAGCGTCACAGTCTCTTTTTCACACATAAAAACTTTTTCCTTTCCTGAAGCCAAATTAAATTTGCGTAATCACTTTTGTTCTAATTACATTTAAGATTTCTATTTAGTTTAAGTTTTCCTTGATCTGATTTTAAGTTTTGGAAGTTTAGTTTATGAAGTTTCTGTACACATGTGTGAAATTATGTATTCATTAAGAAAATGTTATCTAACCTCCTTGCAACTTCCTGTTTTACAAAATACTATCAATTTTTCAACACGCCATATTTCCTGGAAATGTAGAAAATAATACTTACATAAACAAGGATACAACCAACTCAGCAATTTTTGCGTTAAAACAGTAGGGGAAAGGAATGTATACAACTAAATTTAAAACAAGAAAACTGTAAACTTTTCAAAAATCTTAAACTGAAAGAAAGTATTAAATCAGCTTTAAATTAGAAATCTAAATAACTTTGAACTTCACTTCGATTAGCAGTGCCACCTTTGCAGATAAATCATATTTTGATTAAAATTATTACTTAACAAATTGTTTCTTTTAAACCTCTGTTTATAACCAATGGACTCATGCCAAAGAACAACATAATGATGGTATGCTGGTGGTTTAAGTTGGCGACAACTGCGATGATGAAGTGGAACCTCTAGAAAAATTTATGCAATTAATTGCATTTAAACGATAACACAACGTCGTAAACTGGGGGGGGGGGAATATAAACTAAACTAGAATGTTAAGAACTTAAGGCTAAAACACGAACAAATATTATTATGGTTACAAACAAAAAAAAAAATCTAAAAAGAAGCTAAACGTCCGTTGAGAAGAGATTATAATGCGTGCTTAACACGCAATTGCCCAAGTATTCAGCCATGTAACCGTGAACAATGTTAGTAAGAGGATAGTGGAAGAGATATTGTTTGCAAACAGTGTAAACAATATGTTTTCATACAAAATTTAAATTAAAACATTTTAAATTTAATTATATCAGACTTAGCAAATCATAGAAGAACTCAGTTAGAACTTGTTTTGCTACTGGTGCACATTGAAATAACATAAAGCATTTGACATTTTCAGCACAAAGTAAACAATTGCCTTTAAAACCAAGTTATTTGAATATTTTCATACATATCTTTATATTTTCTCATCACAACATTATTTAAAAACATAATATATCGTTCACACTGTTTTTACAGCCTTCGTTAGACAATAAAATGAATCACAAAAACAATAAACTATGGCAAAAGAAACAAAAAAAAAACAAGCAAAAGAATTTAAATATATTATTGTACTTACCTAAATTGGCATAAACATTGTCAGACTTGCTTTTAATCGAACCGCTTTGTTCTCCCATAATGCGGATGTTATTTGCTGGCGTAGGTTTGGGTGAGGAAGTAAATATTTTTAAATTACTCGCTGTTGTAACATTATGGCCATAGCCCGTGGCATTGGCAATCATGGAAGCTGAGCTGTTGTTGTTGTTACTAGCACTAGCATTCGAGGTGGCCAGAGAAATTTGTTGTTTTCTTCTTAGCTCAGCGCTTTTTGGTGGTGGTGGTCTGGCGGGTTTGTTAACCTCATGACTTCGTTGACTATCTAGTGATCGTAGAGGGGGAGCGGGCGGTTTGGCGGTAACAACAGCCACCGTTTGGGCAGTGACTGTTTCATTGGTTTTTGTTATATCCTTGACCACCTCCACGGCTGTGGTGTTAATGTCAATGGGATGTATAATGACTAAACGTGGCTTACCGGCCACTCCGGCATCTTCTCCAGTGCAAATCTCCGAATAAATGCTCTCCTTTTGTTTGGCCAGATTCTCTGTGGTTTTTGTGGTGCCCATACGCAGGAATTTCTTAATGGAAAACTTGGTTTTTATTTTACCCATCCCCGCTGATTTCTTGTCGCTGTGTGAGGCTGAATTCAAATTGGTTATAGACATCGATGTAGTTACTGTTTTGTTGCAAGCAGCTTCAGCCAAATTTTCCTCGGATAAGGAGAGATTTTTGGGATTTCTGGGTGTGGGCTCGGGAGTCATGGATTGTTCGAGATTTAGTGTTGGCACAGCATTCTGCAATTGTAAATTCTTGATGGCATTGCTGCGTTGAGTGACAAATGTGTTGAGACTACGAAATTTGGGATTAATGGTGGCTCTCTCCCGTTTATCTTTCTCCTTAATAATGGCTGCAGCTGAGTTTTTGCCCACCGTACCGCTATTGGAAACAATTTTCCTGGTATAGATGGTAGAAGAAGAGGATAAGGAAGAGTTTGAAGCCGTCGATGAATTTGTTTCCGTCGAAGTTGACGATGCTGCCGATGATGCTGATGATGATGTAGTATTGTCAGTTTCTATTTTGTATTTAATGTCTTTATCGTTTTTGGCTAAATTGACGGCTTGCGCTTCTTGTGTTGTTAGCGCTTGTGAGTGCGATTGTGTTGGCATTTGCATTTGAGCTTGTGTTTCTTTCTTGGTGTGCTCATCAAACTCAATATCAATGTTGTAGTCTCTTTCGGGTGTGGGAGGTGCGCTTGTTTTGAAATCCATAGGTGGATTTGGTGCTTTTCCCTTTTTTAGTTTGGCGTCATCTTTCAATGAATCATTGTCTAAACATTCAGAAGATTTCGACATCACCATTTGTAGTTGTGAGATTACTTGCTGTTGTTGTTGCTGTTCAGCAGTAGCTGTTGCTGTAGGTCTTTTACTCATGAATGTTTTCATGGGAGTTTGTAGTGGTGATACTAAGGGCTTGGCGGGCAGATCGGGTTTCTTTAGTAAAACTGGAGGATGTTGCTTTTGCAAACCATGTAGAAAAGAAGGACGAGCATCTATGACCTTGGAGGTGGGTGGAGGAGATTTGGGTAATTCTGGCAGTTGTTGACAATCCTGGTTTTCCAAGCTGCCATCAGGATCCGCACTACCATCGGGCTCTCCATGAAGTTCTCGAGACTTTTCCATGCTAAAGTTGGGCTTATCGTTCAACGAACTTTTGACATCTTTGAGCGGCAACATCGGTTTTTGATCGGTTATCTGAATGTCTTCATAATCTGAATTATTCGTACTTGCACTTAGTTTTTTCTCTACCCTAAGTCTATCTCTTTCCTTTTCTGTCATAATGACATTCTTATAATCATGGCCTATACTAATACCAATGCCCGAATCCGATTCACTGCGTATCATGTTGTAAGAAGTTTCCTCATCACTGCTGCCATCAAAACTACTAGCTGTAGAATCCAAAGCATCATCGGAGCTGCATTTGGTAACAATCAAACCATCCGAAGTTATTTTACTGGTCATAAAGTTGCCCTCATGTAAATTGTACGAAGCTGCACGAGTTTTTGAAGACAAAAGCATATCGGTTATGTATTGGGAACTGGAAAAGATACTTGATTGTTCCTTTTGTTGTGCAGCCTTGCCTGATTGTTTGCAAGGCTCTTTGATTTCATATTTACCATCTGGTAAGTTCTCATAGGTTTGAGAAGTTTCCACCACATCATAATAGGCTGAGACACCGTTTTCGGAATCTGAGCAATTGCTGTCACTGTCGGAATATTTGTGGAAAACATTTACTTTGGGTTTGATCTGGTCTTTGGTAATGGGTGAATGACGTACGATCGGTTTCTTAAGGTCGAGAAATGTTTTGTTATCCAGTGACTCGGTTAAAGTACCAATTTCAAATTTAATTTTAGAATTGGTGGCCATCGCTGATGATGAAGGACAAGAGACGGACGACTTGGATTCGGAAGCCAACTTTTCATTTTGATTTTTCTCCAAAGTCTCGGATATTTCATCCAGCAAGGACTTTTCCATGGCCCTTTCGATGGGCGGACTATTTTTACCATCACTTTCGAGTGAGGGTAGCGAAGCTTCGGGGGCAGCTTTCAAACATGACGAGTTTAGGGTATCTGAAGAGGAAGAAGATGTAGTTGTAGTTATAGTTTTCTTAATTGCACCTGTTACAGTAGTCTTCTCGGTTTTCACTTCCGTAGTTTTGGTCTCAAATTTAGCCTTAACCGTGGATGTACTGGTAGAAACTTGAGCCGTCGTGATGGGAGCTTTTACAATCTCCTTCATTTCCCCGGAGCAACCAAACGGTATAACATTTATTTGCAATGTTTGTTTCTTACCCTCCTTATCCACCTGAGGAGCACCCAGTTTTAGAGCAGCAAATGATTTCTTAATATTTTCCTGGGCATCTCCCAATAAATTGCCATTAATCATATTGAAATCGGTATTGGCTCTAGTTACACGTTTCAATTCCAATGACTCCTCATCATCGGTACCCAAAGCCTTTTCATCATCTCGGTCATTTGCCAAATTCATGAAGTCATGATCATCATCCGAATCATCTGACCACTCACCACCATAACCAATGACTTCCGACAGATTCTTGGGAAAACTTACTTTTGTTTTATGTTTAGACTTGGTGGCTGCATGTGTTGGTGTATGAGCCGTTTTCTTAATTATACTTTTAGCTGGCCTTTTATTTTTATTCGGATAATCAGTCTTGTGGCTGGCACTGCTGCTGCTGCCGCCAGTTTTCGTACTTAAACTAGATGCTGTTGTTGTTGCTGACGCTAGAGAAGTGGAAAGTGATTTGTATTTGGAGGAGGCTGCCATTGCAGCCGCTTGTTTGTGTTCATCTTTTGATTTAAAGCAATTCGAGCATAAATCTTTTTTCCACGCATTTTGCGAAAAATGTGTACAAATGGACGAGGACATTGTGTGTGTGTTTGCTTGGTTGCTTGCGTGGTTTCAGTGCACACTATAAGTCCATAATCTAGAAAGAAAAATGTTGGAATAAAATAAAAGTTTGTAAAATAATTTTATCAACAATTAAGAGTATATGATACATGCTTTAAAGAAAATAGTATGCTTAGAAAGAAAAAATTACTTAGAAAAGAGTTGGTTGGAGAAAAAACGTTTAGTGGAATATATGTTTAAGCACAAATTGTGAAAAGTCCTATGAAATGCGTTCCATTTGATATACATACATATTATCTTTGTACAGAATTTAGAATTTCCGAAAAAATATTTTCAATAATCAACCGATTTTAATTCGCAATATGTACAAACATTCTCTAACATATATGTACAGTGGTGAGCACACAGGGATACATGTTTTATAACTATGACTAAAAAACCAATAAAACTCCCAAATTTTTAAAAATAAAATAAACAGGCTGCAGCTGCTATAAACAAACCTGTAAAAGAGGGGACAGCACGGAGAGCTCTTCGTAAAATTGGCCTTATATCAGCTGTTGAACAAAAAAAAAAGCCTGCGTTGTCTGAGAAAAAAATGTGAAGGCTCGGCTAAAATTTTGTAAAGAGCACAAAAATTGTACCATTGGTGTTTTTCTAAGCATTCATAGGGCGGTGCAAGTAGTATTCTTTGCCGTCACACTGAAAGCGATTTATTTTGATTTCGTCAGACCAAATAAGTCTTTTTCAGCCGTGGACAGTAGTTTTCTTATAAAAAATGACATTTACTGTTGCTTTGATATTTTTACAAATATCAAATAATGTACATAAATTCGCTGTAAGTGTCCATTTATTCTTGCTGCCAGATTAAATAAACTTTAACGTGCAAAAGTGGATACATTGCCATTTCACATAAATTTCAATTTATTTTCAGTTTTGTTTTATTTAACACTTCAAATAAAAAACTATTCACCCCTATCGTGAATAAAAATTCCACATGAAATTTGTTCCCTTTTATTTTTTTAACATTGAATTTTAATAGGGAAATGTAAAAAGCGAAATTTTAAATAAATTAGAGATATGTAAAACATAATTCGAATGTCAGTTTCATATTTAATTATTTTTGTTTTGCTAATTATATTATATTACATAATTCATTAAATAAATCTTTATGATGTTTTTTTTTCAAAATATTTATTATCATATTTGACAACAATTATCAAATTATCAACTTTCACTGTCAGTCAATTTGCCCTCATCTTCTTTCTACAATTTCTTTGCTATAATTAGCAGAAGCATTCGGCAGCAGAAGCATCCGCATTAAAAAGCTTGACCACCATAATCACACAACAATGTAGGTATGACTGCGGGAAGTTAATTTAATATAAATTGTGAAAAGAAACATTGTTTAAGTATTTACGACTTGAAAGCAAATGAAAAATATTCATTTATTACAAAAGATTCGTATAAAAAGGTGACCTGAAAAAAAGTACACTGCGCTCGTATAGGAGATTTTTAAAAACATTTTTTTTGCTGAATTTTGTCTCAATACTGACATATCAAATCTATACTATAAAAATTAGACTTAACAGCTAGATTCAGAGTCGTCTCCGAATTATTGTCATACTGTTATTGTATTGCCAAGCAACAACTTTTTGTATTTCTACGCAATTTTTATCAATGGCTTATGTTTTTATCGGACACACAATTCATCGTGATAGCACCAACAAAAAGACTTAATTTACTTTAAGTCAATTATCAAACGATCGGTATTGGTTTAGAAGTTAGAAATTACATTTATATGTAATTTTATATGGCTTTCATACAGATAATAAATACATATTTGTTTAGCTCACCTGAAAAGTTGTTAAAAGAAAAATACGTGGCTCTTTTTGTGCGCACAGTGAGGAAGTGCTGATACCACGACTGGCAGAATGACTGCTTGTCACGTATGAGTGTAGATGCTGTCGCTACTACTGGTATTAAATGACAATTAAGGTACGTTTACATTTGGCAAATATTTACTTAAAAAAGCGTAACCACTTGTTTTAGCACATATTTGTTTGACGTTGTTTACTCTTACAAGAGTTTTGCTAGATCAAACAGCATCCAATAAATTAAAACTAAATAGTTATTGTGCTTTGGCCTAAATAAGAAAAGTTTCAGTTCAAATATATGTTATTTAGTGGTTACGTCTTTTTCGGCAAATATTTGACAAATTAAGTTAACTATATATATAAATATATTGTATTTGAAAGACCTGAATTCATTGATTCAAACTTATTGTAGTTAAATTTTGTGGCTCGCTTCCTCAGACCATTTGCTTCTTGTCCCCATGGATCAGTCGCAAACGAATCAATCAATATACATACATACATACACATACAAACACTTAAATCTCTTTCTTTTATAAATATCTGTATTATTTGTGGCAATAATTGAAAATAAAGAAGAAAAAAAAACAAGATGTATGAGCGGTTGTATGTTACAATAATATGATTTTAATAAATTAAATCAGCTTTTTTTCACATTATGTATGGTCAGTTGTTGCTTTTGCATGGGGTCATATTGTATTGAATTAAAGATTTGTATGATATTACAATAAAGAATTGTAGGTCAAACTGAGTTTCTTAGACTTATACAAAAATTGTAATTGTGATTTATTTTCTCATTATAATCATTATAAGTAACCAAAGTGGCTTGTTGTTACTCATCAATTATATATGTACACATATCTGAAGTTTTTAATAATTTAACAAAATCAATGGTTTTTTATAGCTTTACCAAGACGTGAGAATGTGACAAAATTGTTGTTCTTATTGAAAAGAATTTATTTCTTTTTATAAAGTTTAATATTTTTCATAATTGATGATTGATTTTTGTGGACTAAAACATAACAGTATCGTTTGTTAATATAAATATAACACATACAAATATATGTATAACATACTGCAAATATTCTTTAAAAAAAGAAAATATCTTGAATATTGTTAACTTTTCGACAATGTATATAAAACGTGATCCATTTCGAGGTTCCATATTTTTTAAAAAAAAAAAGAACACAGATTGATTTTCAATCCAAATAGAAAGCAATGACTCCATTTCGATCATCAAGGTACTTCTTGTACGGGGCATCGTTTTAGCATCTAATGATGTTACAGACTTTGCAAAAATGTAAAAAAGAAATTAAAGACACGAACCCAAAACAACGCAACCCCGAAAATCTAACGACGCATAGTGACGCAACTTCGAAAAAAACGCAAAATGAAACGACGAAAAGCGAGGTATCGGTGTAATGCGGTTACCAAACGTTTCCTTCAAAAAAATCAGGTGTGACACGAGCTGTGTGACATGTTACGCCGTTTTGTTGAAACCACAACTCCTGCACATCATAATTGTTCAATTGATGAACGAAAAAGTCAGTTATCATGGCTCTATAGGGGTCACCATTTTAACGTTCTGGCCAGCTTCGTTTTTAAAGAAGTACGGACCAATTATTCTACCAGCCCATAAAGCACACGAAACAGACAGTTTTTCTGGATGTAACGGTGTCTCAAAATACACTTTAGGATTATCATCACCTTAAATAGGGCAGTTTTGTTTATTGACGTATCCAAAAGTGGGCTTCATCGCTAAACAAAATTCGCTTATGAAAATCTTGTTTTGGGCCCAATTACCGAATTTTCAAAATAAATTTGCATAATTTGGAAGCGTTGTTCAGGCGTCAGTCTATTCATGTTGAAAGGTCAAACAAAACTAAACATAAATCACTTTTCAGTTGACAAAATGGCCGCCAGTTAAAAAAGTGTTGCCAATTTAAAGTTCTATACATCTAAAAAAAAAACAACCTTTATATAAAAAATAATCGATAACATAACTTTTCCAAACAAAAAAGACTTAATAGAAAATGTATCTACTCGTATAACAAATAAATAAATTGCAATAATAACTTGCCATTTTTTAAAACGTGATTTTACTCATTACGTCTTAAGTTAAAGCAAGATTTTGTTACCAAAATTTATGTTGTGCCATAATAACAACTTCCTCCTTTTGTAGATAAACTTTTTATTTATTTTATTTTCTCTAGCCAGGCAGTATTAAGTTTTCGAATAATGCCACTTTAAAACAAAACACATTTTCTTGTATTCTTAACTGATTTCTCTTGAAACTTTTCTCTGCATTCAGTCGAAGAATAAATGAATGGATGTTTTGTTTTGTTTTGTTTTTCTCATATCTTAGTATTTCTACTTCAACTAGTTTTGGACGACCATTGTTCTTGAAATGCAAGAGAAAAGTATAAAAAAATCACTATTATCAACATCTTTTTGTTTATTTGTTTGTCACTTTAAATCAAACAATCACATCCACTCAAACATGCACACACTTATAAATTTCATACAACATCACACAGTTACAATGTTGACAGACGTTGGAGTGTTGCATTTTATAAAAATTATATTTGGATTTCATTTCATTTAATTTCATCTCATTTCTTTTGCATTTTTATATCATTTGTGTAGCAAACATCAGCCACCAGTCAGTCAGCCAGCCAGCTACCCAAACAACCAACCTACACTTTCCAAATCATTCGACTGTGAATAACCAAGTTAATGTAATGAACTTTTCTTCTTTCTTCGTTATTGCCTGCTGCTTTATAGTTTTCTTCTTTTTTTTCTTTTTATTTTGAAAATTATTATTTTTTAAATGGAAACTACTATTCATGTCTTCCAATAGATCTTAAATTGGCCAAAATAATGAATAATTATGTCGAAATGATCAAAAATAAAATATATATTTTTTTTTTGGAAATTATAGGGTTTAGAAGAGAGTTTGTTGCAGCACAGTATTTATAATTTTACCTCTAACCGTTTATGGATGAATGACATTGAAATTGTTTAATTATAGAGTAAAGTTTGTGTGTCTTTTTTGAAAAGATTTGAATTTTTTCTTTTTTGGGTTTAAATAGAACATAATCACAAACTAGATTATTTGTGTAAGAATTTAGGTAACCTGGCTTACTAACTGGGCAAATAGAGCCAGCTTTTTCTGTTAAGACACTTCATTTTTACAACTGACAGCAGATATGCAGTAAAATGTACATCAGCTGTCATGTCTAATTCATTTTATTTAGATCTAATCCAAGTTTATAAATGTTAATCTATTTTTATCTATTTCATAAAACTGCAATTTGCAATAATTTTTAGTGTAACACTTAAATTCAGTTTGCGTTTTGAAATTCAACTTACTTCATTTTGTTGATAATTTTTTGTTTGCCTCTTATTTGCACATTACGAAAGCGGTTTTGCAGCCAGATGATGATAAGGATGATGTGATATGTTGGTGCTGTGTTAACTTGGCTACTTGTGTTGTTTATTAACCATTTATATAGACCCACAGAATCTTGTAAGTTTTTTTTTGTGATATTTTTTAGGTCATTATTGCAAACATTTTTATCGTTTGAGTTTTGAACTTCTCTTCTCTCTACTTTAGGCTTACAAAATTTGATTTTGTATGGGCTCTAATATTGGGCTCTATTCAACGCCAGGCAAAGATTTATGCAAAAATATTTTAGTTTTGTTGTTTTTTTTTTTTTCTTTAATATTTTCTTGTGTTTGTAACGTCTCCTACTTTTAAACCAGAGTCTGAAGGCACAAAAAACTCTATTTATTGTTACGTGTTTCTTTATTTGGCTGAAAAAGAAAATGTTGTAACTTGTTGTAGTTGTTTTGCTGATGCAGCAGACATCAGCCAGTATTTGTTTTGTTTAACTTTTTATGAGTCTGTGCGATTTACTACTGTGTACGAGTGTAGTAAGTTTGCTAAGTCTTGTACTTAAGACTTGTTAGTATTCTGGTGGTACATACTTAGTTATGTACATATATACATATGCATGTAGTTCTATTATTTATGTGTCTTTTTTTTTAGCCAATTAAGGTTTTTGTATTTTTTTGTTTTGTTTAACTATTGTAACAGTATTTATTATACATATAGTTATATTTTAGCAGGGCCGGGTGAAATTAGAAGGAAACATTTTTATTATACAGCCCAATCATGAATAAAAATTCCGTGGTAGTTTTTTTCCCTTTTCCCATTTTTCCTATTCAAACTCAATGTTAAAAAAATAAAAAGGGAAAAAACTCCCGCGGAATTTTTATTCATGATTGGCTAATCTTAATATTGTAAAAAAAAAATTTAACAATAACTTAAATTTACGACCATCTATAATTTGTTTAAATTTACCGATAGTTTTAATTATCGATAACTTAAATTTTCTACAAAAAAATTATCGATAACTTAAATTTTCTAAAACAATTTATCGATAGCTTAAATTTTCTACAAAAAATTTATCGATAACTTAAATTTTCGAAAACAATTTACGACTACTTGAATTTTCTAAGAAAAATTATCAATTAAATTAATTTTCTATATCAAATTTATCGCTAACTTGAAATTTCTACCAAAAATTAATCGAAACTTGAATTTTCTATAAAAAATTTATTGATAATTTGAATTTTCTATGAAATTTTTATTGCTAACTTGAACTTTCTATAAAAAAATTTATCGATAACTTAAATTTTCTACCAAAAATTTATCGATAACTTTAATTTTCTATAACAAATTAATTGATAACTTGAATTTTTTAAAAAAATTATCGATTAAATGAATTATCCATTAAGTTTTTATTGCTAACTTAAATTTTCTACAAACAATTTATCAATAACTTAAATATTCTAAACAAAATTATCGATTAAATTAATTTTTTATAGAAAATTTATCGATAACTTAAATTTTTTATAAAAAGGTTATTGTTAACTTGAATTTTCTATAAAATTGTCATTGTTAACTTGAACTTTCGATAAGATATTTATCGATAACTTGAATTTTCTATAACAATTTTATTGATAACTTAAATTTTCTATAAAAAATTTAGCGATAAATTGAATTTTTTATAAAATTTTTATTGTTAACTTGAACTTTCTATAACAAATTTATCGATAACTAGAATTGTCTATAGAAAATTTATCGATAACCTGAATTTTCTATAAATGTTTGTATCAGTTAAAAATTGAGTTGCAGAATTTAAACGTGGTCGTCCAAGCATTGATGATGAACCACGTAGTGGACGTCCAAAAACAGCAACAACAACAGAAATTGTAGCTAAAGTCCATGATATGGATATTAAATGATCGAGGAATAAAAGTGCGTGAAATAGCTAATATCATGGGAAGCACTACAGATGAAAAAGCTTTCTGCAAGATGGGTGAAAGTGAATGAAAATTTCTCAAGCTTTTTGTTTTTGGGACTTCAAAGGTATTTTATTGATTGACTATCTGCAAAAGGATAACACAATAAATTCAGAGTACTATTGCAGCATTTTGGATTAATTAAATGTAAAAATTCGAGAAAAATATCCTGGCTTACAACACAAAAACAAATTTTCATCAAGACAACATACCAGCGCACAAGAGAGTTTTAGCAATGGCTAAAATCAACGAATTAAAGTACGAGTTGCTTGACTTTATTCTTCTCATTTAGCTCCCAGTGACTTTTAGCTGTTCCCAAATCTAAAAAAATTCCTAACTGGCAAGCGTTTTACCTCAAATGAAAGTGCAATTACAGTTGTAAACCACTATTTTGAAGGCCTTGAGGAAAACTATTTCAATTGAGGGATAGCATTGCTAAGTAAGTGTTGGACTAAGTGTATTGAAGTTTCAAGAGATTATATTGAAAAATAAAATGTTTTTGAAAAACTCTGTGTTAGGCTAAGAAATTTTCGAACCGCCCTCGTATGTATTTATTAATTTTTTTTTAATAGAAATCGTTTAATAGTAGGTATCGTTTTACTAATAAAAATATTTTAATTAACATTTTATAGAAATGTTATGGATAATTAAATTATATATAAAGCAAAACCTTTTATTTTTCATAAACAGTTTATCGATTAAACAACCCTCGTACTCTAAATACAAATCTACATAGTCTACATTCACAAATTTCAGTTAATAAAATACATGCAGTCATTTATATTTTAGTTTTCTATTATACAATTTTAACCTAACTTTACTGCTCACCATACTTTGCTTGTATATTTATGGTTAAATGTCTTCCATTAAAGATACATTTGTTAAGATACATTAAGCACCTTACGAGTATTTTCTGCACTGAAATATTTAGTTTTTAAACTTTTAATAAATGGTGGTAAAACATGATGTCTGGCTGGGCTGGCTGTTGGTATTACATTGAGTTAGAATCATTCATACATTCCTACGTAGCAACTTTGGTTGTTGTAACTATGCAAATTGTTGGTCTACTGTGTGTGTTTGATTTTTTATTTTTTGCCTCCTAACAAGGAAATATAGATTGTGCGATATTTAGCGTATTGTGCTCCATTTCTCACACCCTAAATTTGTAGGTAAGTCTTTAGTGTATTTCACTAAAATAATATTAGTTTTATTTCTCTTTTTTTGCATGCAGCAATTAACACAATTATACAATATTTCTGAGACTTTGTAAATTATTTTTAACGGCTTAAACGGTTGGCTCATGCAAATACATAGTATCTGGTTGTATTATCATTGTCAGATTTAGGGAGGTGAAAATTGTTATTATAAGTAGGTCAGTTCTAGCAAAAGCTCCACAAAAGAAGTTTAAAGTTTATATAATGAGGCAGATTGCATCTGTCAGAAGGTGAATTTCTATTGAAATCTTATAGATTACTTAAATTTTCTATAATAAAATTTTTATCAATAATTGGAATTTTCTTTAAAAAATGTATTGATATATTCTATATACAGTTCCACCTTGGTATAACGAATCTTAAGGGGATTGAAAAAAAACATTATATCGAATAATTCGTTACAATGAGGTTCGTTATATCGAGGTGAAGTTGCACTTTTATTCGTTATAACGAGGTAATAAAAATTTTGTATATTAATCATCATGTTATAGCGAACGATTTCCGCTAATTAATCAAAACACATTTGAAGGAAAACACTGTATTTTGTAGTTTTAAAACTCAAAAATAGTTTACATTTAGAAAATAATAAGTCTGAGCCAGTGACTAACTAGCTAAATTGCAAAAACAACTGCTGCAACAAGCGTTCAAGCTCTTGCCAACAATAAATTGTTCTACGAATGTAGGCTTGCTGAAGACGTTGTCGTTGCAAACACAATAATTTTGTGTGTATCTGTTTCATATAATTTGGATTAATAGATGAAAATCGTTATGAAAAGGTTGTAAGTTGACAAAATTCGTTAAATAGAGGTAAATAATTCTTGCTATTTCGTTAGTCTGCAGTGAATGAAAATTCGTTATAACGAGGCTATTGACAAAAGTATTTGTAATAGAGAGGTTTATTCTGTATTAAATCTCATGAAGCGTTGTAGGGGATTTCAAAAAATTCGTTAAATCTAGGAATTCGTTATAGCGAGGGTCGTTATATCGAGGTTTGACGGTATTTCTATAGAAATTTTATCGATAACTTGAATTTTCTATAGAAAATAGTTCGATAACATGAATTTTCCATAATAATTTGAATAAGAACTTCAATTATTTACGTAAGATTTCAATTGATACTCTTTCGATTTTAATCGAATTTTATCTAAACACACACCTGATAACTATGTTTGAATACACAATTTACTGATAACAAGAATTTTCTATAGAAAATGTATCGATAACAAAATTCTCTATAGAAAATATAAAAAAAAATCAATAATTTGTTAGTAACTTTAACTTTTATAACTTTCATATTTTATATAAAATAACATTAATTTCTATAAAAATTTATCGATAACTTTTATATATTCTGCAGAAAACTCATTGATAACTTTAGTTTTTAATCGAAAAAATATCAATTTCTATAAAAATGTAATCTTCTATACAAAATGTATAAATTAATGATTTAATAGAATATCATGATATTGACAATTTCCGTTCGAAAATGTATCGATATTTATATTTTTTTTTTTGTACAGTTAGTTAAAATTTTTTCCAAATTGATTTATAGTAAATTTTTTCTTTTGAACTCAACTTCTTAAATCTATCAAAATAATAGCTGAACAATAAATAAGGCATAGAAAAAAATTGTTTTAATTCTACAACAAAAGTTTTAGCAGACTAATGTTACAAATATTTAGGGCAAACACAGCTGTAAGCAGCTTAAAGGAACCAACAAGAAAAAGTAAACTACAACCAACAGTATTCATTGAAAATGAATCAAAACCAAAAAAAAAAAAAATTAAATAAAAGACACAGAAATAGGAGGTGGAGATTGGTGGCCCAAGAAACAATGAATGACAAAACATCAAGCCAACAATGACAACTTGTTTAAAAAAAAAAACAATAGACAGTAAAACACAAACAAAAAATGGTAAATAATGAAAGACTAGAAAAACTCTATAGATTTTTGTACATAGTTGTTGATGTTGTTGTTGCTATTTTTAGTTACCAAATATGACCTTTGAACAATTATGGCCAACAAGGAAAAAACTTTCAAGAAAATTGAAAATTGTTGAAAACAAAAATATGTTTAGGTTTACAAATGTATATGTATGTATATATATATATATATATATACATATACATATTATTATATATATATATGTATATATATATATACATATGTATATAAATTACTTTAACGTTTTTTTTCTGTATTTATGACAATTGTATTCTGTTGTATTTATGACTGTCTAAATATTTGATACTTGTGGCAAAAGAAAAATGTTTGAAAAGAAACTTTACTTTGAATTTTAAATAAACTTCAAGTTTTAATGCATTCAATAGGTAAAAATCTAAAGCAAAAAGTTTTGTGTTGAAAAAAAAACCAACTGTTTTATAACTAAATAAACACCCTACATAACGCTACACTAGCATTGGCAAGTCAATATATTGTTAACATAATTTCTTAATAAGTAAATTTATAGATCAGTTGTATCTAACTATGAACGAATGATTTAATTTATTTCATTATGCCTGAAATTTCCTCACAATATTTCTCATAGGGTATTCTTCCAACGTTATGTACACTCAGTTCTTGAACATTCATTCGTAACCACACAGCACAAAATGCTACGAAAACAAAGTTAAAGAAAACACTTGGCCAAAATCTGTTTTTGCAGGCGTCAAGGTGGAGTTGCAGTATAAATTACATTTAATATTGCTAAACACAGTTACCCGCACACACAAAGTCATTCTTTTGCAACCAGAAAAATATGGGATTTCACAAGTACCAACGTAAAACGTAAAAAAAATATATATTGTAAATAATAAAGATAAATAAATGTTTATTATATTATTCATAAGTTTTACTTTTCTTTTTGCAATTTGAGAATGTTGGTGTATTTCAGTTTTGTTTTTGAGCTGGGAATCATGCCAATTGATAGAATTTTTTTGTTTTGTGTTTCTCCACAAACGATTTCAAAACTTGTTTAAAATTTATTGGTAAAATTCTGATGATCGTGGTGGCATGTGTACGAAAGAAAGATCTTTCTAAATTGCTTAAACTTGTTGCAAATTTTGTGCAATGTTGAAATTGTGGTCAAAAGAGCTTTTTTTAACCAGTTTAACTGGGTTTTTTTTTTTGTTAAAATTTATTTATAAATTGTGTTATATGTACGTACTTTTTTTTACAAAGAAAATGAGTTTTTTAATTAGGATTTTGTGTACTTTTGGCCATTGGTGTTGTAAAATTACCTAAATTTGAAGGTATAAAGTTATGACTCATGCTTATTTTGCATAAGGAGTAGTAGGAGTTTCTAGTCGTTTGGTGATCATTGCGAAAAGTAACTTCAATTTACTGGACGTAACTTACCTAGATTTTTTTCCCTTGTTTTATAAAAACCAACGCAAACCAAAGTTTGATATTGTAGCAAAATAGTTACCAGTGTATAAGTATGACGGGGTTTATTTGACAACTTTTAAAAGCCCATGGACACCTTACGAACTTGCGTTCTAAATACAATTTAGTAAAAGAATGAGTCCGTCTGACCATCTGTTGGTTGAAATGCGTATTTAAAAGTCCCCCGATAATTTTCGAACATGTGGCATCAAATTGTCAGAAATAGGAATGAGATTTTTGGTAATGAAAATCAGGAAAATAGGTCCATAATATATAATAAATATATAAGCACATAGAGAAGGTATATTTTTAATTACATTCAAATCTTTTCTATGGCCGAGATATAAGCCAAACCCAGTTTTAAATAATCACTATATATTGGCGACGATTTTATATATAAAAAATATACTCTGAGGGTCAATATAAAGTAAACACCCAATATGGTTCAAAAAATGTTTTGTTATATATACTACAAGTACAAATTTAAAACAAAATATATTGCATAATTCATTTAAGTAACTTAAGCAAAATTTAAGTAACTTAAATAAAATAACATAAAAAATAATAAAATTTTAATGGAAAAGTACCAGACTTTTCACGTCAAAATAAACTAACCAGGTATATTATAATTATGTAAAATATTGTATTTAATATTTTGTTTGTAGTCCTTTTTTGCCCTTAGCACAGCTGGCAATATACTACATATAAAATCGACGAGCTTTTAGGGAAATCAGGCGAAATTTTGTTCAATTCATCCTGTATTACTGCTTTATGCTGTCCTTGCAACACATATTTAATTGCCTAAATATTTTTTCTCCAGATATTTCCACAGTTGCTCAATTGGATTGTGGTCTGGAGACAGCGGAGAATGATCTAAAGTTTTTGAACACTGATTGAGCAACCACTCTTTCATAATTTTGTCCTGTTAGAAAGCCCAATTCTGCGCTATTTTCAATTTCTCTACTCTTGGTTATATATTATTTTTTTAAATGTCGAGATAATCTTCCTTGTTTATTACAGATTCTATTAATATGTATAAGATTATGCCTGATGCTGACATACAACTCCAGACCATTACTGAGCTGCCGCCATGTTTTACCGTCTTGGTAACATATTTATTATTAAAGGCTTTGCCAACTTTTTGGGGGGTTTTTAACTCCAAATATCTCAAACTTACTTTCATCGGTGAATAGAATATTATTCCAAAGAAATTTGAAGCTTATTTACATATTTTTTGTGAAATTCAAACGTTTCGTTTGGTTGGTAATTGATATAAAGGGCTTCTTACGTACCACTCTACCATGCAAGAATATTCTAATTGTACTTGCTCTTACAGGTGGTTTTCCAGAAGTTTTCGTAACATTTTCAGCTATTTTTATAGCACTAGACTCTTATACAGCTCTTACTTCAGTTTTTGTAAGTCGCTTTGGTCGTTTTGCGCCAGGCAAATTTTCTACGCTATTGTGTTTGGTATACTTGTCTATAACATTTTCATTGCACAGTGATGCCTTTTAAATAAAAAAAAATTAAGAGAATTGGCATTACTTTTGTAATAACATGGGGTTTTTCGCATAAGGATGACTGTTTAGGTACTTTATTTTGACGCGTAAAAATTGGTTCATTTTAACAATAAATTAAAATTGTAAACGCTTTTATTTTTGTTTCTTTGTTTCTGATTTCAATTCTACTTGAATAACTATATAAAAATGCAATATGATTTTCAAATATAATATTATTTTTATTAATATAATTAAGCTTTTCTTTTAATAGTATGTGGTGTTGAATTTATTTTGACGCTCACAGTATAGTTGTATCAAATTAGAGGTATTTACACAATATAATTTTAACTTATTATTTTAATACGGTGATGTCATTTCATGCAAGTACGTCATCATTACTATGGTATCCATTCGAATAATGATCGGTCGATTATTCGAACAATTTCTTACGAATAACGAATAATTCAAATAACTTTGTAAAGAAAAATCTAATGAAACGAATAAATATATTTATTTCATTTAGTGGAACTGAAATATGAAAGTAAAATAAAATTTTTGTATCATTATAGAAGAAGGCTTCGATAGCTCTTACTACAAAAATATATATGTTCCTGCAATAACTTAACATTCTAATAAGAAATCTTAGTTATTTAGTAAAAATTGATAAAAGATTTTAGAATGGATATGACTGGCGAACTTAATGTGAAAATATGGTGGAGAAATATCGGTAAAATCTTAATTATGTATTAACATCATGGTAAAATAAGTAATACTTATCGAAATTTAAGCATAGAACACATGAAGATGACAAAAATATAGCAGTACATTCAATTGGTATCAAAATAGATCGATTTGTTATTTGAACCAGTACCTAACCTAAATTATTTTTGAATGAGGTGTTGAGAACGTTGAAGCAAGTGATATTGGAGATGACATTGATGACAAAATTATCTTAAAAATGATGTTATTTGAGGTGGATTTAGACGATACTAATTTACGTAGGGCTTGATGAAGAGAAAAACTTTTCATTTCACATTATTTAGAACATTAAAATTATTCAAATAATTCGATTAAATTTAAATGTGTAATCGAATTATTCGAACAAGTTACAATCTCTTATTCGAATTAATCGTTTTATTCCAACACGAATAAAAAAGTCGAATAATGAGAGTTAGATTTTACAGAAGCCGTTATCAGTAAAACAAATTGTGTTCAGGCAAATGACTAGAAAGTAAGCAATTTAATAAAAGATATTAATAAGTCATTATAAGACTACTTCTAAGTCATGTTTTAGTAATTGAAAACTAAGAAAACTTAAAGTTTTTAGTGGCAAGTTCTGTATATAAACAACTGATAAGTATTTAAAAGGTCAACTCCAACTTATAAATTTGAATTCAAAGTGATCTAATTTCTAAAAAATTATTACTTGATCCCCCTTTCTAAGTGTAGAAAAGGTTTTATTAATACGAGAGCGGTTCAGAAACTTCTTAGCCTAGCACAGAAAAAAATAGTTAGTTTTTCAAAAACATATTTATTTTTCAATATAATCTCCTGAAACTTCAATACAGTTAGTCCAACTTTTATCCAGCAATTCTATTCCTTGATTAAAATAGTTTTCCTTAAGGCCATCAAAATAGTGGTTTACAACTGTAATTGCAACTTCATTTTGGGTAAAACGCTTGCCAGCTAGTAATGTTTTTAGATTTGGGAAAAGGTTAAAGTCACTGGGAGCTAAATCAGGAGAATAAAGTGAGTGGTCAAGCAACTCGCACTTAAATTTTGTCGATTTTAGCCATTGTTAAAAAACTCTTTTTTTGTGTTGTAAGCCAGGACGTTTTTCTCGAATTTTTAATTGATCCAAAATGTTGCAATAGTACTCTGAAGTTATTGTTTTATTGTCAAAATAAAATACCTTTGAAGTCCCAAAAAAACTGTTGCTATAACCTTACCAGCCGATTGAATTGTTTTTGCTTTCTTTGGGGCACTTCCTTTAGCTTCAGTCCATTGCTTGAATTGTATTTTTGTCTCTGGAGTATAGAATTGGATCCATGTCTAATCAACAGTTATGAAACGACGCTTAAAATCCATTTTTTTTTAACGCTCCAAACAAGCTTGAGAAATTTTCATTCTTGTGCGTTTTTGCGGCACCCATCTTGCAGAAAGCTTTTTCATCTGTAGTTCTTCATGCAAAATTAAATGGACTCGATCATTTAAGATGCCCATGAAATTAGCTATTTCACGCACTTTTATTCGTCGAACATTTAATACAATATCATGCACTTTGTCTAAAATTTCTGTTGTTGTTGCTGTTTTCGGACGTCCACTACGTGGTTCATCCTCAATGCTTGTACGGCCACATTTAAATTCAGCAACCCAATTTTTTACTGCTGAAGGAGCACTTTCACCTAACACATTTACCATATCGATATGAATTTCTTGTCCCGATAAACCTTTTTTATTTAAATATTTAATGACACCACGAATTTCTAATTTTTCCGTTGCAAAAAAAAAAAAAAAAAAATCACGTATGCGTCTTTTCTGAACACCTGTTTCTATATGAAGGAGAAATTGTCAGATCAGATGGATGTTTATACCGCGCTTTCTGTTCTAAGCTAAGAAGTTTCCGAACCGCCCTCGTATTGTATGTATTTCCAAATCGAAAGTTCCATTTAATTATTTAATATTTAATTATTGGCCTTAATTACCTTCTAATAGTACCTTTGAACACTTATCACACTTAATTGATAAAACATTATTAACGGATAACTGACAAACACAACAAATTTGTTAAAAGAAAGAAACATACTGAAACAAAAAACCAGACAGACCTACTTACTGGCTGACATAAAAAGTTTTGTTTATCTAAATGTCTATTAATTGTGTTCAACAGCAAATTTCCACAAATTCACCCACTTCCACTAACATTAAGTAAGACGAGTTCTTAAGTTAGATAAATTTAGATGCAAAATATTTTTTTTATTTATGTTTATTTTCAATTTAGTAGGTGTTTTTGTGTTTTGTTTTTTTTTTGTTTTTGTACCAAATTATGTGATGTAGAAATAAATTTCCATTTTTGTCTACCAATTGAATTCTACCCAAGAGAAGTAGAAATTGGGTAGGAGCAGCATTATATGACCATTTAGCTTCATAAATTTAAATTCGAATGTTTAAATCTTTTGTTTGGCTTTTTACATAATTCAAGAACTAATGGCTGCTTTTTATAAAAATAATTTATGCATATTTACTTAAATATGTAAGTATTTATGTATTTCAAAACTAAAAGATAAATTCAAAATTCTGATTTTATTTTTTTTTTTTTTTTGTTGTGATTCTGTTATACATAAATTAAGCAAGTGTCGGTCTGACCGACACACACCGCTGTTTTTGTCAAATGAATTAAGATTTTATAAGAATTTAGTTTATATTGGTGAGTGTTAAATAATAATGGCCCATTTTAATCCCCAGTAAAGAGATTAACATATTTCAAAACATTAGCAACTAAAATATTTATCTTAAATGTGAAACGTTTTCAATAATCTTTTAAGACCTTAAATAGGAAGTTGTAAATTATTTTCATTCTTTTCAATTTGAATTTCTTTTATTAGCTTCTTTAGTTTCGATGTGTTATGACTATATTTGGTTATTTTGTTATTTGCTTTGTAAACATTTCCTCAATAATTTAACTTTAATGTAATTTTATTTGTTTTTAATTTTATATTTTTAAATTATCTGGCTGCATTATTTGTTGCTAAAATTTTCTCTATAAATTTTTATTTAACTTACACAGTTTTGTGGCTTATTTGTGTTTGTTAAATATTGAAATATGTACTCGTATGTCAAAGTCATGACAATTGTACCCGTAATGTCAGAGACAATCTCTTACCAAAATATTTAATATTTACAGCTGCTGTAATTGCTGCGACAGCCTCAACGGGAATTCATACTATATTTGTGTGGTAACTACACTAACTCATCCCAACAAATCATTTGTAATTCATCAACATTTTGTGATGGATGTAATAATGTAGCCAACTGATTATATTTCAGTAAGGAAAACTGATTACATTTCCTTAATTAACATATAGCCAGCAAAAACTGTCATTACTAAGTTATTTATTTATTTATTTATAACTTATTGATGGTTTGCTTACAGAGAAGCCTATGGTATGTAGTCGTCATTGAAAAGTAAGTTATTGAGTGATTGTAGGTCATTGCTAGAGTTGTGCCCGGTCGTTCATTTCAGTGACCGGTCATTTTCGTTCATTTATCCAAGACTGATTCGTTCATTCAATTCGTACAATCGTTCACTTTGAAGGAATGCATACAACCCTTATTGAATGTGATTTTATTCTTGTCTTTTGATAAACAGCAACTGAACGAAATTGATCCGTATACTATTGAACGAAAACCGTTCAGTTAAATGACCGGCTCATTCCGTTCACTGAAGTGATCCGTTCATTTTAACCCTTTAGTTCATGAACGATACAGCTCTAGTCATTACTAATTATTTGCTGGATAATAGATATTTACATTGGGCTTTTAACGGATCCAAAGAAGATCTTTTCAGTCATATTTGTATTACACAGAAAAAAATAAAAATGAGTTTCAATTAAAATATTTGTGGAATCAATTACAAATTTAATTGAAATCGGACCTGTAAACAAAATGATAGTATCAATTTAAAAAAATGTGAGATTTAATTGAAAATATCAGAAAAAGTAATTGAATCAATTAAAATTTTAATTGAAAATTATTTTAAAATCAATAAAAAGTTTAATTGAAAAAAAACATGATTTTTTTTTCTGTGTTAACAGAAATATTTGGAAATTTTATTGCAATTGGAATTAAAATTTTCCCGGTTCTCAACATTTCGAAGCATTACAAACGTGCCAGGCTGCCTTAATAGTTCATAAAATCATAAGCTAAAAGTTTGCTATTGCAAAAACATAACATTAAGACTACTATGAAGCAGTGATGGAAAATGGTTTTTTGGATTTCGTACCAACTATATAAATAAAATGTACTTTTTAGACCTCCACGGTACCATTTTTAATATTTATTAAATAATAATAAAACTTACTTTATCTTATGGCAAAATTTTTAACATTACCTTATGTAACGAATGTTTAAACAATTTCATACTCGTTTGTTATTAATTAATTGCAAGTGATAAAAAGTATACGGAATAAGACTTCTTTAAAGAATCATCAATCTAGGTTAGGTTAGGTTAGGTTAGAAGGCCGGTGTGAGGTTGTCCCCACACCATCACCCAGAGACCAATACGGTCCATTCTGATGCCTTTCGGAAATGCTTTGAGACACTTAGTGCGTTCCAAGAGCGAAACGCCTAAGCCCTTACAGAGCCCCTTCACCTGTTGCCCTGCCAGGCCATATTCATTACGAATCCTTTGAGATCCCCGAGCTTACAAGCTGAGACATCCATTAATTCGCCTATGTATCTACTGCCTAGCCACCTCAACCTGCTAACTTGTAACCTAGGACAATGGCACAGAATGTGGTCGATCGTCTCCAGTTCCTCTGGGTCCTCGCACAACCCGCACATGTCTGACAAGTCAGATCCCATTATCCTTGCCATTCTACCTATAATACAATGGCCCCTGATAACGCCTATCATGGTTCTTACGCAGACCTTGCTCTCGCCCAGTAACGATTCCGAGTCGGACTTCCTAAGCGCCGGCCATATAGTCCTTGACACTCGGCAATCCGTACGGTTTCCCCAGGCCCTATTTGTCTCGCTTAGAACCCATTCCCTGATTCTCCCATAATAGAGACCTATAGGAGGCCTGTCCGCCACCTGGCAATCAGGATCCTCCGAATCTGAGCCGAGTCTCGCCAACTCATCAGCCAGTTCATTCCCACTGATGTTGGAATGACCCGGTACCCAGCACAGTCTCAGCACGTATCATCAATCTAACTTCTGGTGGTATTATAAATGCTATAAAACTTTTTTTGGAAAATGCTACCAGATAAAGCGTTTGTTCAAGTCTTCCAAAAAGAAAGTTACCAAAGGATACTCAATTTTATTTTACCAAAGGATACGCAATTTTATTTTAATGCAAAGAAACACTCGATTCGTAATAAAATGTTTCCTGTAAATTATCTTGATTTGGGATTTGTTTGTATTTGTTTAAAGTTAGTTCTAAATCTCTCAGAATATTACTTGCGTTTATTACCGCGATTATCTAAAATATTCTTATTAATGAAGTATCGGTTTATTTGCGAAAATTTAACCTTGGGGGTTACTCTATATTGCGATGCGAAAGCAAATGCGATGCGATCAGCGTACAATCGATTGTATTTTCAAAATTACTAGATTTATGTTTAACTTCTAACCATTTTAAAATCTTGATTAACTACATTTTAAGCTTTGGTTTTTGGATTCAGCCTCAAAATCATTTAATATGAATTAATGTGTCAGAAACTCCCCTTGTTTGACAATTTAACCAAAGATTTTTTGTCGTAAGAATCATCTTATAGATGCATATTTATAGATTAAATTGATATTAGTACCAAAATGTTCATAAAATTTAATAAATTCTCTTTGCATTATTACATTGAACTATTACATAAATAGTAACTTAAATGATAAATTTATCAACAATTTCATCTGAAATACCAAATTTTTATGCAACAGTATTATCAAATTGAACCAACTGACTTGTGGTAGTACCGCGGTAAAAACTGTATCTAAAATGTATCAAAAAAATTACAATTGTACCATGTTTGCCAACACTGTTATCAAGTGAAAAAAAAGAGCTGCACAGTGCTGTGGATGCGAAAAAAGCTGACATATTTCTTGATTTTGTCAATTTCAATATTTGTTTTATAGCTCTCTAAAGTCCATTGAAATCTTAGACAGGATTGTCTCAAATTTTATTCTATGAAAGATTGTGTCCTTCTTTCCGATTTTTTTTATATTCTATTTATTTATTGTATCTTCATTAAAAACGAAATAATAATAAGTATTTCAAATCGTATATCTAATAAATTTTAATTATTTAATGCATTGTTGTTTATATGTATTAAGTTAACATTCTTCCTTCTTGTGTTCTTGCTCAGATCCACTGTATCCCTTCTTTTTAATCGAATATAACCATATATTATTTAATATGTACTTCAAGGTTTTTTCGCTATTTTTCTGTATATTTTTGGATCTTAGTTTTTACCAAAGGCACGTTTAGATCTTTATGAATATTCGAATTGTTTTAATATATACCAGGGAGCAATTGTGATCATTTGTAGCAATTCGTTTTGGCGTTTATGAATTCTTAATACACTTGAAGCTGAGGCCGTTCCCCATATTTGTATTCCATAACACCATACTTTCCTCCACGATTCGTTCGTACATTATTTTGCAATTTGTGCCAGTATTTTAGAGGAAAGATTTTAAATGCTTTATTTGTTTTTAATAAATCTTTTCCTTTCTTATCCCTGCCTTGTTCACACATGAATTCGCTGGTATCGATGATTCTACAATGTTGTTCGAACAAAACATCAGTTTGAGTTGTCCACACAAGACAAAAATTGATGGCATATTAAGACCAGGGGTTATCTATTGGGCGATGCAACGTCAAGACTTGTACAAAATTTAACTTGTTTTTTTTTAATTTAGCTATATTTGACAACTTTACTTGGTTCCTTCAAATATTTAAATACTCGTACATATTTTATTTTTGAGATATTATTTTTTGTTGATGAGATTTAATGCACTCTGTGTCTATATGTATTGCACAAATGTTCATACGTATGGTATAAAATGATGAGTTGTAATCATTGACATAAAGGTCGAATGTCATTTAGGAAAATTGTTTATTCAATGTGTGAAAGTGCAAAAACAAATACTCGTACAACAACATATCGCTTATCTGTATCAAAAAAGTCATAACTCAAAATTTAGGTTCTCTTAAACAGTACTACCAATAATATTTTATTGTCGTTGTGTAAAACCTTTGATGTTACAAACGCCAAAACTATTGTAAAGCACATATTTTTTGAATAGAAATTGAGCTTAAAAACATTAATCACCATTACATAAATTAGTTAATAAGTTTCCAAACCTAAATTTACTGTAAACATTAATTTAGAAACAATAAATTTAGCTACAACATTCCAAAATATTTTACTTTTTAGAGTTAAGACTCTCTGGTTGCCAGCGTGCTATATGTAATTTATTTGAACTAGTCGCAACCAACAGAGGTACTTTATAAAATTACATATTTTATAATGTTTTGAAAGGTTGTAATAGAGGTTGAGACTTCAATTTTGTTTTTAGAAATTATTACAAAATTTATACAACAAATGTAACAACACAGATATTTTAAAGTAATAATGTTGTAACATTTTGTCATAAATATTTAATGTAAAATTAAAGTAATTGTTAAATAAACATATGTATATGATTTAATGTTACCTTTAGCTAACTTTGTTAAAATATTCCTTTAATTTAATGCCGGCTGTTTATTGGTAAAATCTGTAAATAAAACAAAGAAAATGTAATTAATTGTTATACTTTCAAAATATACTAATAGGAAAATCTTTAACTAAAATCTAATGAAGAGCCTGAAGAATCAACGAATTTACTATCAATCAATAGTAGTAATGTTTTAAGAAATCAGTGGTCGGCACTCATAGCCACAAATTGGTTTTTTAACCATAAACAACACGAATGTCAATAAAGTCAAAATCTATAAAAAAAAATAGCTGGTCATGTTATTACATTATAACTCACATTTCATATCTTCTTTGACGAACTCATATATTTAATTTTTTAAAGAAGAACGAGTGGTGGTATCGTGTCATGAACTTTCATTCTAGCTTGTAATCTGAACAGCTGTTTAATAAGATTTTTTTTTATCTACATATTTTTATTTTCTAATATTTAAGAAATTAGTCGATATTCGTATTGCTTACTAGTAAATAACAGATTATATTTTGCCTCTGGTGTAAATGAGTGCCGACCACTGGTCTGCTGACATGTGAAATTTCCAAACGGGTATTTATTTTTTTATTTCTGTTAAGAAAATTTTTAAAAATCAGACCTCTTTTTACTGCAATGTGACAATTTAAGTGACTGTCACGACATTCTTCAATTTGTCGATAATTGTTTCTTGTTTCTGTTTTATTTATCGTACTTAAACTACATGTAACATATTCTCTTTAGCAGTAAACAATAAAAATTAAATTGTACACACGACATTAAGAAGACAATTTTTTTTATGGAAAAATTTGCGTTTGATCTGCCGCTTAAAATTGTTTTGCAAGTGCAATTGGTCGGTCGGTTTCCTTTTATTTTTATAATAATTTTGCACTCAATGCAGTTTTATTTAGAAGGTTGGGATTTTATTCTGGTGTATGTTTTTAGTTGTGCATTTGTTGATGAATGAAAATTATTGTAAGCAAGTAAGATTTGTTCGGTTCCAATTTTTTTGTTAATAGCTTCCTGTATGCATTACATTGTAGATCTATTCGCTGCTCAATGTATAATATTGTAATATGGTTGCAACCAATTTCTTCCAGTGTTGCCAAAAAATGAATTTCAAAATATGCTAAAACTTGAAAAACTAAGTGCTAAAATGTTCTACAGAAGAAAAAAAGTGCTAATTTTTTTCAATGTAACAAAACAATTTTTATTTCAATTGTTACATATATAATAAATAGTTTTTTCTAATTTTGTTCATAACAATTGTTGACTTGTTTTAATAGATTACATTTTATATATTAATTCAAAAATTTCCGTGTTCATTTACTTACCACACCGAAAGAAATTTAGTTGAAATATTAATAAAAGTTATTTTTTATTTCTCCAAAAGTATTTTTTGGAGTAAAATAGTAAAACATTTTTCGAGAAAATAATTTTTTTATCAAACAAAATTTCAATGCATTTTTGAGAAACAAAATGCTAAATCTAGCTATGAAAGTGCTAAAATGGCAACACTGATATCTTCGTACAGTAAACCTGTTTTGTACAATATTAATATGTTTATTTTACTCTAAGGTATGCATCGCACGGTGGTTCGGGATCAATTTTCATTGTCCAAAACCTATATTTTATGTTGACATAGATCATAACTAAGGTAGCCGAAAAATTTTGTCAATATATTCGCAGTAGTGGGCGTGGCATACTGCTAAAGCGTTAAAACAAATGGTAATATTTGATCTTATATTAAACTATTATTGATAATAAGCTACGGTTTTTTTGTTCTGTTGGGTGGACTGTAACAAATGGTATTTGCGCATTTGGAAATATGTAAGTACTGTTAAGCATTAAGTTAAAATTTCGGCCATCCTAAAGAAAATACGAAAAAAAATATCTCAATGAAATTAGGCACCCTGAGCACCCAAATTTGAATCAAATCGGTTAAAATCAAGTTGGTCAAAAATGAGTTGGCACATTTGAAACGGGATTACAAACAAGAATTACAAAAAAAAACAGATTGAAAATTGAACTTTAAGCTTAAATTTCTCAACAACCGCTGTACGGATCTAAATAAAAGCTGAAGATGTTATCTATTGACTAAAAAAAGAACCACTAAAAAATCTTTACTTTTTAAAAAGTTACAGAGTTTTGGCCAATGAAAAACGATTCTGAACCACTGTGCGTCGTTAAAATATGTGTAAGTAAATTTTTTTTTTCCAAATTTTTAATATTTAGTGGTAAAGCTATTTAGGTTTATTTTGTTAACGGGTTTTAAATTATAATGATAATTTTGTTCAGAGTGAAATGATTAACAAAATTAATATAAATTTAAACTAAGCTAACATATGTATGTAGGTGGAATTAGATTACATTTTAAATTCTGTAGATCAATTAACTTGATTATTGAAATTGAAATGTATATTTTTAAAATTTTAAATTATTTCTTGAAATTAGCTGACATAGATACTGTGAGCGTCAATATAAAGTAAAGAATTTTTTGTCCAGATATTCCCACAGGTCCTCAAATGGATTGAAGTCTGGGGACTGCGGGGATGATTTAAAGTTTTTGGACAATGATTGAGCAAACACTTTCACAATTTTGGTGGTATGTCCTGTTGAAAAATCTAGTTCGGCGCTATTTCTTATTGCTCTACACTAGGTCATACATTGGGTTTTAAAATGTCGATATAGTTGTCCTTTTTCATTATAGACTAAAAGTTACTTTTTCTATAGAAGCAAAATACGGTATTAATTCCACTTCCGAACGGAATTAAATTCTGTGACATGGCTGATTAATTATAGTTTTTTCTAATTTTGTTCATAACAATTGTTGACTTGTTTTAATAGATTACATTTCATATATTAATTCAAAAATTTTCGTTTACATTTGCTTACCACACCGAAAGAAATTTAGTTGAAATATTAATAAAAGTTATTTTTTTTATTCTCCAAACGTATTTTTTGGAGTAAAATAGTAAAAATTGTTTCGAGAAAAATATTTTTTTTTATCAACCAATTATGCTAAAAAGCATTTAGCATAATTTTTATAAATTTCAATGCATTTTCGAGAAACAAAATGCTAAATCTAGCACTGAAAGTGCTAAAATGGCAACACTGCTATTGCAACGATAGATTCTTTAAGTTGAAAGTATGCTGCATAAAGTGTTCGATTGTCTTCTCTTGTATTTAACAAATATTTTCTAATATAATAAGTTAAATTGTACTTTTTATCCTATACAACTTCATTCATTTCTGTTCATATTCATTATTAATTCTTTGCAAAATTCTGCCTTAAATATATAAATTTTGAAGGTGTAAACTGCCAATTAACACCCTCCTTCATATTTCTGGTTCTTAAGAAGTTTAGAAAACCAAAATACTTAATACATATACACAAATAATGTCATCATTGTTAAAGATATTCAGAAATAATTGCAAAACTTTAGCAAAGTATCACAGGCAAAATGTACAAAATAAATAAAAAATTTAAAATTT
Organism: Bellardia bayeri; assembly: GCA_950370525.1. Taxonomy (NCBI): domain Eukaryota; kingdom Metazoa; phylum Arthropoda; class Insecta; order Diptera; family Calliphoridae; genus Bellardia; species Bellardia bayeri. The sequence goes on from OX493264.1 coordinate 106,088,421, forward strand.
AATTTTTAAAGGTACGTTTTGAGCATAGATATGATCGCATGACATGTAATTTATACGTGAGTAAGAGTATTATTTTTAAGTTTTTCTGGCCAGTAAGTAATTCTGGTAATTGTTTTTAAACTAGTGATGGGCTACCTGTTTTAGTATTTGCAGTCATGATAGTCAACCTTAAATTCTTACTGCTTACAGGGAGTGTGTTAACTCACTAGTTCCCTAACATTACATTACACTTTTTACAATATTTGCTAAACTAATTAAACAGAAGAAATGACAATATCTGGCTCTAGTAAGAGACAGTGAAATAACAATAGCGCCAGGGATATAAGATATGTACGTAGTGAGTAGAATGATTTGTTGCTAAAAAAAAAAACTAAAATTTCAAACACCCCAGCTCACAAAGAGAAACTATCTGACAATGTGCTCTGCAAAATACATATAACTTTTGGTTAATAATTCCTAAAGTGAAATATAAACACGTTTATACTGACTACACTCTTGTTTACTTAGTGACAAAACAGTGAAAATTGCCTCTATGCTTGACTATCTGCATGAGTAAAGTAACCAATTGATTTAGTTCGCATTTAACTTTTAGTACTATTTCATTTAATGCACACTACACTCCAGAAAATAAACAGAAACTTATACTGCAGAAATTTTGTTCGGTTTCGGCCTGAAAACCGGTTTCGGTCGGACTCTACTCTTGAACATATAGCCTCTGATTCATAAAAACAACGACATTCATTAAGTAAAATAAAAAAAATATTATTAACAGACTACACTCTAGATTACTTAGGGACAATAAAGTGGCAATTGGCCTTAAGTTTGATTATCTGCGATATGTAAAGTAATCAGGTAACTTATTTTACTCTGCCAAGGGCCTAAGGGTCAAATAAACCAAACATTTATATTTTAATCAGTCAAATAACTAGACATTAGTTTAAAATACTGTCTAAGTGGATCAAAGCTGTGTTAGAAATTTCAAAATTTTTTATTGTCTACCATTTATCTACATACATTTGGTCAAATATAAACACTCATCAGTCACTTGTCCATCTCTTTCACATACTTATTTATGTACATATGTATGTATGTATGTATGTATGTATGTAGATATGTAGGTACTCAAGCCAACATTAAAACTTTTTCATGTATATTCATGAACAAACATGCAGTTTGTTTTATTATATTTTGAAATTCACATCCATCTAGAAAACTTTACTTAAAAGTAGACGTACATACAAGTATATCCATACCAACCATATATACATACGAGTATATACATATGTATGTATAAATGTATGCTTTTTTCTCACTCTCGCAAGTATTATTTACTAAAACATGTGTTTATATCTCATAATGATATGCAGAAAAACAAACTGAACAGAGAACAAAAAAAAAAAAACTGCCAAGAATTGTCGGTATAGAATTTCAGATGAGCTTTTGTGAACAACTGCAAACAGAAAACCCACTACGCGCATTACAGTGACAACAAAAAACCAAAACATTAAGAAAAAAAAAACTGCCAACAACTTGATGGCGCCCTCATGTGTCTCTGTTTTGAAAAAATAATGAAAACAAAAACTAACAAAAAAAAAACAATAAACTGAAACCCCTGCGTATTAAAGGCAATATTGTCGGTGTTCTAAATTTCTTGAAAAATACAATAACCGCTTAATTAGGAAGTGGGCTCCTGCAAGTACAAACATTGTTTCAAACACAACAAAAATTATGTGTAATTTCTTACAAAACTGCAACAAAATATAAAAAAGTCTAAATGTGAATTGATGATGTATTATTTACATTTTTATGTTTTTATGATTCATTTACATGAAGGCAAGATGTTATTCGTTTGAGTAGCAGTCAGTGAAACAATTTCCATTTCCATAACCTTGAATTTTATTTTCTCGACATACATATTCGTACATATGTACATTAGGGTGGCTCCAAAATAAAGTTGCGGATATTCCCGGCTAATATGAAAATTTGATTCATTTTAAGACTACGTTTCTCCATTTTTTTGTCCTGGGGTCAATATTTGGTGAGCTGGATCAAAGGATAAAAAGGTCCTTTATAGAGGTTTTTTGATTTTTTTTTCACATTTATTCCAAAGGAACTATATGTAAATTTGGTATCATATAAAAGGTCTTTGAGAGGCGCATCAAAGAGGTTATCAAAAATAAAAAAAAAAAAATTTTAATTTAAAAATTTTCAAAATTTCAGACAAAATTTTGTTTTTTCGTAGAATTTACTTAACTGGGTTCTAGTTCTTGATTAGTAGTTCTTGATTATAAACAAATGGGTTTTCCCGTTTTTTTTAGCTTATAAAATTTACGTTATTTTGATACCCATTACATTAACGAATTCAGTTAACAGAGATTGTCAGATAGGGAAGAATTTAGGTTAAAAAAAACTAATAACAATTTAAATAGATAGAATTTTAAAAAACAGGGAAAACCATTTGGGTTAAATTGCATGATGTTTATAATCAAGAAATTTCAACTATTTATTTAAGTAAATTCTATGAAAAAATAAAAAAAAATAAATTTTTGTCTGAAATTTTGAAAATTTTTGAATTTAAAAAAAAAATTTTAATTTTTGATAACCCATGGAATGCGCCGCTCAAAGACCTTTCATATGATACCAAATTTACATATAGTTCCTTTGGAAGAAATGTGAAAAAATCAAAAAACCTCTAAAAAAGACATTTTTATCCTTTGATCCAGCTCACCAAAAATTGACCCCAGGACAAAAAAATTTAGAAACGTAGTCTTAAAATGAATCAAATTTTCATATTAGTCGGGAACATCGATACCTTATTTTGCCTCCATACAAACGAGGCCACCCTAATGTACATACTTGCATACATGAACATGAAATTATGCTAAAATTTTTCGTTAAAGCGATCAAAGTTAACACTTTAAAGATGCTAGTCTCGAGACAAACTTAAATATTCTGCTTAAAATGTGTGCCACTATACGAGTATAAGTTGGTTAGATTTAATTTGTAGTTTAGATGTAGCTAGCTTTAAAGCTAATTAAGCTTTAGTAAATAAGAGTAAGCTAAAGTTCTTTGCATAATTCTCAGCAGTTTATGCAAACAAATGTACTAAAAAATATTGTATTCAGTTACTAATTCTTGTCTTTAAACCCCAGACACTGAAAATAAGGGGTCCACTTATTTTTCGAAAGTTATTAGTTATCATTTAAAATTTAGTTCTTACAGTAAATCACTGAGCAAAAATGTCAATGAGAAAAGTGTCAAATTTTTAAAGCGGTCTTTTGATTTTAATCTAATTTTTTGTTTAAAACTCTAGAGAGCATATTTTCAAGCCAAATACAATTAAATCGTTGAAGCAAGTACTTCATGATCTAATGGCAATAATACAGACATATTTTCTTCATGGTGAATATGCACTGGCATATTTCCTATATAGGGAGGATTATTTTAACAACTTAAAGCCTGAAGCAATCAAAAAAGCACTATGTTATGCTAGACATTCTCGAAACAGGCAATTTCTGCAAAAATAAGTGTCTTGGCCAACGGAAATTATCCTCTTACCACACTTGGAGTGGGTGTTATTGAAAATAAAGAGATATCTGAGAGTCTTTTACTCATAATACTTATAGTGGTGATTATATGTATTTAGCTCTAGATCAGTGTTCAGCATTCATAGCCACCTGGTGCCGACTGATTATTTATCTATACACAACACAAATATCAATGAAGTTCTGACAAATTAAATATTACAAGGACAGAAAGTACATAACATGTTATTCTAATACTTGTTCTCATTATGTCGTACTTATGCAGCATTTTCCAAGCTAAAATATGCCGATGAATTAAAAGACGATAATGAATAAATTTCGACTTGGTTTTTATACACACTGTAGAATAATGCCACAAGATGGCATTAGACATTAGAGTGAATTGCTTTCCATACCAAAAAAAAAAGAGTTGCATCAGTCACCCCCTAGGATTAAAGATAATGTGAAAGAAATTCCAGGAATATTATTTTTATTTTTTTTGCCACGCCTACAAAGCCGCCCTTTTAGTATTTTCTACACTGTGTCGCTATTTTTAGTCCGATCATAACATTTTTAATACCGGCGTACTGTAAGTTCTACATTTCTGTAAGTTCTACATTTCTGTAAGTGCTACATTTCTGTTCTTAATCATTTTTTACTACCACTTCAAATTCAGCATTATATTATTAGTATTATTGTGGGTACGAACCAAGTTTTTTAAAGTCATGACTAGAATTTATGTAACTCGACATTGAACAAAATATTTCTCAATAGTAAACCTGAATTGCGGATGTAAATGTTATTACAGTACATAAGAACCTTAATTGTTTATTTCGTAAGAAAGATTCGACTGAGCACTTATGAAACAGTCAGTGTTGGCTCTTTTATAAGTTAGAATAATGGTAAAATACACGAAGCCAAATAAACTTCTCTGAATGGATTGCAGAATACCTATGAATGAAGCTGTCGAAAGGGGTCACTACTCATACAAAAATTAACTGTGACATCCTTTAGCCAAATCTAACCCTGTAAAGATCATATCAAAAATAAAACCAATTTTGTATTTATAACTGAAAATAAGTGCTTACATCTAAAACTAAATATGCGAACAAGTTATTTCGTGACTCAAATTTAAATTAAAAAATCCTTTTACAAAACTAAAAATATTAAATAAATTCTGCATGAAACTAAATAAAATAAACTAGAGCCGTTTTTATTTTAAATATTTCACAAACGTAAGCCGATTTATTTACCCGCCAAATCGTAAATATAATTTTTGCTTCAATTATATGTAAATTGCCGACAGTAGTTGATTTCTTAAATATAAAAACGTCCAAGTTTGTCTGTTATAAATCCATATGTTTTTAATTCCAGATTTATGAAAAGCTTACTTCATAAATTGACTATTTATCGCCTAAAAACTAAATAAAAAAACACCTTAAACAATTGAGATTATTTTTTATAACAAGCAACCGCAAACTGTGAGTCAGTCAGGTTTTTTTTATTTCAACAAAAAGAAAAAAAAAACTCATACCAGTTTTAGTGAAATTTTTGTAAGAAAACAAAGCAAAAAATAATTCAAACGAATATAAAAAACCCTAATTCTAACCACTTTTTGTTCAGCCACGTCTGTTTTCAAAAAGTTTTTTAAAAAAAAAAACTTGTCAAATAAATATATTGAAGACTTTGTGCAATTTAACTAAGTAGTATAAGTTTAAGATGTTATTGTTTTGTTGGTGGTTACACTGTGAGAAATTTATAATATGTTCCAAACCAATACTTGCGCTGGTTACGAATTGTTAATCTTTTGTGTGTTTGTGTAAAACCCTTTCACCTTCGAAACACAAACCCGAAGATTCATTTACGAGACCGGTTCGGAAAGTTCTTAGCCTAGAACAGAAAGCGCGTTATAAACAGAAAAAAGTTAACAGTCTTATTCAGAAAAAATTAAAAGTAGACTTCAAATATACTTTTAAGAAAATTTTGTATGAAAATTTTGTCTAAAAGCACACTTCAAACCTACTTTATTATTTATGAATACGGCAGTAAGTGTTTTGAAAACTTTCATTTGTGCTATGAACACTTTTTAAATTTCTTTTCGATCTGGTAACTTCTTCATATAGAAACAGATGTTCAAAAAAAGACGCATCCGCGATTTATTTTACAATGGAAAATTAGAAATTTGTGGTATCATTAAATATTTAAATAAAAAATGTTTCTCGGGACAAGAAATTCATAATGATATGGTGAATAAATTTGGGTTACTAAATTTAAACGTTGTCGTACAAGCATTGAGGATGAACCACATAGTGGACTTCCAAAAACAGCAACACCAACAGAAATTGTAGGCAAAGTGCATGATGATGCTATTAAATGATTGACAAATAAAAGTGCGTGAAATAGCTAATTTCATGGGCATCCCAAATGATCGAGTCCATTTAATTTTGCATGAAGAACTACAGGTGAAAAAGCTTTCTGCATTTGTTAACAGTTTTAAGAAAAATAAAATGAATTTTAAGTGTCGTTTCATAACTATGGATGAGACAGAGACGAAAGTACAATCCAATCAATGGGCTGAAGCTGGAGGAAGTTCCCCAAAGAAGGCAAAATGGTAAAACAATAAATTCAGAATACTATTGCAACATTTAAGATCAATTAAATATAAAAATTCGACAAAAACGTCCTGGCTTACAACACAATAAAATTATTTTTCCTCAAGAAAACGCACCAACGCACAAGAGTGTTTTAACAATGGCTAAAATCAACGAATTAAAGTACGAGTTGCTTGACCACCCCCCGTATTCTTCTGATTTAGCTACCAGTTGGCAAGCGTTTTTACCTCAAATTAAGCTGCAATTACAGTTGTAAACCACTATTTTGAAGGCCTTAAGGAAAACTATTTTAATCAAGGGCTAGAATTGCTGGATAAAAATTGGACTAAGTGTATTGAAGTTTCAGGAGATTATATTGAAAAATTAAAATGTTTTTGAAGAACTAACTATTTTTCCTTTTTGTGCTAGGCTAAGAAGTTTCCGAACCGCCCTCGTATAATATTTAGCATTGTTTTAAACTGTTTGGTATTGAAAATCAGCAAAAGCGGTTTAATGGCAAATAAGTTATAAGCAAAATGTGAGACAACTTAAAAAGTCTTTGTTATTTTCAACAAAACATTTAAATTTCTGTATTGTTATGTATGGGTATTTCCATGAAATGGTCCACCGTGACTTAAAAAATCACAACGCTCGCATAATTTTTTTTAAGGAAAAAATTAAATTAGATTAATTGTAGTATATTTTTCATTTTTGAATAAAAGTTTAATTTTTTGGTAAAAAAAAAATATATATACATACATATTTAGTTCGTTTATTTGACCTTTTTTTTAATATTTAATAGTTTCTTTTTACAAGCAATAACGTCATTTGAATTTCATATAAAAATATTTAATTTATTTCTATATATTTATTTCCAATTAAATATACATACATATATGTATATAAAATTACTGAAATATGTATGAAGGTAAAAAGTGTCACGTGCGTAATTAACAAATTATTTTTTTTTTAGCAAATTTATGCATAGTTGTTTTTGAACAAAGCATGATTATAAAGGTCCATTATTAACCTTTATAAAAACATTTTTCCGAAATAAAAATTTCCTACAATTCGCTTAATTTCGCACTTTTTCTTACGGCTCTAAAAGGCACTTCCATTTTTTGTCACGTGCGTAAGTCAACTTTGATTGCATGAAACTTGGGTACCCAGTGCTCAATTTTCCAATATATATACTTTTTTAAAAGTCTCATCACATACAATGAACGATTCTATAATTCCAATCCATTTCCATTTTCACAATATTCAAAGACAATTAAACGTGTACAAATGTCGCGTGCATAACCATGGAAACACACATATGTAATTTATTACGCAATGTTGCTGTAGTTTTGTATATTTCAATTTCGATGAGCAGTCTGTTTAAAACACTTCCAACTTTAAAATACTTGACAAAAATTTATGAAATTCACTTAAAATATTTATCATAATCCTAAACAGTTTGGTATTTAAAATCAGCAAAATTGGCTTAAAAGAAAACAAGTTATAAACAAAAGTGTAGAGCAACGTAGAACATTTTTGGTGTTTTGATTTAAATCACTTTCTTTGGTATAATAATTGGATAGTGTCATTTATTTATCAACAATTTTTTCAAGTGTTTTTTTTTTTAAATAAAAAATCTAAAGGTCACTAAAGCTTGAATAAACTAGTATGCGAATATTGTATGAATATGGCCGGTGCAAAACAACACTTTTCCATTTATGTACAAGTACAAGTCAATATATTTAAACTTCTATGTTAGTAGTTGCCTGTTTGTTTGTATTTTTTTTTTTGGGGGGGGGGCTGCTTCATTTTTTTCGTCTTTAAATGATTTTTTAAATACAAATTTCGCATTTTCTTATGAACATACATAGTATGTACTCGTATTTGTATTATTAAATTAAGTAATGCTTGGTAAAACTAGTTACCAATTAAGGCAAGGTACTGTAGCTATGTAGTAGAATGTAATAGACAACTCTTATACATTTACTCATACAATTACTTACAGAGGTAGTCAGTAGCAGCATATAATTTTTTCAAACATTTTTGGTCTATGAGCAGCTTAGTGATACCGAACATACTCGTATACATTATGGCTCACATTGTTGTTAGTAGCATTGTTGTTTTAGCTCTATTACATGTTGTTGCAAGTATTTAGCTTTGTCTGTATTTTCTTGTTAACTATTTGATTTTATTATTTTGTACAAGTTTTTTTCTTTCTATTTTGTAAAAAAAAAAAATACTAACATTTTCTTAATAACTTGTATTGTGTTAAGAAAAGCCAATATTTTATTTTCATTGTTACTTGTAGTATATTTTGCATTGTTGTTGTAATTTTTTTTATACATAATTGTTTTTGCTTTTAAACTTAAAGGTCATCTATCTCTCTTTTATTGAGCATTTATTAACCTTTCAGTTGATTTTTTTTAACATTTGTGTATACATTACAAAATGTTTGTGGCTGTTAGTTACACTTGATTTTTATTTTAGCAAAATGTTAAACAAAGAAATTTTAATTAAATAAACAATATTTTTTGTAGATTTCTTGATAAGGAACTTACTGGCACAAACACACCGAATTTAATGAAGGTTTTGTAAAATAAAAATAAAAAATACATATTTAGACAAATGTAAAGAAAAAAAAACATTAAAATTGTAGAAAATGTTTACGTTATTATATATTTTAAACATAGAACATATAATTATTGAATCTTTAAATTAAATTTATGGGTTCATATAAAAAGTGGTAATAAGATATATGTATAAATATTAATAGAATAGAAGGTGCATGGCTGTACTCTAGATTAACGACGTCGCAGTCCCTAATGTGCTCAATGAAATGCTAAGAAACTGCAAGGTTTAGCCCTAATTTACGTTTAAAACACATGCAAACCATAAAACATTAACAAACGAGAAAAACTTAATTATGGCATTTTTGAAACACACTCTTAATGATGGCTATGAAAACACCTTTGGACTGACATATGTATGTATGTGTTATTCTTAAATGGCTTCTGCTTTAACCCCAATAACTGTCTCCGACATTATAAATTTGCTCTGCAGTTTCGAATGTAAATTAACCGCCTTAATCTGATCTGGCTCTGGCAGGAGTTCTCATGACCTCATGTCATGACTTATAGTGGAAGGCCAATGTAAGCGACATGCGGCCGCGCGCGGCAATCAGCTTAAATAAACGTTTATTAGTGTGTACATTGTGTAAAAAGAATTAGGAAAATGGAAATAAATTTTAATTTTTAACTAAACTCATATGTCACATATTATATACATGTGTATGGCAACATCGTTTTTAACGGCAAAGTTGAAAAAATTCTACTTTTGCCGTCCGCGGCTGCATGCCGCTTACATTGGCCTTCCACTATTAACTTTGTTCTCTACACAAACGATTAAAGATAGCAGCCATGATTGAGGACCAAACGAAATAAACTAAGATCGCAAACATTACAACTACTAACTAGTCAAAAAAAAAAAAATAGAGCAGAAACCAGTGATGTGGAAAGTAAATCAAACCGATGCTTTACCGCAAGACCACTCGTTGTTAGCGGAAATAAAGAAGAATACATAAGGGGCCCGATTATCGTTCACAACACTAAAATGTTGTGTTGTTTCGACTACAACACAACATGCATTTTTCATACGATTAAGCCGATAAGTGTTGTGAATCGTAATCGCAGTTTACAACATACAACATCAAAATACTTAGTGTTGTGAACAGTAAGCGGGGCCTAATTGATTGGTTTACTGCTCTTGAAAATACAAAAGGCTTTTCACACAAAGTCGCTCAAATTTCAGAGAAACATCCACAAGTCTATACTTGAAGATGGGGAACGTTAAAGTCCTTACTTGACTACAGAAATTTAAAAATTACTACAAATGAAACAAATGGTTGATATCGAGTAAAATTGATCGTAATTTTCTTATTTGAGATTATGGCATTCGATATCAAACAAGAAATTTAGTACATTTTATCATAATTTCGATATCGAAATCATTTTTCGATACGATATCTCATTCGATCACGAATGTGGTAATTTGGCCCCAGAGCTTTTGTAACTCATTTCGAAAGAAAACTCGTATTTCAGAAATGTTTATGTTTGCTTTAGAATCGAAATACACAATAACCCCCCCTGAATTGCGACTGATTATACGAATTTAATTAACAAAGTTTTTCAATCCAACTTGCAAACACTTCTTTTTATAAACACTGCTACTTTAACTGGACAACTGGGTGGTTTTAACTTAAAGTGCCTAAAGACTTATGTATGGCCCCTTCTAAAATTTGCATACAGATTATATTTCAACTCCATCATTTCTACTTTCGATTTTTAAACGTTCAAAACTTATTATCGAATTTTGCAAGTCTCTCAACAATTTCAAATAAAATTATAAATTTTTTGCCAAGAAAGATGTTTCACCCGCTTCAAAGACACTTCAAACAAAAACATAATGGAAAAAACTTGTTAACAAAAATCAACATTCATTGACCATGCTATTGGATTGGAAAAAAATCCCACTTTGATTGACAATTGAGTGAATGAACACATATTTTGAATACAAAAACATACAAACTAACGAAAAAATAATGATTAAAATGTTCACAAAAAAAAAAAAAAAAAGAAAACTTATTATGAATGAATGGAGAAAAATGTTTACAGCAATAACAATTTTAAAATCTTTAAACAAACATATAAACATTTGCGCAAAAGTGTCAACACTTGACGCCTGCACATTGAACAAATCCATAAAATAAATACGAACTGTAGACTCCTCGATTGGTGTTGATGTTGTAGTTGTTGCTGCACTTGTTGTTGTTGTTTTTTGCTGCTGTCAAACAACACATGACAATGTCAAGCGTTTCATAGAGAAGGGGTTTTTTTTAGAGATAAATTGTTTGTTAAATGTTTGGTGTGGATGTCATTCATTAACGAATGTTTCCAATGTTAAAAGTTGTTGACATTCAGCCAGTGAAAAGCTGACAAAAACGCATAAAAAAGAGTGTTTTTTTATTGTACTTACATCAATGAGGAGTGATGGATAAATAGATAGATAGATAAATTAAATAATAATAAAATGCAATTAAATGAAGAAAAAACAAACAGTCAGACAGTTGAATAAATATAAAATGAAATTATGATGAGAAAACATTGTTTAAAGAAATGAAACAAAAAAGAAGGAAGACATAACAACAGAAAAAGGGGTGGTGCATCATTGAAAGACAATGAACTTTTAGAGAAATAGAGACAGACACAAAACAAACACAGACACAGGCTTTACAAAAGTGGAAAAATAAACCTATTTTTTCACACAATTATTTGCGAAATTAAGTCAACAATTATCGCATTAAATAAAAGCTTGTTCGATTACAATTAACTGAACAAGTATTTAATTACTAATCTTGTCTGCTGTTAATTGCACCCACTACATACTTAAATAAAAACACGTTCACCTTTAAATAATCGTGTTAATTGTGGCTTTCGACATACGTCTAATCTGCCATCTACCACTCATATTCAAAATAATAACAACAACAACTGTCAGAAATACCGTTAACTGTCATAATCTTTTAAATGGTATTTGCCGCCTGCCACACATTACATACACAAATACTTACGTTATATTCGTAAAATGACTGACTTGACTGCCTGCCCATCCATCACTCACTTAAAACAAATTAACAATTTAACTTTAATTGTAGACGATAGAATTTGCAGCATATTAAATTGTTTAACTGATTTGTTACATTAAACCGTTGGTTAGTGAATATATAGAGCGGATTCTATATAAAAAAATGTTCGTAGTCCTCTCCCTCGTGGCGCAGAGAACCTATTGTCAACTTAAACCGACTGATACGCTTTTAAAAACTACAAAAATCTTCAAAGCTATTTCGTTCGGACGAGCAAATTATTCCCATCTATTCCTCAATCGTCTTAATATCATTCTCTTTAAGGGGCTTTACAACTATTTTTTCACCACTGTTACTAAATTCATCATTTATTTCTACCTATGTATGTACATACATCTGTATATAAAGTTCCATTATAATGTTTCTATTTCACAAATATTATCCATAAGAAAAATGTTTTCTGTTTGTAGTTCCCGATTTACCCACTAGACAAACCAGATCAATCTTATTTTTAAACTAATGAAAATGCGCTTTGAAGTTACCAATGATACTTAGGAATTCTTTGAGAGTGTAGCTCAAATTACGATGTTTCCTTATCAACCTTTAGATGATGTTTTTCATCTTATCTAACATTCACAAATGCCCATAAATCTTGACATGTTCCGAGTAACTGTAACATGCGTCGAAACGACTGAAGCATCATATTAGCACAAATTATCTAAAGTTCTAAAATGATCCTTCCTTTGTACGACTATGTCTTAATAATTGTCGAATCTGTCTATATTGAAGCTGCATAGAGAGGGATATTTGTACGCATATAGGACCTGAAAACCTCGTCCAATACCATATTATGAGACGACATCAATGTTTTCTTTTCCCTAAACCAGATCCCAAGTAGGTCGTATCTTGCAGCGGAATATAGTTTGTTACTATTCGCTTAACTGGTACTGGTTCTTCAATTCAACAGTTTATTTTCGAGTTTAAATATGTTATTTTCAACTACAGTGTCTATGCTTTAGCTTTTATCTGTTGATGGTACGATATTCAAATTTAACTCTTGAAGATCATGGCAGTGCTTTAGATATATCTGTATCAATCAAATTTTCATCACACAAGTTTCTGCAAGGCTTTTTTGCAATGAGGACAGATAGATGATCAGTAACGTGTTCGCTATTGTTAGCAGTATTTCAGTAGACCCAGACGGATTTTTCCCATAAGTTTTGTCTTAGATCATTTCCGCCTTAGCATAGACAGTAGGTTATTCAAATTAATTGATTTTTCTTTTGCTCGAAAAAAAAAAACGAATAAGAGATTTCAACTTGATCATATATTTAAAATAATTTAAAATTTATAAATAAAGTAACATGAAAATATTTTTCCTTCAACAAGTCGTACATAAAGTAAAATCGTCTGAAGCCATCTTTAATAATAACTCTTGGTATACATTTTCATCCGCATTATCACTTTCTTGTACGTATTCAACGTTTTATGCACCAACATTTTAGGTAGGGTTATAAGGACGACCTGGTTCAATTAAGAACTGGTTTATAAAGAAACCAATGTGGTCCATTATAATTTCTTTTTTATTATTTATTGCGTTTTCCTGTATATTCTACTTTAGTAGTTATTTCAATTCATGTTACCAAAACTTTACTACCATATTTGAAAATTTTTCATTCCATTGATATTTTGTTTGCAATGAATTTTAATACTTTCTTTTAATAACGAAATGGTTTTAAATTATTACTGCTTTTGATTATAAAATTATGAACATTTTTCAAAAGAAACAATAAATTAACACAAAAATATTTATTAATTTTATTTGCTTATTCTTCATAAAATTAATCGAATTATTCGTTATTTTTAATTGGAATTCTGCGAATAATTATTCGTAAGAAATTGTTAGATTATTCTAATGGATACCCTAATAGGCAGTTATTAGGATATGCGGCCTTTTCCATCAGACTGGTATCGGTTGACTTTCGTTTCGTCGCTCCAAATTACTCGTTACCAGCCATCTACTGCCCATTTTTTGTGGGTTTAACTGAAAAAAAGGTGTTTTTTACATTTCTATCGAAAAGTGCTGGCTTTTTTATTTTCACACTGGCTACTAAACCAATTCTATTTAATGCGCGTCCAACCGTTCAGGAACTGATATCCTTACCAATACTTTTTGCAGCATTTTTCGGAGTCTTGATGTCCTTATTATGTAGCAAACGTTCAATCTGCCGGGCAGCACCATCAGACAGCAGTCTTGGTCGACCCCCTTGGTTATTATTGCAAGCTGCATTAAGCCGTTGTTTTATATCATTTACTGTGGATTTACTTAAATTTACTTTTAGTTTTCAGCAATTTTACGGCATGAATTATAATTTTGCAACAAATTTATCATATTGTTTTCAATATCAGTTGGCGTTTTTCTCATTTTTAATTTAAAAATCAATTTAATCACTTCACAGGTCAAACAATAAAAGCTTGATAACGAGATCGCAACAAAAAAAAAACCAATGGGTCAAATATCGTTTCATTTTAACAGCAATATCGTAATAATGTTTATTTCTTGTACTGTGCAAAAGTGTCCAAATAGTGAATTTTTAGTTTTTTTAATTTTTTGAAGCAATTTATGTGAGTTTTAGTGCTTTATAATTTAAAATAAGGCTCAATTAAATGTATTATATTATTTACCATACACCCTTAATGCAAAACATCCGGACAGTTTTGCTGCCCACTGTATGTCTGCTATGTCTGTTATGGGTGGAAGGCGATTTTCAAATATAACATTCATATGGTATCCTGCGACCGCGGAATTAATGGCGTCACTATAAATATCGTATCATTTCCGATACAGAAAAAATCATTCACAAATCTTTGCATGTTCTACTTGTTTAATGACATACATACATACTTCGGAGAATTTTTTCTTATTGACATTATGACAACTGCAGTTGTTTGTATTTCGTTCATAATTAATGCTGAACATAATTTGCCTGTCAAATTTCACTTTAAATTCCTGCAATCAAAAGCACTGTACTCTACACTTCTACTTGACTCAATTCTAAATCAATTCTGTGTTATTTTTTCCCCTTCCAATTCGTTTTCAGTTTCAGTGTCTCTATTCAAGCATTTAACATTGTTAGTAGAAAAGACCTCCTCCTCCTCCTCTACGGAAAACAGTAACAATTTTCACACAACAACCACAATAGAAACTGCAATTTGAACAGGCAGAAGACAGCAACAAGTCCAAGTGAAAGTGTTTTTGGAAACTACAGCAAAACAACAAGTACAAGAGAGAAAAACAACTGCAGCCAAGAAACATCAACAACCAGCTGTTGTCATATCATGAAATGGCTCTAAACAATTAAACCGAAAAACAGCAGCTTATAATTAAGAGGATAAAATAAAATTGCACTATTTTTAAGCATTTTCGTATGTAATGCTTTTTTTTTTTTGTCAAAACTTCATTTATACGTTTATTACGAAAACAGCAGCAAAGAAAAGAGAAAAACATACATACATACATATGTACATACATACACTATTTGTTTGTATGAATTTGTTGAAAAGTTAAATAAAAATTTAAATGCATTTAAATTGTGGGTAGTATTCAAATGAAGTTTCATTGTCTATTTTGTTTTTTTTGGCAAATAAAAGTCGTGGGTTAATAAGATTTATTTAAGTTTATTTCACTTTTTTTTATTTATTTTGGCTTTTGAGCTAAATCAGTTTCAGTAGTTTATAATCTATTAAATTAATCTGCCTTTTTATGGCTATTTAAAAGTAAAAACAAATGGTATTAATAAAAACTAGATAAACGATACGAGTGTTATGAAATTGTTTAGACATACGAAAGTCGTTACATTTTCTATTTAAATGTAACAATGATTGACGTAATAGCCAATGTCATATTTATATTAAAAGTCTTATTTATGGAGTATTATTGCGTTTAATTTTGCTAAAATACATACCACAGCAGAGTTAGAAACTATTCATCTGACCAAAGGCCAATGGCTTGTGGAAACCATATGAAGTATTCTAATATTTTTCTTAAATGAAAGTGACATTAAGTCAGATATTGATTAGACTTGTATATGCTTTAAATTTTACTTCAAAAGAATAATAGAGGATAAAAAGTTGCCATGTTTAAGATAGCTATCAAGATATAGGGTGATTAAAGTAGAGACACTTTTTTCAATAGCCTTTTTTTGACAGATCACGTGTGAGTCGTGTCATGCTGTCATGTTATTTTTGTTTAGTATTGTTTGGCATTTCATAATGTAAAGACTTACGCCTTGATCGTTCAACTTTATTTCGGAAATTCACGTTCTGTGAGGAATGTGTTTCGTGCACTTCGCTCAACTTATGGTCAATATAATTGGTCTACTGAGCGTACTATTCCCAAAACCATCACCCATTTTGAAACCCAGCATTCATTATTGGCTAATATTCGACCGAATGGACCACGACCAGCACAGTGTGGTTTGTGGGCCAGTGAAATCAGCGGTCCATATTTCTTTGAAAATGATGCCGGTGCGAACGTAACCGTCAATGGCGACCGTTATTGCGCCTTGATAACCAACTATTTGATGCCTGAAATTGAAGCTCGCAATCTCGGCGACATTTGGTTTCAGCAAGACGGCGAAACTTCCCACACATCGCATCAATCAATGGATTTATTGAGAGAACACTTCGGTGAGCACATAATTTCACGTTTTGGGCCGGTCGATTGGCCATTAAGATCGTATGATCACACCGTTGGACTTTTTCCTGTGGGGATATGTAAAGTATAAAGTTTATGCGGACGAACCCACTGCGATTCAGGCCTTGGAGGAAATGATAATAAACATTCTCCATTAAATTTGATTTTGCTGTGTTTTTTTTTTTTTTTTTAAAAAGTAGAGAACCTCGAAATGGATAATATTGTAAATGCATAATATTGAAAATAAGATGTTTTCTTATAAAAACAAATTTTCATATTTCTTTTTAGATACTAATGTTGGAACAACAACAAAGAACTTTGTTTACTCTACCCTGTTTAAACAGAATAATAAAGTTTCATTGACCTTTTATATTTTACCCTTTTTTAATTGAATTGGCCACCCAAATTAATGTTTCTTTTGAAAATCTTTTAAACCCCATCAAATTGAAAAAGTCCGTTTTGCAAACTTGCACCACAAAACAGTTATTTACATTTTTTTATAACGTTAAACAGAACTGACAGACATGACCAAAACTAAGTTAAATATTTAAACTAAAAACAGCACGTGACTTCATTTCATTCGGCTATTTTGTCTAGGTCTTCGAAAGGTATTGAGCTTAAATTAATATTATGCCAGCATCGCAACCAGCAGTTAAAGATCAAATAGCAGCAGCCAACAGCTACAATTCCCTTTGAGCTTAATGTAATTATTATACCTTCGAAAACAACACAAACGCTTTATGCAGCAAAAGTAAAATTAAAGTTTAAGTTTCAGTTTCAGTTTTGTTTGAAAAATAACTGCAGCAACAATTGTTGTATTGTTACAATTATTTACACGAAAGCATTAAGATAAGAAAATAAGCTCTTTCCTTTTTATTTCAGTCAAAGCCTTAACATTTTACTGCAACAAATCTCTAAATTAATTGCACTCTAAAGAGAAATTCCTGCAAATGAAAAATTACATTACAACTATTGAACATTGTAATTTGCAAGAAAACACGGTTTAAATACAAGAAATTACAACCAAAAAAAAAAAAGAAGTAAAATGCTTTTAATATAAAAGCCAAATGTTGCAATTTTACAAAATAGCAAAGAAATGACCAAGAGGTTGACAAAGATATACAGCCATGTCAAAGAGTTTAATTCCGTTCGGAAGTGAAATTATTTCCGTATTTGACTTCTCTAAAAAAAGTATAACGAAACATTTTTTCGGAATGAAATCACTTTAAATTAAATTAATAATTAAATAACTTATAATTAAAAGTACTTTCATTCTGAAAAAATTTTTCGTTATACTTTTCTCTAGAGAAGTCAAATACGGAATTAATTCCACTTCCGAAATCAATTAAGCTCCGTGACATGGCTGATAATATTAGCACTATTTCTGAAGGGACCTCCCCAAACTTGATGCAGAAAACTTTTTAACAATGATTAATTCAAACTTAACAAGTAAGAGTTTATATTCGAATCTTAAATACCATACCCACCACCAAATCACCTACTATGGAGATTTATAAGAGATTTATGCCCATTTAAGTGATTTTCGGAACTGGACTTTATATGTGGACTACGGTCTAAAATGGACCGCTCATCATGAAATACTATACGACGATTTAAATGTATATTTTGATTATGCTTGTCGAATTTCAACTTGATAGTGATTTTTACAAAAGATTTATGTTTATTTAAGTGAATTTCGCAAATGGTCTTTGTATGAGGCTATGTCAAAATTATGGACCGATGCAAACAAAATATTGTTTTGAGATATCACTTTGCATGAAACTTATTATTGCAGAATTTTGTTAAGATACGGTTTTTCTATAGACATTTATGTACCATTAACCACATGTATGGCTATGAGAATTCGTGGACCAATTCTAACCATTTTCAACAGGACTTGTCCTTCTATAATAAAAATAAAGTGTGAAAAATGTCATGATATTATCTGCATTATATTTGAAGGAAACAGCAAAAAAATATCTGAAAAATATAGAGGTGGTCTGAAACTTTAATCTATAATTCAGATCCTACTGGATCGATTATGTCCATTTGTAATACCAAATATTTCGGTGGGTCAAAGAATGTTTGGTAATACATTCGACGCTCAATCAATCGTGCCTACAACAGACGAACAGACCCAGGACCCATATATAGACTTTTTGCTTCTACGACCATTATTTCGATGTGTTAGAAACTTAATGACAAGCGCAATATAACCCCCAACTTTTAGGTGGTGGGTATAAAAACGAAACTTATGAAATGCCCGCCAGAATTGAAAAAAAAATGTTTGTTAGGGCTTTTCTTCACTCAGATAACTAACTGAACAGATTTTTTTACTTTTAAGGTAAATATAGTAGTGCTGGTAAAGTATTGAGTAATGGGTACCGAGTATCTAGTATTTGCCCTTTTTTTGGATACTCAATACTCAAAAGTAGTTACTCGATACTTTCTGAGTTGCATTTTTAAGGAAGTTGAGTGGGTAAAATAGTACATAAAAATACATCACTGTATAAAAATACAACAATGTGTAAGCTACAAAATTAAACCAACCGCCAAAATAAAGGTGTCTATTATTTCTTAAGTTGTTGTTAACGTTAAATTAAAAGTTAGCTTTACATTTATTTTTGATTTAATAATAAAAGACATACAAAACCAATAATAGTTGAAGATCTATTTTTATTTTTTAAAGAAACTATTTCAATTTGCAGATAAAAACTATGCGTTACAATTTCAAAAAAATCCGTTAAAAGTATCGAGTAGTATTGAGTACCCAAATGAAAAGTATTGAGTCTTATTGAGTAATGGAAAGTAGTAGAATTTGCCAGCACTAAAATATAGCTTAAACTATTGCAGGGTATTTGTCCATTATCACCACAGTATTTTACACCACCCGCTTTAATATCTTTAACATAAATTATTTAATTCCTCACGATTTTACAAACGTACTAAACTAAACGTGCTCTCGAAAAAAATTTAAATTAAAGCACTTTTTCTTTAAAGCGAAAATGTGAATGAAAGGAAAAAAAACAACAACATTAAAAAACAAATAAATTTTAATTTTAAACATTTCATGCAACTTTAGTTTTTGCTTGCAGTTTGAAGTGCTGTATATTTAAATCGCTTTTATTTAACTGCCACACTTTTAAACGTAAGAAAAATCAACTTCAACTTTAACCTTTTTTTGCCACCTCAGCAACGTTTTATTTTTTATGCGGTGCAGCGCATTTATGCAGGAAAATAAAACATGTGTATGAATGAGTTGGTGGCATTTCTTTTTTATTTTTGGATTTTAAAACCCGCAATGTGAATTAATGGGCTTCTTTTGACGTAAGACGAAAGCTAAAGACCATGTTACTGGTGAAAATTGTAGAAATAATTTAAATAAATATTTAAAGGTGACAGCAGAAATGTAACAGAAATATTAAATAACCAGAAATTCATAAAAAGGTATTATGTATAAAACCATTTATTGTGAGAGTTTTGGTACATACATATGTATGTATGTATGTATGTGTGTATGTACATATATTTTATTGAGTTGTTATGTTTTTGTTGTTGGAATTTAAAGAATATACTCAATGTGACATTTTTAGGGCCAGCCGAATAATTCCGGTTTAATGGTCGTATTTTACTAGTGTTGACAGCCCTTGGTCGAATAATTCGGGTCATTTCGCTGGGTAGAACTTGCTGTCGCGGTTTCTTTACCGCAAGGAACCTGCAACTATCACCAACGAAATCTTCAGAAACACTTTAGCACCTGAACGTGGGAGTTAAATATTAATCTTGGCAACTTAGTCGACGGCAGTCACTTTTAATAGCACAAATTGCGAACTAACAAGGTCCACAAAGCCCTAGCCGGCAGCACTTGGGGCATGGATAAAGAAACCTTGTTAGCTACTTATAAAACGATTGGTCAGTCAGTGCTGAATTATGCAGCTCCAGTGTGGTCACCTTCGTTTAGTGATACCGTGATGCCCTATGGAAGAACCTACAAAGCTGCCAAAATTCTGACTTACGTACAATTATATGAGAAAACCAAGTTTTTACCTGTAATGTAATTGTACGTAAGTCAGAAATATAACGAAAATGTTCCTACTGGGATGGCAGTGCGGAGGAGTCATCCTGATGCATGGCAGAAACGATCTTAAAGAATACAAGGAAATCCTACGAAGTAACGAACATTATCCGTTAGATTAAAACTCGTATGTAAGTGCTTTGAACGACGTGCACAAAGACGCCATCATTGCCGCGGTAGCAGGATACTGCAGAAACAAAAAACAACTGCAGCGGAAAACAAAAGTAGTTCTGGAGTCGGGATGGAGCAACAGACTAAATATCTATATATCCCGCATAGACCGTCTCGTCTCAAATTCATGTCCAGCATGATACCGCCACATCTTCACTTTGCCTAATGGATTTATGGACCAACCCAGTAGAAGCATGATTAGAACATTTATATAGTTTAGCGGTTACAACAATAACCACAATTATGGTTAGCATTTTTTAAATTGGTTGCCCGAAATTTAGTTGTTCCAATGAATTAGTTTTTAGAATTTTTTTTTTGCAATGCATTCGTATAAAGCTTAAAGAATTATATTTCTCCAGATATTCGTAGCTGGTGTCACGTAGAGCTGCAATACTATCGATGGACGCCCCACTCGATAGTTTCGATAGTCGATAGTGGTCACATTCGATAGTTTCGATTGTTTGTCATAAAACTATCGATAGTATCGAATTTTAAAAACTGTATGCAAAAACAATTGTTAACTTTAAGTACGTATGTTTTGAACTTGCCTTTTTCTACAAAAATTTGCTTAAAGATATTTTAAAACCAGCAATCGTTTTTGCATACGGCTGTTAACCTTCGTTCAAAATTAAAGAATATAAACTCACATGTAATTGAACAATTTTCAATCTTCAATTAATACAAAAAATAGAATGGCTAATTTAATATGAAGGCCAATGGGTAAAAAAGTTTTAAACTTTTTCTTAACAATTCGCTTACAAAAAACCAAAGCGTCACCAGCAAATTGTAAAACTAAAGCAAAGTCGGTTGGATGTCATTGTGTTTTATCCGCCGTTAAAATATTTTTATCCGCTGATGCCCTGCGATATAAGTAGCCAGTTTTGAACATATTTTTCTTGAATATATCACTGACACTAGTTAACACTTGTTGAACTAATTTACTTTATTAACGCCTTATATTGAAAAAGATAAAATTTCAATCTTATTGATTAATTTCATAGTTAAGTTTTAAAAATATCCACCGGCGCCGAAATTTTTTGCTGAACAATTTTAAAATATGCCGCCGACCAATTCTTGTCAGCTACGCTGTTATTTTAATAATGACAATTTTTGTCGATAGTATCGCTATGGGGAAAAAAAAACAATCGATAGTACACCAAAAATTAAACTATAGATACTATCGATGGTACCATCGATAGTTTTGCAGTTCTAGTGTCACGTTCACTGTTCCGATCCTCTTAATTTTTAGCTTGAAATGGACAATGATATTAATGAAATTTGGACAAAGTTCATCTAATCGAAGTCAACTTTGCTGTCTTGCACAATTTTGATATAGATATAAAAATAAATTTTAAATTACAAAATCATAAATTCACAGCCTACAATTTAAAACTTTGAAGCACCAAAAATCGTAAAAGTTTAACGCCCTTATTCAGAAACGATTATTAAATTTAACAAACGTTTATTAAGCAAATTTTTATATGCAAATCTGTCTTAATAAACGTTTGTTAAATTTAATAATCGTTTCTGAATAAGGGGGTAATAAGTTAAAATAAACAGTTGCTTGGCTAGGTTTTAATGCAAGTTGAATAGCGTTACCTCTAAGCCACATTAATGACCCGATTTTAAAATTGACATTTACATCGTAGACCTTCTTTAAGATCAAATTTTAATTAAGGCTTGTTTAGTTTTGAAGTTACTATTGAAGATCTCTGTTCCTTCTTGGCAACAACGACTAAACGATTAAAACCATTACAAAGGCCGAAAAGGATGCTAGGAGAACTTCATCACACTTGGCAAATGTTTACCGAAAAAGACGTAACCACTAAATAACATATATTTGAACTCGTTTATTTATTTAAAAAAGAAAACTTTTGTTATTCAGGCCAAAGCACACCAAAAGTATTTAGTTTTAATTTATTTGATGCTGTTTGATCTTGCAAAACTCTTGTAAGAGTAAACAACGTCAAACAAATTTGTGCTAAAACAAGTGGTTACATTTTTTTGAGTAAATGTGACCGTATCTTAAGGTTTTGCAATTTGTAGCCAAGTTAATCCTACTTATTATCGTTGTGTTATATTAAATTTTGTACTAAATCTATAAAATGTTTCAAATAAAAAATGTTTCTTGTCCATTATTATTATAGGCTAATAAGTAATTAAAAGAAAAATATATTAAATAATTATTAAACCCAAACCTCCAGTACATATTTTCTTCATATCGAACAAGTGTTTCTTTTCAATAGTTTGCTTACACGTGTCTTGGCTTACATTTCATCCAGTTAATTTGAAGAGTTATTTCAACATTTGTTTTAATATTTGTTGTTTGCTATTGCTATGTTCATTTCATAAGTTTATTCAACTCTAACAAAAAACTTTTTGTTTTTTTTGTCTTCAAGTTAAATTTCTTCATTGCCCATTTACTGTAAGTGGTGACTGTATGGCAAAATCATGAAAATAATGTTGACTCTGGTGTTTTATTACAAATTAAAGTTCATACAACAAGTAGCTAGCTATATATATATATGTATGTATCTATACATACATTTGGTAATAACAAGGTGTCCTATAGCTAGTATTGGCCGAAAAAGAAATTCTAATAACTTTGTTCATCATTTATGTTTTATAAATAACATTATTTTTTTCTTTTTTGTACATCGTACACTCTGGATAAAGTTGAGTTGAGTTTGTTGCAAAAGTTAATTAATCACTGGTTCATACCGAAGCAGAAATACCTAAATAACAAATGTAGAAAACAAAAGATTACATAAACGTGTGCATAACGTTAGTTTAGTTGAACTTAAGGTTATAATACTGGTTTAAGTCTAGTGCAGGCAGTTAATCAGTTAGAAACAAAAGTTGCTGAAGAACATAGATACCTACAGAAAACGTATTTCAATTTATATTTAATTATCTTGTAAATATTTCAATATTTTGTTTAACATTCATTCACTCAATATTGCGTAGTCCCTGCACAATACAAAGAAAAACTTTGTTATATTTTAATTTAAACTTTAAATTTATTCGTTTTATTTCAATTTTTAAAAAAACTAATAATAAAATAAGTTTCTCTATATTTTTAGGCTAACAAAACCAAACTTTCAACAAAATTTTATCTCATTTTATAGTTTTTCTTGCAGTTTGTATGTACATACATATACATAGTATGTATGTATATACTCTAGGGTGGCCCCGTTTGTATGGTGAAAAAATAAGGTATCGATGTTCCCGACTAATAAGAAAATTTGATTCATTTTAAGACTACGTTTCTCAATTTTTTTGTCCTGGGGTCAATATTTGGTGAGCTGGATCAAAGGATAAAAAGGTCCTTTATAGAGGTTTTTTGGTTTTTTTTTACATTCATTCCAAAGGAACCATATGTAAATTTGGTATCATATGAAAGGTCTTTGAGAGAAATTCAAAAATGTTCAAAATTTCAGACCAAATTTTAGTTTTTTTTTTAATTTTTTCATAGAATTTACTTAAATAAATAGTTGAAATTTCTTGATTATAAACATCATGCAATTTAACCCAAATGGGTTTTTTTTTTTAACCTAAATTCTTCCCTATCTGGCAATCTCTGTTAACTCATTTCGTTAATGTAATGGGTAGTAAAATAACGTAAATTTTATAAGCTAAAAAACGGGAAAAACCATTTGGGTTAAATTGCATGATGTTTATAATCAAGAAATTTCAACTATTTATTTAAGTAAATTCTATAAAAAAAATAAAATTTTGTCTGAAATTTTGAAAACTTTTTAATTTAAAAATATTTTTTTTTTGATATTTATTTAGTCGGGCTCGAGTTCATTAAATTTAATTTTCATTAAATAATTTTTACTGAAGGTAGGAATTGTTTTTACAACTTGAAACATTTTTTATTATTAAAATTTTTATTGATAATTTTCTTCGAACCTGCGTTGTTGAATTTACATATGTTTCGAGAAACACCACTATCTCTCATCAGAATTCTTTGCGTTCCAACCCTCTGCACCACTTGCGGTGCCTGCTAGCCAACATACAAACATTAATCTTTTAACCACTGTTACCTGGTGGTTCGAAATTTGCTGTAATTATCATTTTTATTTATTAATTTCTTTTTTACATGTTGCCTCCTTTTCTTCAGTTTCTTCGTATTCATGTCAAGACTTCGTCTCGAAAACCTGAATACATTTGTTTTATTATGTTTGTTGTCCACTTTCGTCGACATTTTATGTGTACTACTTTAAGTACAATTGCAAACATTAGCTTGTGTCCTAGTTATTTTAAGAACAATTTATTATTTTTTATTCGAACTGTTAATTTTAAATTTTTGATATTTATTTAGTCCCAGTTAAGAAAATTATCAATAAAAATTTTAATAATAAAAAATTTTTCAAGTTGTAAAAACAATTCCTACCTTCAGTAAAAATAATTTAATCAAAATAAAATTTAATGAACTCGAGCCCGACTAAATAAATATCAAAATTTTAAAATTAACAGTTCGAATAAAAAAAATAATAAATTGCTCTCAATACATATTTTTTTTTTTAATTTTTGATAACCCATTGAATGCGCCTCTCAAAGACCTTTCATATGATACCAAATTTACATATAGTTCCTTTGGAATAAATGTAAAAAAAATCAAAAAACCTCTATAAAGGACCTTTTTATCCTTTGATCCAGCTCACCAAATATTTACCCCAGGACAAAAAAATTGAGAAACGTAGTCTTAAAATTAATCAAATTTTCATATTAGTCGGGAACATCCGCAACTTTATTTTGGGCCACCCTAATGTACATATGTATGTTTGTATTTCTAATAGTTTTAGTTTTGGCCATTTTTCAATTTTCTTTTTGGACAATTCTTAAGATTTACAACTCTTACGTAACAAAACACTCTACTGCAATATATTTCGGTTATTGCTGTTAATCTATGAAAAACTTAAAAACATATTGCCACCATATTTCAACCAACAACAACAAACATAATAATAATAAAAGAAACAAGGAAAACCCAGAAAACTGTTTTTCAAAAGCGAAAAAACTTTTCTATTTACAATATTATAGGCTGACATTTGCCTGACAAACCAACAAACAAACAAAAAAATTGAATTAGAAATTATATGTATGTACATATGTATGTATGTATGTAAATAAAACAATAAAACAGATGTGTTGTTAGAAACACCAGGCCAGACCATAGGGTCTGTTAACAATATTTAAGTATCTTTTGCTCTGCTTTTGCATGAAAATGGAAAACTTTAAGTAGGCGTTATAATAGAATAGCATAAGAAAGAAAAGGAATTTTGTTTTTAGTTTTTTTTTTATTTGTATTTTTCTTAAAGTCATAAACATAATTTTATCTGCTTCATTATTTTTTATAATAATCATTTTGATTGTTGTTATTCTTTTATGTAAAATTTTTAAAATGTTGTCATTGTTGTAACAAATAGTCGCCAACTTAAGCTATATAGTATATAAACGGTTGTCAGATCATACAATGTTGTCAGATCTAGCAATGTACTAACATTGAAAAATTGTTAGCAAAAGGTAAATTGTCAATGCTTTTTCTTACAACGTTGGAAGACAAAACAGTTTAAGTTCACACGGTTGTTAGACATTTTCTGAGCATTTGCAGACAAGTTTGTACGATCTGACAATCGTCTATACAAAGCTTTAGAAAACCTTTAATCAATGTGTGTAGTGGGAAATGAAATAAGAACGTTCACATTTCCTTAACAGTTTATTCAAACAAAAGTTGTTTAAACTAAACATTTTTACAGCATAAGCGAATTATGGATGTATTATACTACCTATACATAATATTTGTATTAATTAAAAGCTTCCTGAAGGAATCGTGTCTCCAAGTGTCTTCTAGTCACCACTTATGTCTACTATTTTGGTGACTGTTTTGCGCCATTGTCAACAAAGGCGGCACAATGGTTATTATTATACAATTATTCTTTCAATTGTGTGTCCCGGACTATCATTTAGAGGATTGCGGGTTCGATTCCCGCCAAAGACTCTGATTGTTTCCTAATTTATTTTTAATTAGGGAAAGTCTTTTAGCATTTTATTTTTTTTAATCAAACTCCAAAAGTAAGCAAAAAATGCAGTTTCATTTTCTATTTCGGAGGGTAGACAAAAGTGGTCCCAAAAGAACTATTTAGTCAGTATTGACGCAGTCTACTGGTAGATTTTCAGTGACAAGCTAATGTTTAATGTCAATAGAAGATTACATTGGCTGGGTACACCTGGCCAGTAATACTATTTTTTTTTTTGCTATTGTCATTCTCCACAGGGCTGTTTAGTAGTGGCTGGCTTCAAATCTTATGTTTATATGATGGCTGCAAGACTGGAAAATTTTTAATTTGCCATTACAAAAAATCAATATAGTTCTAGCCAGATAAATCACAATGTCTCTGGGATCGAATCAAATAGTGTGTAGTTATTGACAAATTGACAAACAGGAAGCATTCGGTAACACGTCATATAACGCAGTTGGAGAGGTGTTATGCAAGAAATACGTTGCCGTTAATATTCGAAACGGGACGCTGAAAATACTGACATTCACGATAATTTTCACCTAAGTCACGAAAGTTGCCCCGTTGTTTTATCGCCCTTAATATGGCTCCTGATAAAAGCGGAATGTAAGCAACATGTTCTTGATCTAACCTTCAAATGGTGCATCGAAAAGTACGCAGATCTCTGAGAATTACTAATTTGCTCTTTATCGATTCGATCATCGAGTCCCTCGGAATATTCTTGTCCTGTACTATAGGACACGTTACGTTATCGATTACTTTTTTATATAAAGTGTGTTTTTTTAGATGTATTGAACTTAAAGTTAGCAACACTTTTTAACTGGCGGCCATTTTGTCAGCTGTAAAATGATTTATGCTTAGTTTGACATTTTAAATTTATTGTGTCTTTTAGATGGACATATAGAACTTTGAAATGGAATAAAACAAAGATGATTTTTTTAAATTCAAATGAAATTTACTTTATCCTAAAGATAATCTTCTGGCATATGACTGGCTCGCTCGTAATCTAATATGAAGGTCTAATTTTCGATGACTTTTTTCAACATTTGTGGCTGTATTTCGGCAATAACGCGGCGAATGTTGTCCTTCAAGTGGTCATTCTTTTCAGGCTTAACGGCATAGACTAGCGAAGTGTTGAATACTTAAAGTTCTATTTATCTAAAAAAAAAACGCACTATATAAGACAAACCATCTACAAACTAGAGTTATTTACTGGCCGTCTTCCACTTTTCCAGAGCTTGAAAAAGGAGTGAACTTGGATGGGACACATACGTATTCTCAAAATATTTTAGAGTAGATCAATGTACTAAACAGTTGGCTACCAGTTTTAGTATTGCACATGGCCCTCGACTGCCTTATACAGAATATGAATTAGTTGACTAAACAGACTGGGAGTCAAGAAATAGCTGAATAAATACGTTCAGCGTTGAATGAGGTATTGTTCAGATGGAAATTCACACCATTAGCTATTAGGATATGCTTATTATAGGAAATGCATTGTGGTGTTTAATACCAGCAATAAGTTCTAGGTAATAATGCAATGCATCAGACGAACCATCGCAACATGCATTTTGCGATTACCCACTTATAGGTTCATGTACAACGAGGATCTCAGTTCAGGATATTTTAATATCTCACATAACATGATTGATTTTAAGCTACATTTTTGATTTTCATTGAAAAATATTGGCAAATTATAAAAGAAACTTCAAATACGAATGAATACAACTACTTAACTTATACTGCAATCGTTATTGACACGAATGCGTAAAAAGTACGATTACGTTTTCGCACAAAAATCTGATTAAATTGTTTGCATTTCTTAAATTATTATAAAAATTTGTAACAAAAATTAACTTCAAAAGCTAAATTGTTTAATTAAAAAACAAAGTTATTCGAATTGACTTAATCCTTTTAAACTATTTTGTTATTATGATTCAGTTGCCTACACTCTATTTTTATTAAATTGGCATTTTAATTTTAAATAATTCAGATTGTTATACTAACATACACTGCATACATTACCAGTAGCTACAAAAGTAACTAGTGTATCGTTTAAATATCGATAAAACTTCAACATTATTGTCAACTACTAACTACTTTTAAAAGTGCATCAAAGCTTTATAAGATTGATTGCAAATATACTCCAGAAAACCATTTTCTTATACATATTTTTCTTTTCTTGTATAAGTGGCATGCATTACTTTTGCCCCACAGGCAACATGAGCATCATGAACACTAGCAGTCGCAGCAAATGGAAAACAAACAATCACGGCAATAAATAAATACAAAAATTATGTATCATCATTAAACTACGGCTTCTGTGTAGAGTTTCTGTTACACATAATTTTCAGTTGCATTAAATACAAAGTTTTACTCCAGCTCATCTTCATTTCCAAAGCATCTGCAGCATCTGCATCTTAAGCCTAGCAAAAATATATATAAGTGTGTGTGCAAATGCTCGTTTGTTTAACTTTCACTGTTTTTCTTATAAATCTTCTTAAAATTATATTATTTTTTGCTTTTTTTCTCCTTCTCCAGAGATGCTGGTTGGTTGGTTGTGATTTAGCAGAAAGATAAAAAAAATCGCCTTGCAACTGAAAATTGTATGTACCATTACACTCAGCAAAATTTTTAATACAGTCTTTGTTATACTTATTATTTGTGGCTACTATTTGTTTTGTTTACTAATTTATTAAGCCTTAGTTTTAGTATTAAATTGTATACAAATTACCTGAAATATACATTGACTGTTTAACTAAGTAACCACACTAACCCCCTGGCCCACGATGTCGAACGATAACGTTCGCTTAGATAAGACTTAAGACACAAACTTGATTGTGGAATAAACAAACTTGATTTAGTAAAAAATAGATACGATAAAAAGCTTGTGTCTTAAGTCTTATCTACGCGAACGTTATCGTTCGACATCGTGGGCCAGGCGGTAAAAGTTACCATTAAACTCTACTCCACATGCTAGTGGCATAACTTTTATTGTTACATATGAGTAATAAACCCCCAAACCATCTTATTTAATACTATTGAGAATACTATAGATATGTCTTCATTTATACAGCTATGGACAGACAAATAGCACACCAAATGTTCTATGAAGTGCAAAACGTATTATACAAGGGCGGTTCGGAAACTTCTTAGCCTAGAACAGAAAGCTGAAAACGTCCATCTGTGCTATGAACATATGTTAAATTTCTTTTCGATCTGGCAACTCCTTCATATAGAAACAGGTGTTCAAAAAAAGACGCATCCGCGATTTTTTTTTGTAATGGAAAAATTAGAAATTCGTCATGTCATTAAATATTTAAATAAGAAAGGTTTATCGGGACAAGAAATTCATAATGATATGTTGAATGTGTTTGGTGAAAGTGCTGAAATATTCGAAGAAAAATTTATTTTTGAATTTTAAAACTACAAAATACAGTGTTTTCCTTCAAATGTGTTTTGATTTATTAGCGGAAATCGTTCGCTATAACATGGTAAGCAGATGTTGAATAATATACAAAATTTTTATTACCTCGTTATAACGAATAAAAGTGCAACTTCACCTCGATATAACGAACCTCATTGTAACGAATTGTTCGATATAATGTTTTTTTTTTCTAATCCCCTTAAGATTCGTTATACCAAGGTTGAACTGTATGTAACGAATTGCGCGAAAAACTTCTGTCTGTTCATACAATTAAAAAGACGTGTTGAGATATACAAACATTTAGTACATGTTCATTATTTGATTTTGTTAAAAACGGGGAACTACCGAATTGCGCATAAAACTTCTCTGTTTGTGTTTAGCTCTAGCATCAACAACAAGCAAGAACAACAACCGTCTAGTGCAATTAAAGAAATGCTTGAGGCATGGGAGTCTGTGGCATCATACATTAAAAAGCATCACCCCAATCAGACAGTGGCTAAACGCGCAACAGATTAATTCAATGATAATGCTGTGTCGCATTTTCAGCAAATTTTGAAGCGTCGCCAAAAACAAACGACTCTAGACAGTTTTTTGTTAAAGAAGAACTAGGTATGCAAAATTATTTATTTTTTTTTTTGTAATTTTTTCGTTTTTCCCCTTGCAGATTGTCTCATTTCGTCCTATATTCAGTTGGTTAAAAATGTTGATAAATATATGTTATATTACTTTCAATAAATATTGATGTTGAAATATGTTAGTGTGTACTTTTTCCGACTTGGAACGCATTATTTTATTTTGCACTGATATATGTATGTATATTAAAATAATGGTTTTGCTTAACGAACATTTCGCACAACCACCACGCTACTGGAACGTGTGTTCGTTAACCGCGGGCCCACTGTACTCTAATTACTATTTTATACTCTGACTCTGTTTATGTTTATTATGTTTGGTTATGGAATTGGTATAAATAAATATACCCAAGAAAAACTTAATTAAAAAACCAAAAGCAACATTCGAAAGAAAAATATTTATATTACGACATGAATTCCGCATACCAATGATTTTAGTCCAGTTTTTTTTGCTTTTGTTTTTTTGATGAGATGATGATGAGTTTGTGAAAATTTGTTTTTCTTTTACGAATTTCTTATGAAATTATGTAGTTCGCATTACACAAGATATTATGAACATGCTGAAGAGTATGGCAGTATGTTAATATGATTTATTAAAAAAAAATTCTTTCGAAGTTATTATGGATTTTAAATTAGAAATAAATTTATATATGTATTATGATTGTAATCAGCATTTATGTTATGATTATATTCGAATTGTAATGCAATTTACTTAAAATGTAGGTATTTAAATAACTGTGTTTGTGAATAATAAATACCTATAAGCTTTCTTTACTTTCTTCAACAGTTACATCTCATTTTCCACAATTACGATTATGAAATGTGGAATTATATTTTTAGCAACGCATGCGCAACTTATAATTGAATCGAAGAATTGAATAGAGCGGTTTGGATTGCTTTGATTTGATTTGGTTGGCAATGGAATGGGTAAGTGATTTAATATTTTCCTATATGTACGAATAAAATAGACTGCATAATTTATAGTGGTAATTATTATTTTCCATGGCATTGTTGTAATTATTAGAAAATGTATTGCAGTTACTATGCAACTGTTTGGGAAGCATTTCTGTTATTTAACTTACCCTTTCCTCGTTGTTATGTGGAATGTGAGTGAAATGATGAAGTAAACTGAAAAGGAAAACAAGAAAATACTGTTAGATATAAGTTAGATATGTAGAAGACATTTAGAAAAACAACTAATTTATTTAAAGACGTCGTGCCAATGAACTACACTAATTAAACTCTGCATTGATGAGAATTATTGACTTGATAGAAACTGTACAACAATCAGCTGTAAATACTGTTAAGGCAAATATTTACTCAAAGAAGCATAACCACTTGTTTTAGCATAAATATGTTTGACGTTGTTTACTCTTACAAGAGTTCTGCAAGATCAAACAGCATCACAAAAAAATTAGTATCTGTTGTGCCTTTCCTAAATAAACAAAGTTTTTTAAATAAATAAACGAGTTTATATTTTATTTAGTGGTTACGTCTTTTTCGGCAAATATTTGCCAAGTACCAAGTATTAAAAACATCAAAGTTAATGTCAAATTGACTCACATTTTTCTTTACAACTTTTTTTCTTAAATCAATTGAAATATAAATCTATTGAAAGAAAATAAATCACTCAATAGCAAACTGCTTACAGCCGTGATAAACAGGGGTCAAATTACCGCATTCGATATCGAGACAAATTGATCGTAATTTTCTTATTTGAGATTATGACATTCGATATTGAGCAAGAAATTCAGTACATTTTATCATAATTTCGATATCGAAATCATTTCGATATCGATACAATAGCTCATTCGATCACGAATGCGATAATTTGGCCCCTGTCTAGAAAAATCTTATTAATTTCAATTATGTTTTTTTTTTAACATTAGAGCGATTTACACACATAAAGAGAAAAACATACCTAAACCAACTTGAAATTTTAACAAAAAGCTAAACTATAACAAAATACTTGGCTTTTATATATTTAACTCTTCAATAACACAGTGATACACAATTGAATGAAATAGAAAAACCTGCGACCGGATATTATTTTTCTTGTATGGCTTGTCGAGTAAAACAAGATTCCAATAGTGAAATATGCCGGACACCTCCAAAATCCGGATTTACGGTTAAAAAAACGGTTATGGTACCTTTGCGCACTTATAAGCCTGTAATTTTGTTGATAATGATTCGATTTTGAATTTCTTACTAGACTTGGAAAGAAGAAACTGAGCTCTTTCGAATGAACTTGAGAAATATGGGTGTTATTGTGGAGCAAACACAAATTTTGTAGATTTTTCAAAAACATTTCAACTTTGGTGACGTTTTTATACATTATTTTATTAAGAAACTATAATACTATTGAATTTATTCAAAAAATACGTTTACTTACGATTACAACGCATATTTGGGTTTGAAAATACATAAGGAATTGACCGAGTTATTTAACTTGTCATGAAAATAAACTTTTAAATATGTTTAACATATTTTATTAATCAATTAATTAATTGAAAATTATAATTTACAACAAAAGGAAAGTTATAATATTATGTAGTTTTGTTGTCATCAAATTTTATTTTATAAAAAAACCCGATTTAGATGTTTTTAAATTTCAATCTGCTTAGGGCAATAATGATGAGAGAGTGATTTACACATACAGAAAGAAAGACACAGCTAAAATGTAGAAAATCAACATGAAACTGTTGTTTGGAGTATAATTTTAAACCGATAGTATACGTGGGCGGTTCGAAAACTTCTTAGTCTAGAACAGAAAGCGCGGTATAAACAGAAAAAAAGTTTGGAAACTTCCATCTCTGCTATGAACACATGTAAAATTTCTTCTCAATCTGGCAACGCCTTCATATAGAACAGATGTTCAAAAAAGACATCTCCGCGATTTATTTTACAATGGAAAAATTAGAAATTCGTGGTGTCATTAAATATTTAAATAAGAAAGGTTTATCGGGACAAGAAATTCATAATGATTTGGTGAATTTGTTCATATACATCAGCAAAAAATTGGGTTGCTGAATTTAAACGTGGTCGTACAAGCATTCAGGATGAACCACGTAGTGGACGTCCGAAAACAGCAACAACAACAGAAATTGTAGCCAAAGTACATGATATGGTATTAAATGATTGACGAATAAAAGTCCGTGAAATAGCCAATATCATGGGCATCCCAAATGATCGAGTCCATTTAATTTTGCATGAAGAACTACAGATGAAAAGGATTTCTGCAAGACGTGTGCCGCATTTGTTAACAGTCGACCAAAAACGCATAAGAATGAAAACTTCTCAAGCTTGTTTAAATCGCTTTAAGAAAAATAAAATGGATTTTCATACAACAGATTCATACTCCAGAGACAAAATAACAATCCAAAGCAATGGACTGAAGCTGGAGGAAGAGCCCCAAAGAAGGCAAAAACAATTCAATCGGCTGGTAAGGTGATGACAACGGTTTTTTTTTTTTGGGACTTCAGAGATATTTTATTGATTGACTATCTGCAAAAGGGTAAAACAATAAATTCAGAGTACTATTGCAACATTTTGGATCAAGTAAATGTAAAAATTCGAGAAAAACGTCCTGGCTTACAACACAAAATAATAATTTTTCATCAACACAACACACCAGCGCACAAGAGTGTTTTAGCAATGGCTAAAATCAACGAATTAAAGTACGAGTTGCTTAACCACCCTATTCTCTTTATTCTTCTCATTTAGCTCCCAGTGACTTTTTCCTCTTCCCAAATCTAAAAAAAAATTCTAGCTGGCAAGCGTTTTAACTCAAATGAAGATGCAATTGCAGTTGCAAACCACTATTTGGAAGGCCTTAAGGAAAACTATTTTAATCAAGGAATAGAATTGCTGGATAAAAGTTGGACTAAGTGTATTGAAGTTTCAGGAGATTATATTGAAGAATAAAAATGTTTTTGAAAAATTAACTATTCTGTGCTAGGCTAAGAAGTTTCCGAACCGCCCTCGTATAAGTCATCTATTGGATGTATGTACATTAGGTTCTAATTTGTTAAGCCAACAAAACAAAATATAAATTAATCAAAATGAGTATCTAAGTTTTTTTTACACAAAAACAGCTAAAACTGTTCAATGGTTTGTATGATTGCGGGTACATAAACTAAATATTATAATATTAAACAAAACAAAGTCACTCACTTTTGAAACAACTTTTGCTAAATAAGAACGAACCCCTTTAAATTTCCCAGGAAAATCAAACTCTGCATTAGTTTATTAACCTTCTAATTTTTGACAAGCTTTTAAGTGTCATTTAACAAAAATCGCATTTGTTGCAACTTGATTAGTTTGGGTGCAAAAACCCAATATACAGTTCACATGGCTCAAAAACAAACTAAAAATAAAAAGCCAACAACAAAAAACATGTTTTGCAATTTAAAATTTCAAGAAAAATATAAAGAAAAAAAAAAACAACACAAACCATAATTTTGCAATAAATTTGCAAATAATTTGCTGTCAACTTTGTAAGCGATTGAACTGCAAACTGAAAAACAGAGTCATAAACTAAATTTGCAATTATGCAAAATAAATACCAACTAACAATTTGTTAAAAACAAACCGAAAAAATATGAATAAAGAAACACAATTAACAAAACTATCTATGTATGTATTTAGTTGCAAACGTCAATGTGACCTGAATTCAACTCACGTAAAAGTATTTAAAGAAGTTTTTTTTTTTAAAAAAAGAAGGAGATTTATAATCAAAATGACAAAAAGGCAAAATCAATTTGCTTTAGATGCAAATAATTGTTTAAAATTTAAAATAAAAATGCCTTTAAGTTATTGACAGTTGTTGAAAATTTAAAATCTTTGCATTTTTATTTGCAATAGCTTGTTGTAATTAAGTTGAGGTTTTGTAGAATATTTTGTAATAAATAAATTATCTTCACTGAATGAGGAGGCATTTGCTAGTTGATGGGTTTATAATAGTTAAATATTTGTTTACCAGAAAATCACGAGTAAAGACATAAATTACCAAGTCAGGGTTAATGACTTTTAATTTTATAGCTATTGACATTTTAACTGATGATGATTGCCACTACTTACTGCCATTAATCTGGAATATTAAATAATAAGATTTTTAAATTTTGTTTAAAAACTGCGTAAAACACCTCCAAACATTCTACAATTCCCAAATACTCCTAAGTCTCTAAATTCAAACTGTCGCTATGAAACGATTTGATGTAAATCGTCTCGTATTTTGATTTTCCCTTATATTTGCAGTAAAATCTTCAAGAACATTATGCAATATATGAAAGACATTTTCAAAAACTGATATAAAAGTTTGGATTCAACAATACTCCTAATTCTCTGAATTCAAACTGTCGCTATGGCAAATTTCTGAAACGATTTGATGTAAATCATATCGTATTTTTCCCCCCCTAATAAAGCGTGATCCATTTTTTTTAAGAATAAAAAACACCGAAAATTCAAATTTATTGGGAAATGTTCATTATCATTTGTCGCAGATGGTCGAGCACTTCAACTATCCCCACAGGAAACAGTCTAACGGTGTGATATCACATGATCTTGGTGGCCAATTGATCGGCCCAAAACGTAAAATTATGTGCTCACCGAAGTGTTTTCTCAATAAACCCATTGATTGATGCGATGTGTGGGAAGTGGCACCGTCATACTGAAACAAAATGTCGCAGAGATCACGAGCTTCAGTATCAGGCATCAAATAGTTGGTTATCATGGCTTATCGACTCTCCACGATCTTCGTGTACACTCTCAGCTACAGCCGCTATATTTTCTTCACAGCGTGCTGGACGTGGTCTATTCGGTCGAATATTATCCAATAATGAATGCTGGGTTTCAAAATGGGCGATGGTGTTGCGAATAGTGTGTTCAGTAAGCCGATTATGTTGACTATAAGTTGAGCGAAGTGCACGAAACACATTCCTCACAGAACGTGAATTTTCAGAATAAAGTTGAACGATTTGTAAACGTTGTTCAGGCAGGTGTGTTGTCTTGATGAAAATTTGTATTTGTCTTGTAAGCCAGGACGTTTTTCTAGATTTTTCACATTTAATTGATCCCAAATGTTGTAATAGTACTCTGAATTTATTGTTTTACCCCTTTGCAGACAGTCAATCAATAAAAAATCTTTGAAGTCCCAAAAAACCGTTGACATAACCTTACCAGCCGATTGAATTGTTTTTGCTTTCTTTGGGGCAATTCCTCCAGCTTCAGTCCATTGCTTTGGATTGTTATTTTGTCTCTGGAGTATGAATCTGTTGTATGAAAATCCATTTTATTTTTCTTAAAACGATTTAAACAAGCTTGAGAAATTTTCATTCTTATGCGTTTTTGGTCGACTGTTAACAAATGCGGCACACGTCTTGCAGAAATCCTTTTCATCTGTAGTTCTTCATGCACAATTAAATGGACTCGATCATTTGGGATGCCCATGATATTGGCTATTTCACGGACTTTTATTCGTCAATCATTTAATACCATATCATGTACTTTGGCTACAATTTCTGTTTGTGTTGCTGTTTTTGGAAGTCCACTATGTGGTTCATCCTCAATGCTTGTACGACAACGTTTAAATTCAGCACCCCAATTTTTTTAGTGCTGCATATGAAGGAACACCATATCATTATGAATTTCTTGTCCCGATAAACCTTTTTTATTTAAATATTTAATGACACCATGAATTTCTAATTTTTACATTGTAAAAAACTCGCAGAGATGTCTTTTTTGAACATCTGTTTGTATATGAAGGCGTTGCCAGATTGAGAAGAAATTTAACATGTGTTCATAGCAGAGATGGAAGTTTTCAAAACACTTAACTTTTTTCTGTTTGTACCGCGCTTTCTGTTCTAGACTAAGAAGTTTCCGAACCGCCCTCGTATGTCTGCTTACTTTTAGGTTCCAATACACTTTGAATATTTCAATATTTCTTTGAAATAATCGCAATAACTTTTCAATAATTTAAACAATTCTAAGGAAGCAACTAGTTGTTGCTGGATTATTTTCAAGACTCACATTGAAGCACCTATTGTCGTTCTTATAATTTGTAAATCTATTTCAATTGTCATTTTATCTCACAGTAATTTTTTAAGACTTTAATTTAATTAATAATTAACTCTTAACAATCTCCCCTGGAAATTCTTAATTAACTCTGCTTAATAAATCCCCTTTAGATATTTTGAAAACATTTTAACAATCTCAATTTGCGCCTTATTATTTATTTAATTGTTTTATGTTTTAAAGGCATATTTGCAAAACCTCAAATATCTTAACTATTTAAACAGTCAAGGTAAACCAGAACAATTGCTGAATGTGGCTTTTAAAACAATCTAAATAACAAAAAGCATTTAAATTAAATGAAATAAATGGCAATAAATTTATATATGTATGTATAGGTATGTATGTACGTATATGCAAGTAAATCATAGTAATCACAACAATTTGCAAATGTTATAGAAATATTAACAAATAAAATGATAGGAATTATTCTTTTAAAAATAATAAAAATAAAATCACAGCTGAGAAATTTAAAAAAGAAATAAAGTGTGATTTGATTGCAAGATTTTCAAGAAACAAATCTGTAATACGAGGGCGGTTCGAAAACTTCTTAGCCTAGCACAGAAAGAGAATAGTTAGTTTTTCAAATTCATTATCCAACTGAATTCGAACAAGAAAATATTCGAAAATCGATATAGGAATAGAGGAACTTTTAAATGAAATAATATTTTTCTGCTCTTAGAGTTAACATTTTTCTTAGAAACCATTTATTATTGTAATTGCTAATAAATCTTAAGAATTTTTCAAAACTCTTTTATATGTATTTCTATTTTCTTATAAAAGCTTTAAGTGTTTTTTTTTCTACATGTTTATGGCGCCATTATTTCTTTATTTTTCTTTCTTTAAATGCATTTAAAAATATTTCCACACAATTACAATTAAATAAACACTTGCATTTGTAATAGACGTATTTCTTTTCATATTTATTACATATTTTTTCCGCACTAAATAATTATTTATATTAATGCAGGTGAGTTTTCTATTTATTCATTAAATTATTTTGAAGAACGTGTAAATTTTAAATGTAAAGCAAAAAAAATATATAATAGCAAAATAATAATTTAAAACACACCTTTAGTTTAAAAGATAAATATCAGGTCGTGTTGAGAAAAACCAAACAATATTGCATACATTTAAAAATGTGCAGTTTGGAACAATTTTAGATGCTCTAATACTAGAAAATGTGAGCACAATGAATTATCCGGCCCACTACTTTATAAGTTTCTGATTCTTTAATATTTATTAATATAACCCATAAATAAAAGAGCTGAGGCAACATTGAGTTAGAAATGGTGATTAGTCTCACGAACCCTGATGAAAATCGCAACAAGATGCCGAACAAAATCAGTAGCAGTAGTTTGCCCCATGGTGTTAAATTTCCGACAGGCCTGGCTTGCAATTGCAAATGTAGATATGATTGTTAAATATTGCTGTCTTCGGCAAAATAATAGATAGGGTTAGTAGATCGGTACCGCTGAGTTAATATTAAACGTTTTCTAATCTATGCTTGTTAATTTAATAACGTCTGTAAAAGCAGCTACCTAACCAGTAGAAAAGATTCGTGTTTTTTGAAGCAGTTAAGAGAAAAAGCGCAGTAAAAGCTTACGAATAAAATATACAAAAAATATGCTCTTTTAGTACTGACAACGAAGAAGGTTTTAAAGCAAAAAAATTAAATTATAGCCAACAGATTTACGTATGACAACGAAAGTCAAATACAAAACGAATATCGCGCTTCTCAGTTACTATGAATTTTTCTTAAGCGAAAACATTCAGATAGAATTAAAAAAAACACTTTAGTAAACTGCTTTATTTGCATGTTTGATTAGGTTATTGTCAGCAGAAAGTAGTCCTCTGAACCGGGAACACCTCATACAAAAATCATGCATCCCATCAGCAATTTTGGAGCGATTTGAGGTATGAATTCATACATAAAACTTGCTCCTTTTGGAGCACATTTTTTACTGAGTATAGTTTCGAGAGAACCACATTAGGGTTGGAAATATTTGGAGTTCTCACTTTATTATTGTTAAATTAATCATTTGAACAACAACTTATAGCAAACTGGTAGTTCTCTCTTAGAGCGTTTTCGCTTTTACAAATTGGCTTCATATTTGAAAGCTTGTAGAACTCTTAGAAAATCTAATAAAATGGTAAACTGCAATGAATACCAAATGGAAGGGCAATTTCAGAAGAACACATCTTAAAGACCACTTAGAGAAAGCTGGACACTGTAGCAGCCGATCGTATGAGCACATTCCGGTTTGAACAACAGATATTCAATTCAGAAAAATAAAATACAATTACACCATCTAACCGAAAGGGGGAATTTCTTATCACAAGAATCGTTACTTCAAGGATGAGTGTTATTGTTTTATGCGTAACTCTATTAAGATACGACTGTTATACGTATACAATAACATACATATGTATATGCCCTATGCCTCTCTATTGAATATAAAGGTAATTAATTACCTTTTCTCTGGGAGTTATTTTGGATTCGAAACTGTCATGACATCTAAACATTCAATCTATACTGTCCAAAGCGGCAATGGTATTTATTAACGTGTTATACGCATCGTAAGTTGTCTGAGAGTATCTTGCGAAATCTTACTCAGATTACAGATACACCTGTAATCCGAATTGCAAATGTCAATGTGATTTTTACAATGATAAATTGGTTGCCTGCTGATTTTAAGGCCTAGAAAATTGCCCTCTACTCTGAAATTAGTACAATTACTACGGGCACATTAAAAGTCTGGGGGAAAATTATGGACAATATTAAGTATTGCACTTCCAGATGTTTCTGCGACAGAGCTTTTGCTTATTTATATAAACTTCCCAAAAGAGTTCGTTTGCGATCTTATGTGGTTGGGTCTTTTGAATTTCATTGACTGGTTGCCCGTTGATTTTATGCAAATTTTTATATGAAATTGCCCTCCACTCTGGATTTAGTCTAATTACTACGGACAAATGGAATCGTCTTACACAGAAAAAAATAAAAATGAGTTTCAATTAAAATATTTGTAGAATCAATTAAAAATTTAATTGAAATCGGACCTGTAAACAAAATGATAGTATCAATTAAAAAAAAATTTGAGATTTAATTGAAAATATCAGAGAAATCAGAAAAAGTAATTGAATCAATTAAAATTTTAATTGAAAATTATTTTAAAATCAATTAAAGGTTTAATTGAAAAAAAAACATGATTTTTTTTTCTGTGTAATTATGATGACTGTGCTTAAGAGTCTAGGGAAATTACACCCAGATGTTTCTTCGATAGAGGCTTTTTCTTATTTATATAAGAGTCCGTCTGCGTTCTTATGTTGTTGAGGATATTAGATTTCATGGACTGGGAGAAGTGAATTTTACAGATTTCTAGACCGCTGCAGTATTTTACAGGACGAGTAACTTGATATTTTGCTCAAAGAAGCGAAAATTGGCTGACTTGTCTAGGTACCACTTTCATGGTGTAATCGTATGATTATGACGATACTTTGCATCTACCAACAGATTGTCCACGGAGTCTCTTTGTAGGATTACATGGGCAGAATATAATGGTCGTAGATCGAATGTTCAGATCAAAAGACAAATCTGGTAGTGGTGATAAGTGCTTTTTCGGGTTGAACACTAGAAATTTAAATTTCTCTATTATGACTGAAAAAAAAGTTTATGTAGAAGTTGTACGCATCAGGAAGAGGAAGAGACGATACCCACAACTGCTATTGTCCGGCCGTAGCGGTTTGAAGATTAAAGTTACTGGCTAACTTCGTTTTGCATGATCTGTAACTGAATGATTTGACTACGAAAGTGTTTGCTGACTTAATATTCTTCACCTTGACCATTTATTTCCTGATATTACAGGTGGGCCAATGCTGAT
This sequence comes from Bellardia bayeri, assembly GCA_950370525.1. NCBI lineage: Eukaryota > Metazoa > Arthropoda > Insecta > Diptera > Calliphoridae > Bellardia > Bellardia bayeri. The sequence continues at coordinate 106,130,150 of OX493264.1, forward strand.
GGGCTCAAATATGATACTGGTCAATTGGACACCTCGTTTAATCTAACTTAAGTATTTCTTATCACAAGCTTCCACTATGAAATAGTCATTTATTAGTTTAGCATTATTGTTAGTTAAGGGGACAAAAAAATTTGCTTCGCCAGTAATACAAAAATTAACTTGAAACTCAAGAGCACTGGTGGTTGGTACTTTTTTTAAATTAAATTAATGTTAGGCAAATGTCTAATATTTTGACAGTTTCAGTCATGTATGCATGACATAAACTTATGTAATTTAAGTCTTAATGGGTAAAAATTGCTGCTGTAATGATCCCAGCAACATGAATTTAAGTGGAGTGTAGCGGGAACCCACAAAGAGTACAATCATGGTACTTATGCTTAGTTCCAATGGTACTTTTTTTTTATCAATTTCGACCTTTTCTTGTTACTTTGTTATTTTTTTTTTTTAATTAATGATATAGCATTATGAAATTATGCAGATATTGTACCTTTTCCTGATTTTTCTAAATTAATGGACCTAGTTAGAACATGTAATTTAGCACATACATATGTTCCTTGGATAGTGTAAAATCTATACACTTTTGCGGCAGTCTAATTAATATCCACAAATTGCAAACAAAATATTTATGTATTAAACTAATTTCAAATACATGCCTTATCTAAGGTGAAGGTCAACATCTCAACTCTTGGCTATAAACATGACTTGGTAGACATTCCAGTTCAAACAAAAAAAGCACATTAGTTTCGTATACTGTATCAAGTATTTAAAAACTTTTAAATTGATTTTGCAGTCCTTTCAAATACAAAACAACAAGCCACCATGAAACCAAGAAACCCCAACCGGCCACATTTCAAAAACAAATAAAACCGTCGTGATCTTTAGAAATTCTTGAGTTTGACGCTTACAAGTTATAACAAATTAAATTATTTATTATCCATAGTTGTTTCTGTTTTTTTTTCATCTATTTTTTTTTGCATTCTAAATTATAGCTGCCTTCTCCAGCTAGAGATAAAAAGTAGAAAAAAATCTTAAATTTAGCTGTAAGCTACAAATTAATTAAATATTGTTTCTTTATATTGTTGCTTTTATGTTATTACTAATAAATTATAAAATACATTTAAACACATGTAGAATGAATGTTAATAATTGTAAGAGAACGAAAAAGAGAAAGAGAAAAAACACAGTTATTTTTTAATTGTTTTTGTTTGGTTTTGTGGTAAAATTTTTTTCACAATAAAAAAAATTCTTTATTATTATTATTCCAGGGGCTCCTGTAGTGGCTTTAATGGTTCATTATTTCAGTATCTAGGGGATATTGATCTAATCTTTGAAATGTAGTATGTATAGTATGTAGTTGGTAAAATCGAAAACGTTTTTATATTCTTAGATTATGTTTATAAAATGAAATTTAATAGTAATAAGCTTTGACTTATTAACTATATTTTCTCTTATATTGGTATTAAGTTTCAATTGTATTCTAAATCCTATTAATTTATTGTATGTAAATTAGAATGTTTTTATTTCTTAGCATATTCATCCATACATATGAATCAAATAAATCATACATACATGAATCAAATAATAAAGATTACGCATTGCGCATTTTCGTTATATTTTTCAGAGCAAAATATCTTCTTGTGACGTCACAAGTCAAAAATATTTTTATTTTTGCTTAATTTTTATTTAAATTTGAATAGTAGTGAAAGTTTTAAAATGAAGTTTGCCGTTTTTAATTGTGAAAATATTAAAAAAGCATAAATTTAAGTTTTTTCTTTTATTCAAAAGGAAATAATTAAAAAAAAAAAACAAAAAAAAAACGAACAAAAATATATATATTTAAGTTAACTTTTTTTGATACTTTTTAATATGTATAAAATAGTAAACAAATATAGAAAAACTTCAGTAAATAATTAAATTTTTTTTGAATATTGTTAATAAAAGTAATTTTTCACGAGCTTATTATACGGAAAAAATAACCTGTGACGTCATGCGCAGAGAGAGGATATTTTGTTTACCTTCTTTTCGCAATCTTTATTATTTGATTCGTGCCATACAGTGGCCGACAAAAGTCTACATACGACCTATATTTTTGCAATTTGGGCATTTTGAAACCATAATGAAGAAAAGTAATAATACAGTTTTGTTTCAGATGAATTTTTAATAATATAACACAAAAAAAAAATCTTATTTTATTATAAACTTAAACTTTTATTCACAAAAAACTAAAAAAAATTTAATGACAAAAGTCTACATATGAGCTGTAAAATAACATAAAAAACTTTGTTTGGGTACTAAAACCTATTACTTTTTATTAAAATTAATATTTCGTTGGGCTACCATGGGCATCTATAACTGCCTGTAAGCGTCTGGGCATCGAAGCAACTAAATTGTTGAGTTCTGCGGATGTTATGTTTAGCCATTTTTCTTGAAGCTTCTCTTTAAGCATTGGGCACTAATAATAGGAGTTTTGCGAATTTTTCGTTGTAGAATCTCCCACACGTGCTCAATAACATTTAAGTCCGGCCTTTGAGATAGTGTGTACAACTGTCGTGGGGCATGGTAGAGCAGCCAATCTTTTACAATCTAAGCCGTGTGCTTCGGATCGTTATGTTGCTGAAAATCTAACTCTGACCAAGATTTAAAATATCAACCGAGGGTTTAAAATTTTGTTCCAAAATGCATTTGTACAGATAGCGATCCATATTACCCTCAATAAACACTAACATGCTTCCAGTAGCAACTAAGTTCTTCGTCTCCATCGCTGTATTTTTTTTTTCGGCAAACTTTATCTCTCCCATCACTTCCAAATATGTTATATTTAGATTCATTAGTGAACAAAACTCTTTTCCAGAAATCCATGTCCTTCTGAATATGCTTTTGTGCAAATTCCAAACTAAGTTTGCGATTTTTTTCGCTTATGGAAGGTTTTTGCGAGGAGATCTGCTATGGTAACCATTATTATTTAAAGTTCTTTGTATAGTTCTGAGATGTACAATTAATTCAGATCATGCAGCGATATCTTCGGCTAATTTTGTGGCATTTACTTTTGGATTTTTGCCCACTTCTTTTAAAATGAAGCTAATGTCACTACAACTAAGTTTCTTAGGACGACCTCCACGTGGCTTGTTTTCCACTGTACCAGTCTTTTTAAAGTTATTGACTATTGTCTGAACTGTAGACTTACTTAAATTAAAAAGCTTTGATATTTCACCACAAGATTTTCCCTCATTTCTGCACAAAATTACGGACATCAATTGATATTTCTCTACGAGAAGCCATTATTTCTATTAAAGATTTATTCAATCCGCCTAAACTTGAACTGAATACTATTTTAAGAAACCTCTTAACACAACAAGAAAAGTAAAAAATAAATAACGGCATTTTATTGCTTGAATTCAACAACAAAATCCCATACATGCTGGTCGTATGTAGACTTTTGTCAATGCTTTTTGTTTGTTTATTATCAATAATTTTTAAAGTTTACATTACAATAACAATTTTTTTGGGCGGATCAATAAATAGAGATTACAAACAAAACTGCATCGAAACTGCGTCGAAAAGATGTTAAAGAAAATATTTCATTGTTTCTTGAAAAGTAAGAAAAAAAATGTGTCTAAAACTCATGCCGAAAACTAGCCAAAAATATTATTAATGAGATTGCAATCATGATTGCAAACATAGATGACGCCATATGACTACCCGTTTTCATACAATTGCCAACAATTTGGACAATTTGACAACAAAAATGACATAGTGAAAACCAAGCATAAGTATATTTGTGAGTATGTTTGACAGTTCAAAGCGGGAACCATTCTCACAAAAAATTTACAAGACAACGACCTAAAATAACGCCAGAATTGTCAAGGACCACCTCAGCAATCTCCAGAACTTAACCCCATAGAGCACCTGTCAGAAATTTTAGACAAGAACATCAGAAAAAGAAGCAATTTATCCAAAGACGAACTCCGAACAGCTTTAACGGAAGAGTGGGTCAAGATTACTAAAGATGTGACTGAACCTCTTGTAAATTCTATGAAAAAGCCACTAGAGGCAATGATTATCCTGAATTAACCTGGCGACCAACAACTCGATAATACCAATTTTTGGGTGGATAAAATTTGCGGAAAGAAATGTTTTGTGCGTAAGCATAATTTGAAATTATTCATACCGTTGCTGCGGTATTTTTCCTTTTTGCGGTATCATCTCTATACAGACAGTATTGTGGCCTGCGGCAGGAATTAATAATTACATTTTACTTATCGATCGATATTTTTTTCCGCTTAGTTTTCCTTTCCGTGCGGAATCAATAATACCACCCAATATTAATAATAAGATTTTCTTTTACTAAGAAGTTGTAATGACTTTATTCTGACGCTCACAGTAGCTGCTGTCATTCTGGCAAAAAATTTAACCGTTTTGGAATATGTATACTGTTCGAGAGCTACGCAATGAAAAATAAAACAAGTAAGAAAGTAATACCAACATTTTTGAGAGAGTTATGCTCTTTAAAGTGATTTTCGGAAGTGGGCCTTACGAGTAATTATTACCCGATATTTACAAAATTTGTACATGTGATTTGGCTTCATTTGTACTCATTTGTGGTGAAATTTGTTTGGATACTTGCATAATTCAAACATTTATGATCGTTAAACTCCTATTTCGGGAGGACATTTGCTTGGGGGCCAGGTGAAATAATGGACCGATTTCTACCAGTTTCAATCCTATCTGTCCTTGGGCCGAAAAAATATCACCTACCAAATTTTAACGAAATACAAGGCGGCGCAAAAGTAATGCTCCTATCAGAAAATGCTATAAATTTTGCGATTGGCCCCTAATGTCAGTTCTGTTTTGACATTTGTGTAGTAAACAAATGCGAAATACACGTTAATAAACAATGTTACGCTACACTGCTCCAGAACGCGGAATATTGCTGACTATTTATTTGACCAATAATCGGTCGGTGACTTTGGCACAACGTGAATTTCGTCGCAGATTTAATGGCCGTCCAACGCCTACTGGTGAAACACTGCGACGTTTAGCCGCTCGCCTCGAAGAGACTGGCACAACACGAGATGACAGCCAGCCAGCCAGACGGACGGATATCATTAAATCGACTCAGAAAGTGATTCTGAGCAGATCGGTATACTTTAAGGTGAGTGTTGGACCAATATTTCTGGGCGTTACAAACATCAGCACATATCCAATATAGTGGTATAGGGTATAAAAAGATAGAAAATCGTGCACAAATTCCTACATTGGGGCGTCAAAAACAATTAGTGCTAAAAAAATTTATTTTTTTTTAAATAAATATTTGTCTTGTGCGACTTACCTTAAAAAAAACTTTGCCGGACTTTAAACAATTATTTAAAGAATTTTTATCCGGTCCTTTGGCCAGATGACGTAAAATCTGGTTTTTAATATAAAAAATACCATTAAAATTTAATATTTAAAATAAAAAAAAAAACTATTTAACCATAAGTAAACATTGAGAGTTACTTTATTGAAAGACCAGTGGCATTTAAATTTAATGCTCCAAGTGTCATTTTCATTGCAACTTGATGAGTTTTTTCTGCTTTTTACAGTAATGTTTCCTCATATTTCTTTAACAACATAAAATTTTAATTTTTATGTTATTTATACATTTATGTATTTATGCTTTTAGTATGTATTTTGTGTCATACTGCCTTTGATTGCCAGCATTATTTAAGTATAATTTACGACTTTTATTTAAATATTGTATATTGTATGTACATTTTATAGTTTAACATTAAGTGGCCATTGGCCAAAGAGGAAAATAATATTTTTTTCCGTTGACTATTCTTGTAAAATCTACTTGATTTCAGTATTCAAGATACTTTAAGTCAACTTCTTCTGTCTACTAGTCATGTTTTCTTTTTTTCCGTTCATCATCATCATCGTCATCATTATCATCATCTCATTCATTTGAATATGTTAATCGATGGTTGAAAAATACATTTTTTTTTTTAATGTAAACAAAATGTAACGGTAAATCTGAAAACAGAAAGAATAAAAGAAACTATTTATGTTGGTCAGGTTTGCATGTATCACAATCACAAGCGGCCAACAAGCAAACCCATCCATTCCCAATAACCGTCCGTGTACATGCACGATTTTAATTCAATACAATTTATACAAAACAAGCAGTTTGCTTACCCAAATTAACCCATTCAGTAGCGGCATATATGTACATATGCTTTAAGAAATTTACCAGAGATACGAACATAATTATTTTAATAGATTTGTGATCTTTTATACAAAACATTTCAAAATGATAACAACTGAAAGAGGATCTCTTTTAAACAAAACTTGCTCTTAAAGCGTTAATTGCAAAGTGTCATTCGTGTTCACATCTACCTGCGAAAATAGAGGTGGCCAACAAAATGTGAGGAACTTTTTTATTTAGCTTCTTGTTGTCTTCAACATAAAAACTATATAAAAATAATAATACTAGAAAATAAATAAATATGAAAAGTTTAAAACTTGTTTATCCAGTAATGACCTTCAGCTATGCGTTTTGCTCATTTTTCTCTCTGTTTAGTTTTTTATAGTTGTGTAGTATTTTTTTTTCTCTTTAGTTTTATTTATTTTTTTGCCATTTATAAAAGTAATTAAAGTTGTATTAAGTTATTTTTTTATAGTAAATTTGTTGTTTAACATTTGTGTTTTTGAAAATAGAAGTTGATTTTTAACTTGATTGTTTATTTTTATTTTTTTTTTTGCACAGATTCGTTTCGCTGCTTGCAAATGATCATAGTTAATGCTGATCATGATGATGATGATGATGTTGATGACGATGACGTTGATGTTTTTTATTGTTTCTGTTGAAATTGACAAAAGCTACTTCAGTCAGTGTTTTTAACATATTAAATATTCAGGTATGTTTATTCATTATGATTAATTAACATTTAGCTAAAGTAAACATATTATTTTAACAATTTGTATAAAATTAAACCATTAGGGGCGGTGTGATTTTTTTTTTTTTTTTGTTTTTGAAAAACTACATTTTTCTTTTATTAAATATGCTTGATACACCAAAACTTTGCACTATTAATTTAACTATTGCATTAAAACTTTCACTTTGTAAAAATTTATCACTACAACTTTGACTAAGTTTTTTTATAATAATAATAATTTGTCTATAATTTTGACTACGTCTTAAACTTTGGCTATTATTTTCCCTATCATTATGGTTTTATGACTTTGACTATACTATGTCTTTGACAATGACTATGAAATGGATATTAACTTTGATTATGTCTTTTACTAAAACTATAACTTGCACCATGACTTTGATTTTGTCTCTGGCTTACTACCTATTTCTGTGACAATGAATATGACCTATGACTGAATATGAGTATAACTACGACTTTGATTTTGACTACACTATGACTATTTCTCTGACATTGACTATGGCATGGACTTTAACTTTGACTGTGACTTGGACCATGAAACTGACTTTAATACTGTGACATGAAATATGAGCTATAGCCTATGGCCATGAATTTGATTTTGACTATGTCTCTGAAAATGACTATGTCATGGACTTAAACTATGACTGTGACTTGAATCATGAAACTATTACTGTGACAATGAATATGACCTAGTGCTATGAACTTCATTTTGACTATGTCTTTGACAATGTCAATTACTATGACATGGTCTTTAACTTTTACTAGGACTATGTCTTTATCTTTGCTTATAACTTTGTCTATGCATCTGGCCTATGTTACAAATTATAAATTACCAATTATTACAATTTCACTACACAGAAAAAAAATCATGTTCTTTTCAATTAAACCTTTAATTGATTTTAAAATAATTTTCAATTAAAATTTTAATTGATTCAATTACTCTTTCTGATTTTTCTGATATTTTCAATTAAAACTCAATTTTTTTTTTTAATTGATACTATCATTTTGTTTACAGGTCCGATTTCAATTACATTTTTAATTGATTTCACAAATATTTTAATTGAAACTCATTTTCATTTTTTATGTGTAGGATTTATTTTGCCAATTTTTTACATACACAGAAAAAAATCATGTTTTTTTCAATTAAACCTTTAATTGATTTTAAAATAATTTTCAATTAAAATTTTAATTGATTCAATTACTTTTCTGATATTTTCAATTAAATCTCTCATTTAATTGATTCCACAAATATTGTAATTGAAACTCATTTCTTTCTGTGTATTTGTCATTAAAATTACATTAAAATACTCTTGTAATTGCTACTATAATTATTGCTAAACTTTGCAGTAAGTTAAAATAAAAAGAGTTTATTATCAGTCAAAGTTTAAATGCAATTAACATATAAGCAAACTAGTAATTACAGTGGGTGGCCAAATTATTAGTTACACATGCAAAATTGTTTAGTTTGAAGCCGTATAACATTTTAAAATAGTGAAAATTTATCATTTTATTTGTTATTTTAGGTAAATGAAGTGTTTCTATTTCAATTAAAAATAAATTCTTTTGTTTTAAAAACATATATTTGAGGAAAACAAATTGTTTGAAAAAAAATCTTAATATTTCGTAGAACCTCCTTTGGCATCAATTACAGCTTGCACCCTTTTTGGCATGCTCTGAATGCATTTTCTTTTAGTTCTTCATCGTGATGCCAGACTTTAATCAATGCCTCTATAAGATTTTGTTTGTATAACAGTATAACCTCAAAATTGCATATTTCACACTTCAGAGCAGAATGATCTACAACTGCACTCTAATGTTACCAATCATTGTTGGCACTGCACAAAATATTTAACAGTATTACCAGAATTAAAATACGGAAACATCTGGTACAAGAAACAAATTTATATACGTATTAAAGGCGGTTGAATCTTAATTAATAAGAAAAACTAGTGTAACTAATAATTTGGCCACCCACTGTATTTAATTTACATTTAAATTTGTTAAAAAAAATTTTAAATATTAATTGCTCAAGTTAAGTTTAACTAAAATCAGTTACTTTTTCTTTATATTATTTTTAATTTTCAATTTCATTGTACATAGTTAGCATGGCACTTGTAAATGTCCGTCCGTCCATAAGTCTGTCCACAAATCTGTCATATTTCATTTTGGTAACATTATCCATTCCATTTAAAGTTGTTTACACTAAAACTAGTGTAAAACTGCATAATTTCATAAATATTTTGCAACTGATCTTTCCATTTTAAAAAGTTTTGTTTGTGTGGTTTCAGTTTTCCACATCTTCTATATTTTGAATAAAATTTTACATGCGCCACGACTTTCACCTTGACCATTATGTTTGTTAAGTTAAAATCTGTTTAACAATTTGGATTTTTTAGTTGAAGATTTATTGATTTTAACTGTTAAAGCATATGAATAATGGCAACAAAATCTATTAAAATACTTATATTTTTCAAGATTGTAAAGCTAATAAATGACAGAGATTGTGTATTTTATATTCTGTGAAAGCATAAGTTTTTTGTTTAAGATTTTTAAATATTAGTTTTATTAATTTGAGAAACACACAACAAACTCTTGTGGCTGTGGGTTGGTGTTTATTTTTCCCAATTAATCTATAAACATTGGTAAAATTTAAAATTTAATTAGTCCACTTAAAAAGAAATATGCAAATTTCTTTTAAATTTAACCGTTCTCCAGCCATCTTAAATCTAGTTCAAATTTTCTATTGCACATTTTTGTTTTTATTGACGACCTAAATTCAATAACTCTATCTTACCTCTCTAGGCACTCGCTGTTACTGGCAAATAGTTATTGGTGAGTTTAACCCAATTTCATTTGCAAAAAGAAATATAAAATTCCATGAGCATAAAATAAATATGTTTAACTATAAATTTTTTTTAGTTAAACCTGCTCTTGCCCATTAAAAGAAAAGTTGGCCAAATACCATTAATGAAAATCTATTTAAAGACATCAGAGAATGTTTTTCTGTTACTTTTGAGAAAAAAACACAACTGGTCCTGAGTTTTTAGTTTTCTTGCTAACGAGGAAGTTAAAGCCATGATTAGAACTGAAAACTGTTTTTTATTATACACACTTGTTGTGCGGCTAGAAAACTTGAAGTTGCAGTAAATTAATTTTTTTATTTTTGTTTGTTTCGGTACACAACAAAATTAAGTGTGACCCACTTTTTAATAATTTGCCAAAATAAATTGAAAAATTGTTACGAGTCTTTTTAGATTCCTGAGAGAAAAAAGTTTTTTTTTTAAAGTGGCTTAAAATTCTACTGACCTTGATTTATTATTCCAAATTTAATCTCAGACTTAACATAATTTGTGGGTAGTTTTGTTTTTCTATGACTGTAAATATGATAATGATTTTTACTACGATTTTGAATAGGACTTTTATTATGACTTTAAATTTTATATTAACTTGAGTTAGATGCAATAAATGGTTTTGACTATGACAATTAGTTTGAATATGATTTTGACTATGACTCCTAATACGACTATGAGTATGACTTTGTCACTGACTATGATTTTGATACTGCTTTGGCTTTGATCATAAATTTTAATATGACTTTGGCTTTGACTCTGACATTTACTATGAATATGACTTTAACTGACTATGAATATCAATATAGCTTTGACTATTACTATTGACTTGGCTATGACTATGACTTTGACTTTGACTATGACTTTGACTATGACTATGACTTTGACTATAACTATGACTAACTATTTCTTTGACAATGACTTTGACTATTATTTTAACTATGACTGTGACTATGACTATGTTTGACTATGATTATGAATATGACTTTGTCACTGCCTATGATTTTGATACTGCCTGGCAGTAACTTTCTTTGGTTTTAACCAAAAATTCTAATATGACATTGGCTTTGACTATGACATTGACCATGAATATGACTTTAACTGACTATGAATATCAATATGACTTTGACTATGGCATTGACTATGATTTGGGCTAAGTCCTTGACCTTGACTTAGAAATTGACTATGATTTAATTATGACTTTGGCAATGAATATAATATTTATTTGACTATTTCCTTAACTATGATTTTGCTTATGACCATGTTTGTGGCTATAACTTTGACTATTACTCTCAAATTTCACTGACTTTATCTTTCGTATTTTTTAACAATGATTTCTGCACTTCTTTTACTACACTCCCCTTAAACTTCATATTGTTACATAAAACGTCAATCAATTTGTAGTCTTTGCATTCAAGTTAAAACCACTTCCTTTATGTAATAAAAAAAAACTCAACAACCAGCTTATAAGGTTTCTATCTTTTACTAAATAAATTTAAACGAAAGCCAACAAAACTTTAATGAAATGTTCGTAATCAAACAAAGCAAATAAAAACAAGAAATTGGGAGTTTTTAAAGTTTTTTCTGCTCCAATGAACCATACAATTGACAGTTTTCTTGCAGCAACAGCAACAGCAAAAACAAATAAATTCAGTTTTTTTATCGATTTTAACGCATTCATGGAGAGTACAACCAGCAAACAGCTCCCTTTTTAACAACATATTAAACCAACCATAAAAAACAAGACTTTTTTAAAGTTCATTTGTCACAAATAGGACTGTTAAACAAGATTTGTCAGATGTGTAACGGTTTTTGACTGTGCGTTCCTAACAGCTTTTATTAGGGTTTTAGTTGCCTAAACACGAGTTCATGTGAGCTTTAACTAGAGTCTAGTTAAAATCTTTTTTACAGCTTTTATGATTTTCAAACAAGTTTCTTTGTGTGAGTGGAAGATAACTAAAAATTTCATGTCATTTTGCAAGTTTTAAAATTATGTATTTAGAATTACATATTTAGTTTCAAAAAACAAGATGGTGCATAAGGTAAATGTGTCATTGACTGACTTGTCTGTGTGTTTGTTATTATTAATAAGACTTACAGTTTAACAGACAGTCATACTTACATAAATGTGTTTAAGTTTGTTGTACATAAATTGTACGACAAAGCTATTACATGATTTGTTTTAAACTCATAGATAAATGCTGGTGAGACTTGATTTATACATAATAGATTGTGTGAAATGTAGCAAAGTTAAATATTAATTTTAAAATCTTTAAAAAGAAATAATAGTACAATTTACATATATTGTGACTATGACTTGACTATGATATTAATATACATATGTAAGTTAATTTAGACTTCACTGTGACTTAACTATTATATTATTACTTAATATTACTTAATTGTGCTGTAAAATTAAATGATTAGGACTCGACACTGTTATGGCTATGACTAAACTTGGACTTTAAAATGTCATGTAGCTATTTTATTTGACTTCAATTTGAAATTGATTTGACTCACTTAACTGTGTGATGTGAAATATGTCTTGACTATCTGTTTGCTATGACAGAAATTTTTCACCATTTTATTGCTGATTGAAACATAAAATTGTTGCTTAAATATGACTATAAATTATTTGAAACCATGCTTAATAGTGACCTAATTTCCTCGAGTGTATGAGTTTATTTCTGCCTAGTTGTTTTTTTTTTCTTAAATGTTTTCATGTTATATAAAGCTGTAAAATCTGCAATTTAAGCGAGCGTAAATAATCATTGTAAATATAAGAATTTATTTTTTTATTTTGTCAAACAACTTCATCAACATTTTACACAAAATTAGAATCTTGTTGTTTTTCCTCTACAGCAGCACAAAATACAAATTATTTATTTTCAAAAACCAGACTGCAATTTGTACGCATTTAAACAGAAATAAATGTGTGAGACTCGTTAAAAGTTGATTTCAAAACACTGGTACAAGTGCTCTTGAGAATCCCCTAAAATGGAAAATAGTTTTTTTTTTAATTAACCTCATTTTGTTTGATGGTTTAGTTTAGAATTCACAATAAACGTTAGTTGGTTTCATAATGAATAGAAGAAATAACCCAGCAAAACAAAGTTTTGTTGAATAACGTTGTGAATTTGTAAAGTTTTAAGTTTTCTTAGGAATTGAAATTGTATAGTTAGAGGTTGAAATGTTTACTGGGTGTTATTGGCCAGCTGTATATTGTTTATTTACCTTTAAATTAACCTCATCCTATCGGTTAGTTAGCACTTAATAACTCCGCCACTTGTGGCTTCTATTATTTTGTTTTTACAGATTCTTTTTATTTTATTGTTTATTGTTGAATTATTTATGGTTTGTTTGTGTTATTTAAAAAAAAAAACCTTTAATTAAATTTTAAGTTTTTTGTTCGAAACTTAAAGCAAATGAAAAATATGCTGTTTTATTAAAAAATTCTTTAAATTTATACAACGTTCACTTTGAATTTTTAACGCTTTATTTTTTTGTAGTTTCTTTGTGAATGTTTTGAAAGTTTTATAGCAAGAAAAAAATTTTATTAATAATGTTAATAACAATAAATTTATTGTAATAATGACTAACCACTTTATTTCTTTTAGCAAAAGGTTAATAAACTTAAATTTTTTACTCTTCTTATTATATGAATTAAGGTTCGTATTTTGTTTTCGAATTTTTCAATATGTATTTTATTTAAAACATATAAATAATAATCAATAAGTAATTGGATATTTTTTTTTTTTGCAATATTTTTAAATTATAGTTTTCTTTGTAGTTGTTTGTTCAAAAGTAAATGCACGTTTTGTTTAAATCAATTTTAAGTTCAAATCTATTTGTAATTTTATTGTTGTTGAGGATTTTCTAAATGAATAAAAGAATTTATAATAAAATGAATTAAATTATTCATAAACATTATATTAGAGGTGGCCAGATGTTAAGTTATTCATAATAAAAATTTATTGTTATAAATGGTTTATAAAATAAATTTTGTGTGGAAAATATTATTATACAGGAAATTGACTTTACAAAAAAGCGTTATACGCAAATATTTCTATATATATGTATATATAAAATACTGTTATAGTTTTATACTCTTGAATATGTAAATACAGTGGCAAGCAAAACGGGCCGGCTGTTTTGCATTAAAGATGGTGATTTTGGATGCGCTCATGCGGCCTATTCTAGTATTCATTTTCATCAGACTGGTATCGGCTGACTTTCGTTTCGTCGCTCCAAATAACTCGTTTCCAGTCATCTACTGTCCGATTTTTGTGAGTTTTACAGAAATAACGGCGTTTTTTCACATTTCTATCGGAAAGTGCTGGCTTTTTCTTTTCCACGCTGGCTACTAAACGAATTATATTTAATGCGCGTCTAACCGTCCCAAAACTGACATCCTTACCAATACTTTTTGCAACATTTTTGGGGTCTTGATGTCGTTATTATGTAGCAAACGTTCAATTAATTTTCAGCAATTTTACGGCATGTATTATTATTTTGCAACAAATTTATCACATTGTTTTCAATATCAGTTGGCGTTTTCCTCACTTTTAAAGATCTTTTAAATCAAGTTAATCACTTCACAGGTCAAAAAATAAATAAGGGTGCTGTAGCTTAATTGATTTGCGCGTTTAATCATTAAGCATGAGTTGATATTTGTGGCCTGGGTTCGATTCCCATTATTAGTTTTTCTATCCTATCATCACTAATACTTATCACAGCGCCCTCCTTCGGTGGTATAGCATTTAAACGGCCACCGAAGTAAAATAACTAAAATAATGGCTATAAATTAAACTTTGATCAATGCGCCTACTCACCACCAGAGGCGCTGCAATACTGTATTATTAGCAAACATAACGCTCAATTACAGTGTTGTCATATGAAAAGCTTTTCTCTACTTTCACCACCTATTCTTCTTCTACCTATCCCTTTCCAAAGGAAGTAACACAATCAATAATTAATGTAAAGGCATATTAATTGCCTGAGTGTTACTTTTGTTAAAAAAAAAAGCTTGATAACGATGTCGATTTTAAGAGATAATGTTTATTTCTTGTACTGTGCAAAAGTGTCCGAATAGTGAATATTTTTTTATTTTTATTTTGTTAAGCAATTTATGTGAGTTTTTGTACTTTATAATTCAAAATAAGATGCAATTCAATAAAAAAAAATACATATATATGATAATAGACTTCCTTAATGCAAAACATCCGGACAGGTTTGCTTTCCACTGTAAGTATGTAAAAGTACCATTGTATACACAAATCACCTAGACAGTATTTCATAAGTTTAGGATTTATAAATCATGTCAAAAGTGTTTGACTGGCGTTATCTACAAGCATGGAATCTGGAGATATTAAAAACCACATTATAATTGTTGGACTAAAAAAAATGGTACAGAAACCGGCGAGCTCTGTTAAAGACTTTTCTTTTAAGAAATAACAACGAAGAGTATGTGCTCAATTTCTGTGAAAAATTAGTAAAAACATGAGCAATTAGTGGCGTTTTGAAGCCACTAAACAATACAAAAATTACCCATAATAATGCTGTTAGTCCATTTCTGAATCATTTATATAATAAATTGTGTTCGTTTTAGCGAACATGGTTTACACTGCACATCTCCAAAATGTGTAACCCTTATTAAGGGAACTATCCGGGTAGAGGACAATTTTTCTAGGCATTTGGTGAGTACCGCAAATCGGTCATGCTGCAAAGTAAATTATTGCCTTTTCTATATTCACAAATATGAAATGAAAAACTGCTGGGTCAAAATAAATTAATTAAAATTTCCTAAGAATTTCCAAAAAAAATTAATATTTTTTATCAAAACCTTTTGCAAAATAAACATTACATCTGGTAACCTTTATGTTGAATAACAACATTTTCACGTCTCCCAACCACCACAGCCGCCATTTAGAGGACATTTACACTCTCGTATGTTTGTTGATGTATTACCTGTTCTTGTGGCAGTCATGCGTGTGTTTTTTTTTTTTTTTGTAATAATTTCTAATTTACTTCATTTAATTTAATCAAGTTTTGTTTAGATTAGAATAAATAAATAAATATGTACATGTGTACCTAATTAAATGTGTATGTATGATGAGTACAATAAGTGTATAATTAAATTAAAACATCAGAAATTGATGAGTAAAGTGAGTGGCAGAACATACACAACAAAAGAGAGGTCAATTAATGTTTTGTTTCTGTTTGTTGTTGTTTTATATTATTTAATTTCATGTTGTATCTTTCCCTAAATTATGCATTAAGTGAAAACTACTTTATTTTATAACAAAACATTAATAATAATAGGTTTTGTATCTAGCAAAAACACAAACGTTTTTGCTAAAGAAAATGAAAACAAACTAAAATAATGCGGAAAATTCCCAAGGAAATAATAAAAATACAATAACAAGGTAGAAACAAGAAATCAACAAAAACAAACTGAGTGCAGGCAGCAGCCATTTTTTCTTTCGTACCATAGGAAAACAGAATTACAGGCACAAAGAATTAAAGCAAATGAACAACTGCTAAATGCCAGAAAAGTAAGATCAATTTTTAAAAATTAAAAACATTTTATTTAAAAAAACATGCACATTTAAATAAAATTTGTTCACAAGTTTAAAATTCTTGAACAGAAACTTTTTTCAGCTTTAATCCCACAAGAATTTTATTTGTCAAATTCAAATTTATGTTTTTAAGTCAAATGTATGTATGTGTTTGGAAAACTTTTCTGTGTTTACAAGTAAGTTGACTAAAGGCTTCTAAAGAAAATAAACCCTTTGCTTTAATTTCCTTGCAAGAAATCAGCATAATTTTTATTTATTTGTTCAACATTCCTTGACATCAAACTATTACACAATTTTTATTTGCATAAATTAAGAAAGAGTGTAAAAAAGATGTGGAAAACTTGCTGATTATCATGGACACTCTAGTGAAAAACTAACTAAAGTTAACCGTTTGTTGGCCCCTAAAGGTCTTTAAATATTTTTTTTCTATTTATTTTTTTATTGTATATTCATCATTTTTCCTTATGTATTTTACAAAGAAAAGCACCACGCTGCAAAACGTGTTCAAAGTTGAAAAAATTAAAGAAAAAATCGCTATGTAATAGATGTGGCAGATAAGTTAAAGTATGAATTCGAAATTCTGGAATTACTAACCTCCTGGCCCACGATGTCGAACGATAACGTTCGCTTAGATAAGACTTAACACACAAACTTGATTGTGGAATAAACAAACTTGATTGAGTAAAAAAAATAGATACGATAAAAAGTTTGTGTCTTAAGTCTTATCTAAGCGAACGTTATCGTTCGACATCGTGGGCCAAGCGGTAAATGTTAAAAATATTAATTTAAAACGTAGTTCCTTTCTTTGTTATGGGTTAACTATAAAATGAGCCAATTGTTACACACAGCAAAAACTTAGAAATTACTGAACAATTTACTTTTCAGTGACTACTTCATACCAATCTGCATTATTAAGAAGTAGTGTAGTAATGGCTGATAGATAAGTACTTGTTTACAATATTCATTCATCATAATTCATCATAACATTCATTAAAACTTTGCATGATTACACGTTTTTTTTTAATTCCAATCTACGAGTAGAAAATATTTTTTTATATTCAATTTGTTTTTTTATTTTAATCTTTTCGAAAATAAATGAAAACTAATCTTTTAAAGACAAAGAGATTTAAAAGATTTAAAGGTAATAACTTATTTAAGTCCATATTTTTAAGTGAACATGGTTATGGCATATTTGTAAGCGTTTGCGCTAAGTTCGTGCCTCCAACGATATCAAAGTATAAGTAGTAAAAGTATTAGCATTTTAATTCATTACTTTGTAATGTAAGTTTTTGGTGGGATTGTCTAACATGTAATATTTAGAACTCTTGTTTGTAATAGAGTAATTAAATTATTCGAATAAGACATTTTAAATTGTTCGAATAATTCGTTCGTATCGTCTAAAGTCACCTTTAGTAATATCACTTATATACATTTTAATAATTATGTTCTTTGTCTATTTCAACGTTATCACCATCAATGCCATCTTAAATATCAGTTTCTTTCACATATTCAGCATAGCATTCACCTCCACCTTAGATAAGGTTGTACTTATGACACTGGGTCAATTAAAAACCAGTGTATATTGAAATCAAAGCGGCCCATTATGATTCATTTCTATTATTTATTATGTTTTCTTGTATATTATAGACATTTCAATTCGATGTATTGCTTTGTTTTAATATCCTAATATCCTTGTGTTTTGTATTTGTGCATTTGATTTATCCTATATTATACTGCAGTCTCTTTCAATGTCATTATCTTGGAAGCTATCAATAAGGGGCAAATACAAATATCTGTTTCGAAATACTTTACAAACTCATTCAGTATTTTTTTATACTAAATATCCGATTTATTTTAAGAATTATAACTTATTGCAAAAACATTTATATATTAGTATAAAAAAAAATAAAAATTCTACTAATAATTTAGACTTCTGAAATTTAGAAATGTCATCATCAAAATAAAATAGTAAATAAAATTAAAATATTGTTATATTATGATTTTTGTAATTCCAAAATTAATCGAATTATTCGTTAGTCGAAAATGGCCGTTTTGAAATTCTTTGAATAACTATTCATAACAAATTGTTCGATTGTTTAAATGTATCATTAGAATAACATTTTAATTCCTTTAATACACTGCTCTACGACTCACAAATATGGTAATCAGATTGTTAAAACAACAAATAACAACAAAATTACTGCAATAAACTAAAGTTTACCATACATACAAAACATTTACAATGATGATGTTGCAACCAAACATCATACAACAACAAATAAATAAATAAATAAAATGGCATTCAATGGCTGCTTAAGATGTGATGATCAACATCATCATCATCATTGCCATGACTACCTATAATGACGCTGAAGATGATATGAATAGTTTTTTTTTTTGTTTTTTTTTTTTTTTTTTGTTAATTTGTTGCAAATAGAAATACCTGGTCAAAAACTATTCATGTGCCATGATGACGATGTTGATCTTGACCGGTTTCGTAAAAGTCAAATGCCATGAAAGGAAATGAACAAAGGAAATTCATTACTAATCGTACCACCTCTCAGTTCATTTGAATTGTGAAAAAAAACACACACACACACCATTCACTCCTAAAATAAACACTTAAATAATTGTTTAACCAAAAATGAAGAAACTGCTAACAAAAAAATTTAAGTTTTCTTTTTAAGATAAACACATTGTTTTACGGTTGTTTGCAAAAGTTTTGCAGTTTTGGTTGAACAATTTTAGAAAGAAAAAAAAAACAGCAAAAGCTATGAATGTATATAATTTAGAAAAAGTTTATTTTATTTTATTTAAGTTAAAATAACTTAAATTCATGGAAATAAAGCGTTAGGTCATGAACAATTTGATATTAAGATTACAAAAGATGTTAAACCCGACATCCATTTCAATAGACAACTATCAGTAAATCAACTCTAAAACAGAAAATTATTTGATTTTATTTCTATTTCTTTTAAAATTTAATGAGTTGTTATTATTTTTAAATACATTTGTAAAACTCAATAATGTTATATCAACAACAATTTTAATTGATACAACATAATTCTTAATTGACATTCAGTTTAATTTTTTTCTTTATAAGCAACATAATTTTCTATATTTCAAATAACCACTTATTTCATTATTTTTCTAAAACATCATTAGTCTAATTAATAATTATTTGAAAAGAAAATACTTATTATATTAGGTATGTTAGTACACGCAGAGAAAAAATATGGTTGGACATGGTTACGATAACTACACTTTGTTTTTGGTAACAATATATTGTTGTGGTACACAAATAATTGTTATTTTAAAAGTTACTATAAACATTTTTATGTTTATCGCAAATATAAAATTGTATATGGTGCACTGAATAATATCAAATTATGATTAACAATATTATGATGAAATATGAAATGAAAGATTACGATGATAATTAATCATAATATGATATTTCATGGCACTCTTATTATTCATCATAATATGTTTTGACTACAATCATAAATCTTATCATAATATGTTGCTCTTAGATTATGTTTGCCACGACTATGTTTTTTCTCTGCGTGTATATTGGTTTCCTATATAAATAAATACAGTATGATTTACTCTCTGTTCAACACCAGCAGCATCATTCATACTTATTTATTATCATACACACACACACTTCCTTATTAATAATTCACAATTATTTATTGTCATTAAATCACAGTTATTTATAAATATTATTTAATAATTATTTCCAATAATCAACAAGAGATATTTAAACATTTGTAATGCTCCATATTGCCACCAACACTCTATAGCAGCAGGTCTTTGTATTACACACTCCGTTTCATATAATTAAGGGGAGCCAATAAACAACCTACATTGGGTCAGTTGGTTGGTAGTTTGTCATTTCTTTTTCTTTCTCTTTGTCTTTCTTTTTCAACGCCTTGTTTTTAATAATTTAAAAAATTTTTTCCTCAATTATTATAATATTGTTTAAAAGTGCCATTAACAGTTTAAATATCTAAGCCAACACATGTGAGATTTGTTGAAAATTATAAATAACAGCAACCAAAGGCGTTACTAGTGCATTAATTAATAGAAATTGTAATTCTAATTAGAATTTATAAGACAACAACTTGTAAATAGATTAAAAAAAAACTAAAATTAAGTCAATTGAAATCATCCAACTTTAGTGTGAATTACTTGAGTGATTTAAAAAAACTATAATGAAATAAATGTCAATTTTTATTTTTATGGTGGGTGGTATGTGTTACAAGAATACACGTAGAGAAATCGTTTATTTGTACAATATTAACCGCTAGTTGAGGCAACATTTAAAGCTTAATATGAAACAAGATTTTTCAGTAGATATGAAACTTATTTGTGTTGAATTTTATTTAGAGCCCAACATTTTTAAGAAGTTTCTGGTTGTTAAAGTGATTTTCGGAAGAGGGCTTTATATAGCAGCTATGACTAATAATGGACTGATCATCATAAAATTGGCCAAATGAGTTGTGTTGTGTATATTTTGGCAGTGGGCCTTATATATACATACATATATACACAAAATTTGTAAATGTGATTAGGCTTCATGTACAACTTACTTGTGGCAAAATTTGTTTGGATATGTACATAAATCATACATTTATGACCAATAAACTCCTATTTCAGATGGACATTTGTATAGCGCCAGGTTAAATAATAAACTGATTTCAACCAATTTCAATCCCAACCGTCCTTGGGCCGAAAAATATTATGTACCAAATTTTATGAAAATATCTTTAAAATTGCGACCTGTAATCTGCGCGTAAGCTTTTCATGGACAGTCAGCCAGTAAGACAGACGGACGGACGTCGTTAAATCGACTCAGGAAATTTTGACTCGATCGGTATACTTAAAGGTGGGTTTTGGACTAATATTTAATGGCGTTATAAACATCAGCACAAATCCAATATACCCTCGCCACTATGGTGGTGTAGGCTACAATGACTGCAATCTACTATCCTTAGAAGTAGTTTGGTAATGTCTGTCTAATAAGTACTTATGTCGTAAGGTATTAATCAAACAACATTTACATTTTTTCTGATAATAAATTCTATAAATAATTTGGGCACATTTAATTAATGTCTTATTTAAGATCCAGTTTGTAAGCCCAGATAACGCTATGTGCGAAAATTCGACCTCCCAAATGAACAAACAACAACGTAGTCGCGACCAACATTTGAATAATATGTCAGAGATTGTTCTTTTGGATTTCGACATCCAGTCCTTTTATAAGTGTTTTATTTCAAATTAAAAAAGATCTAAATCAATTATCCGATTTAGCGACGGTCATTTAAGGACCGCTACATGTTCTCGTCTAGAGCGTCACCCTCTCTAGACGAGAACAATCATGTTTAGAAGTCGGAGAGTACCGAAAGCCCATTACGTTGGGCTCTGAAGGGTCAGGCAGGGATCGTAGTCACAGATGCCCTTAGTTGGCATACCAGATGTTTTAAGTTTCTGGTCAGACCCCGAATATTCTTTTTTCTCATTTTGGATTCTAAAAAGGTACAAACAAGCAATTGTAAACCCAGACGATGAAGATCATTTTCTCTCATTTTGGATTCTAGATAGATACGAGCACTTGTAAACCATTGGAACATCAGCAACATCAGTGCAGTCTCATAATAGACATTAATCTAAAAATAATAATAAAACTGGATGACAATATTATCTCTACTATAGACGAAGATCTCCAAGAAGACAACTCCCTTTAAGGAGACATTTGTATAATAAATATTTATATATTTAAATATTTTTCTACGCATTCTCATCTCCGCAACGGCGACAGAAATCAATCGTTGTAATCAATATACAGTTTTTCATCCGACACACCAAAACAGAGAGACACATTAGAAAGTTAGAGTAGATAATGAAGCTCCGGATTTAGATTTGAGCCGATCACATGTTTTGACTTTAGGAGCTCTGCAAGAGAATATCCGAAAAAACAAGGTGAGTCCTAGCCCCAAGTTCAGTATAGAACTATTAAAAATGTCGTAGATACTCCAAGTGATTCCAACAATGGTGACCAACATCTAATCGCTAATGCAAAGAATTAAACTTCGGCAGAGTGTTTCTGGACAGTCTTCTATATTGTAGTGGTGTTGTAAATAATAGCATTTTAACTACATTTACAATCTGAAGAAAAAAGCGTGGTTGGACATGATTAAACATTTTTGATTTTTTTTTTTTTTTGTTACAAAATTCTAATCCGTTACTTGCTAAATCACTTGATTGATGATTTATATGTACTTTAGCTTGACTGTTCTCAGTCCTTGCTAATCTATATTAATATAATCCCTTTTTAGCGAAATATTTATCTGTTTAGTTTTGCCAACAAAATTTTATTAAAGTTTTATAACAACTTGTAAGTAGCTTTAAGGTAATTTATTTTATAATGCGTTTTATAGTTCTTTTTTATTATTTGTTTTGCCTGTTTCCAGTTTAATGTGTTTTTTAACAATTTATGTATTTTATTTACATGTCCAAGGTTATTTTTAGTTTCAAACAGGCCAAAATAGAAAACTGCAATGCAAAACAAAAGCGATGCACAAAAAATGCATGTAATAATGTGGCCAAAAGGATGATTAAGTTGGCGTGGGTGTTGTTGAGTTAGTGTAAGGTCTAAAACAAAACAAAAAAAAGCAGCAACTAAGTATTGTTAACAAAAACCAGCCAACTGGCTGTAAATAGGTAAAACCAAATTATAAAGTAAAAAATATATAAAAAGCTCAATGAATTTTATAACAAACAAATTACACAATCAGCTTTTTTTATACTTTTGTTTGTAATAGAGGTATTCACAATGTAAATTTGAATTTCGCTTAAAGTAGTTGAAACACAGTAAACTCCAAGTGTTAAAAATTACTTATTTTAATTTAATTATATTGAGGCCTGAAATGAGCTTTACAAGATTTTTTAGTTTCAGGCATAAAATGAACCCTTGAATGACATAAATAATATCTTACTTTTAAACTTGAATACCCTAAATGTTTTAAAAACAGTTTAATAATTACTATTTTCTATTAATTTCAACAGTATGCATTTCTTCATTGTAGTAGTTATTTGCTGGCTTTATAAATAATTGAATAGTTATTTATTCACTTAACAATTAATTGAAATCAATTTGATTTTTTTCACAATTAAATTAAATTGATTTTTTTTTTATAAAAAATTTTCCGCCATATTTGGCAAAACAGGAAGTTTTTGTGTGTTCACAAACAAATTAGTTCATATATTTTCATTTAAATGTTGACATACATAAAAATTTCTGTTTTACTTTTTGTGGGAATTTAATTATTTAAAGCCTTAAAAGAACTACATATATGTATGTATGTATGTATGTAGGTATGTACACTGCAAATGTACACTGGCCAAATTGTTGAGGTAAATTAACACAGTTTTTCAATTTAAATGCGAAAAAATACTGAAATAAATAAATAAAAAAAAAAACTTTAAATGGAAGTTCTTTAAATGAAGTTGAGTTAAAAAGTACCTGGCATTACGGGCCTAAATTGTAACTAGATAATTTGTATGCTGTTAAATTAATGTCCTCCTACATGGCTGCATAGTCCACTAGGGGACTTTTTGGGTAGTTTCATGTTTTTAGGCTAATTGTAGAAAAATAATTAAAAAGTTCCATCACAAAAAAGTACTTATTACATATTAACTTATTGCTTGTTTCTATTTATGTTAGTTGAAAAGCATAAAAAGGGAACGATAAGTTTTCTCAATAGACCAAAGTGATTCAAGTAGAGATACTTTTTTCAATAGCCTTTTTTTTTGACAGATCACGAGTGAGTCGTGTCATGTTATCATGTTATTTTTGTTTAATATTGTTTGGCATTTCATAATGGAAAGATTTACGCCTGAACAACGTTTACAAATTGTTCAACACTATTAGGAAAATTCATGTTCTGTGAAGAATGTGTTTCGTGCACTTCGCTCAACTTATGTTCAACAACTTGGCACATTTTACGTCCAGATCTTAAAATGAAAACGTAAAGACGACGCCACCTCACACACATCGCACCAATCAATGGATTTATTGAGAGAACACTTCGGTGAGCACATAATTTCGATTGGCCACCACCGTGTGATATCACACCGTTAGACTTGTAAAGTCTAAAGTTTATGCGGTCAAACCCACTTGGATTCAGGCCTTGGAGGAGAACATCACGCGTGTCAATTACCAGTTCGACATGCTCGAACGAGTCATCGAAAATTGGACTCCACGGATAGACTAACTGCGACGTAGAAACGGCCGACATTTGGTAGACATATTATTCAAAAAATAAATGCCAAAGAATGTTCTTTCAAATGATAATAAACATTCCCTATTAAATTTGAATTTTCTCTGTTTTTTTTTTATTAAAAAAGTATGGAACCTCGAAATGGATCACGCTTCACTATTAAGCCCCCATTTTCAGGCTTTATCATGAGTGGTAAGAGTATAAATTAGTTTGACATTTCGTTTTTTTATTTCTACCATTTTTAATTTGATGCCCTATAAATAACTGTATTTCTCTATAATTTCACACATCGAATTTTCGATTTCCAATAGTATATAGTGTCACACTATTAGATATACGCTAAGAATTTTGTAAAATCTGCAATACACAACATATATATTGGCAAAAGTTATGACTATCTTGATTTTTGACAAAATAACTATTTATGTGTATGTTAATCTTTACTATAAGATAGACATTACTAAACTACGTCTAAGTAATACATACGGTAATAAATATTTATTACAACAAAACCGTCGCTCAATATTATAATGCCATACAATAATTACTTCTCCCTGAAGTCTTACTTCCATCAGGCACTGTACTTTCAAGCTTCATTTCATAAAAACAAAAACCAAATATGATGCACAAAACAAACAGCAACAAAACACCAAACATATGACGACTGACTGTCATGTCAGTTAAAAGTTGCAATATCAGTGTCTCAGCAATAACAACAACACCAACAACAACCACAACACATTTTAACAACATGTGTGTGAATCTTAAATGTCCACATGCAATTTATTTTTTTTTATTTCATAAAAATTATATTAAAAACTAGAAAAAGTGACATGTTGCATGTACGTACGTACGTACGTACACATAATAATGTTCTTTGTGGAGACACCATCAACAACAAAACAACAAAAATGAAAAAAACTTAAGAAACTTCAAAATAATATCCCTTTTAAACGTTTAAGATCGGTGTTTTTTTTTCCTCTGCCACAATCTCCTTTTAAAGTGTCTTTATTATACATGAGATGAAAAATGGAGATCACTAGTTGCTGATGTTGTTGTGGTTCTTGCAGTTGCTTTTGCTATATCTTGACGATAATGATAATGACAATAAAAATAATGATTATAATGATGATCATGCCATAAGTTGAATGTATGTCACAATTTTAATTTAACTGCGAGTGCAATTTTCTTTCTATAAACGTTTCAGTATGAGGCAGCACAAACAAAATATAATGTAAATTTCCTGTAATAAATAAAAAAAAGGTCTTTGAAGAACTAGTTGTTGTTGTTGTTTTGTGTTGAGGCCGGGCAGCTTTATTAAAAAATTATTTAATTAATAACGAAAAGAAAACAAACGTAATTATTTAATGGCATAAAATAATACTCAATTAGATACGTAATGGGTCCATATATTAATTTCATTACAAATGAGCATTGAGTAACTTACGACTAAGTAAATTATATTGAGCTACTAAACTTTCACCGCGAGTGAAAACTTTGTCATAAAGCCAGTTCAAATTTAAGGTTTTAATGAAATGTCAAAATATGAGCTGTCATCTTTTGACATTTATATAGTAAAATTTTAAGCGTAGAACACTAATGCGGAAATCAGTGAAATTTTACAGCAAGAGGGTGCCAGAAGCCACACTCAATTCAATTGTTTGATCTTCTGAGTGTAGAAAATGCCGGTGTCGTAATATCTAGATTTGGCAATGTCAATTTGCAGCCTCGTTCTTGTAATTTAACGTTGCTAGACTATTCATGCTGGGGTCAGGGGGGTTACTCCGTATTTCGATTCGAAAAGAAAATCATTCGAATTTGTATACTTTTTACATTGTATTTCGAAAGCTTTTGCTTTCGAATCGAAATACGGAGTAACCCCCAGTTTACGTGACAAATCGCCAACTAACTGATGCTGTGAACTATGACATTATGCAATAGTAGGATGCCCGAAGCCGATCCCGAAAATGAAATTGACAAATTCAGAATCAAGAGATTTGGGATTTTCGGTGTTAATAAATCCCGAAAACTAGTATTTGTTTACAAAGTCATCAACAAAAATTCAAATTTTAAAACGTTTGTCGAAGAAATAAAGGTGAAAGAATTAAAATTAATTTAGGATTGCCACACTCGAACGTTTTTGGAATTTGGAAATTCCTATATAAAAAGCTTTAATTGATTTAACCCTTCTTTGCATGATTTTGTCTTTATTGGTGAAATAATTCAACATGATATAATTCACATACAAAATTAAACGAAAAATGGTTAAAAAAAGTTAATAGTATTCTGGCAAAAATGTTACACTTTTTTCGTTTTTTATATGGGAAATGGGTAAAAAGTGTAACATTTTTGCCAGAAAAGAAGAACGCCATTAATATGATGAAATTTAGAAGAAAAAAAAACAATATGCTGGAAATTTCCTACATCATGCAATGTTAGATCATTAGCTTAGTACCAAATATAAATAAAAGAGGGCATTCAATGTTATGATAGAAATTTCCATCATTATGCAAAGAAGGGTTAAAGCCTCAAGACATGAAGAATTTGTTTTACTTGAACAAATATGTAGCTGTTATTTTAAAACCGGTTAAAGTTTTAGTGATATGAATCTCTCCAGTTTTATGCTCAAAGAGATATCTAAAAGTGATCTGGTGAAATATCTCCTTAAAAGAAACCAAAAAAGAAGAAATTAAAAAAAAAAACCAAAATTGAAGAGTGAATTTGATAATGAGATAAAAATGACGAAAAACATCATCAGCTTCATATATTGGTAACAAATTTAAATCAAGATTCTCTTTACAATAGATAACTTAAAAATTTTAAGAAGCTTTATCGATCGATAATATTCTATTGCTTTTAAATTAATGTAGAAATTAAATTTCTCAATTTAACATTTCACTATAATGTTATTATGTTTTTTATTTATTAATGGTTTATAAAGTTTTAATAAATTTAAAATTTTTGTTTTCAAACATATTTATATTTAAAGCCTAGTACTCTGTTCAAATTTGGGAAAAATGTTGAGCAACATTAATTATTTCATACGGAAAATTTGACGTATAGCCAATGTTGCCTATCACGCGAATTTACATAATTTGACGTTTTTTTTTTTAAATTAAAAGTACGCCACATTGTTTTACTTATGTAAACAAAACACATATGTTTTGCTTTTTTGTGAATTTAAATCGAAAATAAATAAAAGTTAAAATATTAAAAAAATCTGTGTTGAATCGAAATCTTTAAATAAAAATGAATAAACAAATATTACTAGCCGCTTGTGCAGCAGAACAACAAGTAATAGATATTGTTGTTGCGACAGAAGAGCTTTTGGATAAAAATTCCACGTGAAACAATTGCTACTTTAATTATTTCGCTGTGAAAAAATAATGTTGCCAGATACATTTTACATGTTTTTCACAAAATGAACAGAGTACTACTTCTGCAACATTTTTTCATGAAAATTTCATGTGAATTTTTTTAACATGTATTTTGACAGCATTCCACTTGAAATTTTAAACAGAGTACTATGCTTAACATAAGAAACTTTTGAAATAAATTGTTATTATTTATAAACCAATTTAAATGCTTTAAAATGAAACAAAAGTCCCGAAAAATCCCGATTCCGGGATTCATTTATGAAATCCCGAATCCCGGGATTTGAAAAACCAGTCCCGTTTGGCATCCCTAAGCAATACATTGTCGAGATAAGAGAAGCGTTTTGCTAATGTGTTTGAAAGGAGCTTGTTCCCGACATCATATTCTATTCTTAGTTCTCATGTTTTAAACTAAACTTGGGTTAACAGGCCAATTTACTTCATAACCTAAAATTGTTCCAACTTTTATATATAACGGGTTCTTCCACAAGAACTTTGTTTTCAATCTTTAATATTTATGAACATTTTTATATTAATTCACACTGAAAATGTTTTTTTTTCAAGCAGTACATATATAGCAGTACATTACATAATTTGCTGTAAAACTACAAAACTTTGCCCGCAATTTAATATCAAAATGAGGTTATTAATTTTTCAACATATTTTATCTCGTAAACACAGCATCAGTGACACAATTATTTTTCTAGACTCTTTATAGTTGCTCTTAACTATACAAAAAAGTATAATAAAATAAAAAAAAATAAAAATCTGCTCATGTATTTGATTTCCCAAAACCACAATTTATTTACCAGATGCTGTTGTTTTGCATTTAGAGCATTTGTACGATTTCTTTTAGATTTCTGTTCAAAATCTCAAGTAGTTTTAGCAAACTGATTCATATTCATATTTATTTTTTGCATTTCTAGTTACATATTTGTACATTTTGTACGTACGTAAATATGATTTATAATTTTTTAGCCAGCATTAACGCCCCTGCTGCCAATCACACTGATTTACATACATACGTAAAACATTTAATAAAATTCAAAAAAAAAAAAAAAAAAAAAAAAAAAAAAAAACTTTAATTTCATGTTGAAACAATCAGTTGATTGATTTGAGATCAGTGCACATTCAAAACCACTGCCATCATGATTATTATTATTATTAAATGTAGGAGAAAGAAGCCAGCCAAAGACTGGGTACGAGTAATAATTTCCTTTAACAGCAGCTAAAAGATGCTGCTCTGGCTGCCTTTGGCAGGCAAACAATTCAAATATTGTTTAAAATCAAGTCAAGGAAAAGTGATTTTATCTCTATATAATACAACACTCACAAACATTATCATTATCACCACCACTATCATCATTATTATATTCCGTGCCTTATGCTTCATGTTTTTCTTTCAAACAGAAATAAAATATTTATATTAGATGTAAAACAGCAATAAAAAAGAAAAAGAAAAAAGAAAGAAATAATAAATCTTGAGCTTTTTTCTGCTTTCTTACTGTTTCTTCGTTAATAATTTATGCATTTCACTTGATTTTGCTTAAACATGCAATAATGCAGAAAAACTCTCTGATGAAAATGTGAAAGAAAAAAAATTATGATTTTTTTTAGAAATTATTTTTTTAAGGGTTTAAAATCGTTTTTTTTTTTATTTCCAAATGTCATTCTTTTAATGTTTTTGTGTGTCTGCAAAATGTTATGACATAAAAAGTTAATGAAAAATTACTTGATGTATTCCATTTCCTTTTTTTTCGTTAAACTTTTGTAATTTTCTTTAATGGTATTTCATTGGGCTAATGGCCGTAAAAGGTTTACATTAAAGTGATGAAAATATTAAATTTAAGAGTTATACCTGTATGTAAGTAACTCTTGCCAGTCTGTAACTTTACATTGCACAGTGGTTTAGAAACTTTTTATTTTGAAAGTAATTTTGTAGATCGTGAATAATTGAAGTTTTTTTTAATGAAATTACTCATGGTCAGTGCTGATTGGTTAAAAAAATCACCAGAAATTCAGTTCTTAACCGAATATCATACTTAGGTATTTGGAAATATCTACAAAATGAGCTTCATGAGATATTTATGTTGCAACATTCACCCTTATTCTGTTTGGCGTCGTCGACATCGTCGTCAATTTTGAGTCAACGTCACCTTAACACAACATCAATACAAATTTGGTATTCCCTAACAGTCTTGTGCCGACGTCGTCTTATTATCGATACATACAACACACATATCTAATATTTGAGTCAGCTGATTCGTTTGTATCTATGCTTATATTATATCTCAAATTAATTTCTTGACTTTTAAATTTTCTGATTTATTTACTTATTCATATAGACGTTTTTCCCGGATATTTTAGATTTTAAAAAAAATTTTGGATCAAAAAATTATTTTTGAAGTTGACCTATAAATGGTCCACATAAGTATACATGTTATATATCGTTGGAAAGATTTAAATGGTTTTAAAAAACCTATCATTTTATATATATATCGTCTAATAAATAAATGTAGTTTTCAATATATAGCTAAATATATTACAAACTTTGATGCCTCGCCCACTCGAAAATAGGCGTGGCCGACAAAAAAAATTTATTTGAATTTAAATTTAAAACTCTATTAGTGATAAAATTTTGGAAATGATTTGAAAAATGCCACTAAAATCGACTTAAGCCAAAGTTTTTATTTCACTTCTTCCACCAGCTTTTCAAATTGATTTGTGTTTGTAATTTGAATTTTTTGATTACGAGTATTTTAATAAGGTTTGCTGGAATAATTCCTTATTTAAGTTTTATTAAAACAATGTGTACCTACATAAATTTACAGTATCAAAACACTTATTGCCAGCACTGTAACATTTCATGGAAAAACATAAAGTTTTTTTAAAGCTTCAATTGAAACAAATACTTGCAGTCAGTCTCACACACATATGGCCCGACTGGCTGACTACTGGTTGATTGAAGATGAGATCTAATGGGATAAAGTTCATTTATCTTATTTGACTACAACACACACGCACTCAAGAATTACACTGATTTCGCAGTAAAAAATAGTTTAAATTCAATCAGCCAGTCAGCCAGTCAGTTAGTCATTCAACAAAACTATTCCAGCATCAATACTTACTTACTACAACTCGGCAAAGATCATTTTGCTTTTCTGTTTTGCACTATAAAAATAAATATGTTACGTTTCCTTGTTGTTGTTTAGTTTTAGCGATTCAATGAACGATAGAACATTTCAAATATGCAAAACGCATCCCATAAATAAGATGCACTTGAATAAATAATTAATAAACCGCAATTGGATTAAATGCGAAAAAGACAGAGAGACAGCAACCAACTACGAATCAAATTAATTTTCAAGAAACAAGAAAAGTTTTGCTTTTAATTGAGCAAAAGTATTTCAAATATCTTTTGTATTTTTTATTTTGCCAGGAATTTTTAAACAAAAAAAACCCCCCTTTTAAGAGTTTCTGTTTCCAACATGCTGGCATTACACGCATATTTGTGTGTTTTTAGAGAAAACAAATTGAATGATATTGATTTACATGTTGAAGTATTTACACCATTTTCAGTGATAATTTGAAAATGCAATAAGAACAGTGTCAAGCACATGGCCATAAATATATGTATGTTCAAATACAAAGCAGTATTAGAAATACTAGAAATGGTGTAATTACACCCCAATGTCTACTTAGCAACAAGGCAACTATTTTACTTAACATTTTTTTACTATTATTTTTTGCTACTTTTTCTTTCACTGTTCTGGGAATGTAACCAGCGAATACTTTTTTTGTTACAAACACAAAAAGAGCCAAGTTAAACAAAACAAATGATCATCTTCTACTCATATTCATTTGTTTGTAATTATTTTTTTTCATGTTGTTGTTGTTGGATAGATAACACAGTTGGCCAAATTGTCGAAACGTCATCGCACTTCATTTGATTTGGAAGCGAAATTCACATTCACATAAATATATTTCTACCAAATATTGAAACATTTGGAACTAGTTATCATCTATTTTTTTGGTACTTTGGCCATTGATATTAAGTACTTTATTATTTACTTGGAAAAAAAGCGTTAAACGTTATGCTTGGTTTTCACTATGTCATTTTTGTTGTCCAATTGTCAAAATTGTTGGCAATTGTATGATTGCAAACATAGATGACGCCATATGACAACCCGTGTTCATACAATTGTCAACAATTTACACAATTTGACAACAAAAATGACATAGACATAGCTATAGCTATAGCAACATACTTATTAAATACAATATATTTTGCTTTTTATTTGTACTTGTAGTACATATAGACATACTTATGTATAATGAAACATTTTTTTAAACAATATTAGGTGTTTGCTTTATATTGACGCTCACAGTACCTATGTGTAGGTGACAACAGGCTTTCGATTCTATGTATTCGACACTTGCCCTAGAACTTCGTTTACGCGGTGTTCTGGCTGTGTATCCGTCGTTCAGTGTGTCTTAAAGGCTTGGTCGACTGGGTAAGTACACATACCATATTTGCATATGCTAAATATTTCCCAAACATTTTTAACAAATTTTTCTTACAGTGTTAAAAAGTTGTAGAAAAACTTTGCATCTCTTTTGTGGTTTAGTTTATTGTTTTAACGTTTTTTTTCACTCTCTATTTTTGTGCAGTTTTTTTTTTTTTGCGAATTTTCTATGTGTTTAAACTACAATATTGTTAAGTTTTTTTGTTTCTACTTGTGTTTTTTTGTTGCACAGGCATTGTGCAATAACCAAACCGTATTAGACATGTTATAGTAGCTTTTTGTGGCATGGTACGATTCAACTGTTGGTAAAATTTAGCAATAGAGGTTTTTTTTTTGGAATTTTTCTGTTGGTTTTTTTACATGCAATTAATTTTACTAAAAACTTGAGTATAAATGAATTGTAGTTGGGTGGTTGGTAAAACTTTTTGGGGGAGTTAGATTTTGTGGTATAAGAATTGTAATAACAATAAAATATTGTCAATAAAAACGTTCTCACGTGCTAACAATTGCTTGATTTTCTCATGCATTAAAGATCAAAGTTGATTTTTCGCAATAATTTTAATCTTGACTAGATATTATTTAGTCATTATAAACGGTTTCTCAAAGTGTAGCTAATCATATTGATAAATTTCTATTGTATGAAGTTTAAGTTATTTCCGCTTTAAATTAATTTATATTATATTATAGTATATTTAAAATTAATTGCTTAAATAGGATTTTGCAGTTTTTTAAGACAAAGCAAATCAATGATTCTGATACTGGCAAATTCTAGAGAATATTTAAAAATTATTGGAATTTGAAAAACTGAAAAAAAGTTTTTTTCAAAACAAAAAAAACAAAACAGCGGGTTGATTTTGAATGAATTCAACAAGAAATGTAAAAACTCTCATGTTATTCCAATAAGCCCCTGTTGTAAAACAAAGTTCTTGTTGAAAAACTTATTGAAATATAATAATTATTAACTTATACGTTATATATGGGTATATATAGTATATTAAAAAACAATACGCAATCTTATATTTGCTAACTTAAGCAATAATTCATCTCTTATTTTAACGGGCAATCTCTGTCCTAACAATATCTATCAATATGGCGTCGACAGGTCACAAAAACAAAAAAACATGTCGCATTAGTAAATATCTCGCAATATTGCAACAACAATCTGATTGTGTTTTTGAAACTCAATCTCCAGTTAGTTTTCGAACCGCCCTTTTAGCTGTAAATATTCGATCGCCTTCAGCCCCTGGTTGCTATGAGTAAGTTGTAAATTGAAATATTTTTCAAAATTTTATTTAAATTTTGTTTATTTTTCAACAAAAAACAAAACCATACTCATACAAATTCTAAAAACGACCTACAACTATCGGTCATTAAATATTTATAGAATTTTTGTTTACAGTGTGGAGGCGGCACTTAAAACCACGTGCTCAACTTTTTACCGAAACGCCAAGTTTTAGGCCACTTGAAATTAAAAAAAACCCAACTTTGGTTGCTTTTGCCATCATAATGTTATCGTCTTAAACAACAATATGTTCTTAAGAAATTAAATAAACATTTTCCAAAAATATTTCCAAATAAAACATCAACAGGTTTAATAAAAATGGACATAAACAAATTATATTAAAACGTGAGAAAACTTAATTTGAAAAAAATAAATAAAATAAAAACGCCATTAAACTTACATGATTAATTTTTTCAGGTTTGCTGTTAATATTCAAAATGCACAAAAATTTATTAAAAAAATACCTGTAATAAAAGAGAAAGAAAGAAAAGAAATTAAATTAAATTAGTTGTTTAAATAAACAAAAACTCTTTAACAATGTTTACCAATAGCTAAAACATAATTTTACGACATTTTATTTAAATGTACATAATTGAAAAAATGGTAAAAGTTAAACTATAAAACTATTGTGTTACAACATTTAAAATTAGAATTGTGTATTTAACACAAGACAAATTATTAAGCATTTGATAATTGCAAACAGAATTATTGTTGAAAATTTCTACAAATAACATTTACAAATGTTACAATACGAGGGCGGTTCGGAAACTTCTTAGCCTAGAACGGTATAGCGCGGTATAAATAAAAATGAACACATGTTAAATTTCATTTCGATCTGGCTACTCCTTTATATAGGAACAGGTGTTCAAAAAAAGACGCATCCGCGATTTTTTTACAATGGAAAAATTAGAAATTCGTGGTGTCATTAAATATGTAAATAAAAAAGGTTTATCGGGACAAGAAATTTGTAATGATATGGTGAATGTGTTAGATGAAAGTGCTCCTTCATATGCAACAGTAAAAAATTGGGTTGCTGAATTTAAAAGTGGTCGTACAAGCATTGAGGATGAACCACGTAGTGGACGTCCAAAAACAGCAACAACAACAGAAATTGTAGGCAAAGTGTATGATATGGTATTAAATGATCAACGAATAAAGGTGCATGAAATAGCCAATATCATGGGCATCTTAAATGACCGCGTCCATTTAATTTTGCATGAAGAACTACAGATGAAAGACCTTTCTGCAAGATGGGTGTTGCATTTCTTAACAGTCGATCAAAAACACATAAGAATGAAAATTTCTCAAGCTTGTTTGGATCGTTTTAGGAAAAATAAAATGGACTTTAAGCGTCGTTTCATAACTGCTGATTAGACATGGATCCAATTCTATACTCCAGAGACAAAAATACAATTCAAGCAATGGACTGAAGCTGGAGGAAGTGCCCCAAAGTAGGCAAAAAAAAAAATTCAATCGGTTGGTAGGCTTATGCCAACGGTTTTTTGGGACTTCAAAGGTATTTTATTGATTGACTATCTGCAAAAGGGTAAGAGTACTATTGCATTATTTTGGATCAATTAAATGTAAAAATTCTAGCAAAAGGTCCTGGCTTACAACACAAAAAAATAATTGCTCA
Source organism: Bellardia bayeri (assembly GCA_950370525.1). NCBI lineage: Eukaryota > Metazoa > Arthropoda > Insecta > Diptera > Calliphoridae > Bellardia > Bellardia bayeri. The sequence goes on from OX493264.1 coordinate 106,165,612, forward strand.
TCAAGACAACGCAGCAGCGCACAAGAGTGTTTTAACAATGGCTAAAATCAACGAATTAAAGTACGAGTTGCTTGACCACCCTATTCTCCTTCTTCTCCTGACTTAGCTCCCAGTGACTTTTACCCGTTCCCAAAGCTAAAAAAAATTTCTAGGTAGCGAGCGTTTTACCTCAAATGAAGATACAATTACAGTTGTAAACGAATATTTTGAAGGTCTTGAGGAAAACTATTTCAATCAAGGGATAGAATTGCTAGATAAGTGTTGGACTAAGTGTATTGAAGTTTCAGGAGATTATATTGAACAATAAAACTGTTTTTGAAAAACTAACTATTCTGTTTTTGTGCTAGGCTAGGAAGTTTCCGAACTGCCCTCGTAATTATGGCAGACTTCTTATTAACTAGTTAACAAATAATTAACTTAATAAGTCAAAATGATTTTACAATCTATAATTAGTAAAAAAAATTAAATCAAATGATTTATAGCCAATAATATTACTAACATCAAAAATAACAATATTTACTCTACAGAATTAGAAACAAACATAAAAATGCAATATATTTAAAATCATTTAAACGTGAGTTTTATTTATTTTGTTTTTTTGTTTTCTAATAACAAACGTTAAATACAAACATAAAAAAACTATTAAAAGTCGTTGACACTCTTGTCATACTTCAACCCCTTTTTGTTTTTAAAATATGCATGTGTGTATTTGTTTTACTTTCTATCTATTTTCTTTTGCTGCCCCTAATAACGCAAATATTTACATATGTTTTTAAATATTTATTTATAAAATTTCAAAAATTTTTCCTTTTTTGAGTGTGTAATATAGATTTTTATTTTTGGACTTTATTTTTAAACGTTAGGCTTTAAAATAAATACCTTCGACATTAGTGGGGATTTCTATTTTGGATTTGGACTAATAATACTGTTTATTGATTATGGATATGTCTACAGCAACATATGGTGCTGTAATATATTTTAAATATAAGAGTTTGCTTCAGATTGCTTTTGTAGTTATAGATATAAATGTGTAAGTTTTTTTTTTTAGAATCATTAAAACATATACAGTGGGAAGCAAAACTATTCGGATGTTTTGCATTAAGGAAGTAAGGTAATGAAAATAATGCAAATATATGTATATTATCATACATATGTATATTTAATTTAATTGAGCCTTATTCTAAATTAGAAAGCACAAAAACTCACATAAATTGCTTCAAAAAAAAAAATAAAAACAAATTTGAAAAAACACACAATTCACTATTCGGACACTTTTGCACAGTACAAGAAATACACATTAACACGATATTGCTCTGTTAAAATCGATCTCGTTATCAAGCTTTTATTGTTTGACCTGTGAAGTGATTAACTGGATTTTTAAATAAAAAAATAAAAGATCTTAAAAAATGAGAAAAACGCCAACTGATATTGAAAACAATGTGATAAATTTGTTGCAAAATAAAATCATAATTGCTGATAATTAAAATTAAATTAAAGCAAATTCACAGTAAATGATATAAAACAACGGCTTATGGCCGAATTCTCGGTCATTAGTTAACCATTGGTAAACTAAAATACTAACTATTGTTTAACTATTACTATTAAGACTGTAAATTTAGCCATTATTGAAATTTGTAAGACATATTGACAATTTGTCGCCGAAAACATATGTAAACTTTATTTTCATAGCAACAGCTGTTATTTGACTAATAGTTAACCAACGACGTTTGGGGGTTTAACTAAAGAATCATTAGTTAAGCCTTTGCCATTAGCTAACTAAAGACTCTGAATTTAGCCATTAATGTAGCTTGCAATAATAACCAAGGGGGTCGACCAAGACTGCTTTTTGATGGTGCTGCAAGGCATATTGAACGTTTGCTACATAATAAGGACATCAAGACTCCGAAAAATGCTGCAAAAAGTATTGGTAAGGATGTTTATTCCTGAACGGTTGGACGCGCATTTAATAGAATTGGTTTAGTAGCCAGTGTGAAAAGGAAAAAGCCAGCACTTTTCGATAGAAATGTAAAAAGACGCCTTCATTTCTGCCAATCTGATGGAAAAGAATACAATTTACATAGACAGCATGAGCGCATCATTACCTTACTTCCTTAATGCAAAACATCCGTACAGTTTTGCTTCCCACTGTACAAACATTTCTTAAATTACCTATATAATAAATTTATCGGCAAAAACGTTAATGTGCAGTAATGAATCATAATTTTAGTATAATAACTACCGACATCTTATAGTCTTTATTTTTAACTGACCATGTCATTACTTACTATAAGGGAAGCTAAACGGGACTGGTTTTAGAAATGCCAGGATTCGGGATCATACAAATAATTCACTAATGGTACGGTCACACCTGGCAAATATTTATTTAAAAAAAAGTAGCCACTACTTTTTAGTGTTAATTCGTTTGACGATGTTTAATCTTACAAGTGTTTTGCAAGAGCAAACAGTAAAAAATAAAGCAGAGGCGTCATTTGTTGCTAGATCCACTGCTTTGTGGAATTCTACAATTCCTTATTCAAACAGGAAATTTTTACAATCTATTAAATACTTAAAAAATATAGTAAACGAAAACTTATAAATCATAAATTTGTTATGAAATTTATTGTGAATGCTGTCTCGGATACCCAAATTGTCTGTATTACGAATTTTAAATTCATAATTGTTCGTTTCAGTTTTTACGAAACTTAATTAAAATAATACTTTCCAGCAATTGTTTAATTGTTACTCGTTCAGAGTGATAAAAATGTAATTTGCTAAAAAGTACTTAAAAACAAATTTCATTGTGAGAGGTTCACATTTTTGTTAAAGTTGCTTTAAAATAATTATTAGTCCTCTACTAAGAGATCTTTTTCCTGCAAGCCTTGTCAATTTATAACTTTTCATTTAATTGTTTTTCAAAAATTCGACATTGTTACACGTGTCATTGACACATTTGGAATACAAAATATTATTTCAAAATTTTATTTACTTTAAATGTTTAATTGGTTACTCTTGCTGAGTGAGGATGGCATGTGTTTGAGTTGGAGTTTTCGAGTACCCTGGCACATGCTACTCAAACACTTTGCTGCTTTTTATCTACATATTTGTGGTTTGGTTTGGGTAAATGTTTTTGAAAATGATATTGCAATGAAAGATGAGCATTAGAAAACCATTTGTTCACATAATTTTAATGCAGGCATAATGTGATAAATGAGGCAAGTTATTTTTGGTCACTGTTAAGATCGTTTAAGCTAATGGAAACTATAGTTTAGGGGAAAATTTAAATTTGACTTTGAAGCTACTTTCATATAGTTCAACTATTTGAAGAAGCAAATAAATGATTGGAGTGTTTCCTTGTTTGAGTTTTTATATTGATAAAAAAAAGTATTTGTAGTGTTTTCTATAATTAACATTTTTTTAAGAAATACTACCAGATTAATAAAAAAAATCATACAAAATTGAAGATTTAAACCACATTGACGCGATAAATTCTTCGATTTTGCTTTTTAAATTTTTCGAATAAAACGAACAAGTCGAAAATTTTTTTTAAATTTTAACTTGTTCGATTAATTCGATCACATATTGAAAATTAATCGAATAATTTCAAATATTTAAATAAAGTAACATGCACGTGTAAGGCCGCCTGGGCGTCAAGTCAGTAAATAAATGATTTAAAACGTTAGATACTAGTATTGTATAAAAAAAAAGTTCTGGAGGTTCGAGTTATAGCTAATGGTTAACAAATCATTATTTAATGCTTTTGTTTCTTTAATTTAAATTGGCTGCCTTTTAAATAAATGAGCTATTAATTAAATGAAAAAGTAATAAGCCGAGAAAAGTCAATTTTTGTTGTTTAATATTTAAAGTCTTTAAAACGTGTTTCAAATTAATGATTGCTTATTAGGGTAACCAAATTATTCGTTTTACCGTTGGTTTAAATAAAACGCATAACTCGCATAAGAGATTTTAACTTTTTTGATTTTAAAGACTAATTTAAAATATTTAAATAAAGTAACATGAAAAAGTTTTATCTTCATCAAGTCGTACATAAAGTTTAGATAATAATCTTTAATAATATCATTTATATACATTTTAATAATTATGTTCTTTGTCAATTTTAACGTCCGTCATCATCATCAATGTTATCCGCTATGTCACATATTGAACATCTCATTCGCCACCATTTTAAGTTAGGTCATTTCTGATGCCTTTTCTATTATTTGTTGTGTTAGTTATTTCAATTCGATGAATTAATATGTGTTTCCAAAATCTGATATTTTTTTCATTCCCTGCTTATTTTGTTTGCAATGACTTTCTACATACAGAGAAAATATATAGTTGTACATGTTTAACAATGTAACAATGCTAACATTTTTAAAAAATTTTCAACATTATTATGGTCACTGTAATTATTTTATGATTGCGATAACCATAATATGACTAAGTTACGATTCAGATTATCATTATTACAATCATATATACGATTGTAGTAACTATGTATGTATTTGTGGCAATCATGTTTATGATGAATATATTTATCATAATTTGTTGCTCTTTGATTATGATTGAGAACAACATAATATGGTATAATCTTTCATCATAAACCTAATCACTACAAACAATAAATAATTACTATAATCATATCAATGATTGATATGGTCATGTGAATAGGAAACTTAATCATATTATGGTTGCCGCAATCATAATTATAGTGACCTTATGGTTATTTAAAAAAAAAAAATTGTAAAAATTTTGGAATAGTTGTGGTAAACATGCACAACTATATTTTGTATATCTGCCTTTTAATCAATACGGGGCAAATTATAGCGAAATATATGTATATGCATATACATAATTTCGATGTTGTCAATATTTCGCCACCTCACCCTATGTGGACTCTACAATTTTTAAACTGGATTTACTTTTACAATTATAATTTACTGCAGCCAGGACATTTATATTTATTTTATAGTGATTAAGAAACATTATTTAACATTACTTTTTATTAAAAATCGTTAATATAATTTAATATTGTAGTTTTTCACTAAACAAATTTCTGAAACTCAAAAATGTCACCATCAAATCATAAAGAAATACGACAATATCTGTTTATTAAACATGACTTATTTTGTAAATAAAATTGAAACGGAATGGTTTTTATTACTATTTTTATTTCTAATTTATTTATAAAATTTAAAAACAAACATTAAACACAAAAATTATTCTTCTTAAAATTAATCGAATTATTCGTTATTCGACAATGGCAATTTTTAAATTCTTTGAATAAATATTCGTTAAGAAATTGTTCGATTATTCGAATGGATACCCTAGTATTTACTCTGCGACTTATATACAATATTTCCCACAGGCTAATTCAACAAAGCTGTTTGTTTTTACCTATTTTTGTTTTAAATAACGAAAATTTAACTTATTATTTTAATTTGATTTTGTTTGCATCTAGCTTTAAAAACTCTTCTAAAAAATATGTAGGCCAACATTTTTTTCAACCTATTTTCAAATTAAAATAAGTATTTAAGATAGTTTTAAAATTAACAGCATGAGACCAAACACTTTAAAACCGCTAAAACAAAATTACACACACACACACCCAGTAATTTCCTACCAACAAACACTAAGTTTTTCCTCATAAACAAATTATTTTTATTTTTCGTCATACAAAATAGCAAAAATCATCATAAAACATGCACATTTCGCATTAACACTTTGCTTAAAGACACAACGAAGTAACGCTTAACGTCCTCTCCTCTCCTTTACTGGTGGCATCCAAAACAAAGTAAGTAGTACTTGGTGGTACTATTTGCAGGCTGACAGCCTGCCTGGCTTTTTGTTTGTTTGTTTGTGAGAGGTGGAAAGATTATCAAACATCATAATTTGGTGTGGCAACTTAGTGTAATGTCTAGATGACTCTTAAAATGTCGGTTAATACATACATACAATGGCTTGCAGAGTTTCCAAACATTTTAGGACACTTTCAAATTACTTAAATTTTATATACATTTTAACGCGAGTAGTAAGTGTCATAAATTTTAATAATGACCTAATTGCTGAGGGGAGGCTTGAAAGTAATAAAACGAAAAAAAGGCAACGATAAAGAAACTTTAAAGAAATCAACCAAATATTTCTGGTCAAAACATACGTTCACTGGGTTAAAGCTATTTCTGGGCATTGGACTGTTCAAAACCTATGTTTGCTGCATTAAGGCTAGTGTTGGGCCAATAACATTTAAAGTTATTTATTACTGATACGATTGTGTGAACTTAAAAAAAGTTAAAAACATTGTTAAACATCTAACATATAGAAACCTGCAGTAGGGCCTAAAACTTATTGTATTTTAAATATTTACTGTATTTAGACCAAGAATGATAAAATAAAGATTACGCCAACGCGCGTAAAATTTCAAAATGTTCTGCGCATATTGGAACTGTGACGTCACACGCTCTGTGTTTCTATTGGCTAATTTTTTCTCACTTGTTTTTTTACTGTTGTTTTGCTTGCATTTGCTCACTGCACACTTCATGTTTATATTTTTTTTTTTTTGTTTTTCTTTTTTAAACAGATTTTATTTTAGAACTCGCAAAGTGATTTCAATTGCAAGGTTGCCAACTGTCACATAAAACACACATTTTTCGCAAGAAATTTTAATTCTAACACATGAAACCTTCTTGGTAACCCTTAGAATGGAACTTCTACGTCACATAACGGAAAATCATGCGCATGGCGTAATCTTTATTTTATCATTCTTGATATAGACTAGGATAGTCACTTGCGCTCAAATGCTGTTGTCAATCTAATTGAAGGTTGCAATCACTTTTCCTTAGTGCATGTTTACTGCAACTATTTCGACATTTTTTTAAAATATTATGGTCACTGTAATTATTTATATGATTTCTGCAACCATAATATGGTTAAGTTACCATTCGCATTATTACAGCAATCATATATATGATTATAGCAATTATGTAATGTTTGTAGTGATTAGTTGAAAAATTATACAATATTATGTTGTTCTCCATCATAATCAAAGAGCAACAAATTATGATAAACATGATTGCCACAAATACATATATAGTTACTACAATCGTATATATGATTGTAATAATAATCTGAATCGTTACTTCGTCAATCATAAAATAATTACAGTGACCATAATATTTTTGAAAAACTTTTTAAAAAGGTTGATATTGTTGTGGTGAACATGTGCAACTATATTTTTTCTCAGTGTGTGGCGGAGACTTGTGCGTTATAGATTATCGAGTAGAGGAAGAAGAAACAAGCCAATTAGGGCTTTCATATAATATGGTCCTAATACTAATAATTTTCCAGTTGGTAGTCGTAAAGAGCTTTAATCAAGACCAAAGAACTTGTCTTGTTTCCGTCTTGTATAGCCTGACCTCTACATAGCATAATTCTTGGGGAGAAATATTGTTAAACCTCTAACGATTCCCTACGGGAAACAACTCAGTATAGTTTATTAACTACGAAATCAAATATTTTATAACATAATGTCTGCAGAAATTTTAAAAGTCAACTTTTTTCCTTTGAACAATACATTTAAAAATTTTAAAGACGTTTCTGTTTAATACAACGATAAATGTTTACAATAAATAGAAGTCTGGCATCTTGAAGTTCTATTAGAAGATTTACAAAAGGATTTACCATTTAATTTCTTGATTCCAAGCAAATACTAAATCAAACCCGACGTCGTTTTTTTAGTTTAAATATCTCTAAATAATTCATAATTGCACGACTTTCAAATCGTTCTTCTCCTAATCGAAATCTCATTTATTTTGTACTAAAGATATTGTTCTACAATTATTGATTAATAGGCTTTGTAAGAACTCAAGTTCAAACGTATTCATATCAAGTATAATATCAAACCTTTTATAAAATTTGAAGAAAACTCGAGAATTTGTTGAGAAATCGATTTTTTTAAATGCTATCAAAGTTTTCTTAAAAGTTCAGATTTGTGAAAGGCTTTGATTTCAAACCATTCTTAATTTGAGATCATATCCGGTTTCGGTTTTTTATTATATATTGGCTAGAATACAGATATAAAACAAGTTAAGGATTTGTATTCTTAGTTAGTTTACAGATAATAACTTTTTTAAGTCTAGGTAGAAAAATGTCAAAACCTTTTACTATTTAAATTCTTAAGAATCCGGTACAGTATATTTTTTAGTCTATTTATCAGTTCTAGAATAGTATTTAAAGAGTCATTCTACAGTCTGAACATATAGAAACATTTTCTCAATAAAAGCTCTTACACCAAAAAACTAATTAGGAAACACTGCCGTTTCTTACTCTAAAAATTTATTTGTGTCTGTTTTTGACTAAACACACTTGACACATTTTTCAAGAAGTTGGGTGATTGTTGGCAAGACTTTTAGTTTTTCTTGGTCATTATAAACTTATAAGCAATAGTTTTGTTTGAAATGACAAAAGCTAAAAGAATAATTGATTAGAAAAATATTAATTTATTAAAAAAAATATAAAAGCAAAATCTAGATTTTATTAAACTTTAAAAACTATTTAATATGTAAGTTTAATAATGGAAACACTCCCTGTAAATTTGTTTAATTAAAAATTTTTGCAAAACAACTTAATAAGTAATTTTAGACAGTTTTTAAACGAGTTGTCATCGTAATTTATTATGTGTGAAGCTTTTTTTAGTTTTTAATAAACTATTGATTTATTCATTTTCTATAAATTTATTTACTTTTTGTTTAAACAAAACAAAAATAAATATTAAAACAAACTTTCCCTGACGTCTTTTTTTAAATACAATAAATATTTGTGTGTCCGTCCAATTCAGTGCACTTCGTTCGTTCGTCTGTCAATTTTTTAAAAATTTATTTAAGCTTTTGTTTTAGTTTAAAAACGTGTTTATTTTTTTACAACAATGAAAAAATAATAACAATACTGGTTGAAAAGAAAAGATGCTTAGAAACACAACTGGGACGAACAACGAATTTCACTCAACACAACGAATTAGTTGGTGAAAATTCGCTGTGTAGATTCGTCGTATAAAGCACAATAACGACGAAACATATAGAGCTGTTATAATTGACAGCTATGTAAGTACGCATGTAAAACTATTTCAATTTATTTTTACCGAATAAATTTACCATCCCGCCAATTGTAACCCATATAATTATATAAGTATTTTTTTACAATTTCAGTTATAATTTCACTTGCTGATAGAAAAATATATTTATACAAACATAAAAATTAAAAACAATTTTTATAGTTAACTTGTTTATTTATTTTAAATTAAATAAAGTAGAAAATAAAGCAATTAACATTATACATATACTAAAATATTAAAAACTAAAACGAAACATGGCCAGCCGGTATTGTTTGTTCGGCGTTCGCCGGCATAATAAATAGAAATAGAAATAGACTCTATTTTTGAATTCGCCGCATTTGTTATAATTCAGCCGACGCCATTATTGTGTGTATTTTCATATACACAAATGTGTTGTAGTTTTAGAGACAAATATTCGTGACCAAAAAGTCGTCGTTCGTCCCAGTTGTGTTCTTAGCATAAAGCTGAAGCAAAGTACCTATACAAAAACTAAAATTCATCTAATTTCTTACTGTGCTACTATATAATTTTCTTTATTGGGATTTCAACTCATTTGTCAAGCTTTTATTTTAAGTTTTCTTCAAAAACAATGGGTTTCGTATTACATTAGTTTCATTTCATTTTTTTAGTTGCTGTTTTAGTATCTATTATAGAGTTTCTAGAGATTTGCTTTCAGTTTAAGCTGTGTTCACATTATGTGTATTTGTCATGTGGAATGTCACTTTTCTACCCATATGTGATTTCATGTGTATGTCAAAATTTGAGTTTTACATACGGTTTATAAATTACATGTTCATATGTTGGTTATGTCACATACATATGTACTTACTTTTGTTAACTCCTTTTCAATTTTTACCTCCATTTTCAATAATAAATTTGTGTGGTTTTTTTTGTATTTTTGTTTTACTATTAGGTAGGTATAAATTATATTTATTAAAATTTCAATTAATTTTTGCCGCCACAAAATTTTGGTTATAAAAAACAGCTGATGTCAGATGGTTTGTCACTTGAAAATAGAACTCGTTTTAAATACAAAAATATCATATGTATTGCACATTGAAGGTGTTCAGACTATATGTACAAATTTGACATGCGAAAAAGTGACAGTCCACATGATAAATACACATAGCCGGCATTTACACATGCAAGTGCAAGTTCGAAAAACTCAATACACTCACATTTTTTTTACTAATACACTCACATATTTTCACTTGCAGAGCTAGTCGGTTTTTCAAATAAGTTTTCGTATATAATACGTGTACAGCACTCGCATGCAAGTATTTGCATGTGTAAAGGTAGGGATAATGTGAACACAGCTTTAATGTTTGAACAAAAAAAAAACTAAATAAAAACTGTATCGTTTTTGTTTGAATTTAAAGAAAAAACAAGTAAGAAAATATAGTCGGTCAAGCCCGACCATATAATACCCTACACCCAGTATATAAATTAAACATTTTTTTAGAAATTAGCGCTATAAGGGAGATACATATTACCTATTATGGACCGATCATCCAAAAATTTAATGCCATGACTTCCGTGAATATAAATATTGTGTATGTTATACTTTATCTCGTTATAAATAGTGAATTACGGAGAGGGTCTTATATGGGAGTTTTGACTAATTACGGACCAACCATTATAAAATTTAGTGTCATCATTTCTGCACATATACCACTATTGTGGTGTAGGGTATAAAAAACTCAACAAGAAATCACAACAATGTACTTTAGTGTTGATATAGACTGAAATTGTAAGGAGACAAACAATAAAAGTAAAAACGTGATGTGATGGCTTTAAAAGTAACAGACACAAAAACATATTAAGCAAAAAAAAAACACATGCATACAACACACTGTTTAAATGCACTGAACGAAATTAACGACTATTAATTTTAAGTGTAAAACTAAATAAAAATCTGTGTTGTTTTCTTTAACAATAGAAATGATAATAAACATTTTTATAAAAAAGTTATTTGAGAAGAGAGTGTTTGGAGGAAATTTTGTATGTGAAAAGAAAAGTTTGTTTATTTTTTAGATTATAATCTAAACTACTAATTTATTATAATTTAAATGCTTTTGTGTAAATATGATGTTTCGCGACTTAAATTTGAAACTTACTTTCGAATAAATTTTTAAATTTTTCTTTTCGTCAAGTAGTTCGAAGAAAATATAACGAGTCTTTAATAATTTAAATGTACACAAAAATAATTGTAAATGAACACTCTGTCTTTTTACACACTTATATTACGGTTTACGCAAAGATGACTCAAAATAAACTGATTCACTTGATTGGCCCTGTAGTCTATTTATACAGCAATTATAATTTCTGGAAGGTTCGAAACTAATATACTAAAATGTTCGTGTCTAGAATAATCAGCCAAAGACGTTAAAATTTAATGTTGCTCAGCTATGTTCATAACAGGGTGTTCTCAATAATGTTTATAAATTAAAACTTCTGCAAATGCTAACCTAGTTGTATGTTGATAACAACGCCATCTGTTGATAAAGATGTTGTATGTTGATAAACATGCTGTATGTTGATACCGTCCCTTAAATTTAAATACAATTTTGTATCAATACAAAAAATAAACCAGGCCATGAGAACCACTCTGACGAAAGCTATCTTTATAAATACTACCGATCGAAATACAGGCGAAATATGAAGCAGATCTAGCTGCGACTAAGTTAATAGTAATGGGTAAATGGGATGAAGTAGTAAGCCCAAGGAATGACTAAGAATCCAATCTACATACAGATGGTTCAAAAAATTACTGCTGAACGGGAAATGGCTACGAAATATAGGTAACTACTATCGTCTCTCAGTGCACAATTCTGTTTTTGAGCAATGGCGGAGGTTTTCAAATGGCTGTGGGGATCGATAACAAAACTCCAACTCTTATGTTATTAAAGTCCTAAGAAACGACATCGTGAGATAATACCAGACCATCGTGGCATTATCCAAGATGGAATCACGCATGTCAAAAAATGTCAAATGCAAACACTGAAAAGTGTTTGACATTTAAACTTAAAGGGAGTACAACAAATTAACCTGTCAGAAAATGGCGGAATTTCACAGTCGGTATAACGATATTGGAAAACCCAAGTCAAGAGAGGACAAAGGAGATTCTGAACCTTAATAGAGCAAAACTATTCGATATACTAACTGGTCACAAAGCGATGCTACAGAATTGACCTTAACATCTGGGTATAATTAACGAGACGATCTGTAGAGCCAAACATTACATATGCCAGCTAGTGTTGCCAAATTTGCCGATTTTTTGTTTTTAATAATAAGTGCGATTTGACGATTTTTCCCCTCAAAGTGACGATTTTTTTAAAGTCAATGTCACTTTGTTAATGAATAAAAAGAAGAAAACTATTATCTTTTTCTGTTTATCAACATGTGTTATTAAATTTGTTTAACTAAAACTATCGATGCAAACTTTTTATTCCCGAAATGATAAATTTTTATTCAAAAAATATCGACTCTACCACATTCGTTTAGGAAATCGAAGAATAGCTTAATAAAACCTAATATATGTATATTACATCAATTTAATTAATATGTACATATGAATGAATAATTTATATTTATTACATCAATATGTAAATACATATGTATATATTTTATATGTAAATATTAATTTATAACATTTGTACAAAATTATTATATAATTTAAATTATTTAACATCTTTTTATACTATTATTCACAACAGGTTTTGTAGTGATGTCAGAGTTGTAAGTTGTCTGAATTTACAATAATTGTAAACATGTTGTAGGTAATATATATGTACATAAATGATTTGTACAACACTTACGAAATGTTTACATATTGTTACGAAATTGTACTTCAATTTAAATTTAACGGTCGGTAACAACATACAGTATGTTTATAAACATACAACATCTTTATCAACAGATGACGTTGTTATCGACATACAATTAGTTTAGCGTTAGTAGAAGTTTTAATTTATAAACCTTATTGAGAACATCCTGAGCAATATGGCAACATTAAGTTTTGACGACTTTGGCTGAATATTCTAGTGTCTTAGTTTCGAACCTTCCAGAAATTATGATTGTTGTATAAATAGACTACAGGACCAATCAAGTGAATCAGTTTATTTTCAGTCATCAAAGTGTTTTCAAATAGTAATTTAAGTGTGTAAAAAGACAGAGTGTTCATTTACAATTGTTTTTGTGTACATTTAAATAAATAAAGACTAGTCCCCGAAGCTTTGAAGCAGAAGCTTCAAAAGCTTCCTCTTTTTTCACGTACACAATATGCATGAATTCTAATAGATAAAATCCTGCCATTTATTTGACCTATGATCATCTAAATTGTTTACAACTTTTTTATTATATTTCGCAAAATTTTGGTAATCCTAGATGAACATTTCGGCGGTAAAGCAATTTTATTCGAAAATGTTTCTCAATTTCAACCTTCTTTATCAAACAAGTGATGAAGAAGAGAGATTATTCAAACCATGCTGAAATTGTTTAGTTTTTTCGCTTATCTTATTCATTTTACACATTTATTGATACTTTACTTTTGGTATTTTAAAGACTTGACATGACAAATATACGTTATTGCTCAAAATTGTGTTCAAAACCAGATAGTTGTATCATACAATGTACAACATACAACATCAGTTGTATATTAGATAAAATTTTTTGAATAAAAATCGAAAATTTTATCAAAATGCTTAAATTAACTTTTCCAATTTTTTGACGATTTTATAAATATATTGCCGAATTTGCCGATTTTTATATCTAGTTTTGACGATTTTGTGCAAAAATTATATGGCAAGAGTGGTGCCAGCGATTTTCACTTGGACACTGTACCAAACCTAGAAATTAAAAATGGAGATATATTAGAAATTGTATTGACATTAATAAGTTCTTAATCTAGTCTATTTGTACATATAGGCGAAACTGAGCGCAAAACTGCCCCGCTACTCAACCTAACCTTAGTTCTTAGACCTGTTTACCATTGACCTAGGAGATTGACAGACAGACTTTGTGTAAATGGTAAATGACGAACAAATATTTTGAATTACTTTGAACTAGACTTTAATCTACAAGTTATGAATTATTGCTGAATTTCGTATTTAGATGTTTATATGTTACATTATATGTCAGCCATTACCAAACAACTTCTAAGCAATGAAGTTGTCATTGAAAAGTTAGGTTTTCAGTTATTTCAAATCATTATTAAGTTTTTGCACAGAGTTGTTAAGTAAATGTTCAATACTTGTAGTATATATTGAAAAATTTACAGTTTATTATAAACTAACTAATGTCTCCACTATAAGTCACGTAATTTAATTAAAATCTTTACAAACAAAACCACTTTTCTTTTCATTACATTACATGCAAGTAAAGAAATTTTAAAGTTTATTTTCTAAAGACTTTTTCGACCTTTTTTAAGAAAAGTTTAGAAAATGTTTGCTTTGTTTTGGCTTTTTCTTCATTAAAAAGTAATAATCAAACGTGTTAAAAACTCAAGCTAAAAAAAAACAAGAGCTTAATTTATTGTACGACTGTCTGCCTGTTCGATCGATATTAATGACAATTTGATTGATCTTTTTTTTTATGCGAATATTTTCTATTCAAAGCGTTATAAAAACAAAGAAAGAAAAATTATGCCATAAATGAAAACATGACATTTCTCACATTTGAACAAATGCATGGTGCAACTATACCAGGTGAGTGCAGTAGCCCAGCTGACTGACTTTGTTTACAATTTACTTATGTCAAAAGTAATACTTTTTCAAGTATTTTTGACATTAGTACATTATTTTACACAAACAAAATGCCTGTTGTTTTTGTTTTGTGTTGTATTTGTTGTCGATTTGCACTCACCTTGTATAGTTGCACCATGAACAAATGTGTTTATAGTACAATTCATGTCAATAGATCATAAAATAAAAAAAGGAATTTCTTTTTCATTATTTTTTTTTCAATTTCTTTATTTGTGCAAACATGAAAACGAAATGATACAATATAAAGGAAAAATTATGTAAAAAAAGTAATACAAAGACTACTTACACTATAAATGTTGTCAGTTAAATTTAATTTTAATGAAATTAACGAGAATTTCTAAAATCACAAGCAGTGCTAAATAATTTCAACAAATAATTGAACAGAAATTGATTATTAATAAATGTTAGTAATTATTTAGTTGTTGTTGTTTTTCTTTTTGTATTTATTTATAAATTTAAATTGTGTTTAATATCGTTAGGTATTGGTGATGATCACTTCATTATTCGGAGTTAACCTCAAGTTTCAATTTGTATACAAATTGAAATTGTTTTGTCATTGACTTGAGGGTAAATTTTTTGTGTAGCTTTCTTTAAAAGTCAATCAAAAATCGTTAGTCAACAAATTTATTCAATTATAAATTAATATATTACCAATTAAATATTGCAGAAACCACTGCATCTTTAGTATTTAATATAAATGAAATTTATTAATGATTGTGTTAAATATACAAAAACAATATATTAAATATTCCACGAATTATAATGAATTTTATTTTTAATTAGTTAAATTTTAAATGTTTAACAAATTTAAATTATGTCATTTTGTATATACTAATATCGATTGAACAGTCGGTCCCTGGACTTACATAAAGAGAACAACACTAAATCCAATGGTTTATCTATTCAGTAGCTCTTGTTTTTACGAGGGCAGTTTGGAAACTTCCTAGCCTAGCACAGAAAAAGAATAGTTAATTTTTCAAAAACATTTATTTTTCATTATAATCTCCTGAAACTTCAATACACTTAGTTCAACGCTTATCTAGCAATTATATCCCTTGATTAAAATAGTTTTCCTCAAGGCCTTCAAAATAGTGGTTTACAACTGTAAGTGCATCTTCATTTGAGGTAAAACGATCGCCAGCTAGGAATTTTTTTTAGAATTGGGAACAGGTAAAAGTTACTGGAAGCTTAATCAGGAGAATAAGGTGAAGCAACTCGTACTTTAATTCGTTAATTTTAGCCATCTTGTGCGCTGGTGCGTTGTCTGGATGATAAATTATTTTTTGTGTTGTAAGCCAGGACGTTTTTCTCGAATTTTTACATTTACTTGATCCCAAATGTTGTAATAGTACTCTGAATTTATTGTTTTACTCTATTGATTGACTAATAAAATACCTTTGAAGTCCCAAAAAACCGTTGCCATCAGCTTACCAGCCGATTGAATTGTTTTTGCTTTCTTTGGGGCACTTCCTCCAGCTTCAGTCCATTGCTTGGATTGTTCTTTTGTCTCTGAAGTATAGTGGTGGATCCATGTCTAATCAGCAGTTATAAAACGACGCTTAAAATCCATTTTTTTTCTTAAAACGATCCAAACAAGCTTGATAAATTTGTATTCTTATTTGCTTTTGGTACACTGTTAACAAATACCCATCCTGTAGAAAGCTCTTTCATCTGTAGTTCTTCATGCAAAATTAAATAGACTCGAACATTTGAGATGCGCATGATATTAGCTATTTCATGCACTTTTATTCGTCGATCATTTAATACCATATCATGCACTTTGGCTGCAATTTCTGCTGTTTTTGGAAGTCCACTATGTGGTTCATCCTCAATGCTTGTACGACCACGTTTAAATTCAGCAGTGCTGCATTTGAAGGAGCACTTTCACCAAACACATCGTTATAAATTTCTTGTCCCGATAAACCTTTTTTATTTAGATATTTAATGACATCATGAATTTCTAAATTTTCCATTGTAAAAACATCGGGGATGCGTCTTTTTTTGAACATCTGTTTCTATATGAAGGAGTTGTCAGATCGAAAAGAAATTTAACATGTGTTCATAGCACAGATGGAAGTTTCCAAAACACTTAACTTTGTTCTGTTTATACCGCGATTTCTCTTCTAGGCTAAAAAGTTTCCGAACCGCCCTCGTACATCCGAATTCAAAATATTTGCTGGGTTGCTGATTACATTGCAGTGAGACGATAAAAAGTGTAGCAGACATTTGTCTAAATAATTTATTCTGTCGGCATTAGCTATAACAACTTCTTCTTAATTAAATTATATTTGAGATACATATATCACATGTTTCATATTCCTTTGAGTTTTCTAAAACGATTTATTAGATAGTTGGCAGTGGCGAATAAAAGAATGTCCAAACTATTCAAAACTAACTGAATTAAATGGAGTCTCTTGTGACCTGAAAACATACACGTCTCAAGGTTCAATAAGAACCTATTGATTGAGAGGAAACCTGAAAGGGGAACAACACTCAAAGCAAAAATGCAGATGAGAGGAGTAACAAAAAAATGTTTGTTAAAACACTAATTTAAAGATATTTGACAAATCTTATATTTGTTCATTCGGCGTCGTCTGACCAACACTTGTTCGAACAATTTAATGGGGAATGTTTATTATCATTTGAAAGAACATTCTTTTACATTTATTTTTTGAAGATTATGTCTATCAAATGTTGGCCGTTGCTACGTCGCAGATAGTCTACCCGTTGAGTCCAATTTTCGATTACTTATTCGAGCATTTCGACTGGTAACTGATGAATGGCACGCGTGATGTTTTCCTCCAAGGCCTGAATCACAGCGGGTTTGTCCGCTTAAACTTTAGACTTTACATATCCTCACAGGAAAGACTCTGACGGTGTGATATCACACGATCTTGGTGGCCAATCTACCGGACCAAAACGTGAAATTATGTGCTCACCGAAGTGTTCTCTCAATAAATCCATTAATTGATGCGATGTGTGGGAAGTGGTGCCGTCTTGCTGAAACCAAATTTCGCCGAGATCATGAGCTTCAATTTCAGGCATCAAGTAGACGGTTATCATGGCACGATAACGGTTGCCATTGACGATTACGTTCGCACCGGCATAATTTTAAAGAAATATGGACCGATAGTTCCACCACGTGGTGTATTCGGTCGAATATTATCCAATAATAAATGCTGGGTCTCAAAATGGGTGATGGTGTTGCGAATAGTACGTTCAGTAAGCTTACGATTATGTTGAACATAAGTTGAGCGAAGTGCACGAAACACATTCGTCATAGAACGTGAATTTTCATAATAAAGTTGAACGATTTGTAAACGTTGTTCAGGCGTAAGTCTTTCCATTATGAAATGTCATGACAGCATGACACGACTCACACGTGAACTGTCAAAGAAAGGCTATTGAAAAAAGTATCTCTACTTGAATCACCCATTATTTACTTGTTACCTTTTTCTGGACGCACTCCTTAGCAGAGTTCGACCAGCCATGTTTTACCAGAAGTTCTAAAAGTCATGAAACATAAAGGTATTTGTTTAAAAACGTTACGTGTCCACCTAATTATTGCAAACACTGTCTAAGCACAAACATACACTTTCAACACAATAAACAGAAAGTGAAATTATTTAATTAATTTTTTGTGTCATTCTTTCTTAAATAAAAATTACAAAATTATGTAATAATTGACACAAACCATTAAATTTTTTATAAAAAGTTAAATACATGGAACACACATACATATATGAAAACTTATAAGGCAGATCTATAGATGTTTTACAATGCAAAGGGAGTGTGTGTTTAGTAAAAAAAAACAAATAAACAACAACAAATGTAAGGTGTATAAAATTTGTTTTTGTGTATTAAACAGTAGACAACAATTTTTACCATTTTCACTGTTTGAAAAAAATAAAGTTTCTGTTAAGTTCAAAAATAACATAAACAAAATATTCATTACATGTTGGGCAATCAACACCCGTATTTTGTTTATATATTTTTTTTTTTTTTCTTTTTTTAATTTAATTTGTGCAGTAACTTAATATTAAAAATTGAAACTTTTTTTTATCATTATCATGGGTGTTGTTGGTTTGTTTTGACCGTGTGAGTTGTTAAGTTTTTTCTTATTTTATTTAAGTATGTGTTATTTTTTTTAATTCAGTTGTGCGTTTTTAACTCATATTTGATGGCGAAAGTTGTTAACAAAGTGAAATGCGTTTTAAAAATGCAAAAAAAACACTAAAACGTGCATCTTTATAATAAACAAGTTTTTTAAGAAAATCATTTAACGATTTTTTGTAAAAAAAAAAAAAGTATTTAAATTTGCAATAAAGTTAGTTAATAGTTATATAATAAATAAACTCAAAACTAATGGCATTTTTTTAACTTGATATTCAAATACGAAATTATTTAATTTTTTCTTAAATTTAAGTTTTATTTAAATATGGTTTCATTTTTTCAGTCTCAAATTAAGTTTGGTATTTAATTATGATAAAAGTATGGTAGCACTATTAAATGTCAAAAAATATACACAACTTCTTCATTTAACAGCTGATTTAATATTTAGTTTACAAATTGTTACAAACTAAATGGGCAAAAGCTGCATCATTCCATATCCTCTTTATCTGAATTGATTGTTTTAGTTGATATTAATGACATAATAGCACATTGTTTTTATTAGCGGTGAGTTTAATGGCCAGTTTTTAACTTGATATTTAAATACGAAATTAGTTAATTTTTCCTTAAACTTAAGTTGTATTTAAATACGGTTTCATTTGTTCAGTCTCAAATTAAGTTTGGTATTTAATTATGAAAAAAGTATGGTAGCAATATTAAATGTCAAAAAAATATAAACAACCCCAAATTGAGTATTTATGACCTCGAGCTTGAGTATTTATCAATTTGGGATTCCACAAAGAAAAGGTCGAATATTTCAAACTTTTATTACAAATATAAACAACTTCTTCATTTAACAGCTGATTTAATATTTAGTTCACAAATTCATATCTTCTTCATCTAAATTCATTGTTTTAGTTGATATTGATAATAATAAGCACAATGTTTTTATTCGCGGCGAGTTTATTTATTGAATATTTTTTATCAAATAATAAAAAAAAAACTTCAATGCGCAATTTTCATAATTTGCAGAACTGTCAAAATCATATGGTAGTATGAAAAACTTAAGTTGTATTTAAATGGACGTAGTCAGTGATTTAAGTTCTATTTAAATATGATCTATAAAAATGAATTTGGTATTTAAACAGAACTTAATTTTTAAGTAAAAAACTGGCCATAAGTTATATTTAAATATTTAAATATAGTATAATACGTTGTAATATCTGACGACCGTCTATACATAGAAGTAGTAATATTTCTTCCGGTAATCTTATTGTGGTCACTTATGCACGTATAAACGAATCAGTTACATATGATATAGGATTTCTGTGATGGTCTGACCAGATTTTAGCAGCTCATAATAACGGTACTGTTTTTTTTTTTTTTTTTTTTTAATTAAAGAAGTAAAGCAAAACTTCCGCATTTGACGCTTTTTTGGCACAAAATTCAATATTTTCAATAACTAAGTGAGAATAAATGACATATATCGTTCATTTGCTGCAACAACGTAGTAATTCAAAAAAAGTAGTTTCGAGAAAAACGGCTTTGAATGTTTTATGACATTTTACTATTTCTTAAATAAATTTTTAAGAAATCATGCGATTTCAGAAATAAAACCTGATTTAAATAGTAGATGTTAGTATCTATCGTATCTATATTTACCAAATTTTTACTTGTCAAATATACATATGTACGAGAAAACATGCATTTTTATTTTGATGTTTACAACAAAAAACACTCTCACAATAAAATAATTGACTGTTTGATATATAAAACTATATGAAAGACTATATAAGGGCGCATATTTTGTATTACTCAGTTCAAAAACACGGATTTTGAGTTATGACGTTATTGCAGCAAATGAGCGATATGTACCCTTCAAATCGACATACATATAAGTTACTAAAGACTAAAATCTTGTTCAAAAACGATTATTAAATTTAACAAACGTTTATTAAGACAGATTTGCATATAAAAATTTGCTTAATAAACGTTTGTTAAGTTTAATAATCGTTTTTGAATAAGGGGGTAAAATATTGTTCAAAAAATACGCCACCTGTTATGAATTCCGCATTTTCTATTTATACAAAACAATCCAATAATAAGCAAAAGTTAACAACTATTTGTTTTTATAAATCTTTTAACAATTTACCCCTTCATTCATAAATGAAGTACATATTTCTTTAATCAAAGATTTATAAAACAAAATTAGTTTAATAAACAAATTGTATGCGAATAAAACTCTCTGCATGAATAACAGCTTAAACCTTTAATTATTTTGTTCACTATGGATATTTTTGAAATGTTTCCCTGTTAAAGAAATATTTGTTTTTCAACTTCCCTTTTGCGATACACCTACATACATACATATGTGCATTGTAGATATTCACACATTATTTTTCTTTCACTTTCAAAGCAGAACCATTGTTCAGTTGTTATTAACTTTTTCTTGAAATTTCATAATTTTTAATTATTTCCTTTATAGTGTTAGAAAAAAAAGTAAACAAATTCCTTTACAAACAAATATTGAATAAAAGTTAAAGTTGTTTAAAAACCTATGCGTGACTCTTAAACTTTAAATACCAAAAATTGTAATACCGAAATTCGAAACAAGAAGAAGGAAAGTGTTTTTCTGTCTTTCATGTTTAAACAATAGTAAATAATTTTAATTAAATATTTAAAAAGTATTTCCTTGTATCAAAAATAAAATGCAAATATTTCTCTTTAGTTTATTTTAGTTTTAGAAAATAATATTGTAGTTAAAGTTACATTTTATTATTATATGTATGTATGTATATGTAGGTAGCTAATTGTTTTATTTTTTCATTAAAAAATATTAAAAAAAAAAAAGAAACGTTTTTTTTTTTTTTTTTTTTTGAATTTTTGTGAAAGTGTTAAAAGAAAATCAGTTTTATTTTCATTTTTGCACAAAAGCAGGCGAAACTTTACAAGTTTCCATGCAGCAACACAAAGCTACTACAACATGCGTGTAAAAACATCATGAAAAATATTAAATTTCTTCTTTTAATTTTGTTTTATTTTATTATTATTATTTCTGTATGGTCAATGAGTGGCCGAACCAATGAATGAATGAATGACCACTTTATCACTTTATGTTCGGCCTGCAGACCAGATCATCAGCGCTAGCGAGACCTGAAAACAACTTTGTTTTTTTTTATATTTCAGTTTTAACCATAAAGTAATACAAAAATGTAATGACACTTTATATTTTTATATTTTTCTGAATATTTTTTTTATTTTTAATTTTCGTATTTTTCATTAAAACTTGAGTTTCAACTTGTTTTTTTTTTTTTGTTTTTGTTTTACTCCATGTTCATCATTTGGGGAATTTCAAAAATTTCTTTTGCCATGAATAAATCTCTTGGAGTGAGTACATTTTTGTGGCTTGTGTGGTCAAATGAATTTGTGAAAAAATTTAATTATTTATGAAAATTTATAATATGTATGTATGAATATTCCATACATATGTATTTTGTTACAATTTCACTAATGCATTTTAAAAGCGAAAACAATTTGAAATTGTTTATATTTGGTTAACTGAAAATTTATAAAAAAAAAAAGTATTTTTTTACAGAAAAACAGAAAATAATTTCTATCAAATGTTAAATAGTTATTTATGAAAATGTATAATATGTACATATGAATTTTTTTTACAATTTAACTGAAGCATTTAAAATGCTAAAACAATATCAAATTATTCGAATTTAGAAAAAAAAGAAAATAATTTGTATAGGTAGCAAAGATTACCATCACCATCCGGAACACAAAATTTTAAACTTCTGCGCGGGTCGCACAAATGACGTCACGCCAATAAGCAATCCTATTAGCTAAATTAAAAAAAAATTGTTGTAGAACAGTGGGAATTAAAATTTTGTTGTTTCATACATTAATCTATTAAATTTCCTTTTCCTTGTATTAATATTCAGAAAAAATTCGGCATTAAGTGATTTTTTAGAATAACACATATTTTTATTTCTTATGCTCCTTCGATTTGTTTTGATTTCGTCATATGTGTTTGCAATTATCCAAGTGTCAGTACCCTGCAAAAAACGCGAGTAGTCCATACACGCATGCATGGACTACTCCACAATGGACCAGGAGTACTCCAAACATTTGTATGAAAAAAAACTAGTCCATTATTTAACATTACGATGTCCTAGGACTGGACCATATAATCCAGCTTTGCATAACACGGGACTAGTCCCAAAACTACTCCTTGTAACTACATCAAATGTTTTACAACAACGATTACGGTCGTTAAAGCACGAATAATTGTCGTGTAACAAGAATTTCTGCTTTGAAAATGAAATGGTCCATGAGTGCATTACATAGGACCATGATGTAGTCACTACATTTTAGCTACCATGGACCACGTACTCCACAGATTTTTGCAGGGTAACAACTTACCCATTACCCATTTAACTTTATGAAAATGGCATCACATAATGGAAACGCTAAACCATTAACGATTTTGAGGGCTTACTTAAACCACCTTCGCTTAGGTGATTAACCCTTGAGTAGGTCATGTCATCTGGAGGATTAACAGTAATGCCAGGGTTTTTTTTTTATTTTCCAAGCCGTCCTACTGCAGTTTTTCAAGCTAAATTTTGTCATTTTCTTTTAGTTGTATGTCTTAGAGATTTCTACACTTGGAAACTATTGAAAAAGCACAATATACGTCAATCATGCGCATGGCGTAATCATTATTTCTATCATTCTTGGGTAGTTCCACAAAGCTTCCCTTAAACATAATGAATTCATGCTAATTATTTTTTTCTTTAATTATTCTTCATTTATTCATTAGCATTTTAAATAATATTTGGTGATGTCATTAGAGGCAAGTACTTATCACAAACGCTTACAAATAGGGAGTTAAATATGCCATCATCATGTTCGCTTACAACTTTAATAAACTATTACTGTTAAATCTATTACAAATTGTCTTTAAAAATGTAATCTGCATTTATTAACAAAAATATTTAAAAGCTATTTAAAAAAAAAAAACAATTATGTCATATTTATTTGAATTAGATTGAAATTAGTTAGCTTGGTTTGCAGTGTTGCCAGTGCTAGATTTAGCATTTTTTTTCTCGATAATGCATTGAAATTTTTAAAAATTATGCTAAATGCTTTTTAGTGGTTGCTCAATCATTGTCCAAAAACTTTAGATCATCATCCGCAGTTTCCAGACCGACCTCAAACCAAATGCCCGACCACATGTGGACAAAAAAAAATTAGACTAAGAAATATTTCTGGCAAGAATAATCGAAAGGCAAGTAATACAGGATGAATAAAATAAATTTAAAATAAAATGATTTCACTAAAAAACTCGTTGATTCTACGTATAGAAGGTTGTCAGCTGTGATAAGGGCAAAATAACTACAAACAAAATATTAAACACAATATTTTACATAATTATAATACACCTAATTCTGTTTTACACGGTTTTGATTTAACACGGTTTTAAAATAAACAAGTTTTTAATTTTTTTACATGATTTTATTCCATTTAGCACGATTCAAAATCTTTTAGGCTTAATTTTTTTTTAATTTAATTTTTGTGAAATATGTTCATGTCACAAATTTAGGCGAATTATCTTTTTGTGGATACAAGTAAATTTGCAATTGTAAATAGCACAAATTTGGGGAAATTCCCTTTTAGTGCATACAATCAATGACAAATTGTCATACATTTTTTTACACTACTTTTAAGCTTAGAGTGCATATAAAGTATAATAGCTTCTTTTCAAGTCATTTGCCTGATACATTCCATTTTTCCAGATAAAGACTTCTATTAACTATTTAAAGCATTACTTGTTAACAGTTTTAGTGATATTTATAAGCAGTTGGAGTAAGTACTTGCATTCAATGACATCAAGTCAATAAAGTTCCCACCATTTTATAATTCGTAGTACTTGAGCTATGACAAATATGCTATTTTATGGTGAAGTTCAAAAAAATCTAAATTTCACAAAAAAAAAAAAAACACAATAAAATTATAAATGATCTAATTGTCTCATGAACAAGTTTATTTTTTTACATACTTTTCTAACTTACCGCGCTTCTAAACCTCAGACACTGGGAATGAATAAAGTACACCTACAGCTAATTAACCATGTCTACTGTCATTTTAAATGCCATTAGATTTTTATTTTCAGAATTAATTGCAACAAATAAAAACAAACATGAAACACGGCAATTTATTTATGTATATATTTTTTAATTGACAACTTAAGTTTAGTCATCTGAATGTAGAAAATCACATCAAATATACAATAAATTTTATTCTTTATCAATACAAAATAAAACAATTAAGAAAGTATAGTCGGTCAAGCCCGACCATATAATACCCTACACCCAGTATATGTATGAAACAATTTATTATCTATTATGGATCATTGAAAATGTATTGCCATGACTTCTGTGAATATAAACATTATGCAAGTTATACTTTATCTCGATATAAATATTTTTAAAAGATTGATGGAGGTTAAAGTAAATTACGGAGAGGATCTTATGTGGGAGTTTCGACTAATTATGGATCGACCATTATAAAATAAGGTGCCATCATTTCTGTATATATGAAACTTATTTGCTTTGAATTTTATTTGGATACCAACATTTTTAAGAGATTTATTGTCGTTAAAGTGATTTTCGGAGATGGACCTTGGAGCGACGACTAATTATGGATCGATCATCATAAAATTGTACCATATTATTTGTATATATACGAAACATATCTGTGTTCAATTTTATTTGGATACCGACATTTTTAAAAGAGCTATGCTCTTTTAGTGATTTTGAAAAGTGGGCCTTATACGGGAGCTTCGACTAACTATGGACCGATCATCAGACAATTGTACCAAATGATTTGTATATAAATATATAAAACATATTTTTTTGCAATATTTTTTGGATACCGACATTTTGAAGAGAGAGTTATGATCTTTAAAGTAATTTTCGGAAGTGGGCCTTATATGGGAGCTATCAATTATGGACCGATCTGCATAGATATGATTTGGATTCATTTACCACTTATTTGTAGTAAATTTTGTTTGGATACTTGCATAATTTAAACATTTAGTATAGTTAAACCCCTATTTCGGGAGGACATTTGTATGGGGGCCAGGTGAAATAATGGACCGATTTCTACCAGTTTCAATCCTTGGGACGAAAAATTACCAGGTACCAAATTTTATTGAAATATCTTTAAAATTGCGACCTGTACTCTGCGCATAAGCTTTACATGGACAGCCAGCCAGACGGACGGACATCGTTAAATCGACACAGGAAGTGATTCTGAGTTGATCGGTATACTTTAAGATGGGTGTTAAATCAATATTTATGGGCGTTACAAACATCAGCACAAATCCAATATACCCTCCCCATTATGGCGGTGTAGGGTATAACAAAACGGAAATCAATAGCTATTGAGTCGTGTCTGTAGCTATAAGTAAATACTTACATACAAAAAGAATTTAATTCTAAGAGCAGTTCAGAAAAAAGAATTATTAATCAAATCATAAAAGTAGCTAGAAAAAAAAACTGAAATCACAGACTCTTGATACCGGCAGACATCATTCAAGTGATGATAATCAATATTTCAAGGTTGACTACCTTATAGAGCAATTAAAAGTTTGTTTTTAAAGAAAACAAGATTATTCATTTTTTATTTATAAAAATAAATGATAAAGTTTCATTTACTTTCAATTACTTGTGAAAAAATCTACTCGCAAAGTTTGTTTATTTTTCTTTGTCCATTGCGAGTCAATACAGTGATCAATGACTTGTTGATTTCTATTTTTTTTTTTTTTTTTTGTGAATACAACAAAATAACTTAAAGAATAGTTTATATTAAACCTATTACTTGAAAATGTTTTCTAAAGTTTTTTTTTATATATAAATTTACTTAGTCACCAAATAACTTACAAAAATTTAACAACAAAATAAAATTTAAAGTGTTTAATTTTAAGCGGATTTAAAAAAAAATAGTTTATAACAAAAAAAAACTGGCTTTTTCAAACCCAAATATTTGTGTTATTTTGTAATAAATAATTCACCCAATTTTTTGTTTTTAATAAAAAAAAAAATAAGAAAATTTTCCGCTTTATGATTAAGAGTCATGTTGTAATTATTTTGCATTGCAAAACATAATTTTTCTTTAAATATGTATTTTTTTAATTGTAACTTGTTTTATGGATTTTAAATACATTTGCTTGTTCAAAAGTATTTTTCTTAATCAAATTAAAATTGTGGTAGACAGTTTGTTTTAAATAGTTTTAATATTAAATTAAAAAGGATTTAAATGCAGTTTAAACAATTTCTTAACATTTTTTGACTTTATCCTCTCTGTCATTTATCAAACTTGAGAGCAAAGATTGACTGACGCTCATAGCCAACGCGGGTTAATATACCACGGAGGTATAGCTGCCAGATTTGACGATTTATTGTCATTTTGACGATTTTTTGTTTAAAAAATATCAAAGTGAAACTGAAAAAAAATGTCTGTCATTTGTCTGTTTCATTAATGTTTTTGTTATCAAATTCTCTCTTTTTTTGATAAACAACTCTTTTTCTCATTTAATATCATAAATATTTTTTAATATTTATTTATTTAAGTAATAGTAATATTTTCTTAATTATTGACAATTATTAGGTTTAAGTATAATAATTCCAAATAATATTGAGTCAGGATAGTAGAAATTACTTATTTTATTGGTAAACATAAAAAGCAATTCCATGAATTAAGCCGATAGCTTTAGTTGCTAGTGCTCTAGTTCTTAAGATTTATTGTAATTTTAATTATAGTAAATAAAAATAAATAAATAAATAATTCCATGAACTAAACAATTTCTGAATTTCAACGGGGAAAAAAACTTCTGGATTCTATACTCAAAATGTTATTTAAAACTTAATAAACTAAATTGTTTTGACATTGTAATTTAACCTGAGTTAATATAATATGCTAAATTCAGATATTTATTTCTAAAATACTGTAAATCTTGTTTCTCTTTAGTTTTAGCTGATCAGTTTTTGTTCAATGCTCTTTTGAACTTGCCATTTCATTTACACAGGTCAATTTAATTTTCGTACTTTTTAATGCAAATCAACATGCATGAAAAAAACAAAGGGAAATAAGAAAATTGACTAGTACCTACCGTCAAGTTCGTACCCCTTTTGTTCTCTTTTCCCTTCGCAACCAAAAATACTTGCCTTGACAAGTCAGAATTGAAAAGTGTGAAAGCAGACTAAGATATTATAATAATGTTACAAAGGTTGTATAAACTTGATTTTTTTATGTTTTCGTTTAAATAAAAAAATTTTTCTTTTTTATCGGGATTTTGACGATTTTTTTTGAAACTTATCTGGCAGCCCTGCTTGAAAGCAGTGGTTAGCGTTCATAGCCAATAAGGGTTAATACTCGTATACCTCGGAGGATATTCGTAACAGGGATGGAAAATTGCTTTTTGTGTTTTGTAACAATTATATAGACCAACACGGTACCATTTTTAATACTTATTAAATAATAATAAAACTTAATTTTTAACACTACCTTATATAACGAATGTTTAAACAATATTATACTCGATATAACGAACAACAAAATATTTAACATTGACAATTATATCGAAATATCATGAATGTCGACCTCTAATGGAAATTTAACTTTTGTCTTGATTTCTCAGATCATTAAATTGCTTTAAAAATCAAATACAAAAATACTTTCTTTATAATGGTGCATTCTAAAAGAATCAAGAGAGAAATTATCATACTGCTACCAGATAAAGCATTTGTTCATGTTAAAAAGCTGGTGCTCCAGGAAGAAAGTTATCGAAGGATAGAGTAATAATTTTAATTTGCGTTAAAGCAAAGCATCCGTAAATTACCTTCATTCAAATAAATAATATTTAGAATAATTTATAGAAGACTTTATCTTATGATCTGGCTTCTAATTTCACACCGATTAAAATATATTAAAAAATAAATCTTTATATAACGAAAATACATCGTTCGTTATACCGGGATTTGCCCGTATTTGTTACGATTATCTACAAAATTCTTATTTATAAAATATCGGGTTACTTACGAAATAAAAAAGTTAACCTTGGTTAACAAATATACATTTGTGCATCCTTCGATTGATTTCCAAATATACTAAATTTACTATTATAAGAATGTATTGAAAAACATTGAAGAGTTAACTAATATCTAATGTTTTTGAATTAAAAATAAATTATAAGCTTTCGTTTTTGTATTCAGCCTTAAAATCATTTTATGTGAAATAATAATTCAGAGGCTCCCATTGTTCCTTCAATTCAGTCAATAACTGAATAGATTGGTTATGCAGGTTGTATGGATATTTAATTATTTTTTACTTTTTTAACTGACTTTTTGCAACAACCGAAAAAATCTATGAATGTATTCAAGCCAATTTGGTCAACGAATCAGTTTTCTCTGTAAAAGCAAATACCTATAGACATGAATCTAATAGTAAAAACCTTAAACGAAATTTTATAAATAACAAATATAAAGGGAGATTTTTCAGCAACTTTCTTTTTGGCAACTCAGCTATTTTCGTGTAAAATGCTACATGGTTAATCCACTTGTCTGACGTTGTTTACTCTTACAAGAGTTTTGCAAGATCAAACGGCGTAAAATAAGACTATATGTTTGTTGTGTCTTAACCTAAATAAATAAACGAGTTCAAAAATATTTTCTTTAGTAGTTACGTCTTTTTCGGCAAATATTTGCCAAGTGTGACCGTACGTTTACAAACAAACAACGCTTGCAGATTTTTGCATTTTATTATCAAAATTCATGCTCGGTTAAGAAAATACTTGGTATCGCAATAACTGCCAATGCATCCCGAAAAAATGTACTGCCTGTGGCATTATTGAACCGTGCTTTTCCAAAACATACGAAGGCAGAAACGTTACTGTGAATGGCGATCGCTACCTTTCGAAGATTACAAATTTTTTTTTTTTTACCAAATTAGCTGACATGTGCTTTAAACAGGACGCACACAGTACGCGAAACAATGGTCCAATTGAAAGGCTAGTTCGAGGAACAGTTTACTTCACGTGTGGGGCCTGGTAAATAGTACGATTTAACGCCTTTAGACTATTTTTTATAGGGATTTGTTAAGTCTTATATATATATATATATAGAGACTAGCCCGCAACGATTGACGTACTGGAAGGTAATATTGAAGAATTTATTCGTGAGATACCGGCCGATATGTTGGAGAGAGTATACCAAAATATGAACCATTTGAAACCCAGTCGCAGTCAACATTTATGAAATCATCTTTAAGCATAGAATTATGTATATAGACCGTTCTTTCGACTCATTTTAGGATTTAATATATTTCTCGAAATTATATATGTTTTTTGAATCAAATCCAAAAGCTTTAAAAAAAATCACATTTTATAATGTATATAATAATACTATCCTTTCCTGTTCTCTAAGTGTACATTTTGCAAATAATTTGCTTACCTTTTAGATTATTTTACTGAAGTATCGCATTGAAGCAAAAAAGGTTGAAGAAACAAACACGTTGTTGGAAACCAAACGTAAAATAAAAAATCAGTTATCCAAGCGTTATTTGAAGCTGTGGAAGCTTATTTAAACCAATTTTTTAACTTTTTTTTTTTTGGAGACACTCACAAATAAAAAAAATTTGCTATTTTTGTCAGCACAAAAAAAACACGCACGAAATTCACTTCAAAAAGTTGCAAAATGATACCGAACACAGAAAAAAAAACTAAAACCCAAAACGAATTATGTTAATTTAGGCATAAATTGTAAATTCCATTTTATTTTTTACTATTTTTTCCAGATTTTTTTTATAATTTAGTAACTGGTTCCACACACAGTATTTAAAAATGTATTTAAATAATCCAAAATATTCTTTCAAATAGTAACGGTTATTCAAATTAACACTTGTTTTTGTTGTTAAATTCTTTATTGTAATAATTGTTATTTCTGTTGATAAGTAAATAACGAATCGTTGGATTTTAAATATTCAGTTACAAATCGTTACAGGTTTTTGTTATTTGATTTTTTTTAATCGTGGCTATAAATTGTAAATTCCATTTTATTTTTTACTATTTTTTCCAGTTTTTTCTATAATTTAGTAACTGGTTCCACACACAGTATTTAAAAATGTTTTTAAATAATCCAAAATATTCTTTCAAATAGTAACGGTTATTCAAATTAACACTTGTTTTTATTGTTATTTCTGTTGATAAGTAAATAACGAATCGTCTGATTTTAAATATTCAGCTTCAAATCGTTACAGGTTTTGTTTTATACAATTCGTTTTTTGTTATTTGATTTTTTTAATCGTGGCTATTTTTCGTATTGTATTAGTTTACCAGGAATTGCTTATGATTCACTTTTTATTTTAATAAACAGAATTTTCTATTAATTTGTTTTTAATTATATAAAGCTTTGTTTAATATTTTCTTTAATATTTTATTCTTAATTTCATACGATTTTTTTAGAAAGTGGGTTAATTTATTTAGTACACAAATTGATTTTTCTTTATTTACATATTTTTGTTCATTTAGTTACTGATATTTATTTTTCTTAAATTCTCTTTTTTTTCTTGTAGGTAGGTACATAAATTTGTTTGTTTTAATAAAAAATAAGTTTTTTTTAACTTTCGCTCGCAAGTCATTCGTTTTAAAATTCTAAATAAATATATTCATCCACTTTATATAGGATATTTTTTTTTTTTTTGTAAACAGATTTATTATTTTTTATGTTAAAGAAATTCACTGATCTTTCATTTATTAATTAACAAAGCAGTGACAAAAAAGAAAGAAACAACTTTTTCTTTTTTGGTTTTTTATGGAGATGTCTGTTTTACTGGTTTTATAAAATTTAAAAACTTAACGATCATTCAAAATTTCTTTAGAAAAAATTTAGCGGTTTCTTTTTTATTGGGATTTTTCTCCGTTTTTAACGTTTAAACTCCACAACTTTATGCTCACAACTGATCGTTCGTTCGTTCGCCGCTTACAGCAAAGACGTTTGCACTGTCTGGCACACAACACACAAAAATGTTTATCCACTTGGAGAAAATAAATAAAAATACAATATGTACGTAAAAGAAGAAGAAGAGAAGCGGCCAAAACGTGTTTCTGGCCCCAAAAATAATGATCCACTTCACCTTATATGAAGAAATCTCTGAGAAAGAGAAATAAAAATGTTTAACTAATTAATGCTCTTTTAAAAGACTGGCAGTGTAGCCAACAATTAACTGTATTAAAAAACGCCAAATATAGAGACTTGATTTTATTTGAAAATTTATTCTAGAACACATAGAGTGGTTTCACATGTGGTTTCACATAGTGAAATATTTCACAGTGAAATTATAGTGAAATGTCAGGAATATGAATGGTGGTGAAATATTTCGCTATAGTGAAATATCAGGAATATGAATACCACATAGTATTTATTTATTTAAAATTAAAACAACAATTTGTTTTCTTTTTAATTTACAGTTATTTATTCACAGTGTTGCCAAAAAAGTTCTGTAATCCCATAAAATAAAATTTCATCGTGGCAACATTGCTGGTAAATGACATAAAAATACTATAAGAGAAAAGAAGAAATGTCAAATTTGTCGCTTCGTTTCACAAAACATGCGACATTAGCTACCCCGTACTCTCCACTACGTATTTCATCTACAAACTCGAGTCGCAAGAGAAATGTCGCAGTGTGTGAACGCCCTCATACAAGTAATCGTCATAACTTGGCATTTTAATTCACTACACCATTTTTAATTGAAATTTAGAACATTTTACACGATATTGTAAAAACATAAAATTCAAGACATTAAGAATTTCTATTTAAACTGAGAAAAAACCAAATGTTTTTGCGAGTTTCTATATAAAATTTAAAAAACTCCAATTGAAAATGGAAATGTCAATATCAAATTTCAAAGAATTAAAAGTTAAATGTAGTGTTACTGACCTAAAGGCATATTAGACAAACCCAGAGCGGTTTGGTGTAATATTGTTATATGTAGCGAAAGAATCTGAATCAGATTCCAACACAAAACCAACCAAGTTTCTTACGGCAAAAATAAAGTTGGTGTCGTCTATACAGACCACCATGAAGCTTATTAATCGAGACACTTAAGATACGTTTGCTATTTTGCATTCTAATCTAAATAAATCAACGACTTAACATAACCCTATTAAAGATTATCCAAAGATGAAAGAAATTTGTAATTAACACCATCCAAATGTGGTCCAAAATAGTATTTCAATATGACTCTATAATGAACCACATTAACCGCATCACGGCGTTTGTTTTAACCGACCAAACATGATTTTTTTTTATTGAAATTCAGGATTCTCTTCATATTTGGAATCTCTTCAGTTTTTCTGAGTTAAACGCATTTATTTAACTGTCTACATTATTGTATCACTGATTTATTCATATGATGAATCAATTAATAAAGATTACGCGTTGCGCAAGTCCGTTTTATTTTACAAAAATTGTGAGAGCAAAATTTCTTTTTGTGACGTTACAAGTCAAAAAAATTTTTATGTTTCCTTAACTTCTATATAAATTTTAATGCAAATAAAAGTTTTAAAATGAAGTGCGCCGTTTTTAATTGTGAAAATACATAATAATAAAATAACATTAATTAACGTTTTTTTTTCGATTTCCAAAAAATATATATATATACTTTATAGGGTCGGAATATTATATTGTGGAAATTACAAACAGATAGGTATACCCTTCTCATGAAGGTGAAGGGTATAAAAATGGAAATAAAGCAATAGTTGGTCAAACTTTTTTTCAACATCACATTTTTATTAAAGTGTACATATGTTATTTACAAAATACTAAATTGTCATCACTGATATTACAAGATCGCTCTCTTTTTAAATTAAAAATACATATAAAAATTTATCCGTTATTTTTTATTACTCTCTATGAGTGAGGAGTGCTCTTTCTAATTCAACAAATTATCCCCACTTTTTCTTGTACTTTTGTTACTTTGCTGCTGCTTTCTGTTGTTGTTGTTATTGCATCCATCCATTATTGATGAGCTTAAGTTAGAGACTAGAAATATTTCTTAAAGTTAAACTCAATGATCGATTTTAAATGTTTATAGTAAGTAGTATTTTGCTTTGTTGTTGTTATTATATTTAGTTGTTGTCCAACCACAACCATACCGAGACCGTTCGACCAAGCAAGCAGGCGAGCACTTAAGCTAGATTTACACGATTGAAATTTTCTTCAAAATTGCTCTTCAAAATGCTTCAAACTCGTTCAAACAGCAAAAATTCTTCAAAATTTATTTATTTAATAGGTATTAATAGTTATTAAATAAATAAATTTTGCTGTTTACACGAGTTTGAAGCATTTTGAAGAGCAATTTTGAAAAAAATTTAAATCGTGTAAATCTAGCTTTACTTACATACTACTACTCCACTTAACTTTGCTTAAGTCTCTTTAATTTGAATTCTTGTTTTGTTTTTGTTCTTATTACTTTGGTTTTGAAGTGCTGAGGTATTGTAAAGTCAGGAGGGGCCTGCGTGTGTAGTATGAAGCTCTGTGTGTAATTGAAATACGGTAAAAACTTAAAGTGGTTGTTTATGTCTCTATCCCTCTATTTTTTCACTCTTTTGGTGTTGGAGATAATATGTATGAAATATTGTTATCTATTCATTAAAACTAAGTTTCTTTTATGATTTATTTTCATTGTGTATGCTAGACCTGTTTCACACTCATCAGTTCTGACTGTCAAGTCAAGTATTTTTCAATGAGAAGGAAAAAAATAAAACATAATTTTCTCTTTCCTTCTCATTGAAAAATAACTTGACTTGACAGTCAGAACTGATGAGTGTGAAACAGGACCTAAGAACACAACTGGGACGAACGACGAATTTTTGGTCGCGAATATTCGTCGCAAAAAATGAAACGCATTTGTGTACCTATACATATGTATATGAATTCGTCATATGTGGCGAACTCTGAAATATGTATATTTATTTCTATTTCTTACGCCGGCGAACGACGAATAACGTCATATGCGAACTCTGAAATGCATACATATGTATCATGGTGAAATAACTCTACAAGGTGGTGTTGAAACGCCAGCTGTTTTTTTTTAGTCATGTTCGTTATGTCAAACTTTATATACATATGTATGTATGTATGCTCAAGTTGTGTTAAAAAAATAGCAAACGTATCAAGTTATACAAAAAAAGTGAAAAAAACAATTGTCCATAAATTAAATGTTTCATAAATTAACAAATTTATAAATTATTTTTATTTTCATCTTGAAATTAAAAAAATTGTATGTATGTATTTATTTTTCCTGCAAAAATGTTTGTAAACAATAACCAGTTGTTTTTGACATTACAAACATGAAAGCAAAAACAAAAATACCATGTTGTTTCTGTTGCTTTTGTATTGTTGTAATATTGCCATCACCTTATAGAGTTATTTCACCATGCATATATATTCATATTTCTTACGCCGGCGAATAACGGAGTGACGTTGTTTCGTTTTAGTTCTTATATTGAAAGGCCAATGTAAGCGGCATGTGGCCGGTGGCAGCAATCAGCTGTTCTTTTTGCCGCTTGTACTTTTTGTTGGTTGGCAAATGTGCGGGGCATATTTAAATGTCAAAAAAATAAATTGATTTGTGTTTTACATAAATAAATTCTTAAATAAACGTTATTTTAGTATGAACATGGTGTAAAAAGTATTAAAAAAATGGAAAACTTTTTGTATTTTAAATAAAACTCATATGTCACATATTATATATGTACATGTGTATGGCAACATCGTTTTAAGCGGCAAAGTTAAACAAAATTCTACTTTGCCGTGCTGCTGCTTCTCACAGCATTGCCAGGTTAAGTAAATTGCCATACTTTAAAATTTTTGTATGAATAATTTTGTAAAGAAACAAAACTTTTATTCACTGCTAATACTGTTGCCGCCCACAGCCGCATGTCGCTTACATTTGCCTTCCACTATTAATGTTTTTACCTGTATTTTTGTTAATGTTTATTTTTTATATATGTACATGTATATTTTTCTTTTAACTATGATCACACTATCTATCAGCTGTTATTAGAAAACAAAAACATTAAATTATTAAAAACCGACGTAACTCAGCTCTGGCTGGAGGAGGAACTTACGCGTCATTGTCATTATCGCTTAAGGGTAAAGGGTAGTGCCTTCGAGAGATTTGCGCCTCACTTTTGCATTAGTTAATACTTGGCGTCGCCTAACTGTATGTACTCGTTACGGTTTTTTGAAGTTGTGCATTCGTCACATGCGTTCGATTTAGATTTATAACCTATAAATTATATTAATTCAAGATTTAAGCGTTCCAGTTTCCTACATATGCATATAAAGGTATAGATGGACTTGGGACTTACTTCAATCGACGTGGGATAACCTGGTAATTTGATGGATTAAATCTCCGCCGACCTAGTTTATAATTAAAAAAAGAATATTAAAAATTAATTATAACAGCTGTATTTTTTTGGTCATTATTGTGCTTCATCAAAGAATTTCCGCAGCGAATTATCACAGAATAATTCGTCATGTTGGGCAAAATTCGACGTTCGTCCCAGTTGTGTTCTAACCATTACTCTTTATTCCTAAATGCATGCAATAGATGAAATTTTAAATGCTTTAAAATGTAGATAAGCACATACATATGTATGTATTTATGTATGTATGTACATATGTGTGGATATACATGTGCTTGCAAAATGATTCTGAAATACAAACAATTTCGATAGTTTAATAAAGAAGAAATGTTAAAAGTAAATGGAAATTAAGTCATATTTTTACGATTTCTTTCATCGAATATGTGTTCTACTTTGTTGTGATTTATTTCGTAATATTTTATTGCAATGTGCGGATTTTTTATTTTAAAAGTATCTTAAAATTTAATATAAGTATATATATTACAATCATGGCAACATGACAATTTGTTGGAGAGCGCAGAGAGCATATATATGTATAAAATCGGATTTCAATTTTACCAGGATATCGATCCAAAGCACAAATCGGGTATTGTGCAAACGTGTCTAGTATATAACAGCCCACATTTGATGACATCGCCACCTCAGTCGCCAGACCTTAATGTTATCGAAAATTGATGGTCAATTTGAAAAAACAGCATAAGGAAACACACAACAAAAAGGATTTAAAACAAGTGCTACTGTCGGAGTGGTCGAATATTTCGGCAAGTATTACCAAAAAACTGGTCGCATCTTAAATCTGTTGTAGATAAAATAGGATATCAAACCAAATATTAAATCTTGTTATAGCCTGTATAAAATAAGCTGTCACATTAAAAAACGAACATTTTTTGTTTTTAGTTTTAATATGGATATTAAAATGTACAGTTCTGCAATAATTTATTTTTGTTTGTTAGACTATAACAATTTTTTTTTAATGGCACCAATTTCTTTTTTAAGTTCCTGTTAGTTTTCTTTTTATGGAGCTTTGAAAACAAAAAAATGCACTGCATAAAATAAGCTGTATATGAAAATTATTCTAATTTTTTAATGTTAAAAAGAGTAAATTTTGGCAATTATGAATGAAAAATGATATCGGACAGACATTCACCACGACCACAAATAAAAATTTCGCATTTCTTTATCAACATTTTCAATCATATTTTAGCAAAATGGCGGGTCTATTTCGCTAATTTCGCTAGTTCATAATAGCATTTAGAATATAATTTAAAAATTTTTGTGTTAAGATTCTCTTTAATAGTCCAATATCTTTATAAAAGTTTTTAAATTATATTCTAAATGCTATTATGAACTCTATGCAATGAAATGGTGCATTGCATACTGCGTTTATGAAAACAGCCTATAAGTAAAAATTAATCCATTTCTGCATTTGCAAAGTGATTTTGGTTGATAATTATAAGAGAGAATAGAATTCTTAAAAAAAAATACAGATATATTGTTGTACATTGTAAAATTTAATATATTGTTACGTTTGGTTTGAACAAATATTTTGTTTCAAATTTATCCTTTTTTGTTTTATATAATTTAACATAAATTGAGAAGAATGTGGAATTGATTTGCAAAAATTGAAAAAAATACATTAAAAAATTAATTTAACATAAATTGGTATTCTTTTTCTGCTCAATTTTGTGGGTCTACAGCAATCTTTAGTTTTAAGCAGATACCGAAAATAACTCGTACAAATAATCAAAAATCAAAATTGTGATATATGTATATACACAGAAAAAAATAAAAATGAGTTTCAATTAAAATATTTGTGGAATCAATTAAAAATTTTATTGAAATCGGACCTGTAAACAAAATGATAGTATCAATTAAAAAAAATGTGAGATTTAATTGAAAATATCAGAAAAAGTAATTGAATCAATTAAAATTTTAATTGAAAATTATTTTAAAATCAATTAAAGGTTTAATTGAAAAAGAAACATGATGATCGGGTGCCCCGATAGATTAGGCGATAGTGTGCCATACTATCAGTCAGAGGGTTGCGGGTTCGATTCCCGCCAAAGACTCTGGGTGTTTTCTGCAGATAAGCCAAAAGCTTCGCAGTTTGTGTTTGTTAATTAAATATAAAAAAAAAAGAATTTGCTCGCGTTGCTACGCCACCAATTAAAATTAATTTGAAAGAAATGCATTATTTTGAGTAATTTTAATTTTAGTAAGATCGGTCCAGCGGTCTGGCCTTCCTGGCAGGCGTAGTAATTAATTAAAAAAAGTGGGCGTTAATGTAGGCGTGTTCATACCAACTCAGAAACTAACCGGGCTTGTGTAAATATTCAATTCATTTTGAGTAATTTTAATTTTTTTTAAATTGAACATAATCACCCCTATCGTGAATAAAAATTTCACATGAAATTTTTTCCCTTTTATTTTTTAACATTGAATTTTAACAGGAAAATGTGAAAAGGGTACAAATTTCATGGGGAATTTTTATTCACGATAGGGGTGAATATGAAATGTCCGTTTTACCCCTTTTTTGTCACCCGTAAAAAAATAATTTTCAAAAAAGCACCAATTAATTATCCGTAATACGTACTATTTGAAAATAATAGTTCATGGAATTTTTAGTGAGAAAATACATTTTGATAAAAAGAAAGTACCAAAAATGAATACAATTTTTAGGCCATAGGAATTCGAATTTCAAAAAAGTACCAAAAAGATTTCTAGTCTTTATTGATCTGTGCTACATGCATTTAATGTAGTATTTCTATGTTTATTTATGTAGGAGATATACATGTTAACGAAGCGTTCTACGGACACTATTTTTACCCCATATGGTCACTTGAATTTCGAATTTAAAAAAAGTACCAGACACCTGTCAGCTTTTTTTTTTTTTGATTAAAGACGGATGCATTTAAAATATTCACCCATATCGTGAATAAAAATTCCACATGAAATTTGTTCCCTTTTCACATTTTTCCTATTCAATTTCAATGTTAAAAAATAAAAGGGAACGAATTTCATGTGGAAGTTTTATTCACGATAGGGGTGATTATTTCTAAGTTTATTTGTTTTGGAGATATAGAGGTACTGGTTTTAACAGTTTTTGTCCCATTTGCCCCCTTAGCGACCGAATTCCCCAAAATCCCTTCTTAGTGGATCTACATGTTGTAACCCATTACCCGAATTTCAATTTTCTAGCTTTAGCGGTTTGGGCTGTGCGATGATGAATGAATCAGTCACATTACTCTTTTAAATATGTATATAGATTATTTTTTAAAATAAATCACTCATTAGTTTTGTTGGTTTTTAATGGTTTGGTGAGAGACAAACTATTTCAATTGTGGTTGATCTGAATAAACGTTAACATTCTTTCTCTTTTTTTTACATACTATAGCCTATTTTTAATAAATTTCTAACAAATTGTAAATTAAATATGAACTAAAGCAGTTTTGGTTTGCATTAACTGAACTTTTGTCAATTAGTTTAAAAGTTCGAAAATAAAAGTTATAACCTAACCTTTACGAAAAAAAATTATTATAAATCACTCATCTTGATTATTTCCGTTATTTTCCTAAAATGATCTCTAATAAATCAATATATATATATATATATATAATATATGATATAAAAAAAATTAATAGTAAATGGTGGCAATTAACCACTAAAATAAAAGTGGACCCGTTATTTTCGGTCTCTGGTTTTAACTTTAAGATTTTTATGTATTTCGTAAATACATAATTTTAAAAAGCAGAAATGAAGAAAAATTAATAAAATACATATTCAAAATTTGTTTTGATTTTCTAATCCCTATCTACCTACATACATATGTATGTATGTACCTACATATATGCAATCAATTAAATTTTATTTATGAGTTCTGTGATATTAGCTTTAAGTTAAACTTGACTTAAGTTTTGTGGTCGTTTATTGTATATTATATTTTTATTCTGTTCGTGATGTCCCGTTTTTTAGTATTTTAGTAACTAATTAATAATAAAAATTAATATCCAATGATAAAAAACATTAAAGCTATTATTTAGAACGAGACCCCTGAAGAAGTTAGAATAAAACTAACGAAACGTTGGGAAAATAAAATAAAAATCGAACAAGTTTTTTATTTACGTTTGGAAACAAACATTTGACCAAATTAGCCTGAAGGAAACTCCTTAAAAATTATAAATTTTATTTAGTTTGAAGAATTTAAATTTCAATTACATATTTGAAAAAAAAATGTTTATGTCTTAATATATTTTTAGTTAAAAACAAGGAAAAAGTAAGTGTATGTAATTCTGTCTGACTTAAATAATTCAATGTTTTATATTAAAAATCAGTAAATAAATAATAAGTAAAAGTTAATATGAACTAAAAGTTATTCATTATTTATGTCTGGCCGTCCCATTTTCTTCTAACTTTACATTGGCGGCTGCTCATTGCCAACTTAAAACTAAAAGTTTCATAGCATTCAGCTTTTGTATAGTTATAACACATAGAACTGTCAAATAACTTAAAGGTAAACAACAATAAACACGATTTTTTCTATTTTTCGTAACATGTAAATTTGTTCTTTATTTTTAATTAAAAGTGCAATATTAAACCAAAAATACAACTGTGAACTAAAGATGACTGAAGAATTTTGTAAAGTGACACGCAAAAAATGGATAGCACACAGAGGATTGCAGCGTAGAACAAGACGTATTTCTGACAAAAGTTACGACAAAGACTGTCCCGAAGTGGATGTTGACAAATTTGTAAAGTATGTTGATTCTAACATGATTTAAAAGTTACAGTAATAATTTTAAAATTTAAGAAAATTGGAAACAACTTGCCAACAAATGCAAGACAGTGACTATTTTACCCAATCGTTAATGTCACTAAAGGAAAGTTTAGTTAAACTACAAGCGGATGGTGCTCCAGAAACCGTCAAACGTCTAGTATGTTTTGGCATTGGTCCCTTTACCCGCAACTTCCAAGCTTTACATCAACTGGCTTTTATACTGTCCTTACAAAAGCAGTATGATATAACAGAGGCTTTATATTTCGATCCCATATTCCGCCAAAGTGAAAAGGAGGTTTTAGAAAAATTCAATTGTTTAGTGATGAGTGAAAATTGTGAAGCCAAATATGAGGCAGACGTACAAACAATATTCTATATGCCCCATTGCCCTAATTGTTTAACGAACAACTTGTTGTGGAAAAACTGGCAGGGAAAATATTTAAAAAATATAATTTTAATCAATAACAGTTTTGATAGTTTGTCGTGTAGCAAACCAGAGAGACTGCTACGTTTAGATTCCTCTTATATATTGGATATTATGCCTTATGCCCAAGAGCTGCCGTTAGATGATGATTATGAGGTGCATAATGTATTTAATGATCTATCAATACATGTTTTCCCCGAGAATGATTTACCTACTAAAGATTCGGAATTTTGGGAAGAGAAGGAGGCACCTACGTACAATGATGTAGAAATGATTTATGCAGAAGATTTTTCAAAATTGAGTTTAGAATAAGATTAAGGGTTTTGTTATAAATAAAAGTAGACATATGGGAAATATCACAATTTTGATTAATGCACACTAGTTGCAAATTTTTTTAAAATGTGTAAGTATTCAAACTTAAATTGATGTATTATTTAATAAAATCTGACAAAAACGGCATAAAAAGTTTAATCCTGCAAATTCAACAAAGCTCCAAATTTTATTTCGTCTTTGTACCTATAAGAATTTTATATATCTGAACGAAATATTAATGAATTATAAACTTTGTTTAAAAAATTATTTAAAAAGCGTTTATTTAAATGCATTTTTTCAAATATTTAACATTTTACTTTCCAATTCCATTTCATCCCTCAGCTCTTTCATTTCCTCATTCTCAGCTTTTATGGCACCAAAAATACGTTTTCTTTTTCTAATTCTCTTCATTTTACTTTTGTTCATAGTAGGTTTCTTGGTTTCTTTTGGTGGTATTAGTGTTTTTTTCTGCTTTAACAGAAATTCGCGTCCATTATTTTGTCTTTTTCTGGATACTGCGCGCGGGCAAAATGCTGCTGGTAAAATCTGATGTTGCAAATGCATTAAACTGCAGAGATTTTCATCAATGGGCAAGAAATTCTGTTCCGACATAAATTGTATGTCATTGACATCAGTTTGCAGCAATTGATGAAGATTTATAGTATTTTGCGTGATTTCTTGAGAAGGTTTACATAGCATAAGTTTATCCTTGAATTTGGAATTGTATCGCAACATATAATGACCCGCGGGCATGTTGTGTAACATTTTTAGAAATTCATACAGGTTGTTTAGCAAAGTATTGCAATTTATATGATAAAATGATAAGTATTCCTCTAGTTTGCTAATGTTCAAAGACTCTTCAAGTAAAATATTATAATTTGTAACATCCAAACGGAGGCAGTTGCTATTTGTTTTCTGTAATAGTTTAAGTTTAAACCATTCTTTAAGTAAGTCATATTTTGTAAATATTTCACAACCATAACTTGGTTTAAATTCTAATTTAAGTGAAAAATCTGTATTTTCTGTGTATAAATCCAGATAGGTAAATATTTCTAGTGATAGATTATCTTCTAAAGTGGCCAGTTGCCATTTAGTTAGAGTTTTGGAAAATTTACAAATTTTGTCTGGCGTTAAAGTAGATTTTTTCATAAAATCTTGTACGGTAGAAACCTTAAAATTTTTTAAAACGTCTATACCAGAATTCGTATGTATATTTTCTGGAGCTTTTATTTTTTTAATAGATAGCAATGCTACAGCGGCTTGTTGTACCACCTGTTGATAGCTATGCCAGCCGCCCTGCCTTGAGGGTAATGGTTGATCCATAATTAAATACTTCTTATTATCACTGTTTACTAT
This sequence comes from Bellardia bayeri, assembly GCA_950370525.1. NCBI lineage: Eukaryota > Metazoa > Arthropoda > Insecta > Diptera > Calliphoridae > Bellardia > Bellardia bayeri. The sequence goes on from OX493264.1 coordinate 106,208,950, forward strand.
TTCAGTCTCTTGAATATTTAATAACATTTCGGAGGGCACATCTGTATAGTCTCCAGCTGTGACTAAAAACAACAATGATTCAAAAGGTATGAAAAATTGAGAATATCCCTCCGAGTCTTGTTCAGCATGCTTTTTAAATTGTGATTTTAAATTATCTTCTAAAGACTCTTTTAAATCCTCTGAATTCAAGTATATTTCGGCATAAGAGCCAATAGAGTAATTAAGCTTTTTAAATTCCTGTTTCACATTATCATGCCAACTGCATTCCTCTCCTATTGTGCTAACAATTTCTTGATTTTTTATCGCCACTTGCAGATCACTCAAAACGTTTTTACATTGCCTCACTTGAGGTAAGCCCAAATGCGTGTTATACGACGCCGGGGGATAGCTCTTCATTAATTTGATCACTTTGTTTTTATACCACTTTTGATACAATTCCATTAGCTTGCGACAGGGTGCGTACATTTGTTGTTTGCCACTTTGGTTAAATTCATAAACAAACTTTTGAAAATATTGTTTTTCATTAATCCTTTTTTTTTGCAATCTATACCAATTGTACATGTCCTCTTCTTCCACCTCCAAACACTTTTGCAGGGCACTTAAAACGCGAACGCCCAATTCATGTTCCTTTTCTGTCATTATTGACCGTTCAGGAGAATGAAATTTTTTTGTTTGTTCCTCCCTGGTGTGATCATAGCTCAGTTGAATTATGGGTTTCTTTGTGCGGGGATCTGTTAACGTAAAATTGGCTACAGTAATATGTTCGGCCTGTTGTTCAGGTTTCAAAAAATGTGGTTCTATATCATGTAGACACTGAAACAAACAGTCCTGTTCGTTTTCGAATGGCTTATCGAAAAATGAATGATTTGGTTGATCCCGAAATATCGCGTTTCCTTTGTAGGAATGATAATCAAAATTCGACATTTATAATGCAATAATAAAACAAGATTATGAAAATGTAAATAAATTACGTTTATATTTAGTTTAGTAAGAAATGTAAATAAAAAAGGCTAAATTACCTGCCCATATGTTTAACTAGTATTGCCAGCGTTAAATTTTTTAAACAACTCGTTGCTTTTGCGGTTTGTCAACTTTTATAAAGAAACACCGATTAGTTGTCAAAAAGCATATGTTGAATACTTATGCATTAGTGTGTGTTAGAGAAGTAAAAATTATTTTTCTGGCATTTTTTTGCGGCTTTAAATTATATATTCTAAAAAACACTCAATTTTTGTATAAATTCAAATAAAATGACTGACGGTTTGTTTGTTCTTATTAAATATTTAATAGTTGTTTAACTTTTATTGTTTTTTTTTTAGAGGAAATCATAAAAAAGCGTTTGTTGATTGATGGCGATGGTACTGGTGATGATCGGCGTCTTAATATGCTGCTCAAGCAATTTCTCAAATGGATGTATTCTAAAAATGATTCGCCGGAAAATAAGTGAGTTTATTTTAAAGATTTAGTCGAATTTATTAATACGATAAATTACAAAAGATTGCAACAATTTATAGAGTCTCACTTGTAAAAGAAAATCTCATTCCAAACGTGATACTTCTCACATAACTTCACAAAATTAGGTATTGGTAAGATTTTTAAAGATAATGTGCAATTAGATTATGATATTTAGATATTTTTGTTAGAAATGTTGTTTCTTTCGTTTGTTTCATGTGTACAGTTGCAAAATCATACTGTCTGTTGGAAGAAGAATATAACTCGATGCGTATTGAGTATATTCTACTATAATGTATTAAAATATTTAAAAGAATATGTATTCGTGTTCTCAAGGTAATATTTTTTTTATAATATCACACTCCCTTCAGGTCATTGGTATAGTTTATATAGATTTTATGAATTCATTTTGCGAAATTTTTGATTTCTTATTGTTTATTTATTTAATTTTTCGCTATTGTTTATAAAAATATATTTCAGATACATAGGTATATCGATTATATGAAGGTCAGTCAATATAGTGGGGGCGTATTTTAAAATTGTTTTCTTTGAATTGGTATATTTTGTGTGAAAAAGATCCTCGTCCATTTCCAGATTTGGATATGGTGAACTGACAATGTTCACCATATTAACCTATTTATAAATTTTCCTTTTAAGTCATTTTTATTTATTTGCCTCTGATAACATCATAATTATGCGCATTTTCTACAAATACTTTCACTTTCTGTTGTTTTATATCAAACCCTTTTAACTAAAAACAAAAATATTCCCATTCTTTAGTCAAATTATCTATGATCGTTTAATGGCCCAATTAGCTCAATGTCAATTTGCTGCCGCTAAAACTGAACGCACTAGTCAAATGATTGATGAAGAATTGGAAAATTATCAAAAACTTTCAAAAACTATAGAAAAGAACATTGAGGTGGCCAAACTTGAGTTAGAGGACAGTAAGAAGGAATTAATTATAGCAAAACAAATACGTAAAAATAAAATGGAATACGATCAACTGGCCAAGGTGATAAAACAACAACCGGATCGTAAAGAAACACAGCAGCATATAGAATGCTTGCAAAAGGAAATGTCTGAGTTAAATGACAAAAAACTGAAATTGGAGCGTAAATTTGAAAAGCGTCAAAAGGATTTTTCCGTTCTAATGTATGCAGTTCGTGAATTGGAAGCTCAATTGGTCGATGATAGTTCAAGTGAAGATGAGGACAGCAAGTCTGATGACGATGTGGTCGTGGGATCTGGCAGCAGCAATAACAATACTATAAATCATCCTCTAATAGAAGGTTTAAGTGATGACGAGTTGGAGGCGGGTTCTCAGTCCGGTAAAGTGGGACGTCATAGCAGAGGTCTTATGGAAAGAAAGGAAGAAATCGATGAGCAAGAAGCTGATGATGCTAAAAGCATTAAGGAGCCCATGTCAGTAGATGAAGATGCTGTGCTAGAGTTAAGCATAGATAAAGATGAAAATGATGTAAAAATGGAGGAAGTAGCAGGCAATGCTACTTAGATATGTGTATAACAGTGTACATTAACTTAATTACCTACCTACATGTATAGTTTATAAGTTTTTCATGAATAAAATAAAATCGAAACAGAAATTATTTTAAAATTTTCCGCCATTAATTTGGTTTTAACGATTTAATTAACGAGTAACATCTCTGCAAGCTGTTTCATTCCACGTTCTCATTGACTATCAGCTGTTTAGTGTCACTTTCAGCTGTTGCTTTGGTTGAATTCTACTATAACAAGTAAGAAAACATTGCAGTTCATTTTGCGCAAATAAATTAATACATATTCTTATATATTTAAAGCATGTCAGCTACAAAAACTTTGCGTTCTCTTCTCCAAGAACTGCGTAACGCTTCTCCTAATGGCTGCATTAAGGATTCTTTAGCAGCTCGTTATATTTTGTCTCAGTATAAAAAATTCTCTACTACCGATCAGCAATTATGCAAAGCACGCGATGAGGCCCTATTTTTGGGACAAACTTATCTGACTTATTTGACCAGTTTGCGTAAATACAATGAATTATACAAGGACTATCATGGCCGTAGCGAAAGGACGGTAAGGGAGACAGCTGATATGGTAGGCTTTAAACTTCCAAGTGATCCCAAGTAAATGAATGTCTCTATGGAGCAAATGCTTTATTTAACCGATTATAGTAGTAAATATGTACATACATACATATATTAGTTTAATAAAAATGATGTTAAATTGAAAATATAATATCGTTTCTAATATCTTGTAATCGAAATACAATTACATATCTATGTACGAGTATGTACATATAGGTACATAGGTATTCTAACTTGTATTAAAAGATATATTTTAGGAAATTCTATTTCAAAATATAAATAAAAAAGTGAAATATGTATCATAGAAAATTGTTAAAAGTTAATAATATTATATACTTAGGTATAATTCAAACCTTTTGTTCTATTAAGCTTAATAATACATATAAATTATTCCCTGTTTTGTATTCATAATTACATTGCACATCAAAGTGTAATTTTCAACCATAGTTATACCTATATTTCGAAAATGTTAAACATTTATATTTGACAATTTTAAACTATTTTTCGAATTCACAAACCTAACCGGCAACAGTATCACGAGCATTATGGCTGTTTTCATAAACGCAGCATTTCATTGCATAGAGTTCATAATAGCATTTAGAAATATAATTCACAAATTTTTGTTTTAAGATTCTCTTTAATAGTCCAATATCTTTATATTTTAAGTTTTTAAATTATATTCTAAATGCTATTATGAACTCTATGCAATGAAATGTTGCATTGCATACTGCGTTTATGAAAACAGCCTATATAATACAAAATATATAAGTTCTTTTTAGTGCCCCAAGAAATAATTTTTGATAATCCGTTGTAGAAATAAAACTCAAATGATAAATTTTGATGTAAATTAGAAGAGTGAAAAATACAATTTTTAAGCATTAAAAGTTTCCAAAGTTATCCGCAATCATGAAATTTTGAAATCACGTAATTTTAAGCTTATTATCTGAAAAATAATTTTATTTTGCTAACATATGTACATATATGTACCTACATTAGGGCAGGTTAATTTTTTTTTGATGAAGCGTATAGCAAAAACGTAATAGGTGATTCTGAGAAATTTTGCTCAAGAGACCATAGCTCTAAGTCGGATTTGGAGCCCCCCAAAATTTCAAAATAGATATTTTTCCATATAGGTATATGTATGTACGTAGAATAATTTAATTAAATTCGTCATAAAATCGGATAAAATTCTAGTAGATTTCTCAATCTAGGCTTGTTTGAAAGGTATTTTTATCACCTTTTAGAATCTGTATTGATACCAATAATTTTTAGTAGAAAATTCCTAATATAATTTTTTGTCGAAAAATAGCCTAAAATGAATTCTGAATTTTCTTTAATTTTATATAACAACATTTCAGTAACAATATATTTTATGTAGAGTAAAATAAAAATATTTAATTTAAAAAAAATCTCAATTTCATTTAAACTTTTCTTAATTTAAATTAAAATGTTTCCTATTTAAAATTGGAGTTTTCAGTTTCATTTGAGTTTTTCTCAATTTCGTATTGAAATTCTCAATATCAATTTGAATTTATTCAATAATACATATTGAAGTTCTGAATTTCAATTGGAATGATTTAAATTTTAAGTAGCAATTCTCTATATAATTTGTAAATCGTCAATTTAAACTTGATATTCTTATTTTAATTAGGAAAATTCCAAATTGCAACTGGAAATTCGATATTTTATTTAAATTTTCTCAATATCATGTATAATGTTCTCAATTTCAATTAAAAATGGTGTAGTGGGTGGGTTAGTAATTGAAAATAATTCCATCGGTTCCTGTGAAATGTTTTTACTAAAAAAAATAACAATTTATAAATGTTGGCCTCATGTGTGTGTCTTCATTATTTATTCTAGCATAATTACAATGTCTAATGCAATGATATTAGCATAGCATATTTAGTGTAGTAAATAGCTTCATATACATACACATACATAATTTGTTATTGGATTTTTTTAAATACGCATGTTAGATACTTAAAGATGCAATATGTAATTTTCTATTAGTATTTAATTTTCCTTTCAATAATTTATAATTTGTTTGATTAATCAATCATAAGTAGCCACATTTTTATTGACTTCATGTATTTATTCTGTTGTAAGACATTTCTTTAATTGGAACCATTAAATAAATTATAGAAATTGATGAAAAAGTTCAACTGAAGCACCCTGAACTCTTTCATATTTCTTTAAATTCATTTAAGTCTCTCTCAAAAATAAAATAAAAATAAAAAATTTACAAAGTACAGGCAGTCAGTCCCGTAGTAATTGTAATGGAAGAGTAGCAGCAGTTTGCCACTTTTATCTTTATGATATGTAAAAAGTGAATATGCCAGCTAAAGCAAGAACCAACCAGCCAGCCAGACAAAAGCAATAAAAATGTAGTTTGTTTGATAGTCACAGATATGTTGCAATTACTCCTCAACGACACATTAAACTTTATATGTACATACATATATTGTGCGAGTACATAAAATATAGTAGCATGTAGTGTGTAATTCATATCGCGATCGCAAAAGAAAACTTTTCCATTATATAATTACAAATAGTTAAAAGTCAATTTTCATTCGTTTAGATGATGTTGTATGGTCATTTATTTTCACTTGCTTATTACATTTAATTGTCGTAAAATGGTGAATGGTACCAACTACCAAACGTTTCGTGTGCAATTTTATTGAACATTGTATTTTCTACATAAATTATTGTTTAATTTATTTTTTGCGTAATCGTAATTATTGCACTTTATTTAGAATATTGATTTCATTTGAAGAAAGTGATAATTCTTTATTAGTTCTTTGAAAATGAATTAAACAACAAAGACATTTTTAAATCAAACAATTACTGCACCCTTTTAATTTTACAATACAGTCGTACGGTTAAATTGACTTTTGCACATAGAGGTAGTAAAAATCTTCAATGACTTTTTACATTGGCAGCTACAAATGTACATGTTGTGGCTTTCCTTATAGTAAATTAAATTTAAAACAGAACTACCTAAATAATAATCGTATCATTTTATTGATTACAATACCCATACGTTCGTGAGTGTGCAATTTTAAGTACATTACCTACAGTGAAATTAAAAAGTTTTACATATGTATGTATGTATAAGTTAGAAACTATAAAAACCTAGAACCTAATTCGGAAATGCGTTCGGAAATTTTTCAAATAATTTTTAAGTTGCTTTATACAAAAATTTTAAAAGTCCTTTAGGCAGATGTTTCGGCAATAATATAGTTTTAGAGCTCTTTTGAAAATATGAAAAGAGTTCATATTTTAGGAAATAGCTAACGAGGAATTTATAAATTTTCAGAAATGGGCATTATATGGAAGCTATGACCTATGTATTAAGAGCAGCAATTTTGAACTCAAACAGTGTATATATGTAAACGCTGTTATCGCTGACAACCTTTGCTAGACTACAGCATATTCATGCGAATACTTTTCGATTGTAGTGTACAAGGTTCTACAGTTTTACTTAAAATTCCACTTCATTTTATTCACTTCAGACATCGGAGTCGTCATCTTTATTGTCGATTGTCATAAACTTGATTATGATGTATTTAAGAATTTTCTTTATGTCAGTTATACAATTATTGTTGTGTTGTGCTGCTGTTGTTTGGCTCCCCATGCAACATGTGTGTATATGTAGTTATAGTAAATGAATACGACAGTAGTTATTGAGAGGTTCCTTTTATTGTATCCATTGTATAAATATGCGATAACATTTTTCTAGGGTCATCAGCAAAAATAAATTTATAACAAATACCGTATCTCTTTTATAATTTTTTTGTAAACTATAAAAAAAAGTATTTATAGCACAAATTAGAGGTCTATTCGAAAAACCCCAAAATAAAAACACTTTTATAGCATAAAAATACGATTAAAATTTGAGTCGATCGCCCTATTTTATACATACATACTCATGATGCATGTATATTTCATAAACACAATAAAACTATTCAATTCTACTTCCCTCCACAGTAAAACTCTAATCATTGCTGTTGATTCCTATAGAATATTTGTTAAATTACTTTATAGGTCTTGTTTGTAAATTCTACTTATTTTTTGTTCCCTTTTAAATACATACATATATAGGAAGATAGAATGCGTTTTCAATCGCGTTTGTGAAATTGATATTGATTTTGTACCAAAAAGAGTTATGGATATATACATCTAGTGCCTTCATTTGTTTAAAAGGCCAAATTTGAGACCTCCACCATTCTTCTTGCAATACTTACACTGGTGTTGTCTTTTTTGCAAGATCAGACTAGAATTAAGCTTTATTGAATGTCGTATTTTCTGTGCAATTTCCTGGTCTCTATTCCACAAAACAACTTATCAACTTTTCACTTATGTAACATTTCGTCAATTTGCAAAACTTTATGTTCCTCAGAATTATAAGATTTGAAAGGTGATAAGTTGAAATTAATTAGATTCTTGGCCAGTTGCCTTCGATCGTTCTCCAATCATCTGACTATACACGGATTTTGATAGGTTATTCAAGGTCTTAATTCCCTCCAGGAGTGAGTGGAATATAGGTAAGCTCGTGCACAAATATGACACTAGGATATACACGGACGGCTCTAAGATGAGCTGCAGTGTTGGTTCTGGGGTCTTCTGTGACGAACCTGGGGTAGGCATCTCGTATCGTCTTCCGAATGAGTGTAGTGTTTTTCAGGCGGAAATTTTTGCAATCATGGCAGCTTGTGATACAGTACATGATTATAACATTCACGGCAATATAGGTATTTTTGTCAACAGTCAGGCGGCACTCCTCTCACTTAATGCCTACACAATTTCATCTTCACTAGTTAGGCAATGTAGAAATTCTCTCTCAAGGCTAGGTCGTCTATCTGACATTACCTTGGTCTGGGTGTTTGCGCATAGCAACCACTACGGCAATGAACGGACAGACGAACTAGCCAGAACGGGATCTGCTTTAGATATCTCCGATGTGGTCTCAGTAGCAATTCCACTGGGGACTATCAAAGGTATCATCTTCAGACATTTTCTTACAAAGGCTGAATATAGATGGCGTAATTTAGACACATGTAGGATAGCCAAGTTGATGTGGCCATCTTTTAACAAGAAACGTACTATGCAACTGATAACCCGGCATACTAAGGATATATCAAGGTTGCTGGCAGTATTAACGGGACACTGGACGTTAGGCAAGCACGCAAATCGCCTGGGACTCCCTTTTAACGACCATTATCGTAGCTGTAAGGATAGGGAAAAAGAGGAAACGATTTTCCACCCTCGCTGCGAATGCCCAGCCCTAAATGTCAAGAGACATAAATTCACGGGAAACTACATTGAACAACCTTGGAGAGGTAGCCGGGTGAAAACTCAATGACCTACTCATCTTAGCTACAGCATGTTGTATAAGACATTAAATCTGACGAGTGGTGTGGTCTTTTAAAACGGGGTCCCTTTGACTCTACTTAAGTGTTCACACGTAGTGAACTACCACGTAAACCAACCAACCAACCAACGTTCTCTTGCGCAAAGTTAATATTGTAAAGTGTAATTTGCAAATTGCTATTTCTTTCCACAAAATCTATAAAATATATTTTTGCAAAGCTAATTTTGATGAGTTTGTCAAAAATTTGCAAGGTAAAGCAAAGCTTTCAAAATGTTAAGACGTAAGTTTTTGTCCGACGTTAATGAAGACGCGGTTATAACAAGAATTTATATAGACCGACTTAATTTTTCGGGACAACAAAACTTTAACTTTAAAGAGTGCTTTCGTTTAAATCAAATCCTAATTGATTTGGGATAAATGGATATTTAGGTAACCAATTGAAATAACTAAATAATTTTGTTCAATTGATTTTGCTTATTGTAATGCTTTATGATACAAGACATTTTTAGTTTTGTTGTCTGACACAGGCGACATACAATTCACCATGGGAGAAGCATGCATTTTCAAGAGAACACATAAAAAATTAATATTTTTACAAAGTTTAAGAATTTAAATTTTAAACTTCTTTTGAAACACTTTTATTTTTCTTTCCCTATTTTTTGTGGACAGTTATCCCAGTTATTAAAGAATTTTAAAAAGTACACGTTTATCGATTTTAGTGGTATTTATAAAAGGGGTTTTTTTTATAGTAGGTGAATTCCTTTGTGTGTATGGTTGCGTGGATGGCGCAATCAATAAAATTAAGTCGCCTACATTACACGCAAAACTCAAAATAGTTTTGGCATTCTTAAAGAAATTTTAATATGTTTTAAATATTTACAATATTACAAAAACTTACTGGTTTAAAAACTAGCCAATAAAATATCTTTTTTTCTGTAATCACATGCAACACTGCAAGTTTTTTCAATTTTTATCATTCATTTTAACAAGTTCTATTTAGCAATGCAAAGTGAAAAGTGATACGACAGAAATGCAAATATGAATACATGCTTTGTAGAACACTTTGCAGGACAGTGCACAGACTTTACAACGAGTTGAAGCACATTACAAAGAGTCTTTGCAAAAACTTGCTTAGTGCAAAGTGAGATTTGCAAAGAATATTGTGGAACAGAAACATTTATCATTTTGCCAAAAATTTAAATTTGATAAGTACAACGTGAAAAGTTGATAAGTTGTCTGTGGATAATAATAAAATTTTGATTTTGTGTTTGTTTACATTCTGTGCTTAAGGTTTGCTTCTATCTTTTTAACATCATTTACAGTTTGTGCACGCTTTTCATTCTATTTAGATTTTTCATTGCTCAGCACTCGACTGTGGCCTATTGGGTAATCTTAGAATCTCGTACATGTATAACTAATAATTAAAAAACACTCAATAAATCAAGCCTATTTAATTGTACATCATTTCAAAAAGTTTATAATTTATTAATTTATACGAGTATACATTGTAGAGTAGATACAATATTCGTTATTAGCCTACTTCTTTTGATTTATTTCATATGCAAATCATATTAAGTGTATTTATGTTGAAGTATGTGGTGGTTGATATTCTTCAGCAGTCGGATGATTTTTATTTAAACTTTTATTTTATTTTTGTCTTTTAATTTCTTAAGAATTTTTATATTGTTGTCTTAATTAGTTTATGTTGTTGTCTGTTTTCAACAGAGAAATTGTGTACTTACTACATATAATTCTGGTATAATTCGTTAAAAAAAAATAGTGTGTTTAATTAATTCGTTGAATTTTAAAAATTACTGATTTATGAGAAAATAATTCTATATTGGAGTGTACATTTCTATGTACGAATATGTATGTATGTACGTTTGACAAAGAATTTGTACTTTATTACGTTTTATAAAAATTTACTAAAATATTACGACTGTTTGATTTAAAATCGGTTAGGGCTAAATTTAATTTAATTAATGCTCAAAATTGTATATATGACTACGTGCAACTAATTAAGGACTCGATACTAACATGTGATCTTGAAGCAAATAATACAAAAGGTTTTATGATATTCTCAAAATATGTCGTAGTTTAGTCAATTTAACTCTTATTCCTGTTGTATCAAATTAATTATTATTTATGAATCTGTGAGTCATATTTTCAAATAATATTGACTAATATCATCGAGCATACAATAAGGACATACCACAAATTGAAATAAATATATATTTTTTACTGAATTAAATATAAAGAAAATCCACTGTAGATATGATTAAGGATAAATCGCTTGAGTGTTCGAAAAGATACAATTAAATAGCGCTATTTACATAAGATTAAAATATCTTAAAAAGTTTAATTTTTTATCAACCTTTATTATCATTATTATTTTTAAAATTCAATTGTTTAGTACCTATATTTCAAAGTCAAAATCTGATCAATATCTTAAGCTAAAGCCTGGTGCAGTTCTAAATTAAGAATTTTCACTAAAACTATAGATTTGCAATGAGAAATTTCCCATTTTTTCAAGTAGTACTATTTATGATGATTCGTTAATTTTATACGATTTAAAATAAATAAGTTTGAACGTTTGTCTACAGCATAGTTTCTTTCATCAAAGCAAAAACCCGATAAGTAGCACCCATCAACTGCAATAAAATCAAGAACATTACTAAATCAAAAATTATATACCATTTAATAAATTGGCGACTACCATTTGAAAAGCTTCCAAACATATTGGTTGTAAGCCTAAAGCATTTAACTCCACCTCCTTTTGTGAACGCATTATAATAATAAATATCGACTTTTTATATGATTTGGAACCGTTGTACCAAGAATGGTTGTAAGCGGCATCAGCTACACTGTTACTCTGAAAGCAAAACGATACTAAAATATTCCGGGGTGTCATAGAAACCAATATTGTCAGAATTGGTTTTAAAACAGACAAGAAAAAATCCTTTTTGTCATAGAGCACTGCTACACGTTCAATAAATATCATGATACTAGAAATATCTCGATATTTATTGAACGTGTAGCAGTGCCCTATGACACCAAAGCATTTTTTCTTGTCTGTTTTAAAACCAATTCTGACAATATTGGTTTCTATGTTTAAAATACATACTGCCAAAAACTTACTCTTATAATCAACTGTTGACCATAAAAACAAATCAGATAATATTGACCAATTGCGATAGGCAAGAAAGCCGCATATTCTATAAATTCCCGGCCCAAATCCTGGGTTATGGCATAAATTCCGGCGCAACATAGTGTCGCAGCTGTGGCCATTAGTACTAATAAAAGTAGAACTCCAAAAATAGACTGTAGATGATCACCAATACTGAAAAAATTATTTTAAACATATTTCTGCATTTGTTTTTCGATTACATACTTCAATAAAATTTGATGTCTTTTAATTAATTCAGCTATGAATTCTTGATCTTTTACAAACTCCTTCTCATTCGGTTCATAAGCCTCCAACGTTCGGGCAACATAATCAAAATGCATGCACAATTGTAGCGCTAAGCAAAGCAGCCAGGTGTCAGCACAAATATTACACATCACCATAATATGAGCATGCATTAGTTCCATGCTATAGGTAATTAAGTAAGAAAATGCACTCCGATGATCAAAACCATATTCTATTTCATATAATTTATAGTAACCAAATTCTGCATGTCTCCAGCCAACTTTAAAAACTTGCTCTAAATACAAAACAATGCCCTCCATTAGGGGTGAAGTGGCAATAAATGCAACAGCTCCCACATAAAAATACACTATAAATAAAATCCATTTGGGCCAAAAATTATCACGAACCCTATAGATTAATTTTTCCTTGCGAGTTTTAGGAAATATTTCTTTAAGAGTTTCATAAACAACCTTTAATTCCTTTCTATGCCAATGAAATGTTATGAATTTTACCGTTGAAAATACTGCATAATTGAAGCCCGATATTAAACGTAGCAATAGTGATAATTCGAAATCAGCGGAAATAATCATGCTGTATGTAGCTTTAGCAATGTACATGAAAACGTACAAGTGAGACACGCTTGCAAATAAGAAATAACACTTTCCTAGTACAACCAACCAAATCGGCCGGGGCTTATTTTGAAAATCGTAACCAATGCTGGACAATAAAACATTAGGCAAATGACAAAAATCTTGAAAATCTTTTTGTGTTACCAGAGGATTTGCACTTTTTGGTGACATTTTATTAACGGTTTTTAAATGTTAACTGTTAACTAGTTTGACTGAGTTGCGTGTTTTATATTGAATCATTATATTGATGTGGTTTTGCGAAATGTTTGTAATGATAGGGCAGAAATAAACCTTTGATGTTGTAATTTCAATATGTATTTAGTGGTTTACAAAACTGTTAACTGTTTCTAATACTCTTAATACTATTGTTGTTCACACGGTGGTATGCTATTGAAAAATGTTTTATTTTGAATAAAAAGTTTTACAAAAAAAAAAAAATAGTTGTAAAAAATACAGATAAGAAAATAACAGACAAGCTAAGTTTTTTCCAATGGCTTTCTATTACACCGAACTCTTGTGCTGAATTTTCCAATTCTTGAAATAGGTGTTACAATGTAAAGGGTGATTTTTTAGCTATTATCTTTTTGGCAACACTGGTTTAAACAGCTGACGCACGTTTCGTGTTTTGTTTCACTGTCAAACATCTTCAGTTTGGTCTATAATTTAACCATGAATCGTCTTACAAACGAACAACGATTGCAAATTATTGAATTTTATTACCAAAATGCGTGCTCTGTTAAGAAAGTTCATTGTGCTCTTTTTTACCGAAAAATTATGTTCAGCGACAAAGCTCATTTTTGGCCCAATGGGTACGTAAATAAGCAGAATTGTCAATTTTGGAGTGAATATCAGCCAGAAGCATTGCAAGAGCTACCAATGCATCCAGAAAAAGTCACAGTTTGGTGCGGTCTATGGGCTGGTGGTATCATTGGACCGTACTTCTTCAAAGATGATGCGAATCGTAAGGTAACTGTGAATGGTGAGCGCTACCAGGAGATGATATCCAACTTTTTTTGCTCAAAATGCAAGAGCTTGACTTGCATGACATGTGGTTTCAACAAGACGGTGTCACATGCCACACAGCAGGCGCAACAATGGACTTATTGAGAGGCGAGTTCGGTGAACATTTTATTTCACGTTCGGGATCGGTCATTTGGCCGCCTAGATCGTACGATTTAACGCCTTTAGACTATTTTTTGTGGGGCTATGTTAAAGCTCATGTCTATACAGATAAGCACGCTCCAATTGACACATTGGAAGACAACATTGAAGCATTTATTCGTGAGATACCGGCCGAAATGTTGGAAAGAGTATGCCAAAATTGGACTAAGCGGATGGACCATTTGAGCCGCAGTCAAGGTCAACATTTGCATGAAATAATCTTCAAACATTAATTTATATGGACCGTACTATCGATTCAAATAAATATTTCCCCTTTATTTATTAAAATTGGTCGCGAATGGCTTTTACGCTCTGTGATTAAAAGGAGCATGCATACACTCCTCTGTTATGTGTTGGAGACTGTGGGATGTTGTTATTTGGATTTTTCCTCATACTATATTCCACAATAAACTGTTGCATCTTTTGGACATTATTTGAATGTGTATTTTATCGCTTTCTCAATCTTGTTCTCTAGTTCTTTATAGGTAGTTTGTGATGGACAACAAAATTTTGGTAGTTATGGATATTTCCCAATTCAATATCACTAATCAAAGGAGATTGACTACTAGCCGCTTAATGCTATTGCAACTGATTTAATATGGAATTTATATTTGATTGATAGGTAGTGCAGTGTTTTACTTTAGGACTTCAACCAGAAAACAATTTCCCATTTAACAATACGAATTAAGTGGCAGTAAATTCTTTGCTGTTGCTGGGAATTTTACGGAATCGATATTGTTGAGGTGTAGAATTGTTTGAGCATGTATAATTCGTAATATATATGTAATATCGAAGTGTACTATATTAACAGGAATATTTTATGAATGCCAATTACCTAGATATTTGCTTCCTTGATGGTTTCTACTACCTTTTGATGTGAAAAAAAATTATTTTATATTCCACTGTTTTGAAATAGTCTTTTATTCATTGATGGTTTGCAAAAAACATTTCCTTTGTGTACTATTCGGGGTGCACAATGGAATATCGAAATCTGTGCAAAAGTCGACTCTATCAATCGTCTTCGCCAAATCTGAAAAACAACAGCTTATATACCACAACATTCTAGTCCTTATTAATGGTGCAGAGACATGTTTGGTGGTCTTCATTATTCTGATGCCAGGTACATTATATACGAGGGCGGTTCGGACTTCTTAACCTAGCACATAAAGAAAATAGTTAGTTTTTCAAAAACATTTTTATTCTTCAATATAATCTCCTGAAACTTCAATACACTTAGTCCAACACTTATCTAGCAATTCTATCCCTTGATTAAAATAGTTTTCCTCAAGGCCTTCAAAATGGTAGTTTACAACTGAAATTGCGTCCTTATTTGAGATGAAATGCTTGCCAGCTATTATATTTTTTTTAGATTTGGTAACATGTAAAAGTCACTGGGAGCTAAATCAGGAGAATAAGGTGGGTGGTCAAGCAACTTGTACTTTAATTCGTTGATTTTAGCCATTGTTAAAACATTCTTGTGCGCTGGTGTCTTGTCTTGATGAAAATTTGTTTTTGTCTTGTAAGACAGGACGTTTTTCTCGAATTTTTACATTTAATTGATCCAAAATGTTGCAAAAGTACTCTTACACTTTTGCAGATCGTCAATCAATAAAATACCTTTAAAATCTCAAAAACCCGTTGCCATAACCTTACCAGCCGATTGAATTGTTTTTGCCTTCTTTGGGGAACTATCCTCCTGCTTCAGCCCATTGCTTGGATTGTTCTTTTGTCTATGTGCGTGAAGATAAATTTGAAATTTAACTCCCTAGACACAAACCTTTTATGTTAACAGAGTCATGTTAACTATTTAACAGAGACAATGTTAAAGTTTCAAAATTCGATATATAAATTTATTAATGATATTTGAACACAAAAACAGTCCCACAAAATTCAAAAAAATCGGAATCTATAAAAAATGTCTCAGACAATTTAAATAAGTAAAAATATTACACTAAAAAATTTCTTTTATAAAGATTTTTGGAAAAAAAAACTTTTGAAAATTGAACAAGGACTTTGCTCCTTTTCTCACAATTCTTTGAGAGTGGGCGGAAAAAAAGTATTGGGAGCGATTCCTGGTATGGTCTAGATAAATGCCCTATACTCAGAAGTTCTAACAGTTTGTTTTTTTGGAATTTATAACGGTTTTTCGAAAAAATCACCTTATAAATTTGAAAAAGGACTTTGCTCCTTTTCTCACAATTCTTTGAGAGTGGGCGGAAAAAAATTATTGGGAGCGATTCCTGGTATGGTCTAGATAAATGCCCTATACTCAGAAGTTCTAACAGTTTGTTTTTTTGGAATTTATAACGGTTTTTCGAAAAAATCACCATATAAATTTGAAAAAGGACTTTGCTCCTTTTCTCACAATTCTTTGAGAGTGGGCGGAAAAAAAGTATTGGGAGCGATTTCTGGTATGGTCTAGATAAATGCCCTATACTCAGAAGTTCTAACAGTTTGTTTTTTTGGAATTTATAACGGTTTTTCGAAAAAATCACCATATAAATTTGAAAAAGGACTTTGCTCCTTTTCTCACAATTCTTTGAGAGTGGGCGGAAAAAAAGTATTGGGAGCGATTCCTGGTATGGTCTAGATAAATGCCCTATACTCAGAAGTTCTAACAGTTTGTTTTTTTGGAATTTATAACGGTTTTTCGAAAAAATCACCTTATAAATTTGAAAAAGGACTTTGCTCCTTTTCTCACAATTCTTTGAGAGTGGGCGGAAAAAAAGTATTGGGAGCGATTTCTGGTATGGTCTAGATAAATGCCCTATACTCAGAAGTTCTAACAGTTTGTTTTTTTGGAATTTATAACGGTTTTTCGAAAAAATCACCTTATAAATTTGAAAAAGGACTTTGCTCCTTTTCTCACAATTCTTTGAGAGTGGGCGGAAAAAAAGTATTGGGAGCGATTTCTGGTATGGTCTAGATAAATGCCCTATACTCAGAAGTTCTAACAGTTTGTTTTTTTGGAATTTATAACGGTTTTTCGAAAAAATCACCTTATAAATTTGAAAAAGGACTTTGCTCCTTTTCTCACAATTCTTTGAGAGTGGGCGGAAAAAAAGTATTGGGAGCGATTCCTGGTATGGTCTAGATAAATGCCCTATACTCAGAAGTTCTAACAGTTTGTTTTTTTGGAATTTATAACGGTTTTTCGAAAAAATCACCTTATAAATTTGAAAAAGGACTTTGCTCCTTTTCTCACAATTCTTTGAGAGTGGGCGGAAAAAAAGTATTGGGAGCGATTTCTGGTATGGTCTAGATAAATGCCCTATACTCAGAAGTTCTAACAGTTTGTTTTTTTGGAATTTATAACGGTTTTTCGAAAAAATCACCTTATAAATTTGAAAAAGGACTTTGCTCCTTTTCTCACAATTCTTTGAGAGTGGGCGGAAAAAAAGTATTGGGAGCGATTTCTGGTATGGTCTAGATAAATGCCCTATACTCAGAAGTTCTAACAGTTTGTTTTTTTGGAATTTATAACGGTTTTTCGAAAAAATCACCTTATAAATTTGAAAAAGGAAAAAGAACTTCTGAGTATAGGGCATTTATCTAGACCATACCAGGAATCGCTCCCAATAATTTTTTTCCGCCCACTCTCAAAGAATTGTGAGAAAAGGAGCAAAGTCCTTTTTCAAATTTATAAGGTGATTTTTTCGAAAAACCGTTATAAATTCCAAAAAAACAAACTGTTAGAACTTCTGAGTATAGGGCATTTATCTAGACCATACCAGGAATCGCTCCCAATACTTTTTTTCCGCCCACTCTCAAAGAATTGTGAGAAAAGGAGCAAAGTCCTTGTTCAATTTTCAAAAGTTTTTTTTTCCAAAAATCTTTAGAAAAAAAATTTTTTAGTGTAATATTTTTACTTATTTAAATTGTCTGAGACATTTTTTATAGATTCCGATTTTTTTGAATTTTGTGGGACTGTTTTTGTGTTAAAATATCATTAATAAATTTATATATCGAATTTTGAAACTTTAACATTGTCTCTGTTAAATAGTTAACATGACTCTGTGAACATAAAAGGTTTGTGTCTAGGGAGTTAAATTTCAAATTTATCTTCACGCACATCTTTTGTCTCTGGAGTATAGTGGTGGATCCATGTCTCATCAACAGCTATTAAACGATGCTTAAAATCCATTTTATTTTTCTTAAAACGATTCAAAGAAGCTTGAGAAATTTTCATTCTTATGCGTTTTTGGTCGATTGTTAACAAATGCGGCACTCATCTTGCGGAAAGGTTTTTCATCTGTAGTTCTTCATGAAAAATTAAATGGACTCCATCATTTGAGATGCCCATGATATTGGCTATTTCGCGGACTTTTATTCGTCGATCATTTTATAGCATATCATGCACTTTGGCTGCAATGTCTGCTGTTGTTGCTGTTTTCGGACGTCCACTACGTGGTTCATCCACAATGCTTGTAAGACCAAGCAACCCAATTTTTTACTGTTGCATATGAAGAAGCACTTTCACCTAACACATTCACCACAGCATTATGAATTTCTTGTCCCGATAAACCTTTTTTATTTAAATATTTAATGACACCACAAATTTCTAATTTTTCCATTGTAAAAAAAATTGCGTAGACGTCTCCTGTTTCTATATGAAGGAGTTGTCAGATCGAAAAGAAATTTAACATGTTCATAGCATAGATGAAAGTTTTCAAAACACTTAACGTTTTTCTGTTTATACTTTCTTTTCTAGGCTAAGAAGTTTTCGAATCGCCCTCGTAGAGTCTTCTTTCTTACCCTAGAAAACATGGATCAGGTTTTTCATCGTTATTTAGGGCCATTTACAATAGTATATTCCAGAAATCGGTATGTGTCGACTGGTTCGCAGCTATTCTGAGTATAAACTATCATATTCGAAAAATCGTAATTCAGTTACTCGCAATCTGGCTACAAATCTATTGTCAACAACTATTATAAAATTCCGTCCACATTTTTTAATAAATCCGCAGCAATTCCTGATGTAAGAAAACCAATGTTGCTCTTTAAAAGTGTGAACAAAGACTGTTTCATAGTGGATAACCGTAGTCCTGGAACTGGTGCAGAAGATGTTGTTTCAGAGAAAATACTGTGATGTTAATTGTCGCTAAAATCAGATCAATTCCTTAAAGTCCAGACACATTCCATTAACTAATTGATATAATTAAAAATCAATTGGATTTTTTATGGTAAACTCCAAAGCATATTTGAAATCAATCAATTTGATTGTTTCTTTAGAAAATGAGGCTCAAGTGCCTGAATATTTGGACTGAGATATTAAGGCGAAAATATTTGATGTGCAAAATCTATGTCGAGGGCTTTGATTATTTCATTAGCTAACTCCGCCTTTATGAGATCGACATCTATTGTTAAAACTTCCTGATAATATTGCAATAAAATATTGCATGTTTAAAATAGCTTTCTAAAATGTGAATGTAAATACATATGAAGAGATTTGGAAAAATTTGTTAACAATATGATTACATTATTTAAACAAAGTATATTTTACCAAATTATTTTAATTACAATTAAACGAGCATGAAAAACAAACAGCGTAATTTAAAAGTCTAAGTAGCTTTAATAAAAAAGTATCTACATTTCGTTTACTACCAATTAAACGCATTTGTTAGTAAAACAAACACTCAAATAAAGTTTTACTGCACATCGGCCTAACCTGTCCTGTTTATTTTCTGTCAGTTTCATTGACCATAAGAAAAAGTGTAACCGGTAGTCATGACCAACTTAAAACACTTTCACTTGCATATTTATTTTTTATAAACAATTGTAACTGTCATTCTATAAAAAAAAACAGAAAATACTACACTTTCAAATACAACTATACATACAAGTTTTCTTTGCAACGATTCTTATCAGTCAGGTGATTATTATCAGATAAGATAAATTAAACTCATGTAAAATGCACATGACATTCTAACATTATAAGTGGTAAATTTCATTAGTTTTATATCCTCATAATAAAAACGGTTAAATCACCCAGATAAATAATTTGCATCTCTTCTCAGTGCTATGACACAAAAAGTGTTATGTTAAGGTAATACAATTGACTACAGTCTAAGTAAATGGCATGTAATGTTTTTATTTTCATTCCCTTGACGGCAGTTAAAAGTAGTATATTGTATAATATAGTGATTACAGTAGAACTAGTAATTCGAGTGGGTAAAACCATAAACATTGTTGTTTTTCTTGGCTGGGTTTAAAACAAGTGTTCTATTGCAAGCATGTTTTCCATCTTTCATATTTATATTATATAAAGTGATTCAAGTAGAGATACATTTTTCAATAGCCTTTTTTTGACAGATCACGTGTGAGTCGTGTCATGCTGTCATGTTATTATACCCTTCACCTTCATGAGAAGGGTATATATAAGTTTGTCATTCCGTTTGTAATTTCCACAATATAATTTTCCGACCCTATAAAGTTTATATATTCTGGATCCTCATAGAGAGCGGAGTCTACTAAGCCATGTCCGTCTGTCTGTCTGTTGAAATAAATTTTCTGAAGTCCCCAGATATTTTCGGAATCCAAATTTTCAATAATTCTGTCAGTCAGGCTTTCGAGAAGTTTGCTATTTAAAATCAGCAAAATTCATCCATAAATAACGGAGATATGAGCAAAAATCCGAGACAACCTCTGAAAATTTCATCAAAAAGCTATCAAACAAAGTGTATTAATATAATATACATATACTTATATGTAATACAGGGTGGGCCAACTTGGACTGACTGATTTGAAATGCTTATAACTTTTGCATCCGTGTTCACACGGATGCAACTGTGTCTACTCGTCGACGAACTACTCAATTGAACATCTCCAGAACATCGCTACGACGTATTCTAAAAGTTGGTCTGAAGATGTTTCCATATAAAATTCAATTGGCCCAAGAAAAGTTATAAGCAGTTCAAATCAGTCAGTCAAACTTGGCCCACCCTGTATATATAATTATGCATCCACAACAAAAGTGAAGGGTATATAAGATTCGGCATAGCCGAATATAGTACTCTTACTTGTTTTTGTTTAGTATTGTTTGGCATTTCATAATGGAAAGACTTACGCCTGAACAACGTTTACAAATCGTTCAACTTTATTACGAAAAATCACGTTTTGTGTGGGGAATGTGTTTCGTGCACTTCGCTCAACTTATGTTCAACATAATCGGCTTACTGAACGTACTATTCGCAACACCAACACCCATTTTGAGACCCAGCATTTATTATTGGATAATATTCGACCGAATACACCACGTGGTGGAACCATCGGTCCATATTTCTTTAAAAATGATGCCGGTGCAAACGTAATCGTCAATGGTAACCGTTATAGTGCCATGATAACCGTCTACTTGATGCCTGAAATTGAAGCTCATGATCTCGGCGAAATTTGGTTTCAGCAAGACGGCGCCACTTCCCACACATCGCATCAAATAATGGATTTATTGAGAGAACACTTCGGTGAGCACATAATTTCACGTTTTGGGTTGGTCGATTGGCCACCAAGATCGTGTGATATCACACCGTCAGACTTTTTCCTGTGAGGATATGTAAAGTCTAAAGTTTAAGCGGACGAACCGGCTGCGATTCAGGCCTTGGAGGAAAACATCACGCGTGTCATTTATCAGTTAGCAGTTCGAAATGCACGAACGAGTCATCGAAAATTGGACTCAACGGATAGACCATCTGCGACGTAGCAACGGCCAACATTTCCGAAAAAAATTTTCGTTTTACTTTTTCTACAGATTCAAAATACGGAATTAATTCCACTTCCGAACGGAATTAAGCTCTGTGACATGGCTGATAATCTTCAAAAAATAAATGCCAAGGAATGTTCTTTCAAATGATAATAAACATTCCCCTTTAATTTGAATTTTCTGTGTTTTTTTTTTTTAGTAGGGAACCTCGAAATGGATCACGCTTTGCAAATATTGAGCATCTACTTCTGCTTTTAAAGTTCATCAAGTCAAGTCTAGTTCGCAAAGTCAACCTTTTACTTTGTTGCATTTTCAAGGTGAAGAAAATAACTAAAAGCAATCACGAAAACGAATAAAAGAAAACAAGTCATTGAGAATTATTGTTAAATTGAATAAATTTAGTATAATTTTTACGACAGCTGAATGGATTTTCTTTCTGTTCGCTTAGTTGTTACCTTCTTATCTATTCAAAATGAAAGGGAAGTGTTTGGGCTGTTGTCTTTTGGCCACTCGTAATAGCTGTAAATATGTACATACGAGTATGTAGATGCAAGTACTATGGCTTTGTATGTTTGTTTTGTGCAACAAAGTTTGGTTTGCTTACTGGCTGCCAATTTACTTTATTCCTTCTGCTATAAACCTTTTATAGAGTTTTTTAAATCCTAACAATTGCTAAAAGGTCTTAGTGTTGAGATAAAAATGAAGTCATTAAATACAGTGGCCACTCATAATTAATGATTGATTGAATTTAATTAAAAAAAACAAATATATGTATGTATATGTTTCTGGTTTATAATTGCGATATACTGAATGGTTTAGATATGATTTTAACTACTTGCGAATAACAAATCTGGTTTAACCTAAACCTTTTATATATGTAGCTATACTAAATAAAATATTAAAATAATTCTCGCAACATTTTTATCTGAGTTATATTCATTGTTGTTGCAAGATTTGTGGCGAAAATTCAGGTCTCAGGTTCGGATTTATAGTACCTCTTACTGATTGGTCTTTCCAACCTTTTAAAGCTCTAATGATTATAGCAAGTTTCGAGAAACTTGCACGTATTGTACGATCTCACTTCCTATTGATAACAGGTATCAGAACCAAGAACTCAGCAAGTTTGCTCTCTGACGATTCCAACATATGAAGGAAATGTAGTAATGAAAGCCAGTTACTTTTTCTCCTTATTAATACTACAAGTGAGTTTTTTCGAGTGTTTTTTTTTCAAAAATAAATGAGTCCAGTTTTAAAATGTTTCTAAAGCCGAAAACTTTGGATTCAATTATGTACATCACATTGCACCTAATATACCCCGAAGAACTAGTTGCTTGACATTAGTACTTCTCCCGATAACCCTTACTGGAATAAGTAAAACAAACATAAATGATTTAAACCACTTCCCAATTGGCTAAATTCGTTCTCGGTTATATTAATAAGTTGTTCAATGTTTAAAATACTTTAAAGTACATTTACATATTTGCAGTTATTTTAAATATAAATGTCATTGTTTGGTTTGTTTTTATATCACCCATTCTAAATCTTAGTTAAACAGTCTGCAATTAAAACAAATTGTATACAAGGAATATCTAAATATCGTACACTAATTGCCAACTTGTGCTGTAAATGTCCTTTTCTATTTTTCATTGTCTTAAAAACCAGCATATTTCTATGAAATTTGTTTTCTTTTTTTGCTTTAAAGAGGAGGAAGAAAATACATTATTTATCACTTCTCACTTTCATTTGATTTCCGCTTTATAGTTTCTGTTTTGTTGTTATGGTTCATTTCAATGCAATAACAACAAAAATGTCTGGAAGTTAGTGTGAATGTTAGAACATAGTAGCGGTATCCATTACAATTGTCATCAGGAGGTGGTGGTAGCTGGCGGTGATGCTGTTCGTTTTAATTTAAACATTTTTGTGTTTTACAAAAAAAAAAGTACAAAAACCAAAACGACAACGTCCATTTCTTGTGTTACGTGCGCAATAAAATCTTTACAAGATGTAAACACACATCCTACATTGTCATCACCATCACTTTCATAAACAAAACAACATCGCATGATGATGATGATTCTAACATTTATCGGTGACTGTTGGTTTGCTTGTTCGTTCATTTGAATGTGTCGTTAAAATGTACAACAACAATTTTATTGTTTACAAAATTTTTCAAACTCTCAACTCTACTGCACCTTTTGTTGATTCTACTTAATTTCTCTACCATTTGACAATGTTTAAATGCTGTTTTACTTGTTAGAATTTCTAAATTAAATAAAGGAATAAAGCGTTGGAGTGGAGTAATATTCAACTAAGGCAACAATACCACACACTGAAACAAGAAACCCATCCAGTCGCTCAGTCACATGTAAAATCGGTAAATTTTAAAAAATGCACTTCATTGTTCTTTGTTTTGCTGTAGTTTGTTTATTTAGCTTGTTTTGTACTTGCTGGTTGGACTGATTCGTTTGAGCCTGAGTTGGATGTTGTGGGATAAGTGTTTGAAATAGAAGTTTAATTGAATTATTTAGTAGCGATTGAAACATTATGGGCAGAGCTGGAAGGGAGTACGGATTATAGGGCCTTATAATTCCCTTTCGAAGCAGCAGAAAGTATATTAGGTGTATATTTTGTCTTTGTATCTTATATGTAATTTTGAAGGCTACATATTAATTCATCTATTCTTACTTAGTTATTGACCATTAAATTGTAGCAACACAGCGTTATACGCGGAATGATTTGCTTTAGTTTTTTAATTTGAAAAAGTGCATCAGAACCACACTGATTGCTCACCGAAGTGTATAGTGGATATGTTCCATCTGTTTCAACGAGGGAGAGATGGTTTGTGCGGTTCAGAAGGGGTGATTTTTGAAGAAAGTCTAGAATATGCGGCCGGTCATGAAAGCGTAATGTTGCAATACCAGTTGAAAACAATTTAAAAACTAGTGGTTGGGATGTTTTGCCTTCAGACCAAACGGGGGTGGCACCGCCCATATAACCCAAAAATTTAAATCACCATATTTTGAGCATTTTTTGACCTACGCCAATGATATGTGGTACATATGGTATTGGCATAATTAGGAATACGTACCAGGATAAAAGTGGGTGGGACCACGCCCCTTTTTAGGAAAATTAAAAATCGTAATATAGTCTTAACTACTGGACCAATCGTCATTAAATTTTCACAATAGGATATTTTTACGAAATAATAAATTCTTGACTATGTAAGTGGACAAAGGGGCATGGCCTCGCCCACTGAAATGCATCGCTCATACGACGCGCTTCAGTATCCTATTATTTCTCCATATGAAGAAGATGGATATCACTTTGAAATGCGTCAAATCAATCAAGCAACCCGTAAGGCCGTTAATTATTCTTAAATTCACTCGATGGCTTTCCACCACATGTGCTACAACTTAAAATTGGAGTGCCAATTATTTTACTGCGTAATATCGATCACCACGGCTTTGCAATGGCACTCGACTTGCAGTAAAAAAAACTGAGAAATAATTTAATAGAAGCGACCATTATAACAGGAAAATATAAAGGTACAGATGTACTTTTGCTACGCATTCCAATGCTTCCCACAGATATACTATTCGATTTTAAACAATTTTTTCCTGTTCGGTTAGAGTTTGCGATGACTGTTAACAAACCTCAAGGTTAATATCCCGCGTATATGTGTATGCTAATGATGGGCAAGAAATACATTAAAATTAAATAAATAACTGTTTTATGTTATTTGATAACGTGGGGGGGGGGGTAGCATAGCACACCGGGTTTAGCTAGTACATAAATAAAAAAAAATATATCAAACGTAAAAACTAACAACATTTTCTGGTTTTAAGTAATACAGAAAGTAAACACCCTACATTACTGAATAATACATTTTACATTTTACATTTTGTATTAATATAATTGACAAAATGTACGTTTGCCATAAAAACAATAAATTTTTTGGATTATGGCAACCCCATTTAGTATCTAGTTCAGTGTTTGATTTGCAACAAGTACTCTCATGCCAACATGTTCTCCCATACAACATCGAACCTCATACCAATTGGGGATAAACAACAATTTCAAAACAAACTCACACATTCGGTGTTTAGCGTTCGAGCGGAGTGCAACTTGTGCGCGCGAGTGTTGTAAAAGAAAAAAGTTAAAAAAAAACAAAATAAATAAAAAAGTTTTTACATTATAAATACAAATGAAATTCAATAAAAAATAAACGTGTGTGCGTTTCTAAAACCCCTTTTTTTGCAACGACGACGTCAACAATAAACAAGATACAATTGTTGCAGAGCATAAATAATTAAATATAGAAAATTTTTTGCAAATAAAACAAATATTTAACACCAAAAGGCAGATAACAAAAGCCAATTACATAGAAAATAAATACCTATTTAGTCTGACAATCAAATCAAAATATTTGTAAAAGAAATAAGAAATGTACTAATTTTGTGCAAATGGTAAACAAGTGAAACAGTTATTAAAACAACAGCAGAGTGAAAGATTCATCTAAAGGAGATGGAAGAAAAACTTAATCAAGTAAAAGTTTAATAAATTTCTTTAAGATTTGAAATACAATTTTACTAAACGTAAAGACGGTTGATTACGCAAATTTAAAGTGACAGTTTGTTGCAGCAGCAGACGACGACAAAGTTAAATTTTATTATACTACAAGTAATACAGCAACATCCAGATTAACAACAAAGTAAATATTAAATAGTGCATCCATCCATCTTGCTTCTTTTCTCCTCTTCAGCTTTTTTATGATACAACATCAGAAAGCAAAATAAAAACAACAAAAAACCTTATAGTGTAAGTGTTGTTGCATGGTCTTCTTCATCATCTTGTATAGAGAAGTGTGTGTGTGTGTTTTATTAGGGCTCCACTTTTATCTGATTACGAACAATATTTATTTCTTGTTCGATATGTTTTTTTTACCTGGTTTTCGTTCTTTGTTGTTTTGTTTTGTTTTTGTATTTATTGAATAATATTCATTGTAGTTATTGCTTGCTGTGTATTTATGTTGCTGTTGTTGCTATTTTTTTTTCTTCTACATAGGTATTTATTTTATTCGTACATACATACATACGTGTTTAATGTGTGTGCTTGTTTTTTTTTTTATTTAACATAAACCTGTTTTTATGTTTATTCTTGTTATTTTACTGTTTGTGTTTTTGTTGTTGTTATTATTTTAATACAGTGCACTCGATTATTATTATGCTCTCCTCTTGATTCTTGGGAATAATTACACTCTCATCTCTGTTGTTATATTTGCTGTTCTTTTTTATACCAGATAATTTACCTTAAATTTTAACTTCTGTAAGTGTGAGTGCGTTGTGTTTATTTATTTTACATTTTTTTATGGATACAAACAAGATCATTTATTTAAAAAATACAATGATGCTAATGTTGCGTTTACATAGTTAGTTTAACATTTAAAACACAACCGTATTCCAAATACAATACAGTACAAGCTCGATTTGCGCCACCGAAAAGAAATCGTTGAATTTTTTTAGCATTAAGGTTACCATTAAATAATCGTTAACCGTGGAACACGTAATTATAATGGAACCGGAACCTATAATTTTTATTAATTTGCCCCAATTTCTTCGGTGTTCAGACATTACAATTCTTATTGCTTACACCTACACACATTTGTATACACATACATACCTATGTATGTATATATGTATGTATGTATGTATAAAATACGAATAAGAAAGTAAAACAAATTGATAGTACATACATATGTACAACAAGTGTATACTGTCTTATTTTCCCCTCACCCCGATGTCTAAAAGGTAATCAGCTTAGCTTAAAGAATTGTTTCGTGTTGGTACTTTGGAATTTATTATGAAATCAATGAAAAGTGAATTAAACCATTTCCTAAGGACCTAGCAAATTGGTGGTACCGGAAACTCATTTGGCGTCTGGTCATTTATAATAAAAACTCGAATTGATAACTTTTTTTCACTTTTTCAATATATGTACATAGGTACAAAATTTATATAAATCTCTGGCGATTGCAAAGTAAGGACACATTCTGTGTATCACGACTGAATATTCCGCAGGGTACTGAATTATGTAATAAAATAAACATGATTCTGAATATGAGTTTAAGCAACAAGCTAATTATTGGCTTATAGCTTAAGGAATCATGTTTAATCTTGGCCAGAATTCTAATCGAAAATTATTATTTCCCTGAGAAATAATATCTCCCACTGGAAATTTGACTAAAATATTAGAAATAAATATATGTATTAATATATTAAAATCTCAAAACATACGTTTCCCCAATCCAGCATGTAATCGCATGTTAACATAGATATTAGGAAGATCTGGACCCAACTCCTTAATCAGATTATGTATGAATTATGTATGAGTTCTAGAATTGTATGAGCAACATAAATTTTTTTTCGCGTTTGCATCAAACGTGAACCATATAGACAGCGCTAAAGTCATAAAAAATAAGTTAAATGATATAAATGAATTGTATCTATGCTTTTTAAAATATATTCTTCATGTCATTAACAATGTAAATAAAATATTCCAAAGAACAAAAGCACAGATACAAAACATATTTGATGAAATGGAACGTCTACTCCTAAAAGTATTAGATAATTTTGTGAGACCAATGTATCTAAATGTAAATTTCAATTGTGAAAACGATTTTGATAATAAAGAATGCTTTTGAAAATATGAAGACAAAAATACAAAGCCAAATTTTCCAGTACAAAATATAATGCTGTTGTATTAAATGAGTTCATTAAAAATTGTGTTGAATTTTATACTGAATTCTGTAAGCAATTCACAAAACGATTTGACTTTAATGATGCAATTGTAAAACAGATTTCTTCTATTAACCCTCATAATATTATTACTAAAAAAGTTTCATAAAATGTTTGCTAAAACAAAAACATGCATTTATGGTTTTCTATGTACTTTTGTACATATGCCTGGATATGGATAAATTGTTTCTTTTGTTAATTTTTGTTGATACATTTGCCTAAGAGCAAACAAATCTTCAATATGATGGTACCTTGAGATAATTTTTATATATCTATTTGATTTTAGAAATATAAAAACCGAAATTTTAATATTTTAAATTATATGTATGTATGTACCTGTTGGTTTAAAACCGCAAATACACATTTGCGATCTCAAAAAATGTACAATTTAGTATAAGAAAATGAATTTTTGTTGTTTTTTTTTTTGTTTATTGTATGTATTAAATAAAATATGAATTGTTTTTATTATTTATAATAAAAAAACTACTTGTTTCCAAAATTAAGATTTTTTCTTCAAAAATAAGACTTTTTTTTGTGAAATTAAGATTTTCTGCTGAAAATTTCTGGCAGCCCTGCCAATAACTCTGCTAAAAGTCTTATTTTTCTCTTTCCTTCTTATTGGAAGTTATTTGTTGTTTGAATTTTTTATTTGAAAACGGAAAGAAAACAAATGTAAGGATTTTTCTAATGGTTTATTTTAATTTTATTTGTTTTCCAATTTTAACATCGTTTATGCAACTGTTGTTGTTGTATTGTTAAGTTTGTCTGGCTGTGTGTGTGCTTGCGGAAAAACGAGTTTTCAGCAAAAACAACAACTACACTCTCAGATAGCATTTAAATTTAGTGATTTTAAACTTCTTAAACAAACGCAACAAAAACAAACAAAGAAAAATCTATCCAACCAAAAACACGGTTTAAAGTTCAAGTGATGTTATTGTTGAAAACAACATAACAATATAATAATAAAAACAACAACTGCAATATTTTGGTGAATATTATTTCGACGAATTATAAATGAACACACATTTAATTTTTTTAATTAAATTAAATATTAAATATTTAAATTAATTGAGAATTTAATTTTTAAGTTCAAGAAATGTTAAGGAAGGAAATTTGTATTATTATGAAACTTGAAATTTTTTTTCGATCAATGGTTGCAATAATTTTAAGAGTGAAATTTTACTAGAATCAATAAAACGTTTATTATTGCTTTAATTCAAAAATTGTTCTAAAGGTTTCTTCAAAAAATATTTAATTATCTTTTATTTTCCGTAAATATTAAAAAAAAAACAATTATTTTAAATCTTGAAAATGTATCTATTAAATGCGAAAACAGTGATATTTATTTAAATATGTACCTATGTTGTATTCATAGTTGCCAGATGAAATAGGTGTGAATTCGTCAAATTTCGAACGGAAAATCGTCCAAATCGTCATACTAATTTTCAGGAATCGTCAAGAAGTCATCAAAAATAGAAAACAAAACATAACAAACAAATTCATAGTTTTTATACAAAATAAACAAAATAAAGAGATCAACTGTATTTTTAACTAAAAAGTATAGTCACATTTTTTAATTAAAATATATTTACAAAACTTTATCAACATGTATATAAAAAATTTTATGTATTTAAAAAAAAAGAGACTTATAATAAATTAAAGAAATATATTATAATCTTTACTTACAGGCCAATTCTTTCACGCATTCCGATGAACCAACTGTAAAGAGTTTTTTCCATAACTGGAAATACTGATGATTTTAAGGTTTTCTTTTTCCCAGTCCCTGGTATGTGAGGTTTACACATTTTGAAATTGCTTCTTTTTTCTTTTTAATGCTGCATATTGTTGACTTAGCGACATTATACTTTTTTGCTAAACTAATCACACTTGTTCCTTTCTGCAAACTATATAAAATGTTTGCCTTTTCTTCTAACTCCAAATATTTATATTTTTTAACACTCATGCCGACTGATTGACCACTTTGCATAAAAAAATTATTTAAAATAAAATTTTGATAACAAACAAAAAAAAATTAATTTAGAGAATACAAACATTTTTTATATAAGGAGAATTCCCGAAACTTTAAACATCGAATTTAATGTATTTCAGTGTTATCTGCAAGCTTAGAAATATATGCAATGAAAAGAAAAAAATTGTTCACGTTATAGAGCTTTCTGACTTTGTTCACGTTACAGAGTAGTCAACGCAAACAATAGCTTGTTCACGTTAGACTGTGTTCACGTTAGACGGTGTTCATGTTACCGCGAGTGCACTGTATATTGCAATTGAACAATTTTATTAGATCTGGTACAACAACAAAAATTTTACAATATTTGCAAAACACAACATTGTTCCGCTTTTCTGTCCATGTCTTTATTTTGGGATTTTTAAGCCATTCATCTCTAATTTTTCTTCGTTTACGTTTGTTCTGATAAAATAAGTTCAGTGATAGTATTATGTGCATATAAAGAAAACAGCGTATAAAATTTTTTACTTATACCTAGATGTAGAACTCAAATTTTCGTCATCCGGACTTTCTTAAGTTGCTCGGCCATCTATAAAAAACTTTTAATTCTACACATCTTATAGAATAATTCGTATTTATAAACTTACCGTTTATCTCTTTAGCTCGTTACTAATATAACTTATTGACGCAAAACTGCTTTGCTCTTAAAGAAGTTCAAAATT
This sequence comes from Bellardia bayeri, assembly GCA_950370525.1. Classification (NCBI taxonomy): domain Eukaryota; kingdom Metazoa; phylum Arthropoda; class Insecta; order Diptera; family Calliphoridae; genus Bellardia; species Bellardia bayeri. Next base: position 106,240,234 of record OX493264.1, read on the forward strand.
ATTTTAAAAATGGTGTCAACTGAAAAATATTTAAAAATCGTCAAATTAAAGGTATAAATCCAGTCGTCAAAATGCCATTTTCGTCACCCAAAATCGTCAAAATGACGATAAATCGTCAAATCTGGCAACCGTGGTTGTATTGTTTTTAAACTGCCAAATTTTATTTTTATTTGTAACAAATTAATACAGATCAGACTTAACCCAGTAAGCAGTCACTTTTTTTAAAGAATTCTTTTGTTTGTCTCCCCATAAATATGTCACGTTAAAATAAAATAAAGAAAATATTTGTTTCGAATCTGAAAATAAAAGTGAAATGGTCTTCAAAGAAAAAATTTTAAATTAGCAAACGTTTTCGAAATTTTAAATCAAAAATAAATATAATAAAAATGAGAACACTGAAATAAAATAATAAAACAACAACAACTCATTGGCCAGCAAAAAAGTATAATAAATATATAGAGAGAATAAATAAATAAAAAAAAAAAACACACACACACACGCACCAGTCATCATCATTGAATGTATTAACAAGCAACAAACAACTTGTCAATGAATGTTGTTGTTGTTGGTGATCATCATCATCGCCACAATGATGATGATGGTGATGATGAAATTTAACAAAAATTGTATAGATTGTACAAAATGTGAAAGTTTAAAAAAGCTAATATACAAATATTTTGCTTTTGGCACAAACTACATACACCAAAATTTACACCATTTATAAAGTGGGATTTTAAAATTCAATGATGGTTTTTGGTCAATCTTTACATAGAGATATTGAAATGTAACGGTAATAAAATAAATTTTAATAAGTATTAGAAATAAATGACCTGCCGAAAATGCGTATCAATTGTATCATGAATTAATTATCAAATGTCGAAGAAAAGATGATAATTTATCAATGGTAAAATTATTATCCATTTATTTTAATTTGATTTTGTGACAAATATTAATTTCCACATCGAGGGTCTAAGGTACATATGTATATAAATTTTACACTTCCCAGATGATCGCCATGGTTAAGTGACAGGTCGCTTTCACTATAACTATGATGATTTTGAAAATTAGTTACACAATTTATACAACATTATTGACAACTTCTTCAGTGCAATTATAAGTTAAGAAAATATTTTTAAACCTCCAGCAAGTTAAAGTTGCATCTTTAATAAAAGTTAATAAACAATATTCTAAAAGATTTGATATAAAATAATAAAGTTTTTTAAGAATTTTTTTTTTTTTAAGTTGGCAAAATGAAATATATGTAGGCTGCATTAGACTGCCATGTGCTTGCACGAGCTTTAAACTGCATAGAGTCTCATTGTTTACCCAATGAATATTGAAGCTGACTAGAGTCTCTATTCAGAACCACGGGTATCCTGAGGACAGCTCTCCTAACTAATAATTGGTGAGGACTCTTTGAGGGCACGTGGTGGCTGTGGTTAAAACGCATAGCGGTAAGAATGGCAGTTGATTAAATGTAAAAGCTCGATCTATAAGTATCAATGTGATCAGATATTGTTAACAATTTCCAAACCGGTCTTTAATAACCATTGTCAAGATTCACATTATTCTGGAATAGAACCCTTTCAATAGTTTAATTTTTCGATATACATTGCTATTTTAATTGATGTTCTACCAAGAACCACGAGTTCCTTGTTTCTTCGCCTTGCAAATGAGTACCACTAGATATCATAAAATTGAGTGCCTATTCATGTTCAGTAATACCTTTAAACTGTTATGAACATCCTTTTGAGATACATTTTGTAACAAGGACTAGCTTAGAAAGATAATGGATACACTCGAGTGACCTTTTCGTTGATTTCTCCAAATCAAGTTTGTTTTATATATCAGCTAATTCATTAGATAATTTCTAAACCGGTACCGTTTTCTAAACCATCAGTAAAAATGAGGTCATCTTATTCCAGAGAATAGAGTTTATACTTTGTTGTAATTAGAACTATTTTTCTCAAAAATCTAAAACATATTTAAAAAAAAAATCGTATATAAAATCGTTTATTTTTTCCTAAATATATACAATTTTAATTTAATTCCCAAATTTTGAAAGTGGAATTCAATTCCAATTTAAGCGATTTAGGGATATGAAATTTCCCCAAATATTCTCTGTTTAAATGTTTTGTATTAAACCTAAATAAAAAAATTATCAATATATGTCAGGAGCATAGCTGCCAGATTTATCGTCATTTTGACGATTTTTTGTTTTAAAAAAAGCAAAGTGACGATTTGACGATTTTTTCATTAAAAGTGACGATTTTTTGATTTACTAAAATTTTCTATCATTGGCTTTATTAATGTTTTTGTTGCAAAATTCTCTCTTTTTTTAATTTTTCTCATTTAATATTATAAATATTGAGAAGAAATGACATATTTCAAAAACAAAATTGAGAAGTAGTAGTGTTTTCTTAATTATTGACAATTTTTAAGTTCAAGTATAATAATTCCAAATAATATTGAGTCAGAATATATAAACATAAAAAGCAATTTAAATGCTGAGTTCCATGAACTAAAGTTTTTAGAGGAAACAATTTCTGAATTTCAACGGGGAAATATTACAAAAACTTCTCTTATTTTAACAAAACGTCAAAAGAATATTCAGTTAAATAAATTTATATAAAACAAAAATACCGAATTCTTTGAAAATAAGTATCTGATGAATGAATTGGATTCTATACTTAAAATGTTATTTGAAAATAAAAAGCTAAATTGTTTGGACATTGTAATTTAACCTGAATTAATAAAATATGCTTAATTCAGATTATTTATAAAATACTGTAAGTTTTGACTGACCAGTTTTTGTTCAGTTCTCTTTTGAACGTGCCATTTCAGTTACACACGTCAATTCAATTTTTGTACTTTATAATGCAAATCAACATGCATGAAAAAAAAAATAATGACCGTCAAGTTTGCACCCCTTTTATTATCTTTTCCCTTGTCATCGATATATACTTGCCTTGACGAGTCAGAATTGAAGAGTGTGAAAGCGGACTAAGATATTATAAAAATATTGCACACGTTGTGTTTGACATTATATTTTTTGTGATTTCTTATTTGAAAAGTTAAAATTTATGTATTTTAATATGTATTGCACAAGAGACTATATAAACTTGAATTTTTATATTTTCGATTAAATGACAATTTCAAAATACTATTAGAAATAGTGACTTTTTATTTTTCCGATTTTTTGACGACTTTTCAAATTCGAAATGACGATTTTTTTTCTTTTTAATCGGGATTTTGACGATTTTTTTTGAAATTCATCTGGCAGCCCTGGTCAGGAGGGCAGCTTTCAAAGTGGGAAAGGAAGAAGAACAAAAAGGAATAGGTCTTTATAGTCTCTATGGACGCTGAATTCTAATAAATCCAACTAAAACTTGCATTGGAAATGGACAAAATCAGTTTAACCAAAACAAATAAGTTGCTTTTCTCTTCTTAATGTTTTTTTTTTGAAGCAGTCTTGGGCATAGTTTTGTATAATTTCTTAAAATATTATTTATAATTATCTTATTTGTATTTATTCGTTTCTAAATATTATTTTTGTTTCTTTTTTTCTATTTTTTACAGAAACTCAGCTCATGTATTTATCAGTCTGCAAACATAACAAAAGTATTAAATATTAATAAACAAATTTTATAAAATTAATAACAAAAAAAAATTTTTTAAATAAAAATAACAAGGAATATTCAATTTCCCATAAAATATCGTTCTACAAAAATCATTAAAATTATTCAGAGCAAAAATCCCACATGGTTTTCGTGCGTATTCATTTAAAGGTGGGGTTGGTGTTTTAAAATAAATAAATAAAAATAATAATAAGTGCCAATTAACCAGCCAACGAGTGCTAAAGTAAATTTGCAAAATTTGCTTTGATATTTTTACAAAAAAGAAAAAAAAAACACAAAATGTTGTAATACATCATTTGTATCAACAAAAACAAACTGAACTGATAGCAAAAACTTAAATTTTTCTTTAAAAACTTGTTGAGTATTTGTTACGAAAATAGGCAAAAAAGTGCAATTATTTCAAAATTTCTATCTAAATAGTCCACTTGTCAAAATGGGCTTCTCATCGGCCCTTCAGGGCCGTGCTGCCCACGAGGCGTTAATTGTGCGACAAGATGCCGAGTTGCGTTTAATGGAAATTATGAAACGTACCATGCAACTGAAGGCGAAAAACGACAAAGAATATGCCATCGGTTTGGCCGCGGTGGCACAGCAGGGTTTGAAAATCGATCGAGCTGATGAAATGCAAGGTAAGTGAGAAATTAATTAAATATTAGATACAGTATTCTACAGCAATTTTATATATCCAACTACTTGTATTTGTTGTTTAATTTATATTTTGAAACAAATATAGAACTCTTTTTATGCAAATATTTCTAAACTAAGAAATTAACTTATTTTTGCTAATTACGGTATGACAAATTTTTAAAGTAAATTGAAACCAATTTTGCAGTTGTTTTTTATCATTATCAACATGTGTTTCTTGTTATTGTTTGTTTTTTGTGTTGGGAATACCCTAGAAATATTCATAATTTTAAAGTTTAAATGACGTCAATTAAAAATATTCTTATCATTATCATATTAAACAAGAGCTTTTATTGTTTTCTGAATTTCAAAAGAAATAATTACAAAATTTTTGCTACCGACAAATATTTATCTATAATGAAGTGTGAATTTGGTTTAAATAAAATTTTGTACTCAATACATAAAAACAAATAATTTCTTGTTTTTTTTTTAGTTTATCACAGACAAACAAAAGTTATATTATGTCTATGTATTGTATAATACTGTCTGAGTTCGTAACAGAGCTACATATACATAAGTTCATTAATTTGAAATTTTATCTAGAGCCGCCGCTAAAGCGATTTATCTTATGATTACATATTTTTTTTAAATTGTTTTGCAGTAACCACTTGTTAAGAAAATATTCTTTTGTTCAACCATAACCTTTGTCAATTTAAAAATTTAGTTTTTTTATTATCACCTTAATAATTCCATCATGTTCAAAATTTTTTGTATTTTGTTTTTCTTTTAAACAATAATGACCTGAAGTTAAAATATTTTTTTTTTTTATTTTCTTTGTTATGTTGTGCTGATCTATTGATTGAAAACAGACAATAAATAGAGTATCATTTTTCAATATCTGTTGGATAAAAAGATTTTTTGAAAAAAAAAATGAAGCAAGTTTCCACAAGGTCAATTGTTAGTTTATATGACTTAAAACATATTTCATAATGAATCTCTTTTATTGTTTAACCATTGGAAAAATTCGTTAACTGTCTCGTAAAATATTGAAAAACGAATTTATCTTCTTTTTCCGAATTTGTTAAAAAATTATTTGACAATTTGGTTTTAAGAGGCATTTGGGATGAATTTTATAATATGAACAATACAATGGTATTTACATCCATACCGAAAGAGCGAATAAACAGCGAAACAAAATATACATATCTCCTCGGCACTTTCTATACATATGTACATAAGTATTTATTTGCTAGAGATTAGCATGAGATTCGAGTCTTTTCCGCATGCTTTTTCCATAACAACATCAGCAAAACCTTCCGATTGTACTGATGAGGGCTCCCGTAAGTCATTATGATAATTGTTCTTTGAAAGTGCTTCAGTGATTCATCATACTCATAATTAAGTTTTGGATTTCACGATTTGCAATTAATTATTTAAATATTAATTGTGTATGCAATCCCATGAAAAAAGTTTTCTCTAAAAGTCCGAGCAAATGGGACATCGTAAACATAAATCACTAAGTTTGATAATACAATGGCATTTGAAGATCTTTTCGAAAATGTGATTTTTATAAATAATAATGTTAGTGTACTAAGTTTTAAATGCTCTTTATGTCGTTTTCTTCTTCATTACAATATACTACACACGATCTTATCACATGCAAATAGAATAGAAGGTTTTTACAATTTAACTTCCTAAATCACAATGTAAACCAACTTAAGACCTGAAGCCTTAAAGACCAATAAGTATGTTATGAATTTCTCTAAAAATCCCTGAAGTTCTGTTCCTTACAGAATTAAATCACGCAGTCAAAACAACTTAATCTCGATCACCAAATTTGATTCTGGAAAATATTAGAAGAACCGAATCGACTAATTGAACAAGTTCACAATATGGTATGCGTGAATTGTGGGAAAAGGTCCTAAGGGCAGAAATATTATTATTTGATATTTTCTTGAAAACGTTTTTTTTTCAACTTTTTTATTATTTATTTATTGAATCTGCCTTTACTTCATAGGCCTTACAATAAGTATTTAAATCTTACAGCTAAACCTTAAAAACTTTTTGCTGAAAACCTTAAAAGCGAAATACTGTCGTTCTTATGGGAGGAATTATTATACATATTTGTATTGCTTGATTGGTTGTTCGCTGCATACAAGTACTTGATACCGTTTTGAAAAAGAACCACACCACTTAGTGAGATCAGCCGATAAGATCGCACAATCTGGTACTCAATGTCTCAGATAGATCTAAAAAGATGAAAAGCCGGATATACACAGAGAAGTTTCTTGTTGTTTGCTGTTTTGCCCCAATTTTATGGCAATCTTGCATTATTACAATTCGCGCCGTCTATTGTTAGTCTTTTTAATATAATGTCTCAGGTTTAGCTTTTAATGTTCCCACGCGCTATTGCGACAGATATGCATTTGAGACATTTGAAAGGGGACTTTTTTCGGCTAGATCGTCCGCCTGTTCATTGCCGTAGTTATGCGCAGGAATCCAAACTAGAGTGATGTCAATTAGACGTTTTAGCCTATACAGATCTTGCTTACACTGTATAACTGAAACCGATGTCGGGGTATAAAACTTAATGGACATCTGTGTGTTATTATTAATAATAATTTTTAGCATCTTATTAAAGTCCGTGAAGGGAAACAAATTCAAATACTTGCAGTTCATGCATTCAGTATTTCTAGCATCCAAAGGCAGATAATGGGAAAATTCTTGAATAGGGTTGTATTATTAAACTTGCCTTTGCAGTTTAATTTCAAAACTCGAAGTGCATATCAGGTCCATAACGACACACAACTGAGGCCATGTGGTTCTGCCCCACTTAGAAGCTAGGAGCTATCCTGCACATTCCGGAATTTTTGTGAAAAATATTTGCATTAGGTTATCGGACAATTTGTTGTGGGTTGACATGGTCCTGGTGGGAGCGAACAGGCCATCATAGCCCCAGCGGATTAATTTTTGGGCTGAAACGAATTTTGTTCTTCATTAGGGTCTTTTATCGAAGCGGTTTATTACTCCGTCCAGTGATAAATTTAAAAGTGATTTAAGGCTTTTATAAATTCCTGTGGATATTAATATAAAAAAATATAGTGTTAAAAACATTTCCACTCGGCATTAAGTATTCATATTTAATGAGTACGTTTTAACAAAAAACTCCGTAAATGTTTTAAAATGTAAGCCATTTTAATACGTTGTCATATAAATTATGTTACAATGTCTATTTTATTACTCATTTTATTTATTTGTGAGTATTGAAAAATAAATCCGCAATGAATATTGCAACATGAAAGTGTAACAGCTTGTTGAAAGCACTATGCATGTGTCATTTCTTTAACAAAATACCCACAGTTTCAGTAGAAATGCAGTATTACTAACACCATCATTAAATGAATACGCGTATCTATGATACGCATAAAGCAAATGCCGCTTGGATTCACTTTTGTAGCATGTAGAAAATGCAACAGCAAAAAATGTCAGTTTGAAAAAAATATAAAACATAAACTGTCCGTTAAAATATATCTATAAAATAAATACATTTTAAGCTGGGCACTGCATGCTTGCACAAGAGTTTCAGGCAAACAAAATAAAAAAAACATGCGAAAACATTAAGTTCACACTTTCACTTTTTTGTTTATACTCGTTCGCATAAAAAAGCAGATTTCAGGCCAATGGACAGTGTCAATTTATTTAAACCATTAGCAATTTTAAATAATACGAGTAAATAAATCAATTAACATTGCAGACGACAGCCAGCCAACCAACCAACCAGCCCAACATTTAACACGGAGACTATAGGTAAAACCTGTAATTTAAATATTACATCACCGTCATCATCATGAATGAACATACAATTGCACTGTTATTAATTCAGGTGATGATGATACTGAATACATAGTGAATGCTGAATACTCGTACTCAAAACACAAACTCATACTCGAATCACGAATTTATTTTTAACATTAACCTTTTAATGCCACCGATTATTATCGCATTTATAACGGTAATTTTGTATATTGTTAAATGTAAACATTTATTTTTATTTTATATGTATGTATATACATATATATGTATGTACCCAGCATACCATTCTAGGAGCGCTCTGAAAAAGGAGTCAGAAAAGAGTCCAACAAAAGATCATTTTCGGAGAACTCCGAAAAAGGTGTCAGAAAAGAGTCCAACAAATGAGCATTTTCGGAGCGCTCCGAAAAAAGGAGTCAGAAAAGAGTCCAACAAAAGAGCATTTTCGGAGCGAAAGAAAAATTTGCTTGACAGTAGTCCTGAGTCGGCACGCAGTATGACTTAGAAATTCCACTTAATTATTTCTGTACCAAAGAGTTGTTGTTCTGTTATTTGTGCTGTACCACACAAGAATGATAAAAACAAGATTACACAGAGCCCAAAAAAAAACCTCATAAAAAACTCTTTTCTGACATTATTAAAGAGCTGAAAAAACCCTCATAAAAGACTCTTTTCTGACATTATCTAAGAGCTCTTTCTGACGGACCATTTTCGAATGTAATGACCCTCTTTTCTGAAGGTTTTCGGATGAATTATGATTGTTTTTTTTGCTCATAAAGAGATTTAACGCTCCGAAAAAGGTGCCAGAAAAGACTCTTTTCGGACTCATATGGCTTGCTGGGTAGGTACATGTAATCTTGTTTTTATCATTCTTGTGTGGTACAGCTATGTTTTTTTGTTCAAAGCACAAATAACAGGACGGACAACAACGCTTTGGTACACACATAATTAAGTGGAATTTCTGAGTCATACTGCGTACCGACTCAGGACAGTAACAAGCAAATTTTTCTTTCGCTCCGAAAATGCTCTTTTGTTGGACTCTTTTCTAAGTCCTTTTCCGGAGCGCTCCGAAAATGCTCTTTTGTTGGACTCTTTTCTGACTCCTTTTTTTCGGAGCGCTCCAAAAATGCTCTTTTGTTGGACTCTTTTCTGACTCCTTTTTCGGAGCGCTCCTAGAATGGTATGCTGGGTATTTTGTATATATTTGTATGTATGTACATATGTATGTACATATATTTAGTATTATATTTGGCATTTTATACAAACAGTTGCATGTCTTATTACAATTTACATTGAATATTTTAATTATAACAACTTTATAAGAAATGTTTTCATTACAATTAAGGACTAAGATCATTCCAGTTAGTGTACGAATAAATTTCTACGACTTGTTTTAATATATAGGATTCAGAGGATACAAGAGTTAAGGTTTTCAATTTGCATTTAAAATTTCGTTTGGTCTCCTTCGCAAGAATATCGGCGAAATTGTTTTTTGCTTGTTCTGATTCCTATTTTATTGTTTAAATTATTAAGATTCGTATTACATTAACCCTATTTTTCTGGCTCTCTTTATGGCTGCATTTTCTATAACGAGGTTTTACTAGTAATACTTAAGGAATACAAAACTCAAAAACAAATATAATTAAATACTGTTAAATTTCTAAATAACTAATTATTATAAAATATCGGTTAGATTAGGTTATAAGGATGATGTTGATAAATCAGAGCAATAAATATTTCTTTTCATTCTTCTTCTCATTCTCTTCTTCGTTGTATCACTTCTCAAACTGTACTAAAACTGTATTTCTTATACATCTAGCTCTAAAATGCTTGCATAAAGTCAGAATTTCGGAGTTGCGAGCAATGATTTTTTTCATAATTGTTACCTCCAGAACCGGTACTAAAGGAGTGTTGCGGATCTAGCCAAAGCTGCCAGATGAATTTCGGAAAAAATCGTCAAAATGCCGATAAAAAAGAAAAAAATTGTCATTTCGATTTTTAAAATCGTCAAAAAATGGGAAAAATAAAAAGTCGCTATTTCTAATATGTAGTATTTTAAAACATAAAAATTCTAGTTTATATAATCTCTTGTGCAATACATATCAAAATACATAAATTTTAACTTTTTAAATAAGAAATACATATTTTATTTATTCAGGTTAAATTAGAATGTCAAAATAAGTTTTAAATAACATTTTGAGTAAAGAATCCAATTCATCCATCAGATAAGTTTACTTATTTTCAAAGAATCCCTTATTTTTCTTTTATTTAAATTTATTTGGCTGAATATTCTTTCGAAGTTTTGTTAAAATAGGAAAAGTTTCTGTAAAAATTCCCCGTTGAAATTCAGAAATTGTTTATTTAGTTCATGGAATTCAGTATTTAAAATTGCTTTTAATGTTTACCAATAAATAAGTAATTTCTACTATCCTGACTCAATATTATTTGGAATTATTATACTTAAACTTAACAATTGTCAATAATAAGAAAACATTATCATTTAGTTTTGTTTTTGAAATATGTCATGTTCTTTTTAATATTTATGATATTAAATGAGAAAAGAGGAAATTTGGTACCAACAACATTAATAAAAAACAAATCTTAGGCAATTTTAATAATTCAGAAAACCGTCACTTTCAATGAAAAAACGCCACTATGCTATTTTTGAAACAAAAAATCGTCAGATCTGGCAGCTATGGACCTAGCACATGTTATATGTAATAACAATTTTTTTTTTTTAAATTTTCATCCTCCGAACTAGTTTTTGTGAAGCCGACCATTTTGCATATACATATGTATGTATGTATGCATGTGAACTTCAACTTCCAATAACCATATGTAAAAATCGAATGGTGTTAAATCACATTACAATCATGGTGATCAATTCTGATCATCGAAACGAGAGAGTGCACGACCAGGCTGTCTACTATGTGGCAGCTTCTTGTTGAAACTACATGTCGTCAATATCAATGTTATCAAATTTATACAGATTGATCTATGTTATCATGTCGCGAAGTCGAGCATCAATAACAGTCACTTTTTTACAAACCTCATTTTCGATGACATATAGTCCAATATATGTTTATATTATTCAGAACAGCCGGTTTTAACAATCATAATTCGAGCTAGTGCGATAGACTTTTAAGATTGAATTCGGGTAGTCGTAAAAACAAGATTGAAAATCTAAACTAAATAACAGAAAAAAATCGAATTCTACGAGAAAAGCAAGATTGAATACCGGTATTAAACGGATAAAATATAACACTAAAGCCGCGTTTTCACTATGCAATCATCATCGCAAACATAGATGACGCCATATGACAACCCGTTTTCATACAATTGTCAACAATTTGGAAAATTTGACAACAAAAATGACATAGTGAAAACCAAGCATAACGCTAAGTCCTAATTTACACAAGGCAATTCTTATTGAAAAGATTGATACATTTTTTTCCTTAAAATTTCGTCGGTGTTCACCACACAGCACAATTCTTATTGCTTAAATCGCTCGTACTTTTATTTTAGAACGAACACATACAATACACATACGAATGAGGGAGTGAAATGAATTGCAAGTACAATCAAGTGTGTACTCATCTGTCACCCCGATGTCTGTCTGTCTGTAATCAGCTTAGCTTAAAGAATTGCTTCGTGTTAATTGGGTCTAATTTAGATTATTTCGGATAATATCATTTGGATCAACTTAAATAATTAACAAGATTTAAACATTCAAATTTTTGATAAAAACACATTCGCATATTTAATATACATATGTATGTACATACATAGATATATAGATTTATGTATATAAATATTCAATATCGGTATTGTAGAGATCTATAACGGTGACGTCTTGTAAGGCGAAACGGTAGTCGTGCAAATTGTTGGGTATTAACGATAAAAATGTATAATAAAACAAATTATAAGCACTAAAAAGTACAAACATTTTAACCGTTTTTTCACTACAAGTTTAACTTTGCATGATTAAGCAATTGTTTTTCTCATCCCAGTCCTTAAAACAAAACAATTTTGTTAAAATGTATATACATATGTATATGTACTCGTCCATATGTACATAATAATTACATGTAGTGATATAATTTGAGATTTGATTTTAAATGGTGATGTGTTAATATTCCAGTTTTTTTTTTCTTTCTTTCTTTTCCTATTTCTTTTATCACATCACGATTATAATTTTACACATTTAATGTCTCTTGCAATTATCATCACGTTTGCACACATGTATGTACGAGTATGTACATATGTGGATTGTATATTTTTCCGATTTTCGTTTCGCTACTTAATGTTCATATCGCAGAAAATATAATCTGTTTTACGAAATGCTCTTACCACTGTCATTAAAATCGTAACAAATGTTATTCATTTGTATGTAGCTCTTTCTTGTAGTTTAATTAATATGTAAAACCACTGGTGTTACTCAAAACTTAATAGACTGTTACAATTATTACACGAATGCTGTTTGTTCGCACACTTTATGTTGGTAAAATACAGAGGGAAATGAAAAAATATCAAGCATCATTAAGACATACTTTTTTATATTGGGGCTCAAATATAGTAAAGTTATTAATTTCCAAAAAAAAAAAATATATATAGAATTTTTAATTAAATACATTTCTTTTCTTATTTTGTTATTACAGATAGTCTTATAACAAAATCCTGGCGCTCCTATATGGATGAATTAGATCAACAAGCTAAACAGTTTAAATCCAATGCCGAACAAATCGAAGTGGTTTGTGAAAAACTGGCCCACTTGTCGCAGGATAAGCGCAAGGCCAGAAAAACATACCAAGAAGAACACACAAAAATAGCAGCCAGATTAAATCATGTAAGTTTACTTTGTTTTTTAAATTTCTTCATAAATTACTTTCCTCTCGATATAATAATTTATTAAATGCCTGTTCAAAGAGTAAAATGCTTGAATGCACCTGTTTAACGTCTTTAAAATATTTATGCGATTTTTATAAACATTCATAAACAGCAAATACAACTAATACAAGAGCAATCAATAAATAAATATACATTGTACATATGTATGTATAAAGACAGACAGTCAGTGTGTTCAGTCCGTTCGAATGGAAATAAGAAAAACAAACAAATAATCAATAAATAAATATTAACAGCTTTTTGTACGCCATTGATCCACAAATTGTCAAATGTTTTGTAAACCATATTGTTAAAAAATGATGACAGTTTTGTTGTTATTTTATTGTTATGTTTTATTTTTTTATTTGTTTGTTTTGGTTATTGCATTATGCATTTGGTTTTTATTAACCAATTTTTAAATTTGAAGCATTTTTCATCCATTGAAATTCTTTTACTATTTGTTATGAAACCACAAAAATGCACAAGGCACCGCTACAATGTATGTATGTATGTACGTACGTACAGCTGCTGAATTTCAAGATAATTTTTATGATATTTTTTTTGCTTTTGCTAAAGAAATGGCTTGAATATGAATATAAAAATAAATATATGTAATTTTATTGTTAATTTGTTTTTGCAAAAGAAACAGTTTAAACGGCAATACAAAATATAAGTTTAGTACGAGACCGAGAACACCAGGGCTCAATAGTTTATAGTGATGTTTTTAAACATAGTTTTTAAAGAAGTGTCGGAAAGGGATTGTGTGCCACTTGTCAAAATAAATACCTCTTAACGAGTGAATAGTCCCATCCGTGGGGAACTTTTTAAAATGCGCTATACTTCGACTGCATAATTGTTGGCGAGGACCTACATATGATTCACATTTAATTTGCATGCATTCCTTAATGCAACTTTAAATATTTCTTCACTCCGAGAGACGGATCGATGCAGGTGACCACACAAAAGCATTGTAATTAACCACTGATAGGCCAATTGCCGACAAGTTTTTTTTCCATATCTCTTAAACTTTGAAAACCTTATTTTTAATTCCAAATTTCTGATTTTCTGTGGAATGAGCTGAGGTTTTCTCCCGCCATTAAGCCTTTCCTTAAGAGTCAACGACAAGACTTTGTAGGTGATAATTGCAGTGAATAAGTTGTGTTTGCTGGGAGAAGCGCTTACCAGAACATATTCGTAATGAGATCATTTTTAGTAATAGTAGTTAAAGAGTAGTAGACGACAGAAACGCACTCTAAAGAACACATTGCTTAAATCTACAAAGGGCTTGAGTATTTTTTTCTAAACTCCACAAACGACGGGTGGCCACACAGATAATTAACGATCCATTTCTTTCATTTTATTAAGTGTTGTGGTCTGCAGGATATCTTGGATAGACCTTACTTAATTATCGAGATTTTGTTAAGTGACTGTTTAGCTAGGATTAAAGAAGATCCTCATTAGTCGATAGGTCTGAATAGGTATATGAGAAAGGCCCATAGTCCCTGACGACTTTCATGCGTTTGGGTATCGAAATTACTACCCTTTTTTAGAGATTAAGGTAACTAGCAGGTTTAAAACCGCCAGCATACATTAAGCTTCGGGGTAAATAGTCTGGTGTGTTGTTTCCGAACCCGGCCTTGTCTCCATCCAAAATTCTGCTTTTGTGTTTATGTGTAAAAAGAACAAACCAAACTTACTTTCTGAGACGTATCAGCAATGGCCTATTGTCAATCTATGTATGTTTTAATGTAAACCTTGTTTTAAATGCAATGCATAGAATCCTTCTATGTTTAGAATTTTATAATCCTCTCGGAATAATACTTTTGCGGTCATTAATATCTTGAAAATATCAAACTGAATTCAGTAGAAATCAGTGTTAATATTTACATTACAATTATGTATATAGTATGTTGTCGTCTTGCTTGCTAAAAAGTTAAAGAAATTAGATTTAACAAACGTATACAATTTTGCCTATTGCTTTAAACGGATCGTAATTATCTTTTTCTAATTATATTATGCTTTATTTTCCAGAATACCTTTTGTAATACAACTCAATATCCGCAAAACAAAAATTATTTCAATATAAACTGAACACTATTGCATTTCATGAGCATGAGTGCATTATTCAGATGAGCATCATGATTTCTCTAAATTTTTTACAATGTATAAAACAAAGATAGCCCAATTTAGTTCAGCAACACTACAACAACACTATATATTCTAACAAACAATAGTTCCATCGATTCACTGCTAACTCCAGGTACATTCGCCACCAAAAATATTTTTCCAAAATAATTTCGTATTCATCAAGTGCATTTTTTTACTAAAGCAAATAACAACAAACAAATATAATCAGCAGCAGCAGCAAGCAACAATATCTAAATTATGACTTTAGTACGTGGCCTGGCCTGGTTGCTGCCACAATCAGTAGAATCTACAAACATTTTATTCATACGGTATCATTATTATTGTTGCCATACATAGCTGTTGTTGTGTTATTGCTGTTTTATTATTATTGCATTAAACAGTTGACTCTATTATTGTTTCTTTTTTGTTCGGAATTTGTTAAAATTAAGAACAGTTGTTGTTGCATTCTTTAAAATTATTTGTTTAATTTTACATTACAATTATTTAAAAATAACAAACGCGTACAAAATGCTTTTACTGCTGTGGCATTTACCCCTATTGAAGTTATTTATGGCAATACGACACTTTTTTTGTTTGAGCTGAATAAACAAAAACATTATAATTTTTGTATTTTGTTTTTTTTTTATAATTATACAAAATATTTGGAATTCTTGTTACTCTATAGTAAATTGCGATGTAATTTTAGTGAAAACGTAAAAAGAGGCGTGTCATGAAACAAAATTGTTCTGACAGATATCTTACTGGCTATTAGGCTGCTATAAAATAATAAGAAAAAAATAAGTTCCACAGGCTTAAAGTTTGGAAAAACGTTTACTTTGAAATGCTAAATATTAATATAATTTAATTACATACATACATATATTTATAAACAGACATAATTATGTGGTCTTGCTATTACTACCCTTATGCTTTCCACTCCTCAGTCCAGTCTGAGTTCGACTGAAGCACCACATTTTAATATGGACCACAGAATCTGTTCTCTGGGACAATGCTATTTTAGTATACACTGCTTCAATTAAACGGGTATTGGTTTAAAATTTTCTATTATTAATATAAATACCTCGTTTCTCTCAGATTGAATTAAATCTCGAGACGTCAATCAGTGGTATGTACGTGGACAGCCTTGCACGAATCAAGGCTCTTAACGCAAAATGTATTACCAATTGTATTTTTTTCCTAGCCCGTATAACTATGGGATTCAGGACTGCATCGCAGACTAAATTATCTTAGTACAGACCTATTTCGTGATCTGGATGAATGTAGTAAAATTTTTGATTCTAACAGATTTACATATCCGCATGGATAACACATAAATTATACGTAATATTTTTTAAGCCTTCATCCTATCAAATATAGGGTGTTTTTTTTAGATGTAGAGACCTTTAAGTTGGCAACACTTTTTTAACTGGCGGTCATTTTGTCAGCTGTCAAGTAATTTATCAGTCATGTCACAGAATTCGATCGGAATGGTTTCAATTCCGTATTCGCAAATCGATCGTTTTTACTTTGCGTTCTCTAGAGATTCCGATCGATTTTGTTTATTCCCAAAAAATGTTAAATCTCGGTATTTAACTTAAATATGGTAACGTTGTGTAACCAAAACAAAAAAACATAAGATTTTTCAAATAAAAAGTATAACAAAAGCGAACAGAAGGAGCGCTAACAAATAAATTTTAAATAAAAGTGAACAAAATTTTTCAAAAATGCCTGGAATTTATATTGTTGCTGTTTTTAATGAACAAAGTCATTAAAACACAGTTGAAAAGCTACGAAGAAGAAATTTAAGGGATGCATCTGAAAACGACAAAAGTTTTCTTGTTGCTGACACCAAATTTGAAATTTTTAACATTTTATTTAAATATCAATGAGATAATTAAAACAACAATGAAATAATAAAATTCATTATTTAATTGTTATTTTAAATTAGTAGTATGAGTTTTTTTAAGTATAAAATAATAAAAAATAACAATTCCACTTTAGAAATCTAAAGTGGTTTCATTCCGAAAAAAAATCGTTTTTCGTTTTCTAAATACTCAATTTACGGAATCAAAACCAATTTCGATCGGAATTGAGTTCTGTGATATGGCTGTATGTTTAATTCGGTTTGCCAAATGACCGCCAATTAAAAAACTGTTGCAAACTTAAAGTTCTATACAGTATATACAGTTGCTTCGTATTTCCAGAAATCACAATATGTGGAAATAATTTCGACACTAAAAACCATGTACATATATGTACATACGTCAAAATGTTATAATCCAAATCAATATTAAGGAAGGCTGTGAAGTTTCCAATGGTGTATTATGATTTGTTTATATCGAACAAACCAAATAATTTTCAATCTATTTTTCCAAAGAGAGATCTACAATATCCGATCGTCCTATCTATGGTCCAATGTACACCTTGTTTTTAATGTACCTGTCTCTATTTTAAAATCTTATTGCCTCAGTTACAAGCCGATAGTAATAGTACGTTTGTGGTTAAAAATTTCTTGAATATATCTTAACACTATTTAGTGTAATAAAGAGTGATTTTTTGATTGAAATTGGATTTGGATTTAATTAAAAAAAAAACATACAATTTAGAGAAATGTATGAAATCTTCAAGCCAAATTCAGCTCTTCCATTTTATATAAAAAAAAGTTGTTATTTTTGCCCGTTAGCGCTCTCCATTCATAGTAACGTTCCTGCCTTTGTCGTCTTATAAAATATACGGTCCAATGATGCCACCGGCCCGGCAAATAGTGCATTTTTGGCGATGCTTTTCACAATTTTCTGATAAAAAAAAGTGCACGATGCACTTTCTTAACCGAGCTTGAATTTTGATAATAAAATTCAATAATATGAAAGCGTTGTTCGTTTGTAAGTCGATTCATGGTTAAATTATAAACTGAACAGCTTTAACAGCAACATGTTACACAAAAACTGCTGAGCTGCCAAAAAAAAAGTTGTTTAAAAATCACCCTTTATTTGACCAAAGTCATTATTAATATAATATCAATTATTTTATTATGAAGGTGAAAGGTGAATTTTTCAAGTGTTAACATGACGCATTCGATATGTATCATCTTAAAAACAAACTTATTGCTTTCTGAATTTTGTTTTCATTTTTTTTTTGATGAACGATCCAAACAATTTCTATTTTTTTTAAAGAGAAGTAACACTCAGGCAATTAATATGCCTATATATACTTGCGTTACTTTCTTTGGAAAGAGGATAGTTGAGGAAGTAAAGGTGGTTAAAGAAGAACACTTTTTATATCACAACTCTGCAATTGCGCATTACGTTTGTTTTTAGTGCAGAATTACAGCGCCTCTGGTGGTGAGTAGGCGCATTAATGTTGAAGCTTGATTTTATAGCCTTTATTTAATTATTTTACTTCGGTGGCGTTTAAATGCTATACCGCCGAAGGAGGGCGCTGTGATAAATATTAGTTATGATAGATTATCAGAAACTGATGTTGTTTGAGTGGCAGAGGCTGGGAATCGAACCCGGGCTACAAATACCAACTCATGCTTAATGATCAAATGCGCTAACCAATTAAGCTACAGCTTGAAATTTTGCAGTTTGTTTCAATAGTTAATTCTAAATCGCTTGTTCTTTTGCCTTTGCCTTTTCATTTCTTCTTAGTATTTTGTGTTATTTCAAGTTTATTTCAAGAATTCTATATAAATAGAAAAACATTTATTAAATTGTATCCTTGGGACTGCGAAAAACATTTAATTTCAAGAGCATGCTCATTATATTTCTCCTGAAGCAACGTGTCTCGCTCAAAATTCAAATTATAAAACTATTTTAATACGGTGGTCCGTGTTTTGACTACAACTTCCAAGTTTACAATATTTATGTCACATTCAATAAATGTTGGCACATTTCAATATATGTACATATGTACTTATATTGTAAGTATCCTCGAATATTCTACTTTTTAATTTTAACACTTCTTTTAATTATAATTTTTTTTATTCTATAAATCATTAATATATCGTGGTTAAATTTAATATATAAAAATTACATAAACACATACTCTGTGTGGTTAAGACAATGTTCTGAATATTATTTCGAGCAAACAAATAAAACAAAGTGTTTTTGCGGTTATATTTCGCAAAGATTTTTTTTTTCACTTTTGATATTTAAAATGGTATTGTTGCAGTAAACGTTGAACATTCACTAAACAAAATATATATTACCGCATACATATTTTAGCAAGAGCATAAATCCATTAGCCAGTCCATATGTTTTGAATTAAAATGAAATCCATTGCAACAGTATTTACAAACTCTCACCCCTCTGTTTGGTCGGGCAACACTTCAGAAGACTGAATATATTCGAGTTCAAAAACATTCATACATACATACATACTCGTACATGGCCCAATAAATGCGAACACTGTGTGTATTTATTTGGTAGTTGCCTTAATTATAAGTTTTGTATATACTCGTAAGTATTTCTTTTTTTCTGTTTGAATTTTATGGGTTTCTTTTTGGGTTTTTAACAATGACCTGCTAAATTGTTATTTGAGTTAAAACTACTCAATAAACAATCCTCCCCCTTTTGCAATAAACAATCTTAAGCAATTAATCGTTTGCAATTTATAACAATGAGACAGAGAGACAGACAGGCGGACAGACGGTGGCATAAATACACAAAATTGCATGAACATGTGTTTTTTTTTCGTTAATATCTTTCGGCAGTTAAAAACTTTTCACGCTTTTCGTCATTAATACATGACGTTTTTGTTCTCCCCTTAACACGATACATTCAGACAACTCCACCCAAATTTATTTTTATTGCAACTAAAATATTTATGTTAGTATAAGATACATTGTGTCTGTTTGCATTTAAGTTATTAACAAAATCAGCTGAATCACATTTATTTATATTCAGCATATGTTTCTTGCAAAAAAAAGGAGGAAAAAACAAAAATTTTTTCCGGTTATAAAAGTTTTATAAAACTGTCAGTAAAACTTGAAAACAAACTATTTTCTGCATAAAGTTTGTTTGTAGAAAAATATGTTATTTTTTAAAGTGAAAATTGTTGGTTTTTGTTAAATAAATTTTAGTTCTTGCAGGAATTTAATAAATCATAAAATTGCATTGTCTATTTATAAGAAACTAAACTTTAATGCAGTTAAGAAACATGAACATGAACAAAAACTATAAACTTGTTTCTTGGTTTTAATATTTCATGGTCAATGCTTCTATAAATAACGCTATTGGTACACTGTGCCATGACAGGGGTTCCCAAAGTGGTAAAAAAGAGCCTTTATTTTAAAATTAAGAAACTGTATACGAGTGGAACAAATGTCTCAATATGGCGATACTTTCACGACGATATTTCAACATTTGTGCCCTAATGGCATCATCATAATTAAATGTTAAATGTTTAATTTCATTCGCTAAATTCGTGCTATAGCAAATGTAGTCGAATATTTAGTTAATCGTAAGGTTGTTATCGATATTAATATGCAAAAGATAATAGATCATTTTGATCGGTAATGATTCCTTAAGTCTACTTTCTAAACACGTCCAAGGTTTTATTCTAGATAAGGAATCAGGAATCAATTTTGAATTGAAATGTGGTAGCTGAAAAGTAAAGATTAAAGAGAAAGATAATTATCCATAGCTGACAGTTTCGTGTTAATTGTTCTGACGTGATGACAGAACCGCCAAATCGTGCAGGAAAAATTCGATCAGATTTTCCATTCTCTGGTGTGTCAAGGCCTGCTGTATCGTACTATAAAGAATTCATTGTAAGGAATATTTAATATCCTGTACACCAGGATATGATCTGTGATCACTGCTACTACATTCGCAGTTGATCATTATTGCAGTTGTCGTCACACAAGTGGTTTTAAGATCCGACATTTGCATGATCGAAGCGGAAACCCAACCAGTTGATCAATCTCTTTTTCTGAGAATGAGGTTTCTGTCTGGCCTATGAATCTGGAATGCAGTCTCCTAAGATATTTTGGTGTCCCGGTGTCCAAAAGAATCCAACTGCAAAATGATGAAACGCGTTTTAGTGCCAAATTAGATTGCATGTAGACACATATAAGTTTCTTCTTGATTTTATGATAACCGCGTTTGTTCTGCAAATAGAGTAGTTTTAATAATTGATATAAAATAAATAAATAATTTGTAAACCACATTTGCAGCCAAATCAAGTTTAATAATTTGAGTAATTACTTATACATATTGCTAAATATGGTTCTATAACTTCTACGTACTCTTTTTGAAGTATTGTGAGATAGACTACGTTTCTCTATATATTGCAGGAAAAATTCCTGTGCGTACCTTCAGTGCTTGGGAAGTTAACTGTTTACTGCTGTTGCTTTCATTATTTAAAAATACTGGGTACATTATTATTTTACTGTTCCTCGATGGATCAAGCTGTATTAATTTCGAAAGTTTTATTATATTCCTATTTAAAACCTCTATAATCAAAGCATTGGATTTTCTTTTCTCTATGTAGCTAATACTACAAGAGTTCCCGGAGAATGAGTCGGCTCCTAAGAACAGACTATTAGACTATCTATTTATAGCTGGTGTGTGGTTGGGTCCTGTAGTTGTCCCTTCTGTTTGGGAAAAGTTTTAGAATCGCTGCCCTTTAAGCTTTACAACTACTAGTATTTTCTAAAACTAACCAAGAATCATATTTTATTGTCGTTTTTTATTTTTTTTATTTGCACAAATATAAAACAGAGGTTTATACTCTGTAAACATTGTTGTATCCATATGTGTATAATATTTATTGTAGACAAACACTCCTTCCTTCTTTCAACATTTATGGGTTTTAAGTTCATTTTTATTTAGATAGTCAATCCGTACCACAGCAACAAAAACACGAAACTATAATAGACAAATAATTTACTATATTTAAGTTGATTTTTTTCTATTTTTTTATTTCATTTTTGTCGAGGCAAAACTAAAAGCAACTTTATACAAGCTCGTTGTTCTCTCGATTCTTAGATACTTGTACTAAACTAAATTTACTATACATGATCTTGGCTTTTGAGTGGGGCTACAAAAATAACAACAACTTTAATGATGGTTAATGTGTCTAGGATTTTGTAGGGCTTAAGATTAAAGCAACTAAAAATATGAAACAAAATTAATCAAACAGCTTTAGAGAGACAAAGGCAAATGTTAGTGCATAAGGCATTATTAAAGTTTAAAATAGCTTTTTGTATACGACAGGCCACTTTTAAATGGGGAAGGTTTCATTCGGTCACTAGGTGGACAGGTCTCACTATTGATTCAAAAATAAAATAGTAGAGTTTACAAATCGAAATTGTATTTTAAGTTACAGAAATTGTTTAAACAGCTTTTTCGCAGCATGTTTTTAAAACAAAATTTTTAATAATTTATTTAGTTTATAATTTGTTTGTTGCTTTTCTTTTAAACATTAAAAAACTAATGCCAGAGTCAAGAAATAAAACAAGCAAAAACAAAACTAAAAAAAATTAAACAAATAAATCCTACACATAAATGTCATAATTTTTGCTTTATTTATAACTTTTATTTGCAAATTAAACAAATATTTTATTTTGAAATTGAAATAAATTCTTTTAAATTATGCTACGCTTGGCAAAATTTCAAAAAATCATTTCAAATTCACCAGCACATGTTCGCATAAAAGAATTTGAAATAATTTTTTTTCATTTCCTCTAATAAAAATAAATTTGGTTAATAATTAATGAAACAAATTAAGTTTTAATAATATAAAATTTAATATATAAGTATATATTTCTATATCTTTTGTTGTCTACTTTAATTTTAGTTTAGTATTATTTAATTGTTTTTTTTTCTTCATTTTTTCTCAATATGGGATTTTATTAAAATTGTTTAAAATTCAATGTACATATTTGTTTAATTTATTTTTCCAAATTTTCTTTTATAAACAAATAGTTTTTTTCATTAACTAATTAGACTTGAAATGTAATTGTGGATAGTCGGACAGATGGACAGATAGTCAAACCGTGTACATTAACTTGACAGTTTGAAAATATTATTTTTACCACACATGGCATTATTACTACATGAGTTTTATACAATGTTATGTATTTACAAAATTTCTTTCATTTCTATTTTCTTTTTGTTTATTTTTATTACAATTTTATTTTATATACCTACCGAAAGAAGTAAATAGCTGTTTTTGCAATTTAAGCAAATTTTAGAAATAAACAATTTTTTGTTTTTATTGATATTGTAAAAAAAAGATTTTATATTTTATAAACAAACTTGTGGAATATGGGTGTTGCAAGAATGGTTTCTATAAAATTATGAAAACGGTTAAGCCCAACCTGCACTAGGTCTCTAACAATTTGTGGAGATAATATTCAATTGTGGGGAAGAACAAAAACTTTTAGAAATAACGCCTATTTTGAACAAAGATCCAGTGATTTTAGAGTTCTTAACTGTTATTTTTATCTAAAATGTCTACAACTTTTGATATATTAGATTTAAGTAAATGAAAATTGCCTGACAAAGAAGCATAATTAGTAAAACATAGTATCAACAAAATTAGTTGAATGGAACTTTATTTTAAACTCAATGTTTACGAAAAAGAAAAATACTTAAAAAATGGGCTAAGGTACTTTATGAAATGTACTTTTAACTTGTCGTATATTCTATTCGTTTTCTTTCTTAGAAAACCGAATTGTTATGTGTGAATCCATTGATTATAATTTGTTGCTCTTTGATTATGATAGAGAACAACATAATATGGTATAATTTTTCATCATAAAACTGCTTACCATAAACATTACATAATTGCTATAATCATATATATGATTGATTTAATAATGTGAGTGGTAACTTAATCATATTATGGTTGCATATGATTTCTGCTAATTACAGTGACCATAATAGTAAAAAAAAAAGTGTATAAAAATAGTTGTGGTAAATATGCACAACTATATTTTTTCTCTTTATTCAAGGCAATTTATTTTTTGCTAAATTAATTCATAATAAAATTTTACGAATCAAACACACATTCTTAATAACAGTTTTAGAACTAGTTCTTCCGTTAGTGATTTTTGTTTGAAATTGTCACATAGGAACTAGTTTTTATAAGCAGATTAAAAATTGTTATTGTTAATTTATAGAATTGCTTTTCCAATATTGTTCATTCTTTCCAATATTCCCAGTTCTGTTTTATAGTGTTTCATCATTCAATAATCTGAAGCGTTTATAATTAAACTCGTTCTAAAACAAGTTATGAAAATGTTCCTATGTAGTTTGTAAATTAAAATCTAATCGAAATTGAATTAAAATATTTTTATTAAAATATATTATTGAAATATAAACTATATTAGTTTACATTAGTAAATGGAATATTCATCATGTTTTACCATACAAATTTTATTAGAGCATAGAGTCATGTAGAGTTGTTTCAAATCAATATGTGGTCTGGTTTGGCCTGGCTTGGCTTGGTATACAAGTAATTAAGTAAATATATCTTCTACTTACTCTTATTACATATTTTTATATATGATTATTTTTAAACATTTTTGCGGTTTTATAAACATTTCAGGTTTTTAGTTTTCATTTAATTAGTACTTTTAACCCATTTTTACGTCAAAATAACACAAATACTTGATTGCCATTTGCCAATCAATTAGCAAAATTGCTGAAACAAAAAAAAAATTTCAGTACTATTATACTCTTATCATTATGTTATACTTGACCTTTATACTAGCGCAATTCACAATTATGTTCAAATGGTATTGCAACGTTGCATTTGCAAAAAGGTTTAGCATATTTGTGCTCTACACTAACAAAATACACAGCAAGAGCTAAAATATGCTAAACCTTTTTGCAAATGCAATGATGCAATACCATTTGCACAAGATTGTGAATTGCGCTACTGTATTTTCACATAAATTCCGAAGCAACGTTTTCTTTGTATTATTTTGTGTTTTTTTTTCTTTTCAATTTGAAAAGTACTATTTTTATAAGTTTATTTTATTTTACATGTAAGGTTTTAAAGAATTATTGGAATTATGAATACAAATTCGGAATTATTAAAGTTATCTAATAATAATAATCTTAAAGTTGTTACATTTTAAATTCCTTTTAATTTTTAAAAAATTAATATCCCCCTAAAAATGGGTTAATATTTGTTTATTGTTACATATAGACAATATATGTATGTAAATATGTATATATGTATATGCCATTTTTAACTTTACACTTTTTATATTGTATTTTCCAAACATTGAATATTGTCATTTCCATTGTGAATGTCACAGATTTTCGTGTACATACTTAGTTCATATCGAATGGAATTGTTAAGAATAGAATATATGAAATATAATAGAGAGGAGTAGAAAGAATATAATTATATGTATTTTACAAATCTATACAATTGAAGCCATACAAATTATGTTCTACCAAACAGTTAACGCTTTAATGGGCAATAGAATTTAGATTTTTTTTATTCTTAACCGGAAGAGATATTTTCTTTTTGCAATTCTCACATGTGTGTGAGAAAGGGAAATTCTATAACGCAATTTCTATTATTTGCTAACGACTTGCAAATAAAAAGTTAAGATAAATGTATTAAATATAATAATAATAGTTTATATGTTTATGTCTATTTGAATTTGTGTTAAATGTGATGTAATTTTGAAATGCTGCACAGTGGAGTTAATCATAAAAGTTGCAGGTTCGACAAATTTTTGATCATAACGTTACTTGTGAACTTGTAATTATAATTCAATATATAATAATAACAATAATTCAGAATAATTTATTTAACTTATTTATACAACAAATAGTTCAAAATTTTTTAATAAAGACAAGAGCTCTCTTGTATGGGTATTTTGGAAAAGGTGTTAACTTCATAACGGTTTTTACATAAAAAAACTTACAAACGAGAAATTGTCCTGATGTGTACCAACAAAATGTTTAATAACTCAAAAACATAATAAAAGACAAGGAAATTTAGAAATCAATCATGTGTTTTAAGTTTTATAGAAAAACTACTTTACTTTAGAACACATTGAAATCAAAATTTGTACTTTTCACTCAATAACTATTATTTACCGCCTGGCCCACGATGTCGAACGATAACGTTCGCTTCGTTAAGACTTAAGACACAAACTTGATTGTGGAATAAACAAACTTGATTGAGTAAAAAATAGATCCGATAAAAAGTTTGTGTCTTAAGTCTTATCTAAGCGAACGTTATAGTTCAAAATCATGGGCCAGGGGGTTAGTTTTGAATTTTTATAAACAAAGGTCTTCTTATGAAATACAACTGATCAGTTTTTATTATATGTACATACCTATTATTAAAAGTGTACGAGTTTAGCTTTGACCCATATTTGTAACATATAATTTCATTTCCGTTAATTACATGTTATTGCAATGATTTTAAGTTAATTTGCTATTTGATACAAATTAAGTATTTGTTTCGGTATTAATCTTACAAATAAACTTTGGTGTATTTATTAAAATTATCCAACAAATAAAAGAAATATAGGCAAAATCTTGCTGTCTGAGTTTTGCTTGGGGCTACTGTACACACTTCGTCACTCTCCCTTGTATAATTTTTTAAATAAATAAATTAATTACATGTTCATTTTATTTTTCTACCATCTAACAATTACTTCTTTTAAACATCCTTTACGGTTGATTTCTATTTAGAAATGCAATCTCTTATTTTGTTTTTTTTTCCTTAAAAATGCATTCGTTTGATTTTATAAATATTTTCAATTGGCCTGCAGCATTTAATGTAGCTTTTAGCTGGAAGAAATTAGTAATGCATCTGTATTTTAAAGTTCTTTAAAGTTTAAAAAAAAGTAAAGATACGAGTATGATATGGATACACAGAGATACTCTTACCACAGATACACTTAACGCTTAAATTTTTCTTTCATTTTCTATAACAGAGAAAAACCAAAAAAGCTTAAAAAAATTATTCATTCTTCATCTGTCTGTCCATGTGCAACTGTTGATGATGATGCTGTTGCTGCTGCAGATGTTAGAGTTGAGGATGGATGGTGTTTCTTTCTATCAGCATTAACAACTTTAGCTTGATTGCAAATATCTTATGCATTTTCAAGTACTGGCGCCAAAAGTTTTCATGAAATTGAAAAACGTTTGTCTTCTTTCAATTTGCTTTGCTTTTTTCTATGTTTTCGAACAAACTCCCCCTTGTTGTTTAAATTGTGTATGTTTGTATTGTATTGGATTTCAACTACGTATAAAGAAACAGTGTAGGAATTAGTTAAATACATAGATGTTTTTGTATCTTTATGATTTTATAAATTTTGTTTGTGTTACAGTCAGTCTCTATTTCTGTTTCATTTTTTAAGTTTGTTATTTAAAGTCTTTTTTATGTTTTCCCAATTTGCTGCCCTTTTTATTTGGTTTGATTTGATTTTGCTTTAACCCCAATGAACCTTTGTTATTGTTGTCCCCACTTTATATTGTTTTTTTTTTCATTCTTTGTGTATATTTCAATTGTTATTGCTTTATGTTTGTATCTACATATGTACTTAGATTTCCTTTTTAAGAGCTTAATCTATCAAGCATCTCAAAATTGCTTACAAAAGCCAAAAACACTTAAGATACAATTGGTCGTTTTTATTGCAATTTCATTTCATATTTTAGATTTATTTAGTCTTCAAGTACATACAACGTTTGGTTGCCTTTGAAAAGCTGTTGTAAATATTAGTGTCTATCTATATAAGCGCTTTTACTTTTGAAAATTAATAAATATTTAAAAGTAAACTAAATGTTATCTATATGTTCTCTTAACACTTAAATGTTTTGAAATATATTTTGAAAATCATCTTTGATGTGTTGATTGTAAGTATAACGAACGATATATTTCTTTAAAATAAAATCATAAACTCGACCTTAATAGGTCACAAAGTTTATTTACCGTTAAATAATAAAAATTTTGAAGTTCTATATTTTTTTAATTTCATGAATTGTAATATCCGTAAATACATATGCAAAATCACTGAAGCTGCCAAATTAGGCATTTAAAGTGATCTAGTTTGCATATTCTTACTGCTAATGGAAAACAGTGCTTTAAAATTACATGTCTTTGAAACAACATTGCCAAGATGTAGAAATTATGTCCAAATTTTGTAATAACTTCTAAACTCCTAGCGATAAATCTGTAAAAAAAACCTTATTTATGTGAGCTTTTTTTTGCGTACACCAGTCAATAGATTGTTCACACATTATACATATCGCATCCTAAATACAAAAGAGTCACAACTCAAAATACTAAAATATTCAGGAGACACAACAAACTTCATCGTGCGCACACTAGTGTTGCAATTTTAGCACTTTCAGTGCTAGATTTAGCATTTTGTTTCTCGAAAATGCATTGAAATTTTTAAAAATTATGCTAAATGCTTTTTAGCATAATTTGCTTAATAAAAAAAAAAATTTTTCTCGAACAAATTTTTACTATTTTACTACAAAAAATACTTTTGGCGAAATAAAAAATAACTTCTATTAATATTTTAACTAAATTTCCTTAGGTGTGGTAAGTAAATGAACACGGAAATTTTTGAATTAATATATGAAATGTAATCTATTAAAACAAGTCAACAATTGTTATGAACAAAATTAGAAAAAACTATAATTTATATTTGTAACATTTGAAATAAAAATTGTATTGTTACATTGAAAAAATTTAGCACTTATCTTTTCTTCTGTAGAACATTTTAGCACTTAGTTTTTCAAGTTTTAGCATATTTTGAAATTCATTTTCTGGCAGCACTGCAACACACTTAACATACAAATAGATATAACTGATATTTTCCAGTTAAAGAAGATAGTGACGTGAAAGAAAGTTTTGCAGTAGTTAGAATGAATTAATTTATGGAAAAAAGTCAGTTTGGAAAAATTTTGAGTTGTGACCCTTTTGTATTTAGGGTGCGATATGTATGTTCTTGTGTTAGAACAATGTTTCTTTTACAAATAAATGTTCCCTTTAGTTTCTCCTAAAAGTTTTAGTATTTATTAAAACAATTTAGCAATAAAAACTAAAATTATAAATAATGTTAATCTTTCTTCCAGTGATTTAATCAGATTTGCATGTTTAACCGGAAAACGTTGTGATAATCATCAGTTCAATATAAATTTATGTATTTTTCAATAATTCTGACTAAAACTAAATTTTTCTCTTATTAACTGAATCAAAGTAAAATTTGCTTTGTAGAAATCGGTAATTTGTGGGCAGTAAGAACACTAGACACAAAATCAGTGAAATTGTATTAGGGACCGATTCAAGTTCTCACAGTTTTTATGTGTCTCTCTGACTTGGCGTTGGCCTATTAGGGTGCCAATGGACACATTTTAAACTATGTGACAGGTCACGAAATAAACCTAAATAAAATTGTTTTGTTTATTTTTTACATTTTGATTTTTTGCTTTGCATACAAAATGTATGTAAACTCACTGTATGAAAGTTTCAAGACCTTAGTTTCGGAAAAAATTTTACTAAGATGTAGTATTTTTGCTCTGTTTTCTTTTCATTTTTAAAAATGACAGTAATATGGAAATGAGTCTGACAGGATAATCACTCCTATCGTGAATAAAAATTCCACATGAAATTTGTTCCCTTTTATTTTTTTAACATTGAATTTTAATAGGAACAAATTTCATGTGGAATTTTTATTTAAAGATAATTAAACTTTTAAGCTAATTAAAATGAGACTTTCGGCTGTGTCGAATCCAATATAATATGATCCGATTTTTGTGCATTTTGTATAAAAACCTAGATATGTATATCTGGTTCACCTGATTTTGTTAACTTAAAAAAAAATTAAATATAATTTCATTCGCTTAAATCTTTCCCTCTGTTAAACAGACATACGGACGGACATGCATAACTAGAATTTTCTTATAATTGTATAATGACTTCGTATATCTACGACCAATATTTTGATGCACACTGTAGTGTGGATCACAAATATAAATATAAACAAGTTTAAACAAACTACACTGCAGATTGTTTAAAGCCACTAAAGTTTCAACTAACCCTTAACTAGATTACTTAGGATATGTTAAGTAAACTATTGCGTTTTGTTTTCTTTGAATCTTTCTTCAAAGTCCCATATATTTAGCTTTATAAGAAAAATTATTATAAGACTGACAATCTATGTATACATACAATACAATATGTATGTAAGTATGTATTTGTATTATCATGAATCGCATTGATTTTTTTTTTTAACCATCTGATATATGTACATACATACATACATACATATTAATCCCTTCTTAATGCAAACAGTTTTATGCAAAACAAACATGTTTTTTCACGTACGTTTATGCACTTCAAATATTTTCAAGATTAAATGAGCTTAAAAACATTTATAAAAAAGCTTAAAATCCAGAGACGCCAAAAAGATAAAATTGACAAGCGAAAAAAAAATACAGCAAAAACAGAATTGAGTTATAAAAAGGGAGGATTGTCAGAAAATTTGGCAAATGTGACAAGAAACACATATGCCAAATAAATATTCAAAATAAAGAAAAAAAAGAAACTTTATTATAAACTTCCAATATAAAATGCAACAATTTCCATGCAAAAAGAAAAAATATCAACATATTGAAGAAATTTTGTGCAACCAAATAAAAAATTAGACTTTGAAATTGGCGACAAAAAACATGTTCACTCAGTTCAGAGTTTTTTGTTTTTGGGCTGGTATTTTTTTGTTTGCAATTTGTTGACACAAGGAATTGTGAGTAAATGGAATAAAAACTATAAATTCATTTTACAACAATTATGGTCTGTTATTATATTTTGTTCGCAAACGCCAATGACGCCATGCACGAAGCAGTAACTATGAATGCTGAAAGTGGCATGAAAAACTAACTTTAGATATCCGCCTTTTGCAAAAGGTGGCATTTTCTAACTGATTCTCAGTCTGTCTGCCTGTTTGTATTTTTTTTTTTTTGTAGTTTTTCAATTTCGATTAAGAAGCATGACTGGTAACAAAATTTCTAGGAAAAAATTGTTGCAGAAAAAAATTAAGGAAAAAGTTATGGTGACATACCGTACCCCACACTTGAGTTCTGTTAATATATTTTTGCAGCACTCGGTTAGATAGTTGATGTAGCATGCCACATTGGACAGAGTTAAGTACATTAGGAAACATTTTCTCTTCTTTTTTCGTTTAAAATTTTTTGATTTTCTGTTTGAATTTTCAATGGTCACTGAAGCCGGATATCTTAAGTCAGGTTAGTGGTGAGAGCAGTAAAGCTATGTGCTGAAGTTGTATGTTTGTGTTATGGCCTTTAACTAATGCTAGTCAGTTAGTGACTTAGTCACTCATTCATTCAGTCAATTTAGACCATTTAATACACTAACAGTAACTCTAACTCCAGAGGAATATACTTAAGTTGTACATTGTTGTCAACAGTGTATTTGTACATTTTGTTTATATCACTCGATGGAAGATGTGTCGCACAACGATGTAGTTATTGTCTCCTTTTGGTTGTATGTAGTACATAATAAAAAAATTCGTACAAAAACTTTGTGTATCCTCCTAGTAAATGATAAAAATCAACAAGAAAAAACAACAATAAACTTCGGT
Organism: Bellardia bayeri; assembly: GCA_950370525.1. Taxonomy (NCBI): domain Eukaryota; kingdom Metazoa; phylum Arthropoda; class Insecta; order Diptera; family Calliphoridae; genus Bellardia; species Bellardia bayeri. The sequence goes on from OX493264.1 coordinate 106,271,914, forward strand.
TTCAAAAGAAAACTTTAGAATGAACAGAATATACACAAAAGAAAACACAACTTTTCTAAATGTACAGTGGGATACAGCGCTGCCAACTTTGACGATTTATCGTCATTTTGACGATTTTTTAAGCCAAATTTATTAAAATGACGATTGACGATTTTTCATTTTTCTCGCGAACAAAAATGATGATTTTTTAAAAGCAAAACATACAGTAACCTTTTTCCCTAAAATTCAAATTTTGTAAGTCCTCTTTTGCAATGTAGAAATTGAAAGGTAGACAGACGAAGTTTGTTGGCGAGGGGTTGAAGAGGTAGAGCGTGTAGTACACGACTATCTGTACTGGACATTTTTTTGTAGAAGAGTATTTGGTTAATTTTAAAATCCAAAGTTTTAATAACGAAGACATATTATTAAATGAAGATGAAGTGTATCTTGGCATTTATGTGAAGGAGAACCAATCTAGTTTAAATATTGAATATAGTCAATATAATATATTTGTTGAATTCTGCGTCCAATTTTATATTGAATTGGTTTCACAAATTTTAAAACGTTTTGATTTTGGCGATAAACTTTTAAAAGGATTAAACTCCATTGAACCAAGCGTAGCTTTAAACAAAAAAAATTATTCAATTTTACAATTGGCCAATTTTTTTCCAAATTTATTAAATGGAAAAGAATATCAACAACTTGATAATGAAGTTCGAGAATTACGTAATATGAAATTCACCAAACTCGAAACATTGGTGGTTTGGAAAAATGTTTCTAATTTAAAGTGAGTCAATAATGCACAGGCTTGTTTCGATTTTAATTGCACTACCACATTCGTCTGCCAACGTTAAAAGAATTTTTAATATTGTAAATTTAAATAAAACTAAAACTAGAAATGCTTTGGATTCTTCAACATTACAATGAAAATTGTTTTCAAAAGATTATCTTAATTTAAATAATTCTCAGTGTTTTAATATAGCAATTAAAAATGAATTATTAAAAAAATGTCACACAGAAATGTACCAGAATAAAGTCACATAATACCAAAATTAAATTAATTTGTTTTTTATATTAAATAATAACTTTATTTAGATGTAAATAAAATAAAATATTTAAAAAGTTAATAAAAAAAATGTTTTTGGTATTTTTAACGTAAAAAAAAGTTGGCAGCACTGGTGGGATAGAAAATAATACAAGAGTTGCATAGAAAAACTGTTATAAAATATTATATAAACAGTTTCCTATACAACAATTTCCTATGGAACAGATTTCTATAAAACTGTTTTGTTTTCTATACAGCATGGTTTTTTTTATAGAAAAGTTTTCTAAAGAACAGTTTTCTATAGAAGAGTTTATGGTTTTTTCATAGAAAAGTTTTTTAAAGAACAGCTTTCTATAAAACAGTTTTCTATTGGAACGGTATTCGATACCTTTTAACCGTTTCAAATCTGTAGCCAACCTTGAAAGTTGTATTCAAATCAAAGATGATAAGTCCAAAAATAAAACGCTTTCTAAGCTTCCTTATCAAATTGCTATTCTTTTCAGTCCGTTTGTTTCTTCTTTTGTCTTTTAAACCCACTGTGCACAACTGTTTGATATCGTTTTTTATGTAGCCATTTTGCCAAACGTTAAAAAAATGTTTATTTGTTTTTCTGTCTGTCTGCTCATTCGTACGTCTGTCCATATGTCAGTTGTTTATTTGTTAGATGCTTTTTCTTGTTTTTTTTTTATTTTTATTTTTATTATTTTTATTTTTAATATACATACATATTTACATACATACATATGTACATACATAAATTGTACACAATTTCTTTAATTTTCAACAGCATTTTGTCGCAATGTCAACAAACTGTTTTTTGTTAGTAGTAGATACGAATTTTTAATGTTTTTTATACTTTTTTCTTTATCAATACGTTTCTTTTTCTCCGATTTTTTGTTTGTTTGTTGTTGCCCCTAATATTATTACTTATTTTTATTTGTTGTTAATTTAAGGGTTTATTTGTTGTGCAATTATTGTCACTGTTGTTGTCATTATTATTTGTTAATAATAGTTAAGTTTGTCGTTTCATTTTCTTCGTTTTCCTAGTTTAGTCATGTTCTTCTACTTAGCAAAAAATAAAACAAATTGAGTGGGTTGTTCCCTGTTTTTATTATGGTCCATTAGAAGTAACGTCCTTTTCTTTTGCTGCTTTCATTCACGGGGAAATTTACGTACAAAAATTGTCAACGAAAATTTCTTTATAGGTAGGTATTAAAAGTTTTTATTGCTTTTTAGTAAAAAAATTATTTGAAAGTATCATTTAGTTATAATGATAAAAAGAAACTTGATATTTTTTAAAATTGTAATTATTATTTTTCAAAGATAAATAATAAGTTTAAAATATTCGTTAATCATGTTTACTTTTATAATATATTTAAATATATAAATTTGTTTTAATTTAGCTCTTATTTTGTTTGCTAAGTTTATTTTTTCCTTTCTTCTCTTTTTAGGTAAGTTCAAAATTGATTCTTAAATTAAAGTAAGTACGGGAAATTGTATAAGAGATGAACTTAAAGCTCTTATTGGTAATAAATTTTTAAATTTCAAAGGCTTATAAAACTAAGTTTGTATGCGAATTTCGTTGGATAAACCTTTAATAAAATCAAAAATTGATTATTGTTATTATGTTAAGACTTTTGGAACAAAGAGTCATTTGGAATGGCCTATAAAAGCATTCAGCCGATTAAGAGAGATTAGAAAGAAATAACATCCTATAATAACATCATATTAGGTCAATAATAGCTCAACTGAAATTTGGCTGAATGTTGAAACCATAACTAATTTAAAGAAACAAAATAGATAATGAAATTTTAAAGGATAAATAAGTTTTGAATACAATTCATAAAATACAAACAATTTATTGTAAAATATCGAAGAATACTGTAAAATTTGTTTCCCAAAAAAAAAAAAAAATGGTCCAGTTCAACTTGAAAAATTGCCATGGATTTGAAGAGCTTTCACAGATACTAATACGTATTTTAACATAAAATCAATCTAACATCTTAAAACCGTGTAATATTTGGAAATGTAAGGAGGCTATTAATTTTTATAAAATTGAGGACTTTTAGATTACCAATAACGCCGGCTACTGTGACATTATGGGAAACACGCAGGAGGATATTTATCAATTGAATTATATATCATCAATATCTTATGCTACTGTTAGTTTAAGAAAAATCAGTAGGCTGGTGAGTTAGGGCGTGAATGGTTATTGAATATTGGCTAGACGACAAAACTCGTATGAGAGAGCAAAAAGAAGCTATTGTAAAAAATTTAAAAGGTCAGTCTGTTAAGTGTGCTCGAAGGATATACAAAACTGAGATCGTTTGAAGTGTATGCCATAACTGAACTGAAATACTTTATGGAATTATGATAATAAAATAGGGTTAATTGGTTTGTCTTTTGTCTGATCTTTTGAAAGCACCGAGTATAGTTATCATATACATATGTAAGTATTGATTTGTGTGCACGTTTTCAGCCTTACCTAACTTTATGATTATTAATTTAGTTAAATTTTAAATGCTAAAATAATAGACGCTTCTATGAATTTAGCAATAGTTTTAAACTGCATATACATATGTACATATATCTTGCATTAATTGTTTATAAATTCCTTCATTTCCTAAATAAATACAGACATATCGCACCCTAAATACAAAAGGGTCACAACTCAAAATAATAAAATTTTCAGGGGAGACAAAAAACTTCATCGTGCACAAGCAACACACTTAACATACAAATAGATATAACTGTTATTTTCCAGTTAAAGAAGATAGTGATGTGAAAGAAATTTTTGCAATAGGTAGAGATGTGTACTCTGAATTAATTTATGGAAAAAAGTCAGTTTTGGAAAATTTTGAGTTGTGACCCTTTTATATTTAGGGTGCGATATACATACATACATATATTTTTTCTTTCCGTAATTTTCTCTACCACACAACATTATGTTGGCAAACAACTCAACTCAATTCAATTGCAAATCTCAATTAATATGCTGCTGTTGTTTGCTGTTCGAATTTTTGTAATTCAACCACAAATATTTGACAATAAAACACCTGAAAATATCCTGGAACAAAACAATCAAAATTTTTTCGATTAATAGCATAAAATAGCACGTAAAAAAATATGTATGTATATGCATGCACAACAATTTATCAATAGAATCAATGCAATCTAATCAAAAACTACAACCAACCAACATATAGTAAAAAAGAAAGTACATGCAAAAATTCAGAGAATTAAAAAAATATAAAAAATAAAAACGGAAGAAAATGCCACATATCCGGTTTGAAATAAAAAAAATCCTTCTAATCTGCAAAATGTCGCTCAAAAAGCACATGACATAAAAACGTGAATGGGGCTAACAACAGCATGAGTGCAAAAATAAACACATACAAAACATACCCAGAGATAAAAAAAAAGCATTGTTGGTCACATGCAATGCAACAACCAGTAATTGAGGCGTGAGATTCAAACACATGACAGACTAGAAGAGAGAAAAAACACGTACGTAAAGAAAAACGAGCCAAAAACATAAACAGACACCCACCCACATACACCAACACACTAGCAAATAAAATATGTATAATAGTCAGAAAAGGAAACGGAAATCTAAAACCGAAAAGACCATAATTTAACTATGATCACAAAGTATGGAATAAGTGGTGTATGGGAATTGAGACAGAGAGGGGTAGTTGTTAGTGCAAAGAAACTAATAAAAATACTAATAACACTTAAAAATAAGTTTAAGACGATGATTTCTACTTTAACAAAACAATCCACCAGCCGTATAGGGAAACATGTTGCAGGACATGAAAGCAAAACAAACCAGAAAGGAAAATAAATAATAAGAAAAGTGGTAAGAGAGTATAATTTTGTAGGATAACAAAACATGCCATATTCACATGTCGCATGACCATAAAATGAAAACTTTGTACCAGCATTAAACTCACTCCCACACCGACAACCGTCAACATAAACATGTATGTACTTACAAGCACACACATCTGTGTACTAACTACTGCATAGAAATAACATAGTCAACCAACCAATCTACCAGAGTCTAGCCAGGAAAGTGCAATACATACTTTACAACTCATCACAGAGCAGACTAAATGTTTTACTCGTGCATACTTTAATGTTATTGTTGTAGCTCCTCCGTTACTATCAACATCGTCATCCATAAAAACCAAAATCATATTTTTAAACGGATGTCTACATGAATGGTGAAGCGGTTGAAAAGTTCTTGTTAAATATTGGACATAAGGATATTAAAAGCAACCCTCAATTGCACTTATGCGACTGATATTAAACAGTAATTACAAAGAAGTTATTCATTTTTTATAAAACAATTTGAAATCAGTAATACTGACTGATTATACATTGTTATAAGATTGGATGAAATTACACATGGCATATAAATTTCAATTTTTAAAACTATTAATATAACAACAGAAGTGGATTATGGTATATATTATTTGATGTTGCTGATTATATGGTTCACCCACCAAGAAATTGTAGTGTGATCGGGACGGCCAATTAACAGCTGAATTTCGAGAAATTATGTGATCAGAGAATTTATTAATTTGCAATAAATTCATTGCTTACGTGGCTGTGTGATATATAAGATACCTCCAGACCACATTGCATACCACAGGCAGTTCTCCAAAAATTCGCTTGAATTTAGCTAGTTAACGTATCAAGACAAATTAAAATGAATGAATTCAGTGAATCTACGACTGAATTCGAGCGAAATTGAATGTGAACAAGTAAAATGTCAAAACAAATGTCATGTTATTCCAATTAATTAATTTCCTACCAATTTCCACAAGAAAATCGCACTGAAGGACCACTACTGCTTGTCCAAAGGCGGATCGCCAGCTAACTTCCACGAAAGCCACAATTCTCGTACATTTCAGGGGTACAGAGCTAAGTGTCACCACTACTTTCAATGGCTCTGTTGTTTCAGCAACAGCACCTAGAGAAAAATTAATGGCCAGAAGTTTGTTGCTTAAACAAACATCAGTTCATGTCCCCGAAGGGACCTGAACCAATTATCAGTTAGAGGACGAATCACTGGGCTACTAACTGACCCCGGAGTTCTAGATAAGATTCTAGGCCGCTGCGAGTTTAAATGGAGTGAAACAATCATTCTATAACCAGTTTCGAGTCCGTGCAAGCTCATGACACCGGTGTCGTTATCTCTCCCAAGGATTGTAACAGCGTCAAGGTGATGCCTTGAGAGCTTAATGGCTGTAAAGTTTTAAATAAGTTTATTTTTGAGAATTTCTTCTTTGATGTTTATATTAGACCAAATGTTTAATTTCTGGCAGATTTATCGCTAGTAAAGGCAACATTTTTTGCAACATTTAATAAATTAATACCTTTAGCAACTGACATCGAACAGTAAACAACAATTACAACATGTTGTTATCATGTTCGTTAAGATTCCACTTACCACTGCTACTGTTCCAACTCTTTCCCTCGCTCCTCCTTTTATTCTGCTGACAACACGACACACATATTTGTTAAAAAGGACTCTTGAGGCAAATTGCAAATAGCAAAATATATTTTTGCACAAATTTATGATTCTTCTCTACAACCATAACGTTGCATGTTGGTGTGTGATATAATTTCCTTATTTTTTTTTACGTATTTTTTTATTTTTTTGGCCTTAACTTTTATGACCATCATCCAAACCATTTACATTAATTCATGAAATGTTGTATGAAATTTTGATTGCTAAAGTGATGAAGTGGGGTTGGTGGGGATTGCGGTTGATGGATGGCGTAAAATGGCGAGGAAAATAACTCTCATTTCATTTTAAGTTTTCCTCGTAAATTTCTGTTAAAAACTATTAAAAGCGGGCGCGCAAGGATGATGACTGATTCATTAGATTAGATCATCAGACATATACAGATATACATTAACAAACATTGGCAAGCAAGCAACACCACCAACAATTGCCAGTACACATATTAATTTTATATAGATAGACTGATGCTGCTTTTGGATCTGCCGACTTGTTGGTGGTGGGTCTTTAAACATTTTTTTTTTTTTCAGTGTCTATTTTAGTTTTTTTCTTCGTAAAATTACTGTTGCGTTGTGGGGGTGTGCAAATTTTTGTTTTGCAGTTTAAATATTTAAGTGGATTTTTATTTATTTATTGTATTTAGTTGCTTCTGTGAATATTTCTTAAAAAATAATTTACTTCTATTAGCATACTCTTTTATGCCACATATAAAAAATGTGTTTCCAATTTAAAAAAATTAAATGGCTTTTCACTGGGTTGTATGTATGTACATATATTATTGATTGCACAAGCGAGCTTATTAGTAAAGTTTTATTAATTGTATTTTTTTTTTGTATATCAGAATTCTCGTTTCTAAAACCATAATGGTATTTTCTTTTAGTTTTTTTTTTAAACAAATAGTACAATTGTGTTCTTTATTATTCTTTAATTGCTTAGATAACAAATAACTAGCAGAATTGTTGATTTGAAACATTGCGAATATGTATTTCGCAGTGTTTTCCTAATATTATTGTATTTTTTTTTTCATACAACATTGAACATTCTCAGTAAATTGGCAATATGTAAATTAAAAACATCAAAAATTTTGTCATTATCTGTAAAAATTACTTATTTTCGAACTTCTAAAAATTCTCTCTAAATTTTAAACTTAATCTTTAATAATTCTTTAATAATCGATTATTAAGGACTCCTCCTAATAGAAAACATAGAAAAATGTATCTCTATGAAGATGTTGCATCGACAAAAAAAATTATAAAAAGCGTAAAATTATATTCCTTGAAATTGCAATATATTTTATTAAAATTTTAAATTTTATAAAATGTTTATTAAATAACCAGAAGTAATTTTGAAAATATTAAAAAAAAAACACTAAATACCTCTTTCCAACAAGGATAAACTAAATATTTGAGGATCTGTTTAAATGTGTGAAAAGTTTGTGCTTATAGTGTTAAATGTTCTAGTGACATTACATTTGAAAAAAAACCGGAAATATCGCTAAACAGTTTTAAATAAATGCTGAAAATTTAAGAACCTATTTTATTGCAACATTTTCTCCAAAATAAACTTTAATTAACCCACATATTTGCAATAATTATCACCGGATTTAATATAATCTTAATCTGCAACTACTAAAACATGCCCTAAAAATTTATTGTTCTTGCCCTAATTAAGAGATATTAAGTAACTACGTAGACAAATTAGAAAAACCACAAAAAAAACTTGTTTTCCCCCCTAAAGTAAAACATTTCGCCAAAAAAATCTCCTAAAACGTAGACCAAAAGCAACAACAGACACAGAAACAAAAACAACATAAACAATAAGGAATGTCTAAATAAATATGTATGTTTTGTGGAATAAAGTTAAATAAATAAAAATAAAAGTAAACAAAAACAAACCAAGAAAATTATACATTGAATGGATGGCGTTGTGCACGAATTCAAGGCATTCAAACGCAAAATATCATATTTATACGCATTTGTTTAGTATTTGGAAAAATAAACGTATCTGTTCTTGTATCTGTTTAACGTTTTTGTAGAAAAAAAAAGTCACAATGGAGGCAATATTTTCTATAGATACTGATAAAATAGGCTGCTGTTTTTAGTCAAAATAATAAAAACAAACACTTCTACATAATTTTGCCTGCATAATTTTGTCATCATCTCCCAATTGGTTTTATTAGTAGTTTTTGTTGTTTTGTTACTGTTAAGCTAGATTTACACGATTGAAATTTTCTTCAAAATTGCTCTTCAAAATGCTTCAAACTCGTGTAAACAGCAAAATTTATTTATTTAAGAAAACATTTTTTCAAAATTTATTTATTTATTTAATAACTATTAAATAAATACATTTTGAAGAAATTTTGCTGTTTACACGAGTTTGAAGCATTTTGAAGAGCAATTTTGAAGAAAATTTCAATCGTGTAAATCTAGCTTTAGAGTAGACAAGCTTTTTATAACATTACATTTTCTGTATCTTGCAATGTTTAAATGGTTTTAGACATAATTTCCTATTTTGCTCTGAAGCCCACACCCCCTTCCTTCTCTTGCTCTTTTCTTACTATGAGTGTTGCTGTTGTTTATTTTTCCGTTTTCATTTTCAAAACTCAATATTTATTTTGTGCTAATTTGGCTTTTAGCCAAATTTTCAAAAAGAAAAAAATCTTTTCGATTATGGTGTTTTTTTATTTAATTTTATTTTATGTTTTTTTTTTATTTTGCATTTCTTTTATACCTATACTGTTTATTGGTTTAAAAATTTTACGCATTATAAAGTTTTATAATATTATTACGCATACAGAGATAAAATTTTGATCCATTAAGGAATTTGTGAATTTTTTTTTAAATTACATATTCTACAACTGCTATTGCAACCTATTCAAATACATATTGTTAGCTTAGGATGCAAATGTGCTAAGTACGTTTTTTTATGAAAACTGAGAATGTAGAGTAAAGTTCACCTAAAGTCCGGTGACTGTTCTTTCCGGGATTTGTTTTTTAAACATATTTATGCATAAACTGAGCAATTAAAAATCAAAATAGAAGGAAAATATGGCACACATTTTTTGAATATCCGACATTGTCGGTTTCAATGATTGCAAAATAGTTAAAGTTCAAAAAGTACTGTACCGGCTTTTATTGTATCGGGTTTTCCAATAGCTACTTGACAACTCTGAATTTAAATTGTGAACGCACTATTTCACTGATCATCTAATTGTTGCTTTCTTTTTTTTCAGTAAACTTAACATTTTCGTTATGGTAAAGTACACGAAGGAACAACGTTTGGAAATTATAAAAATGTACTACCGAAATTCGGAGTCGGTGACCGCAACTTTAAGAGCGTTAACTCCAATTTTCGGTCGTAATTATCGCCCTAGTAGACAAGCAATAACAAGTTTAGTGCAAAAATTTGAGTCTACATATTCATTGTGTGATGCTGTCGTGCCAGTGAGACAACGGCCTGGTCGAAGTTCCGAAAATATCGCTGCCGTTCAGGCGTCCGTAGCAAACGATTCAAATCAGTCGATTCCGCGGCGTTCTCAAGAACTGGGCATCCCCAAGACCACTTTATGGCGAATTTTGCGTAAGGATCTGGGTTTACACCCATACAAGATTAAGCTGACTCAAGAATTGAAGCCGATGGACCATTTGAGTCGACGTACGTTCTCCGATTGGGCTCTGGAGAAGATGCACCAAGATGATGAATTTCATCGCAAAATCATCTTCAGTGACGAAGCTCATTTTTGGCTCAATGGGTTCGTCAATAAGCAAAATATGCGTTATTGGTCTGCTGAAAATCCACATGTGCTTCACGAATCACCACTTCATCCACAAAAAATTACTGTTTGGTGCGCTTTGCATGCCGGCGGCGTCATTGGGCCATATTTTTTCGTCGACAATAACGATCGTCACGTTACTGTGAATGGCGATCGTTATCGCGCAATGATTAGCGATTATTTTTGGCCCGAATTGGAACACATGGACTTGGATGACATGTGGTTTCAACAAGACGGTGCCACAAGCCACACAGCACACGTTACAATCGATTTACTGAAGAGTAAGTTTGACGAGCGTGTTATCTCAAGAAATGGACCAGTCAATTGGCCGCCTCGTTCTTGCGATTTAACGCCTCTAGATTTTTTTCTTTGGGGCTACGTCAAATCATTGGTCTATGCCAACAAGCCGACAACGTTGGAAGAACTTAGAGCCAACATTGAACGCGAAATAGCGGCCATTCCGGCCGAAATGTGTGACCGAGTCATCCAAAATTGGGTCCAACGAATCGACCACTGTCGACGTGGCCGCGGTGCCCATATGAACGAAGTCGAGTTCCATTCATAAATGTTTTGAATGTATTTCAAGTCGGTAATAAAGTTTTGGAAATATCTCAAACGGTTTGCGTTTTATTTAAAAAAAAAGTTGTCAAGTCCTTATTGGAAAACCCGTTATAAAACTGTATAAGCGCAGTAAACCAAAACTAAGCAAAAATTATAGTAAGAGAAACCATGAACCGACAAATACCGACAATGAAATAAATGTACAAATCAGCGTTGTCAACTTGGCGCGTTTCGCGCCATTTTTGGTGCTTTTTTTGTGCGAAAAATTTCTTAGTTGGTGCGCGGTGCGCTTTTTTTTAATTTCGGTGCGTTTTTTAATTTTTCCGAAAATGTGATGAAATCTTTCTTTTTACAAAATTTTAATTGCAGTTTTTTAATAATTCATTATCATGAAATCTATACGATGATAAAGGACTCTATTAAATGTATTTTAAATTCGAATATATGATAAATGAATACATACTATCAAATTTGTCACTTGAAGGTTATTGCTTGTTATGGTAATAACCCTATTGTTATTGTAACACCCCTAATAGTATTTAGTAAATACTTAATGGCAACCCTTAAATGTAAAGTAACCATAAGTACTACTTGCCAATACCAATATGTATATTTTATCATCTCTATATATATTTTATGTACATTTAATAAAGTAATGAATTAATAAGAAAGTCATCTTGAGTAAAGTCTATTAAATAATATAATATGGTGTCAGGTGTGGGGTACCAAAATTAAAGAAAATTATAATTGTGAAGTCGTGAAAAAAAAAAAAAAATCTAAGCAAAACAAAATCAGTTTGGTCGTTTTTGCATTAAGGAAAAATAAGAATATACAAAATGCCGGACAACAAGCCTCAAGTGGTAGAAAATGCAACGCCATATTTGTCAACAACGCCATTTTTTAACGTTAAAGCTCGTAATGTTGCAACGGAATGGGCTAATTGGAGTAAGCAGTTTAAGATTTTTCTGTTGGCTTCGAATTTAGTAAATGAATCTGATCAAAGGAAAGTTGCGCTACTATTGCATCATATGGGGCCGGCGTGTTTGCATATTTTCAATTCTTTTAATGTCGACATGGACACGATTAAATACAAAGATTTGCATAAGTTATTTGAAGCATATTTTATTCCTCAAGTTAACCTTGCCATGGAACGTCATGCGTTTTTTACGCGGCAGCAGAAGAATGAAGAATCTATTGGGCAATATGCGACAATTTTAGAGAATTTAAGTAATTCTTGTGAGTTTGGGTTATTGCGTTCAAGCTTGGTGAAGGATATTTTTATTTGTGGTCTGTCGCAAAACAACAAAAATATCAAAGAACGTTTACTGAGTGAAGGTAATATCGATTGGAAGAGAGCTTTGGAGATTGCCAAAAGTATAGAGATGGCGAAGGAAAATTTGGCCAGTATACAAAATGTCCAAGAAGAAGAAGCACCAGTGGTAGCAGCAATCCAACGTGTACAAAAGAAGCAACCACAACAACAACAACAATATCAAAAGCAGCCGTATCAACAACAACAATATCAAAAGCAGCAGTATCAACTACTACAAAAGCAGCAACAATCGTCGGCCATTTGTAATAAATGTGGCCAAAAACACAACAACAAGTGCCCTGCTGAAGGGGTTACATGCAATGCATGTGGGAGATTTAATCACTATGCTAGGATGTGTTTTTCAAGAAATGCTGGTAATTTGAATAAGAACAAATACGTAAAAAATGTTTTTGATAATACTGGAGAAGAAGAAGATGATAAAGAAGATCTATTTGTTGGAGTTATTGGTGAAAAGCTTAGTAAAAATATTTGGAATGTCAACGTAGAATTGAATGGAAAAGCAGTAGTTTGCCAGGTGGATACAGGAGCCCAAACGAATCTGATGTCAATCAACACTTTCAATACTTTAGGTATCAGTAAGGTAGATAATAAAGTATATAATAATATATTTACGTTTAGTGGGGAAAGATTACCGGTAGTTGGGAAGATTTTTGTCGATTTTTTATATAATAATGTAATTTATGCTGCATCTTTTTTTATTGTAAACATGAAATGTAACAATATTATAGGTCTTGAATTAGCCACTACGATGAATTTAATTAAAAAAGTCAACACAATAAATTGTGAGACAATTTTGGAAAAGTACAAAGATATGTTTAATGGGTTAGGGTGTCTTAAGAAAGAGTGTCATTTGAAAATTAAAGCACATTGTCAACCGGTAATAGATCCGCCGCGTCGTGTACCGTTTAGCCTTCATGAACCTTTGAAAAATGAAATTATGAGAATGGTTAAACTGAATGTTATTACTGAGGTGAAAGAACCTACAGATTGGGTAAATTCAATTGTGTTAGTAACAAAATCAAATGGTAGTTTGAGATTGTGTTTAGATCCGCGGAATTTAAATAAGGTAATTGTGTGACCTAGATTTGATTTTCCTACAATAGATGAATGTAAATCTCGAATGAGTGGTTCTAAAATTTTTAGTTTGCTAGATGCAAATTCTGGTTTTTGGATGATAAAACTGGATGATGAATCATCTAGGTTATGTACCTTTAACACCCCATTTGGGAGATATCGTTTTCTACGTTTGCCATTTGGCGTAAGTTCAGCACCGGAGATATTTCATGCTGAAATGATAAGACTTTTTGGTGATATATCAGGTTTAGTGATATATATGGATGATTTTTTAATACATGCATCAAGTGTGGAGAGGCATAATGAAATTTTAAATCAAGTTTTAGAAAGGGGAAAGGAAGTGGGTCTAAAATTTAATAGAGCAAAGTCAGCAATTTTAAAAACTGAAATAAAGTTTATTGGTCATATATTTAGTGACAGAGGGGTAAAACCCGATGATAAAAGAATAGAATCGATTTTAGCAATGCCCGTACCGAAAAATAAGCAGGAATTACAACGATTTTTAGGAATGATTACCTATTTAGGGTCATTTATTGACAATTTGTCGAATAAGAACAAGCATTTGAGAGATCTTTTGAAGAATGATTCGGTTTGGAGTTGGAACAATGAACAACAAATGGAATTTGAAAATTTAAAAAAGGAGATTACGAAAGCTCCAGTTTTAACGTACTATGATACGAAGCAACCTCTTACATTATCAGTAGATGCTTCAAAGTTTGCGGTAGGTGCAGTTATAATGCATGGTGAAAACCCTGTAGCATACGCATCTGCGTCCCTGACAGACAGTCAAATAAATTATGCACAAATTGAAAAAGAGCTATTTGCTATATTGTTTGGATGCACACGTTTCCATCAGTATATTTATGGTAGAAGTGTGACTGTTGAAACAGATCACAAACCTCTTGTTCCACTGTTTAACAAACCTTTATATAATATTCCAACGCGTCTTCAGAGATTCATGTTAAGGTTGTTATCGTATAATTTAAATGTAGTGTATAAACCAGGCAAGGATTTGTTTATTGCTGATACTTTGTCTCGGGCACCACTTAAGGAAAAAATTCTTTCTGATTTAGACAAAGACATTGATTTACAATGCAACTCATTAATATGCCAATTGGCATTACCTGAAAATCAAATTGAGAAAATTAAACAGGAAACTGAAAATGATCAAACTTTTAAGAAAATTATGAACTATGTGAGAGAAGGTTGGCCGGTTAATAAGAAACAAGTTGATGGGGATGTACAACAATTTTATCCCATTAAAGATGAGATAAGTGTGATAAAGGGTATTTTATTTAAAAATAAACGTATTTTAGTGCCTAAAAGTTTAAGATCAAAAATGTTACACTATGTACATGAGGGTCATATGGGAATTCAAGGTTGCCAGAGTTTGGCAAGGGCTTCAATTTATTGGCCCAATATAAATAATGATATTTATAACATGGTATCTAACTGCAGCATTTGTTTAAAATTCAGAAATGCTAATCCTAAAGAGAGTCTGAAAACTCATGATATTTGTAACATTCCTTGGTACAAAGTCGGATGTGATTTGTTTGAATTTGATAAGAGGATGTATCTAATAGTTATAGACTATTACTCAAAATTTTTTGAAGTAGAACTTTTGAGTTCCGGTTATTCTTCTATACAGGTGATAACGAAACTTAAATCAATTTTTGCAAGGCACGGCATTCCTACTATTTTAATTTCGGATAACGGACCGCCTTTCAATTCAAACGATTTTAAACAATTTTGTATTGACTGGGGTATTGATGGTGTAACATCGAGTCCTTATTTATCTCGTTCAAATGGTCTTGCGGAAAGATCCATTCAAACAATTAAGAATATTTTATACAAATGCAAGGATTCTGGTACAGATCCATATATAGCTTTTTTGCAGCATCGAACAACATCCAAGGATAGTTTGCCAAGTCCTTCGGAGTTGCTAATGAGCAGAAAATTACGTACGAAATTGCCTTCATTTTCAAATGACTTAAAGCCAAAATTAGTAAATTCGAAAAAAATAAAAGAACAATTTAAACAAAGACAATTAAATGCCTCTAAAAACTACAATAGGAATTCAGTTAATCTAAAACCAATCGAAGTAGATGAACAAATATATTTTAAGAAAAGTCCAACATCAGTATGGTTCAGAGGTAAGATTATTGGAAAATGTAAAGAGCCTAGATCATTTTGGGTAAGAGATGAAAATGGTGTAGTTTATAGAAGAAACAGGCAGCACATAATGAAAATCGGTAGAAAATTAGGCAATTTGGCAAAGGAGAAAATTAGAGAAAAGAATTCTAATAATAATGAAAAGGTTTATTATGATTTTAATACCAGGTGTGAAAACGAAAATGTAAATAATGAAAATGTAAGAACTGATCATAATGATGAAAATGTTAATGCTAATGTTAGTAATACGAATATTAATATTAGTAACAATGAAAATGTAATCGATGAAGTTAATAATAATAATAGGAACAATAACGATATATATATTTCAAAATATGGGAGGAAAATAATGCCACCCAATAGATTAAATTTGTAAAATATTTTTACGTATCTTCATTTTAATAATTTTATATCTTTATAAAAAGGGGGATGTTATGGTAATAACCCTATTGTTATTGTAACACCCCTAATAGTATTTAGTAAATACTTAATGGCAACCCTTAAATGTAAAGTAACCATAAGTACTACTTGCCAATACCAATATGTATATTTTATCATCTCTATATATATTTTATGTACATTTAATAAAGTAATGAATTAATAAGAAAGTCATCTTGAGTAAAGTCTATTAAATAATATGGTGAATTCAGCCTATTCTTTGTTTGAAAATAAAAATAACATTTTAAACATGGAAATAAAATTTCTTGTGATGGTTTGACCTGTAGAAGAACAACCAGGGCTGGAGTTCCAGTTGAGGCCTAAAAAATTTTATTGAAAAAAATT
Source organism: Bellardia bayeri (assembly GCA_950370525.1). Lineage (NCBI taxonomy): Eukaryota > Metazoa > Arthropoda > Insecta > Diptera > Calliphoridae > Bellardia > Bellardia bayeri. The sequence goes on from OX493264.1 coordinate 106,288,166, forward strand.
CAAATATAAAAAAAATTTAATGAAAATTAAATTTAATGAACTCGAGCCTAACTAAAATTTATCAAGAAGTAAAAATTAACAGTTCGATTATGAAATTAATAATTATTCTATAAAAATAGCTAGGGCACAAGCCATAACGTTTACATGTTGTACAAATGTACAAAAAACATAATAAACAAAAACAAATGTATTCAAGTTTTCGAGACAAAGTCTCGACATGAATACGAAAAAACTGAAGAAAAGGAAAAAACAACTAGGTATGAATAGAAATTAATAAAGAATGATAATTACAGCAAAAACTTCGAACTACCAGAACTAACACTGGTTAAAGGATTGATGTTTGTCTGTTGGCTGACCGGCACCGCAGTGGTGCAGGTGGTAGAACGCAAAGAATTCTGATGAGAGAAAGTGGGATTTCTCGAAACCTATGTAAATTCAACAACTCAGGTTCGATCCCCAGTCAAGAAAAATTATCAAACATTTTTTAATAATAAATTTTTCAAGTTGTAATTCCTAACTTCAGTAAAAATAATTTAATGAAAATTAAATTTAATGAACTCGAGCCTAACTAAAATTTATCAAGAAGTAAAAATTAACAGTTCGATTATGAAATTAATAATTATTCTATCAAATAGAAGTACTTAAAATAGAAAACAAAAATAATAAAAAAGTACCAAATATGTACTGAAATTAGCCCTTATTTACCAATTAGTACTTCAGTTCCGAAAAACATATTGTTAAATATGCATAAAGTTAAATTTTGTAGAGTTAAATGCTTATTTTCTTTTACTATTAATATAGAATTTAGGAAATTAAAAAAATGTAAAATTAATTCAATAAACATTTTAAATAAAAGAGAATTTCTAAACTTGGTGCGTTTTTTTAAAGGCGCGTTTTTTTTCCATTTTGGTATGTTTTGAAATTTCAAAGTTGACAACGTTGACCTCACACACCATCGCGAATGTGTAAAATGTTGCTATTAAAACAGGGAGCCGGCCTAAAATGTAAATATACATAAATGGATAAATTTGGTCAAACCCCTCTTGCCATCTTTTATACCATCACTTTGATTATTTATATAAAATAATGCTTGGAGAAACGTTTACTGCAGTTTACTATTAAATCAATCGCTTTTTATTGCATAAACATTAAAACATTTCTGCAAACAGATTTTATGCAAGCACTGCTTTAAACTTGGGCTGTATGTTTTTCTTTATAAAAGTTTCAGTTTTGGTTTGGTATTAGGCCGATTTTAGAACTAATCCGAAATCGAATATTCGTACAGACTCAAATGTTTTAAATGTTATTAAAGTTTAAAACATAATTAGGCCACGTTTTCACTATGTCATATTTGTTGTCAAATTGTCCAAATTGTTGTCAATTTTTTAAAAACGGGTTGTCATATGGCGTCATCTATGTTTGCAATCATGATTGCAATCATGAAAATCATGATATGACAAACCGTTTTCATACAATTGCCAACAACTTGGACAATTTGACAACAAAAATGACATAGTGAAAACCAAGCATTATGTTATTAATATGATTTTTCAAATCTAACAAAATGTTCCAGTGTTTGAATTTTTAAGCCTTTATTACTTAATTAACTGTTTATTTATTTAATATTAACAAAAAAAAACATTAATTTTTTTATATTTTGAAATGTCTGCTACCGATATTAATAACATTGTGCTGTAGAATTTCACACCAAATGTCATATAAGTAAAGGCGAATTTACTAATAAATTTCACGTTTAAAACACAGATTTTGTAAGCTGTTTTATCGTTTCTAAGCAAATACTTAAAACAGACACACTAAGCTAACAATATTTCTAATTTGATTACTTTTTATAAACCTGTAAAAAAAATTAATTCAAAATGAACATTCGACAATTTATGGGTTTTAAAAACTATTACAACAAAGAAGTGCAGACTGCTAAGTGAAATGAAAAGTTTAAAAGAAAAACTTGTGCTGTATTAAAAAAAAAAAAAGCATTGTTACTCCCTCCCAAACATAAAATGTTACACTACAAAATTTATGACTTCCATTAACAAATTTTCGTTTGGGGAGTATTTTTCTTTTCAATACTTTTATTTGTTTTGCATTTTGCACAAACATTTAAAATTGTTCATTCATTTGAACTTGCTACGAAGTACAAGTCCATATTTTTTCTGTATAGTTTGTTATGGGGAATTACAAAAATCCTCTGCAGCAACAATAATTTACTATCTAAAAGTAATTATGTATTGTAAAATTGTATGTATATTTTGTTGCTTTCAACTCGGTTTGAAGTTTTTCCCTTTTTTGCCGTTTGTTTTATTTTAATTTTTTAACATTATTAAGGTACAGTCACACTTGGAAAATATTTACTCAAAAAAGTGTAACCACTTGTTTAAGTACAAATTTGTTTAACATTTTACAACAGTTTTGCAAGATCAAACAGCATCAAATAAAATAAAACTAAATATTTGTTGTGTCTTGTCCTAAATAAACGAAATTTTTTTAAATAAATAAGCGAGTTCAAATATATTTTATTTAGTGGTTACGTCTTTTTTTTGGGAAATATTTGCCAAGTGTAAACGTACCTTTAATGATCGTAAGTTTCAATATACGTAACGAAATACAATAATGTTATGAATTTGGTCATTTATATTTATTTTGAAAAATCATGTTTTTCATTTGGTTTTTGGTCTTTAATTTTAAATGTTGTAAAATACTTAATGCAACGACGATTATTCAGTTTTTGTTTTAATTTTGTTTGTGTAAAAAAGGTGATTTCATTGTCTATTATTAATTGTTGGCAAATTGTGTTTAATAGAGAAGAAGAAAGCATATATTCAATTAGTATGTATGTATGTAAAGTGCTATATGTAGTAAACATTGAAAAATTATTTAAAGATGTCAAAATTAATATTTCTTAAAGACGAGAAACAAAAACAGCAAATGGTTATTTATTTAGTGTGTGTTTGTTAAAATGTTTTTGTCTTTGAAACCGATCCACCTGTTATGAGACGTAATCCTAATAAATATTCGAAATTAGCTTAATTTCATTGCACTTGGTAAAGATTTACAAACATATTTAAAAGCTTTTTACGAAATTTAAACATTAAGTTATTACTAGTCAAACTTTCCGAAAACACCAAAAACTTTGCAATTTTATTCTTATGAAGGCATATGTATATAAATTAAAATGATCATTTATAAATATGTACACAAGATGATACTTAAATAAAATAAATTTGTAAATTTTTTTCTTAGTTCTCACTTTCTCCAATCATCGTTTATAGAATTATTTACATGTTACTTTTTTACCGACTCGCATTCCTTAAAATTATTTTGACGTATGTCGCCTTGTAATATGCTTAAAAGTCAGTAAGATTTCAGAATATACCTAATTCTGTTATTACACGGTAATTGGTTCCAGGAAATTTCGTCTAAAAAAAACCGTGTAAAGAAAGACATTGATCGTATGATTGGTTCCTTATCTCTAAAACCTATTGTAATTAGAGAAAAACAATTATTTTTTAAGAACAATTATTCAGGTTTATAATATTAAATCATATACATATAAAGGGTGATTTTTTAAAAGCTATAGGAAAGTTTAAAAAAACACATAAAATTCAGAAAAATGTATGAAATCTTTATTTGAATCGATAGTACGGTCCATATAAACTCCAAGCTTAAAAGTGTAAAAAAAAATTATGACATCTTGTCATTGACATATGCATTTGATTTTGTGCTAAAGGGTGGTTAAATTGTAAGGGCCGATGTTGAATGTGAACCACACCTAAACGCCAAGCTTTTTTCTGAATTTTATTTGACATTTCTCTATTTCAGACTTACTCAATTTGAACCCTGGAGAGATACACAATCCAACAACGTGTTAAAGTTATCCAGACTTATCCAGACTCAACTCGTCGTCGTGCCCAAAAATTGCACCTCTCACGCTCGTCGTTGATGAACATTATGCATAAAGACTTGCATTTACACGCTTACAAGGTGCAATTGGCTCAAGAACTAAAGCCTCTTGACCATTCCAAACGTCGTGAATGGGCAGAATGGTGGCAAGAAATGGCAACAGTGGATGATCAATTTTCGAAGAAAATCATCTTCAGTGATGAGGCACATTTTCACCTCAGTGGATTCGTCAATAAACAGAATTGCCGCATTTGGGCGAATGAGAATCCAAGAGTGATTGTCGAAAAACCAATGCACCCACAAAGAGTGACTGTTTGGTGCGGTTTATGGGCTGGCGGCATCATCGGGCCGTATTTTTTCCAAAATGAGGCCGGTCAGGCAGTTACTGTGAATGGTGTTCGCTATCGTGAGATGACAACGAACTTTTTATGGCCCGAATTGGAAGATATGGATGTGGACGATATGTGGTTTCAGCAGGACGGTGCCACTTGCCACATAGCTAACGAAACAATGGCTCTTTTGCGCAACAAATTCAATGGCCGTATTATCTCACGTAATGGCGATGTCAATTGGCCGCCAAGATCATGTGATTTGACACCGTTGAACTTTTTTCTTTGGGGTTATTTGAAAGAAAAGGTGTACGTCGATAAGCCAGCAACAATTCAAGAGCTAAAGGATGAGATAATTCGGCACATTAACGGCATAGAACCTCCATTATGCCTCAGGGTCATCGAAAATTTGGACCATCGGATGGAGGTGTGCCGCCGTGGTCGCGGCGCCCATTTGGCCGATATTTTGTTCCATACATAATTGAGTAATACCAATATATCATAATAAAATAAAATTACAATAATTTCCTAAATAGTTTGTCACCAGTGAATTTGCTTGTATCCACAAAAAGGTAATTCGCCTAAATTTATGATATGAATATATTTCACAAAAATTAAATTTAACCAAAAAAAAAAAATTTAAGCCTAAAAGATTTTAAATCGTGGTAAATGGAACAAAATCGTGTAAAAAAATTAGAATTTGTTTATTTTCAAACCGTGTGAAATCAAATCAAACCGTGTAAAAAAAGACCGTGTAAAAACAGAATTAGGTGTAAAAAAATATATGTAGAAAATATATGAAGAGATCAGCATAATTTTCCTAGTTTTTTTTTATTAAAGTTTCCAACTTTTCTTAGAATATTCTTTTCCCTCTAAATTTACTAGACAGTATTTTTTATTTAAATAAATAATAACTTATTTAAAAATATGCAAGTACAGTTGATTCAGAAAGTGCGGTCTCACCTTACATTTTTGAATATGCTCCTTCTGGTAATTAAAATCCTTTGTGATTGTAATTCAAAATATATAATTCTCAATGCCTGTGGCGCCCTTGTTGAAACCACCAAATTAAAATTTGTTTAGCATTTAAGCCGCATAAATTTAACACAAAAAGCAAATGTAGTCCCTAATTTTTATTTCAAAAAGTTAGTGCTCATCACTAACAAGCTTTTATATAAAATCAAACAACAGAATATTTTGCAACACCAATAAATTTACAATGCCATAGACGCTGTAGCAAACAGTGTCAAATTATTTTATTAACGGTTGTTGCCAAAATAGTTAATAAATTAAAAAAGTTTAAAAATGTCACCAAAGTCTCTTCGCTCACGGAATTGGAATGTAAAATAATAATAAATTTGCAAAAATCAAACAACTCATGGCGTAAATTAGTGAAATATTCAAAAGACCTTATTCTACTATTAAAAAAATTGCTGATAAATATAACAAAACAAAAAATATTCCAAATAAGCCAAGATGCGGACGTCTTTTAGGTCATTTCTAATGATAAAAAATGATATATTGTGCAGGAAACAAAGAAAAATCCTTAGAATCCTGGCAACAAAAAAAACAAAATATATCAATACCAACTTTAACAAAAGCGTTAGTCTAAATACAGTACGAAAAGTGCTTCATGAGTCTAGGTAAAAAAATTGTGTTTCTCGTAAGAACATCGAAATAAATCGAATGACTATTGGAACAGAGAAGTGATTTTTTACGGATGAAAGCAAATTTAATGTTTGTACATATGTATATGGAAACGAAGGAATATGTAGAGTGTAGAGAAAACAAAATGTGGAGTTTAAAGAAAAAAATTTGTGTCCAAATTTTAAACATGTGGGTGGCTCAGTTCTAATGTGGGAATTTAAGAGCGCTTCTAGAGTTGCAAATTTACATATGTATAATCGATGACATAATGGATCGCAGGAAGTATATTGATATTTGAAAAACTCATCTCCTTCTCAGCGTGCAAGAAATGGGTATTTCAGAAAACTTCATGTTTACACAAGACAACGACCCCAAAAACACGGCTCATAATACTACCATAATAATACGTAAATGGATGGAAACTCCCTCCAATCACCCGGCATTAATTCTATTGAAAACTTATGGGATCATTTAGACAGAAAATATAGACAGAGAAAAATAAGGAATAGGACTGATCTAATAATAGCTTTACAGTAAGAGTGGAATAAAATCCCACCCTTGTTGACCCACAAGACTAGAAGTCATAATTAAGAACAAGGGTTCCCATACAAAATATTTGTTCTATGCGATTTTTATTGCAAAAAATATTGTATCAACTTCTTTAGTGTACAATAAAGATAGCCTAAAATATGTACTTTAAAATTTAATTTATGGGTGAGTGCTCACTTTCTGAATCAACTGTAGATATTTTATTTAGAAATCTTTCTAAATTATGAATCATCATCAAACATTTTGTGTGGCATTTTTTGTGCGATTTTCCTAGCATCTTGTTTATGATGAAAAATTGTTATTAAGTAGACAAACAAAATCTATTACAATTTATTTTAAAAACAAAATAAAAACTGACAAAATAAATTTAAAAGATAAAAATTTGCAAATACTAGCAAACGTATTTATTAAATATATTTTGAACATAATTTTAATGATCGTCATTATGACTAGATGATGATGATGATGATGATGATGATGTTGTTGATGGCGTTAACGTAGGAGATCAATGATCCGGCCAAAACAACCTTTAAATTCTCATAAATTGTTAATAACAAAATGTTTCAAATCATTGGCGGAAATCTACAAAAATGTTGTCAGGTTTTTAAAAAAAATTACAAGTCAGATTAATTTCAAACAGGCACATGTTTTTTTTTACAAAATTTAATTGAAATTTTTAATATTTTTTGTTTATGAATGTGTTTTTTCTACATTCTAGGTAGATTTATAAATTTTTATGCTGTTTTAATTTGTTTTACAATATAAACATTTAGAATCCCCTCAAGTGTTATAAGTCCCACATAGGTCATAGAAAAGTCATGTTTATGCTGTGTTTTTATTTGTAACCAGCATTATTTGAAAATTAGTATTTGTGCATAAATATATGACCAAAGCATAGACTTTGTATAAGTCACTAAATCCTCCCTCAATTAACAATGTCACAATCAATTAAAATGTGCCTCATGCTAGAAACGAAATTTTCCAAGTTATGACAAGTTGTATCCTCTAGAATGATAAATTTTACTTTAAAGCAAGGTTTCTGTTCAGTTTTAATGTTTTATATGACAAAATATATTCTGTTGGATCAAGAAAAGTTTAAGATGTGAAATGTTTTAAAATATTTTTACAAAATATCGATTTGAAAATGTATTTCTGCAATAGAGCAGCAGATTGCTTTGTATTGATTTTTCATTTATTGTAGTGTCTCTTTTGTTTATTGTCGTTGTTGCACTTGCGAAAAAACCCTTAATTCAAAGTCAAAGTACAGCAGCACTTTTGCTTTCTTTTGTTCATATGATTTTCGTTCAAGATATTGCAGTGCGTTTTAACCTTTTACTGAAATCGGAACCAATGGTTAATTTTTTTTCGTAGTTCTTTATTGTTCAGAAACAATCTACTCATGTGAAACATGAAAAGGTACTTGAAATTGTTTTCTTTATATCACCTCGTTCCAACTACATACATGATACATGGGGTACAGAAATACAGACAGCGACTGCAACAAATTCTATACCCTCTCGTACACACGTTCTAAAAGCATGTTGGCCACAAACGTTTTAAGTTTATTTTCAGTTTCTCAGTTGTTGGTTGTTTTGTTTGATTATCAATGTTCAAAACGTGACTTTGGCTTGTTAAGCAATCACTAACTATTAAATACGACTGTAGAAACCAAAAATTTTTAAAATATAGCTCACCAGGCATATTTGAACTTAAAAATAACACCGACAAAAATAATCTACTCGTAAATACCCCTCTTATTGTTTCACTTATTTTTTTTTATTTTTTTTTTTGCTCGAAAATCAAAACAACCACCTACAAGTGGACGAAACGCGTGCCAAAAGTTGTAAAATTGTTAAAAAAAAATAATAATTGTATTTGAATGCATGTTTGGTTGTATGTATATATTGCATCATTTTTTTTAATGTTATTTTGAATTTGTATTTGTTTGTACTCTTCCCTATTTGAATGGAGATTTAAGCAAAGAAAAATCACACTACAGAAGTACGCCGTGCTGCCTGGTAGCTATTTAAAATTATATTTGGCAAATTTTTTTAGAATGTTGCAAAAAAAAAAATACAAAGGAGAGAATACAAAATAAACGAGCAATCAAATATTGGATTTGTAAAGGTGTTAAATCATTTGTAATTTTTAATTGGTGAACTTTTCTTGATTGAGTGTGCTATTTATATAGATGTCAAGTATTTATCACATAAAATCCGGTCGTAAGATGTTTTAATATTTATGTTTTTCAAAAGCTTTTGAAAAATAAATTAATACTTATTTATTAATTTTTAAGAAAAGCTAAAAAAGTGTATGTCACTTATAACACATCGAAATAATGGTCGTAGAGCCAAAAAGTCTATATTCTGGGTCCTTAAAAGATTCTAAGACTATCTAGCCATGTCCGTCCGTCTGTTGAAATCACGATAGAGCTTCGAAAAAAGACATAGAACAATACAAATTTTATCAAACATTCTTTGATCCACCGCAATGTTTGGTATTGCAAATGTGCAAAATCGGTTCAGTAGGATCTTAGTTATACAACAAACTTTCAGACCACCTCCATATTTTTCAGATATTTTTTATCATGAAATTTTGCACACATTATTTTTAGCAGGAAAAGTCGTGTGGAAAATGGTATTAATCGGTCTACGATTTCTGATAGCCCCCATACAGATGTCTTCCCGGAATATGACTTTATGGTACATAAATGTCTATAGAAAAGCCGTATCTAAACAAAATTCTGCAATAATAAATTTCATGCAAAGTGAAATCTCAAAACAATATTTGTTTTGAATCGGTCTATAATTTTGACATAGTCCCATACGAAGACCATTTCCGAAATTCACTTAAATAGACATAAGTCTTTTGTAAAAATCACTATCAAGTTGAAATTCGACAAGCATTATCAAAATATACATTTAAATCGTGGTAACAAATTTCATGATGATCGATCCATATTTGATTGTAGCCCACATATAAAGCCTACTTCTAAAAATCAATAAAATTCGCATAAATCTCAAATAAAAACCACTAAGAAGTCGAAATTCTACACAAATAATCCGTATATATGTATATAATTAAATATATATTTAAATTCACTTACAAGCGCATAAATCTCCATAATAGGTGATTTGATGGTGGGTACATAAGATTTGGCACAGCCGAATATAAACTCTTACTTGTTTTTGATGGCATTGACTGTTGCACAATATTTGAATCCATACTTGCATACTTATTCCAAATCGCTAACATATTTTTATTGTCAAGAACTACAGTACCACAATTTCACCTTTATTTCTTTGACATACTTTTGTAAAATTTAAATTTTTATTAATGACTTTGTAAATAATTTAGAAACTGATATTCTGATATTTTCAATTAGTGAGGAAGCTGTCAGTAGATGTCTTTTATTTTCTCTTATTATAAATTCTATAGAATGTGTATGCCAAAAAAGCAGATAAAAATAAATTATACTTCTTTGGATCTTGTACACATACTCAGCTATAACTTATGAACTATAACCATAGAAGTAACTTTTAGAACAGGCCTTAATATAGTCCAAAGAAGAGCTGACAGATGTTGGGTAGTTTTTGTAAACTCGTCCCTTTACCTATTATACAATTTGTATATTCTTAACTAATAAAAAAAAAACTAAAATTTTAAGTGTATTTCTGTCTTATTAAACTAATGTAAACATGCACTTGAAGCTTTTTGAAGGCTAAAAGTGTTTTATTTAATTATAAACACTTTTAATATCTAGACATATGAACTTTTTGTTAAAGGCTCCAAGACATTAATAAATTTGTATAAAATTTCAAAAAGAGGCCAAACTCGTTAAATACAGTAATTTGTATTTTAATGGCATTTAATTAATTGAAAAACAGCAATATAAAAATAAGCTATCATTAAATTTTACTGCTAGAACTTGAGGGTAAAAAATTGGTGGGGTGGTAATACTGGTAATTTTTCAATATTTATGAATAAGTTCTTGTGTTCCAGTGTGATATAAGAATATCAAAAAGAGGGTCTTAAAGTAGTTTGTTATGAGCTACTCAGTAGGGTAAAACCGATATTTTTTGTAGTTATTTAAATCTGGCTTTTTTAAGCAGCTAATTCGATCGAGAAAAAATCCACTCACTCGTTCGTAGCCAAGAAGTATTCGAGTGAAAGTTTTGAAGTTGAACCCCAAAAACTATCCAAGGACAGAGATGTGGGGTTTCAAAAGAGTGCATCTTTGACATGTGACTTGTCTAAAATCATCAAAATCTTTTGTTGTTGTTTTTTTTTTTTTTATAAAAAAAATTCTCTGGCAGTATTTTGTACATATATATTTAATTAATCTTAAACAAAGACTGTTTGATATTTGTAAATGCTATTATACATACGTAAAGTATTTGCATTATCAATGTTAAATTTTGAAATGTGTGCAAACAATATCCCGGAAGCTTAACATCTATTTATAACATTCTAAATTTGGAAACTATCAAACCAGTATTGATTGATTAAATATTTGTCTAACAATCTATTAATGATTTAATACCTTTTATTTAACACGAAACCAACCCCTACCAAATCATTATTACACTTGTAATTGTTTGAATATCAAATAATTATTTTATGGAAAATTGTCTTACTCAGACATGCATGCATTAACAAAGGTTTGTATAAAAAAAAAAACAAACATCATCACATGGCCAAAAATAGTTACATTTCAGTATTTTTGTTTTTGTTGCGTTTGCATTTTTTATTTTCGTTTTTACGGCATTGAACTTTATTTTCAAATTATTACTACTTCAAATACGACCATAATCACACTCAAGTTTACGTTTTAATGTTGCCAAAAAAAAATCATTGCTAACAAAATCAAATCAAATCAGTATAATACAAAAACAGAAAGAAATCTTTGGCAAAAAACACAGATATTTACAATGACAGGTTAAAATGGTTGTGTTTTTTTTTTTTTTTTAATTTTGTAGTTTTGGAGGTAAAGCTATAAAAGGTATTAAGTTTTGTTTATTGTAAAAAGCTGTTAAGTTTTTAATGAAACAGCTTCTTTTGTCTAATATTGCCAACCAGTCAGTTTCAGTCAATGACCTTTTTAGATATCAAAAATCTGCTTAAAACCATAACAAGTGGATGTTTGTAAATATTTATACAAATGTAAATGTTTAAATTCAAATGAATTTTACGTGTTTTTATAAGAAATTTAATGTAATTTAATTCCTGCAAATAATTATACCTTATTAATATTTTACAAAAAACATAAATTTGCTTAGTTAAATAACCATTATCGGTTAGTTTTAGTTAAACGTTTCTCTTTTTATCTAAATATTTCTGTAATTTGTAAATATTTTTTATCTATAAATTGGTACTCTTATATGTATTGCAGTTGTTGTAGTTGTTTTTCGCTAACAACACATCTATAGAAAGTGACTAACTTTTACTCCTCTTTTCTCTTTTCATTTAAAAGAAAATCTAACATTTTCTTTTATTATTACCGTCATTATCATTCGCTAATGTTCGTATTTTATTTGAGATCCGCTTAATTGTTCATTGCAATTTTTTCGTACACTTTTTTCTTGATTCAATGTAGAACACAATGTTGTATTTACAAGATATTTTTAATAAAAACTTTCTGTCGCTCTTTGTTAATAAAACCACATAATTACAAAGAAATGTAAAAATAGGATTTAATTTTGCAAGAGTTTTATTAAAGAAAAAGTGAGAAATCTGTGTTATTACCGTCTATATAATACTATATACATACCTACTTATATAATTAAGTATAAATGTCATAATACAATTAATATATGCATATATATTGAGTTATTTCTGGCAAGATCATTATCGTGTTATACATATTTAGAAGTTGAAATAGATCAAAATTTATAAAGCTTAAATAAATTCAGCTGGCTATATCAAGCAAATAATAAAACATTAAAATTGGCTATCGATAACGACAACGTTATTTGCAGTCATTTTGGAAACGGCATTGAAATGATAACAGTCTGATAACGATATTAAATAAATTTACGTAAATTTTAAATAAGTTGGATTTTTTAATTTTAAATAAAAATATTTCCATAAACTCTACTAGGGCAATAGAAAAATTAAAAGTTTTCTAAAGTGTTTTATTTAATTATTAACACAATCACATTATTATTAATTAGTATTTCCGCATAAAAGAAGTCTGAAAGTGCCCATCTTTAAATAAAATTACATAACAGTAAATTGTGTGCAATTTTCCCGAACTCGCCCCTATCCAGATCACAATGTGAGGCGACCTACGGACGTTGATTTCCGTTATCATGTCCCTTGGCCTCTATAGAACCGACTCATACAGTCCATTACACACTCCTTTATAAGCAATAAGTGTAGAATGATGTCCATGACCGCCTGTGGCTTCTTATAGTTGCGATAATGCCAAGTGAGGTACATCTTTAAGCTTTGGTCAGTGTAGTCCTACAACACTCGATAAGTTATGATTTGTATCAAAACAGATCCGTAGCTCCAATTCACCACGTTCTGGCGCAATTTTTTTTTAATTCGGGGATTACTTAATCTAGAAATCACATGTCGACAGATAAATTCTAAAATATGCATTTTATGATGATAAAAATATTCAAATAAAAAATACCTTATGTACTAAAAACAAATTCCCCGGGAAACGGGAATGAAAAATTTCATTTCCCGAGAAACCCCGGAGTTTTATCACTGCTTAACAAATAAGTGTAAAGGTAAAAAACTTTTTTATAATTGTATTATTTTATTAAAGAAAAACAACACATTATGAGGGAGGGAGACACACTTGTATGCACACAATTCTCAAGAAATGCAATTTATTTAAAAATGTTTCAAATGTTTGATTCATTTATATACATATGAATGTATAGTGGGTATATACTTAAAAATGCGGAATTAATAACATTTTTTGAACACGTTAATAACTTCTCACTTAGTCAGTGAACATTATAATATTCAAAAGTTATTCTTAACAAAGTAACAAAGTTATTATATGCTTTGAAAATGTCGAATTATGTGCCAACAAAGCGCCATAAAATTTTGCAATACCTGTTGAAAACTATTTGTGAAGAAGTGATTGGAAAGTTTCTGCGGAAATTCCCGAATCCCAAAGCCAAGTCGCAATCATCAATTCTTACTTGGAATTCCTAAAGATGAAAATGATTGATTCCAACTGTCAGTATCTCCAGTATATACCAACTTCAATATAAATTACTAAATTTAACATTACTAAATTTAAATAAAAAAGACAATCTGCATCAAATTGTTTATAGAAATTAAATAGCGTTACAGTATTTAATTAATAAACAAACTCTCACTTCTATCTTTCAAAACAAAAAAAATGTTAATTATCCATAAATACTGGCACAAGAATTACATAATTTCTCATTAAAAATTATTAGTCCTTTAAACATATAGAATTATGTTTAAATAAATTAAAAATCTCCGAGGTAATAAAGAGAAAATTAATTTTTTTTTAAATTAACAAAAGTTAGGTCGATTCTGAGAGTGAGGGGTGAAAATAGAGGCTAAATTAGAAGACCCGTATCGCGGCGTTTGTTTATGTTAATTCGAATTTATTTTTTTAATCTACCTTTGAACTTTGCAGCCAAATGCCGATTTTCAGCATATTGTTCATATGTTTTTTTGGCTATAACTCGTCGACTAATTGATATTTTTTAAATCTGTAAAAGCCAAATTATTGCTAGAGACCTGTGCAAAAAAAATTCGAACTAACATAAATAAACGCCGCGATACGGGTCTTCTAATTTACTAACTATTGTTTAGCCCCTCACTCTCAGAATCGACCTAACTTTTGCTAACCTAAATTTGTTCCACAGTGTAATTTCAACAAATAATAAACTTCTTTTTAACTTTATTTTAATTAGAAATTTAAGTAATTAGTTAAATGGCAAAAAACCTAAATATAAGTCTAATAAATAAACCGAAATTAGGTCAGTTCTTCGTGACGCCTCAACAGTAAATTTTAGTTAATTTTAATTTATATTTTTTATAAAACCAGTTTTTGTTAAAAATTTGTGATTTTGTTGCTTAAAAGCAGCTAATCTTACTTACTATACTACATGTTGCGTTTTTTTCCTCTCTTTTTTTTCATTTGGATAAAATATGTCTTGAGTATGTCACTTGTAAAAAAACTGATACGAAATATATAAAACTTGTATAAAAAGTTTAATGGCCTACAGGTAAATTAAGGCACGGCCTGGTACAAAATTTTGCAGTTAAATAAACAAAATAAATAAACAAGAATAAGTGAATAACAAAAATTTTGTTTTACAGTTTTTATGATAACGCCAAGAGTTTACAAATTATCATCAACTTTTAAACGCAGGGAAAAAATTAGGATAATGAGTTCGTTGATGTGCTTTTAAATAATTATTTCTATAAATTTATTTATTTTAAGAAAGTTTGATTCATTTCGAGTTTCATTTTAATTAAACAGCCTGAAAGAATAATTTCTGACATTCATTTTTTAATGATGATTTTATTCAAATGTTGACTGCGACTATACGTTTGTCCATTTGTCACCTCCAGTTTTCGATCGATCTTTCCAGCATTGATATTGTTACCTCGCGAATTACACAAATCTGGCTTATCAACGAAGAACACAGAACGCCGATTTTCATAGTATAGCTGGAAAATTTAGAGACGTTGTTGCAGTATGAGTATTTCCTTGAAAAATTGTCAAGCATACTGAATAAAAATAGGCTGAGTTTGTTACGTATTGTCTGTGAAACTAAAACTGTAAATGAATTGCCCATTAATTATAGTTGCAATGATTCATTTATAATGTTGATAGATTCATATACTTTTTATTGTCTCCTTTTAAGTTATTAACAAAAATTATAAACCACATAACTTTATCTAGTTCGTTAATAACTTGATTTTATTATTCTTTCTCTTTTTAGGTAAGTCATATTTCAACATTTGTTAACTTTATTGTGAGTACTTTAAAATTAATTTAACAATATATACATACGTGTGAATTTGAAATATAAATTTATTAGAATTACGCAATTTATTATGAAAATCTGAGTAGATTTTTAGAATTACGCGAAATGAAATTGTATGTACATACATCACGCTCTGCTATGTAGTAATAACTTAAATGACATGTCGTGCACTTCTATACCATCTATGTTTGCTCATTTCAACATAACATGGTATTATTCATGACACTAGCTGATATTCCCGTGTTCTAGTTAATGCTATGGAATTGTTATTGTAGACCTTTTATTAGAAACAATTACAGGTGTTTATACAACTACATTACAATAGAAATCTGTTAACTATGATATATAATTTTATAACCTTTTATTAATATTTATTAGTTAATTGATTTGGGAAAAATCACACACTCTTCGAGTTCTTGTCTTTTTTAAAGTTCCTTTTTGCTTGGTCAATATTGGATGGACTGTTTTCTATACCTATGAAAGCTAGGCTAGGCTAAAATAACGTTAACAGTAGTTTATTTTTATTGTCATTCATATTGGAGCATATGAAATTATAATAATTTCACCATTTGTCCTGCAATCATGATATTTTGGAAATAAATCGGCCATTTCCTACCGGGTGATCCGATTGATATGGAATTTCACATAAGCGTGGCAGAGTGATATACGAAGCTCACAGACCTCTCACATGCTACATTTTTAATCGCTTGTTGTCGTCCAAAATGAAACTTTTAATATATGTATATAATATGATATTTATTTCCTATAGAGTTATTATTTTATCTAAAAATTTTATGATTCTAAAAATAATCAGGCTTAAATTTAGCTGCGAAGCTTTTGGCTTATCTGCAGAAAACACCCAGAGTCTTTGGCGATAATCGAACACTCAACTAATAGTCCAGCATATTATCGCCTAGTCTATCGGGGCACCCAGTATTTTATTAACAAAAATCACCAACTGTTAAATTAAATTTAAATTATTCGCTGTCTTAATTAAAATAAAACTATGTCAAGTATCGTATCTTTCAAAGCCAATAACTTTCAACTGAATATAATAAATTCATATTATGTAACTAAAAAGTTTATTAAATTAAAATCTAATTCTATTCATTGACTTATTCCATATACATACATAGATTATTTTTTGGCTTTGACGTTTATATAATAAATACTATTTCACAAAAAACCTTTAACAGGTAACACACATTTGAAATGAAACTGAAACACAATAAAACATAAAATTTGCATGTCTCCCTCAATATTTACAAATCGATCAAATTGTAAAAAAAAAAAAAAAAGATTTAACAAACCAGTCCAAAAACGAAACGAACAAAAATAAACTAACAAACATTTTCTGATAATGCCAGATATGGACGTAATCGTTGGATTTTAATGGAAATACTAAAAATCGCTTAAATAATACTTAAGGTAACAAATACTGCAAACAAAAATAGAAATACATGTTAAAGAAAGATAATCAGAAAAATATTCAGTTTTTCTTGTATTCATTTGTTTATTTATTGTTTTAAACATTTAAAGCTTTGAAAAAAAGAAATTGATTAAAAAATATAAAAGAAAATTTAAAATTTTATAAACAAAGTATGTTGCTTAAATCTTTTGTTTTGTTTGGCCCACCTATGACCGGCTGCCATTTAGCCAAATATTTCAGGTTGGTAATTAAGATTCTACAGGTTTTATTTTTATTAAATAATTATTTTATTATTTTTGTATTCTTTACTTTTGTTAAGAATGCTTACAACTTTTTTTATTAACTGTTTTCTAACGGTCAATTACTCTAAACCAATTGCTTGTCTTTGCTTTGAGATAGTGGTTGCTGCTCGCTCGCTGGCTTTGTCTGGTTGTTTTGTTATTTTATTTAATATCTTTTACTTTTATAGATTCCTCTTTCTACTACTTCAATATTTTAATGATTAGTTTACACCATTCTGCTTACAACACCAGCAACTGAAGAAACAGTGAACAGTAGAATCGCTGGTATTAATTAATATCTTTTGATCTTTAAACATTAAAACCTAATAAACTCTGAAACTGAAATTTATATTTCTAAGACATCTAATAAAAAAATATTGTTTGCAGAACCCTAACGAGGCGAATGTTGTCCTCCAAGTGGTCAATGGTGTCGGGCTTATTGGGGTACACTAGCGACTTCATATATCCCCACAGAAAATAGTCAAGCGGCGTTAAATCGTACAATCTAGGAGGACAATTGACGGGTCCTAAACGTGAAACTATACGGTTACCAAACCTTTCCTTCAATAAATCAATTGTGGCACGAGTTGTGCGACATGTTGCGCCGTCTTGTTATAACCATAATAAGCCCGAAACGATTTACCACTTTGAGGACAAAATTCGCCGCGTTATTGCCGATATATGGCCACAAATGTTGCAAAAAGCCATCGAAAATTGGACCTCTAGATTACACTACGTCCGAACAAGTTAGCGGATTATCTTTCGAATAAAGTAAATTTCATGTCAATTTAAAAAATTAGTTTTGTTTTATTCAATTTCAAAGTTGTATACGTCTAAAAAAAACACCCTCGATCCGTATTTCGAACAGAATCATAATTTTTAAAATAAATTTGCACAATTTGAAACGTTGTTCAGGCGTAAGTCTATTCATGTTGAAGTGCCAAACCAAACTTAATAGCTGACAAAAAGTTTTGCATCTAAAAAAAACACCCTATATACAAAATTATTCGTTAATTTTTTCTATACAAAAACGTTGCCACTGTGCAACATTTTAATTTCTTAGAATCTCATAGCTTGAAATAGTTTTTTGTGTGTTTCTGTATTTTTACGGCTTTAAGGCATTGCCACACAAAAAATCAACGTATTGATCAAGAACCTGAACTTTATTTTTTTATTTTCGCTGTTGGGATGTTGCTTCAGCAACAAACGTGTTTTCTTTCACACAAAAAAATACAACACGTACAAACCTTTTATTTTTTATTTCATTTTATTTTTATTTATTTTCGTTTTTCATGAAGAAGTCACCATAATCACAACAACAACAACAAACAACATTAACATGTTTGCGAAGGCTTCAGCTCTCAGTTTAAAAATGAAAAATAAAATGGATTTTGGGCAGGCATCCTCTTGCTTCCAGCTATGGCTCCATCAACACAGTATCTCAGCTGTAATGCTTGTATGTTGATTCGTTTATTTTGTTTGTGTTTTATTATGGGACTGTTGTTGTGGTTGTTGTTTAAAATGTTTAAGAGGTTCATAACTTGATGCCGCCGACAATAATTCCTGGAAATATAAACCAGTAAATAAACAGATTTTTCTTATTTACTTACTTCTCAATTTTATTTCATTTTACTTATTTATTTTTTTTTATGACCGACAAACACAACACGTCTTACAGCAACTTATAAATTTACTTACATACAACACAACTATAAGACAAAGAGTTGCAAACCCCAAGTGTCAAAACCTTAAAAAGAACATAAAATTGTCTGGTCTTGTGTGTTTTACATCAAACTCAAAGTCTTATAGATTTTTATTTAATGATAAGCTCTCTGAGCAGCTTTCTATGTTTTATATTTTATTTTATTTCAGTTTAATACTCGTATTTTATACAAATCACCAGTATAAATATACCTATTTGGAATAATTTTACTATACAACAATATTATTACGTATAATTTGTGCTCCTTTGATTTTGCTGTTCCTTTTTTTTTTTTTTTTGAAATAATATTTCTATTACTTTAAATTAAGCAAGTATCAAATTACAAATGTATGTATAAGACTCGAAAAATTTTCATAGGTTTATGTACCCTAACTGTGGAGATATTACGAGTTCGTTCAGAAAGTCTTTTATTATTCAAACCTCACATTCGTGTGCAAAATTTCTAAAAATATTTCTTATGTTATACTTTTAAAGATTTTTTTGTCAGTGTATAAGTTACAAAAATATTGAAAGTATGGATTTGAAAAAAAAACATTTAGTTTATATTTTGTTTTAAATAACAAAAAATAATAATTTATTCAAACAACGTGGGAACATATCTTTTTAATTTTATATTATCTTTATTTAGTGCAATTTATGTTAACAATCTTTTGATATCCTGAAAGCTCTCAAATTAAATACAAATCGAAAATATTGAAAAAATAATTATTAAAATATTTCGTGTCATCTTCTCAAAAGAATAAAAGTATGATAAAACAAATCGTTGAATGATATTTCATTATGTGAGAAAATTTAAAAATATATTCATTAATTCACTTTCCTATCGTGTTATTTCATTCATTTTATTTTTAATTTACCCTGTTGTCGATCTAGTGACTTTATGTTATCTTATTAAGTCCACCACTAGTTAATGAACATGTTTTTTGTATCCTTGTGTGTAGTAGTTAATAAATGGCCAAAAATTTGCATTTTATTAAATTATTTTTATAAAAAATGATAGAATGAATTAAAATTTTTATACCCTACACCACCATAATGGGAAGAGTATATTGGGTTTGTGCTAATGTTTGTAACGCCCATAAACAACACCCACCTTAAAGTATACCGATCGGCTCGGAATCACTTTCTGAGTCGATCTAACGATGTCCGTCCATCCGTCGGGCTGGCTGTCCATGTAAAACTTGTGCGCAGAGTACAGGTCGCAATTTTAAAGATATTTTGATAAAATTTGGTACGTGATATTTTTTCGACCCAAGGAAGGATGGGATTGAAACTGGTGGAAATCGGTCCATTATTTCACCTGGCCTCCATACAAATGTCCTCCCGAAATTGAGGTTTACTGATCATAAATGTTTGAATTATGCAAGTATCCAAACAAATTTCACCACAAATGAGTAGTAAATGAAGCTAAATCACACCTAAAAATTTTGTGAACATCGGTCCATAATTAGTCGTAGCTCCCATATAAGGCCAATTCCGAAAGTCACTTTAAAGAGCATAACTTTCACAAAAATGTTGGTATCCAAATAATATTGAATATACATTTCATATGTATAAAAATAATACGGTACAATTTTATTATGATCGGTCCATAATTAGTCGAAATTCCCATATAAGACCCTATCCGTGATTCACTTAAGCTCCATAAATCGTTTAAAAATTTTTATATCGAGATAAAGTTTAACACATATCTATAATACTTATATTGACAGACATCATGACACTAAATTTTAAAATGATCAGTTCACAATAGGTTATATCTCCCATATAATGCCCATTTCTGAAAAACTATTTTATTGATATACTGGGTGTGGGGTATTATATGGTCGGGCTTGACCGACTATACTTTCTTACTTGTTATAAGAATAATTTTATTCCAAAATAATCTAGTTTAATAGTTATTTTATTTAAAAAATGAAAATTATTCGCTGTATAAATGATTAAAAAGATCACCTTGAAGTATTAGTAACCAGAAATATTTTATATTATATTTTTAAATATTTTCTAGGAAAATACAAATGCAGCAATACATTAACTTAGATTCTGTATTATGTTAAGAGTTATTATTATAAAGTGTTCTCTTCATTTATAAATGCTAAAAGTAAAACCTTAAACAACAGCAATATTTGACCTAAAAAATTCTTCACAAAGCTGAAATTATTAACAAAAATATTATAATGTAGAAAATTTTAATAATTACCAATGACGTCAAATTTACGATTATTTACTTATCCATTACAAAATATAACAAAACTGTTATTTAATTTATGATTCATTCATTAACTAGTAAATAAATAAAATACATTACTTTAATATTTATTTCATATTCGTGCATACTACTCGTTCTCCACTGTGTACAATAAATATAAATAACAAAATTAAAAAAAATATTTTCCATAACTTAAAGAATAAAGTTCAATGAACTTTTAAACACTAAATACACTTGTTCACATGGTTGTATTTAATGGACGTGTTGATTTTAAATTTATGAAGAATTGCCCACATAATTTTAGCAAGTAACTAGTACGAGGTACTTTTACTGGCCACTAGATATGTAAATATTCCGCAATCATAATAAAAACTACGCTAAACAAGATGTTCGTTCTACATAATTAAGACAGCTCATTATTACTTAACTCAACAATTCAACAACTCTTCCTTCCATCTACGTATCTGCTATCTGCTCAATGCTAGTGAAAACGGTTCTTAAAATAAAACGTAAAAATATGATATTCTTGACAGCAAAACCAAATAACTTCTAAAATATTAAAGGATAAATGTTATTTTCTTTTGTAATACTATTCACTAAATCCTTAGTTTCGCTCTTGGATAACACAAACGAATTTATTTTTATGATTTTTTTTAAATTATTTCAAACAATTAAAGCGTTTTTCTTGAGAGTTCAAAATTGATCACCACTAAATTTTAGCAAATATATGTGAAAGCCCATTAGCTTAGAATTTCTAAATCACTTCCAAAATGTGTAAATAATCAATAGAATAGGGCAGATTTTTAGACTTGTATGAGAAAAACAAATTATTATTTAGCACATCATTTGAATCTATTACACTTCATCAGATTTGTGGACGTTATATTTAAAAAGTTAAGAAGAGCTTGAAAAATGCTGTCACAGTAATTATATTTAATAACAAAACATGGGGCTGTTTAAAAAGCATTTCAAATAAACAAATAATAAAAAATCCTACTATAAACTAATTAACTAAAACGTATTGCTGATAAATTAAGTAGGATGGTAAGCTATATTTAAGTGATTCTCCTCACAAATCTGCTTTTGCAGACATTGTTATTATGTAATTGTTCACATAAAATTCGGTTGCAGAAATTTTTTAATATTTATGTAACAAAAAAAAAATGATTGGGTACTTTTGAATCAGAAATTGATAATCATTTAAAGAAAAGCTAAAAGAAGAAATTAAAATTAATAAATCCAGCTCCTTTGCAAACTTTTTCCAAAGAATGAATTCAGAACTTTACTGAAGAATTCTGAAGAAAACGTTTATACTTTTATAAAGTAATAACCACAACTGCAATAACCTCGTTTCGCTGCAACATAAAATTTTATTCTCGATATCTGTTAAAGTTTCATTTTTACATACATATGTTTTATTCACCCCTATCGTGAATAAAAATTCCATGTGAAATTTGTTCCCTTTTCACATTTTTCCTATTAAAATCCAATGTTAAAAAAATAATAGGCAACAAATTTCATGTGGAATTTTTATTCACGATAGGGGTGATTAATAATTAGACAGCTGTTGAATTTTGTTAAAACTTTGTCGTAAAGAATGCGTGCCCTTTTTATTGTTTAATTACACTACAGCATTGAAAACCGTATTCCTCTTTGCTTACACTGGAGTTGTATTTTTAATAATTTAGCAATTTTCAGAGAAACCCAAATGTTTCTTTATTGAACAAATTATTTTTTTTTTTTTTTAGGTTTTTAATTTGTTTATACCAAACTTGGATATTTTTTGTTTAAGATCTGTGTGCCATTTGCAGTACTTTTTAAAAGCTTTGAATTTTTAACATCATTGAAACAGACAATGTAGGAATTTGGTCACGAAAATGAAAATGTTGGCACCAGGTTTTTTAAAAAATGTGGTGTTGACGGATTTTATGTCAGTACAGTTAATACTTATTTTTGGTTATTAGAGCCGTTATGTAATTCCTCTTATAATGGCATACAACTGACTGACAATACTAGAACAATGTTCATATATTCTGCTTGACAAAAAGAAACAAGCCTGTGGCTAGCCACCGAAAATTGCATTATGCAACCGGAAAACGAAAGGAATTATCTTTAAATGTTTTACCAAATAGAGATTAAATATGAATTGCGGCGACATTCTCGTCGAAATGAGCAATATGAAATCTTACTACGCCTATTCTGTCACTACTCACACGCTACAGAACAATGGTACTCAATTCGATTACACCTGCACCTTCACTTATTTAAATTGATGCTGAGTAAAATTTCAACAAATGAAACCTGGTTTCAAACACCACTTCCTATATTTATTTATGGTTTTGTTGCATTAATTTATCAAAAAAGAAAAATATATAAAACTATGCAATGACTCAAAAAACAAGTTAAAATTTAAATTACTGATCTTTTATGTTTGTTTTGTTCTTTTGTTCCTCTAACTGTATTATTAAATTTAAACAAAAATTATAATAACAATAAAATCACAACAATAAACCATAAAATTTGTTAAATAATATTAACGATTATATTATAATAAATAAAACACAGACTTCATCATTTTGCATTTAACAATAAAAGTTTAATTTATAATTATCTTTAAGGTGGCATTTAAAATTTCAAAGAATTAACTTGTTTAAATAATTCAGCACTTAAACATTTTTGTTGCTATTACTTAATCGTAGTAGATTAATATAAATAATATTAATAAATAGTATTATGCACATCTTAGAAATAAAATGGCAACAAAAGCACTTCGTAGAGAACCAATTCATGACTTGAAATGCTAAAGCAAGTGCATATTTTTCTTTACAAGTTTTGTTTAATAACTTTCATAAATGTCTTTATTCCCAACTAAAAGCTGAAATTATATAAAGCGTTTTGCAACAGGGACGCTACAAAAGTAGACCGATAGGGACAGAAAACGACGCCATATTTTTTGCCGCTCTTTTGACATTTTTCTTCAGTAAGGTTTGCCATTTCATGATGGAAAGATATATGAGTCAACAACGAGTCGAAATTATTAAAATTTACTACCGAAATTCCGAGTCAGTGGCGTCAACGTTAAGAGCGTTACGTCCAATTTATGGTCGTCATAATCGTTCTACCAGATCAACAATTGAGCGTCTAGTGAAAAAATTTGAATCCACAGACACAGTAGAATATATTCCGTGTCGAGAATATTGCTGCCGCTGAGGCTTCAGTTAAATAAAGCCCAAATGTGTCTCTCACACGTCGCTCTCAAGCGTTGGGCATCTTTGTGACGTCGTTGTGGCGAATTTTGCGAAAAGATCTTGGCCTACATCGTTACAAGATCAAATTGACGCAAGAACTGAAACCGCTTGACGACCAGATGCGTCGTATGTTCGTGAATTGGGCTGAGCAACAACTTGAAAATGATTCGGATTTTCACCGAAAAATCATCTTCAGCAATGAGGCTCATTTCTGGCTGAATGGCAAAATATGCGTTATTGGTCAGACAGCAATACACACGTACTCCAAGAGTCATCATTGTATCCCGAAAAAATTACGGTTTGGTGCAGTTAAAGCATTAAACACATTCGAGACAGCAGGCGACACGACTACACGAGTGCAAATGCCGCCCTCTAGTCAGCTACTTAATTATTTTGAATACATAGTCAGCAGCTGATCCCGAAATCTGACGTTTTAATAAAAAATAAATTTGTTCTTCGAATTTTTTAAATAACATAATGGCTGAAAAGAAGTTTGTTGATTTTATAGAAGCTATTACTAAAATACAACAAAAAAGTAAATAAAAACATTAAAAATAATAAATCTTAAACAATAACACACTTACAAACTTTAATCAAACAAAACAATAAAAATACAAACAGCTGTTGTAGTAATCTATTTATATTTCAGTGGTGCCACTAAAGGCTTTTATTTTTGTTTAAAGTAGCGTTTTATTTATGAAACATGAAAAACATATATATATGATATATGACATTCTAATAAACTTCACTTATTTTTATTAATATAAAATTTTGTATTATTAATGCAATATTATTGATACATTTAACAACTCTTGACGCATAAATGATCACGACATTTTAATTGTGTATTTTGCTTTTTATTTTATTTAATTTGCTTTACACATTTTGCTATATGGTCAACACTGTTTTTGTTTTGTCGCCAACAAAAATCGAAATTAGTTTATTTTGACAGCGACGAAAAAATCAGCATGGACAACAACCTGCAGTCGTGTTGCCTGCTGTCGTCAATATAGTCACTCTCATATAAACTTGTGTATTTTATTTTTGACATATTGTAGTCTGTAGTCTGCTGTCTCGAATGTGTTTAATGCTTTATGGGCCGGCGGCGTCATTGTGATTCTTTCGTGATGATCAAGACCGGCACGTTACTGTGAATGGAAATCGCTACCGTTCAATAATAACAGAATATTTTTGGCCCCAATTGGATGATATGGACTTGGAGGACATGTGGTTCCAACAGGAAGGCGCCACAAGCCACACAGCGAATGTCACAATCAATTTATTGGAAACCAAGTTTGGAGAACGTGTTATCTCACGAAATGTGGGGCTACGTCAAGTCTATGGTCTACGCCAACAAGCCAGAGACGATTGTTGATCTTTGTACGAATATCGAACGTGAAATTGTAGCAGTATCGGCCGATTTATGCTTGAAAAGCTTCGCGTCTGGACTTCTGCAAGCATACCCGTGGTGGCCATGCAAAAGAAATCGAGTTCCATACATAATGGCATCGAACGTGCTTTCACAGGAAATAAAGGATTTCATTGATATCCAAATCGTTATTGTTTTATTTAAAAAAACTTTTGTAGCGCTCTTACTGAAAAACCTGATAATTTTAAAACATATTTAAAACAAGTTTTGTTCTACATTTTTGGATGATACCTAAGAGGACCTTTAGAAAATCATTATTTCATTACGTTAAGAGCACAAATTCCACATCTATGGCTAGAAATCTGAACATATGCATATTATAAGTAGGGTTTAGGGTCCGGGAATTCCCAGAAAATAATAGTAGAGAATTCTTGGGGAAATATTAAAGTAGTTTAAAAAATTTTTTGAAATGTTAAACGAATTAAAATTTTAATAATAAGTTATTATTTATTTATATATTAATATATGTACAAAGAAAAACCAGCAAGTATTTGGACCTAAAATTGTAAACTTAAATAAATTCAAATTAAGTTTACGAAAGATAAGCTCTAATTTTAAGACATCTTAGTCTGTAATATATTCATTGATAATGTTGTTATTTTTTATCACTACTTCCAGAATATAAATTTAACCAATTTTTCGATTCTCTGGAACAATATAGTGTTATATAGTTATAAAGCGAGAAAATTATTTAAATATAAAAAAGGTTTCGTTAATTTAAAGTTTGAAAATAATTAGTAGTTATTATCACATAATTGAAAAACAAAAAATTATTATATTTCCATAACTTAATAGTTGTAATTAATTTTACATTTAAATGAACAGCAAAAGTTAAATAATTTATTTTGTTAATCATAAATAATTTGTTAAATTACATCTAGAAGTAAAAATTAAAAAAAAAACACAATCAAATTAAAAAATTCATAGTTAACTCACGAATGACCCAAATACGAGCGAGCAAGTCTGTCTGACAAGTCAGGCGCATGTTTCATTAACTCTTTATAAGCGTAAAAAATACAACACAAAAACAAAATACAACAACACAAAAAAACTTTAACTGCTGGCTTAAGATACATTCACCGAAAAATATCATAAAGCTGATAGTGTATGCAAGCAAGTATGTGTGACATAAGAAAAAGCTTTAACAAAAATATTAAATAAAACAACAAGTATGACTTAATAAAAAACGAATTTAAAAAATAATTTAAGATGTGACTGAGGGAATGCATGAATGAATAAAATGAAGTAAGTGAAAGAGTTTATCTGTATGTATCTTTTCCATTTTATTGTAATGCATGATGGACCAGTTCAGTGTATTTATGGGAGTGGGGTGACACTGAGAGTTTAAAAAATTTTAAATTTAAAATATAAAGTCATGGACTGTCAATGTATTTAAAATAGAAAGGATTATATGCTTGGGAACAGTTATGTAGATAACTTAGATACAATATATGCCAAGGCACATTGCACGTGGGCATATTATATCTAGTGGATCTTTGGTTGTTATTCGAATAATCGAAGGAAAATTTACTGAAGTGAATAACATTTTTCAATTTAGAATAAAAAAGTATTCGATTATCGAATTTTCGAATATGGAAATGTAAAAAAAAAAAAAACAAAAAACATATACAACTAATTCAGTTTTTACACGGTTTTGATTTAACACGATTTGAAAATAAGCAAAAATTAATTTTTTTTTGCACGATTTTATTCCATTTATTCCAATTCAAAATCTTTTAGGCTTAATTTTTTTTTCATGTCACAAATTTAGGCGAATTGCCTTTTTGTGGATACAAGTAAATTTACAGGTCAGAGCAATTGTAAATAGCACAAATTTGTGGAAATTCTCTTTTAGTGCATACAATAAAATGAATATGTCAGTGACATGTTGTCATACATTTTTTTACATTACTTTTCTTTAATAACTATGCTTGTGTGAAAACACATTGTATATGTAGGTACATTAGGGTTGTCTCAAAAAAAATAAAATTTTGTCTGAAATTTTTAAAATATTTGAATTTAAATTATTTTTTTTAATTTTTGATAACCCATTGAATGCGCCTCTCAAAGACCTTTCATATGATACCAAATTTCCTTTGGAAGAAATGTAAAAAAATCAAAAAACCTCTAAAAAGGACATTTTTATCTTTTGATCCAGCTCACCAAATATTGACCGCAGGACAAAAAAATTGAGAAACGTAGTCTTAAAACGAATCGAATTTTCATATTAGTCGGGAACATCGTTACGTTATTTTGTCTTCATACAAACGGGGCCACCCTAATTTAATATTATAAACCTGAATAATTGTTTGTAAAAAAAACCAATCAATTATTTTGCATACGATCAATGTCTTTTTTTTACCCGGCTTTTTTGACACAGAATTTCCTGGAACCAATTAAAAAATCAGAATTAGGTGTATATGAACAAAAACAACTTTTTGAAAGTAAGCCTTATATGGACGTTTATATGGACAATTTCGGGAGGGCATTAATAAGAAAGCTAGGTGAAATAAGGAACAGATTTCAAGCAGTTTCAATAGGCTTCATCCTTGATCCCAAAAAAAAATTTAAATATCGAAATATCTTTAAAATTGCGACCTATTCTTTACGCACAATGTTTACATGCACAGTCAGACAAATGGACAGACTTACGGACGAACATCGTAAGACTGAGTCGACCGGTGTACCCTCAGGTAAGTGTTAGACTTATATTTTTGGGTGTTACAAATATCACTACAAATCCAGAGTATATTGGTGGTGTGGTGAACCTTATTAAACATGCTGCTATCAGATTGATAGCAACGTGTTAACATTAATACGTTTTGAATATCTTACCTAGAGCTAATATCACAGAATTACTGTTATACATTTAGAAATGGAAAGCATGCAATGGATGGAGAATTACATCTGTTTCTAATGGTTAATTAGCGGTTGGCGAACTGGTTTAAATTTTCAACTATGAGTCCAAGAATTAGGCAAATCCCTCTGCTTTCTAAACCAAAACAAAATTTTCTAGTCCAAAATTAAAATGCAATGTATTTGCATGGTCAGTCAAACTGTTTTCAGAACTCTTATAAGCAAACAGTAAACTACAAAGTAGGTCCCTATACAGCAATTAATGATTGATCAAGATTATGACAAATTGTAATATTTGATTTGAATTACACAAAAGTAAAGTAAAGTAAACTTTATGACAATTACATTTCTTTATTTCGTTTTTCAAAAGATGGTTCTTGTCTCCCTGCAGGACATAAAGAAGTGTTAAAATTGGCACTTGTAGTTAAAGTGAGAATAAATTAAAAATGTCATAAAAAGTTCATTAAATAAAGTGTTATAATTTAATACATTTTTTAAAACTTTTTTCGCTTCTTTTTTTTTGTCACTTTAAACGTATTTGTGTGTGTTTTTTTTTTTTTTTTCTTGTAAATTTACTTGTAGACTATTTCTGTTTATATTTTTGACCTAAAAATAACACAAAAAAACAAAACACGACAAAAAATAAGAGAATGTTGTAAATATATGTACATATGTATGTATATTTTTTGGGTTTTCAGAATATTTCAAACCCCATGACTACAATATGTCTAATAACAAGTGCCAAGTAGAACGGCACTATTGTGTTTATTTTTAACGTAAAAAATATAGTAAAGTATTTTAAAATATTTAAATATGCATACATATTTATTTACTGCAATCAGTTTTAATTAATTTTTACATATGAACTTTGACACAATAAATACTTGCATAATACTATATGCAGTATTTAAGGTTATAGAGACAGGGAACCGAAGGCTTTTCGGCTGTCACTCAATTTAATTTAGTTGTCATTACTGTTAAATGTTTATTTTTTTTTAATATTTTTATAATAAAACTTTTTGCTTAATAAATCGAATAAAAATATCTTCAAAAGGCTTTGTTGCCAACATTTTAATATGAATTTTGAAGTCTACATATGGCGAATATGTATGTTAACCATGGTGAATATTTGACCAAGAGAGCCAGCCAGACTTTTTA
Organism: Bellardia bayeri; assembly: GCA_950370525.1. Taxonomy (NCBI): domain Eukaryota; kingdom Metazoa; phylum Arthropoda; class Insecta; order Diptera; family Calliphoridae; genus Bellardia; species Bellardia bayeri. The sequence goes on from OX493264.1 coordinate 106,317,938, forward strand.
ATCAACAATTTACGACAGCTTTTATATATAATTTTCTTGGATCAGCACTCGGGGGATGTCGTTTGTGGACATCGGACAGCGCGGTTAAAGAACGAATTTTCTCGTAGAGTGTTGTGCTATACTCTGTCCAATCGATCTGTTGTTGAATGACATGAATTATGTATGTAAAAAAACTGCAGGTACAAAAACTCAAGCAAAAAACATTCCATTGTAGTATCGAATAAACAGTGAAACTTAACCCAATTTGCGATGATGCTTCAGTGAATCAAGAGCTTTAATATGTTCACCTTCCTTCCACTAAATTTGTCACAAGATTTTGATTAAGCGTATTGTCTTTCCTCATTGTCCCAATCTTGGCCAGGGCCTATGGTAAGATGAATATCTATAAATGACAAATGTTCCTATTATATATTTAAACAAAAAAAAAAACCTAAAAGATGATTCAGCCATGAACTAGTCTGATAAGCTTCATCTATAACAACTCGTATAGTGCTATCTCTGTAAAAGCACGCTATAAACCGACAGAAGTTATTACCGAAACCGATATATTTTGTTAAAATTGACTATGCCAGACTGTATCGAAGGGAAATATCTGGAGTCATCACTTGACTTTACCATTTTTCCCATTGTCATCAATAGAGAGCGTGCCGTATTAAAACCATATTGGCGATTTCTAAGTAAATTGTTGGGGACTCCGAATATTGAACAAGTTGCTAGTTTACCATACATCCCATTAGTTCAGAAAGAGCAGTGCAAAAGTGAATAAATTTGAATCAACATTGTTGTTTTGGAAAATACTTGAGAAAATATTTGTAACCCAATAAGCGATATTTATTCCTGGGGGTTAAATTTCTATCTTAAATTTTAGAAAAAAAAATCGAAAGCAACACCAATTTACAATTATTTATCATTTATAACTCCGATATAGGTTTATGGCCAATAAAAATTGTATGGTTCGGCCAAATCATCTTTTTTTTTAGCATTCAAAGCCTCAGTGCTTTTCTACTAAACAAAATCATGATAAATTTTATTTTTAAAGTAACAACAATTTAACAATTATTCTTAAGGCATTTTTTTTACTAAAACAACAAAGATAAAACCAAAACAAACAATCAAAACATCCGCTTATTTACCCACGAAGAATCGAATGAAAACAACTTTTTGAGTAGCACGTGATGTCGTCTACCACACAAGATCGTTTTGTTTTATTTCATGATGAATTTTATATATTTTTTTGTATTTTACCAAAAACGATAAGAAAATTGATTTAAATTTACGGCCACAATTGTTAATGTTTTTGTTGTTGTTGGGGTCTTTTTTTCGTAATTTTTCTTCTCATTGCGGCGGCTGCTGCTACTGCTGCAGATTCAAGACTCGTTGTTGCATCCAAATTGCAGCTGGTCACGATGAACTTTAAACATTAACAAAATAAAAACAAAGAAAATAAAATAAAATGCAAACAAAACGAAACATAAAGTGTAGAAAAAAAACATATTTAGTTAAAGCACACCTGAGTTGAAAAAATAAATTTTCAATCATTTACTATGGTTTTTACTCTGTATGAACGGACAACAAACCAAATGTTTAATACTAACAGCTAAAAACCAGTATTTTTATTAAAGGAAAATTAATTGATTTTCTTTGAACATACAAAAGCGAGAAAAAAATTACTGTTTCTATTTTTCCAAACATAAACTTCTTCTGCACATACGAGTTTATGAATCTTTTGAACAGAAACATTATTGATGTTTTTTGTTGTTGTTTACTTTTTTAAAGAAAGTGCTAAAATTATATGGCAAATATGAAAAATGTTTATTTAAAACAAGTTATGTCAGTTGTTTTTAGTTTAGCATACAACATTAACTTGACTAGAATGCACAATGGCCTGGAATGATAAAATATGACTGAAATTGTTATACTTGTTTGCAATATTGGCTATCGTTGCCGAATTAGCTGTAATTGCCGTTAATTCAAAAATAATAATTTAAAATTATGAAAATATAAATTTTGGTTATCCATAATTACATGAACTGAAAAATCCACAGCAGGTAAAATATAATGCAATACAAGTTTGCTAAGCTTACTTTTTTTAATTTTCTTAAACAAAATAAGGTAAAATACTAGAGTCCGACTTAAACCTCACTAAACCTAATCCAAAAAAAAAATATTAAATTATTTTTTTCAAAACTAGGATACCCTAGTTTGAAATTCCATAATCTACGTTTTTTCTTAGTAAAAATTTCAGTATTCGGCCAAATTTTTAGCAATAAATTCGGTAGAAGTCTACAAAATATCAGTATCGCTAAAATAACGTTGCTAAAATCATCCGAATTAGCAAACGTTAACGTTCAACGTTTCGAATCTTTCTTTTTTGTATATCAAAAGTAGTTTCATATACAGTGGAGAGCACAAATGAGTACATGTTTGTACCGTGTGCACTTTTTATTGAATAAAAATAAAACTAATAGAAAATTTCATTTATTTTAGCTTTAATGCTAGTCAGAATAATTTACAATGCAAAATTTAAAAAATAATAAATTTTGATGTTAATTTAATTGCATGTGAAAAACACTTTTTGCAAATTACCCAACATAAATCAAATTAAATAAATAATGAAGAAACTGTGAATAGCCTTTGAGGACAATTTTCTAGCAATGCCAAATTAGTAGGAATTCTACGCATCTAATAGCAAAACAGCTTAAAGTAAGTCAATCAGTGGTCATATGAGTCCACCAAAGGTGTTTTATTATTCCTAAACCATAAACAAGGGGTCGCAAAAAACTATTAACAAAACCTATTAACACCAAAAGATGCTTCTATAGCAAACTCTTATAGTCGAACTCATTAATCGATGAACAGCATCATGAGCCCTTCGCGATATTGGTTACATCTCAGCAGTAAAAACCTGCATTGTCGATAGTGTTAAGGCACGGTTAAAGTTTGCCAGAGAGCACATAATGTTGGCCAGAGAGAATTACATGGTGGCACCTCGGACCACTGCAAAGAATCGAAGGAATAATGAGGAAAAAAGAATATCTGAGTATTTTGCAAACTTATATTCACGATTCATCAATCATGTGGATGGTAACTCAAAGCACACTTCCAAAATCGTGAAAGAATGACTTAGCATAATTTTCTTTTGATGCAGTGGCCAGCAAAAAGTCCCGACCTCAATGCGATTGAGAATTTTGTGGTCTATCGTAAAGAGACAGTTGGGACAATACCGATTAACTCCAACCAATTTGGTCGATATTTGTCAGCGGGTTTAGCTCGAATGGGAGAGTATTCGAAATGAATTAATTGAAAAACCGTTGCAAAGTATGCCAAAACGTGTCTTACGTTTACTATCATTCCCTAAGAGTTTTTGTATGGTGCAAAATTTAAAACATGCGAGTTGTTTTAGTTTTGTTAGTTTTTTTCTTTTTTTTTTTTTTGAACTTGATGCTTTTAGTTTTGATTTAAAATTTGATTTTAAAATTAAAATATTAAACATAAAATAAATGATAAAAAACCTTTTTCAATTTTCTTTACTATCCAGCAAGCCATATGAGTCCGAAAAGAGTCTTCTTCATTTTAATGCAATAACAAGTGCACAAGTTATATTAAAGTCAACATCTTCGTGAGATATTAAAAAATGTCGACGAATTGGAATAAGTTTGTAGCGAATGTGGATCGAAATGTTTTGAAACATTTAATGGGATCAATCCATCAAAACAAAAACACGGATTTTTATAATAGGAAATTAATTTTAGTTTCTTCTTTTAACTTTCCTTAAATATTAATAAAATTTGTGGTTTTTCTTAAAAAATGTATGCGACCAGATTTTATGTGAACAATAATGCTTTATCCTCTATCGAAATGTTTAAGATTCAAAGGTAATAAAACATGCTAACGTGATGATTTCAATTAAATAACAATATGTTCTGTAAATGTATTTAATGTCAAACAAAACAAATCTTGAATATCAATAATTTTTTATTTCAGTTACTTTAGCTGCATACTGCTGCATATTAGATTATTAATGTTTTTGTTATTTCAAGCCACAAGTTCCATAGTTGTCTGAAACCATAAAACTGACTTGAAGATACGAAAACAATCATCATCTTCTCAAACGTTGAAATAACAAAACAAAACATCTCACAGATCTTGTAGTTTCTATTAAAACACTCAAACACACATTCATGAGACAAAAACAAAAAACAACAACAAAAACAATTAATAGACAATTTAAATGTTAAATGAAAAAGTCATTTTATTTATAGTTGAATGGTTAACAAATGTCAAATAACTTAAGAATTTATTTATAATAAACGAGTATATAGATCGCAAGAAAACTAACAAGAGACAAAATTAACAATTAGATTTGTTACAAACATTTTTAAAATTCATCATAATTTCAAATTAATTTTTTATTAGGATTGTTACATTTCCAAAAAAAAAAAAACAAAAATATTTTTCGATTAATCAATGTCAGTAGCGTTAACTTGACCTACATTCACAAAATTTCTTAGAAATATGAGTGAGTAGAAGTTTGTTTGTACGTCTAGTAACACAAAAATTCATGCGTAAATTTATTTTTGCATGAATTGTAAGTTGATCTCACAACAATCTACACACTGAGCAGCTGAGATTGTAAACATACATACATGTATGTACATATGTTTGTAAATACATATACATATTGTATTCTCTGAAAATTTCTTTAAATCATTAAAATTTAGAATTCTATATTGTCACACGATGTTTTACACACTCTCATAATGGAAGCATTTTGGTTTTTTTTTTTGTATTTTTCTTTACAGCAATTTGTTTAATTGTTAAATTCCAATTAAATTTCAATTGTGGCAATTTATTTCAATAATTAAACAAACATTTATTCTACTTATTTCACTTTCACCTGTGTAAATATCTTTGTTGAGCTTTTGTTTTTTTTTTTCAATTATGCTGGTTTGGCAACTTTCAAAATATTTTCATATATTTTTGTAAAAAAAAAATTGATTTTATGGCAAAACAAAAAAAGTTTCAATTTCATGAAGAAAAAATTAAGGTAAACAACTTGTGTCGTATACATTTGAAATTATTCAGCAATTTGTTGACTACTACATACATATAAACACAAAAAACAACGATCTAGATAGTTTCTAAAAAATTGTGCCTGAGTCAGAATTATGTTAATCCGTATTTAATAGAAAGTTATTCATTATTTGTCTAGTGTAAAAAGTCATTGACACATTTTTAACTCAAGTACGGCTTTGTGTATACAAGTATTTTATGTAAAAATAAATTATAATTATAATTATTATAAAAATAACAAATAACAATATTTTAATTATACAAAGCTTAAAGAACACAGATTCGATTGTGTTCATTGATTATAATAATTATAATAAATAGTTCTAGCTAGCAATAGATGGATTAAGATGGAAACAAAGAAATATTTGTCACTGCAACTGAAATTTTGTAACCACAACTAAGTAATATTTACAGAATCAGTTAATTTAAAAAAATCGCTTTTAACAAACAACATATTTCTTTGTGTTTGTTATCTTAATTCGGATTGTTGCTCTCTCGGTTAAATACAACATAACAAAAACAGAATTAAGGCGACCGGAAAAAATTGTGGTTTCAATTAAATTTCTAAATATATTTTTAAAGATATTTTGTGCTAACTTTTCTATTTTGATCATTTCAGTAATTACATACAGTTATACTCGTATGTAGCAAAACCTATGGTTTACGAAAATCTAGTAAAAATTTAGCAATGTACTTGTAACTGAGAAGTGTTCTAACAGAGTTTAGTTTACCAGATGATTCGGCAAACCTTTTTAAATTTAAAATAAATTAAAATCAGATAAATCATAGCGTTTGCAGAAACAGAATAAGCTGTAATCCACTGCACATGTCAGGAAGTACCTTCGTATTTGCAGGGGTGACATATAGAGGTATATATTGGAAACATTGTATCTAACAGATAAAAAAGCATTCTCAGAGAATTCATCAATAATACATTATTGTCGTGCTTGGAGATTAGAAACCTTACAGAAGACAGCAAATAACCTGCAGTGAAAAACAATAGAAGTGATTGGTCCAACATAGACCACATATTCAAATTATTTAATTTAAGCTGTTACGAATGCCATAAACCAATTGTAGAGAAATAAACTATCGCTGACTGGAATCTGCAACGCACTGGTCTTAATGTTGTCTGTCTAAACACCACCACCATTGAATTTCGTTCGACATTTCTTTGAACCAATCATCAGAGGTAACTCAAACAATTTCGTACGAACAAAAATATATACTGTTTTGGTCAAAATAGATTTTGTGAAATATCTGTCAAAAAAAAACTCAAATATTATTCATACGAGAATGCGACTATAGGTACGGTCACACTTGGCAAATATTTACCGAAAAAGACGTAACCACTAAATAACACATATTTGAACTCGTTTATTTATTTAAAAAACCAAAACACAACAAATATTTAGTTTTAATTTATTTGATGCTGTTTGATCTTGCAAAACTCTTGTAAGAGTAAACAACGTCAAACAAATTTTTAGTAAATATTTGCCAAGTGTGAACGTAGCTTAAAATGCTGATGTCATATTTGACATAAGTATTTAAAATATTCTCTCTAAAATAAAGTAATAACCCTAAATATGTAATCATGTAATAAGAAATTAAATATAAACAAATTTTATTCCTAAGAAATACAAATTTTTTAGAATTAAAAAGAGAAATGGAAATGTAACAATATAATATGAGAAAATACAACAAAAATAGTTAAGTTCAAAGATTAAAAAAATGATTTTAATAACTTAGTTGTTTTAAAAAATATCCCGTTATTATTAAATTAGGGGATGGCCATGCAAAAAAAGTAAATTAATTCTTTGAAAACATTTTGTGTTTTTTTTTTGCTTTGTTCATAGTAATAAATTCTTAAAAATTTTGTATCATTAACTAAATTACGTCAAGACATCATAACCACTCAAAAACCTGTATAGAATTTAAATTAAAAAAATTAAACCAGTATCTAGCCAAATCTAAACAATAGCTGGTAAAAGAATACGTTTATAAGCGTGTAACCGTAAAGCACTTAAACATTTAACGTCATGGAACTATATTTTATGTTTCTTTTTCTATTATAATTTTTGTTTTTTTGTAATGCAATAGACAATATTTCATAGAAATTTAGAAACGTGGAAAAATGTTACAGCCGCAAATAAATAAAATTGTGCATTAAACGAAGTAAAAAAAAAAACAAGTTAGAGTGCGGTATTCGGCTGTGCCGAATCTTAAATACCCTCCACCTAAACGTAATAAGAAATACAAAAACTACACTGCAAATTTTATTATTATTTTATATATTGTTTGAAAGACAATTTTACAACCAACATAATTCATTTTAAATGTTTCGAAATTTTATCTAACATTTACCATTTGCAATGGATGTAATAACCAATTCTAAATCCAGTAGCATAATTGCCGTTTAACCGATATTAATATTATTTCTGGATTAAAATTTCTGATCTGTATAAAAGTTGGTTCGATATCAATATTTATTACACGTTTTTATGGGTTAAATTGTTCTTCGAAAATGGTTCTTATATGGCAGATATGACAAATAATGGACCGAACCTCTTAAATATTGGAACAGTGAATTTTATGCATATGGGGATATTTCATGTCGAATTTCAACGTATAATATAGGAGATATAGTCAAATATGGACTGATATTCTCAAAATTTTCTGGTATGATTTTTGTATATATTTAAATGATATATATAAAGTTTGGAGTCGTAACCAATATTTATAAGATATATATAAAGATTAATGACTTTTTCGGATGTGGTCCATATGTGGGAGCTATGAGCAATTATGGACTGACCATCATAAAATTTAGTACAACAATTTATATATCTATAAGAATTATTTGTGTCGAATTTTAACCTTTATATGGGGTCTATGGTCAAACATGGACCGAACAAAACAAAATTTCTTTTTTCATGACACTAATTTTTTTGCTGAATTTTGTATTGATATTCCAATTTTACAGGCATTTATTTATTATTAAGCCATATTTCGGGAATATTTGATTTTGTATGGGGATTTTTGTATGGGGACTATGAGAAATCATGGACCGATTTTTACTATTTTTCTCACACTTTCTTCTTTTATCATAAAAATAACGTGTACAAAATTTCATGACAATATCTGCAATATATTTAAAAAAAATTGGAAGGAAAATTTTTACAAATATCGAATTTTTATGGAGGTTGTCTCACATTTGGGTCCATAACTCTGGTTCTACTATACCGATTTTGCTGATTTTCAATACCAAACTGCTTAGGAGAATTATACGGGTTCTTGTAAATTCTGTTGATTTTGATTGTGTCTTTTGGACGTGAGAGTGTTTTACACAGATAGACAGATGGACATAGCTCAATCTAATTTCATAAGGATCAAGAATATATATACTTTGTTGGGTCTCAGATGAATATTTCTCAGTGTTACTAACGGAATGACAAACTTATATATACCCTCATTCAGCACTTATGGTGGTAGAGGATATAAAAAAGTTTAACTTAAAAAAAGTACCTACATACATACAGACATAGTAAAGTAAAAGACGTTTTGTAAAGTTTAAATGCTTAAAAGAAAAGAAATGTGACACGAATAAGAAAAACTTTTTCAACCCAAAAACAATGTAACTAATGAAACATTTACTTAAACAAAAATAAACAAAAGTTTATTAAATATTTAAACATTTAACTATTTATTTCCGTTGTGAAATATTATTGTTTCTGTAGACAGTTTGCCGCAGTATGTAGTTTGTATATGAAACTCTAAATCGACAATGGCAAGTCTGAATGAAATTCAATACATAAATATGAGGTAACTTTTGTTTGTGGTCGGTGGGTTGGTGGGTTGATCGGTGCGCATTTTTGTTTCAAATTTCTAGTGCCATTTTTTTCCAAGTCAGTAGGTTATTTGTGCTTGTTTAACTTTGGGAAAATAAATATATGCGGCAGTGCCGTATCTTAACTTCACTCCACCATAAACATAATTAAATAAATTAAACTGATTTAAATATTGAAGGCATTTAAAACGCATGAGAATAAACATACAGTTTTCGTTATGGCATATTGCTAGAGTCCGACCGAAACCGGGTTTTTCAGGCTAATATTCTTATTAAAAATCATTATTCGGATTAATCCGAAACAAATCAAAACTTTACAAATGTAGTACCAATTTTCGAAATTTTTTTCTATTTATTTATTCAAAACTTGTTTCTTCATAATCTTGTTTTTTTCCTCTAAAAAAAAAGCTTCGGTAATCGACAAAATTTCGAATAAACTCTTTAACTCTACTTGTATTAGGCCGAATCTGAAAGCAAATATGAATAATGGGAACAAAGTATTGACCGATCTTTACACAATTTTTCAGTATGATTTCTGTACATATAGAACTTACTTGTGTTTAATTTTATCTTAATATAATTATTCAAAATAAAGTAATTATGAAAAAATGTTCATTCAATATCCGTTTACATTAGATATACATACATTAAATTTAGTATTTATTTATTTATTTTTTTTAACCTGTGATACATTGCAATGATTTATCTGCAACATATTTTGTAAAAATAACAATAACTTTTTGTGTGTATATTTTTTGCAAATAACTGTTTTGTGAACCGATTTGGCAATAGGAAACTGCTCAGAACTCTAATTAACATTTTGCGTAAGACTTCCTAAAACGTCAATATTTAATAAAGATAAAACAAGTTAGAGTGAAATATTCGGCTGTGCCGAATCTTAAATACCCTCCACATAAACATAATAAGAAATACAAAACATTATAAGAATTACAAAAACTTCACTGGCTATAGGACGAGAATATCCTTATTCTATAATTTAATAATTAATTAAATAATTTTAGTATTTTATATATTGTTTGAAAGACAATTTTTTCATATTCACCACAAGTTAAGAAACAGAGTGTAAATAAGGTAAGATTTTAAGGTGAGGCTTCTTTTGGTTGAATCTGATTTCAAAAACATTATTTACAAAAGATTTATTGGAGGCATAGTAGATATGGACCAATTATGGACTGATAGCTTCTAAATTCATTATCCACTAATGTAATTTCTATATATTTTAGGCTTATTTTGGTTCAATTTCATTTCAATAACATTATTTACAAATTCGGGGGCTATTGCCAATTTATGACTGACAACTACAAAATCCAGTAGCATAATTGCCGTATAACTGATATTAGTATAATTTCTGGATTAAAATTTCTGATCTGGTTCGAATTCGATATTTATTAGACAGTTAAAATGCTATGGCAAATCATGGGCAGATATTCCTAAATTTCGGAACAGAGAATTTTATGTATATGAGAATATCTCACGTATATTTAAGATACATATTAGTATTAAAGTGAATTTCGGAAGTGGACCTTATATGGAGAATATAGTCAAATATAGACCGATATTCTCAAAATACAGCAGTTTGATTTTGGCATATATGTAAATGATCCGTGTAAAATTTTGGATAGGTACCGTTATTTATAAGAGATCTATGAGTATTGAAGTGATTTTCGGAAGAGGGCTTTATGTCCCCCATGGTCAAATATGAACCGAAATTCACAAAATTCAGCAGTATGATTTTTGTGTATATATTAATTATTTATATTAAGTTTTGGTTCGGTACCGATATTTATAAGATTTAATAACTTTTTCGGATGTGGTCCTTATATGGGAGCTTTGACCAATTATGGGCTGACCACCATAAAATTTAGTACAACAATTTGCCTATAAGGATTATTTATGTCAAATTTTAACCTTTTAACATTATTTATACCAGTTTTATACGTATTTAAGAGAATTTTGGAAGTGGACTTTATATGGGGTCTATGATCAAACATGGACCGAACTAAAAAAAAGTTCGTTTTGGTATTTCTTTTTACATGACAATTAATTTTTCTTACTTTTGTATTCATATTCCAATTTTATAGGCATTTATGTTTCATTGAGTCATATTTCGGGAAAATATTTGTATTTGGGGCTATAAGAAATCATGGAACGATTCATACTATTTTCTTCACACTGTCTTCTTTTATCATTAAAATAATGTGTACAAAATTTCATGGCATTATTTACAATATATTTAAAAAAAAATGCAAAAAAATCGATAAAAAAATATCAAATTTTTATGGAGGTTGTCTGACATTTTGGCTTGTAACTCTGGTTCTACTTTCTACCGATTTTGCTGATTTTCAATACTAAACTGTCTAAGAAAATACAAAACAGTTTTCTGGAAATTCTGTGAAGTTAACTTATGTATTTTGGACGTGGGAGTGTTTTACACGGACGGACAGACGGAAATAGCTCAATCTTAGACTTAGAATTTCATAAGGATCATTTCTCGATGAATATTAACAAAATTTTACACGGAATGCCAAACGTAATATACTCTCATTCACCACTTATGGTGGTGGAGTGTATAAAAATAAACTAAAACACATTTCACCCTATAATCATCCGTGATTTTGTGTTGATGAAACGCATTAACTGTTGCAAAACATTTCGATCCACCGTAGATACATATTATCAGAAACTTTTCGGATACCATTCTATTTAATTGCGCGACAGATTTGAAAACCGAGTTACACACGCATTCTTCTTGCGGTACTTTTATATACTTTTGAAGTCTTAGAACTCGGAATGATAAACTTATGTATACATACCGTAATTCATCAGCTTTAGTGGTGGAGGATATCTATTCAATTAAATTACTTATTTATTTGTGAAACAGAAATTTAATATTTGTCTTCTGTTTTATTACAGCTCACAGATGAAGTGGTACGCAAAAAGTCCGAATATCAAAAGCATCTTGAGGGTTATAAAGCCTTGAGGACACGTTTTGAAGAACATTATATTAAAGGTAAGCCATTTATTTAATTTAGTAATATTCATTAAAACAAATTAAATATTATAATATTATTCTTCGACTACTTTCAGCCGGTCGTGGTGGACGAAAATTAGATGATGTTCGTGATAAATATCAAAAAGCCTGCCGTAAATTACACCTAACCCACAATGAATATGTCCTCTCAATAACAGAAGCTATCGAAGTGGAGAAGGATTTTCGAAACATATTATTGCCCGGCCTATTAGAACATCAGCAATCGGTACAAGAAAGTTTTATATTACTGTGGAAGAATATTTTACAAGAAGCCAGCCAACACAGTGATTTAACCGCAGATAAATTTAAAGAGATACAGAAACGTATTGATCATGTGATAAACAGTATAAATCCCAGTGAAGAATATCGGGAATTTACAGAAAAACATAGGTACATATACAAAACATTTAAAGAATCTAATACATATGTAAGCATTTACATAAACATATGTTTGTTTTATTTAGAACCTCGCCCACCAGCCCTCTAGTATTTCAATTTGATGAATCTCTTATCGAAGATATACCCGGTAAACTGCAGTCGAGCACATTGGCTGTTGATAATCTCACTGTCGACTGGTTGCGTACTAAACAGTTGGAGTTAGAATTATCCGTTAAAGATTGCCAAGAGAAACAGCTAAAAATGATAGATCATGTTAATGGAGGATCACCGATAATTGCCAATGGTACCATAACCTCAAACGGTAGTATAACAAATGGCATACAATCCTGCAAAGAAAATCAAAAGTAAGTGTTTGCAATTTTATATTTAGAATGATAAATATATATGTATGTACTCGTATGTATATAATGTAATTTATTTAATTTAGCCGCCAATCTAAGGATTTAAATGCATTAAGATGTCAGGAAAAACAAAAACAGAAACTAGTTGATATGATTAAATTCGCCTTAAATGAAGTTGGCTGTGAAGAACTGCCTTCGGGTTGTGATGATCATCTGGATCCTAACTTTGAACATGGCTTTAACAATGATAATCATCAAGTGAGTTTACATTTTGCCAAAATTTCATATTAGTGGTGCAGGTTAAAATTTAAGTATAAAATTATCTTGTCTTGTTACTGAGGTTGAGGTTGTAGTTCTTAGATTTTGTATTAGTTTCTAATCTAAGAAGTTCATGGAATTTGTATACACATATGCATTTAAGAACACCTTTTTATTAGATTATCTTATGAGATTAGATAATATAGGTATAATCGGAAATTAAGAAGAGTTATAACACAATTACGAAATGTTTAAAGAATTGCATCAAATAAATATTTTATTATTTCGTCAATATTCATAATTAGTCGATCAGTAAGTAAGTTAAATAATAATAATTAATATGTGATGTATAATATTTAATCTTAAAGCTATTTCTTCTTAGTCCAGTAATTCAAACTTATTTTTCGATCATATTTGTAGACAAAATGTAGTAGGAATTTAGGAAATCATTTTAATCAGCAACATGTTAAACATTTGTGACTTATTTTTATAATGACTGTAACGATCTTATTTCTCTTCCAATTAAAAAAAAATATGCAAATCTTTCTTTTTAAAAAAATTCACCAAAAAAACTAACATTCATTCATTAATATAAAACAAAAACCTAGAACTCCAATAATACGCCATCCGTAAGTATAATCAATGAACTAAGAAGACGTGGTGGCGTCTTAACATTATTACGTGGACGTCATTTTAAACGTAAATCAACACCGCAACCCACAACACCGACAGCAACAACCAGAGCCAAACGTCTCAACAGTAAAATGAAACCAAGATCCCAGAGTTTGGGTTCATTGTCGGTAAATAATCCTAATAGTCCTGCCAGATATGAGCCTATTACTAACATACCCATGCGCATGGCTGCCAGTTATGAAGCGAATAATAATCAAGGTTTTCTGCATGATTCAAGTGATTTTGACAAAGATTATGCATTAAGATTTGTGCCTTCTAAGTTAAGACGCAGTATGAGCCATGGTTCAATATATTTAAGAAATCCCTTTAATGAACAGGATGAGGACGATGAACTAGAGGAGAATTCCAATACTAACAAAGCTTTAAATAACAATCATATTTATGCCGATTTAGATTTAAAAGAAGAAAAGGAAGATAATAAAAACATAGTATCGAATCAAAAGCAAAAGGATATTGTAGTTAAAACTGAGAGCCAGACAATTGTTGCAGATGAGAGTCAAATGTGTCAGAGTAAAGTTGTTATAGAAATAAATAGAGTAGATGATGTTCAAACAGAAACCTTATCAACTAAAGAAGTGGAATGTGTTGTTGCCAATGAATCGAAGCCTGAGAAAATTCCGTCCGATATACCTGAGGTAATGCAAAATTCTATTGATGCCCATTTAGACAAGATCGATGAACTGAATCGCACCTTGGACAATCGTTTAAAGCGTAATATTTCACCGCAAGTAACTGATTTAGATGCCATAGAATCTGCCGAAATTGTGGATGTTCTGCAACGCGCCATATGCCTAAATGAGAATTCAAACAAACGATATTCCACTTCTAGTTCAGATAAAGAGGTCCACGTTAATACTAACAATCAAAGTGACAAGCAGAAAAAGAGATCTCTTTCGTTTTCACAAAAATCTATTAATGCCATACTTTGTAACATAAAAGAGTTTTCAAAAAGTCCACTCACGAAGATGCATATTACCACACAAGATAGAGACAAAGATACCATCACAGATACCAGCGATATTAATTGTTTCAATTCTCACAATAGCAAACAACCCAATGAAAGTAAACTTTTAGAAATAGCAACAACCAATCTACTAAACAAACCACAGCCACCAGCTCCGGCTCCTACACCGGTAGGAGATTTTAATACAAACACTTCCCCAACACATACTTCACAAACCTCTAATAACACTAACGAGGATAAAACACCGCTAACAACTGCCATAACTGAACACCAGCAACAACAGAAACAACTACATTCCCTAGATAATTCTGTTAATCATTCCACTGCCAATATAAATCCGTCCAAGGATACACACATTATTACCTCAAAACTTAAATTTAAAGTGCCAAAAATACAGAAGAAATCAAAAGCCATACGTCAAACATTCCGTAGTAAATTCTTACATTTTCAATTGAGAAAGGGAAAACTGTGTAAGACATGCACGAAACGAAGACGCATACATCCGAGTAAAAGTGTTTTTGATTTTTCCAAAGAATTCCATTTCAATACTGCCAACGATCAAACCAACGAAGATAACGAAGAGTTTTGTACATGTCCCCTAGATCGTCCTTCTTATCCGCCACCCTCTAATAAACGCATTAACATTTCGTCGTCGCACATAACAAACTGTTTCGATGATGAGGACGATGGCGAAACGAGTGATGATGTTTTATCCATTAAGGATCATTGCTATTGTGTTCCTAGTCTGGCAATGAGTGTGAGTAAAATAGACATCTTTACACCAAAGTAGGGGCTCTTTTTTCCTCTTAATTTCTTGCTCTCTCTCTTTTCACTGTCTTTATAATTTTTTTAATATAATTTGAAGCACTTTAGTTTATGTGGTCACTTGAGTCCTGTACAGCAAACATAATTTGCATTATTTTTTATATAATGAAAAGTTCTTTATGAGTAATTAGCTTTATATATTAATTAAGTTGTTGCTTTTGCAATTTTGTTGTGATTTTTATTGTTTTAGTTTTAATTAGCATGTAATTTTTGTTTTTAAGCTTTTTTAATCATTTTGGTTTATCTTAATATAATACAAATTTTTAATTTTATTTTGCATGGATTTATATGTTTATGAAAATTTAAGAGCAGAATTTGTATTTTTGAGTATTTTTTGTATATTATTATTTAAAATGAAAATTAATTTCCGCTCAATTTGTGCTACTGAAGCAAATACCGGGCAACGTGCAAATGTGTGCGAACATAATTTCTCTTACTCATTGTCAGTAAAGAGTCATTTCAAAATATTTTTTCAAACATGTATGAATTCACCTACTTATGACGCACTGCAAAGAGTTTTAAAATGTTCGATTACACGGTGGAACAAATTCAGGTTAGCAAAAGTTAGGTCGATCTAAAGTGAGGGGTGAAAATAGAGGCTCAATTAGAAGACCCGTATCGCGGCCTCGAGCCTGATTATTTACCTAATTTATTTGAAATTTAAAAAGGTCGAAACTAAAACATATTTAGGCATTTCTTTATGTTAATTCGAATTGTTTATATGGTTTTATTGGCTATAACTCTATTTTCGACCCTCAGTCTCAGAATCGACCTAACTTTTGCTAACCTGAATTTGTTCCAACACAATGATCTGCTCAATTATTTTGGAAATATTCTGGTGAGAAAATAAAAATATGCAGATTCGGAAAATTATCGTTTTCTAGAAATTTATAAGAAAACGAAAGCGACAAAAATGCTCGGGTTAATAACCCAATTCGTTCAAATCGTACAATAATAATGCTAAAATATCTGAGCAACATCCTTCCCGAGAACCAAAACCTATTGTCTAATCTAAATTGATTAATTAAACCCATTAATATTATCTGTGCATTTTCAAAAGTTTTATTGAGAAATTTCTACGAACACTGTTCTTTTGTAGTAAAATATTCGACCAGTTTTGTATATAAATAGAAAAGAAAATCTAACATTCTTTGAAATTTCTTACAAATATTTAACATACTTACATATAAGCTCAAAGCAAAATCGTCAAGAAATGCTTATATTCTATTACTAATTGATACAATGACAACAAATCGAGAATATTATAATGAAAACAAAACCTTAATCATATTTATTTTTACTTAAACTTAAATATTTGTACTAAAACAAATTTTCACACGCCCAAAATCGCAACACAAAAACAAACAAAAAAAGAAACTGACGAAAATCAGTTGAAAATAAATAAAACAAGAACTTTGAAATAAATCTTAAATGTTACAAGTTCAACGGAAAATTCGCACAATAATAAATAAATTTAAATAAGAGCAAAAAGAGCAACACTTTGCTCACAAAAACAATCTCTTAATTAAAATTTGACTGCCCCTTAAGTTTTCATTAATGAATATATTGTTGTTGTCTCTGACATAAAAAAACCAAAACAAAAATAAATGCAAAATGATTCCTCTTATAAAACAGTTGTTTTGCAGCAGTTGTTTCTCAATGTTGTTATCACCTTCTCATAGAAATATTAAAGAAAATATACAAAAAGGAAAGAAAAAAGAAAAACGTGTGAAAAATATTATTTCTATACAAATTTTCTACAATTAAAAGTATTATGTGAACTAAATAAGAAAAAGAAAAAAAAGCGAATTTTCTGAGCATTTTCTAAAAAGAAACTCTGGCATTTATTTTAAAGAAAGTTTCAAAGTTTAATGTTTATTACATATGTATGTATGTATGTATGTATATTTGAGTGTATTGTAAAAATAATATATAAATGGTATTTGGAAAATGAGCTCTTCCGGACAAAGTAGTTGTAGCTCCCATGCTACCCATGTGCCCATGTATTTCTTTAATAACAACAATTTAAATGGGCCACCAAAACCACCGGCTCGCAAAAGAAGACCAAAATCTGTATCCTATGTGAGTACTAACAACATCAGTATTTCAAAATGTGTATTAATGGAGTGCATTTAATAAAAATGTGGTGCAGTTATGTATATTTAATATCTTAAAGATTTCCATAATCTCATAAATATATACTTCATATACACTAGGGATGTCAAACGGCACTGGTTTTGCAAATCCCGGTAGTCGGGATTTTAAAAATGTAAATCTTGGGATTTTTCATGATATTGGCATTTCGGGATTTTTGTTTCTTATTTAAACAAATTGGTTTATCTTTCTACATACATATATAAAAATGAATGTCTGTCTGTTTGTCTGTAGGTTTGTGCTTGATAGGAGGCCAAACCCTTATACCGATCTTCCTAAACTTTTCACAGCATGGGACTCTGTTAGGAATAATAGGCTATATAAAGTTTTAATTGGACAAACGGGAGTGACACCGCCCATATAACCCAAAAAATTAATTCGCCATATTTTGGAAATTTTTTTTACCTACGTCGATGATATTTGGTACATATAACCCAAAAATTTAAATCGCCATATTTTGACCTAGGTCGATGATATTTGGTACATATGGTATTGGCATAATTAGGAACACGTACCCGAAGAAAATACCCTTTTAAGGAAAATTAAAAATCGTTATATAGTCTTAAATTTTCATAATAGAATATTCTTACAAAATAATAAATTCTTGACTATATAAAGATGTGAGTGGACAAAGGGGTGTGGCACCGCCCATATAATCAAAAAAATTAAATTGTTATATGGTTTTTGATCTGACCAACAGCGGCAGTACTTGCTATATATGGCATTGGCATGAATAGAAAAACGTACCAAAAGAATTACGTTTGACTCAGGAAATACTTATTACATGATAATATTTTTCGACCATGCACACTTCTGCACCTACTTTTTTATAACGTTTATTAACGGCTTTACCTCAAGGGGGTAGCAAAGCACACCGGGTTCAACTAGTTAATAATAAAAACAATTTATTTCAAAAAAGTAACTTATATTTAATATAAATATTTATAAAAATACACTTTTTCCGTGCTCCTAGCTTTTATAAATTTACTGAAAGTTTTAAATCAAATTTTGTATTTTATAAATAAAATTTTATAAACCATTAATAATTAAAAAACATCTAAAATTACATTGAAAATTAGATAGCGAAAAATAATAACATTTCGCCTTTAATTTCTATATTAATTTAAAAGCGGTAACATATTATAGTTCGATTTTAAAAAAACTTCTTACAAATACTAAGGCATCTTAGGTAAAGAAAATCTTAAGTTAATTTTGTTACCAATATATGAAGCTGACGAAAAACATCGTTTACAATCAACGCATTTCTCACCCTTCGAAATAAGGCCCCGTTTATCATTCACAACACCAAGTATTTTGATGTTGTATGTTGTAAACTGCGATTACGATTCACAACACTTATCGGTTAAATCGTATGTTGTGAACGATAATCGGGCCCTAAATAATTGTACATATTTTTTTTATTTAATATTTGATTCCATATCATTATAAGGTGTGTAAAGGACTGTTACATATTTCAATTACATTCATGATTTCGTTCGTTTCGCAATTTTATTGGTGACTTTGTAAATAATTTTGCAATGTTTCTGATTATGTTTCATTAAGTGATTTAATGTGGAATCTGTCATTAGTCCCTATTTACACGAAGCGATTCTTCAAGCTAAGCAGATTACCTTTTACACATGATTGTACTAGAAATTCGTGATACTCTCTTATTCATATTACACATGTGTATACAAATTTTTTTATACTCTCAAATAAAAATACGAGCGATTTAAGCAATAAAATTGTGCTGTGGGAACACCGACGAAATTTCAAGCAAAAAAATGTATCAATCTTTTCAATTAAAATTGCCTCGTGTAAATTGGGACTAAGATCTCTTTTATTTCTCTTACAAATGCTAAAAAAAAAACATTGATGTATGTTAATTAAGTGAAAATGTTTTGTATTTATGTATGAATAGTATATAGGTACTACCACAAGTTAGCAATACAATAATTAAAAATCCCACACATTTCCTTTAAATTATTTATTTATTTTATTTTTAGTAAATATATATTGTTTTCGTTTTGAAAATATTTGGACAACATTTAAATATTACAAATAAAGTATATAAATAAATTCTAATTAAGGGGGAACTAAGTGTAATAAAATTTTGTTTATGGCAAATCCTCTAAATAGTTTAGCTTAAAATTAAACCTTTACTGTGTGTTTAATTAATTTTACTTGGAACAATTCAAATATTGTAATAACGATTACAATGATTACAACGTAATCTGTGGTAAATGAAAAATACATAGTTCGCTATACGCTGGGGATTCTATTATTGATCAAAAGATAAAACTAACATATTTCACAATAAGAAATTATTTGTGCAATTAGTAGATATATATCGGAATTTTCTTATCACATAATATTTTAATTTATTTATTTAATTTATATTCAGATCTCTAAATTTATTTTTAATATATACATATATTTTCGAAATTTTATAACTAATAAAAAATTCTATGTAAACTTATTCTTGGGTGCAGTTAACTAATATCGTTACAAATTCGAAACCGATAAGAATTCGTTATAAACGACATTTACTGTATTTTTAAAGTCATACATTATCAATTGTTCTTAATTTTCTATGTATAGGTATACACAATTAAAAGTGCTTTTACCGTTTATCTTTAAATTTGTACATACATACATATATAACACATATTATAAATTTATATTAATAGCGCAATTCACAATCTTGTGCAAATGGTATTGCATCATTGCATTTGCAAAAAGGTTTAGAATATTTTTGCTCTTGCTGTGTATTTTGTTAGTGAAGAGCAAAAATATCCTAAACCTTTTTGCAAATGCAATGATGCAATACCATTTGCACAAGATTGTGAATTGCGCTATTAATATAAATTTATAATATGTGTTATATTCACAAGATTGTGAATTGCGCTACTGTTATTTAAATTTCGGATGCATAAGAGAAACTTTCAGTTTACATATAGTTAGCGAATGTCGGCAAATTGTAGGTACAAAGTTTACTATTTACATGAAAAAGTAATTAACCAACTCATTGATCCCGCTCGGAATGAGAAATGCGTGAAATTTTATTGAATTATATTTAAAACTATTACCTGTAGTTTAATTACAAGATTTACATGAAAGCAAATTTGTACAAGTTGGAAGCTGGGACGAATCCAATAAATTCAAGTGAATTCTTTAATTATTCTTATTCTCAAGAATGTCAAACTTCACACAATGGCTGCAACGCATCATGTGTTTGACTGATCTAAATATGTCCTGAACAAAGACTATACACTTTTTTGATGAATTATCTGGTTTCACGGTTGCTCTACGGTTTTTTTTTATTTTAAGGTCTTATAATTGACAGTATTCAGTATTTCCAGTGGGAGATTTTAATGAGATTTTAAAATCTTTTGCGGTTTTAAAAGGATCCTACTTGATTTCTTTGGCAATCGAACGTTCTTCTCTTTCATTTAATATTTTACCTTGACCTTCTCTGCTTTAATTTTCCAGTTTAAATTCATTATGGAACCCTTTTATAATGTCATGGACAGAAGATTTACTATTTCCAACCAGCGTTTAAATTGCTGACTATAAATTGGCAAAAGCACACAAATTTCTAATTAGCTTACATTTTTTTTCACCACAATAAACGACTATGTTTTCAAAGACTAACAAAACAATTTGTTAGCGAGCAAACAACAGCGCAACAACCAAATAAAACTGAATAAAACTGGATGTAATTTTATTGACGCAGTCAGCCGCTTGAAACTTACAGTTTTTGATTTTTTCTTTTATGCTTATGAGCTATAAACTGTTTCGAATGTTTCGAAACCTATGGAATTTCGTAGTAGTGCAGAGCTAATCAAACTACTACTATTACTACAATGTCCGATTCAGAGCAGCTGCTGCGAAAATAAAATAAAAAATGTTTAAATTGTTGGATAATCATTTTTATTGCACCTAATATCGAAAATTACAAATGAACACTTTTATGTTACACATTTTGGCATGATTTAGTTTTTTTGCTTTTACTTTCATTTAAAATAATTTAATATTGTTTTTTTTTATTAACTTTTTATGTACAGTTGTTTTTTTTTTATTTTATTATTTATTAAATTTAAACTAATAAATTACTAATTTTTTTGTATGTGCCTTTATTTTCTCAGTTATCCACATCGACTAATCGGCCGTTGTATGAAGAGGAATGGTTTCATGGTGTTCTGCCACGTGAAGAAGTCGTGCGTTTACTCAATAATGAAGGTGATTTCTTGGTACGTGAAACCATACGCAATGAAGAGAGTCAAATTGTTTTGAGTGTCTGCTGGAATGGTCATAAACATTTTATAGTCCAAACTACGGTAGATGGTCATTTTAGATTCGAAGGACCACCTTTTCCCAGTATACAAGAATTGATCTTACATCAATATCAATCCGAATTGCCGGTTACTGTAAAATCCGGATCCATATTGAGAAGGCCCATATGTCGAGAAATCTGGGAATTAAGTAATGATGATGTTGTGTTATTGGAAAAGATTGGCAGGGTGGGTCTTGATCATGAAACAATTAGTAACAATTTGTATATATTTATTGAATTTTTCGTCTATTTTTAGGGTAACTTTGGTGATGTTTATAAGGCGAAATTGAAATCTACAAATTTGGATGTTGCTGTGAAAACCTGTCGCATGACTTTGCCCGATGAACAGAAACGTAAATTCTTACAAGAAGGTCGCATTTTGAAACAATACGATCATCCCAATATTGTGAAATTAATTGGCATTTGTGTTCAGAAGCAGCCAATTATGATTGTTATGGAATTGGTACCAGGTTAGTTAGGTTAACATTAATTTTTGTTTTTTATTTATCTTATTTTTAAACATGTTTCTAATTACTTTTAATCAGGAGGTTCATTGTTAAATTACTTGCGTAAAAATTCAAACAATTTAACCACTCGCCAACAAATGGGCATGTGTCGAGATGCAGCTGCCGGTAAGTGTAATCAAAAGTCAATTGAATTTCGTAAAATAGTTTGAGTAATTTAATTAATTTAATTATTGTCGCAAATTGAAAAAGGGCGCATATTTTTCATCTATTTTATCCTCAACAAAAATCTATTTATTATATTTACACCTAAAATAAACTAACAGCATCCTCCAATAGTTGATAGTTGATAATAATTTTGTTCGGCTCAAAGGCGATTGGGATAGAATTTAGTTGAAATCAGTTCATCATTTCACCTAGCCCATACAAATGTTTTCCCGTAATAGAGCTTTATCGGTCATAAATGTTTGATTTACAAATACAAGTATATTGAATATAAAGCCTAATCATATCTACAAATTTTGTGCAGATCGGTCATAGCTACCATATAACTGCCACTTTCTATAATCACTTTAACGATCATAAATCTCTTAAAAATGTTGGTGCACAAATAAAATTCAACACAAATAAATTGCATATGCATTACAGAAATCATGACACCTAACGGTCGGTCCAAAATCAATCAAAGCTCTCATAAATAAAGACCACCTCCAAAAATCACTTTAACATTCACAAATCTTTCACCTTTGCAGTGGTGTTAACACTGTGTTTAACACAAACAATATTTATATACACAGAACTAATGACACTAAATTTTTGAATGATCGATCCATAATAGGTCATATCTCACATATAGAGCACTTTCTTTGTTTTTGCACACATTACAAGGTCGAGCTTGCCCTATTACACTTTCTTACTTGTTTTATTGTAATTCAGTATTTTAAAGAGTTAGGCGATGATAGGGTCGACTTTTAATCAACATTGAAATCAAGTTCTTTTTAGCAACAGAAGAATGGTTTTATTTAATTTAATGTATTAAAAAAACGTTGTCGAATTAAGCACTCATTCCGAAGAAGGCTTGGAGGGTTATTGTGTGTTTCGATTCAAAAAGCAAATCGTTCGAATTTGTATACTTTTTACATTGTATTTCGAATGATTTTACACAATAACCCCCTGTTTATTTGTACACATTCTCGCCTAAAGCCATGATCATCTAAATCATTTAAATCATCAGTTAAAACATCGCTTAAACTACTTCTTAATCATGTAATTTTAAGGTTTAAACTGACAGAATCAATTCAAATTAAACTTTTTCTTATCTTATAACTTATTAATTACAATTAAGTAATAAAGAGTTGGAAAAAAAAGAGTCGACAGGACTCTGAAATTTTTAATTGCTGTAAATTTTTTAATTCAATTATTTTTAACGAAAATAATCCATTTTTTATTATTCAGGAATGCGTTATTTAGAATCTAAGAATTGCATACATCGTGATTTAGCAGCACGTAATTGTTTGGTTGATCTAGAAAGTTCAGTAAAAATTTCCGACTTTGGTATGTCACGCGAGGAAGAGGAATACATAGGTAAATAAATTATTTTCCATTAAAGGTTGCAATAAATAAATAAATTAATAATTAAATAAATGATTTATTACTAGTATCGGATGGTATGAAACAAATCCCAGTTAAATGGACCGCACCTGAAGCCCTAAACTTTGGCAAATATACATCACTGTGCGATGTATGGTCTTATGGCATATTGATGTGGGAAATATTCTCCAGAGGTGATACACCCTACTCAGGAATGACAAATTCTAAGGCAAGAGAAAAAATAGATGGAGGTGAGTTACACATATTTGAAATATTGTAATTTAAAATAATTTTAATTTATTTTCTTAAAAAGGTTATCGCATGCCAGCTCCCTGCAATACACCACCCGAAATGTATCGCCTAATGTTAAAATGCTGGACTGCCGAAGCAGAATCTCGTCCACATTTCGATGAAATTTTTAATGTCGTCGATGCACTGATATTACGTTTAGATAATAGTCATTAAAATACTTATGTATGTATTTATATATTCACCTTATCATACCACAATCACAACTACTACACCATTTACAATACTATAATTATTATTTTATGCTTAACCTTTATTATTTATTAATATTTATGCCTACAATTTAGTTTAAGCATAAATATTTAAGGTGATACCAAGTAAAACTGACTAAACATAAACATTTGAGATATTTGTAACAAAACTAATCAACAAAATTTATGTCATATTACAACGAAAAATATTTTTGAACATACAATCTAACAAACAATCGCTTTTTTGAAACGATCAAATATTTTTTAAACACATTTTTATATACTATATAAGAGCATTTTACTAAAAATCAAGAAAACAAAAGAGAAACTGGATAGAAATTGTTTATTTTCTTAAAGCTTTTTCTCAGTCTATCGTAATAATGTGCCAAAATCATTAAACAACTTTAACAAACAGAATTTTGCAACAAATTTATATTTTATTTAGTTTTATGTTTTATTAGTTTTTTGTTTTGTTATTTATTTAATTAAAAATGTTTTTTTTTCTTGTTTTTTATTGTACATTGATTTCCTTATAAATTATTATTATTACTTTGACACTTATACTCGTAGATACATATATATAAATATGTATATTAAAGTGTCTCTCTGTAAGACGAATTTTTACATGCATATTACATATTAGATCATTAAGTTAACATTTTAATTTCAAGAATAAAATCATTTATTTTATTGTATAAATTTATATTTTAAATAGTTCATTCGCTTTAATTTGTTGTGTATAACTTATGTTTTAAAAAACAATATTACGTAATAATTACAAATTATATTTTATTCTAAGTTAAAAATTATAAATATAACAAGAAAAATCAATATAAAGAATATATACAATAAAATTTTAAAATATATAAAAATAAAAGCTGAATGTATTGTTGAGTTTTTTATACTTTAGGAAAATGATCCCCGTAGTTTTCGTTTAGAAATGAATGACAGACAAACAACCCGCCTGTATATAAAGCAAAACTTGAAATTATTCTAGGCGCCCAGAATTTTTTTTAGCAAATAATTAAAATAAAGAAAATGTGTTTACTAAATAAAGTTAAAAACACACGCAATCTAAAAATCACAATCCTATTCTATTATTATGACTTTTTGCAAGAGATTAAAAGAAATAGGCAAGCATAATATGGTCATTTGCTCAAAAAAAGAATTTAAATATATTTTATATAGTTAGTGTGACTGACGACGTCTTTTACGTCTTTACACAACAATTTGATTGAAAAACATTAAAAATTCCAGGCGAACAGAATCAACATAAGGCGTATTTATAAAGTATTTTCTATTGTTGGGCGGGTCTTTGCTCTCTCTCTCTTCCAATACTTACTTACACATTCACATTTCCAATGAGGGAACAACAAAAATTAATTTTGCTTGCTAATTAAAAAAAAGAGTGCTACAAACTACTATGTGAACAGAAAACTAAACAAGTAACTTTATTTATGTCCATATATGTATGTAAATATATAGAAAAATTAGAGAAATAACATTTAAATCATTGAAGGTAATGAGGAAGTTGCTTTCGAATATTATGATTTGTTAATAATTTAATTTGTTATTATTATTATTAGTTAAAATATACATACCAATTAAATAAATAAAAAATATGATTGAAATGTAAATTTTTTTATAAAATTGCACCAGCTATCAGGCGATCAGAACTTTCAGCTAGTGATTTTTTTTTATTTACACTTATATAGTATGGATTAAGGGGCGGAGTCATAATAATATTCTTTTTATTGTCACCCTACGTTTGATATTATTGGATTTTATCATAGGTTCGTAATATTAAATATGCATATATGTAGGTGCATAGTTTTATAAGAAATTTATTATAGAAATGAACTATTTAAACTACAAAAACATACTACTGTTAGAAAAGTAAAAAAGTAATTATCCTTTTCTACAATGCAATGAGATCTATAATAATAGGGTCTAAGTTGACCTACTCGATTGTTATTTAAAAAATACCGGAGTTATCTTGTTAGGCTTTTTCCGAGCTCAATTTTGCTTTATTACCAGGCAAACAGCAATATCCGCACGTTGTTGTCAAATATTCTTGTTGCAATTATGTTTTATACTTACATTTCTTTATTATAAAAACAATAACAAAAATACAATACATATTAAAAAGTGAAAGGGATAAGCGTCACTTGTGAACCCTACACTAGGACATGTTCGTTTTGTAAACAAATTAAACAATACACAATTTCTTGTAAAAACTATGATTTTTAAAAATTTACTTTGATACGAACATGTGAATATAAAATATAAACAAACGAAAAAATCATTTTGCTAAAATGATTTACAGATCAATTAAAAATTTTTTTTTTCTTTAGTTACTGCTCTTATTTATATTCATTTGGTTCCCTATTTAAATGTTTTTTTATGTCTTATACTTTTTTTAATAATTATTTAATTGCGCCTTTGGAAGCTGGCAGGAAGAATTTTATACTGCTTACCAATGGTTTTAAATTTCAGAATAAATTTCAATAAACACTTTTATAGGGTGGTGCATGTTAATTTCGTTGTTTATCAGTCAAAATTTTTACAGTTATCTCGTATGCTTCTGTTTGTTTGTTTTATCCAGTTTTAGTTTTTATCAGCTTATTCTCTTCTTAATTCACTCAGTAAACAGATTAGAGTTTTGTTTTTGTTGGCATAATCATTTTTGAGTGCATTTTTTATAGTAACAATAAAAATATAAAACAGAGTTGTTATAGCTAGAAATTTCCAACTTAGATCAGAGAATAAGATGTTAAGGGAATACGAACAAAATGTGTACGAACAAATTTGTGCGTAGGTTTAAAATTTTTTTTTTTTAATTTTACTTTAATTAAATATTTACATATATTAATAAGGACTTATTAATCATCAATTTTTAAACTTATCAAAGGTTCACAATATAGGAACTTTGTATTGAAATTTCAGTTTATAATTTATAAATTATAAACATTTGATAAATTTAAAAATGGATTATAATAAGTGAGATAGATATTATAGATATTCTTAAGAGTTTAAAAATTTATGATGAAACTTTTAGTTTTATTAAAAACAATATATTAAAATTTAAACACTCAAAAGTAAACAACAAAAGTACATATGTACATACATATGAACATAGGTAATAAAAAATGTAATTTAAATATTAAACTCTAACCACTTGGCAGGATTGACGACAGTCATTTGTTCAACTTGTTCCACAGACAAGCCCTTGGCAAACATGCGTGGTAATACATTCATATGGATATGGTGATAGCCATGACCACCATAAGAAGTCTAAAACCATTTACAATAGGTATATAAAATAACAAGAAACATAGGAATAATAAAAAATAAACACTTACCAAACGATGTTTGGTATGGATGTCATGGGACATAAGAATGCGATCGACCAAACCCTCGTCAATGAGTTTCATTAGATTACTAATACGCTGGGCATCAGAGGGCATATCGACATTTATATTAAGTTGATACAACGAGCACTCAGTACCAAAGAGATCGTATTGTAGGTAACAGCCCAACTTCGAGAATTCCAATAACTGATCTATATCGTAGATGGTGCGATCCAAATGGGACATAACACATTTATTGGCTTTGCCTCCGGCTTCCAAATATAAACGCATTATTTCAAACGGAGCTTGAGAATCACGACCAGGATGGAAGGAAACTCCACAGCCTAAAACTTCTTGAATTTCTCCAGTCGCCTTAATGGCACGCTTCTCGAAATCTTTTAATTATTTATTTATTAAAAAATGTATTATAATTAAAATTACAATAAATCTAAAGGCTAAAAGCACTAGCATCAATAGCTATCGGCTTAAAATCTTTTAATTAAAAATTGGAATTCAAATATATTTTCTAAATGGATTAAATTTAGCACTCACCATGTATGGGATAAACACTGCCAACTTCACCAATGAAACCGCATTTCACCATACCCACACCCACAACATCAACGCCACTTATAATCTCCTTGGAATACAAGTCAGTCATTTGTTCTACGCTCATTTTAACATGATCGGGTTCCTGTAAATTATGCACATAATGGCCCGTACCCGCCACAATGTGCACTCCTGTTTTCTTGGAAGCATCAACCATTAATTCCATATTTCTCCTTAGACCATGAGAACTATTTTCCACAATAGTGCCACCACCAAATTTTTTATACAATTCAATATCCTTGAGAGCAGCTATACGCGAGTCTTCATCGTAAAAACGCACATTATCCAATGATGAATAGGGATATTGGCGCACAAAGCCCAAATTGTCCATACATATTTTCTTATTCAGAAATGGCTTAAAGTCCTCCGGTGGGTCACAGTGGAAGCCCTCGAAATCGACAGATATATGTTCATGAGTAAGAGTGCGGCCCAAAAGATTGGGGTCAATTGCACCCAAAACTATTAAGAAAAACAAAAAAAAACCGATTAAAATATTTATAAAATGATAAACACTTTAAAGCAGTATATTTATTCTAATCGTAATGTGAGGTGAGTATGTATAGGTATAGTTGTTGTAGTAACAGCAGTAATTGCTGAGTTGACAGCCTTTGGCCGCGTGTTCTCGGGTCATTCCGGTGCGTAAAACCGGCTGTCGATAGATATAGTAAATCATGATGTTGTCATATCTGTCAGCTTTTATCTCAAAACAGATTAAAAATGATTTATTACTTTCAATGGGACTATTAAAAACAGGAGACTATTAACATAGAGAAAATGAATTACTACTTATTATTTCAAATTTTATGCTCAAATATTTTTCAAAATGATTTTAATTGTAGAACCAAAACAGTTTTTTTCATGAGATTTTTAATATAAATTATTTTTCAACTGGGTTAACTTAAACACCTGATTTATGGAATTATAAGGTAAATCAGATTATCTCGTACATCATCGGCCCTGAAAAACTATTTTTTCGCTTTTTGCAAATATTGAGCTTTAATTGGTTGGAAAAAATTCATGTTTCCAAACTTTGTTTAACAAATTTTAAACATTAAAGAAGTATTTATTAAGGTTTCAAATACATTGCTTATTCAGCGGTGATCCTAATTTAAAGACAAAATAATTTTTAGACAAAATGCTATTTTTCATAAACATTTATTCAACATGTAATATTGTGGAATTTTACAACTTTATATAATATAGTTTCTTTTAATTTTATTTAAAACTCACCTGTTTGAACAATTGGCATTTTTAACAAATATTTAAACAAGTAGGTACAATAATTTGTAGAAAAACGACTTTCCTTTCAACGAATTGGCAACTGCATGCAATAAATGTTCAGTATAGACTGAAACCCTACTGATGAAAAACAATTTTAGATTCTGGTATATGGAGTAAAATTATTTACGGGTGGTTTTGTGTGTGTATGTATGTTTGTGCAGCGAACAAGAAGAGAGAGTAGTGCAAACATGCGCTTGTACTTGTTTTGTTCTTTTCGTCCAAAAAATAAAAATAATAAAAACAAAATAAAATATGATGATAAAACGCAAAATTAAAAATATAATCAAATCTTAATAAAACGAAATTTGATAAGATGATCGCATTTATAAACAAAAATACAAAGAAGTATAAGAGAATTAATTCTTTCAAAAGATTATCGGTTTTCATCCATTAATTTGATTTTATATAAACATCACCTACGTTAAACACACTACATACTGCCAGTATTTTATTATAATTAGTCTAATAATGACTCAAATACAAGGTTAGCTATTGTTACCATTAAGTTACAGTTACATACCTCTACTATTTTTAATTATGAACCCGAGACTCGAAGACATAAATTTCTTTACATACATACATAGTAGGTATAAATATATTTATCATTTTAAATAAAATTTTATTTGCTGAAAAATACACGAGAAATTTTTATTTTTAAATACATACCTACATATATATATTTATTTATTTATTATTATTATTAGATAGCCTGGCACAACAAGATGAAAATTTTTAAGAATATTTTAAAATTGTAGGTTACAAATGTATAAAATACAAGCAAAGAAAATTTTATAAAAAAAAGCAAAGGAAAAAATAAAAGTTAAGTGACAGACTGAATATTTAAGAATAGTATATAGTGATGACCACCACGTTTATCAGAACAGTAACTTATTTTAAGCCCTGCTGCTTTTATTTGCACCCCTAAAAATGGAATAATAAATCTACGAAAATAAAAAAAAACTAAAGAAAATCGTTAATGGCGTTGGACGAATAAATAATTAAAACATTTACCACAGTTTTAATATTCCTAATAATTTTTCAATTTCCGTCAAACAATTATAAATTTACCTTTAATATTTTGTCGGACAGCTCTTATTGGTTATCACATGAAGACATGTATTTGGAATACTTTCGACATGCAAAGTGAAATCCATGGCACCTTAATGTATTCCCACAATTCATCTAAATTTTTGTTGTTTTTTCCTTTAAAACTTTTCTCAACTTCGGTCCACAAGTTCTTAACAGGATTAACATCAGGGCTGACCATTTTAAAACATTTATGTTTTGTTCCTTTAAACAAGACTTCACAAGTCGTGAAGTGTGTTTCAGATCATCGTCGTGCATAAAATTCCACAGTAGTTTCAAATTTTCTTTAGCGAATTGTATCATCGTATTTTCGAATATATTTTAATCCCAAGAGGGATTGATTTTCTCTTTTGTTTGTTTTTCGCTGTTTGGGAGCTCTTGCAGAATTTGTAGTCATCTCATATGTTTTTAAATGATGGCATTATATTCTTTTCCTTTGAAGCAATCAAGCAAATTAGAAATTTGTAATATGGTTTTACCAGAGGTTTTTAGGTTATTGATAAGTTTTCTTTCTTCTTCGGAGCAAGTTGGTGCTTTCCCATACCTAATAATGTAAAACTTTATAATTTGGAATTAAAACACTTTTTTAATACTTACGTACAATATTTTTGCGGAACAATTTGAAAATATGTTATTATAAAATTATAACAAAGTTGAAAATATTTTAATTATGTGTCCACCCCGCAAAACGTATTACCGCAAAATAACGCTTTATTTTAAATAAGTAAGAGTGCTATAGTCGGCTATGGCGAATCGTATATACCCTGCACCTTTGTTGTGGATGCATAATTATAATATGCATAATTATGTCGATGGCCTGCATCTGTTGATTAATTTGTTCGTAACAATATTAATACACTTTGTGTGATCAACGCCATCTGTTGATGAATTTGTTTGTAACAATATTGATACACTTTGTGTGATCAACGCCATCTGTTGATGAAATTATTCGTAATAATATTAATACACTTAGTTTTTTTGATAAAATTTTCAGAGGTTGTCTCGGATTTTTGCTCATATCTCCGTTATTTATGGACGGATTTTGCTGATTTTAAAGAAGAATTATTGAAGATTTGGATCCCGAAGATATCTGGGGACTTCAGAAAATTGATTTCAAGAGACAGACAGACATACAGACAGACGGGCATGTCTTAATAGACTCCGCTATCTATAAGGATCCAGAATATATATATACTTTATAGGGTCTGAAAATTATATTGTGGAAATTACAAACGGAATGACAAACTTATAAAATAATAATTGACAAATTGACAAATTGATGTACTGCAAATCGCATGATTTTGTACACTGAAACCGTGTATATCATATAGTTTCATATTACAAAACAACAAAATGTGTAATTTATTTTTGAAAACGAAAACGTTATTCGAATTCGGTTTACAAAACATGGGGGATTATTTTATGAGCGCAAATGTTTGTTCTTGGTTTACAATAAAAAAAAACGGTCTCTGTTATAGTTATATCGGGTTTATAGAAATCTACTCAACTGTAAATGTAATATAATACCACATTTGTCCTCTTACATATCTCAAAAAAGTCAATGTAAACGAATCAAGGTCATACAAAGTCGGCACAAATTTTAGATTTTTTTATATCGAAAACTTTGATTCGACTGACTTTACGTTTGAAGATTAAAAAATAGAGAATCGAAAATTTGTTA
Organism: Bellardia bayeri; assembly: GCA_950370525.1. Lineage (NCBI taxonomy): Eukaryota > Metazoa > Arthropoda > Insecta > Diptera > Calliphoridae > Bellardia > Bellardia bayeri. The sequence continues at coordinate 106,350,441 of OX493264.1, forward strand.
TCTTTCGCATAGAAGTGTAGTTAAGGATACCTAAATCGCATTTATTTTGCTTATAATTCAAAGAAAGCATCAATTAGATATCGAGAAATAGGCCGTATTAACTAACTTAATATTATAAACATGAATTATAAAAGTCCTTGTATGTATATAACAATAGTTATTAATAATATAACTATTTATTAGAGCTGTGTCGTTCATGAACGAACGGGTTAAAATGAACGGATCACTTCATTGAACGGAATGAGCCGGTCATTTAACTGAACGGTTTTCGTTCAATAGCGTTCAATAGTTTCGTTCAGCTGCTGTTTATCAGAAGACAAGAAGAAAATCACATTCAATAAGGGTTGTATTCATTCGTTCAAAGTGAACGATTGAATGAACGAATCAGTCTTGGATAAATGAACGAAAATGACCGGTCACTAAAATGAACGACCGGGCACATTTCTACTATTTATTAATAACTTGTTTTAAAATAATTATTTATAGTGGGATCTAATACAAAACTTGCGTTGAAAAAAATTATAGGAAAAAGTTGTTGTTTAAACATTGTATATTAAGGAGAGGACGATGTCCTATTACAGGATAAATTGACACCATTTTAAATTGATGTCATACTTTTAGGGAAATTAAAGCATAAACTGTTTTAATGTTTTTAATATTTCAATACATAAAATTTTATTAAAATTAATTGATTCTATTTTTTGTCAGATTTGTTGTTTACAAATCGTATACTTGAACAAGTGAAGTGATATGTCCTCCTTTCAGATATCACGAAAAGTTTTACTTAGTGGCCAAGTGGTAGTAGGGCTTAATTTTGGTAAATGGTAGTAAAAAGTTTTAATGTAAAACCAAAATTCCCAAATGAATAGTGGTGACATAGTTTCGAAGGTCTGAAAATTTATAAAATACTAATACATACCAATATATGTATTTAAATTAATGTTTACTTTTTAATATCTTTTATTAAAATTAACAAACATGGTGAGATAAACGTTTAACCACATTAAAGTAAAATTCTGATAGTGGTATAAATTTATCTTATAAACTTGTTGTTTTGGCATACATTTATAATGTACATATATAAATAACTAACTATCTTTTAGATATTTAATTCAAAGCATACATAAGCGAGTATCTTGTCAAACATATTTTTCATTTAAATATCCATACTGTATGTACTGGCACATTTAACACAATACTATCTTATCTAAAATAACAAATGTTAATAAATTTTATTAAAACGTAATGCTCTTCATTTGGTTATGATATTAAAATTGCACTAAACAATGTTTAAATGTTAAGTAAATAGATACGATAGAAATACATATGTACATATGTATGCATTTATGTATCTATGCATATATGTATGTACATACAGTGTATCACAAAAATATATTGCCTATTAATTTAAAAGAGAATTTTTTTCTTTCATACATAAAATTGTAAAAAGCTAAGATAAATATTTTTTTCTTTTTTGTAATTGTTAATAGACATTGTGTAAAATGGGAAAATCTCCAAAAATTGTAACAATGTCTTTTTTTTTTGTTTTGGTGTTGTTGAATATTATTAAATTGAATCACAATCAGGTCATAAGAGTTTTTCTCACTTGCTCTTGGAATATTAGCAATAATTTCGCTCTTATTGTGCGCACGTACAAAGATATTTAAGGGACGAAGTGAAAATATGTACTTTAACATTTACGAAGAAAATGTATTTTACTGCTTTAAAACTAGGGCAAAGAAATTAAAAACATTTGTGATATGTTTAATAGGGAAGGAAAGCTAATATCCATGGAAACCCGCTTAAAACTACATTTATCCGGATCAGAGATTAACGACCAACTAAGAAGAACATCATACACCAATGTAAACAACGATAAAATCCATAAGGTGCTGAGAACCATAAATATATATGGTCGTCTGACAAGGTAAACACCACTTGTTTTGGAAATTAACACATGAAGAGGTTATCATTCGCTGAGATTCATGAAAATAAAAATTGTTCGTGTCAGCAATTTATATTTGTTATATTCTATGACGAAAGCAAATGCAACATTATTAGTTCAAATGGTCGATTTAGGGTCTAGTGGAAGCCAAATAAAGTCTTAAATATAAGTAATATAAAATCCAATGTTAGTTATGATGTCGGTTTTGTGGTGATATGAGGCTGCATTTCTGGCAAAGGAGTTAGTAGTCTTGTATGTGCTGATGATATAATGGAATTATCCCATTCCGAAAGCAAATCGTAACGCCAGAGCCAAAAAATGCGTCTACAAAGCAATATTATTATTTTAAACATTACAGTGACCCAAAATACCAAGTTTTAGATGTTAAATTTTAGTTAGTTTAGCTTTGGTACAGTACCAACACCTCCTCAATGCTCGGACCTCAGCCCCATATAAATCGTAGAGAAATAATATAATTTTTCTCGGAAATGTTTAATTCTTGTCCTGCATGTATAACACAATTTATTTTCAATTGCAAAAAAGTAAAATTTGTTTACAGGTTTTTTACAATTTTTTATAAGTATGAATGAAAAACGATTTTCTCCTAAAAATGAGTTGGCAAAACAATATATGAACCATTATTTGTACTTAAAACATTTAGCTGCGTATTAAGTATTTTCCAATCGCAGCTTTTTTTGTTCAATACCATTTAAGACTAGTGAATTTGTATAAATGTAAATACATATTTATAATTTCAAACAGATTTGTTTAATGCTTTGCTAGTAAACAATCATATGATCGATCGAAACTACATTTAGCACTTATTTTATTAATATTTTGCAAATGTGTCAGTTTAACTTAATTTGATATATCAAATTGATATCAGAGCTTGCATGGAGTTTATTTTACTAATGCTTCGTGGAGTTCAATATATCAAATGCTTGGAGTATTTCAAGTACTATTATCTTTGGTAATAGGGATTTTATGATGAACTTAATAACAACATATCGGACAATTCGCTCTGACGAAAACCAACAAATTTCGTCAGATTTTGAACTAAACCTTAACTTTTATTGGAAAACATCGGCATTGTTGGAAATATTGTACATAGCCAAGAGATCTACGCATATTTACGGATAATAATGAAACGACAGTGTTAAATCTCGAAATGTTTTACAATGTAAGAATGATATAAATACTTATTCAAAATGTGTACATATATCTTGAGATATCATGCATGGATATCATCTTACTGGAAAATTGCAAACCCTTTCCATTGTTTATCAACGATCTTATTGAATGAGCAAGAAATTACCGTGTCAGAAATCATTAACATTCAACAGTCCACAGAACGACTTGTTGGGGATAAAACTGATCTCTCAATTTGTTTTTCGAATTTTCTGCTTGATTTAAACTTCAATCTATACTTGATGTGAATAAAATTAATTTAAGAACGTTAGAGATTGAATTAATCCTATCTTGAGGTCGCATTCGTAATTGATATAAATAAATACTAAAATGACTTTAAATATGTAAATTTAGTGTCACTTTCTATTTTCCTTAAATATCAAAGTCTAATAATACAAGATGAGTGAGTAACACAGCTGACTGACTTTGTTTACAATTTATTTATGTCAAAAGTAATACTTTTTCAAGTATTTTTGACAGTATGTAGTAAATTATTTTACACAAACAAAATGCCCGTTGTTTCTGTATTGTGTTGCCGATTTGCACCCACCTTATATAATTACGCCATGTTAAATATTTTACAAAATATATCTACATACATAATGTATTACATTCATTATTTTTGACAATTTGTTTAATTTCCAAAATAATTTTTTTTTCAAAACAGCATAAAATGTATCAGAAAAAAATGGATCTAAATAATATATTATCATGTGATAATTTTCTATTGTCCAATACATCTAGTAGTATTCAAACTGGTGTAGATTATCCTTGTGCTAAGTTTATTAAGCAATCTCAAGCTAAAGTGGAATCTCCTTTACAAAATAAACCAGTAAAATGTGAACCACCATCAGAACAGTATATGATCAGTAGTTCCTCCTCGTCAATGTCAAGCGGCTCGATATCACAAGATGGTAATTTGACAAGGAAGCCGCTAATTAAGGCACCAAATATTGATTACGAAGTTGCAGTAGCAAAATCGATAATGCAACAATATAGCAACATTAGTGGAGATAATTTGTAAGTAATGATCCTAATTACCATTAATTATGTTAACAAGAATTTTGAAATAGATTTGATCATCTTTCCGATATTATAAAACGTGTTATAGACGAACGTCCTCCTAATGTAATTGACTTTTTCGAAGAGTTTAGTCGTAATGTACGCGAGCAAAAATTTCACTTGCCAGAACGTTTTCCACCAGATTCGGTTTATGAAGAGAAACGTATATACAAGGTGGCCAAAAAACAATTGATATCAATGAATCTACCATATCCAAACGAATTAACAATTCAACTGGCAGATGAAGATGAGTTAGAAGAAGAACGTGCTAAAAACTATGATTTAAAATTAGAATTAAAACATGAATACTTGTCTAAATTTCACACCTTTAATAATCGAGTACAGCATTTACAATTCTTTTGGAATCAATGTGGTTTCAGCATCAGCTCAGAGGACATTTTTCAATTAGCATCTTCAATGAATCGTTTAGAAACACATCCTTCTATAATGCAATGTCGTTTTTGGGGCATGGTCAACGGTTTGAAAGCTTCCTACTATGTGGTTGAAGCCACATTATCCAATGAGGAATATGAATCACGCTTATTTCAAATGGAGAAGGAAATGCAAGAAAATCATGTGCGAGCAAATAGAGAAAGTGCTACAAAGCAAAAACAATTTTTACACATTGGTCCTGAGTTATCTCCTGGAGCTGTTGGCTGGGAAAATTATCCAGAAGAAGATTTACGTAAAATGAAAATTCATGATTTGCCAGTGCCTACAGTGAAAGTTGCAGAAAACTTTGATATACCACCGGAACCTATTGGGAAAGGTGTAAATCGTTATTCTTACTTTGTTGTCAACTCCTTGTCAGATGAATGGATTGAACTGCCGATTGTGACACCGAAACAAATTTCACTTTCAAGACAAATTAAAAAATTTTTAACCGGAGATTTGGAAGCAGACATAGTTTCATATCCCTGCTTTTGTGGCAAAGAAAAACATTATTTGAGAGCAATGATTGCTCGTATAACTGCTGGAACTTATATAGCACCAATGAATTATTATCGGAAAATGACGAAAAAGGAAAGACGTATATTTGAAGGTGGAGAGGACGATGAGGCAGAAGATGAGGAAGAAGAAGAGGAGGAAGATACTCAAGTGGCAGAAGAAGAAGACGAAGAAGGAGAACCGGGTAAGTTAGAGAAATAACAGAATTGATTATTTCCAAACTTATCTGCAATGGCTCACAGCTTATTTTATGCAGTTCATTTCTTAAAAGCTCTTAAAAAGAAAACTAATAGGAACTTAAAATAGGAAAGATGTGAAAAAACTATGTTTTTTTTTTTTTTTTTTAATATATTAAAATGTATATTTTTGCAAAAAAATATTTTTGTTTGTTTTCTTTTAATTGACTCCAATTTCTTTTTTAAGTTCCTGTTAGTTTTCTTTTGATGGAGCTTTGAACACAAAAAATGCACTGCATAAAATAAGCTGTGAGCCACTATATAAGTTTGACATTTTATTTTCTTTACAGATAACGACATTGTTTTATTGAAAAATGAAAAGTACGATTCCACCATTAAACTAACCACTTTAAATAATACCGAGAAATGGGTTCATGTTCGACCAAATATTTTGTTGCAAGGAAGAATAGTCTGGTATAATGAGGAAAAGGCACAACGAGAAAGAGAAAAAGAACGTAAACATTTAGAAAAAATGCGTTTACAAGCAGAAATGCGGGAAGATGAAAGCGAACTCGAAGAAGACGACGAAGAAGAAGACGAAGCCGTGGGTGAGGAAGATGAGTTGGAAGAAAATGCAGAAAGAGGACCACGAATATTAACTTCTTGCAATCAAGATATAAGCAATGAAACTTCACAGCCTTGGATAGGACGATTTACCAGCAAATTTACTAATCAAAATGAAAGAATCCTAGTAATGAAATCAAATCTCTGGCCCGGAGCTTATACCTTTATCTATAAAGACCTATGTGAGTCTATATATTTGGGTTGGGGTCATAAATTAGTTGCACGTAATATGTCTTGGAAACATATGACTCCCATTGCTGAAGAATATCAACATCTGCCAGCAGATTTCATTGAAACCATCGATCCCAGTGTAGAAATGGAAGAGGCTTATCAGTTGAGTTTATTAAAGAAAGAATTAAAATTTAAACAAATAGGTAATTATGATGAACATCAAGCATTAGAATCAACTGATGATCAAGAAGATGAGGATGATGATGATGAAGATGAAGAGGAATAATAGTTAATTCTAATTTTTACATAAATATTAAATAACTTGTTAAAAACATTCACATACATACATATGTACTTATATTAATTTATATTAATAATTTGTATAATCTTTTTTGTACGGGTTGTTGTTGCACTACTTTTTGCCTTGAGCGAAGAGTTGAGCATCTATAACTAGAGGTATTTCCGAAAATTGTACCTTGGCGTAAATTTCCTGTAACTTTTTTTTCAATTCCATACTATGGCTCCAGTCTAGGGTCTCACAAATTACTTTAACCTGTCCATTAAAAACATACGCTTTAAATATTAAGTATTTAAAAAAAATAAGTAAAAAAGCAAAAAGTCTTACCTCTACGGTGTAAATATCTTTAAGCCAAGCACGTTCATGCATAATATCTTTAATGGACACACCCAAAGAGTAAAGAATTCCGCACAACTCATGAATACCACCGGGTCTATCAGTAACTTCCACATTAAATTTCACTAAACGACCCTCAGCTGCCAAACCTCTTTCGAGACAACGACCAAACACAGTTGTATCGATATTACCACCACACAATAGGATCACAACTCTGAAAATTATATTGCGATGAAACGAATTATTAAAGAAAATCGACAAAAAAATTAAACCTACTTTTTTCCTTGCAGTTCTGGCAGTTGGCCAGCCAATATGGCCGCCAAACCAGAAGCTCCAGCACCTTCCACCACACATTTTTCTTCTTCTACTAAACGTAAAATAGCCAAAGCAATCCATTCTTCCTGAACCACAACCATTTTGTCAATAAGTGGCACAGCGGTAACATATGCATTGTAGCCTACTTTGGGAACTGCTAAACCATCTGCCAATGTATTTTTTATAGGAGTATGAATGGGACCATTATTTTCCATAGCTCTAGAAAAGCTGGGACACTTTTCTGATTCAACACCCTTAAAGTAATAAAAACATAATTAATGATCTTAATTTCGAATAACATGTATTTAGTCAGTCTTACAATAACTTTTGTTTTTGGTGACAAGGCTTTAATAGCGGTGGCTATACCAGCTATTAGGCCACCACCTCCTACAGGAATTAAAACAGCATCGGGATTTGGTACTTGTTCTACTATTTCCAAACCAATAGTACCTTGACCAGCTATAATGTGAGGATGATCATAGCCATTGATGTATAACAAACCGAATTCTTCAGACATTTTCATGGCCCATGCCTTGGCTTCGGACATGTCTTTACCTTCAACTACAACATTAGCCTTGTAGTTACGACATTTTTGTATTTTCATAATGGGGGCAGCAGTTGGCATAACAACTGTAACGGGAATATTTAATTTCCAACCATGATAACTGAGAGCCTGTGCATGATTTCCAAGAGATGCCGAAATAACTCCCACTTTTTTTTGTTCTTCTGTTAGCGATAACAAAGCGTAACGGGCTCCACGCTCTTTAAAACTAAAATAAAATGAAATAAAAATGTTGAAATATGTTGTGTAAAAATGTGGCAAGATATTACAATTTTAAGTTTGAATTGTACTTTATATGTAATAGGATAACGTTTAAGGTTTTAAAACTAGAGCCATTAAGGAATCAATCACAGGATTTGTTCTAAGGTATTTGAAACGAATATATCTGTGTCACACACTCATACATGAAAGTCATGTCCTTCATGACATGACAAATTCAATCTGATCCTTTAGCGAGTTTAATTCCGAAAGACATTCCATTGCGTATTGGTTTAATCTAAAGAAAATCCGTTCCATCCATTTACTGCCTTAAAATCACATAAATTCGACACGGCAGCTTTTTTCTATAATTTTTGTTGAATGGGTCCAAAATTTAGCAAGCAAAATCATATTTTTTATTAAAAAAAAACGTCTTATGGTACGTTTGATTATATTTCTTTCAGCAGGTCTTCGTTATTATTATAAAGAAATAATTGAAAATATATTTTTAAGCAATGAATAAAAAAATATTTAGGAAGAAAAAAATCTATTTACATACATATGTACAGTCGACTCTTTATAATTTGAAATTCAAAGGACCAGAGAAAAAGTTCAAATAATCAAGATTTCATGTTAACGAGAGTTCAAATTAACAAGACGAGATAGAAAAAAATTCAAATTAACAAGAGTTTAATTAAAATTTAAGATTTTTATTGTGAACTTTCTTACAGTTACATATATGTAAATACATACATATGTATACAAACATATGTAATTATAATGAAAAAAAGTCCGTAATTTTCTTTTGAGTGAACGAATTCAATCTGTCTTTGTTCAATGAATTTTCAATTGTCACTTGTATCCGTTCTGAGAGCGTAGGAGTGTATTGTAGTAAAACTTTTCATTGCTTCACATAATGAAACTAGAATTGTTGGTTGCTCATATTCGTCTGCTTCATCTTCCTCATCCAAAGAAGTCAAATTCAACAGTTCAGCGTCGGTTAGTTCAAATTATAGAGTGTAAAAAAACTGTCGGGAAAGATGTCATTTCTATAAAGCAGCGCATATAAACTAAAATAAATCATTGTTTTATTTATTTTATATTTTGCATAAAAAACAGCACATTAAAATAATTCAAATTATAGAGCATAGAGCCAAAAAATTCAAATTATAGCGTGTCGGCGATAAATATGCCATTCATATAAATTCAAATTACCGAGGGAACCAAATTACATAGATTTTTTTAATTTATTAAATGTTTTTCAAGGGACCTAGAAAACAGTTCAATTTATTGCGAGATTCAAATTAACAAATTGCAAATTATCAAGAGTCGACTGTATGTACATACTCGTACATACATACATAAAAGCATAACCAAAATTAATTTAATAGCACGTAACTTCAAATGGTAAGTATGAATTAAATGGGAATTCCCCCCTTAACGTCTCTAGTGGTGAGTGGGCGCATTGATCAAAGCCAGATTTATAGCCATTATTTTACTTCGGTGGCATTAAAATGCTATACCACCGAAGGAGGGCGCTGTGATAAATGTTAGTTATGACAGGATAGAAAAACTAATAATTATCAGAAATTGATGTTGTTTTGAGTGGCCAACCAACTCATGCTTATTGATCAAACGCGCTAATCAATTAAGCTACAGCACCCTCAAGTAGACAAAATATTTACATGTAATTATGGTATATTGCGACGCAAATCGGAAGCAAAACGACGCAAAGCAGATTCATACAAAATTTCAAAGCCAACGCCAATTGGAAACAAAATGACGCAAAGCGGATTAAACCTCATTTAGGAAGGCGACGCAAATCGAAACGACGCAAATAGAATAGACACAAATCGGGGCTCTAGTGTAATTATAAATAAGTTATAGTAAGAAATGATAAGATCGGATAAAATAGATGATTAGATTGGACTTTAAAGAAGTATTTTATGTGATAAAGTCGTTAAAACCAAACATTTGTGTATAACGTCATAGATCTAATAAAAAGTCATATCGAGATACTATTGGTATATGAAAATGTTCATACAAAGTACATTTCAAAGTTTTGATAAACCCGAACATTTTATTTAATAAAAGCAAAACTCAGTATGGTTTGAATTTAGAAGTGTTTAATTATAAATACGGATATATTTCAAGACTTCAGAGATGAAAATTTCTAAAACTCATTTCAAGCAATGAAGAATAATTTAACGGATAATAAAAATACGTGTATGCATATATTTTAAATAACATATTAATTTGCTTACGTTTAGCATTTTGACAAATTATTTTTTGTTAAAACACCGACTAATGAACAAATACATATATAGTACATATGTACATATGTAGGTATGTATTTAGAATTTGCTTTTTCAAATTTCTAGCAAACAAAATCAAGAAAACCTTTGATCTGCAAAGATAATGCAAAAGTACAAGTCAGTGTATTTCTACTAATCTGCATATAACTGGATTTTTTTTAGCAAATACTATACATAAGTATTATATTATATTTTTAGTAGACTGTAACATGCTATACACTAACATAACTAGATGCATAATAAATAAATGGACCAATTTATCAGCTTTACGTTAATAAGTTTGAGAACTTGAGAATTATGAGCAGATGTCTGGATGTTCTTATATAAGTTTTAATCAAAATCATGTAAAGTTGAAAAAAACAAACGCTAATTAAGAAATAAATACATCCTTTGGCAAAATAAAAACGATATTTACATAAAGCGTAATACAATTTTTTAAGTTTGGAAAATTACTACCTAAATTTCTATAAAAACGTGATCAATTTTTTTTAATAATTGGGTGGGAAAGTGTAATACATAAATAAATTTATTCTAATATGGAAAATTTTTAATTTTTTCCAATAATAAGTTCATTGTTATTTAAATTTTTATTTAATTACCTGCCAGTATATTGCAAGAAATCCTTTTTTAAATATAAATCCATGCCATAAGAATCTGAAGTGGTTGAGCGCTAAATAAAAGATGTTAATTAAGTTTAAATATAGGTATGTATTTATATGTATATAATGATTAAATTTTACAACTTACCGGACAGGGAGTTCTTTCCACACCATCTCTTATTAAAAATGCTGCCGAAGTTATGTCATGGAATGATATTTTCTGAGGTTTTTTTGGATTGCAGAAAGGATCTAAAATCTCATCATTACCCTCAAATACTTTAGGTACAGTTGCCTTAGAATTGGGGGTTGTAGTAAAACTATTATTTCTTTCATTAATTGTGGGCTTGTCAGCACTTGTAGATTTCGCTCTGCCATTGGTGGCATTTTCTACGCCGTTTTTTCCACTTGACATTTTATTTATATTTTATTCTGATTAGTTTTTTAAGTCTTTTACTATATTTTTTCTTTAAATTGATTTAAAACTTTGGATTAGAGACTCAACCTTTACTCATGAGATTTTAAAAATAAACTGAACGGTATTGTTCATAATTCTTTAATTGTTAACTGAAGAGTTTATTGTTTTAATGTACAAGTGATTTCAATAGCAACAAATATAATTCAGGAAATCACAATGTATTAACCCATGCAGAGGCGATCGCTTTTTATTTGGATGAAACAGTAATGTGAATTAGTATGTAATTTTATTAAGACAATTTAATTTGTTTGTATAGGGTGAAATGCACTGAAAACTGTAATGTAGCAAGACATCAAGTAAACGTTTCAGTTTAACAAACCAATTTTTCAGTTAACTTTTCTAGATTTCAGAGAAATTAAAGTTGAAAATAAACAGAAAATTAGCAGCTTAAACATTTTTCCACAAAGCCTAATAAAACATTTTAAATTTAAATCATATAAAGTTTATACTATGAAGTTATTTGAATTTTGTCTATACTAGAAAAATATATCACAGATTGGAACAATATTTCCAATGGGTTAATAGCGGCTTACCGTGATATCAATATACAATATATTTTTGTTTTCTTTTCGTTCATTGATTAGTAAATTCTAACAACATTCCGTATATTTTGTTGCTTCTGGTGATAAGAACAATTTGAAGCCAATAAAACCAAAAAAATACTATTAACTTTCTACTTTGATCGACAAGTTCTGCTTATGTACCTGCTAAATTCGTTCAAATATTCAAAACTTTAACATGTGCACTACTGGGAATTCATAATATCTGCGAATAAACACAATTTATTATCAATTTGTTTGTTTATTTATTGTATATAATTGATTTTTCACAGAGTATGCTTATTAAAAAAATAGTTTTGAGATAATTCATAAACTACAGTCGTACTTTTTAGTTTATACATAATACCCAGAGTAATCACAAACGTTTTGCTACTTTAAAGGTTCAGAGATCTTGTTGATTTTTAACTAATGACATACATTTCTATACTAATTAATATAAATTCATTAAGATGAGTTATTAAATATCTATGTATGTCAAATAATTCGAAACATTATTTATAATTCATATTTTAAAAAACTCTGATGCATATTTGTGTCAATTATTCTAAAAGCAATAACAGGATAAAGCATTGTTTACATAAAATCAGACACACTATATAAAATCGGTCCATACTATATGAGCTTTGGTGGCAATACATACTTTCATTTCTGTTCAAATTGGAATATGTTTATACACCTATGTAATTCTGTTTTTACACGGTTTTGATTTAACACGGTTTGAAAATAAACAAATTTTACATTTTGAAATAATTTTATTCCATTCAGGACGATTCAAAATCTTTTGGACTTAAATTTAATTTTTTGTTAAATTTAATTTTTGCGAAATATGTACTTATGTATGTTCATATCACAAAATTAGGGGAATTCCCTTTTAGTGCATACACACAAAAACACATTCAGCCCAATCATGAATAAAAATTCCGCGGAAGTTTTTTCCCTTTTCCCATTTTTCCTATTCAAATTCAATGCTAAAAAATAAAACGGGAAAAAACTCCCGCGGATTTTTATTCATGATTGGGCCGATTGTATATGTGATTTAATATTATAAACCAAGGGTCAAATGCGGTGAATTTGATATCGAGCAAACTTGATTAGATATCGAATGAAAAGTATCGTAACTTGAGATGATAGCGTTCGATATCAGTAACTAACTAAGCTACATCACTCGATCTGCCATTCGATACGTTAGTGGCAATCGTATAGAGTAAAATATGAATGAAAGTTAAAACCAAGAATTTAAAAAAAATATATCTAATCTAGATTTACATATATGTATACACATATATATGTATATTTATCTTGAGCGGTTGCCGACAAAAATAATGGATCAATTTTATCTCTCATTTCTTTTCTAATGCGCACAACACAACTTTCTTCCTCGGAGTCTGAGTAGGATAAATAAAATAGCAAAGAAGGATTAATTTTTAATTTAACTATTTCCAATTTAACAATATTTTACACTAATCTTTTGTATTTGTATTTATTTAAGTTACCTCCTTACCAGAAGGGTTTACTTGGCCTGATATATATCATAACGCCATCACCAATATCCGGCTTACTCCTAAAGGAATCTCGTCAAGGAAGATCCACCGACCTATACTTTCGTATGGGAAACCGGACTTCCCGAACTCCACCCCTGAGTTTTATGGTCTCCACCAATATCAAAAATGAGTTTTGTTTGATACTCCACCACGACAAACTTATAGGTTATAAAACCATAAAAAAGTATAGCATGTGGTCAATGCAAACTTCGAGAAACTGTAACGCGGTACAGTTATACGACGCCAAACATTAACCAATGCGAGTGAGTCGCAAGACTCTCGAAGGCAGCGAAACAAGGACGGCCTGATTACCCTTAAAAGATAATGACAATGACGCACGAGTTCTTCCTCCATCCAGAGCTGAATTACGACTGACACTAATCTTTTGAATTGAATATAAAAATGTACGTCTTTTTTTTTGTTGACATTCAAAAACATATGTTTTAAATCTATTACAATTGACTAAAAATTACGATTGGATATGTATCGAATGCGGTGATTTGCTTACTCGACACGTATCGCAATATAGTTCGATACGATGGTTGATTCGATATCGAATGCGGTGATTAGGCCCCTGGATAGTTGGTCTTAAAAATTCTTCTTTTTGACTATTTTCAATAGATTTTAGAGATAAATTAAATAAATCACCTATTTTGCATACTATCGATGTCTTTTTTTACACGGTTTTTTTACACGAAGTTTCCCGGACCAAATTACCGTGTAAAAACAGAATTAGGTGTATATCCAGAAAATAGCAAAAAAGCTAAAGCTTCCACTATAAATAATATTATAAAATGATACAAGGAACTTACAAAGAAACAAAATCCGGGTATCTGAATTCAGATGCATATGAATTCAGATTTTCATTAGTATTAAAAGTATTGAAATATGTAAACAGTATAAATTCCTCTAGGTTCCTTTTCATATAAAGTGTTAGAACTAGAACCGGCCCCTAAAGAAAGTAAACCATTCACGGCACTAGTTCTGTGCCGGTTCCCCATCCTCTAGAGGATTTATGCAGATATTATTGCAACTTTATGTATATGAAAACTATATCAAATAATAATACATAAATTATTAATGTAAATAATTTCTTGTAACCAAAATTTTTTAAAGGTTATTAAAAAAAATGATTATTAACTATTAATTAGTACAATAAACAATACAAGCCAATTACTTGATAATAATACAATGTAACAAATTAGGCAACATTAATTATTTGTCGTTCAGAAAAATATATAAAAATTAGTTTTGACCAACAGTAATCTTTTTATTTACATATGTACATACGAGTATTTGTCGTCATTGTATTTTTAAGAACTTCTCGATCATATGATCTTATTAATTTTGGTTAGTTCATACTTTTGTCGTCATTATTGTCTTAATAACAGTTTCTTATCAATTCTTCTAAATTTGTGTTTTGGGTGTGTTTTTATAATTCTGTCAATAATCGTAAGGTTATAAAATACATACATACATATGAAAGTATTTCTAATAAATATGTATGTATGTATGTATGTATGTTCTCCAACTACAAAATATTGTTTTGTTTGTTATCTTATCTAACATTTATGTGGCATGAGAAAAAAGCAAACTCATTTTGTTTAATATTTCACAATAATAAAAACATTGTTTTAAACAATTAATAACAAATGCATTTCAGTTAACAATAAGTAATAATCAGGTCAGGTAATTTCAAGCAATTAAAAGTTTGTAGTCATTAATACAAAATATGTTTTGAACAAAAATTTTTCCAATTCAAAATTTTCGATTTGATATTGTATCTACATACATACTACATATGTATTTTGTAATAAATGTTAAAATAAATCATATTTCTTATTATTGTTTATTTGACCTTTTTTAATTAAGATTTTGGTAATTATTCGCCTATGTTCTTTATTCCACTACGAAGTGAAACTAAATTGTTTTCAATTCCACATGGACAATTTCACGGCGTTCTAGAAAACGTGATGAATCTTTTACACTACGATGAACGAAACTAAAAGTGATATTTTACTTTTCAAATCATTTTCACAAATTCTAGAACACAAAACTAATAAAAATTTCACTTCCATTTCATTTTACAAATGTAGAACCCAGGTGATTATATTTTATTTATATATTTTATAAAATATTTAAATTTTTATTTAAATATTTCGCTACTCTTTCAGTAGCTTCTTCAGGATAAAAATTTTTATAATTTAATAATTACCAAAATCTTAGTTAAAATAAATTTTTACTTCCCCTTCGTTTTGTCGATCCATCAGTTTGTTCACTCAGCAAACAATTTCTTGTCCGCACATGAATTTGTCTTGTGTGGTCTGCTCTTAACAATATTAAGAGCAAACATTTTTATTTCATATTCTCCAATAGTGCATATTTAATGCCCATATTTATGTTTTTTCCTTAATAATAATAATAAATATTTTTAATAGTTTCTTCTTTTTTCAAGCAATAAGGTCAATTGCATTTTATATACAAATATTTTATTTTATTTATATATATTAATTTCCGATATTTCGCTGAATTATAATATTATAATATATTATAATTCAAAACTTATATTATCCCTGAAGAAGCTATCCATTGTGATAGCGAAATATCGGAAATTAATATATATCTATTAAATGTTAAAATAATCGTATGTACCACTTTCGACTTTTGATTCTAATTTTGTGTCTGCTCAGAAAACTATTCATAAGGTCAACACCTCCTATATGGGCATTATAATCTTTTACTATTTTTGGACAATCTGTAGAAATGAGTCTCTTTAGCATTTTATCGTATCTATTGACAGTTTCAGCTGGTTCGGCGCCTACATAATTAGAAGCCAACCTTCCTGCATGTCACAGAGATATCCATACCTTCATAGCTGGCAACAAATTCCTGATAACAACCCCGTACCACAGACTTTTTCATTAATTCTTTTGTGGCAGGTAACTTGCAGTTATTTCCAAGCCTGTTTCTCTGAATTGTACCCAACGAGTATATTCCCTGGGTCCATAGATAATAGATTAACGGAACAGAGGTATAATAATTGTCAAAATATATTACGTGGTTCACTGTGTTACCTACTACACCAATGTCAGGCTCATCTGGTAAATTTTCAGCATCTTGTTTTCCAGAATAAATTTCAAAATTGTATGCGTACCCAGGGGCCAAATCACCGCATTCGATATCGAGTAAAAATTAACGTAATTTTCTTATTTGAGATTATAGAATTCGATATCGAGCAAGAAATTTAATACATTTTATCATAATTTCGATATCGAAATCATTTTTCGATACGATAGCTCATTCTATCACTAATGCGGTGATTTGGCCCCAGATAATGAGCATAATACAAATAACTTGAAACCCCATTTATGCGGTTTGTTAGGTAGATATTGTTTCATTAAATTTGATACCTTCGTGGAACACATTTGTTCATCTAAAGATAGCCTTTGCTCAAATGGTGCACTGTTTACAAATACTTTATTTAGATGATCAATTAAAGGTCTTATTTTATGCAAACGATCATGGTATGGATCACCTCGAGGCTTGTGTTGAAAATTGTCGTTAAAATGTATACCAATAAGACCTCACATTTGGATAGTGGTATACAGACACAAATATTATAATACCAAGAAATTTCCGATTTTCTGATGCATTTACTGGTGTACAGTTAGAAACATTGTTTTTTTTTGTGATGTATAAATTCGTTTGATCAACAATAATTGTTAGTATATCCTCATTAATAAGTTCAGAAAAAACTTTAAATGGATTATCAATATATAAAAATCTTTCGGAAAGATTTGTATTACCCATAAAATCAATGCGATTTTCATTATATTGTAAATTACTTTTTTTCCAAATAAGGTTTATATTTCGTTGCTTCCAGGCTGCAATACCAAGAATACTTGAAGTACTCGGAGCTGGATTAACTATCTCTTCCTCATTCAACAAATGCTCTTCTAAAACTAGGTCTTCATTATCTAACTCCTTGTCATCATACTAATGTCTTCCAATTCTTTCTTTCGTTTTCGTCAAAAATATCCACTTCATCTTCAGAAATATCCCCATCCCCAAGAAGAGATAGAAAATCCTCTATATCTTTGACTTGACTAATCTTCTAGGCATTTTAAAATCAAAATAAATAAACTAGAAAAGAAAAACAAGTTCTAACCGTCAAATAATATTTATATCACAAACGCATGTTGTAGACATTTGGCAACATACATACACACCCCTATCGTGAATAAAAATTCCACGTGAAATTTGTTCACTTTTCACATTTTTCCTATTTAAATTCAATGTTAAAAAAAATAAAAGTGAACAAATTTCACGTGGAATTTTTATTCACGATAGGGGTGACAGTATTTTCGAAAAATATTATATTTATTCAATATTATTAAATTAAAAATCACCAGGTCATAGCTTACCTATCAGCAGATGCAAAATAATTTTTTTCCAATTTAATAATTCACAATTCACTGAAAACACAAAAACTCAAAAGTTGATTTTAACTAAAACACTGATCTCTATCACCGGCCGCAGAAAAATACCAACTAAATATAAGTCAAACCAAATACATATAACATCCTAACGTCTTTTAAATGAAAAGCAATGAATACTTTTAGTGTTTTTTAGTTTTTAGAATAAATTTCTGTATTTATTTAATTTTTTCATTTAATTTTTTTTTTTTGCATATTTCTATATCATGATCATTTATCGGATGCTAGGGTCACTTTTTTTAAAATTAATATATGAATTTTTTTTACATAAGTTTAATATAATCAGTATTTGTGTTTTTTTTTTTTTATTTTCATTAATAATAATAATAATATTTGTTGTAATTATTATATTATTTAGTTTACAAATAGCATAAAACTTATAAATTAATGTTGTTGTATTCTTTATATGTATTTAATTTAATTTTATTTATTGGTAAGTCTTAATATACAAACGCCTTTTTATATGCTATAAAAACCGATATAACTAAATTTATTTATTATTACAAAAAAAATTTCCATTAAACATAATTTATTTTTATTTTAATATATTGTTTATCTTTTCTTTTCTTTTTTTTTTTTTTTTTTTGTTTTCAAATTGTTTATATTTTCACTCATCAAATTAGCACTTTTACTCAAACCCTTTTTAAATATTTTCATTTACTTTTTCTGTTATTTTTGAATATTTGAACATACCTTTACATTTTTTATGAGTTGCATTTTTTGTGTAATTAAATTTAAATGTAAAATGCGTTAAACATTTTATTTAGTTTAATTAGTGTGTGAGTTTTTTTATTGATTTTTATTTTAATTTCAATAAACAAAAATATTTTATTTTTTTATATATTTTAATTTATAACTACAGTCAAGTCAGTTGGTTGATTTTTATTATTATTATGCAATTTTTTGTAAATATTTTTCTATTTTTTTATATAATTTTTTATATCAAATTATTTGCCTTATTATACGTTTTATATATGTATGTATTTTTCTTTATTTAGCTGGAGACTTTTTACATATTGGATTAAAAAAAAAAGAAATTTTCTCAATTATTTATTTTTAATTATTATTGCACTTGGTTTGGATTTATTTTATATATATTTTTGTTATTTATGTGTTTTCAAAATGAAGCAATTATTTATAATTTATTTTAAGAATTCAATTGATTTGTTTTCTTTTAAATGGGTCCCTAATTTTTATATGTTGGAAAATTTAAATTCTTATTTAAAGCATTTTTTTGTTTAGTATTTTTTGTTTTATTTTAATTGTTGTAACATTTCGTATTAATGCGTGCTACAGTCTGAAGCAATGTTTTGTTTAATTATATAAATAATATACATAGTTTTAAAACTATTGAAATATCTCTAAAATAACTTATAATTTTGACAAATAAATGTGAAATTGAGAAACAGAATTTAAAAATCCTATATGCATACATTTAGAAATATTACTACAGCAATCTCAGTTTTAGTTCAAACAAGTATGAATTTTATACAAAATTCCAAATATTTTATACATCTGAATATTCTAAACATATACAACTGGTGTAACTATACAAGGTGAGTGCAAATCAGCAACAAATACAACACAATACAGAAACAACAGGCATTTTGTTTGGGTAAAATAATGTACTACTGTCAAAAACACTTGAAAAGGTATTACTTTTGGCATAAGTAAATTGTAAACAAAGTCAGTCAGCTGTGCTACTGCACTCACCTTGTATAGTTACACATTGTTTTTTTTAATGTTTTTTTTTTTTTTTGTGAAAATTCAAAAACTTTATTTTATACAAGCGGACCCGGCGAACTTCAGACAAACTTTTGAGTAATAATATAATACAACACGAATAATTTCACACAAAATCAATTTTCCAATTTATCCAATTTTCCGACTTTTGCGGAGAGATTTTCCAATTTTCCGTATTTCGCATTTTCCACAATTTTCCATGATTTACACAAGAACTTTCTATTTTTCCATTAAGGAATAATTTCACACAAAATTATTTCGTACAAAAAAATCAATTTTCGATTTTTCCAATTTTCCGCATTTTGCATTTTCCGCAATTTTCTATGTTTTACACCAAAAACTTTCACATACAATTTCGTACAAAATTTTTCAATTTTTCCAACTTTTGCGGAGAGTTTTTCGAATTTTACGCATTTTGCATTTGATTTGGAAAGCAATTAAGGAATAATTTCACACAAAATTTCATACAAAAACTCGTTTTTCGAGGTTTCCCATTTTCCGGAGGGATTTTGCAAAATTTTCTACCGTAAAAACCTTCTCCTCGAAAATACGAACAACTGAGAAAAAATTTTACAGAAATCGGCCCAGCCATTCTCATTTTATGAATTACTATACATTTTTTACACCATTTTTATATATATTTGGAGTAAATTTTTACCAACTCGAATATTTTTAAACCGATTTACAAATATCATGTTAGATGATATGCTATTTTGTATAGTTCATACCGAAAAATATATATATTCCCTTGTAAAAGTTTTTTTAAATATTAAAGACGATATGCAAAAGGAAACTTATAAAACATTTCAGATAACCTAATAATAACAAACAAATATCATTTCCACTGAGGAAACTGAAAGTAGTTAAATTGCGAAAAAAAAAAGTGTTTTCTTTCCCATTATCTGAAGAAACAAAATAATTAATTCTACTTTCGTTCGGAATGACTTTCTGTTACTGGAGATATAAAAACACCGTTTAAAAGTGTGGAGAAGATTTTTTATTACGATTCTATAAACTAGATTGTAACGACCACAGAACTATGAAGCACAAACGTTGAAGATATATTCTAACAGAATTCATGTTTCCATAATTATTGTCAACTGTGTTTTATTTAGGACCCGATTACCGTTCACAACTCTAAGTATTTTGATGTTGTATGTTGTTAACTGCGATTACGATTTACAACACTTATCGGCTTAATCTTAAATATGTAAATGCATGTAGTCGAGACAACACAACAATTAAAACTAAGGGCCCGATTATTGCTCACAACAATTTAATTTTGATTACATGTTGATACTAATGTTAAATAATTCATATATCAGGCATGTTCTGAAAATCACTTTTTCGTAAAGTGATTTGAAATCACTGAAATGGCGTTCTGTGCACAAAAATTATTGAAATCTCGTGAATTAAAACCGGTCACCTAACAGCCTAATGATTTCAAATCACTTAAGATTTTTTTAAGCAATTTTCATTGAACTCTTGTAATAAAATTATCACATACGCTTAAAATAATTTGCTCTTTATTTGTTTTTGAAATAAAACTAACTATTTTACACAGAAAAAAAAAAACTTAAAATTTACAAATTTAGTAAGACGTTGTATTTTTTGCAGACCATTTTTTACATTCGTTTACATTTTTCGTGATTTACTTTTTAGTAGTCAGCTGATATTGTTGATCAAAATATACGTCATTTTGGTTGCCAGAGTAACAAAGTTTTAAAGTCGTATGGCATGACTGATTTATTAAATTAAATTATACATTAAAATGAAAAATTTATTCAAATTGTTGAAAAAAATAAAAGAAGTCACTAAATATGTAGTTTGATAAGTTAAGTTTTAATATACAAATGTAAAAAACAAGTGAAAATTTTATTGTAAACAAAGAAAATCAGTTGTTAGCTCGTGATTTAGAACAATCAAAATCAGTACTAAAATTAAAAATCTCGTGATTTTCAGAACACCAAAATATTTCTTCCGTGATTTCAAAATCGTTAGTGATTTAAAATCACCGTTATTTCAGAACATGCCTGTATGTACATACATATGTATATAGCTAAACTTCATGCATTTATTTTAAGATAACAAAAACATTTTGTAAGTAATTTTAACAGTATTTTAAGCAACAATTTACCTCGTATGTCATCTGGGGTGTTATTTTGTAACTCGTTTGGACAAGAAAATCGTTTGAATTTATATACTTTTTACATTGTACATATTTCGAAAAAGTTTGCTTTCGAATCGAAATACACAAATAACCCCCCTGGTAACGAGGTTTACTAATACAACTTATGATTGCACTTGCTATTTTTTGTTTTTTTTTTTTAATAAACTAATGCAATTTCATTGAAATATCAAAAAACTTTGATATTTCACTAATTATATGTTTAGTTGCAATAAACGAATGTTTTATTTTGACTACTGCAGGAAGTGTGCAAATATTAAATTCTGTTCTGTCAACCGAACACAAGTATTATTTTAAATTTTAAACGAATTCTATAAATCGAATTCACATGATTTACTCTTTTAACTTTCGAGTAATTAAACCTTTTTCAATGTACAAAATCAATTACATGTATATGTAAATTTATTTAAAAATATTTTTTAAGATGCTTTAAAAAATTTTGTATTGAAAATGATACCTACACACTGAGATTCAAATCTCAAATCTAGCTAGCTACATTTTTTGAGTTTAAAAAATAATTGTTTTTGCATATATCAAATTAAGATTTATTAATTTGAACTTTTTAAAATCACCATCATATCAATATAATTTTTCCAAAAAGAAGAGCCTGTTCGGAAATTCATAACTTCTCTGCAGATTGTGCAGATCAGGTGATACGGAAGCTGTTTAAAAAGAGAAAAGGAAATCTCCCGCAGACTTCCTAAAAACAAGTTAAAAAAGACCTTATAATAAAATACGAAGTGTATGACTCCTGGTCAGAAATAGCAAGTTGTTTTATTTGTATTTAGTACTTGTTGCGGGGAAAATAGAAATTATTTTTCACTAGTTCAATAAATACTGAAATATTTGTCAAATAAAACATTTAAATTACCTATATACTTTGACTTAAAATCTTCATGTGAAGACTTGAGCAAAGTTAAAGGAATGGCAGAGAAGGAATACAATTTTTCAGAATAATTTTTTGGGAAAAGGAAAAGCATTTTTAAAAGTCAACTTTCACACGTTTTAATCAATTGTTTTGGTGAGAAGGAAAAAGATAATAAAAGGGGTACAAACTTGACGGTACTAGTGAATTCTCTTATTTCGTTTTGTGTTCTTCTTGATTTGCATGAAAAAGTAGAAACTTGATAGTAAATAGCACGAAAATTGACGATACGCGTGTGAACGAAATGGCTAAAACTGAAGCGTGTCAAATAGGACAAAGCAAAAACTTCAATTAAATTTTAGAAATTTTTCACTATTATACGATTTGGTTTTTTGAATCAATTTTTAAAAATTGCATTACTTTCTGAACTAAAATCTGAAAAAGGTATATATGCATGTATGCAGTATCGCGTTGTGTAGATACATACATAGAAAAAAAAACATTTTGAATATTTTTTAAATTTGTTTCTTTGCAATTTATTTAACTTCTTATTATCTGATGTATACGCATTATATAGATAGATGTATACTTATATGTTAATATTAAATTATTTTACATTTTATTTGTTTTAAAAGTATATAGAGAAGCGAGAGAAAAAATTGAAACACATCTAAAATTAAATTTAAAAATATTTAACACACAAAGTGATTTATTATTTAAACTAATAATTACAAAAAAAAATGTATGTAAATATATAATTTTACTAAATATTTAAAAAAAAGAAACTATAAATATTGAATATAAAAATTGAACATAGTATATATACAAATTCATATTATATACATATATGTATGTATATAAAATAAAACAATATTAAAATAAAAAATAAATGAAAATAATTTATTTAAAGCATATAGATAGATATACATACACACAGCTTCAAAAGTGTGTAAGCACCAACATAAATTTTTTTTTTCAATAACCGAATCTATTATTCAACCAAATATCCAACAAACCGAAACTTTTAAATTTCAATCGATGGATAGATTTTAGGATTTTCATTATCTTAAAAAAAAAAACAAAGAATTTGTTGTGTTTACTCACTTTTGAGGCTCATAGTATGTATGTATGTTAAAGAGGAGGTAATAAAACGAAATATTAAAGTAAATTGAAATATAACTAAAGTATGAAGACCAGAGTTGTTAGTAAAATAAAATCTTTATGAATAGATAGGTAACAAACATACATAACTTGTGATTGCTAAAAAAAAAAAAAAAAAAAAAAAAAAAACTGAAGTTTCAACTTTTTGTTTAAAGGGACAATTGTCGCACATGCATATAGCTGCATAATCCTTAGAGGTTTTCGTGTCACCTTGGAAGAAATAGTTATGTTTATTTATAAATTCAAAATTTAAAATAAATTTTTTAGTTCTCACGCAAAATTTTTTAATAAAAAGAAAAATGTCTTTATTGTGTTTTTTTTTTTAGGAAATTATTAGTATATATTTTAAGAATTTAATAATAAAAAGACAACAACCCCTAACAATGATTTAGTTCTTTTTGTTTTGTTTTTATTTTTCCAAAAATCTGCTGAAATAAATACAAACATTTGTTTAGTTTTATTTATTTTGTAAAGTGGTTTAACTAATTTTTTTTCTTTTTATTTTCTTTCATATTTTTTCTTTAAATTAAAATTTCAAAAAAAAAAAAAACAATTAAAACCTTTTTTTCATCAAGAAATTATTACTAAATATTTGTTTTAATTAATTCTAAAAAATATTTTTAATAAAAATAAAACATTTAAAAGATAATATGTATATAATAAAAAAATAAAAAGCAAGCTTTAGTTAATTTTATAATAATATAATATTTTTTATATAAAGAGTTAACAAAAAAGAAAAAAATTAATAATAATTAAAAATAAACTTAAAAAAATAAAAGAAAAAGTTGTAAACAAAAAATTAAAAAAGAAGTATGTTAGGTATTTCAAATTATAAAGGGGAAAAAAGGGTTGGAAGTTGGGAGGGAGGATATTGAAAAAAAAAAACATAATAAAGCTTAAAGCTTTAGCGTTTTAATAAACACAAAGAAAAGAGAATTGAAAAAAGTAATCTTCAATTAAATGAAATAATAAAGAAGTTATTTTAAAGCATTTTTTTTATTATTATTACAATAAAAAAGAAAATTTTTATTTTGTTTTGTTTGTTTTTAAAGAAAAGTCAGTTCTCAAATTTTCCTCTTGCTTAAAAAATGCATACGTTTGAAAAAGGACTTTTCCAGGCTATCTTCTTTTTTACATTTTTTTCTTTTTTCTTTTTTCACAATACAATACAAATTGCTGAACAAACTTTATCAGACTTTTACTTAATATTTGTAATATAAGAATTTAACTCCACGATTTATAAAGTTGTGTTGACACAAATGAGTTTATAGCGTAATAATTAGAGACGTTTTTAAAAGGCATGGGAGCATGAATTTAATAACTACTACAACAGCCACTTGTATTAAAAAGTCTAAGGATTCAAACAACAGGCTCTTAATTTGAGGTAACAAACGTTTTTTAAGCCAGTATTGTTATTACAAAACATATTTGATAGTAAGTTAAAACGCAAGTAAAACTTAATGTCAATATATCATGTTACTAATAAGAGCTCTTGCGTAATGTGATTCGAAACAAACAAATCATGCGATATTGTTTGCTTGCAATTCATATAAAAAGTTGACAAGATTTAAAGAAAGAAGCAAATTCCAAATCTAATTTAATTGTAAATTTTTTAGTAATAAACTTTAATATTTAAAATTTTCTTAAGATTTTTGAGATATCAGTCCGAGTTATAGTTGTTACAATTTATTCATTTCAATTGTTTATATCTCAAAAAAATCATTTAAAATTTCAAACAAACTTTATAAAAAAAACATTTATTAAATTCTTATACATATTTTCTTTTTTCTATTTATAATATTTATACCTGCAGTTTAATTTAACATTTAATGACTGACAAAGTTTGTTGTGGTAATTTTTTTTTTTTTTTTTTTTCAGAAAAAAATCATATGTAGAATAAAGTGAACAAAATTATAAACTTGTTGTAGTGTTTAGAAATATGTTGTTAATTGTTTTTAAATTAAATTTAAATCCTTTTTTCTCTTTACTTTTTTTATAATTAATTAATTAATAATATTACTACTTAAAACTTGTTATTAATTTTAATAATATAATAATATTTACGTTTTTTTTTCCTTTTCTTTTTGAAACTCACAAATTTTGCTTTTGCTATTTTCTTATTTTTGTATTGTTTAAAATTTAGCATTTAGGTGTTGGTTTTGTTTGTTTTCTTAGTTTGTTGTTTAATATTGATATTTACTAGAATTGTTATGCAATTGATTTTTTGTTTTTTTTTTATATAATCAATTATTCAATCAATATATTTGTTTTTGCAGTAAATAGTAGTAGTTTTTGCTTTAAATAGTCGTAAGATGATAAATAAACTAATTATAAATTGTTGTTTAATGGGTGTTTGTTTGTGTCAATTTAAAAAAGTTTTCTTGATTATTATCCTCTCATACTAAAATGTTTAATGATAAGTTTTTATTAGATTTTTTTTTATTTTATAACTTAAACATTTTTTTGGAGAAAAAACTAATAATTCTTTTGATTTTGAAAGCAAATTTGTTACTGGTGGTGTTCTTTTAAACATTAAATTTAATATAAAAACTGCAGCAGCATTTTTTTTTTAATTGTTAACATAAATGTTTGATTGAGAATTTTTGTTATCAATGTCTTTAATTAAGTAGTATAAGTAGTTTTTTATATATTTCGGAAAAAAAGCTGTTTGATATTGTAATTTTTCAAAAGTGGTTGTTTTTAGCTAAATATGTACCCTGCTTTAATAAGAAACATCTTTGTAATAAAAAATGCTGTGTTTAAAAAAAAACAAAAAATTGAAATTGCATTGTGGTTTGGAAAAAAGTTAGTGGTTGGATTTTAACAAAAAGTAAAATATTGTTGGTATTTTTGTGTTTTTGGTTGTAATTGGCTTTTTTAAACTTCTCTGCATATTTTTTTGTTGTATTGTGTTGTTTACATTTTTTTATATTTTTTCATTTTTTTTTTTTTTTTTTTTAATTTATTTATTTTTAATATTATTTTATATATTTATATTATTATTAAAGGTTTTGTATTTATATTTAATATTTATAAGTTGTTTTTTATATTTATATATAGATTTATGTATAAGATTATATTATTATAAAGTTGTTTAATGATGATGGCACAAAAGTTCAAATTTTTTGTATTTTTTCGCCAACTACTACCGGATTATTGCGTCTAATTTCTTGGGCACCATGTTCCCGATAATCAAATGTACAATTGTGCTTATCGCTGTATCGATGGACTGCACAATATAAACCGCCG
This sequence comes from Bellardia bayeri, assembly GCA_950370525.1. Taxonomy (NCBI): domain Eukaryota; kingdom Metazoa; phylum Arthropoda; class Insecta; order Diptera; family Calliphoridae; genus Bellardia; species Bellardia bayeri. Next base: position 106,377,456 of record OX493264.1, read on the forward strand.
CATCTGCAAAGGAAACCTTGAAATGGAAAATAGCAATTATTATGGGTTTTTAATTAAGGGATTTCTGTATAAAGATGTTATAAAAGTGAATTATTATTTATTAAGAACCTTATTATGGTACTTTTTTAAAGTGAACAAATGGCATTATTAATTTATTCGTACCTGTCAAGCCAACTTTTTTGCGACATTCAGCGCAACGATTCTTTTTCTTTTTAGAATCTTTGTCGTCTTCTTTGTCTTTATCATCATCGGCTGTTTCTGTGGAAGTTGATGGACCGGCGGTCGCGGCTGGTTCGCTGCTAGTTTTGGCTGTGTTTTCTTCATTTATTTTCTGTAATAAAAACATTTTGTTAATAAAAGTTACTATTATATAAAAAAAAAAATGTAATTACAAAAGTTTTGTAAACAACAAGTAACGAATGTAACTTCATAAGTTTTGAGTTGTGCGATAAACCCGTATTTTGTCATACTAGTTTTGTTACACAGTTAAGTTTCCTTCCTGAGCTCCCTAAAGTTAATAGTGTCACGAATATTTTTGTTCAATTTGTTTTATTGCTTTGTCCACAATACCAAATTTTGTATGGAAATTTTGATTTTATTATGCATATGTATAAAATAACCATTTATTTACTCAATAAAATTCAATTACATTTAATTAAATGTCCAACTATTTATAAACATAATTATACAAATCACGAGTTGTTTAACAAAAAGAAAATGCCAGCTATTTTTTGGCAAACACAATTGTCTGAAAATGAGTCAGAAAATTAATTGAAATAGCATTCTATTGAAACACGTGAAAGAATAGATTTTAAAATAAAATAAAGAAAGATAAAGTAGTTTCAAAAATAAAATTATAATAATAGCTTGCAAAACTTTGACCCAAAAGCGAGTTTTAAAGGTCAATAAAAGAAATTGAAAACATAAAAAAAATCTTTGAAAATTTACCCTTTTTCTTGAAGATTTTTCATCTTTTTTATTACTATCCTGAGACGAAGTAGAATCGTTTTTATTAGCCATATTTTTTCTAAACAAACAGTTTCCGTTGAATCGCTGTAATCAACTATTTGTATATTTTAATTTAAAATGTTGATGAAATTTGATCTTGCGAAGTTCTGAGCAGTATTTCTTTTGGGCAGTTTTATAATTCTTGCGGGAATTTTAGAGTTTTTAACTTCAAATAAAATGTTAGTTCTTTCACTTTCAGTTATGTAAGATTAAGGTTAGCTGTTGTAGTTTATAATTTCCTTATTTTTTGTTTTCGTTTCAAAGCTGTTATATTATTTATGTTCACAGTTGCTTTTCGATTTCAAAATATGTTGGAATATTTTGCGACCTGAGTTTTCTCTAAGGTGAATGATTTGTTTGCAGCCATAATGTTTTTTTTATAAAAAAAATATCTTTAGTTTGTTAATATTTAATAAACTGTTTGATAAAATAATATAGTTTAATTCACCTTTTAAAGGATTTATATATTGTTTATCAAAATATATTCGTTTTTTTTTTAGAATTTTGAAAATTGTATCCAAATGCAAATCAATATTAAAAAAATTGTTTGAAAGACATTTAAGGCCAAGGAAATATCAAAATTAGCTTGTAAAAAATTTTTTGAGACGAAACTGTGTAGAAATAAATGCTTAAGAAATTTAGTAAGGCCCTAAGAAATTGTTCCATAATAAAATAACGCCCTTATTCAAAAACGATTATTAAATTAAACAAACGTTTATTAAGCAAATTTGTATATGCAAATCTGTTAATCTTTAAGATTTGAAAATTGGATTTTGTTTTAGCTTTCAGGTTTCATTGAATAAGAAGAATAACCCATATTTGAATAACACGACAAATATTTGAGACATAATCTTCAATCAGCGATCGCATCAATACAATCACACAAGTTCGAGATTGTCATTTTCATAGTAGACTTGGTGAAAATAGGGCTTAATCTTATAAAATCGGTTTAAGCGTAAAAATTCTACAATTACGAGTTTTTATACAGATTTATGTATGTATGTATAATTTTATGCTTTCAAGTCCTCATTATATACATATGTAAAATAAGTTGTAAGGATAAATTGAAACCAGAAAATGTTTCAATTAAAACCTTTGCAACTGTTTTATAAATTTGGTTTAAACATAAATTTAAATGTTGGGAACAAATTAAAAAAAAAATATTAAAAACTTTGATCTAGCTAAGACACGCTTAGCTAGCTAGCCCTACGACGAACATTTTTGAAGAAGTATCTATTAATAAACACCTGTTATTATGAACCAGACTAATGTATAACTACTAGTCTTCTTAATGTTAAGCCAGATAAAAATAAAACACGAATTTAACAAAAATGTATTTAAAACATACCTCTTTAATATCATTGTGTTGCTGTTGTAAACTATGTACTGTTGGCTGTGCTGCTGAAGGTATTGTAATGGCTGGACTAAATGTGGGACTTGGTTGTGGGCTTGGAACTGAAACAGGTGTGCTGCCAACTGGTGGCTGTTGCTTTTTTCTCAAGGAATCCTTTAATTTGTTTAGGGGAGACAAACAAAGTCAAATAAATTATTTATACAAAAAAAAAACATTTAAAAAGATAATTGTAGAAAAGAGGACAAAGAGAAAAGTAAGTGATAAAATACCTTGTAGCAAACTGAGCATAAACCATCTGTGGCTGGATTACCATAAAAACCGCAACCAGAGCGGCACATAGGTTGCATCGGATTTGATTCGCGTTCCATTGCTTGTTTCTTGTAGATCTTGTTGTTGTTGTTGTTTGCTTTTTTGCGGTTATTATTTGTAGTTGTTTGTTGTATTATTATTTATTTTATTCGCACAGCGAAGTTAATTTTATATTTTTGTTGTTTGTTTTAATGATGTAGTTGTTGTTGCTGTTGTTATTATTATTATTTGAAGGTAATTTGTTGTTGTTGTTGCTGATTTGTTACAAAAATTTAATTTTAAACAGAAGGAGAAATAAACAAAAAAAAATACTTTTAAATTAAAGCTGTTAGTTTTTTTATATTTCTTTCAAGATAAGAGTACGGAGGAGGAGATAGTGTTGTTTGCGAAATATTTGATTGAAAATTGCAAATTCTTTAAATTGGAACTGTGTAAGTAATTTGTTGTGTTGATTAAAGCTGGTATTTGTTGTTATTTTTAGTTGTTTTTTCTAGTTCAATTTATAAACATGAACTAAACGTCGAGATTTATGTTATAACAGTTTCTGTTATTTACTCAGTTCTTATTTTTTTTTTTTGTTAAATATTTTTTTTAACTTCTTTCTTTAATTTTGTTTTTCCTATGCTGGTTGCAAGTATTCTTCTCCAACAGTGATAATGATGTTGTATGCTAAATTGCAGTTAAGTGGTGACTGGTACGCAAGAATATCAATCCAATGTAATAAAACTAATGATGGAGTTGAGTTGTTATTGTGATTAGAAATAGCAGGAAAATATGGAGTGTTTTAACCTAAAAA